>OX352761.1:362180-2847512 GCA_947095585.1 Nephrocerus scutellatus | reverse complement strand
ACCCACTCTTTTTTTTAAGCGTTTTTTTTTTCTGTGAATATTCTACAAAAATCACAAAATTACATTTTATCGACCTGTAGCTGCAACCAGTTACTGCAGTGCAGCCGTGCGGTAAATATAGTACCGACCGATTGGTAATTTACAACTTTATACAAACATCTTAGTTAGTGCAGTTTTATGGCTCAACGCTCGAGTTTTTTATTTGCTGTACGCTAAAGGGAAAATCAAGATTATAAATTTATGGCTACCCCACCATTTATCTCAGTACAATGTCGTTTTTTCCTCCCCTTGTGAACATTTTTTTATTGAAAAACTTGATTAGAAATAATGGCAAAATAGGTTTTTGATGAAAAATTCATCTATTTAGCAGTTTTTTAAGAATTATTATTATTAGTGTTGCAAGTAGATTGTTGGAATGCGGTTCGGAATTTCATATGCATCCGCCACGCACTCGCAATCGCACTGACGCACAACGCAAAGAAATTCTTGAACGAAATAAACTTTAATTGGTTCGATTGATTTATTGCTAATCGATTGGTAAAGCGTATCATATCTAGATAAAGCTGTATCCGAGAATACAAAAAGCAACCACTAACTAATCGGTATTAAATTTATTTCTATCAAAAGGTTTAATAAGTGCAGAGGCGTGTTCGGTCAGCTCGAAAAGAATGCGTAAATGCAAAACGTTATTTTCTATTTTACATTACTGGGCGTGTTATTAAGGTGACTGAAAATCTGATATTTAGATATTTCGTTTATCGGTTTTAAATACAATGAGACGCACAGTGAGTCTGAATAAATCTAGCTGGTGTAAACTGTGCAAAAAAGCCATGTGCGATCGCGTCTATTTTTTGTTGCTATTGCTGACTTGTAATAAATCACGCCTGCAGAAAACGTAGGAAAACTACCGATACAAATATTTGAAATAATTATTTCGCGATGTACATAATTCGCGCGCATGTTTTTCAACTGAACATTGAAGGCACACCTACAATCAGCGCCAACAAACGAACAACCAACGAATCAATACAATTTTTTGTTGACCAACTGTGGCGATTTATGTTGCTCTTATTTTCTCCGGATGTGTTTCAAATGTTCGTAGAATACGAGAGTACAAGGAAACTCCTTATTGCATCATGTTGCGCACCTAATTCGTGCGTGCAACAGATACAACTGTGCGTACCAAAATTGCCATCGAAAATGAAGACATTGAAAATTCGCAACAGCATGGTGGTGCGCAGGAAGAAAAAACTGTTCTGCAGAAGTTCAGAACGTACTGCAACAGCAATCCTTGTGGAAACATGGCCGGTAATTGAACGAAAAAGTAATACTCCTTAATGCGGCCTTAAATGTACTTATGTTTTACGCAGTGTATGTAGGCAACTCCTTGGAGGGTGTACGTACCCGTATAGTCCGGACGAAGAAAGTGCTGTGCCTTAACATGCGTGTACGGTGTTGGCCGGCCAGTTGGTTGGCCGACAAGTTATCCGCCTGACTATACGTGGCAATAAATGTCTAATTAGAGGTAATTCCATGTCAATTTAACAATTTTATGTCGCTGGCTGCTGCACTGAATTCTCTGCACATACGGTACTAATAAATAAGCAAAATAAGCGACTTACACTGCGGAAGAGATGCAGTATGAGTACCGTGGCGATTTGCAAGTGTCTCTGTTGTTAACACGTGGAGAGTGGGGTACCCATCACGCAGCATTTATGCATATTCATCTTGGCTATAACTAAATCTTAAAGTGGAACTTGGCGATTAACGCCTGCGGTAAGCGCTGCTTTTGTTCAAACCGCAGCCCATTCATGTAGCAGCGTGTTAGGATTTTCCCTGCCCAATTCCCTCCCCCAAAAAAAACGTTTCATTTATACGCTTGGAGTTGAGTTGGGTTGATTTTAATCTGCTTTTGTAGTTCAATTCGATCCGGGGAGTGGCTGATGTGAGAATGGCTTAAAAAATTTAAAATTATTGACTTCGATACAATTGTTTGGGCTATTACCGTTGTTTGTTTTTCTTTACTCAAACATTGGCACTCGCTATAGTCCTATGCCGCGTGCTCTATGTAAGACTGATGGAAAATTAAATCATTAAAAATCCCACGCACACACCCTGCACGTTGTAAAATTTTATGCTCCACCATGGGTGACAAATTCAATTTAGATTTCGATTAAGTACGGCTTACTACATTGTAATGGAAAATGAATTCTGGGCGCTACAGATAAATCTAACATATAATCAAGCGTTAGATGTAAAAATTAAGCATGATGGAAATTACTGTCAATTATTCTCGTAGTACTGATCTAACAAAGTCACTAAAGAATATTTCATTTAGCTTAGCAGCCAAAATTCTGGACGTCCTGGACTATACCATTCAACCAAGGTAGACTTAGCCGGCATCGCTAACGTGTCACATAAATCACTCCAACCCACAATATAGTTACTTTAGAATTAAGTAGGTGACACTTCGAGTGATAGACCCAGTTATTAAGTCATAGAGCATGTCACGTGAGAATTGATTATTGGATATATATCACCAAGTGAGAGTAGGTTAGGTTAGGTTGAAGTGGCTGTCAGTCGAAAGGCTAACATACATTGATTAGGAAGACGGAAAGAGAGACTAGTAGTTAGCCTTTTGGGGAAAACACCTCCCCCAATCATTCTTTGACCCGTCTATTTTAAGTTAATTATCATCATCCTCGAATTCAGCGCCCCTCCCCAGAATTATCTGGTGGGGATTGTGACTTGGAAGTTTTTTATGAGTCAAAGTTGCGGAATAGTGTAGTCTATGTTACCTGGCGGAATCTCAACCAAATTCATTTCTGGTCCACTGGGAGATTGGATTAAGGCGAACACCCGTGATGGTGGCCACAGAAAAGTCTCCAGGATACTCGCTTAGCTTTATTTAATTCTTTTTTATATAATTTGAGGGATGTTTTGTAGCATCCCATCGGTCTCTAGTATGGTGACCTTGGCTGAGTTGAACAACTTTCTACAGCTGTTTCTAATGAGCCCCAACTCCAAAGTCCACCAATGGGGTTTATTCTTACCTCCTGGACGAATCAGGGACACGAAGCCAAAAGCGCTTTATTAAAGGCACGGGTGAGTTGAGTGAAGGTAATATAATGCAAAATTTCCCGTACTGAACTCTGAATTTTCAAGTAAAATTTTGACATTTATCATGAATTTTAAGTAAAACTGCTGAAATAGTAATAATATTCGGTGCGAGAGACCATTGAAAACTTTATACAAAAATAATTTCGGTCATTGATGTTAGCGTAAAAAACTCTCTCTCATGTCTTTTTGATTTCAATTCTCACTAATAGTTTAATTGCTATAATGGAGCATAAATAATCAGTAGTAGATAATAAAAAAGAAATCACATTTTATTAATTATATTTTTATAACAGAGATAGTAAACAAAATGTGAACAAACCTTTCAAAAGCCTGGCAAATATAAATTGGTAATAAGTTACCATTTTTAATTCACTTCAACCTAAGTACTAGTCTAGTAGTCTCGTAATAATAACAACAGCAAAAGATGAGAGAAGAAGTCACTTAAATACTGTTTAACAGTTTAAAATTTAAACTTATTGCACACACTCATTATTTCTTCTGAGTTTAACACTTGTTTGCTTAAAACTAATGATGCAGTTTGGTATTATGGAACTATAAAAAATAATAACAAAATCTTTTTAGAAACGATGCAAATTGTATGTTAATATATCGTTGAATTGCAACGTTTCTCTCATAACAAAGTTAACATTTTGTTTGGATTTAACCATATCAGTGGTTGTATATATATCACTATATAAATTAAAAGTTATATTCTTGATTCCATCTAAATGGCAAACGGTAAATCTCTCTATGGTATTCAATTCCATGTTAAAAACAAAAAATTCTATAAACCAACTAAGTTTCATTCTTAAGTCTTTCAATATTCTTAAGTTGGCAACCTCAATGTATACTCAACATCGAATTGAGTTGAAGATCTATAAAACTTTAATTCAATTCATACATTGTAACAAAATTACAAACTAAAAACTAACAAAAATCCCATATGTTCGATATACATGAAAGCTCAGCACTTAAACGACAAAGTCGTACTCCTTTTCAAATCGCTCGAAATAACTATAAAATCTAAAATAATTCGCCATTAATTTCGTATTCCCATAAACTGGGAAATGAAAAAATTTATGAGCATTTGTCAGATGTTGTTGAAGGTAAAGTCTTAAAAATTCATTTCTGTCCGCCAGCAAATACATTACTACCCACGTGCATGTACATATCGTAAAAACACACATATATATATATATATATATATATATATATATATCTATATGCATATCGAAACTCCCAATTTATCATCAAATTAATGCTCTTTAAATGACATTTTAACATGTCAACAAAGATACGACATTAATCTTGATTTTGGGTTCGTTAAGCCTGTGTTTCCTATTAGATTTCCTCCTATCTCCCCAATGCAATGCAATATCGAGTAGTCACAAAAGAATATACCAAGTTGATCTCCTCTCTTCTCTCACCGTAATGCTGCGAATTCGAGATCAAAATCAAAATATTATTTCAATAAAACGACGATATAAATCACCCTTTTCAGTATGCACGTCTATCGTCTAAAGTACATTTATCATGGTTGCAGTTGTAGTACAATTGCTCAATTCATTTTGGTGCCTAAGTGTTTAGTAACGACCAATATATGTGCCGATCTAGACCATGCACAGCCCCTCTATCAGCCAGAAGAGAATATTCATTGGCACTGTAAGCCGTCAACAGTCATCAGCTTCCATAGCTTCGACAATTTAGCTAACATAGCGGTGGACCAACCGACCCTCAATAAATAACGTTGCAGCTTGGTCTGCGCGAATCTCATATCTTTACATGGCCGCCGCAAAAAGTAATAATAACAAAACTAATAATAATAAGAAAGAAAAAACACCAAAAGCGCACGCGAAATATGGCCCCAAATTGTCGACGATCCCTAGCAATTGGCAAGAAATTCTACATTCAGTCATTTTTCAACGCGAATATCTCTGTGAGATCGTTTAAACAAGCCAAACCGTGGCAGCAGCAAGTTAAATCATTTAAACGTCTGCTGACCACAAGGAAAAAATAGTTGCCAATAGAAAATTAAAATTTAACACTAATAGATACCAAACTCTTGCACTGCCCATGTGATTGGGCGATTGCTGCTATAGGCCAGCCATCCAACATGCCAGCCCGCCAGCCCGCCATCAGATATTAATTTCAGTTTTGAGTGCACTGATCGGACGATGTGTACAACACACACAAACAAACACACTCACTCGCAACTGCAAGATAAATTGCGTGTTGTACGCGAAACGAATCTAAAAAATCTGATGCGAAAGCGGGCGGACACACAAAACTTATGAGCGGCCAACTAAATGAGAAAAACTTTGCGAATTAACTGCGTGGCTTAATGAAGAAATCAAAATGTTTTGTCGCTGTGTGGACAAGTGGAGTTTTCTGTTTCCCCCATCGGACTTGCGCAACAGACATTCATATCATTAGGATATGATAACTGTTGTTTTTCGAATATCTAACGAAATGACAAATTTAAAAATTTATCAGCAGCTAGTTCTGCTTTCTTGCATAAAAAAATCAAAACTTTGCTGATATCTACGAGTATCGTAGGCTGGATTGGCAGATATGTGTCAATTCTTTCTGTTAATAAGAGGGTGTTTAATGGTTTGACAGGTGTTCACAAAAGAAAATTAAAATTTTGAAGAGACTCTTGCGTAAATTGGAATGATGTAATGTTTGTACAAAAATTATGCGTACTCACACTTCTACATCCACGTCTGCCTGCATGAAATATGTTCGGCCACATAAATTAGATTAGAACAATTATTTACAATAATTGTAAGCGTTCGGCCGAAAGGATTGTACCTTTGGTCTACAGAGATGGAACTAAAATTAATTTTAGACAACAACCGAAGACATTGCGTAGGCTCATTGTTGGACTCCCTGAAATAGAGGCAGGTCCGCGGCGTTTTTCCTTGTATTTACACGCTGTCACTCGAAATGACAGTATGTCATGTGTGACAAGTTTATTTCGCAGGTTTCTTCGAACGAGTCATGAAAAAACGCAACGACGTGTTTCAGAGCACAGTGGTTTTCTGCTCTATTGTTTGTCATAAAAAACGACAGAAGTCGTTTGGTATTGAATTACACGTTGCCCGAGTCTGTGCAGGATTTACTTTACTATAATTATGTGGTTTACACAACAAAACACAAAAAACAGCTGCCTGCGTTGTCATTGTGAGTGAGAATTTTATTATAAAACTGTTATTGTAAACATTTTGTGTGGTAAACGTTCTAATTTTAGCAGCACAAAAAAATCATTACCGAGATTACAAAATCGCTGTAAAAGTGGTAATTACAGTAGTATGCTGATTTCTTTAGCAATATTGTAGAAATATTCTTGAAATACTTTTACAATTGAACCGTTAAACAATGTTGCGATTATGCAATTCTACTTAAGATTATCTTTTGATGCCATCATATTATTTACAATTTTTGACGAATAAAATTGCAATATTGGTAACAAAAAATTTAAAGTATATTTGATTATAAAAGTTGTTTTTATATTTATGACTTTAATTTCGGTCGATCGTTAAGTTAAATGCAATATTGAAGGTGAAAATTTTATCTAAAGCAATTTGAAAGATTTAAGCGTGAAACTTGTTGTTCCAATGTCGATTTGAGTTTGTTACAATTTTTAGAAATGAAAAAATCCCTTTTTTCTTACTTTCTTTTACATGATTTTGACCCTCCCTTTAAGTAACCTGTAATTTAATCCATCCGTTTTTTTCTCATCTTCTTACAGGTAAGCGTTGATGCGTGAAACACCCAGTTTGAGCCTCAAATGCATTTTCAGGTTTACTGCTCCATTTAAACTGAACCAAATGGTCCAATTACATTTTCGTTATAAGCTGAAAAGTGCAGAAGTAATTTTCATGAAAAACTTCCAAAGTCAAAGTCAAGTGCTCAGGCAACGTAAGTATAAGTACATTAGAAGTCACGGCCAGACTGGCAACCTTTCGTTGGAAATTAAACTCGATCGCACAGATTGATAATTTAATTGAACAGTTAACACGGTATACTTTGGTACCGTGGTACTTTGCTTTTGTGAGGCTAACTACCATCTGCCAAAATAGCTAATATAAATCGAAATTATTTAGCTTAAACACAGTACACAGGTCCCTATAACTTAACTTTTGTTGCTGGCCAGGAAATTAAGTTGTGGAAGGTAAAATTTAAGTGCCTTTATAGTTATTTTCTGTGAATATTTTTGCCCACCAAATTACTGCTGAAAATTGTAATTTATATATTAACCCTCAACCCTCAAATTTTGCTTACCAATTATTCATTGTAATAATAACCAAACCAAAAGATTTTTTTAATCGAACTGTGTAGTTGTATGAGTAAAAAATTGTGCTAGATTCACAAGAGGAAAAATAAAAGTTTTCTTAGCTTATTAACGTCGCTCACAGTAACCAATCCACCTTGACAACAGCCGATGTCAATATCTCAGCAGACTGGCCACGATCAAGTTCAAGTTAAATGGCATTAAAAAGTCAACTAGAATAGTAAATATCGAATATCGATGACGTGAGATCTAAGCAGTCAGAACTATCGCTATTGACATTTTATTGCGCGGTAGCGTGTTGTTACTGTATTATTATTATTTTCTTAACTTCATTCTCTATACTGCTGTGATAGTGGTTTGGTTGTGTGGCATTTTATTCTGATTTAGATAAGTTGTCAGCACGACTTTAATACCATCAGGCAAGAACCAAAGTTCTGTCATAAAAATGGAAAATTGTTCATCATAATTTCCTTCTGAACGTAGATAGTCTTCATAATTTTAGTGTGTGTTCTAGATGGGTGCGCTACATGCACTACGCTTAAGCTGACTATCGCACAAGGCGTAACTGTTAGATACGGGAAAACGATGATTAGATGATTATACTACTTGTTACGATGATTAGATATCAGATAACTTCTCGGTGGTATGGCATGGCCCAACCGAGTTGTACTTGGCAGAGGCCATGACCGAGAATAAGTCAGACAGATAGACGGAGACGAAGACTGCACGACCATTGATCAGCGAAAAGCTTGGCCGCCATCGATCTTGTCGGACGAAAAGTAGTTGTTTCATCATTGAACGTGACCGATTGATTCTCGCAAGTTCAACTAGATTGACTGTTGACTGGATAATTGTTGTTTTACGTTGGTTGTTGTTCTACCGATCGCTGTTCTGCAGACGAAAAGCAATAAAACTCTCGATCATCAGGGCGCTCTCTGCCAACCGTGCCGATTTAAGACGACATAACAAAAAAGTTGCTGTTGATCTTTCCGCTCTGGCGGGTTCTCCAACTACTTGCCCTGTCGGAATTTCAATAAATGATGGATGGATTGGTCGAAATATGATTAAATATTGAATTGAAGCAATAGTTGAACAAGACGGCCATGGCTATATAGTTCGCGGTTCAATTGAGTTTCATCCGCTTTCAGATGTTTCGGTGATCTCACTCAATTACCATGAAAGATGATGTGAGGCACTGTGAGTTGGCAAACAATTTAGCTGCTGCTACTTGTGCTGTGGTAAGAAGATACCACCTAAATGGTTTCTAGCTTTTGTGTGTTCTTAGATGTACTAAAATAAAAATATAATATGAAATGTTATAAATAATGAATGGACTTTGGCAAGTCAAGCTACAATCTAGGCTACGGCAATTATTGTGATTACAATGGGATTTTCCCCGATTTGAACGTGAGTATCGATATTGGATAAAATTTAGATAAAGTTACCAAGGACCTGTAACTTTCTTCATTATTTCAATTAGCTCCTTGCTTCGGAATTTTTATATAAATAAAATGATTTGCCATGGCAACCCCTGTATGGAGAAAGTTTTTATGTTTTTAGAATTAATTTGATCTTAAGTTGTATCTCCGAGCACTATGTTCCTATATTTTCATTTTATCGCATATTTTCTAGATCAAAGGAAAGGTGCATTTTGTTCCTAAATCGTAGGTACCTACTACTTGGAAGTTAAACCACTTTAGGCGCGTTAAAGTAAATTACAAAGTTGGAAAACATAATGTTGCTGCCAATGTTCAAATGATTCCGCGCATCCCAAAGATTCCAACGGACTTGTCATTCGAGCTCAAACGGCTGCAATGCCCCGTACATATTTATGCCAAACAAAAGACAAATTAAATTTGCGGTTCATTTATAATCTACACTCAAGTACTTAGCTTTATTTGGCACCGTAATTTTTTTTTATAAATTTGAAACTGTTTGTTATTTTTGCTGCTATTATTATCAATTATATAGTTTGCTGAGGTGTTCGATTGTTGGAGGTGTGTCAGTGGGATGGTGGTTAGTGGGCGGGTGGTCATTGGACGAATGGTCAGTTGAGTGTGGATCAGTGCTATAAAGCAGACGACTAACGCAGAGTATTTCAGCTGGTTTTTAAATAAAAAATTATCGAACTATTTTAAATATTTTTAAGCCTTGCGAAACTGTATAAGATTAATTAAATCTTCAGTTAACTTGGTAATATTTGGAATAAATTACGGAATCTACTTTTTCATGTATATATTACAAAGGAAATATTTGCGACATTAATGAACTTAAGAGATAAAATCTGACCCAAAGGGATCTACATAATAGAACTTTTGTGTATTTACATATTGTTGCCTATTATTTAGCCGCACCTGTGCACTGTGCACTGTTATGTACACACTTTAATCTAACTTGTAATGGACTAGAGAGATATATATAAATATGGAATATTTTTTTATTTTTACTTTCCTACCCTGCAGCACATTAGAGTCAGATTTCTTCCTTTCTTCTTTGTTTGTGGTTTGCATCACATCATACAATAAATGTTGTATGTATGCGTGTTATTGTTTTCACTACATTTGATGGCGGCTTATGTTAACAGCTTATCACTTCTTGAAAATCGCTGCGACAAAAACAACGACGCCAATTAAAAAAAAAATTCGCAAACCAAACCACAACAACTTGTACTATGCCATTTTGATTACATTTAATTGCCGTTTGAGGTAATTGCCTTCGCCGCTGGACACATCATTTCCAAATTGCCTGTCTCATCGAAGCGACATAAAAGAAATTGAAAAATTTCACCCAAAGCTATTTCATCATGAAGATGATAATTTGTTATGTCGGTAAGGAGAAGGAGAGAGATTTTTTGTTCTGCACGTCAGTTAGTTTTTTCTACAAAATATTATGAATAAAACTTTAATCAGCAAGGTCCTTACTAGAAAAGAAAAAAAGACAGAAATTACATTTTCGTAAAATCTGTTTATATAAAAACGGGAAAACTAGTAGTAAAATAAGATGAATGAAAAGAGCTAATGCGATGACAAATTGCCGGGAATGGACATTTCATCATATTTCTTTCGCTGCAGACATGAAGCTATCCTTTGTATTAATCACAGTACTATACGGCATCGTAGTGTGTGGTAATGTGCAATATAGTTAGGAATGTGGCAATTATTAATTTGGTTTTGTATTGTTTTGCAAAAAAACTAATAACTTAAAGCAATTTGGTTTTCGTATCGGAGAAAATTTACAATGAATGTTTTTTTTTATTACAGATGGGAGGTACAATTATGCAAAAAAACTAAGACATAGCACCTTTTTCATCTAGTACAGTGTACCATCTATGAATAGTTATTATTTCATAACATACATTTTTGTAATTTAAATTTTCCTTACGATGGAAAATTATATATATACATTATAAAAGTTTAAAGATTACTCAAATTAATAACAGTCTTAGTACTATATGATGGATACGAATGCCGCAATGCACATCTCATTGGAAAAATCAGAAGGCAGTTACCAGTTACTAAAATTCGCAGTATAATCAATTATCCTGGGTTTTTCATTATCTTCTTTATACCTTGGCGAATCTTCAATTTGTGCAATTGGAAGAACACTTTGCAATCAAACGGTCGATGCGATAATTTATTGCTTTATGATAGCAGCAAATCTATCTGATCCTAATACCCCTATAGCCTAATGCTTAACTCGCTTTATCATCAAAGTTATTCAGAGAAGAATTGAGTTAATTGAAATTGGTTTTTATGTTCAAGAATGTGACTGATGGAAGGAGGAAATAATTTTAATGATAATAGGATACTTGATTTGATTAGGAAGCAACTATTTATAGTGAAAATGTGCACATTTATTATGCACGTACAGTAAAGAGACTGACCTCAAAGTAAAATTATGCAGTCATGGTTTAAAAAAACTTAACTGGACAATACAGTTTTTAGTTATAGATGAGATAACAATTTTAAATTTGAATTTTTTTACAATTGAATTATTTAGTAATCTCCATCTTATAATCTCACATTATTTAGAAGAATATATAGTTTCCATGAATTTTTGAAAAAATATTTCTTTATAAATCTTCATATTGAATAAATTCAACTTAGTTATAACTTTTATGATGTGTCGTAATATTATGTATTGCTCCCTTGTCATTTATTTCATGAATGATTTAATTAAAAATATACCAAAAATATATACTGTAAAGCTAATTGCTGATTCTTATCATTTACATGACCAAACAAAACTTATAAGGTGTAGGAAGCAGGGAAGTCATCAATAAATACGACGGGTTGACAATTCAATGCGTTTGTTACTGTCGTTTATGAGGAATAATGTTGGTTAGACGGAATTGCTTTTTTTTTATACCTTTTTCTAAAACAAGTTTCATCGGTCTTACGATGTGGATCATTTTTAACTTAAGGCTAAACTAAACCTTAAAACGCAAATGATTTCACCAAATTGCGGGAAATAAAGTATTTATGGTAGAATTTAAGTCGGAATCGTAGTTTTGTGTTTTTACATGTTTTACACCTACGCATATTTTTTAACAACTATCTGTCTGGCAGAAAACTATAAGTACGTATGTAGCTACAGTGCGCGTTGCATTAAAAATTAGCTTCAATTAACAGTGGTTTAAGCAAATCGTTCACATAAAATACATTTAATTTCGTTATTAGCGTTGTAACTGGCGATAACTGCGCATTAACTTGTCCCAAAATAATTTTACTGCTAAAATGTAATTCTAGACGTCTCTTCAAAGGAGTGTTTAATACGCGCTCTACTGTTCCACTCCACTTCCTCACCTGTAAATTCACGACTACACGACAATGATAGCAACGATGCAGATTATTATCTGCATTCAAATATTTCCATTAGACGTTGTTCAACGTCTCCTGCGTTGGATGCCAGTGCAATGCACAAAGCACAGCCTAGTAAGAATCACATGCTGTGTAATTAGCAAAATTGTGGCAAATTGAGCAACGAACTGGCAATGCAAGTTAAATGCTCAACACTGGCAATTTCCATATATATATATACAGTTTTATATTATTTTAATTATTCATCATAAAAATGGTGTCCACCCCGCTTGCGCATGAAAGGTGTAGATGTAGAGTGTCACCTATAAAATTGTTCTTGCAATGAGATAACGGATTTATGTTTTATATTTAATATGTAAATTTGCACACCTCCACACCTTACGTGGCAGGAAAAGTGTTTTATTGAATCTCTCGCAAATGGTCATATTGATCGGTATATCTGAATCTACCTTAATCGATAACAATTATAACATGTATAATATATAAGCTCTGGTTGTTGAAGTGGCCGGGGTTAACGAGTGGGTGCAATGAAGTTGCACTGCAAACTTTGTAATAAAATGGACAACTGACTTGAGGGATAATAATAACACTAAAAATGTTGTGTTCTTGCAAGTTAAAAATTTCCAATTTTTAAATTCTCTTTATTAACTTGTATGTTTGTCTGTTTGTTTTTGTGTATAGTTACAGCAATACGCAGCTTTGTTGACCTGCATATTAAGAAAGCTTAATGTAGCACCCCAACACCACTCTATTATATTCACACAGAAAATTAATTTTTCTTTTAATTTTAGCCTTAATTTTCCAGATTTTAGCATTTTTTCCCGTCTACCCCCATATGCTATTAATAAGAACAAATGGTTGCAATTTAAAGTCAACGAATCATGCTGGTCACTAGTCGCAAATGTCATCATCAATCCCTTATTCAATTCAACTCAATTGAATAGAAAACAAAACTCTAAGATGAGCACATCAGAGCTCACGAACTTAGATTTACTTTTCGGATATTTTTATTTATTTCATTCTTGAAACGAATAGAATTTTAAATCCAACAGAACTCATTCCGGATATAATCTGGAAAATATCCATTGCGGCGACCACCATCACAATCAAAAAATTTTATAGTTCATTTTGTTTTATTGGTTTCTGCATGGGGTCTGGCACTGCCATGTCATCACCGTTTCCCTGCAAAGAAAAATCGAATCGAAGGTTCAACGGTTAGCCTTCGTCTCGCGTTTCAGCTATCATCGATAATGATGAGGCTAACGTATTAGAGACAAAAGTCAAGTTCATCGCTTAAGTCTTTTGTTAAACTTCTCATACATTTACCACTTGCTTTGTCTTTTTTCTTTTTCCTTATTGCATTGAGGACAATTTGCTCATGCAACAGCATGATGGTTAGTGATTTTCATTTAACCAAAATGAGCCAAGTGCACGATGAACAAATTTTCCAGCGCGAATAGAGATGAGTCCTGCGAGATAATATTTCATGCTGGAGGTGTACGATTCACTGTGCACAGCAATGTTACGTCGTTCATGTTTGTTCAAATAAAGTTGTTGTGTTATAATTTAAATGAAATCGTCGATTGAAGAGAGGTAGGAACCTACGTGCGGGTTTACAAGACTGATGCAAACCTTTTGGTGCACCACATCTGCAACCGTTAATAAAGTAGAAGTTTAACGTTACTTTTAATTGTATCTTTAACTTAGAATGAGAAAATCCATATCAGTGGATTCTTGTACTTTTAGTACTTCAAGTCTGATAAGGCTGCTGGTTGTATAGAATTGTAATAAACATCTCAGTGGTACTTATTACGTTGATTGGATATAAAGTTTGGGTTACTTAGATGATCTGCAAAAAGAAAAAATCTCCCAGCTAATTGGATGGAAATGTTTATAGAAAAACACAACAACTTTTTGAAGAAGTAGTCAAGTTATTTTCAGCAGGTCACCTGCTCTCTTTTAGTTTGAAATACTCCATTTATTACTAAGCAGAAAAAAGTGGAACGCCATGTGACGATTCTTAAATACTTTTCAAGATAATAAGATGTGAAAAGTTATCACAGCTAGCATTGCGTTCATCTTAGTCAACGATTTAATCAAGACCCATTTGTTTGGCTCGATTTAAGTTTGGTTTTCTGTTTGGACAGCGACCATATTAAAAATTGCGTTTAATGTGTATGTGATTATTACATATGCTGCCCATTTTATTTTGCAATAATAAACAATGGCCATGAAACACAGTAATTTATTTTGAAACCAAAGACCCTGAAGTGAAAATTGGCACACATATAATAAACCGGTTAACAAAGAATATTTCTTGTAAATTATCATTAAGCTTTCTAGTGAAAAAATAAAAGTAAAGAAGTTTCAAGTTGGTCTGCTTTAGGATAACAAATAATATATTCTCCATGAAAATGATGATTACTTTTTCTTCCCAAAAATAAAAATATTAAATCATAGTTCAAGCTATTTTTCTGGCTAACAGCGAAATCTTACTTTTCCAAAGACGTTGCGTGTCTCGATTAATTTGCCATAATTACAAATATAGTTCTCCTAATAAAAGATAAAACTTCCAACTTCATCGTGGAAGAAACGTTTTTTTTTTTTTCAATTTGTCTACAACGGGGTGCGTCTACATTCTTCGTATGAAAACATGATAAACATGGTTTCCTCTACTACGTAATGATTGCGGCATCATTGACCACCTCTGGGATATGCCAAACATAATCGAGAGTCACATGTTGGCAAAAAAAATTTACTCAGAAAAATGTCAAACACGATGGAAGTCAACAGCAGATAATTGTGGTAATCCGGAAATCAGCAGTAGAGCTCTGTAGTTTGTCTGGCCGATGGTAGGCTAGCTGTCTGTCTCTCTTGCCAACGGAATATTTGTTGTGTTGACAAGGCTTCAAATTGCATCTTCTTCACAACGTTATTATTATTTTATACACAATACTGACGATTGCAGCAGTTAGTGTGATGGTTAAGGTTTTATAAGTTCATGTAGCAAAATTTCCTATCTGGTCAGACAGTCGGACAGTCTGACAAGAGATTTATTTTTTCAACAGCTAAGTCTAACACGATTGTTAACAGGTGCACTTGTCAGTTGTTGTTGATTGAAGAAAAAATATTTCTGTTGAAGAATTCCGCACGAAGCAGGAGCTTGTCGTGTGCGAGACCACCAACTTCTCGTCAACGTAACGACATCGAGGTGATGCAAGTTTCATCAAATGCTGCATGTGGCCAGAACAAAATAACACGAGAAATTGTTCACTTCTTATCTTATCCTGTGAGATCTCAAACTCAAATCGGTGATGTTACGCCTGTGTTAGAGTGCCGTAGCCACACATCTGGCTTCAGAAAGCAGTAAGCAAGTAAGATATCTTCAACAATAACAACAACAACTGGCGATGCCAGAGCACGCGTCTTAATTGCCTAATGATGAACTTTAAGGTTAAATGACATAGTCGGCGCCATCGCATCATCGTTACCGTTTTTTATTCTTGTTGTAAATGTTGTCTTTGTTGAGAATAGCTCGAAACTAAGCGCAGCAATAAACAATAAGTCGTTGTTCTCTTTCCAAGTTGAGAGCTGCTCTATTTTGTTCAACACAGTCACTGGAGCTTCAGTTTACTTTTAATTGGAAACTCTGAAATCACACCACCAGCACTAATGCTGTAACACAGCATGGAGGTTTTAAAAGAGTGGTTCAGTTCAGTTGAAAGAATAGATTGCTTTTCAAAACGTAATAAAAATGTACTCATCTTCGCTGTGTTCTTTCACTCAATGCATCAATATATGTATTTTTCGTAGAGTAGTACCAGATAAATTCCATCCAGAGTAACTTTACAGCCAGAGGTTCGAGTTAGCGTGACTTTTTCTAAAATAAATTCGAATACCAGGCGTATTTTGGTGTTTTGGCGGGCGGCCCAAGGAAAAAACATGGTGCAACAACAAAAGCGAATCAGGGACAAACGTAATCAATAGTACGTACTACATGTTCATGTTATGATTTAAGCGCGTTTGAGATACCGCCGTCGCGCTCTATTGGTTCACAGACATTTACAAGGCATTTAAGATCAGATCAAAGAAAACAACCAGAAATTTTCAGCGGTGGTACCTTGGAGTATTGTAGTTAGGTAAATGTTTTGAGCAACACATTCGTAGATAATGCATTAGCTCCGCTAGAGACTCTCTGCAGCACCACCATCAACATTTCATGTGTTTGAACGTTCTTTTGAAGTTAAATCAAATGCCAATTGAAGCTACTCGTGGTCGTCGGCACCGCCGCTGCCGAAGCTATAATCACACCAATCAAAGCTTTGATAGTTGTCATAGTTGTCGTCTTCGTCGTTCATTATTGAATGAATTGCTATAACCGCGGATTGAGGTGCCGCTATGGGGACTGCAAATGATATAGATCGTGTGTATCATTTAGAGATGGAAAAGTAACCGAGAGCAGAAGGAAGAGGTAAAATAAAATACACTACTTGACATCTATTATTATAAAGTTAAATTTGAATAGTCGTGTATAGCAATTGCGCACTGCTTCACTTGGCATCAGTTTGGCAAGGTTTCAGAAAGGCGGCTTAAAGCAACAATGGATTTCCTGTGGTTTTGGTTCATAATCTATTCTGTTTTTCGGAAAAAGTTAAAAGTTAGTTAAAGCTTTTGTGATTTGATGACAATCAAAAAAAACGGTTTTCGGTTTTAAATTTTAGAAAAGCGCCTAAGAAAGAATTGATTTTCTAGTGCTGTAATTATCAACTTCATCACTCTTAAATGTTCCAACAAAAAATCTGGCTTGGTACAATTAAATAAAGTTTGTGTCTTAAGTCTTTTGATTACTTTTTAATTTTCAAATATATAATGCTATATAATAAGACGAATTGGTAATACGATTCTTAGTAATATTCGTATATATGTTTTAGGATACACTAGTACACAGACCTTCATATCTCTAAAAATCCCTGAAGAATTTTTTCATCAATTAAAACAATCGTTACTCTATGAACCATTTCAAATAACCACAGCTATTGCTGCCCAATTAGCCAAGCAATAATAGCAATAGAAATTCTGTGTCAATGTTCAATTGGTTTATCTTGATTGCACTATGAAAGAGGCGAAAACTTTTGAAAGAATCCAAAAAGAACATCTCGAAACCAGAAGCCAGACTGCTTTATCTACCAACAACAGTTGAACAAATCAATTCAGCTGCCAAAATGTCAGTTTCAAGCGACCATTGGAACCTTGTCGGAGGTTCAGTGGCTCTTTCTACATCTCCGAACTGGACGAAATTTAAACGGCCGTGTGTGTGGCATGTGCACAAACCTACACGTGACAGATAGAAAAAGTTCTAGTTCGGGTGATATTTGCACAATTACGATGCACAGGGAGAGCTAATGTAGAGCCCGCGAAAAAATGTGTGTATAAGAAAGAAGAATAATTAATATGCTCCAAAGATTTTTATGACAAGCTACAAGGGCAGGGTTTTGGTTTCAGTAGCCGTTTGTTATTTTCTGTTGGACTTCGAAACGAATGCTACAGCCAACACTGCTGCCGACTTCTGATTCTTTAAGAGTCTAACCACTAAAACTGAGAACAAGAACTGAAATATCAATGCTATAACAACAAGCTTGCGAAATGATTTCAAGTGGCGACTGCCCTGAGATATTATCTATGATCTCTTAACTTCATACATCTAACTGGTCATTGCTGTCATCGGATATATAGCAGATGCTATTATGCTTGACTTTACATAGGTAGCGATGAATTAAGGCTGTGTGTATCAACTTCTACTCGATCTACAATGAATCCTCTTAAGTGGTCGGAAACAGTAACTAGCATTAAGAAAGCAAAAATAAAGTGAATAAAAGTTTTGAGAATCAGAGTGGGTTAGACATATTAAGGACATATGGCTACATATGCATTTTTAATCATTTAACATTTTATGGAAAATAATGAAGTTAGACAGAGAAGCACAAATTAGCGTTTATGTAACAGTGAGTAGGATTTTATTTAAATGTGTTATGTTAAAGTTATTTATCCTGCTTCAGTTGATACAGAAAGCTAAAAAGCTTTGAAAGGAAGTATATAAATTTCTGACGGATAGCGCATTAACTTATTTAAATGACACATTTTTTATAAGCTGTGTCAGTGTATCAAAAACTATTCTTCATTTAACATCGTGCTGGCAGTTATTACGAAAATTATGGCAATTTTCGACCCAATAGTTTATATAAATAATGTTAGACAATGTAACGTATTTGTCCGTTGATTCTCATTATGATGTACATAGATCAGAAAAATGTGAATCACATAGCTCTCGGCAGCTAATTCAGCCAATTCAGACGCAAAGCCATTACTGCCCCGATATATTATTTATCATGAATTTCAATGATGGTAAATTATTACCAACTCCCTTGGGTAAGAATATAATTAATTAAACCTAAATTGAGATTGATCAGTACTTCTAATATGGCAAGAATCTTATACGTTTTTAAGCGGCATTATTTTGAAAAGACATCCCCATTTAAACAACCTCTTAAATTGAGTTTTTATGAAAACTATTTTATGAAAAATTGATTCCCGGCACCACACATAATCAGGTCTCGATTGGCCTGTATACAATTCCTTCATCATTATCTCAATTATATTTTAAACCCATACGTATACATTTTATATAAATTTTCTTTCAAACTCAATGAAAAAACAACCAATAATAGAGTTTATCCCAATTACTAACTACTTTTTCTTAATCATAAAACATAATTCTCTTTACTGTTTAATAGAAATACAATAACAATAATAATTCAATCATAATTATACACTTTCACGCATATAAAACAACTTGCTTCCTAGTTTGCTTGGCGGTCAATTGTATTTTTATAACTTACTTTATTCACAATGTCATGTACTTTACCATGCAAGAAACTACAACCAATCAAGGATATAATTCAAAACGAAACAATTTTAAATTTAAATTCCAAATGAATCACGTGTGATGGTCGATCTTTTGAATTCGAGTATTTATGTTGGTACAGGGAATAGATCTCTAGCAAACTGCGCCACTGATAGTTGGTTTTATTTCTTTTTCATGAACTGAACTCCGAGAGGTGAAACAGAAGAAAAAAGTTCATTGAAGATTTACGAGCTTCTCTTTGATTTCCCGATGCTCCATTGCGACTATTCTGGATCTTGCATTGCTTTTTAATGATTGCCCGTTGCACTGCTGGAGTTGCTGGTTCGCTGGCCTTACATTTTCGGTTTCCATACAAGAAGTGCAACAGAGCATGCAATGTAGAGTACTACATTAGCTTGTTGCTACCAAAGAAGAACCGTTTCTCCTGGTCCTTTTCCTAGGCTGAATATGCTTTTGTCGATTGTGGAGCATTCAATCCATGGAATTTTAATTTAACTCACTGCATCGATTTGGTGATAGGAAATAGTTCAAAAGGGATAGATAGTTCGCTGGCAAACTACTGAGGACACATGAACAGGTGCAGAAACTTGCTGCCTGGCCAAATGAGAGAATTGCCAAATGGCACTTCGAGGATAAATTGCTAATGTGTGCTTAAATTTTTGTTGACCTACGCTGGATGGAGAGTTCTCGATCAACCGTGGAAAATGAATTTTCCATTTATTCGTGCTGCAATGTGCAGTGATTGTGGCTACTTCTTCTAATCTCCCATTTATTCTCTATTGGACATTTATATTATTTTGTTTTTGTTAAATGCCCACTGCGCTACGGCGACTACCTGTTGGCTATGTATTCGCCTGATATGTACCGATGCAGAACCGATTGTTCGCGATGTATAGCAGTTTTAAGTTTCTCTCAACCATTAATATGCATTATTGATATGTGGCTATTGCGATTGAGCAATAAACTCCTAACTTCATTGTTCAAAATTAAAAAAATTGTACGCTGTGTATGTAAAAGAAATTTTTATTGGCTCTTGAACAGCTGCATTTATTTGATATAAAAAGTTATTATCTTTGGAAAGTTTGTAATATTTGTTGCTTAGTGGACAAGTTCAATAGAATGGCATGAATAAATTCTTCAAAAAGTGATATTTATTGTAGGATTTTTTAACTTACTATTCCAATTTATAATCTACTTGGTATCAATCTACTTAGAGAGACATCACAGTTAAACGGCAATCATTACACTTGCTTTTTCGTCATTGCTTACATTATAGAAAAGTGATGTCAATTACCAATACAATTAAGCATAGTGTTAAATTCTTCAAAAGTTGGTGGCACATGGTATAAAACATTCAAATATTTCTACAGACACTTTCAATAAAACCTTTCAACCTCTGTGTGGTAAATTATAAATTTCAAATCGCTATGCGTTGTTAGTTTGCATATAACATAATTCTTATTTATTATACCTCTGTTATCATTAACAATGCATTTAACTAAACTAAGTGGCGTGTGTAGTAAGTTGTATCATTGTTTATCTCTTTCTTTAATCACTGTGCAACTTTCATAATTTTACATTGAATGTGACTCGAAAAGCAACAGAAAAAAAGAGACTAGAAGCAAACATAGCGCAAAATAATTGGCGTGTAAGTACGAGTATTCGTCAAAAATAAATACCACATGATGACAAGACAACGTCATCGCCGCGTAGAAATCTTTAGAGAGGTTGGCTTCATGTTCATTGCACCGCACCACCTTCAGCTTGGATGGCGCCTAACTAATGTTGAAAATATAAAATGTCATCATAATAGGGGTTTCTCTAACAGACTTAATCGAAAAGGGGTTTCGGTATCGAGCTGCTTTTTACTGTATATTATGGGTGGCCACAGTATGATGAAGCAAAATATGAGCTCGGCTCTGGAGGAGTTCCAAATTTTTGCAAAAATGTTCGTCATTGGAGATAGACATGTGAGAAAATTTTAATAAAATTTTGTTTTCTGAGGTAGATATAAAAATTCTATATTAATACAGTTCTTTCTGGAAAAATTTTTGAAAGCTAAAACAATAAAGAAAAATATTATCCTTTTTTTTCAGAATAGTGTATTTTTTTTTGAAAAAAAAAACAAATGATTTTCAAAAACTTAGCTTTTGCTGCTATCAGTTATAGCGGTTTATTGAACCATTAAATCCGACAATTCGTAACGAATCCCGTTCATTTGGAATGAGCGCCTTCCGAAAATATATGTTTTGCATTTGAAGGATGTCCTTTTAGCTTTCTGATCATTCCTGGAACTAAAAAGTAGCAGCTCGGTTTTCATGATGTAAGAAGATAGCAATTAACTCGCACTGATTCCAATTTGCTTCTCAACTCAACAACATATGGAGAGTTATAATTCAGACTGAATAAGCTTTAAAGGATTTTAGTTTAATTGCGCCATCGCAAGATAAGCGTTAACCAATTGTTTTAAAACAAGTCCCTTCAAATTTTGAATGGTAGAAGCCGAGATATACGAGTTCCACTATTCCAATTAGCTGGTCACAAAATTTCAGCTCTCTAGGTCACCTGAAATGTGGAAAAATTGGACAAAAAAACAATTTTCCATGCAGCACACGCGTCACACGCGACGAGCGAGACGCGTCATCATATGACAGTACAAACCGGTTGCTAAACAATTGTTCTAATCATCAAATCTGACTGGTAGAAGCCGAGATATACGAGTGGACAAACTGACAAACCGACAAACTTACAAAGAGACAAACTGATAAACTGACAAACATACAAACTGACAAACTGAAACATACTTAGTTTTTGATCCTTTTTAAATTCTCTATATTAACTTCGGCATCGCCGCCCGTGGCGTGCTGGATAGTAGAATCATATGATCAATTTTTAACCAACTTCCTAAAGCGCGATTTTATACAAACTTTGCACACATGTGTATTTCTCATGATAACACTTTATATTAAAATTTGAGAGTGATCGGTCCGCGAGGTCGGGGGGCTACCATGCAAATTATTTTTCCATATAGCGGCATCAGATCATGTCATATTATAATGACTGTGTTCTGTGTGCGCTGGTGTGCTGTGAGCAGCGCTGCTTTGCTTTACGATTGGGGGTTTAATGTTGGGTTACAGTGCTTCGCATATGTTTTCATTTTTCACTATTTATAGTGGAATTCGGTAAACTTTTGTTTATTGTAGAATTGAACTGAACACGAAAGCTACCAAAAGCTCACGTAAAAATATCAATCTTACACTAATACTGATGCTAACTCTGTACTTTTATTAACAGCGATTTAATGGGAATTAGAACATATATTATAGGCTATTTGCAATACGATGGAATTGCTACCAACGATTGCAGTAACACCTTTAGTTGTAAGAACAATATAAAATACTAAACAGATCCTCGATCGCAAATTAATAATCTTCCTTAGATCGGTTTTTACCGCACTCGCACTCTGACACACTTTAACTCGACCGACTTGTAATCGGAATAAAGTCATCATACCACTTGAAGGCTGTCAAGATCACAAAGTCGTTGTGTGGCATCCGTTTATACGCATGCGAAATATCGCATCATTATTATGGCGTAAAAATATTGCGGATCTGATCAGAGACTAAGATAGTGTGCTACGTTTGTTAAATGATTGATGATCATCCTAATTGCGTGCCATTACACTTCGCTACTTTACGCATGCGCACAAAATACCCGCGCATTTGATCCAGATTTTAGAGCTCTGCGATTGCCACCGCCCACTGACCTTCACAGATCAACACTACGAGTTGGATCGATCGATCGTGCGGAAAGTTTCACCTTCACCCTCAGTGCTCGCGGATATCCGTCAACGTGTATCTGCAGTGGGTGCGGCTGATATAAGCGCGATCAATCATAAAAACATATTAAATGGATTATAATTATGTACTCGTACAAATAATGAAATTCATTGATGTAAGCCCATGTGGTTGTGCATGTGCACAACGCCTATTAAAAGTGGTGAGTTCCGCTGCTTTGATGTTTTTTATTAAACTAACGGTGATCCATTAAGTAAGATTACCAGATTAGACTGCCACTCTGCGGCTCCTTGTGTTGATAGAAGTTTGAACAACCGATGAATGATCATGCGGGGCTCCTTCTATTATTATCCTTCCTTTTTTTGAATATCAAAATAACGTAAAATTTAAATTTTCTTTTGTGTTTTCACAATAATGCATCGGAATGTGCAAGCCGCTCAAAAATAAAACAAACGTTAAACACTCGCAAACATTGAGAACGTCGCGTCGATGTTTATGATAAAGAAATATGTGTGTATGCATGCAATTTGCGTACACTCACCCACCCAGTTATGTGTAGATATTTTCATCATACCCTTAATGTGAGAGGAAATGCGCTGCTGCTTAACCACACCGAGACATTACAAGTAATAATTATGATTGCACTACGCGCGTTGCAGACACCGCCAAGTCGATGAAAAGTATAACATACCGCCCTGCAACTAGAGCAGAAATTCTGACGTTTGCATGTTGACTGACTGAGTGCCTCACTGACTTACTGCTGAAGCTGAATGTTCGGTCTGCCGTTTCGTCTTGCCACCACCATCTAAGTGGGTATAAATTTCTCCGGCATTTCTTCATACTCAGATGGCTGCTGTTATTTGATAGGGGGTGCGGTGTTGCAGGGGCTGAGATAGGGTTAATGCACCTGAGGCATATTAGTAGCTAAGTCGAGTGACGAATTTGTGATGCGGTCGGTGCAATTCGAAGCGTAGCGCTGCGATGTAAATAAAACCGCGTCGTGGTGGTTCACTGATCGGCAACTTCATACAATTGAAGCAGCGCAAGTGTTTGTATGTAGCTTTGGCTCAATATAAACTCAACAAATGAAACACACGCTACGAGGCGATACAATCCATGAATGAATGATATGCTGAGAAAGAAGCAGGATGCGGTAAAGTAAACGAAGTCAGCGTGCATAATCCATGCGAAAGTGGATTTTCTATTTTCTGCTGTTGCGATGCATATACTGCATCTTTATCTCTGTAGGCAGTGGGCGGTTTTAGTTTATTTCATGCAAATCTCCGCGGCTGCACTTGTAAAGTGACACTTTCTGGGTGAGATCAAAGCTAAAGCGGTACGTTACCATTCTTTATTGCCAAAGGCTGTGCTATGCTTACACACACACAAGCACACAAATGTACATGCAAACACATCTTAGATTCATATGTTGGGGTGTAGCCAGTTTGCTTTGTTGATTTTGTGGAAAATCCAAGAATTTGCATAAAAAGTGATCTGCTGGCTGTTGCCATATTAATCTCGAACCAGTATAGGAAATTTCCTCACTCCTATGCAATGTACCGTAAGACAATGTGCAAGGATGTCAGTTGCCAGTTTTCAATTTTCAAACAACTTTCTTCTAAGTTTTCATTTTCAAGGCTCCTCATTCCTTCGGATTTGGATTAATGATTTTCCACGATACAAGACATACAGGCCAATTTCGTTACTTATTTTTAAAATCGTGCCGCAGACATTAATAAAATGGTAAAACCCGATTATCGAGCGAAAAAACTTGATCGCAAATATAAAGTTTGGAATTCGTAATCTACATTCAACAAGGGATCAAGTACACAGAATAATAGAAGACGTAATTGAGAAAGACTTGGAGGAGCAAAACAATATGCTTAACAATATTTTTAGACGTTGTGCAGGCTTTTGGAAAAGTTTGGGCTGAAGGTCTTAACTACATAATATATAAAAAGATTTTTATTACCAATGCAGTTCTCGTCAATACTAAAATTAGATATATTTTTTAGAAGGAAGCAAACCTAGGCAGGAGTAGATTTGATCCATTTTTATACTAGCGACCTTCCAGAACTGAAAAATAACACTGACACTGAATAAGAATGAGTACCTTAAGCTGAAATATAGAAAAATGGATTGGCTGTTAAGAGTTGGCTGCTCTATCAACATACAACCATCTTCTTTTCTATAAGTTAGTAGTAAATCCGATTCGGAATTACGATTTCCAACTTTTTCTTTGTACCAAACAAACCAACGTAGAGGTCATCAACAGGTCTCAATACAAGGAATAAAGAAATAACATTTATGTCCCTAGTTACCTTAAAGAAGACCTCTTTGAAAACGAAATAAGAGAAAAGTGCGGAGGCATTATGTAAGACTCCAGCAACCAGCTTCAGCTTCAAATACAAACTGATATAGTTCGCAGATCAAACCATTTGAGTGGGTATTACTCTTTAATTATTGAATTATTAGCATACTGCTGTTACAAAATCTAATCTACACAGAGATGTGGTTAGTGCCACATACCAGAACCTATGGAATACCAGTGAAATGACTGCTTAGAAAATTATTTAATCTTAATCTTCTTCTTTTTAATCTTAATCTTCTTCCTCTTAATATACAAAAATTAAACTTTGTATGTCTGTTCACGAAGACCAATCATACGATATAGCTGAAACGTTGTTGTATGGTGGTTAGGGAGGATGTTTGTAGGGGTTTAGTATGGTAATGGTGTTGAAGGAGTTGACCGTTAATTTTTTTATATACCTACATAAACTTCCAAGAGACAACTCACTGAATGACTTGCGCCGCGAAAAAATTTTTTTTATTAAAATTTTAAAATTAAAATTAGGATAAACATAACAATAATAATAGTGTTGATATATGTGTTGAGGGGGGGGGCTATCTCAAGGTGGGTCTTGAAGAATCTTTGTGGTCAAATGTGGTGAGGGGGGCTAGTGTGGTGGGGACAGCCAAGCAACGATGGGTATTTCAGCTAGTTACTAAATAAACTCAGACACGAAATAGTCATTAGTACAGGTATATTATTATCATTACATAGTAAATAAGTAATTCCTTGTCACGCCTTTATTAGTTTGTGCGTTGTACTTCAGAGCAGGAGGTTCGAAGTTCAAATTTCAGAAGACACCAAAAACTTTTTCACGGTCCCACCTCTCGTGAATGTCTGAAAAGGTAAAATAGTAATAGCAGTCACAGTCAAAAGCTTCGCAATTTGCCGTTAGGTTTTGGCATTAAATTGTAGGTCCCTTCCATTTTTCTTGCAAAAATATAACACGTACAAGCTAGTCCTTAGACCACAACGGTCTGCCTTTTATTTCGATTACGCCCACTGACCCTTTCATCTTTTTATTTAGAAAACTTTTGCTGTTTCTGTAATCAGCTAAGACACCAGCAATGACAATTTAATCAAGCAGAAATATTTCTTCCCCAAAACTGCGCAAAAGCAATCTGTTTATCTTTTATCATCAGTATTGTTAACCATTTATTAAGCAATTATTACAATTACAAAGTAGGAAGCCATCAGATATTGCAACCCCGGGGGAGGAAAGCAGAAGGGGTTTTCTTGGGTTTTGACATACGCTAACTATAAGAATTGAAACAAAAAATGCTGCTTCCCCTCTCCTTTCCAACTTTCGCTCTCTTCACAAGCAAAGTGCGAGTGCATTTTAACATAAGACCTAAATCATTCCACTCGCACACAAAATAAATTCCAAAGTTATATATAACCACAAGTAGGGTAGTTAAGCTCTGTATTGCACTCCAACAATAAGGAAACGATACTCGTATTTTTTTCTTTGCTTCTGGGCGAAATGTGTTTGAGACACTTCATTGGTAACAATCGGTTTTTGCTACTATTGCTCATAAACATATGCGAGGAATGTACAACATGCTCTCTGAAACTTTATTTTTAATCGATTAATTACCATTCGCAATAAATAGTAATAATACATTCAAATCAACACTCAATAACAACTGACTTCTTATAGTGAAATTGCTGCCTTACAACTAACTAACTGACTAATTATCGCATTGTAAAGCAACTATAGCAATATGTTGTAGTTACTGAAGCAATTAAAAATGCTTTAAGAAATTTGATATTAATTGCTTGTATGTAAAACATCCGGCTTTGCATTAACAAGTAATGGAAGGTTAGTAGTAACAGAAGGAATAATAAAAAGAAGCGTTCTAAGAATTTGCCTTTAGGTGCTCGACACACCCTATTATGGGCTTAGGTGTAGGTATTATTGATTGTGTGTCCATTAAAAACTTTGTGCGAAATATACCTTGAAAACAGGTTTTTTATTGGTATTGATTACTTCTTAATAAGTGGACGTAGTTTTATTAAACAAAATCATTGTCATAATACCACAATTTGCCACATAGTTTCGCAGGAATTAAAAACTAATAATAAACAAATTACCACTGCCCAACCACTAGCAGTTTATGCAAATTTACTCCATTTTACATCGATTTTCCTCCTCTTGAATTTGTCAAATGGCATACATATGAATTTATTACTTAATTATACAAACCGTAAGAGCCAGATAATGTTAATTCGAAAAATTTGTTCAAAACTTAGAAACACAAATAACGTATACGTCACAATTACTATTTTGGTGTAAATATGAATGCTAATAACATTTACATGTAAATTTTTATACTTTTTTTTTCATTATTGCTTTGTTTACAAGCATTTTGTATATATTATTATTTAAGATTGAGCAAATCATTGACAAACCTTACAAAGGTTTCCATTTTTTCAGTAAAATATCAATCAGACTTCCAAATACCGGATTGTACAGTTGATAATCTAAACTTTCTGAGTTCAGTTTCTTGCCTTATAAGTACGTTTTTTGAAAATTGTTTATGAAAAAAGTTGAATAAGCATGCATTTTGTTATTCATTACCTCTCTGAAATTGAACGAATTCACTCAGAGAACCCGACATAACCATCAATATTTAAATACCCAACAGACACTGGTCGTTCAACACTCAATAATAGAACGTATTTATAAAGACGGAAAGCTTTGCCATATATGGGAAATCTCTTTCAAGCAAAAAAACATCGGGAGATTTCTCTTTTCCCTGTAGATATGGCCTTCAATCAAATTTAAACCTTAACCCTCTGAAAATATGCATATTTTGCACTAGCAGCATACAAACACCGAATCATATCACATAAACAAATAAATGTCCACCGCCATCCACCGGGACATATCACATAAATCCCAAATACGGGGCTGAGCATATCCGCAAATTGTGGTAATCAATTGTGGATTCGGTCGATTGCGGTCTAATCGACCACTACGAAATGGGGCGCGCTTATGCGCTGTCTTACACTTTTATCGATTCGGAGGTAAGTCATGAGTGAAATATTCCAATTTTGATATTTTCTCGAACCGTAAGAGTTCCGTTTTAAGATCACACCTACACCCAACGCCAGTGCAGCAGCGAATCAACATTTAAATTTTAACTCGGACAGACTATCACTACAACACCCCACAATTACCTTCATCACGTACCAATCATTCGTCTCAAGAAACTCTCGCTTTGGCTAATGACCTATAACGCCTGCCGCAGCCTTCTTGCTAATACTGTTGATCCCAATCAACACACAACGCGGCCGATCTTAAGTCCCCTACCGACGCGACGATCATTTGTATTCCACCCGGGTATACCTGCTCATTTGTTTGGAGCTATGATACCGAACGCGCTCCGCCAGCCACATCCAAGCAGCCGGTGCATCATATTAGCCCCATCTAGGCTTTTATATTCAGGTGAAAAGTGTGCTTACATTTCTTGACTCTTCTTGCTGTGTAACACACAGACGCGGACGGACGACATGGCACATGATCGCGATTCCTTACAATGCCCAATATGCTCAGTTCGATGTTTGAAGCAGAAAATAAATTCACTGTCGTTGTTGTTGTTGCTTATTTTTGCTCCTCCTTCTAGCTTATGACACGATGCTGATGATGATGCTTCTTTGGGAAATGTCTGCACCACAACATATGGTCGAGCATGGAAATATGCAAAGCGCTAGCCGAAGTGGCTATAAGTGCAACTACGACTGCAATGTGCAGTGGCTGATGTCAAGAGTGCACTGCAGAGCATACATGAATGGACCATAAATGAATGATATATTGGACAGTTTAGCGAGCGCGGGCAGTTTTACTGTATTATACGATGAACTTTTTTGGTCATCATGTGGGCTGTTTATTGTAAGTATGCAGGAACAGCTGGACACGTGAGCGTAGAACATTTTCCATTTCCAAGCTGAAAACCAAAAAAATCTGTGCATCGCGGTAAGCTACTACAGAAATGTAGCTCAAAGTACGTTCGAAGTATTTTATTTAGTTTTTTTTTATAGGATAAATTTAGAAGCTTCTATAAAGAATAGATTTACACGGATTGGATGATCATTTAAGTGATATTGGAGTGCCGAATAACTTTCTACTATATAGTAGCTCACCGATGCACTGATTTTTGAAGTGAAACTTCTTTAAGCGGACAAACAGACAAACACACGTGCACGTGAAGTTAATATGGAGAATTTAAAAAGAGATCGATATCTGTACCGTCATTATTTATAAAACATGTCTAATACAATGCTAATTACTCTTAACTTGAGTTTGTGCACATCGACATCTAATACTTTTCATTGTATCCTTACCTTGGCTTGCATGCAATCAAATACAGTAGTTGCACGATAAGTTGCACGCTAGTATGCAATTTGCAATGTTGATCAAAATTCTAAGCAATATGTGTAACCTACTTCATGAGGCCCTTCAGAAATAGAAGATATACTGAAATAAATGAAGTTCTTTAAGCCACAAATGGAATTCCTCTCCTTCAGCATATTTCACGACTATAGACAGAAAGAAAATTGGTAACTTTTGATTTCATCCTAACTTCTATAAGCATAAGTTGGAATGCAAAACTGTGCACTCTCTCTTGAACCGAAACTTGACCATGACGACCGCTGGGATCCGCTATTCCTTGGAAAGGACTTACATTAAAAGCAAATCAGATTAATGCTACCGACCGAGGCGGCTGCCTGCACTCATCGTTTGTGGCTCACTCGCTGCTTATCGCTATCGAGATTTTCTTCGAGAGTTTCCTTCCGGCTTTGCGATTCCATCTTAATGGCATTGATTCGTAAGCTACAATTTTCGAGACGAAGCTTAAGATGTGATAAACCGCTGAACGCGTGCCACGTTGCTGGTGTATGCTGTTTTGCTTTCAATCTCTCTTTCTCTCTGTGTGAGTTTGTGTGTGAGGAGGAGGCTTTAGCGCTTTAGGGCTAATGTTTTTTAAACTGAGACGTTCGCCTGAATCGGTCGGTAGGTTAGGGTAGGGTAATGTAGGGTTGAGTAGCTGGCCTACCTGGCCTTGATCGTTTCTTCTTCTACCGTTGCTAGCCGACGGCCGATGGCTAAGTTTTTTAGTTAGATGCAGGAAATTGGATCCAAACGTACATGTCTTTAGCGAGTATTTTCCTTATAACAACACCACCAATCTACAACAACAACGGCACAAAAATAACGACAAAAGAGAAGAAATGCGATTCAATTGTAATCTGAATTCGCGAAAAGAAATTACTGACATTTGATGCTATTAACACAAATAATCCGACGCTTAGCGGTCTTTTTATAGCCGGCCGGCCGAGCTGCGCAAACACACATACACATACACACGTACTACTCACTGACAGAATAAAGGTGGAGCAGACGATGAAATAGATCCGCTTTAATATTAGTAATTAGGACCACACCTTGTATTTAGTTTTCATGGTGAGATTTATCTTTTTATTATTATTTGGTTCGTTCTCCTGCGGCGAGCTGGCAGCGGGCATTTTCCAAGTCATGACGTTGGAATTGAATTTCGCGCGCGGTCGCCGCTGAGGTCAGCGATGATCATGAGCAGTACGCCTGATGATGCCGCCTGATGATCGTTTATGGCTTGGTGGTGGATTGCAATGTGATGGCGACTTACGTCTCTGCACAGAATGCAAAGTCGTTTTTTCGGTTGTGGGTCATAATTCAAGGAGACGGTTAGCCGGTGTTTTATTTTTCATTTATTTCTAATTTCTTATTTTATGCTTTTCACCTTCTTTTTGTTTTTTCCTCCCCATTATATAGCACAATAAACGTAATGAAGAAGAAAATAGTTTTTTGATACGCATTACTGTTGGAAATAAATGACCGAAAAACGGGGTTAATACGCTTTACTTTTTTTGTGATTATTGTAAAAGGCGTGGTTACATTCTTATTGTTTAGGAAACTTTCACTTTACTTTGAGAAGCTGTTGTGGGTTTTTGGGTAAATTCCTTATTCCTGAAGTTACACGGATATGTATTGATGATTTCTTATATAAATTACATAAACAAATAGGAGTTATCGGATAGGTACTTGGCTCACTTTGATTTTAAAGAAAATCCGTAAAGATTACCTTTCCATCCCAAAGAATATTTGTGGCCTTAAATTTCTGAATTAATCTTAAATATGTACAAGATGGAGCTAAATGTAAATTTACATCTTGTTACTGGATCAAGATATTTTCCTTGTCGTATATGAAAATCTTTCAACGTAAGTTTATCTTCTGCAGCACAAAGAAAAAACCAACAACATTTGCAACAATGCCTTGGCATCAGTTGCCTGTGATGCCGAGAGCTATGACTTGTTCAAAAGAGAACAACAATTGACATTTGATCCAATATTAGACAGATGTTAACTCCATTTATGTATCGAATATGGCCACACGCTCAAGATCTTAATGAGACAAACATTTGATCTCATATTTGTAACAACACAAAGCGCTACTCACTAACGGAACTAATGGAAGTTCGTTGTATTCGTTCATCAATTCAGCATACTGCACCACTCAACTACATGCAACACATATATGATGACAAACAAAAACGGAGCACCAAGCAATCATGCACTTGCTCCACTTCAAACGTGCACATCAGCTAAGGCAGCATTAATGCCCATGAACATGACATAAGCCAACATCAGCAAGCGATGGACGACGCCAGTTTGTCCTTTTTGCAGAATGTGCAGGCTTCGCTTCTTACGACATGGCTCCAGTTCTGCATAAAAACCCACTCAACTGTATGAAACGAACGGGCGAACAAGAAAATCGTGAAAAGGGTATTTTTGTTTTATGCCAAAAGTCATCATCATTGTCGTCGTCGTCAGCATCGCCGCCGTCGTATGACGAGAAGGAGGAGAGATTCATATTAGTTTTTTCCGCGTTCGGAATAATCCATTTCCTGTACATCCTACACCATGAGCCCACATACGGTAACTACCTGTTAGCGACCGATGTTAAGGCGAGCAAATACCAACATGTGAACCTACATCGTGCCATAGGCTACACCTGTTGCGCTCTTTGAAACAGTTAACAGTAATAGTCGGTGCAGTCACTCGTCTGGGCGCGCACAGTGTAACAATAAAACCAATTGTTCATTATGGGCGTTTGTTAGGCGCAAATATAAGCACTTTAACTTCTTTAACTTCTTTAACTTCTTTAACTTCTTTAACTTCTTTAACTTCTTTAACTTCTTTAACTTCTTTACCTTCTTTAACTTCTTCAACTTCTTTAACTTCTTTAACTTCTTCAACTTCTTTAACTTCTTTAACTTCTTCAACTTCTTTAACTTCTTTAACTTCTTTAACTTCTTTAACTTCTTTAACTTCTTTAACTTCTTTAACTTCTTTAACTTCTTTAACTTCTTTAACTTCTTTAACTTCTTTAACTTCTTTAACTTCTTTAACTTCTTTAACTTCTTTAACTTCTTTAACTTCTTTAACTTCTTTAACTTCTTTAACTTCTTTAACTTCTTTAACTTCTTTAACTTCTTTAACTTCTTTAACTTCTTTAACTTCTTTAACTTCTTTACCTTCTTCAACTTCTTTAACTTCTTTAACTTCTTTAACTTCTTTACCTTCTTTACCTTCTTTACCTTCTTCAACTTCTTTAACTTCTTTAACTTCTTTAACTTCTTTAACTTCTTTAACTTCTTTAACTTCTTTAACTTCTTTAACTTCTTTAACTTCTTTAACTTCTTTAACTTCTTTAACTTCTTTAACTTCTTTAACTTCTTTAACTTCTTTAACTTCTTTAACTTCTTTAACTTCTTTAACTTCTTTAACTTCTTTAACTTCTTTAACTTCTTTAACTTCTTTAACTTCTTTAACTTCTTTAACTTCTTTAACTTCTTTAACTTCTTTAACTTCTTTAACTTCTTTAACTTCTTTAACTTCTTTAACTTCTTTGACTTCTTTAACTTCTTAAGTACAACGCCCTCTCTCAGACTCGCCGTTGCATGGCGGTATTTTCTGACGTCTTTGCATCATCGTCCCATCCAAAAATAGCATTTCACCCGAGTAAAATTCACCACAAACAGGTGAAATCAACAGATGTATTCTTCGCTTGACTCGTTGCTCTACGTAAGCGTGTAGTCCTGATAGAATATCGCTAGCGTGGTATCACTTATTATCTGCAAATGATACTTTCGACTTCAACAGATCCAGTCGAGTAGTTTTTTCGTCAAGAAATAAGTAAGACAAACACGTGGACGCCGCTTGTTCCCACTAATGGACCATATCATAATTTTATGACTGCACATAGTATTTGCTTGAGTACTTCTACTAATGTTGCTGTTTGTCAGCGATAACAAATAAGATATTTTGTTGTTGTTTTCGATTATGTATATGGCATTGTATACACCTGTGTCATATGGCGCTTCGTGATGGCTTCTGGCTCAGCAAGAATTCAAACGTCATCCACGACCGGTCGTCTTAGATATCGCTAAAAGTTTTAAGTTATGGTGTTGAGTATTCATCACATCACAACCCAATGTCGTGGCCGGCAAGCCGTTTGAGTCGAAACTACACAAAGATATATATGTTAACATATTTTCTATGTTGATTACGTGTCAGAAGATTTAAGCTAGATCCTCTAGGTAATCATGTAAACGAGCAATCGACATGGATTCTCTTCACATTGTCTGGTGAAAAATGTTTTGAAACGGGAGGGGAGATGTGGCATATTCTGAAGAGCTTGTTTTAAAAAATCTGTGTTTTATTGCACTATACTTTCGCATAACTTCTACCTTTATCATAATATTATTGCAAGACGGCCTCATTGCACAGAGCCAAGTGCTCATTCTGCTGTATCGGTTAAGAACATTGATGAATTTGTCCGATAAATTTAATTTACAAATAAATCAAAATTCGACGGTTTTTTCCAATAAATTAAATCTAAAAAAATACGCTGTCATTATATCAGTTCTTTGAAAATCCATTTCCAATGAAATGTTATTGCCAGAACTACCCACTGGTTCAGATGTGTTTTAATTTTTCACTTTTCCAAACCCCCCCTGCTTATGGTGCGATGCAGAAAATTTGCAATTGAAAACGAGAACCCATAAATTCCCGAAACCGAAATCAACAGCTCGGAATTTATCTGCCATCAATGCAGGTGATAAGCATAAAAAAAAACAGATATTTTTACAATAACCACGACACGCCCATTATTTCATTAGTTTGCTTATCACAGCACCTTGATCTGCGATCACAGAGGCAGACACCAAATCTACACATCAAATGCAATGTCCAATTGTGGACGAACATTTACACACAAACATCTGTTCGTACTAATGCAGATAAGTGACGACGACAAGGCACGAACGAAAAAGACGGCGACGGCGTCGAGGACGGAATGTTTCTACTTTGCTGGTCCGCGTGTATTAAATCACACTCGTTTCTTTCGAAAAGCTTAGCGCACGCGGCTTCAACGTGCGATTAACCGCTCAGTGGAGGGGACGCTGCACAATCTCTGATCGACAACGGACAGCGTTTCAAGTGTATACAAAATACCACCATATAGCAAAGCGCAGCCGAAGTCCAAGTGAGCGATTTTCTACTTCGATTTGGACAAAGATTTATAAGTGTACAGACGCCCGCCACAACAGTTGTCGTCAGAGTCATCGTGGTCATCGTCGAGCTGGGACCGCACCGAATCGCCTGAGCTAAATGCAACATTAAATGTCTTCGTATTGTGCAATTGATCACTGAAGTGTCGACGGATAGCTATTACAACGAACGCGCAGAGCCTTTTCCATCTCCCGTGCAGCACACAATAAAAATTAGAAGAGACACAGCGCAGCAGCTGGACACGCGGCACAGCCCTGCTGCGGATGCCATAGATTCCGCCACATCACTTATCTTGCTCATTCAAGCTCTGAATTTGACTACTGCGTCAAACACTAAGCCGCAGTCGGCCTTAGCCCAGATAAAGTGCCGTGCGGTAATATGCTACACAGCACAGTTATTGAGCCACTACCCCCATCACCAGCATCGTATTAGCAAATCTTCATTCGCTTGATGGACACTCGAAACGTGAACACCCTCAACGCCCTAAATTTAATTCTCAAGATGACATGTGACATCTTGTATTTACCTACTTGAAGCAATTACTTACGGAACACTCTTTCATGGGTGTATATGAGTTTTTGATAAACAAAGAGCACTGTGGAACCTTTTTCAGTTAAAGCGGACAAATATGAGGAAATAAATTCAAATTCTTATGGATATGGTAAAAGATCTAATCTCTTGAATGAACCTTTGTTCTTCTTGTTATTTTCTCAATAAAATACGATATTCCACCACAATTAAGTACTTCAAAATACAATACAAACACGCAGATAGCAACTACTATTCTTTAGATGAGCAAAACGATAACCGTATTTGCTAGAAACAATGCCTGATAGTTGTCTCGATCTGGTCCACATTCCAGTTTTAAGGAGAGAAGCGAACGTGGATTTCATACTCAAAGCCGACAAATGCTCGCACTTTAGTCCAAAGGATCTCAGACCAATGCATTCCTTTTAAAGACACTAGAAAAACTGATAGATATCTACGTACACGCAAGCATTGACAAAAGACTCATGTCTACAGACCAGCATGAGTATTATAAAGGTAAGTCTGTAGAAACAGCTCTGAATACTCTAGTAAATTTCACTGAACATTACCTTCGCTACAAGGAGCACACAATGGTAGAATTTCTTGTCATTGAAGGTGCTTTTAAAAACATCAATACATCTGCGATTACAGATGCACTGTCGACTTTGAGGGTGGACGACTTGCTTGACGAATTGATTAATCCTCTGCCTTCAAGTCCGATTATTACCTCAAAATTAGGCATGTTGTCTGCCAGAAGATCGGTCTGCAGAGGAGCACCGCAAGGTTGAGTCCCCCCCCCTTCTATGGAGCTAAGCGGTGAATGAGCTCCTCTTATGCCAAAGCGGTGAGGGCTGCAGAGTAATCGCTTATGCGGATTACGTTGCTATTGCCGTCTCAGAAAAACACCCGAATACCTTATTAACTCTCCTTCTATAAAAGGTATAAAGGTTTGTTACATGCAAACTCATGTTAAAGCAGGATACCAATGAAAAACGGTATAACTTGCATAGCGATAAATCCGATCTGGTCCAAGCTGCATCCAAAACGCTCCAAATGTTTGATCTCTCAAAAAAGATCGCACATCGGTACTATTTTTAAAGGTTTCATCACTGGATACTGTCATAGGCAAGCATGCAGCAAGACTTGGAGTCTTCTCGAATGATTCTGCAGAAGCTGCATGGATAAGGAAGAGAAGGACACCATTGTCCATCTTCCCAGTATTGGTCAAGCCCCCTCTTAAAAACGTAAACTCCATATGCGAGATTTCTTCTACAACGACACAAATGATCCTATTAACATTGACTTCAGCAGTCTCCTATGCTTCATACGAAGCACTAATTGGTTCAACGAGTAGGTGGAAAAAATTTTTCCTGATCCGTGTTGTATCAAAGGGGACCATTGCTGGTCTAAGTGTGTCGGTTTCACTGACAGCCACTTTAACCTAACCTAACATAACCGTGGAATCATTCATTATAATTATTAATGTGCCGCTTAACTCGTACACCTGAGACTTCGTTGCCAACGCCCACATAAGCGTATTTTGGCAAACATCTTGGCACACGATGAAGAGTTGAAGTTTCCTTTGAATATATACCATATGTATATTACATAACGAGCGAGAAAGGTGGAGTTTATCGTGCGAGTTAGAAGCTTGATGCCCGAGGCACTAGCCGAATGCGGCAATCTTACGAGCACGATGAGTACTTTTCTGGGCTTAATGTACGTTATTTTTCACACCGGGTTTTTTGTTAAGCCGGTTATGCGCAATGCAAAATTACTCTGTGAATGTGTGGTCGATATGACTGCAGTAAATAACAATAGTATTTTATATGTTAACTCACTAGCGTGTATAACAGATACTTTCGAGGCTAGGTTATAGTGTATGAAACAGTCACTTTCGTCTATGGGCGTGTGAAAAAATATTAACAAACCTTCATTCTTCTTAAACTACTTTTAGGTGGATAAATCAGTGATTCGGATGGCAAATTATTAAGGCGATGAAGGAAACAATTCAATAGGTCGTTTCGAAGGAAAAACCTAAACAGTTCATCAAAGAAGTTACTCCTATACTTGTACTGTAATACTGTGCGGACAAAACTTTATTAAGTTTTGCTACAAGTATCGTCACGACCTCAAGAAGCGTTTCATTTGCAATAACAACTAAATTCTGTTATTTGGGCGGTGATCGATTTTTGTTGCTGACTTGAATGGTATAGTTGTACTCGGTCTAAACAATCTCAATTTGCAAGAATATAACAGCGAGACAACGTTTTGTTCTTAGATCTTCCTAGATAAGTTTTCGGAGCTAATAGTCATAGAATAGTAGGACATTTTACACAATGGTTTTGATTGTAACTTCCTCGATTGGTCAGCGAGTCTCACCGATTTACTGACTGCGTGAAATGGACAACTGAAATGTAGAGCCTCCAGAAGAGGACAGAAACAAACTTGGCGAAAGCGCATTAATTAATTTATTTTTAAATATTAATAATTAAGGAAACAAAAACGCAATTTCAAAGGCAATTTGATTTCTTTAAAAAAAAAAAAAGAGACATTATTACCTTGACTAAGACCGAATGTTCAAGAGTAATCATGGAAGCGTCTTTAATTCATTCATTTTAAAAGATAGAGTGGGCCTATTATGAGATTATGAGTTGTCTATTTAGTGACACAAATAGCCGTTTCAATGAGTTAGTAGAAGAATTAGACGTATATTTAAGCATTGCGTGGTCATTGTGGTCGTATATGTAAAAAGCTAAGTCGGGCAGTTTTATTAATGTTTCCTTAAGTTATTTGTAATATTAAGTGATTATTGTCAATCAATGCTTCTTTCCATGTTTTCATGTTATTATTATTATAATTTTTTTTCTTTTTATTTCCCAATGATTCCAACACTCAGAATGGACTTTAAAAGAGAATCTTACTTTATTCCCATGCATTCCCAGCATACTTAGCAGGAAATTAATATCCTTATCAACTTTCTCCGATGTCCGCTTATCGCAAATTTATGTGTTGGCAAATACTTTGAGTGCATCAAATTTATTATAAATTATTTTCCCACAGAGCGATGCCAACTTAGATTCCATCTATTTAACATTGTTTCCTCTTTAAACTCTTAACATGTTCTAGCGGTAAGGTAGTTCTTTGCCGCTGGATGCCGTTTGTTGCACGCTCTCATCGAATATTAATTTCTCATCGTATTGAAGGCACAGAGTGAACCTGTTCCCAGAACTGGCCGCATCAATCGCGCATCAGCTAGTATCATCTCGCGCTTGGCTATACGCTAATCGAAAATCGTCATGTAATCATTATTTACAACTGACCAGATCAGTAGCTACTGAACTGATATTCAGTCTGGTGCATTTGCGAACTACAAATTCGTCTGCAGAGCCAACTGCAACCGATCCTGCCAGTCACCAGGCAACAGCTAGTGCGCTTTCTAACTGGATATAAACATAATATACTAAAGTGAGATTGCTATCGCGCGTCAAAAGTGCAAACACAAAACATTTCCATTTGCATTCGCGGCATTTGTTGATGATAACCGTGAGGTACTGCAGCGATCTGTAAGTTGTTCTGCACACCATCAAAGTTTTGCATCTTTCAACGCAACTGTGAGCGCTGACGCTGCGCACAAAACTTGTTGGCGTGACAAAGCAAAGTGGCAAGTGGCAACTACCTACCAAAGTTTTGCTTACTTCTTCGTTCGGCATTGCCTTTGGCGCAACCTGTGAAACTTTGCACCCCTTTATCTAGCGGTCACACAGTTAGGCCAGACATGCGAAATACTTAATCAGGCATTCGCAGCCCAGGTACTGTTAACTAATTTCCGATTAGAATGGTCAAAAGTTGAAATGCGCAATCATGGGGAGATTTTGCCCATCAGATTATGATGGTGCCGCCTGATGTTCACGCACACACAATAGGCTGCGACACCGCCGACCGCGCGTACAGCTTGTCTTATGAAAAGAGTCCGCGTTTATCATTTTACCTGATTCGAGTGCTGCGTGAACGCTACGTTGCGTATACATCGTGATTACTGCTGTGATAACCTGTTGAAAATTTCGTTGAAATTCGTTGAATTGCTGCGCTGCTGGGTGTGCGTTCTGGGAACAATGGACCACTGCATCTATGATGTATCGCATATCCGTTATATGGTAATATATACAGCACAGCAGCTAAGAGGAGCGGATGACTTTAGGCTCAGCGCTAAAAAATTGGCAAAAATTGTAAATGAATGATGAAGATTCCACAGTTGGTACAACATGCCAATGGAAATCCATTATTGCTGGTATGTCTATGAAATTTCTCCATCAATGCCCACGTAACAATTTGCTTACTTACATCAAGCAAAATCATAATAAAATCAGCAGGTGTAAAACTTAATTTTTATCAAAAAACGTAGAATTTAAAAATTGAAAATTTCGTTTTTGGTTAACTAAATGAAGAATTCGAAGAGTTTAAAAAGTGTATTTGGCAAATTTTTACGGGAGGTACCGCAATACCTCAAAATGTGTCAAATTTTCGGCGGTAACCACTAAAAAAGTTTGAACGATTTTGGCCTCATCAGAGAGCCATACTGCACCCAATATAATCCAGCTTTTAATATCCATAAGGTAACATACAAAATTAATAATCTTGAAGAGCCATATCGATGTAAAAATTCATGAAATTCATGTAATTTCGACTGTTATCTGACAAATCCGAGTCAGCATCCGATCAGTTAACTTTAAAGTGTGCGAGTGGGCATAACAATGCCTGTCATACGTCTATTGTTTGCACACAGTTAATCGCATAAAGCCCGTGAGAACCATAACCTGTGTATGGATTTATAGGCAACATGACAAAACGCAACAGGGTACCAGCGTTTATATGCAGTTAACATACCTATATAAAAATAAAAACAACAACAACCAAAACTAAAACTCGATCAATTTTTTAGATTTTCATTAAACAAAAAAAACAATAGGCAGCCAAACACACACGTATGGTGTGTGTGTCTTTATAAATAAGCTCTTGCTGCGCTAAAAGCACTGCACTACCGCACTACACCTGGTCTTAAGTCTGAGCACCAATCTCAGGTGAATATTTATTCAACCGATCACAATAAGTCATGCCACTCAAAACGGATCTGCATCGACGCAACGCAACGGCCCGGGTAGCACATGATAACAAACATTAGAAATAACAAGGCACCAAGCAAACAAAACAACCAGTTACCCCATCAGCTAGAGCGCTACATTAGACTACAATAAACAATGCTGCGGTTGTTTTTTAGTCAGCCTAGGCAGGGCTACTCGCTCAGTCAGTAGTTAGTCAGTCAGTCAGTCATCTGGGAGTTAAGCAGCCTGATTGTCTGCCGTTTTGCACGAGGTTTCTAAGCACCGAGTGTGACACATTTTGTCCGAGTGAACCTAACGGGCGAGATAGGCATAAAGTTGATGCTTAGAAATGAGTTGCATTAATTTATTGTTATTGCTTAAATGGAAGGTGCTCTGGTGTCACTGCTGATGGTTGGGGTCTCGTCCTGCCACACCCCGTTCCCTCCCATTCCAAACTCTATCCTTTACCTCAACATCACGATTGAGTTTTTAATTAGTCGTAAAGTCGTTACATCAACACTGCAACAACTGAATGAAAAGCATTTGATATAAGATTTTTTTTTCTTCATTATGGATTCGGTGTCGCGACATCTAAGAGCTAGTCACATACTTACCTTCTCCCATGTAAAGCCCACGAAAGTAGCAGACAAACTGCAGTAGATTTATGTCAACTCAAGTACGGAAAGATGGACGCAGTTTAAATAATGGTGACGTTTTTAGTGCTGAAAACTAGACGGTGTCACTCCCAGTTTAAAAAAATTTTCACCACACATCAGCTAAAGCGCCGATCACCGACAGGCAATTTAAGTTCCTTCGTCGATAACGCCGGTCGTGGAATGAATTTTCGCCATTTCAGAGTTACTATTCGTACAGTGCGTCAGTATGACTGTCGATTAGTCATTGCGCTTGCATCAAATGTTGCAAGTCACACGAAAATTCCCGCTGTCATCGCCTTCGGCGGATTTAATAGCGAAAAGTTTTTAATTGCAATTTGTAACTGTCGTTAAATGTAGCCTTTCGTCTACTACGATACTCGTATCACTTGTAGTGCGGTGGGTGTGGACCCGGCTCATTTTTCTCCCAATGCAAATATGAAATGCATTTTTATCGCACTGATATTTACATGTCAAGCGACTGCGATATATTTTCCGATCAATTACAATTCTGCTTTGTATTAGTGCACATTAATTATTACTCTGAGACGCATTGTGCGTTCATGTTTTTCAAGTTCTTTGTAAATTCCTCCGTTTCACTTGTGACTTTTAGTTTGTTGCTATGCTAACATAATCTACCTATATCCCCATTAAGTTAGTAAAGCGGACCTTCTCAGCTCGCCACATGTATATTTGTAATTCAATCTATAGACTGAATTATCTTGAAAGTCTTTTAGTTTCATGAATAAACCTCTTCTTTATTATTTTTTATATTTAAAACTAAAACTATGAATAAAAATAAAATCACAATATTACGCCATCGCAAGCCGATCAGGTTTTTACCATTTTGAACGGAAGTTATAGGCTGCAGTGGTTAAATGTGGGGTCAATGGGTATGAGTTGCTAAGTGGAACACATTAAGTAAGTTTTATTTTATAAAAATCTTGAATCTCAACACACTAACTCATCAAACAATTGAGTCTCACCATATTGACAAAAACATTTTCGCTTTTTCTAAAATCAGGTGGCCTCCGTATCCTATTTACATCGAGAAGAAAATACTATCGATTAATTTGATGCTGAGAAAGTTGCGTAAACTCCATACAAAAACCGAGAACCAAGTGGGTACATTGAGATGGTCAGAGTTGTCTTCCCTGTTAAGAAGAGTATCACTAAAGAATTGCACAACATAATGCGACCGATTACACAAAACTCAAACTATTAACAAGAGATGGCCTACTGGCGAGAAACAAAACTATAAAAACTTGTTTTTGCTTAATATGTATCTTTTAATCATCTGTCGACGATGTACGAATATCTTTAATCGTAGATCCCATCAAACCCTCCCATCGAATTGACTGTTATTCCGTGCAATCATCGCATCAAATGCGAATGCGAATTATTTGTGTCATCGTTCGAGTATATAAAAAAAATTGCTGCATATTCATGTGCGTGCACACAATCCACTGCAATGTCAGTGAGCCGCAGTCAGTCAGTCAGTCAAAAGATTTGCCGCTGCAGCGCCACAATCTGTCGGCGCCTTGTCAAAAACGCACCGCGAGAACATCCCAGCACGCACTTCAAAATAGATATAGTGGAAGTGGTGCTCATTGCATGCATGTTTGGATGTAATTCCATAACTCATCTTGTGGATTCATCTTACACACATCGCTTGTACATCAAGAAACACTTCAGGCGCAGGCATCGTCTTCATCGACAGCGCTGACTGGCTTCTTCATCGCGAGGAGCGAAAAAAATTATTAATCTCAATGCTTGAAAATGCCGAACGCATCTAAACTGCCAATATCATTTTTCGATGAATATTTATCATAAGAAAAAGCCGATGTCGACACTTTGAAGCCATTGAGGCTTCCAAATTGAAGAAGAAACACACAAGTGCCATCACAGACTGTTAACAGCCACGAACGAAGAATAAACTTTTAGAACCGTTCAACGCATGCAGACGTGCATGCCCTCTAAGTAATTAAAATGAAGACATTGTTAGTTATTATGAAATGATGGATGGAATAAAAGTTGCTGGAGGAAGGGAGGGACAAACGAGGGGCTTTAAGGAATGCACCATCTAGAAAAATTTATCATGAGGCATAACACTGTATACACACACACGACACAAAATTCCATAAATTACCGGTACATGTGGATCCGATTTCAAACAGTAGAAAAAAAAGTGTTCATCGTATACATAGTTGAGGATTTGCTGTAACGGATTATCTATAAAACCGATATCCGGTTTGTCGATAACGCTTTATACTTGCTATGGCGCACCGCCTTTATGAAGTGGTTAGCAGTTGTCTACTTCTGGACACTCACCTGCTGTTTTTTACCCAACTGGACAGACATATACCTTACATGTGGAGCAGATAAAAAAAATTGCACCAACAAATGAATACAGCGAATCTATTAAATGCGGTCGGTTTTTTTCTGCTTTTAAAAAAAATCGTTTTCCAACAAAAGAAATGCTGCAGATGGTGGTGATGCTGGTATCTATGTAGATAATCAATTGATATGAAAAACTGGTTAAACACACATCGCGTTTGTTTTAAAGTACCACTGCAATTTCATTGTTGTTCTATATCTTACCTTGAATCAAATAAAGAGAAAAGTTCAATCTAGACTAGATATCAGTTCAAAATCGGGACCGCCGGTGAAGTAATTTTTATGGGGAGACCAGAACCCACCCAAACATTGTTGTAGATCCAAAAATGGTGCTGATGACTATGATGATAAAGAGAAAAATCAATTTTTAAAGGTTAATTACAAATAAATATGTGGATTCAAACCTCTCACTAATACGAGATAGTAGAAGGATTGTCATCGGAAGGATTGTCAAATAGAATGTCCTACAAAGTGCGTAATATCTTCCGATGATTTCACCAAGAAATGTTCCATAAGAAATCATGAATTTAATTCAAGAATTTTCTCTCTAATTATTAAATTTCCTATAAAATAGGCTGCCTTTTTATCGATTATCTAATTATTCTAGTTTTTTAAGATGAATTCATTTACTAGCTCAACTTTTTTATTTTTTTTTATTCCATTTATTATTCTTCAATAACTTTAGTAAAATACAATATTACAATATTAAATATTAAAAAAAAACAACCCATAAAAATTAAAATTTTTCTTGTAAATTCTCTAATCGGGGATACACACGCTACACACACACTGCGTGCTCGTTTTGTGGCAAATTCATCCACCAAATCCGAGGTCCGAGGGGCCTTAAATTTTAATAGAATGTATTGTCACCGGAAATATACATGTGTCCAAAATTTCAATAAAATCGGCCTTTGGGAAGTGGGTTAAAAATTGATCAGAAAATCTGACCAGCCAGCCACCCAGCCAGCACGTGCATGCAAAGTTAATATAGAGCATTTAATAAATTAAATTTTTAAAATTTGAAAACCTGATTCCCAATGGAATTCCTGTCCTTTTAAGGGAATGGTTGCTTTTACAACCGGTCTCTGTAACGAGCCGATGTCCATTCCATTTTGGCATCCCTCTTGGCGTCCTGGTTTACTCTCTCTTTTCAGCGTAGGCTTGGCCTTATCATGTCCCGCAAATCCTACCTCAAAGGATTTTCCAAGCATAATATTTTCATTCATGCGAACTATGTGTCCTGCCACCGCAACTTACCAAGCTTAATTTTTTTAATCATAGAAAAACCGCTTATAGATATCATTATTATAGAATCTCCGAAATAGTTCCTCTATACATACGAGGCAATCAATTATCTGTAAGAATTTTCTCTCCAACATGGGAAAGGGATTAAAATGCTTATTCCTAAGCACCCAAGTCTCAGATCCATATATAAGAAATGGTATGACTACTGTCTTATATACTAGCCTTTGGGATGGCATGTTTAAATTCCTGGATGTGAAGAGTCCTGATAGATTAAAGTAGGCTTTGTTGGCTTTGGGCAATCGTGCGTATATATCTAACTCGAAGGTGAAATAGGTTGCCATTACTGACGAAAGAATGTTTAGGCATTGCACTACTTCGAATTGGCGCTTCGCTATCCTTCAGATTGAAGGAGCAATTTTGGATCTTATGATCGCCAACATTACCATCATTTACTTTGATTTGCTATCCCCTAATATGCAGACCCAGATTTCATACGACTGTCTACTCGATCTGGAACAAACCTACTCGGGCAACTTTTGGGTTTCTACCAAAGATTTGTCAAAATGTGTGCGCAAGCCAGTATGGATTTAAAGAGAATTATTCTTCTTGAAATCATATAAGAGTCTCGGATCGCTTTTGCAGGGACACAGGCTAGAGATGCTGAACGAGCTTGATGGTGATCAGGATATCTTAGCTGGGCTTATAACTTTGGTCACGTACAACTCTCAGAGCTTTATTGAGTTATACGCTGGCTGTAAGGTCTATAAATATGTATATGTTGCACAGAGTTTTGGAGTTCTAGAGTTCTAGTTCTATCGCCTGCATAAGGGTTCAAATCTACCACGCAGATATGTGCCAATAATGACTATGAATGAATAATGGGCATATATTAGAGTATAGAGGAGAAAATTGTTCACGCAGTACTCGACAACGTTATACACGATAATAGTTGAAAGTTTTTATATCTTCCTCATAACATAAAGGGTACAGATTACCTCTTCATCAATCTTATGGCATCGTTTCTTTCTCCAATACTTACACTATTAGTGCATGAATTGTTTGGTGTGAACCAATTCCGGTGGGACTAGTGTACACATTTTTTTATTTTTTTTTAATTTGGTGCATTTCATCCATAGTTTATTTATGGTGTTTTTATAAAAACACAGCCATCAGATACTGAATGTTTCAAAATGTACCAAATAGTCCTCATCCTCTCTAAATGTAGACATTATTAATTTTTTCGTGAAAAATGCTCTTGAAATGTTAACTAAATAATTCTTTATATTTGATATGATATGATATGATATGATATTTGATATATATGATTTCTTAAAACTAAAATTTGTCGATATTTATACAAATCGAGAATTATGTGGTGGAATGGCATTCAGAAATTTGACATTTATATAGGCCTTTATTCACGGAACTATGTTCACATTCAATGACACTGAATGATAATCAAACAAAAACACTCATATAGACATTTATTGACTCCAAGCGAACCAGTCGCTTTGCTCCAATTTTGGATATAGGCCTTCACTTAACGCAGATCTAGGTGTATCCGCCACATATTACGGATTTACTTTTAATTCCCCATAGGAAGATTCTAAACTGGAATGGATTGCCCTAAAGCACGTTATTTGCTCATTTCCTGCATATATACGCTATGCCATTACATACTATGACCGAATGAGTTACCATGGTACTTATCTCAAAAAAAAATAAAAAAAATTGTAAGTGGCTGCAACAAAAGCAGCTAATTAAAACTATGCCTCAGCATGTATATTTGATGTGAATTTAGTTCAGTTAAGCCTCTAGCGGTGCAGAGTAGGAAACTTGTTTTGAGCTTGGAACCACGGCTCGATTGAGCGGCATTTGGCATTCATTATGATACTAACCAAAACCCGTACTGGCCAAATGCATAACATTCTTTGACCCTCACCGAAATGTGTACTTTTTAAAGGCCGTTTAATTTTTTGTTGTTAATCTCAAAGCGTCGCGGCGGCAGCTAAATTGACTTTTAAGCCTCTTTGAAGTTTTTAACGGACAACTGCGGCCGTTACGTTGATTGATCTCTTTTGCATGAGGAATTTCATCTATCGAATATTCACTAATGTTCTGTAATAGTAATTTTTTGCTTACATAGAGAAAGAAGCCTCAAAAAACTAACTCACATCCAAATCGTGCGCTGTCTGATATACGATCGAATTACACGTCATGGTAGTAACATAACTATCATGATGCTTATGGCAATAATCTTCCAATATATCATTGTACAATAGCCGCAGATGTTTATAAGTAGATATTGAGCAGAATAAAGTGGGAGTGGTAGTTGTATTAGTAGAGGTAAAGTCGCAATCCCCGCATTATTGTGGATTTTTCTCAGAAAGACACAAAGCTCCCAGCATTAGCTGCACAGTAGGCTGACATATCGTTGTAATTATTTGTGATACCTTTCAACTAGTCAGGTTCCTGCGGTGATCACACGATCAATCGTTATATCTATAGAGAGAGAGACCAGGAGAGCTCGATTACCAAAAATGCCCTTAAGATATCGAGCAGCGGTGTGATGGTTTTTGGTGTTACGCTTAACTGCTGCCGCAAGTGATAGATGTTAATTGGTATTTATGTTGGCACAGTGTCCTTCTAGAGCTGGCTAAGTGAGCTGCCAGCTACCGGAGTTGCTTTGGCAGGCTGCTGACGAGCTGACTGTATGTATGTTTAGCAGCCGTGAGTGCATAATTGGGCTATTTTCGATAATAGATTTATTAGCGCAAACATGGTGTGTACTCATTAGGAATGCAATGTTTTGAATTCATGTCCACAGCTCACCGCCATTGATGCAGTATATTTATACGCAAGAACGAAAAGGATAGACAAATGTAAAATTGTCGTTAAGTGGATAAACATTTAATTGTAATACGCCCATTCTTAAATCTGACTTAAGATGTCATTCTGCATTATCTGCAGCTTATTTAGCGTAAATATTTATTGGAAAAAAATTTTTGCACGGAGAACACAAGAAATTTTGTTCTGTTATTCATACTTATAAAGGCCAGTAGTTTTGTCACATTTTTTGGACAAATTCGCGATAAAACTCCAAAAACAAACTTCTGTAGTATACGACTAAACTAAAAGAAAGAAGAAGAAAGAAAAGAAGAAGAAAAGAAGTTACATTTAAAAATACTAAATACCAGTGTCCTTATCCGGGTTTTACTAGGCTCGAATGTAAATAATTTATATTTATTTTCATCTAATGCGTGCACTACTTCGATAATTAAATCAAACAGCATAAAGCTAACGCTGCCTACTCTGCGACCAATATGCACTCGATCCTTGAATTACGTACATTGTCATTAATAAAATTGTGATATGGAATGCACTATAGGCTATTTGCATGCTCATATAAACTACTATATTATAACGAATCCAGTAATGGAGCGTTTAAATTATTTCCTGCAGCTATAAAAATAGGCGTAAGTTTTACATTATGTTAATGAAGAAATTTTTTATCCTCGACGATGCACGTTGAAGTGAAGGTATTAATAATTGTCGCCTACGGTCCTGGTCGTAAATGTACCTCACATCTTTCATAACAGAAAAAAAACTAATTCGATTGCGTGACAAATTAAGAGTTTAACTTTCATGTTTTCCACAACACAATTTGATGATCCTGATTATGCATTAAGCTAAAGGGTTAATTACTTTGAACGTTCAAATTTCATGATAGCTTAGCTGTGGTATTTTCATATAACTGATGACAAAATGTCAATCATTTGTTTTTAAGATTAATGCTGGGAAAATTGCCGAAGGTGTAGATTTTATCTTTAAGTCGTATTATAAGACATTAAGTGCGCAGCTCACCTAAACAGGTAAATCAGCTATAAAAAATCCATTTCAGATCTTGTAACAGTAATCTGTATGTTAGCTACTTCGTTTATTGAGAAAATAGAATATCCGGCTGACTTCTTCATATAAATTATTTCATTTAGGATTCGTGTTAGCCTTTCGCTTACCGGAACCACGCGCGCAGTTTTTTACATCGCTGTTTTTCCTTTGCCAAAAAAAAACACCTAAAGCATTCTTACCTATCCAAAGTTTATGTTTAGAGGTTTGGCATGGTTTTGTGCGGGCATAAAGTTAACAACTTCGCGCATTTGGCTGTTAATGGTGTTGCGCAGAACGGTTCATTTATGTTCACTTGCCGAGTAAATTGGTAATTTCGCGACCACTCATCACCATCACCATGATCATCTTGTAGTTTGATTTAGTAGTTGCTTTTGCACGTACACTATACTCTTATGTATGGTCATGTAACAAGGTATCATTTATGTAGACGTATCATTAAAAAAATTTAAATGGATTTTAATTAACGAAAATATTTAGCCGTTTGGAATTTTAAGTTTGCGATTTTTTGCAAGACCATTGTAGAATTTCGCAACAGCACAGAATGTGGGAACATTTTGAAAATAATTTTGTCTATTTGATACAATAGAAAATACGTTAGGAGCTAAATGGGTTAATTCGAGTGAAATTCGTTGTTTAAGATTAGAATAATTGGAGAGTCATCCGTTTTAATGGCGGATGTAGTTGATTTGCGAAGGCCAAGTACAGTAGATTCTCGATTACATGAACATTCTATTATATTTTTCGATAATAAGAACATTGCATCTTAAGTTAATATAATCATGAATTTTATTTCTATAATGAGTGCGCGTATTTGACCAATGTGTGTGTTCTGGTTTGACATCTGCAAGAGTCGAGGGCTTAAGTCATAACGCTAATACCTTTGACTTATTTCTTACCTCTCATTCTAATAAATAAACCGTCAATGATTCATTGTCTCTAGGCTCTTTAGACCATTGCGTAATATCAGCTAATTTCTTGTTGTCCATGCATTTAAAGATAAAACTTCTAATAGAAAATATGACTATACGAGACAGGCGATTGACATGGCTTCAACAATATCTTTATGAGTAATGCCAATGGTGATGTGGATGTCATTTCTGATACGACCACAAACATAATTCACGACGGTATAAGACAATTTACCCCTTCCAGCTAATTCTCATGATGATGAATGACATTTCAACCGTCAGTTTTATAGACAAGGCCAGTATCAGCTAGCTTCATGCTACCAGATAGCGTGTGACAACACAACACAGGCGATACTGTGCTCTTAAAAGTGGAATCTTCTATGGAATTGATTTACTTTATTCGTCAACATTCATGAATTCATAAATCTGCTGGATTTGATGGTATTCCCGCAATAGTTGAGAAGAGTTGTCCTTTAACGTTTGCATTGTCACTTCGTAGGCTTTTCCATTTATCTTATTCTTCTGATGTCTTCCTAAGGAGTTTGAAAACAGCCTTTATCCGTCATCTTCGAAGGGTTTAGAAGGCAACCTTCTACGGGTATTTTGATAGCATATCTCACTGAAATGTGGAACCAGTCTTTTAACAATATTTCATTTTGTTCATAATCTTGCATTTTCAACATTCAATCCAGATCATATTGGATGGTTTTAAATCCAATGTATACCGCATAAACGCCGGTGTTTCACAAGGTTCTGTTTTGTCTCCGACACTCGTTCTCATTTTCATTAATGATCTCCTATCCGGTACTTCTATTCCAATTCATTCTTTCGCTGATGACCGCACTCTTATAATTCATATAATTCAATATATTAACGCCTCTTCAACGCAAGTGGAACTTGGTAAACAAAGTATGTAAAGTAACGTTAATTTCTGATCTTGCCAGCATAACAAGTTAACTAGATACGAGTTTTGTCGCCTAAGCATAATTTAAACCCCCAATCTTTTCCATGATCCTTTGTCAAAGAAACTGAAAAACTCTCAATAGTATGACAAGTATGACAACAAAAGGCTTAGTTGGAACGACATTCGCTAAGAATGCTAAGAATGAATGGATTCCTTAAACGGTGCAAGATGTATTTCACTACCTCAGACCTGGCTAGTATTTGCAAGGCATATATTTGCCTTAAACTTGAATACAACTGTATTTTATGAGCAGGTGCTCACAAGACCACATTACACCTACTAGACAAAATTCAGATCCGCTCGATAAAACGTATTGGTGACAAATATATTGGGAAAACAATCGAATCACTTAAACATCGTAGCAATGGTTCCCGCTTGTCTTTGTTTTATTGCTTTTTCCACAAGCGGTGTTAAAAAAATATCCACAAGCATTCCGCCTATTCTTCAACTTAACCGCAATACCAGTGCCTGAAGTCGAGCTCACGGGTCTACCATTAGACCTATATTTGGACGCATCAACCAATTCGGAGATTTCTCCATTAGCTGCGCAATAATTATGTGGAATGCATTCATTTGAAAACGAAGAAAGAAACCTCGAAAGACCATCAACTTATTCGAAGGTGTTCGAAAGCTTAAATCGTTGTCGATTTAATAGTTTAAATCTATGAACAAAACCCCTCATTGTGCTATTTACTTTCATCAAATAATAAAAATAAAAACACGTTATATAAAAAAACAAAATAAACCTTTGTGCGTCATCCCAGAAGGAAACCATTCAAGACCATTACTGTTTATGTATTGCGCACTTTTAATACAATGCCTCGCATATAAGGAAAAAAATGAAAAAATTTCCTAACTTCTGGAAAATGAAATTGTAATCTGGCAAAACTTGCAATGGTTTTGGTAACAACTACTCTCACGTTCGAACTACCACCATAACCGCAAGATAAAATTAAATTATTTCAAAACAACAGCAAAAAAAAACGTCATCATCATTCCATGGAGCATATCACAGCGTGATCCATCTCAATAAGGATTTTGCTGCGAATTTTTCGTGAACTCCCTTATGACAACATTCCGCATACTTTCTGACAGATGATCACTTTTAATGATCAACGAGGCGACTTTGTTTGGCTGATCGTGAAGAGCCGAATTTCTGCACTCCGCAAAACGCCGAATCATTCAAAAACAGAAGGAATGACGGATGGCCGAAAAGCATCATTACGAAGCCTCTGTTAGTGCCAGCCACTAGTCTCCGGTAAAATATCTTTAGCCAATCTTCTTCTTATCTTTTTGATGAAAATGAATGTGTACATAATTTTTGTTTTCAACCTGAAGGAATTTTTTGAACGGCAATACGATGTCGACGCAACAGTCTTCAAGCGAAACAAACTGATCGGACAGAATTTATTAATATGGATTCATGTGTTAATCTGAAAATCCCTAAACTGGGTCATGGTCTGGAAAAAGAAGAGGTTTTTAAAACTTAATCTTGCATTAAGAAATTTTACAAGGGAACAAAAAAAATTCAATTTTCTTCACATCAACATAACATTAATATTAACAAAAAAAAATGATTATCGAATATACGATTACCACATGCAAACATTAATTCAGTTTGTATTTCAGTGCTTTACCCGGATGCGGGGATGCGGGTAATGTCACTTCGAATAATTTTTTAAAAACTTCAGATATAATGTCTTAAACTCCAGTAATGCATAACTAAATTCGCAGTCATAAATTTCACATCACATTCATTCACTTAAAAGGTTTTTGCAACACGAAATCTGCTACAGCCGCCTATGAAACTTTGTAACAATTGATAATAAAAAATATTTTACGATCTTTTAAAATGTGCTCAATCGGTCTTCTCTCGTTAAAACGTCTATTGGAATGTTGTTCCTTCCTTTAAAACGTACTCAACGTGTTCTGTGGGAAGCCTTTTTTTCTCTTCAAAATTTCAAGTCATAATGTATGATATGATGAGCAATTGCAATATCATTTCACTAATAATTACGGGCCGATTCTTCATGTGTCGATGTGTGGCTTGAAGGCATTAAACTTTATTAATGGAATTTGTTAAAAAATCAATTTGTTTTTAGTCCATAAACCAACTGTTTACCAATTGAAAAGTCTACTGTGTTAATGGATTCAAGATCGTTATACGATGCATTATGTACTGTAATCATTACACTTATTGACATATAAATTGAGAAAATATCGCCACATTCTCTAAAGAAAATATAAAGCAAGAGCGTTTGTTTTACTTTCAGATGCCAAATTTTGTTAAATTTTTAATTAAAGTTAAATATATACAAACAAAAAAAAGGATCATCGATTCTATTGGTAATAAGAGATTTATCAATTCCGGCATGGTTGAAAAGTTTTTGACGTAGCCAAGAAGAAAACTTTACAATATGCCTCTTAATCATTGCAAAACAGCTTTAAAAACTCGCCAAAGGGAGTCAGTCGATTGTATTTTTGTTCAGAACCCATCTTGCAGAAAGCTTGATTATCCCGAATTAGTTTTCGATCCTTTGATATGACATCTTGATTACAGATATCTATTCCCGTGGCACCATCTCAAGAACTCGCATTTAATTAATGCAAAACTAAGTTCATGTTCTTCTGGTTCCTTTAGATAATAGAAATAACGTTATTTCCATTCAAAAAAGGCTTTACATTATATGGTGAGTGACTTGACATCTACAATCGAGCAATCCAAAATAAAAGTCTAAAAAGCTACTTATACAAATCCACACCACATCCTGCTCAACGTCAGATTGGCTTCTGCGAATGAAAAAGCTAAAACAAATGACCAATGTTAAAGTGCAACATTGTGATTTTTCAAAACGCGCAGCAGTACGCTCGGGTGAGCACAGACAGACACAACATTTTCTTGTCCCTGGAGTCTCCGATGAAGATGCCATCATGCTGTTGTTTATTTACCTAAGACAGGTAACGGATAAAAATGTATGAACGTATGTACGTGCCAGAAAAATTTGCCACTTTGTCAATAGAATTTGCATAAATGGACATAGATGCAGCGAATTCATTATTCGCACAGTAATAAATGCATAAATCACTTTGAATTATCCGTAGTCGATAGGGAGAGATAAAATTTAACAAAACTGAGAATTTAGGAAGAGATACCGTATATAAAGCTATAGTTGGTAGCTGCTGACTTTGAGATATGCTTGAATAACACTTGAACGCAAACAATATTGGTATTATCTTCTTCCGGCTTTTACGGGAAATGCTTTGTTAGAGCAATTTAAGAATTAAAATTCTAACTGGATGTTGGACCAAAGAACAAATAAATAAACTTGCGAAAAGTGAAACGAAAAACAACTATCTTCTGAAACGCTTTATGTTTTGTTCATAGATACATGTAGTGGTAAGTTTAATTAGTTTACTACTCAAACTTCAGCTAAGAAATCAATTCAGTTACAATACATTAACACTGCTGTCGGCACCAACAGCTCGTGCTGTGCGTAATTCATTCTGATTGTTGTCCTAAACCAATCAGTAATTTGTTAGCAGCGAAAATTTACAGAATTTTGTGGATTTCTCTCTCTTAACGACAGATAATGTTGTTTTTGGCTACTCTGCGAATTACTTACTGAACATCATGTAGTGATTAATGGTGTAAAATTAATTACACTGTATGAGAGCCTGCCGTGTCTTTTGTTTGCAATCAATTGATTTTACTATTTACGTCGATTAATTATCAAACTTTAATCATTGATTAATAGAATAACATGCAATTAACTTTGTTGAGTTGTTAAATGAAAATTTTCTCAATAGGTCACCGCAGACCAAACATATTGAATGATGTTAATCGATTTGACACATCTTCTGAGATCCGATAACCGATAAGTGATAAGTGACGGTAGTTTATTGGATTTATAAACGTCTATAGAGAAGCGATAACAAGTGTGGATTTTCATAACTCAGCACTTGATTAAGGCTATGCAATTCACTTCGAGAGGTGTAATAACTCAGGTCTCTTGCTTAAGTCTTTTGATTAGAGTCGGAAGAACACTTGCCAAAATTAATATTCCTATACGTACAACATACATTAAACATATCAACAGCATACTCGAAATAAATAACTTTAGTGAAATTCTCTTATAAGCAACACTATGACCAGTTTGGAATTCCTGTAAGCAAACGTTTACCGCACCGCAGTGAAGGACAACCTTCATGGCTGTAAGTTGTTATGGCGTGATCATCTACTTAACAAACCAAAAAGAACAAAACAAGTGCAGCACAACAAGAAAAAAAATGAGTTCCGAAAAATTTCGTCGACCTGTCGTTTCGATTGTTTGTTGACTTTTTGTCACATGTCTGCTACAAAAATATTCCAGCTATTAAAGTGTTCATTGAAGATTGAGGCACATCAGAGCAAAACAGCAATAGCGGCATCATATAGTGGCATGCACCAGATCAATATTACGTCTCTTACTAAAGATGAAGATTTCTGCAGTTGTTGTTTTTTTTTGGCAACAGCAGCAGCCAAAGTGTCGGCATCCCTTCGCAGCATGTTTCGCACCCGCTGCGCTTGCTTGATTTCAGTCGGCCAACTATGAGTAAGCCTACTTGTCTTGTCTGTCTCTCCTTCCGTTGTATCGTTTTGTGGTTGTCACGCAATTTTTGTGGACTTTGGCGAAAAATGCCAAATAAAGATCATTTTAACGAGCTCCAAATGTGATCGCACAAGCAATTATTGGTAGCCGACGGACGAATTCATCTGAAATTATGTTAAACGGCGTCGTGCGGACAGACCGTTTATACAAGTTGGCTTGAGTTGAGCGTTGTGACTATGTATGCGTAGAAGTTTGTTGTTGTTGATATATCATATATTTATGTATATAGTTTCGGTCTACATACGAACTTAACGGACATGACCAGGTTGAACGAGGTAGGCCTTAACTGGGTAGCTACTCCCAATTCTAGTGAGCGATTGTAGCTTTGGGGGACACAGACAGCAGCCGACAAACTAAACCAACTAAAAATATGTATACGACTTCCCGGCCAAAGCCAGAGAGAAACTTTAAAAAAAAACGCATCGCTTCCAAATTTAATTGCGTAATTCTTTTGGAAATATTCCCGTATCTTGAAGAGCGGACGAACCCAGAACTGAATGGAGTCTGTATCACATCCTGCTGAGCACAGGCGGACAGACTTAGCGACATTGCTCCTTGGATACCTACTTAGAGGGCTCACTGCTGTACCCATGTTATTATTTTTGGTTATTAATTGGAAAATAACTTGACGACAGCATCAGCATCAGCAACAGTTGAATGAAAACATTACGAGTAAAGAGGAGGACTTTAGTGTAGGGCATGTTTCTCATTTAATTTTATTGGTGAGGACGGCAACTTTACTCCCTGCATCTACCTATATAATTATTTTGTTGTTAATGGAATATTTATTAAAAAATTATGACAACAATTTTAATAACAACGTTACAGTGGTTTAAATTGCATACATAATTACAGCACTTATATCAGTTTAATTCCTGACTGAAATGTGTAAAAGAAAGTTTATAGTTTTCGATATGCTTTGTTCAGATTTCAACACAGTCCACAATCCACTTGGAATATAAAAAGGTGCCTGTAAATAACGTCAGTAATTTTTTATGAATGATGATGATAAAAACACTTTAAGCTCTGATTTTTCTCGGTTATTAAACAAATGAATTGATTCCCACACAACAGTTAAATTTGAATATTTAACAGTAGCTGTAAGCCATCTCCATCACACACGCTGCTGTCCAGATTAACAAAGCACGCAATCTGAAGCGATAACAAATTTTTATGTTGATTTCCAAGGCAATTGAATAAATCTGACTGAATTATTATTATCCCAAGCGCCACCTGACAATTTTTCACTTTCATTTACGCAATAATCTTTGATCTGATCAACGATAAAGATGTCCGCTCAACGAAACGAAAACAACAGATCATAAAATAACTAAATAAACTTTTGGTGGTCGATTTTTTCGGGTTAAAGAAAACAAAGTCAGACATTAAGATTCAATCAACTGTATATCGAACAACGGAAGTTTTATGGGAATTTTCATTCAATAAATAAAGGCAAAATCCACTCAACCCATATATTATAAAGGCAATAAAAGGAAGATTATGGTGTGTGTTTTTTTGTTGGAATAATTGCTATGCAAATGGAAATCCCAACAATGCTCCCATAATCAATAAACCATCAAAAAATTAAGGCATTAACATAATTTCAAATATAAAGTTTTTCTTTTTGGTCAGTTGGTCATTAAGTTATTTTATTTATTCATTAATTAATAAATATTTGTTATTTTATATTACCTTTATTGAAATTTTATAAAGAAAAAAGTGCCAGCAGGGTTTATCGATTTTATTAATTGAACTGTTTGTGCGAGAGTGAGTGACAGGTACAATTGTTATATAGCTAACTAAATGTTCTAAACGGACTAATATTAAGATATACTAGTGTGCAAACGAACCAGCTTAATTAATCATTAACAGAAAGCCAGAAAACAAATATTTTACTCAGTTTTTTACAAAACCGGAATTTAGCAAAAATATGAGTAAATATAACCCGGCAATACGCATAACTCAGTACAAGCGTGGCTTCGACTGTGTATACTACTTTGTTCATCTACTTTGCCGGCCGTACATTTATCCATATGAAGATTATATGTAATGCACAAACTTATCGGTTTGATATACAAATTTGGAAGTGACCGGATCCCAGGGGCATTGGGCTGTCATTTTAATCAATAGACATAACACACGAGTATTATTGGCCACACTAATATTTTATTGTGATATTTTTCTATAAAAATTTCTCATCAGAGAGAATTACTAACTAAACGACAAACTAAAATATATGTCTTTTCAAGATTTATGAATGAAATTTCTGGTATTTTAAAAATTTCAGAGAATTTCTCTTTGGCTCAATATGAAATATTTAGTCAAATGGTTGGCTTGTATTTTTGTTTTGTTTTTGTCATTTGGTCATTCATTACTTTTTTTTCAAATAAATACACGAATGGATCTTTTGATTATAAAATTTCCCCATAAACAATGTTCTAAGGGCTCTACATTTGGACATCCACTTCGAAAAGGTAACCTCTAAGCGCACGACAACCCTATTTTAAGTAAATACAACATTTGCTTTTTTTGAAAGAAGTGCAGTATTGGCCATAAAGTACCAGATGGCGATTTTTGGGAGCAGAAGATACAACATTAGCCTGTCAATAAAAATAGTGGAGCACGAATTTGAAGTAGTGCAATCTTTTAACTATAATCCTTTATCTATAAACCAGAAATACGCCTACGGTTGCTTAGAGCCAACAAAGCCTAGTCTATCAAGACTCTTAAAATACAGGAGTTTAACCATAACATCCAAGCTGCTGATGTATAAGATAATGGTCGCACCAGTACTTCCATATGGATCCGAGACTTGGGTATTTAGCAAAAAGTAAACTGACCTCTTAGCAGCGTTCGAAAGGAAGGTCTTACAGAGAATTATTTGCCTCGTATTTGAAGAAGATTCTATAATATTGAGATTTACGAGGATCGTTTCCGCGGTCGACATCGTGAGGAGAATTAAGTTCGGTACGCTCCGGTAGGCAGGACACCTTTCTTGTATGAGCGAGGAGGATCCTGCTCGGAAAGTCCCTTGTGGAAAGCCAACAAAGCAGCTAGTGTGTCAAGACTCTTAAAATACAGGAATTTAACCATAACATCCAAGCTGCTGGTGTATAAGATAATGGTCACACCAGTACTTCCATATGGATCCGAGACTTGGGTATTTAGCAAATAGTAAACTGACCTCTTAGCAGCGTTCGAAAGGAAGGCCTTACAGAGAATTATTTGCCTCGTATTTGAAGAAGACTCTATAGTATTGAGATTTACGAGGAGCGATTTCGCGGTCGACATCATGAGGAGAATTAAGTTCGGTACGCTCCGGTAGGCAGGACACCTTTTTTGCATGAGCGAAGAGGATCCTGCTCGGAATGTCCCTTGCGGATGGATTTATGGGAGACAACAGCGAGACCGACAAAGCGAACGCTGGAATGTTGTCATAGACCAGGACGCAGAGAGTTTAGGGATGCCAAACTGGGTGATATCAGCTCAAAATCGCGACTGGTGGAGAGCTCGAACACAACTTGAACATAATTTTGTTCACTCATAGTATAAATAAAACGCAAGTATTATTAAAATTAAGTATTCTTAGAATACCATTAACACCAACAGTATTAATAAGGAAAAACACATTATCATTTTATCTGACCTTTTAAAGCAAATGGAAAATTTACTTATTGACAAGGACAAACGCAATATACGCAATAAGTCCACTTTTATCAGCACTAAACAATGAGATTCGTGCAATAAATGCTGTTTTCCATTAATTTCCCTAATTGCAATTATCTCATATCAGTAATCTCTATGATGTGTGAATACTCACCTGACCTTTTTACACGTACAATATGTTAACTGACATTTACGGCAGCAGGACAAGTATGCAAAACCATATGACGATTATTTGCTACTGGTGTTACTCTACTACTCTAAGCTCATGCTACTACAAACAATTGATTTCAACTTCGTCAACCATCAACCTCCTGCTGCTGTTTCCATGCATGGCAGGCACTCCTTCTTTGGTGGCAATCGAACAATACTGATACTCTTCGAATGATTGGATCTGGAAGTACATACTCATAAAAAACCGACCACCGCATGGACGGATCAGCTACGAACACTAAATGCTGGGAATGATAAGGCGAATGTTTAACCATACTTGGCTGTCATGTGTACTAATTTATTGGCATTCTTTTTTGTCAATTGGATGCGAAAAGGAGCGCTTAAGAAGAAAGATATTCCTTCTGATATGGTGTCAACGGTGTCGTGTACTTTTGTTTCTTACACATCATTGTCAGAGAAGCTGCTGAGAGAGCGTCAAGATTCCATCTGCGTATACACTGAACGCATTTATTGGCTTCTGTGCATTACCATTAGCCAGTGGATATTCTATTCTTAGTCGCATAATGTTCGAAAAAATCGGAGCCTTGATCTTTTGAGGCAACTTAAGGTTAATTTACATATTTTTTATGCATGCGTAAAAACGCATTTGTAAGTTTGTGAATTGGACTCGAATGCAGAGAATTGTGCGATATGCTAATTGTTGGAATGTGTTAAACTCATAGAAGGTACATTCCCCTAAATCCTATTGAAAGCACATGCAACATTTATATCTTGCAGTAAACAAAAGATGCAAATGAAAATTTCAAAATTTTTTTTTGAACCAGATGACTCCAAGAAGTAGGGCAATTGTAAATATATCAAAAATCCGTTATTACACAGGTTTTAATTTTAAGCAAGAACCAAGAAAAGAGCAAGGTGGTGTTATATTGTGTCACGAGACTGTAATCCAGTGGCTCCTGTAGCACACTTGCACATGTAGTGTAGATGAAGCCACCTTGCCACATAAAATACCGCAAACATATTTCTCCCTATTTCACATAAACCATTTGCAATTGCAGCATATGTCACAAGAATAAGGACAGACTTATGTAAATAATTAAATGCGCAACTATGTTGCTGTAGGCATATGATGCGCGCTGACCTTAAATTATGGCACGAGATCTGAAAGTAAAGAGTGTACTTCAACAAGGCTACTGTTAAGGCCACAGACGATAGTAGCATTGTCGAGGAAGAACAATAAATAAATACACACGCTCAGTTCTGTTGAAGCGTTTGCGTCTAAGACCAGCCAGTCACAGAAATAAATTAGCAACTGTATGTTAATGCAAATATTGACGGACATTAGTGGACCTACGTCTAAGATGAAAAAATGCGGCAGATGTCCAACAACAGGTAGCCGAATGAAGTGCCTGTATCCATGCTATTATACGGAGCGAGATAAGGTGAAACCAATTGCTGAATTTATGTTTATTGGGCAAACAAGATGAAGCAAATGTAATTTAACGGTAGGATAAATATTTGCCTTTTGACAAGAGTTTTCACTTAAGACAAATTAATTTGTTATGCGCTTGTGCATGCATCTTTGATGGCGTAAGGAAACACTCACTTGGTTGACTTCTTCCTGGAAAACGGTTGATGATAATTTCAGGATGAAAAGCATGAAACAGGAATTGAGTGAGAAATTAAGATGTTAAACTCTATTAATTACAATGGACACTCTTATTATAGTAATGATATATACAGCACAACGGGTAATGATAATTTATTACTTCATTACCAAAACTCTAAACTTTCAACAGCAGAAAATTAACCGAGTTAACTGGAAGAGAATCCGATGAATGGGTATAAGTTCATTTGCAAATAATTGGGTAGCGCAAGTACAAGTGGAGGTAAAGTGTTTGTTGGTAAGGAAAGTCCAGCATGGCAGTTACAAGATGTCATAATTTAACAACATGCTTATCATATAAAAACAAAAATAAGAAAAACGTGGCTGAGTAGCCCAACACAAAAACTATTTGGGCCACGACGCCCATAAAATGAAGTCAATCATATAGTTTTTAATCATTTATTTTAATAAATCTTATAAATAGATTTGTCACAACTATTCACCTGACCACACCATCACCATATCATTACCATAAACCCTAACTAATAGAAAATTCTACCATCAACAAATTTAAACGGCATTATATTTAGTTGCTCAAAGTTAAATAACCAAATGTTTATCGCCCTCAACCAGCAATTTATAAGCAGCCGCTTACTTTCCCACAATGTCCTGGTAATGATATAAAACACTAATTCTCTTACGCCAAACTAACCACTTGCTCATATAATAATCGGTTATAGATGAAATTACACGGTGCCTACGCAATTTTCTAAATGAAATAAATGTCTCTTTATCAACCCTCACGCGTTATCCAGTCTAAAGTACTGCAAAACACCGGTATAAATTAAACGTTCACCAAGTAGAAAACGTAGTTTATTCATCCAGTTAAACCTAGGATGTCGTTCGCAATAGTGGTCAAAATCATTTTTACAATGATGTTGGCTTTTGGGCAATCAGTCAACTCAGCTGCTGCAGAACATACAAAATTTACATTAATTGACTTCCTGGGCAATATTCAGAGATTACATAATTTCGAGAATATTCTTATCTTGCGAAATCACAACGAAACTATCGCAGAGTCCTTTGCCAGCGACGCTAAAGATTTTTCTCAAGTGATAATGGAAAATTTGCATGTCCCAGTGATTCAACTGACTGAAGAGGTGTCTTACTATCTAAAAAGCAGTATCAGTGATCAGCTCATCACTCTGGTATACATCGAATCAGAGCACACACAAACGCGACTGCTTCAGCGACTTGTTGAGAATATACATCATATGACCACCTCAAAAGTGATGTTCCTGCTCAACTACACGATCAAGGATGATAGTGCATTGTTTGGTATTTTCAAATTTTGCTGGGAGAGCAGACTTATAAATGTGATTGCAGTCTACGCTGATTTCTCTGACACTGCAACATTCTTCAGTTACACACCTTTTCCTGAATTCACAGTGGAAACTCGGAAAATTCCCGCAAAACATGTGGACCTGCAAGACATATATCCAATGCGCACAAATAATATTAGGGGAGCTAGTATCCCCATCAGTGTAGGTGGCTCAGATCCACGTATTATTTTGTACGTCAATCGACGAGGAAAATTCATTCTCGGTGGTTTCGCTGGACACCTGCTCACATTTTTTGCTAGAAAAATTAATGCACGATTTGTGCAGCCTTCTCCGGCTAAAATCGACCAGGCAGCTTCTGCACTGGAGCTCAGCGCTGCAGTACGAAATGGCACTGCAGAGTTGTCAACAGCTCTCACATATCCAGAAGAAACAATGTTCAGCTACACGTACCCGTTGGAGCAAATCAACTGGTGCGTGATAATACCCATTGAGCCAAATATCCCGAATTATCAGTTCTTTCTCAACATCTTCAGAAGAGAGACACTAATTGTTATCCTGTTGCTAATAGTCTTCATCTCGCTGGTATTGGGGTGGGCTCTCTACCAGTCCGGTTACAAGCAGGATCTGCTAAATTTGATTGTTAACGATAGCTGTCTGCGTGGCATTATGGGTCAGTCGTTTTCGGAGATCCCTAAAGCACGACTAAGCGTTAAATTTATCTATTTGCTAATTTGCACTCTGGGAATTCAGCTAACCACATCATTTAACTCGTGCTTGCAGACATTCGGAACGAGTCCTCCTAAGCAACCGGCCCTGTGATCTTTCGATGAATTACTTGCGTCCGGAATGAAAATATACGTATGGCGTCAGGAATACCTCCAGTTCGTCGGTAGGGATCCGCGTTTCAACAAATACAACCAAATGTTTTGCCAGGAGCCGGATTACAGAACTTTCTTGCATATGCGCGAATCATTCAACACCAAATATGGATACATAGTACCTACCACCAAGTGGGTCATTCTCAATGAGCAGCAGAAGGTTTTCACTCGTCCATTATTTCGACAGCCATCAGGAATGTGTTTCCACTACAGTATTCCTATGTGCTTTCCTGTTCACGAAAATTCCATATACAAGGAGAAGCTATACGAAACCATGCTGTTGGCTGCAGAGTCGGGTCTGCTGGACTTCTGGACAAGAATGGGCTTTATAGAGCTAATTAGGGCAAAAAAACTGAGTTTTGTGGATCACGCAAAGAAACCCGAATTTCTCCCCCTGAATGTAGATGATTTACGATTGGTATGGAAGGGACTATTTTTGGCATTGATCCTTGTTTGGATTTGTTTTCTAGGAGAGATCTGCGTATTTTATAGGGTTCAGTGTTATCGAAATATGAATCGAATTTTAAGTAAATGCTGCCGTAAGCGCAGTTAGTAAAATATTTTAGATAAATTGAAGAGATTTTGTGTGACATTTTGAAATAATTGCTTATGTAGTTTACACAAAAATTGATTTGAAATAGAAATGAATTTCTCCACTCGAGTTTGTGCACAATTTATGGAATTTATAATCAATATATGGCATATTAAACACTTTTAGGCATTCCATTAGTTTTATTTGTTCGTATTGCATCAATTATTTCTTCCAACCAGGGTAAAAACCCAGCGGTGCCAGCGCTCAAATTTACATTACATACATTACATTACATCACATCACATTGCATTACATTTTATCACATTACATTGCAAGAAAGATTTTTCGTTTGATGGGAATCTTAAATCACTTAAATCTTATGCTATGGTTTAAATATCTTCTGGCGTTAATTCTCTTGGCTTCGGCGGTGCCAAATAGTTTTGTTGGCAGTGATGATTCTATCCGTTGGCAGCAATGATTTGAACTGTTTGCCATTCGCGATGACTTGACTCAAACTAAGAAAAAATAGTTTCAAAAATGAGTTTTTGTGAGGAAAGAACTCTTTTTGATACAATTTCAATATAGTTCAAAAATTAGTAAGAGATAGCATTTATCCCAGTGCCTTATTGGTATTTACCGTGAACTTGACATAGCTGCAGAGGGGTCTGCAAATTGAATGCTCTATTTCTGAAGATAACACTGTCACAAAATTTCGACTTCAATAACTCGTTTGTTTGGACAGCTATTTTGAATGTGGCGACCTCATATGCTTCAATCCAACCTCTTCCAATTTATCAGAAAAATATTCACATCAGACAACATTGTCCGGAAGCGATCTCTATACTACGTTGCCAGCATCGTTGGGGCGTTAATTGGCCAACTAACCATTCAGCATGAAACCCGCACTAAACAGGCAATTTTGATGGAGGAATGGTTAGTTACATTATATCTCCAATCAGTAATTTATTAACAAAAAAATTCCGGGTAATTAACATTTTTTATTTTAAAAACTGATAATTTTTCAATTATTTAGATTCGATTACTTTTACGGATTGGTTGACAGTAATTGCCTTTGACTTGTAGGCCTAGAAAAACTTACGAAGATTGTCCTCGTCTATCGTCAAATAGGCATGACGAATTAGACAAACAAGGTAGATAATAAAGCGTTGTAAGGGAGAAACTTTTAGAATATGTTAATATGAAGCAAATGTAGTTAATCCAAGTATAACCCCTTAGTTACCTGAAACCCCCTGTTAAGCAACTTACTCACTTAAAGTAAAACAATAACAATTATAATTACTGAATACATATCTGGTACCAAACAGTTTCTTGATTGAATCCATAAAACAATTCCTCTGAAAAGAGATTCCATTTCACAATATGCTCAATCCTTTTGTACTCAGTAAACATTTTTTATCTAAAACGGTCATACCATCACACGATGCACCGAGAAACAATTTAATTGAATATTGTTCTGGTTTGGCATTTAGATTTCCAGAAAAGTAAATTAACCGACAATACCGTTGGTCGCTTGTGTCATGAATGGCTGGCCGCTGAATACGTCAAAAAAAAATCCATATCAATCTCATTTCGCAGTCGGCGATGTGCTTCTTCACCGATTACGGAGATGCGAGCGACACCCCACAAACCTCCAAGAGTAAATAAGTGCCTTCAGTTTATGAAAATGGTATTTCAAATAAAGTGATTAAATGCCCGGGCCCGTTGTGCCCGTATGTTAGCCTGCAGGAATGCCGATGATTTCCTTATAGGCCGCCAGCAGCGCAACGAAGCTGTCGATCGAGCGATCGGCTTATTCTTGTAAAACATTAAAGTCGTTTGTTGCCAGCTCTAATTTTAGAACTAGTTGCCAAATGGAAATCGCGCGTTATTCCATATTCCAATTATTCGCGTGATGATAAGGCTGTGAGAGTGCTGGGTACCAAACATATAGGAATTGATCTCTCCGTACAGACGTCGTCAAATATGTTTTCAGCGCCACAATGACGCAAAATCCATATTAGAAATCTAACTCGCACTTACACTGATATCCGAGTGAGGTATCTGGTGCAGTTCATAGTCGCGCGACACTGATGTTGTCGTCATCGGGTGTTAGAGCGAATTAACTTAACGGATCGCATTTTGCTCCTCGAAGAACATGTTTGAAATTTTCTGACGAGAAACATTGCGAAATGACGTAACGTATTTTGCACGCTGTGCATTGCCGTGCGGTACTGTCAGTCTTTCTGCCTTGCAGTCTAAGCCTCAACCGAGCTGTTGTCAACGTTGTGTACAAAGAGATAATTGCTCCGGCAACAATTTCTGATGTTTGACTACCCGTGGTGATATCCATTGACTCATTTGCGATGAAATGACGAAGACATGACAACGCGACCAATGTGAGCTGCAGTCATTGAGTCATTGGGGGAAACAAAGCGCGATACACATCGCTTAATTGCGAGAAAAATGTCAGAGCGAGCGGCGCATTTAGTGGAATGTGAACTATTGCTTCGCATTATTCAGTTCCCTGAGGAAATTTAATAGTTCATTTTTCTAAACAAACAAAACACAGCTAACTGACATTCTTCTTGTTTTAATGAGTGGTTACCATTTGGGGTGGGTCTGATATTGCTTCAATTAATAGCATTTAGTAATAGTTGCACTTTAGAAGCTAATTGCCCTGATAATTAAAAAGTAAGTTGTAGTTTGTGGTGGTGAAAACTTCTTGATGTTTCATGAAAATCCGTATAATTAAAAATCATACATCAATCGACTTCCTTTTGCAAAGTTAAAGTATTCATTATGCTACTTATTGATTTTGTGTAATATATATTTCGACTTCACTTCACTTCACTTTACTTCAGTTACACCAAAATAAAATTGGAGAGCTCTTTATTTGTCCAACAAATCCTTGCATAACTCGAAAGTAATCGTAAATCACTTTGCACAGTTCTTCAGCCAGTCGTTCGCCAGTATTATTCTAGAACATAAGTAATTGAGCGCGAACTTCATTTGTTTCGGTTGGTATAAGCTTGTCTATTGCAGAAGAGATTATAAAACCACTCTTGATGGTTTTCCCGCTACTGTGTTAAAGAAATGTTTAAATTTTTCGAACCTTTTCTCCTACAGTGTCCTTTCTCTAGAATTAGGAAACGAAGTTTTATATTTCCTTATCATAAGAAGACGTAAAAATTAAATGAAAAAATTATCGAAAAATCTTTTTAGATAGCTTATTTCTAATTCCTTTATAGCCACTGGAGTCCCACAAGGTATCCACCTTGGCCCTTTGATATTCATTTTGTCAATTCTAGTGTTATGGACTGCGCTAACTTTTCGCTTTTTCGTGAACAGAGTACAGTTAATTTGACAGATACGCTGTATTTCTTGCAAATGAAGTGTCAAACAAACCTAATTCAACCGCTCTAGTTTCGAGGAGTTTTTTAGGTTTAACGAAACTCAACTCGTTTTCATGCACATCAACCGATCATGTAAACATAGAATACATCCAAAATACTACGTCCATCGAACAGTAAGCAGCACTGCAGCAATTCTAGCCTTAGATCTGTCCTTCTTTAATATACTATCCCTACTTGGCATACTTATGTCTTAGGTTAAATATTTTATCGTATATATGATGCTTGTATAGAATGTAAAATGAGCTCTAATATCAGTCTGAAACTCGGGATCTGAATGAATTGAGCAGAAAAATATGTACGGTCTTACAGATACATCCTTCAGTGGCATAGTTCGCAGTAAAATCCATTAAAAATGTTATAATTACTGTACGAGTGTATGATAAAAAATTATAAACCATATTGTGACCACTCAATCATCCAGCTTACCACCTTACTTTTCTTCGTCTCCTCTTACTTATTCGTAGAACTCCCACCATCTCAAGACGCAGGTTGAATGTCTTTATCGCCTTGTCTGACAAAATGCCAACAGTCGGACAGTCAGTTCGGCAACATCATAATTTACAAATTTTTTGACATATTATTGCCACAGGTAATGCGTCTCACTCACACTCACTCAGCTAAGCAAACTTCTGTCTTACCCGCGGCTTGTAGTGGCGGCGCGGTAGTCCTATGTCGGCGAACAACGACCAGCAGTGCGATAACACAGAATTGTGTCAACTTCAAATCGCTAATTGTCCGGTGAAGTCTCTAACAGAATTCCTTTGTTGCAGGCTCAGATTCGCTCGGAACTACAGCGACTCAACAAGCATTGCGGGCTGGCTGCTGTCTGCGATGGCAACCGCAAGTCGCAACCAACTTGAAACAATGCATTATAATAGATGGATATTCAAAGACATCGAATCGATATCATATTTAAGTTATCTAAATAGGACATTAAGCTGACATTCACACTAAGGTCACCGTCTAATGGTAGTGAGTTTGTGAATTTTTGAGCCTTGGGTGAGCATTCATGCTTAAAGCCATCCACTCGGTAGAGCGCGAATAAACAATGAGTTGTTTTGCTTTATTTTTTACTATATATATTATTGTTGTTTCAGTTGTTGTTGTTATGGTTTCTTTACGACGTCATCGGAATCTATGCTTACAGCATCATGGAACAACTAAACATCATTTCGCCCCATTGCACCAGCACTTTGGCCTTTGTCTCTTTTTATTTTATATAGCAAACATTTTCTGTGTTTCAATCCGCAGCATTCGAAATTGCGAGTGACTCGCATTTTCGTATCTGCACTTTGGCATCGACAAGCAGGCAGGCAGGCAGGCAAGAAGATAAAATGTTTCCAAAGGAGCACCCAACGGAGTAGTCTTAAAGAGTCGGAGACATTTTCAATTTCACTGAATGAATTATGCGAGGTTTCTGAACTCCTGTGATAACAACACAACACGAATGGGACGGCGACAGAGCCATACAGAGTACTCGTACAGTTGTGCAGAGCGAAATAAAGCTGGAGTTCGCATTAACCAATACGACACCAAGCACACATCAGCGACACTTTTTATGGACCGTTACGCACAAGATATAAAACTGATAGATTTACCGGCGACTTATGATGATGTGACTTTAAGCTTCTTCCATATGGCATATCATTGCTGCTTGGGTTTCCATTTGTAAGTCAAAATGCATTTGACTCCTGGCAGGGCTGGAATTTCTGTTTCTGTTTAAATTTATACCCTGAGATATGCACGAACTTAATATTTATACCCCACGTGCTACTCCGTAATAGTATTCAACATTTGTTCCTGTCTTTGGAGTACGCAGTTTTGAGCACCTTGAGCATGAAAAAATGTGTATTATAACTCCTGTGTGTCTGTTCGTATGACAATACAAAGAGCCTTATTATATTGTATGCTTTTATTTATGTAGGATTACATTTGTTACAAATGCAATGACAGTGTTTTGTATGTTGAATTATACGTGTGTACGGTTTATCTTGCGATTCAGTTAGTTTCTTTAATTGCTTGTTCTCTGGTACTTTTACATCGTACTTGAAACACCCACAAATTTTTACATTGCTTACCTAACTACATCTTAATTTTTAGGGTACTCAAATAGTGAATCTAAAGATTGAACCTGATGCAATAATCTACGCCAAAAACTAGAAATAATAAATATATCAAAGCGGTATACAATTTTTTTCTTTAAAATTTCAAGTATACCATATAATGTTGTTCCAAGTACACCTGTTAAATTGGCAATACAATGTATTACTTTATTTCATTTGCACTAGACACCACCGAAAATTTAAAAAAACCCTCCTTCCTATAAATTCCAAGATTTGCCAAAGCGATAACGCAGCTTGTTTGACACACCGGCAATGCGATTTATTACCATTTATCGAGAAGAACTAAAAGTGCAATTTGGCGGCGACAGTAAACGTTGGTAGGTGGGAAGAAAAATTGCAAGAAGAGCAATAAATAGAAACAGAATATTAAGCGACGTATTTATCTCTCTGAACTGGTTATTTGGTCATTGGAATTGCAACAAAGTGTGGCTATCTAGTGCCATTAGTTGTGAACGTTGATGCATAATTAACTGATAATTATTTAAGAAACTACAATTATATATACATAAAAACAAATGCTAATTTGCAATGTTACTTTGTGTACCCGCCTTCACACTAATGTCCGTCATATTTAGATATTTGAGGTGAAATCTAACTAATGATAAATATATCCATAAAAGGAAAAAACTAGATTTGTTGAATTTAAGCCCACGAGCCACATAAATATATGTATGTATATAGGAGGCTTTCAAGAAAACTTGTCAACGCAACCCGACACTCTGCCTGAATGTCTTGTAAACGATTCATAATAGAAGAGGAACAAGGTGATTTTGATTTAAGATTTTGTTAACATTACCTGCCAATCAGCTCAACAAAATTTTTGGATTTCTGATTACAAGAGAAACGACTACTAGCAGCCGAATGGTCACACAGACGTAGGTTTTGTTCATTGCAGATAATCCTACAAATAACTCCTACAAATAATTCTGAATACGAACCATTTCTATAGCATAATGAAACACTGTCCAGAAGTTTTCTGCAATGGAAAGTGACGACCAGAAATGGTTAGGTTATAGGTTAATGAAATAATTGATTACTTCTAGCTCATATCTCAAGAATCGTCTCTAGGATGTATATAATTCTTGATGGATTCGCCATTCTGGTCTGATAACTCCACTGGGCTCGGCTATTTGGTAAAATAATCTTACTCAGGTTTTTAATGAACCAACTGTTAGGAACACATTGTATGTAAGTCATTACGCTAACACCCTTGACTTGTTTTTTAACTTTTAACCTAATAAATACAAATGCCTAAAAGATTAGTATGGCTACATGAGAAAGCCAACTTGGATGGCCTCAAGGATTATTAACTGATCACGTAATGTCAAAAGTGCGGTGTGGGATGAAATTTCTGAGACGTTCACAAACATAGTTATTCGCGATGGTATTTTTACTTTTTTGACATTCTAGGACTAAGTGAGTCATCTGCATCATTAGCTACCTTCGTTGGAACGACCACATATTCGTTATTGCTAAATAAGCTTCAAAATCTTCAGGTGTCCTAAAACGGAGAATAAAGTACATTACTCCCACTGAACATGCTACTATTTATAAATCTTTAATACAACTGTATTGTCTGGTCAGGAACTTCCAAGATCGTATTGTATTTACTAGAAAGAATTTAGAAAAACGTGATAAAACTTATTGGTTACGTAAATATCGCGAAAACAATCGAATCGCGCATATTATTAGAGGTTAACTGAGGAATTTATCTTTCTTCCTGCCAAGTATTCGCATTCATGTTGCTAATTTGTTATTTTATCTCATATTTGTCTGATAGACGAAAAGAGAGACGCAGTTCTGAAAATCGCACTAAGCCGTAGGAGAATCTTCTTTTTCGCGTTGGCGTACTATACATAAATAATATATAAAAAACGCCACAATTTTGTTGGTATATCTATTAACAATAAAAATCATAATGTTCGTTGTAAAATACATCGATAAAATGCAATGACGTAGCAATCTGCCAACTCTAACAGTCGTTGTCAGCTGAGAGCCACTGTCCACCATAGAAAGACCATCAAGGAGTGATTTTAAAAAGATTTTCCTCCGCTCGACTGAGGAGAAGGAGAAGTTGATAGTGTTGATGCTATTGCTGACGATAATCTCATTGAGTTGTCTCATATGTGTGTCTAAGTGGGATTAACGTATCTTTGTGTTCATATCATATAAGGTTCTGACCTTTCAAGTCCGGAAACCATTTAGCCAAACAACCCACTACCAGTAAGCCAAGCCAATTACATCTCAATAAACTTTCCTCTAATAATTTTGAGGTAGCGGTTATATTGCAGCACGCGTCGCTCGTAGATAACTTCGCTACAAAAGCACAAGTGCCTGGACTTGAGCTGCATGTATATGCATATGTGCTTCTGTCCATGTGTTAGCATTGAGTTAAAAGATTAAAGAGAATATCCGATGTGCCACCCAGGATTTATTGTTTGTCAGTTGACTGGTGGCAATGGTAATAGTGACTTCAGCTTTTTCCTCTTTTTTCTCCTTTTATTTATCTGGCATTTGACAAATTTGGAAAATCTACTCAAAGACCTTATAAGTCGATAGGAATGTTCGAGTGGAAAAGGCTTAGAGATATCTGTGAGTGAATGACAAGCTAATTGGTCATATTGGTTATGTTAAAATCATTAAGACTGGAGTAGCTGTTTCGTCATTCGGGTCAGATTCGTATTTTTTTAAAGGCTAGTAAAGAAAGAGCTTTATTCTCTGTTATTTTATGCTATATAGCTTTATATACATATTATATACTATATGCTATAAGGAATTCCCTTCAAAATATAATTTTTAACAAGTCTTAATTATTAATTAATTTACTAAGGTCCTGTAACCCGATGAGGGTAGTAGGTCTGCGCACAATCTTATGTGATTACTGGCAATACGTTTAAGCACCCTTGAAGTCTTCACCAGCTGCCATGATATCACATATACCGTTCTTTTCCAAGTATTTCGTGATCAACCCGAAATTATGCTCTCTTCGATTAGCGGAGTTGTAATGGAATTGCATAACGTGCTTCGCTATGGTAGTGTCATCTATTCGATGCCTAAGCTAATCCACGTAGGGCATTGAACAATTATGACACAAGGTTCAAGGCCTTCTCTTTAATAGAGATGTTCATTCGATTCCATTCAATCAGAAAATCCCAAAAATTTTACTTAAAGAGCGATTCACAAATGTTTGCATATTTTTTGTATTATTAGCGCTCACCTTCCAAGTACTGCGACCATATATCAGTGCGGACTTTACATTTTAGCAGACCAGTCTTACTGTCCTGGTCATACTAATACTATTTCAAAGGCTTTAGGCTTATAACATCATATTCAGCCCCTCCTTTCCTGAGACAATACTTCTAAGCTAATGGAAACTTTCAAAACCGGTTGCCCATTCATGTTTATTCGTGCGTGAGTACTTGCATGGCTGAATATCTTATAGTTTTCGAGTTGTAATAAGTAGTAAAAGTACCAAATTGCATTTTTTTAATTGCCAACCATTTCAAAACCAACCTTAAAATGTAATAAATTAAAACGTTTCCTCTTAAAAAATGTATACCAATATATTATATCAATAAATGTCTACATTTTTCTCCGCTTTCTGTATTTGTTTTTAATAAAGTTAGACTACGTCCGCTTTAATCACTTTTAAATTTCGTAGTTCTAATGTTGATTAAATCCAAACGACATGAATAGACCATGTCCATTAGAGTAAGATGCACTCTCTTCTGTTAATTGCCCTTGTAATCATGTGAAATATGCGGAACCTCTTAGTCACGTGTAGCAATCAATAAAACCGCCTCCTTCATTGCATGAGCAATATGGCTTCACAAATTACCACAACAGATTAAGTTGGCACGATGAACTCGCATCATACGATGATTATCGCGAAATAAGTTTGCTATGTGACTCCGGTAATGCCTCAGCGCAAAATGCTTAAGATTCCTTTGCTTTTTAATCGTTGATAATGATGATGCGATAACAACAGCTGCTATGACGGTTGTGGCATTTTAAAAATTATGCAAAACTCACTTAATGCTTTCGATGTGCATTGCGCGGCTGGCTTTAAACTCTCCTTAAATTTTGCCCTCAACTTTGCAACATAGTACTGATCCGATGAGTCTGTCCATTCTACATAATTACAGATGACAATCCATCCATTCCCAAAGAGTTGGGTAGTTGGTGCCTAATATCAAGCTACATCGACTCGTCGCAAAATGCGCAGCCCACGAATTTTCACAGCATTGACCACACACCAAAACCACAAGGGAAACAGGATGATTTGTTTTTAATTTATCACTGCTGCGTTAGTGAAGTTCAATATTGTTGCCGTTAGTGAACCGCGCCACGCTAATCAAATATGACAATCATAGTTGAAATAATACTCAAACAAATGAAAATGGTGGTAAAATGGAAATGGAAATGGATAAATGGTGGTAGCTGTTATAAAGTTCATTAAAAAAATATACAAGTTTCTTTCATGTTAGTCGAACGGTGATACGATAGCACTAAATCCTATCTGATAACAGTCCAGGCGTTGCTGCTAGTTATTTAATCGGATTCTAACATCCTTTAAGAAGAGCACTTGCTAAATCTAAGAAACGGATCATCATTTTAGTCTTAAATTTTTTACTCTCTTCTTTGTTTATGGGCTGATAGCTCATACTATTCATCAAATGAAAAATGTTCCTCGTTTTCACTGCCTTCATTGTTGTTTTGACTACATGTTAATACAGCGTTCTAACTACTTGGCCACGGAACACAAATATCAATAGCCAAATTTTTGCAAATCTTTTGAGCTTGTATATTATATACTCGTCTTTCAACTTTTAATTGCACCTATGCAGTGGCATTTGACGTTATAAGCTTAATACTCACCGTTGTTCTTATTGCACCACCAAAGTGTAAAGATATCAAGATATATAACTACAAATTGTTATTTGAGTGTGCCTTTTATATTTAAAGGAACTGCAATCACTTCAAGTTTCTTATGCAATCAACATATATGATGCAATAGGTAATTATTTCTTATTCATAATACATACTTCTAAATAAATTGTGTCTGCATGACAGACTGAAAAGCAAGAATCTACAGAAGTCTTACTATCTTCACTATTTCTCTAGGGTGTATAACACTCAGCCACATACATTTCCTTCTTCCTCATTGCTCTACAAAATAAATTGGTAAATTATCTGATTGGTTTGCACACGAATTTTGCGTTACAGAATAAATCACTTCTTCTTACCGCAATAAATCAAGACAGATCTAATTTGACAAGTTAACGTTTTATTAACTTGTATTTACTTTTATCTTTTTCCCATTAAAACAAACCGCCAGAGCATCAATATATGTGGAAGCCGTCTTTAGAGATGTTTAATCCGCAATTGCTGATAACGTATATACTTATGGACAGGTGATAAAATGTTGGTGGGAAGATTAGGAATACCACCCAAAGCAATGGGAATCACTTAAAAATCAATCAACATAAAATTTATTGAAATCGAATAAAAATGGCAACAACCAACAAAGGTGCTGTGCGGTGGAACTTGGTACGTGGGCGTGCGGCACCAATTTCTGTTCAATTCTAGATTTCTTTGTCAGAATGCCAGCAGTGCACTTAATCTAATTGATACACAAAAAGGCACACATAGTAATTAGTAAGACATCCGCTGTGGCAAAATCTTAATTTAGTGTCGCTTCCCCATGGGTACCATCATGTAGTATGCTCTTTTAGTTCGTTTAGTTTTTTTAGTTCTTTGAGTTCTTTTAGTTATTAAGTTCTTTTAGTTCTTTCAGTTCATTTAGTACTTTTATTTCTTTTATTAGAAAAGGGATTTACAAAGTGTTTGTTCTGAATAGAGAGCACACGATTTTTTTCCCTTACGAGTGAATGATTCTTCTCTTACGTCGTTACGATTTATTTTTTATGAACTTTGAAAATCGATAAGTTTTTATTAATGATTGGATAAACACAGAGTGATAAACATATAATTACTTAACCCACAATACTCTCTCCTACTCGCTATCAAAAAGTGTTAATGCATGCCACAGGTTATGACGGCCGAGAACTCCGAACATAACGTTCTTCTTCGCCAGAAGCATTCGGCACTTCTAGGTAACTCCAAGTTGATGTGTAATTTGTGAAACTTATTTGACACCAATAAATCTGGTTAACATGCAATATGGCATTTTTCCCATTTCCATCTCGCACGCAGAACATTCTGCTCTGCTGTTCGGTAAAGATTCAAGTCGATCCAAGTGCTGGGTGGTTGCTTGGTTCTAGTGCCCAGTTAACCATGACTTTGACACATCAACCTACGGCAACATAAAACGCGCACGCGTGTGCATTCTCCATGATCATGAGCCGCTGCCGACCAACACCATCCTATCAACGATTTATACCATCGCTCGACCTTTTAGTTACCTCGAGTTTCCAAGTTCGGGTCAGCATCGCTACGTGTCGGTAATAGATTTGTCGAATGTTGGCGAAAAGCGTGAGCTAATCGATTTGCCAGCAAATTCACTATATAACTGTTCAGATGATATGATAGGTGAATCGCGTATAAATTTTGTATCCAAGATTTTTCAGCTTCTTTGGTGTTGTTATTTTTACTTTTGCACTTCTTCATGATTCTATTGAATTCTGGAAAATTCATCAATTTATGCGGCAGAATGTAATTATGCAGGAACACATGTTTGGCAAAGTGAACATGTGTATTTGTTTTTTGTTCGTTTTTAGTTGTTGTGGTATTGCTTTTTTGTTGATGTTGGGGGGGTTTTTTTTATTTTAGTCGTGAATCAAAGAAATGCATTACAATGCCAGTGGATGCGAATTACTCGTACATGGAAACCACTGTTGAGTCCTGCAATGGTGGCCGGGCAGACGACTTATTGTTAATCCACTGCGCATGCGGAACGTTAGACTTACGAACGTTTTCTCACACGTTTCTTGATTATTTCGTATACTCCTTGAATATATTGGTAACGAAGACACGATGGAATGATAAGTGGTAAATTATGCACTTGTGCACCCTGTGTGTCCTCATGACCTATGGAAAAGTTTTAGTTGAGGGAATGTGGTGACTTCGAATTAAGCTGATTGTAGAGGTCTTGAAACTGACACTGAGAATTTGTCATGTTGATGCAATGTTTGATCATTAGAGGTGATTCTTTTGACTAACAACATAGATAAAACTGAGTGTACCAACTATAGCAATGAGACTTCGACTCAAGTTAAAGATTGCGCAATCATAACAGATTCAAGGCATTAACGTAGCGAGAAGATTTTTTTAAATACTAGTTTTATGGTTTGATCTTAGGATGGATTTGGGATCTTCTCGGCATAACGTAAGAACAGAAGTTCATAATTCTCCAAAAATGATTTTTAGTACAAAGAGGAAACTAATTTGATTTTGTGACTTGTACTACGAGAGGTTGACGGTTCTGCCATACAAACTTATTACAGGAACATCTGATATATCAGTTGTGTTTTTCACTTATTACCGAAAATTTGGCAATATTTTGAGGAGTATATGGTCTGGTACGTCCCATACAACTGAACCAAAGTTATGGAAATTTTAAAGTTTTTTAAAAATTTTATTTAACTGAACTTGACCTTTGGTTGTCTGTCTGAGGTCCTCTTTAACCAACTTCCACACGAACTAGGGATCTGAAATATTGTGGGCAGTTTTGTATCATTGAACATTTCTGAGAGTCCGCGTGAGACACAGTTTAACCAACAACTACGCGTGGGTAGTTAAGAAATAATCTTAGTAATTAAAACCACTACATGCTTTCTTTTCGCAGAAGTTAATATACCTAAATCAAAAAAACTCAAAAGGAAATACATAGGCTTCCAATGCGTTAGAATCCAACTTGCCCTCCGTAGCTTTCCTGTTTTTATTTTTTATATAACCTAGCTGTTCCCGGGCGCATTGCTACCAGTACAATCCCCGCCTTACTCTTACATCACTGCAGCTGATGTTAACAATTTACAAAAAGGTACAGTCTTTTTTTCTCATTTTTTTGGCTCATTTTTCTTTTAAAATGTTCGTAATAGTCCGAGAATAGGGCAAATAGGTGGGGCTGGGCTCAATAGTGTGCGGTTGTTTCAGTAGGGGAACGGTCAGATTGGTTGGGTCGTAGGGTGTGAGGGGCAGCCAGACAATGCCAGTAATTTTAGCTTTTGGTGGGTCTAAAACTCTAAATGGTGCCTTTGGGTGTTGGGATTGGCGAGTCCCGGGTAACTCCGGAGTTAACAAGTAGTATATATATATATATATTTTTAACGATTAAATATACATATTTGGAAAGTTTGGAAATACTTTGTGGAAAGACTTCATTCACATTGGCATCTGCAATACACCGATCAGTATCCTTAAAAGAAAAACTTTCCCTGTTTCACAGTTTCCGTATACGTCAAGGAAATAAAAATATATTCAAGCCGAGCAATAAAATTTTATTGGTCAAATAAAAATCCCTTATGCTAGCGATGAGAGCAGCATGCGTTCACGATCTTACGCACGGACTTGGCTGTTTTGACAGAGGACACATTCCCTGCATAAGAAATTTGCATAATATCCGTTTATCTTGTGTGCGAGCTGATATTTGCAGCGCATGTGTTGAAAGAAAAAATCATCTGGGACGAAAACATCGACAACAGTCAGCATGTGATTTAAAATCCACAATGATGCAAAATCTTAGCAGCACAGATGCACAACAATCGTACAGGCACAAATATATTAATGTGTGGGTTATAAGGTTACAAATTTAACTCATGTCGAAATATTTGGAAAATTCAATTTTTTTGTGTTCATTGTTTTGTGAGTAACAATAAATGTTGTCAGTTTGTAGTCACAATGATTGCCTTTGGCATCATCCTCCTCCTCATTATCATCATCGTCTTGATCTTTTTTAGAGAAGTTTGGTTTTTGGAAAAAATTGATTGTCTTTAAAGAAAATTTTCAAAACCTTTTTGATATATGGTTAATATTGGAGCATATGACAAATGCAATTGTCACAAGCTTATATGTTTTTATAAAATGAATGTGAATGTTTTATTAATTTTAAGTTTTACAATTTCTAGAATAAGTAAATTATTAACATTTCAAGCGTGCCTACAATACTGCAGTTTTAAGTGACCACATTTTGTTGTCTACTAGCAATCTTGTTTTATCAAAATTAAGCTTTAACCTAAATTTTGGTAAGAGAGAAAAAACTATTTCCGTAAAATTTGTTTTTGGAAACATATTTCTTTAAATTTGAGGAAGTCTTGAGGGGATCTTAAATAAATTTTAAAAGAAGTCTTTAGAAATGTTTTGAGGGGTTTTGTATTTTCTTTTGGTTAAAACGTGGAAAGAAATTAAATATAAATTTGCACACCCATCAATTTGGCTTGTTCGATGAGAAATTGCTGCTCAACAGCCATTTAGCATCATCTTGACACTACCAATTTTTCTACCTCAACAGTTTTTTTCATCTTAGTTTTTCTTGCTGTTGTTTTATTTAGATTTTTTGTATTTACTGATCATAAAATCAATCAAGACGTGAGATTCGTCGATTTATTTCACATTTATTTGCATCATTCTGCATACATTGCCACTTTTGCCACATGTGCATAAGAGTGTACGAAACCTGGCCGGCACAAGACCCTCAGGAGGAACACATTTCGTGTCATTTCGCATGATTTGTGATGCACTTTTGTCTCTCCACTGCGGCTGGATGTTCTCACGTCGTACGTAGTACGAGATTGCGATTATGTAGATATCTTCCTCACTTCTGAATGAAGACGAGTAAGTGAGCAGTGATCCTCTTCGATATTTGAATACTCATCTTCTTCGCTCATAGTAACATCAGTAACTCCTCCACATTCCTGCAATCCATCCTGAGTTCATTTGAAATGGAGATGAGTTTTTGAGCTGATTTTAGATGTTTTGTTGATTTTGTAGAAGTTGTGTTGTTGCTGTTTTTTGTATCAATCTTTCCTTCTTTCCTACGTTGCTTGTTGTCATTTGATTTCTGGCAGTTGTCAGAGTTAGTAAGCCAAAAGGGTTTGTTGACTGGTTGCTTGGATCATTGTTGTTGGTGGTGCAGGTGTTAGATTAATGTCTAAATGGTGCAAAATCGTGAATTGAAATTTGTACGTGCCAAGATGTTGTGTCGCCGTTGGGGATATGTAGGCGTGTAGGTACGTAGATTGGTAGGATGCCGTGTGAGATGTGAACGAGCCCGATGAGCATTCTCTGGCTTACTTCCGAGGATAAATAATTTAAATTTGTTTTCTTATTCGATATATTATGTATTATTCCTTAAAGTTCGTGCATGTAGATGAGTTTGGGTTTTGCATAATTTCTTGTTTACCTTCTTCATGCTGTATTCACTTCTTCAGCAGGTATTATTTGTGGTAGTTGCTGATGCAATTATTCGGTAGCACACAAAATAATTGTACACTTACTTAACATCAACAGAAGCAGTAATTAGAGGATTAAAAATAAAATGGAAGTTAGTTATACATTTTCTTCCGCATGATTTTGCCTTTATTTTGTCAGAGTAATGAAGATGATCAGACGGATATAAACAGAACCCAGGTGCGGATAATAATAACCCCACATCGCATCCTCAGTGCACCTGGTGTACGTAACTTTATCTCTTCATTTGCATTTAATTGTCTATATTGCAGATAGCGTCAGTGTTGTAAACCAGTTGACAGGGAACTACGTCTACGCCGATATATGCGCTGGCCAAGAACAACAAAGATAAGGATTTCAAAATCCACCGCCTACTTTCCAGCGTGTCCGGTATTCTAATAAGTTCTTCATAACTTTCTAGGCAACTTCCAAGTGTATAATACATCTAATACTGTGTTTGTAATTATCGATGAAACAACATTGATAATATATCGCTCTTTTATATTTATAACAGCCATATACCAACGCAGTTAGTTGAAAGCAGTTGAAGATGCTTTTTTAACTTAGAAATATTGACCAGAATGTAGATCCTGAAGTGCTGAGGGGTTTTTTATTTCCACGTTAACCCTCATACTGTTTAAATTTAATCTACAATGTTGAAATTCACAAAACGAGAAATATTCGTAAAAATGTCGAACCAACATGGCAGTTAATTTTAGTTAATAAAACATTGAAACAAGATACACCATACATCAGAGCTTCCTTTGGCGGATTGTTTGCCAAGGACCGTTACACTTAAATCGTTCTACAATCTCGTTACATTAACAGTCCTCCGTTAGACGTCCGCATTAACACACTTTTTATAGGTTTGTCGTGATCGCATTTGAGTCGTTTTCGCTAATTCTTCGGTTAGAGAGAAACAATATAGCAAACCCAAACCAATGCAAAGTTTGTGTAGTTTTTTAACCGTCGCTATTGCTGTTGATGTGGTTCCTTTTTAAGGCTCAGCAACTGAGATAATTCGTCAGGTCTCTAGACGCGGCTAAAGACTAATGGTTCTGGTACATCGACTTGGTGGTAATAAACGAGGTTAACTTACTTAGATAATGCTCGCAAAGTACACATTAACTTTACTACTGACACACACCGCCACACGACACATACATATTATGATCGCTTGCAAAAGGAATGCTCACGTTTTGTTGTTACATTAATTCGAGTACTCGTGTAATAGTTAACCGCAGACTGCACAACAGGTGCCGTGCCGTTTTATCGTTCCTGTTATGCATGGGTTGAACGACGAGACTTCCTGAACTTCCTGTGATTTATGACAGAAATCGAAAATTGGTGCGTGATTTCGTTGCTTGTCGTCGTCGTCGTGTCGCACTATGCCGCCATGATTTGCCGTCTTGTTGTAGTCAGTTGCAGTGTAGAAGAATCCTCCAATAATTGATGATTTATTGAGCAAATATCCATGTTCTGTATAATCAAAAAAAAACACCAGAAATTTAGATAAATAGCAAAACATTTATTTACGAATTTTTTCGTGAACATTTAGCGAAACTTTTGCTATTCGTATCATGGTTGGAAATTCAAATGTGATTCAGGTTTTTGTCTTAAGTTTTCCGTTTAAGCCAAATTGTATGTATGTACATATAAAGAGTATAGTGGAATTCTACCAATCTTTGGTAACAAACTATTTTCCCATATCTGCAATAGCAAATAATTGCACAAGAAATTTATTTCTCATTTTTATGTTTGGAGCCCACACATTGCGCAAACCAAAGGCACACCATCTGTTCGGCAACATAATAAACCTTACCGAAAATTAAATATAAAACATAAATCAAAAGCAGGCCAAAGTGTGCGAAGCCAACCAATCCACCATCCCACCAGTGCAATTGGTTTTTGAATAAATTAAATGAACGCTTGTTACTTTTTGGAAGGGTCAAACCTCTAGCCCATTCTCCCATGAAAGAGATCATGACGTTCAGTCGGTGGATCCGTCAGTCAAAGTCCCATGAAACAATAAATAAAATTGCTTTAGGTTGTATCTCAAAACAATTTGCAGAAATCCATTAAATGTAGTTTACGAATCTAGCCTCATACTGAGGGTCCGGTCTATGAACTTTTGATCCGTTGAGTGTTCGCATACAAATATCAATTGTGTCTCAAATATCTAAAATGAATACTTACTCAATACTAGCATTTAATAAATGCAGGTCGATTGATCTCGAATATTTATTGGTTTGATCAAATTATTACTATAATTAACATTTACATTGATAATAATAATATTCGGCGCTTTTCGCAACCATTTGTGTTTTGTACACAAATGGAAGCATCATACATTGGCTTGCAAAAAATAAAAGTCATTGGTACTCATAGTGATGATAACTAAAGTACTAACAACTTATTTCATTAAAATAAAATTGAAGGACATCGACCGAATGCATTTTAGCTAATATTATAGGTCGAAGAAGCCCACTAGAGTGACAACAAACCCTACTGTAAATTGCAGCAAGCAAACATTTTCCAAACCCATAAAAATTAAGTTTTTTTTATGTAAATACTTAATAGGAAATACAGTTGTGATTTGTGTAAAGTTTGAATCAAATTGGGTTAGTTATGAAAAAAATCTGGGAGTGCTGGGACACACGGCAATGATTACTCGCCAACATTTTCAGTTTTAGGGTGTCTTTGTGTGTTGACAGGGGTTTTTGAGAGGGTCTCGAGTAAAGTGCTTTGGGGATCTTAAAGGGATCATAATCTTGTCTTAATGGGGTCTTAGAGATGTTTTTAGAGGGTTACTGAGGATGTTGAGTCGGTCATAAAGGACAGACTAATATAAAAATAGAACCAATCAATTTAACAAACATCTGATAATATTAATCGTAGTGTTTGAATATTCACCGCCATTCAAAGTATTGAGCGTTTGCTTTGAATCTTCATATCCATTATTATAAGTGCGGAAATTGCGATAAGTTTGTAGGAAGGCTTCCATGGAAGTTTATTTCTTATGGTGTTCGCCTACACAGTCATTTGTTCGTCTTCCACAAAAGGTCTGCAGTAAATCACCGCAGTTTACGATTCTTAATTGCCAGGTTAATTTAGGTGAAATAAATGAATATCCATGGAACATAATAAAGACATCATTGATAAACTTTGTTAATGTAACTTATGCTTAAAATACGCTTGCTGGATTGATAACCAAATGATTGAGTCTATGATTTTTACTTCTCTTTTTTAATAAAAAATAATAATATTCGTGGCGACAGATCATTGCGGTCCAAGGCCTAGCTTCTCGCAACCATTTGTGCTGTGCATGTATAATTTTGCACATAAATGGAGGGGGCTGAGAAGCTTTCCGTGACAAGTTATTACTCTCGGACGTTTGTCAGAATTTCGTGAGAGATTGGGCACCGTGTAAAATAAATTTGGTGTTACTGGGATTTGAACCACGAACTTCCTGCTCAGAAGCAATGCTCTTATCCACTGAGCGTCCACTCTCTTTTTCAAAAAGGAGTAAAAAGGTGCACACAGACCAAAACTATTACAAATTCATCGCCAGCCAGGTCTTAGGAAATATTTTGGAAATGTTTAACAGCATTTTAAAGCTACTTTAAGTGCGAGAAGCAATGCGTTACCGGTTATTTTTATAATTTTCTCACACTCCAACTTAATTCGGTCAAAGATGAAAAGAACCAAAATAGATTCTATCGTGGGAGCAGATAATCAACGGGATTGTTAGAATCAAACCCTAATGAGAGAAAAGCGTCACACTTCCTCAAAAATCCTGCAGCAGAAGAAGCTCATCGCATTTGCGCCAGATGAGGCGGTCTGCTCTGGCACCACTACGATGGTTCAAGACGGTCTAGGTCGTGATTTTATCATTCATTTCATTTTGCATTTATGGATGAATAAACGAACTTCTGTCGAATGTGGAAATGTGTTTTTTCGGTTGCAGCAGGAGAAGCAGCAGTAAATTCTCGGCGGGTTGGTGGCAGACTATCTACCAAAAAACTATCGTGTACAGACATAACAACAACCCCATGCATGAATGATGGCAATGATGGTTTATTTATTTATCACGTGACTTGTGCGCATGAAGGAAATCGCTTAATGCACGGATTTTTCTTCACGTATTCACGGTATTTTATTACATTCATATATGTGTACATCGATATGTTTTTTCATAAGTACGGGATGCTTTAACCTTATGATACGCTCTGTACGATTTCAGATCAGCTCGATTTCTGGATGATGATCCAGTCGAAAGCGCAAAGACTCTTCTCAGCTATGAACGCGACGCGACAAAACAATTGCTAAAGGTCGTTTAAACGCAGGTCACCATCATCGTTATCCTGAATATGAGCGCGCGCTGCCACACAGTCAAAGCGCATACATTTTTAAACGCAACACTGTGAGCAAATCGTGTTAGAGTGCGCATCTCGAACGGAAAAAATGTTTTTTATTAATTGCCATCGAGTGGCGGAGGCTAGCCAAAATCGTTACTAATCGATTCATGACATATCTTGATATAGTGAGGATATCACCAGCGGTATAGTCCAGGATAAAAGCAAGATATTCATGTCATCATGTGAGCAATCATGATGCGGTTGCATGTACGAGAGTTCGAAGAAATGGCCCAACAGCTGAGGAGATAATGTAGTGCTGGGACGTGTGGGACGTGGACACGAAGTAGTTACAATTATTGGTTTGTGCTATACTTTGGCGAAGGACACCCAGCTGAGCAACAAAATAATATTCTCATGATTGTTACATATAATGAATCAAAGTCCCCAGATTTGTTGTAATTTGCAACAACTCCCAGTCAAATCTCTTTTTAATCTTCAAACGAAACCCATGTGCTTCACGCTTTGTCATTAATACAAAGAAAAATTTAATTACCTTCAGCCCAAATATAGATACATGAAGGAGCACGATCGCCTTGTCATCTTGCCTACCAAAACCATCTATGGCATTAGATACAATCTCATAAATGTCAATCAATGCAGCTATTGTGAATGATGAATAAAAACTACATAAATTTAAGTCATAAAACGCGGCCAATGAGATGATTGACACCCACATGCGTGTCACATGCCTTACTGAACAGATCATCCAGTAACGTTTACGCACAATATATATAAATATATATATAAACTACGCACTAGACACACAGCCTTTGCGATCCAATTATTACTCAGCTTCGGGCAAAAAGATACGTGGTGAGCTTCCAATTATAGTTATTGGCCAGTAGCGCGGCAACGAGTGGCATTGATTTTCCTAAACTATACCAATATTTTTAAATGCCCCATATTATGTTGTTGACAAGTTGAAGATACATAGATACGAGTATACTATTAAACTGATGATTTATTTAATGACGTTGACTGAATTGTGTTGTGCTGTCGCGTGTTGCGTCTTTAAAATTTAAAAAGCACAAGAGAAAATTGTTTATCTTATAGGTTCAAACTAATTTGAATGAATGCATAGAATTATTATTTTTAATGCGAAGAGAAGTTGTGCAAATATTTTGAAATTTTAAGAGTAATTTGGCGTTGTTTGAAAAAAATTTGTTTCGAGGGAAAACTCGCTGGATTCAAAATTAAAATCATCGAAAACTTTGAATAAACACAACAGATTGTAGAACATTTTGAAGACGTACTAAGAGGAAATTATTTTAGTTTTGTAATATGTAATATGAATGAAAGTGTATAACAATTCTTTAAAGAAAGATTTGTCATCAGAAAGGATTTTCTAATTGACCCTAAGAACATGGCATCCTCATGCGGATGGCGGAGGAATTGAATAAACATCACGATTTCTTTTGCTGTTTAAAACTATTCTTTCTTTATTCTTGGATCGGACTTGCTTTTATAGTTCCATTGGACTGATTTATCTAAATAAGTAGCTGTATCTGAAGTAACAGAAGTCAAGAGACTGTTCCATCTTTTCAATATATACATTATATGTTCTATATATATTCGATAACCTCATCTATGATTTCCTATGCAATATTTTATACGTCTCCTTAGACATACATTCAACATTCTGAATTTAAGTAAAAATATTGCACACAACCCTAAATTATAAGAACACTAACTAAAAGACAATAAATAAATTTATGAAAATAGACACAATTATAAATCTAACAAGACGATATCAATTCTTATTGAAACTTTAACATTTTCATGTTCCAATTAAAAACGACATTGTTTATCATAAAAACAACAAACAAAGTTTAACTCTTAAGTCTTTTGTTTATATCCCAAATCAACGTTCCCTTGTTTTCCATGTTATTTCTTTACAGACATATTTCTCAAAGCTGCCAAGCCAAAAACCAATTTCAACAAGAACCACCCTGCTGCGTCCAGTGGTAAGTTTGACACGTTATTCATGTCAAAATAAAAAATAATTAACTTCGAACTTTACTGGTTGTTATTTTATGCCTGAACTCTGAATTTATTTTAAAACAAATAAGATTTATATTTGAGCTAACGAGGACTTACATACATGAACCAGCACAACATGAACTGATCTCTTTCTATATCAGGGCAAAGCCTTCGCGCCAATCGCACTCAATTAATTAATCATTTATTTGATGTGACCCGATGTCGTGTGAAAAATATCAACCGAAATGTCACTCACAACAGCTCGGCGAGAACACCTTGAATCGAAGCACCTGGCTGAAGGCACAAGTACGTCTGTATGTCTGTGAGTGTATATCAGCATTCCCTCTGGCCCACTCGGGCTGACACTTCCATTTACAACAAATAAACCCTGACGATCATAGTGATGCTTGTAGTGGTCACCGTTACCCCGATACCTGTACTCGTATCGTAGGAAATTAAATCAAACAAATGGCTTAGTGGCAGCTCACAAGTCACTTTTGGTAATTTATGATCGTCCGGCTGATAGAACCAGTGGTTGGGATTTCGACGGCAGCAGCATAATCCCACGTTATGCAAATGGTCATGAAACTATAGGTTACAAGCTGGGCACATTACTGGACGCTGGCGGCTGGATGGGGAAACAAATGTTAAAACTATGCAAAGGCACTGTATCTGACTGACATTTGCAGACTGGACGACAAAGGCTCTGAAGATAATTTTTTTTTTTTTTTGCAAGTCGACCAACCAGAATATTTCTTTTTTACTTTTCAACTGATATTTTTCTATTTTTCGCTGTCAAAGAGTATTGCACTTGTTCGTTGTACCACTATGGACTTGGCCACGTTAGCATGTGACAATAAAACGATTGACAATGCCAGCATGAAGGATAGGCCTCTGGAAGTTTTCAATATATATCTAAAGAAATCTATCGTTTACAACGGTAGTAAGTACCTAGAGATATTGAACGCCTTTATAGTTTTCCATCACCAGCAGCAGGCAAAGTACCATTTAATTTTCAATAAACCACGAAGGTTTTACCTCACACCGCCCCATTCATAGGTTCACTCGGCATGAATTGGAAATTTTGTAGTCGTTCGTCATCAGACCTGAAGATTAAATCACTCTACAAGTCCGATGTGATTTCTGATTGATTTATGTCGTGGTGATTTATTGCTCAATTGAATTATTTGCCATTTGAGCTGCTGAGGTCTTCTAGTACGCGTAACTAGCAATAGTAGCGATTGTCTGTCTATGTGTCTCTCTAAATCTCTACTTATTCGGCGATTTTTGGCTCAGAATATTGACAATTTATATGCATGGCCAAATTTGAATATCGAGCAGCGCCTTATTAGTGCGAATGTCAGTTACGAGTTAAATGTCAATCGGCGATGACATTTTGTACAACTCACATTAATTGCGGCATGCGCAGCAGTTGCATAATTTGCGATGAATTATTTTCACCTAATTGGCATTTCCTGATGTGTCAATAAATGTTTATTTATCAGTTAAGTAAAGTGAAAGTGTAGAAGGAGTAAAAATTACAATTAACTTTGGATTCTTTGGACTTTCAATTAGTTTGACTTAGTTTATTTAGTTTATAGGTACTCGTACAATAATTAACAAGTGCAATGGTAAGCAAAGTGAAAAATAATTTTTCACGATGTCCGATGTCACGATTTTTTTCTCGCGAAATGAACACCATTGGACCAAAATGTTCAATATTTTAACCTCAAATAATCTGCCAAAATAGTAATCCATGGCCATGGTGACAGGGATAGTGCAAAACATGTCTCTTTCTTGAATTGAGTCAAGAAGTTTCAGGTGTCCCATGTAGTCATCTAGTTTGTACTTATATTCTTATTTCAGCTTAATAACACATCTAGCGGCTGTCTTCCAAATGAAGATTGGCAGGGGTGAAAACCAACATCAGCTTCTAATGCAGTCGTAGGGCAGGTGCGCATGGCAAAGGAAATTCTTTGTAGCTTCTGAGGCTTAATTACCGTTGTCCGTTAAAGGACTTTCGGCCACCATATGATGGCCGCATACGTGATAATTGGTCTATCATAGTATCATAGCGACAGAACATTGCGGCCCAAGGCCTAGCGTCTCGCAACCATTTGTGTTGCGCATGTATATTTTTGAACACAAATGGAAGCGACCTACAACTAAAGGCCGAATCGGAACGGCGAAATGAGAAGCTTTCCGTGACAAGTTATTATTGTCAACCATTCGCGAGAGGTGGGACACCGTGAAAAATACATTTGGTGCTACTGGGATTCGAACCATGAACCTCCTGCTCTGTAGCCGTGCACATTTCAACTGAGCCACGCCACCCACAACGTGTACCTTACATGACATTAATAATGGTCGTGCTGTGCTTACCACTTATTATGATCGCCAAATCATCAGCATAACCCAAGGCAATGTAGCCTGATCTATGTAGATCAGCTAGAAGGTTGTCTATGACGAGTGACCATAGAAGGGGAGAGAGGACACCTTCTTGCGGACAGACCTTAGCTGCAGTCACCGACATAGACACACCACCTGCGGAGGAAGTGATGGCTCGACTTTTAAGCATGGCCCTCTATTACAAGTGACCATAGAAGCGGAGAGTGGACACCTCCCTGCGAACAGCCCTTTGCTGCACTCACCGACACAAACACACCCCCTGTGGAGGAAGTGATGACTCGACTTTCAAGCATGGCTCTCGGTACTTCGCTACTGATTGCTCTCGTAATTTACTCGAAGCCATTGTTATTGACAGAACCCTCATTGTCAAGGAAAACACACAGAGCTATTTCTTTGGAAAGATAAAAGACGTTTAGAAAGCTTGAGATCCAAAATAAGCTAAAGCCTAAACTAGCCTAAAATTTTACCTAAGAGGATCTCTGAAAATATCTATTTGCTTAGTTCCCCTTCTCTAATACGAACATACAGTAGAAGTTCACTTGATCAGATGATATTGCTTCATGTTCGCCTATTTTACAAGACACTTCTAATTTAAATTCAAACTATTAAGGCACCTCACAAACTCTATATTTGCCACTACAGCTGCCAGTCATGCCATTAATAGATTGCGTTTTTTCTATGAAAACCTTTACTTAAATTACTTAGGTGCATGCTAAAAAATTCATTATTTTTTATTGTTTTGGATAAGCTTTCTGGTTTAGTTTGCAAGGGATAACACGAAAAATGACGTGGATAAATCAATCCACAAAAATAGGGGAATATTATGACATACACGTAGTCCTAAATATTACAGGTATTATCCTGAGACTCATATCTCGAATTATTTCCAATACAAGTCTTTAAATCTCTTGTTTCTCAATCGTAATCTGATACACACCAAGGTGCCATAAAAGCCAATGTAAATGCAAAAAAAAACCTAAATCGAACTTTAAACCATATCCATTACGAACAAACGAACAAGCAAAAAATGTCTCCTTATGACCCACATTCAATAATCTTAAAAAACACGACAAACACCAAGTGTAGAAAGATAAAAATTTTTACGGCTACTGAAAAAAGTTTTTGATTTATTTTGGGTTTTGGAACCATCATTCCAACATGCGGGTTGTCAGTCGTATAGGATTAGGTATGAAAATGTGGTGACTCGGTACATATAAGATTTATTCCGAACAATTTTATTGCTTGATTTGTTTTTTTGTCACATGATATTTGATACTCGTCATTCCAACCGCGATGCGATGCGACCCAAAGAAAAGTGCATTTCGCTGTATACCGCTGTATATCTGCATAAAAACGTTACAAGTAAAACATCATGTACAGTCTTTTGGTTTATAAGTTCCATTTTTCGGTGTAACTGATCTTGTTGTTTTTTGCATCAAAATATTGTACTAGAATTCTACGAGTAGGATTAGATTTGACAGTTTTTGGATTAAGATTGTAACTGGTAACATTATATTTGATATATATTGCTGCATTTTGAAATTTATGAGATAGCACAATAAGATTTAAGTCCTTATACGATCGTTCCCAATATTAATAAAGTATGCCGGAATTTATGGAAAAATTTGCCAAAATCATATAAAATATTTTACATCTATTACTCTTCACACAAATGAACACGATGAATCACACAAAACGATTACGTGCGAAAAATGCGTATACCTTTTATGATGACCTTCTTGACTTTTTGACCACTTACTCAATTTTCAGTTTATCTAAACTTAAATGAATTGGTTGATCTGGCCCTGATCTTATTATGCTTGATTTTTTCGAAAAGGAATAATTTGAAAAATAACCCAGTTGACTTAACTGACCTCTATTTCTTGCTGACTATACAATATTTAGATCTTTTCGTTAACATTTTAATTAAAAAGTGTTCAGCAATTTTTAACAAACTCCATAAATAGCAACTGGTGCCCTAAATAGCCCCCACGCTGCGTATTCTATCCAGTAACAAATTTCGTTTATTTGATAAATTTATCAGACCAACATGTACGGCTTGTAAGACGTTACTTATTTATGCCCCAAGGCAGCACGTGTAAGTTCCGGGAACAACTTCAAAGTAAACTTCACAATGACAAATTGTCCTTGAAACATAAAACTGCAACAATGAACGAGGAGCAATGGTGGAAATAATAGAACAACCGGAGGATACCACAACAAACCATAACTTTGCTTTAGACATGAGTATATGTAGAGCTGTAAATATGGAGCAAATGCGTATAATGACAACGGACGACCAGGTGTTCAATGGAAATTCTTTTCGCCAAAGTAGTCCACCGTCGTTATTCATCGGTTTTTTGCATTTCCTTCTGGAACTGGTCGCTGTTTGGTCTAAATCATGCAGTTTCATATTCCTACTGATAATGCATTACTTAAGACGACATTCCTTTGACGTTGTACATTCTGTTCTCGTTTATTCTTGTGAAACTTCTTACCGGACAGCTGACAACAACGACGACGTTGAAGATGATGCTGACTCTCCTCTCTGTCTATCTGTATCTGGAAACAAATTTGCATCTGCAGAGCTGATGACGATGTTTGTAGGTGGTGCAGGGACAGTATGTAGCTTGACCTGTCCATTTTTGTCCAAAGAATTGGTTTTGTCGCCCACAGAGTCACTTTAATCTGAATTGGTAACATAAATGTCAATCGTTTTCCTTGAAAATAATACAAGTGCACATTTCATAATATGTTTTACTATAATTTGACAGCTGGATCAATATTAGATAATATTCTGCATCACATGCAAACAAATGTAAAATCTTAGCCTATCTTATGACTATATCGTGTACGATATTTCATAAAACACAAACACATACAGTTTTTAGCGAAAGCGCTTATGTGAAGATGCTAATCGGTTGATAAGCTCAAATCAAAATTCCTTTATAATCTCAACAACAAAAACCGACACGGCGCTGAACTCATCATAATTTACGTCTCGTAATTACTTCTCTTACGAACTTTAGCAGAGTATAGTCAATAGCACGATCTACGATGAGCTGCTCAGCCATCTGCCACATCAGCCAGAAGTCAAATGAAATCAATCAAAGAAACCCAATGTAACAAACTCTAAGTACCCGCCGCCGAAAATGCCTTCTGTCTTATTTGCGTGCAGCAGAGATGTCTTCAAAGCATCTACAGAGGCTGCCGCAATTGCCGTGGTCTGTCAAAAGCCGCCTATCATCTGACCCCCAACATGTAACCATTTAACGCCTCCGCATTCTGAAATGACGCGACCAAGACGACGACGCCGATAACGACTCCTTTTGGATGCTCTGCCACGCGACGTTGTACCATGCGCCAGCCGGCAAGATAAAGCACAATAGATTGCTGCGAGTCGCATTCAGTGGAATCGGTGGATTGGTCGGTTTGGCCAGTTAGCCGGCTCGAAATTTTGTAGGCTGCAATCCCTCCAAGACGTCCGCAAAATGTGATAGGATTGATCTCCCATCGGAGATAACCCCAACGCGTCAGACTTTATTGTGTTCGAATGTCAAAAATGTTGTTGTCCCACTGATGCTGCTGCGGAGCATCCACGGCGTTTGACTGTATGTGCTGCATTCAAGCAGCGCCAGCCAACGGTTTGTGACTCTGTCAATCCGTTGCAATAATTAAACTTTCACTTCATCAATCTGTCTTCGAGAGCGCGATAGCCAGCCGTGTACGTTCAGCGCTTGGTCGGCGGCGCTCATACCGTACAGATAAGAAGCCTGTGGTCGCGAGAGGTGCGCTTAACTCTTTTATCCGTGCCGTCTCCCTACTGCATAGCATTTTCTGTATGTGTTGGCTGGTTCGTCTATAATGCGAATGCTCTAACATGTCATATTGTGAACGCGAGCGCGCAGAATACCTCGTTGGCGCACCACATTTGCAATCGATTAAGTGGCATCAGAGTACGTTGAGCATCGGTATGCTGTGCTGTTTTATTGTCGCACGGATATATTCTTCTTTATTCCATGTGAGACATCGGGCGACACAGACAAAATGTGACCACCCAAAATGTTTGCTCGTCGATCGATTCACAAAAAGTGATCTCGTGTTACGAGTTTACCTTTTGCTTCAGTAAAATCTATCAATCGATTTAGTTTTGGGACGAGGAAAGCTAACGCCACCTACACGGTCGGATTCGTTCAGGATGTTTTCGGTTGTTGTATTCGGTCGCAAAAGAAGACTCTCACGCCATTGTAAACCTTCTGAACGGTAAGAATTGTCAGTCAATTGTGCTCCAGAGACATACTGATACAGTTTTGTAAATGAGCACAAGAGCAAAAAGGAAGAAATTTCAAAAAAACCAACATGATTGACATTTTCTGTTGTGTGGAATTTCACAGGGTAATTATTTTTGCTTATTTTTCGTTAATAGGGCCACACAGAGCAAATTTATGAGCAGAAATTCCTTGGCCCACATTACAGTAAATAGCGAGAAAGATTTATATTTTAGAGGCCGTGATATTCAATATTGCTACAAGGGCTGAGCATAACAAAAAAAAAAGGAAATACTTCAAAATCTTTGAGTCACTAAAACAAAACAAATGAGAGTGCATTCATCATAGTGCACATGCTAGAAGTACAACTTCTACGGCAGCATTCAAAATAAATATGTGCATTCCATTATAGGTATTCGTCAGTTTCAAAACAAAATGTTGCATCTTCAACACGTATAATATAGGTTTTCTTTATACCTCACATAAAAAACTGTCTCAAATATTTTGATTGAATGCAAAGTGAAACAAACGGGTGCTAAATTGTTTATAGAATTGTCAATAGGTAAATAGGTAAAATGTTACAAAGCACAGTATCGAAAGTTTATTCCCCATGAAGTTTATTTTTATACTTTACACAAAAAGTTTTTGATGTAATATAACAGAAAATGATAGCAAATTGTTTATGGGAACGTTGAGTTTAAAATATTTATCCGAAAAACCAAAAACATGACTAATTTATTCGCTCTAGCGCACCTCATATTTCTGCACATGCTCAATATTAGTTTTTTGTGAAAAATCGAAAACACCTGAGAATTCAAAAGCTTTCTATGCTTGCGTTTTATCACCATACCAAAACCATCCCATCTAAACTAGCGATACATCAAAGACATTCAGAAATATGTCTTTTGTTACACATGTATCCTAAACTAAATGTCACTGCAAAAGGTCAAAGGAAAGGTCAGAACGCTTAATGTTGGAATACAAGAAGACCTATTTCAAATGTTGCAAAGCAAATATTTCTAAGCGATGGATACAAATCAAATGTTTGTGCTTAAATATTGTAATTAGTTAATCAAAATTAATGACCCTTGTTTGTCTTTTTCTTAAGCTTGCTCCTTTCCTCTTTCACACTCTGTTTAAATCGTGTGCCTTTCTTGCCAGATTTACTGAATGGGTTATTTTTGATGCTATTGACTACAAACATTATTTCTTACAATATCCAGTAATTTATTAGAACGTAACTTGTTTCTTCGGTCCCCCTTTAGCTGGAGCGCCTCACACATATGAGTAACACTCATATGCCCATCAGACTTGTCCGTCTCGTTGTTAGAATACATAAGATACATGCTCATCGGGACTAGCCAGGAAGCCAGGATGTTCAATCGCTTGAATGCCAGGCCATCAAGAAATTAATTCGCATCTCGCCTGAAGATCAATTGGCGATAAACGTGGCTGCCGGTTTTAAAAGAAATTACGAAGATTTACTTTTGTTGGCTGTTACTATTGTTGTTGTTGTTGTGTTACACCTTCTCTTGTTGCCCCTCTGTGTGAAATGCTGATGAGAGATCAGCAACACGTACGAATAGATGAAATTTTCCTTTAGCGAGATCTTCTTTGAGGCCGCCTTACAGATGTCTGCAGCACGCTTAATGACTTTCCTATAAGCCACTTTTTTGCGCCCCGACACTGCAACACAGCTACGAGTAAGACTTTATATATATACTTAATCTCCATAGACGGATTTTGCAAATTGTAGAGATCAAAGAGATTAGAGAGTTTAAATAATATCATTGGCTGCAAATTGAGCCAACGAGCGAGCTAAATACTTGTTACAGTCCTAGCTAAGCGATGCGTATGCATGCGAAATTGCACTATACTACATTATTGTTATAAGTCTAACGCAACGGTTTACTGTTAAGTAGGTGCAGGTCTATGTACAAAAATCAGTTAATGGACAACATGGGTGTATAGGTTTTTAATTTTAAATACAACGTAAACGTAGCGACGATTTTTCCGCACAGTAAATCCTTGTAATAAGCGCACAACATCGATAATCGATAAACGATAATCCGGGAAAATAGTGGATGGTGGAATATAAGGGAAAAATTACGCTACGCTGCCACCTCGTCTTGATGACAAATTGAAAACATGCAAATTCGTAATATTCGATCATTATCAACAACGGACAAGTGAGATCTTATTTGCCACCAGTTGGAACTGCCAAGCAGCAGAGGCGGAATTAAATACACTGGAAGATTGAGTTTAGACCGCTTACTTTCCCGATCGCTCCGCAGATCATAATCTCTTGATTGAGAAGACTAGCACCGTAGTAACACCGTAGTAACAATATGTTTTCCACTTTACGTCGACGTGACTTTAAAATACGGGACGAGAGGAGCAGCAGTTGATGACCCAGTTGACCAAAGTTATATGCTGTCTAAGCTGTGTTGCTGCATAACATACGAGTCAAGTATTGTCAAGTCAAACAAAAAAGTAGTTGACAAATTTACTTAACACCGCTATCAGATTAGGATTAAGTCTTGGTTCTCATTGGGAGTTGCGTGGCAATCGATAACTTGATTGCCTTTTGTAAAGCAAATTACAAAATCCTACAGGTATAGTGAGATATAATCGATTGGGCTCGATTGGTGTTCTTAAAAAACTCATGGCCCGATCACTCCAACAAACTTACAAACAGTAAAATTTTGTAAAATATTTGTAGATAGTGTTGTCATCGGAGATATGCATGTGTGCAAAATTTCAATGAATTAGGACTTTGGGAAGTGGGTTTAAAATTGATCGCAAGATTCCACGACAAACCCACAAACAAACACACGGGCAAGTGAAGTTAATATAGAGAATTTAAAAAATTAGAAAGAGTGTGTGTAAAAAAATTGAGAGATGATCAGGGTTTCCATAGCTTTATCGCCATAATTGTAAGAAAATTTAAATATAAACAAATGTAAAACACTTGATATAAAATAAAACAGAGCTGGCCTTACACTAGAACTCTGGGTAATTCCATAACTGTAGCCAAAAACCAAGAGTTCGAAGGACATCTATATACCGAGGAACTTTGCACTTTGTACTTGAAAAGCGACAGAGCACAAAATCTTTAAATTTCCAGAACCAAACGATGATATAGAAATTAGAAAGAGAGTGAGAAAAGAGAGAAAGAGATCAGGTATTCCTTTAATGTTTTCTTTACTTTACTTTATGAAAACTATTAGCTTAATCACCACATTTGAAAACAAATTTCATTAGAAACGAATATAACACATTTTAAACGTAATTGAACAGAGCGGGTCCAAAGCTAGAACCCTAAGAATTTCTATTATGCAATTCAAGTAAGACGCGAACAAATCTGAAAGCGAGGCACTACATGAAGGAAGAGAATGTCTGAAAAAAAATATTTAGGTTAAGAAATAGTGATTAATATCCAAATTTCAGAAACTACCAAATTTGAATTATGAAAAATTCAAATTCAAAATTGAAATAATAAGCGACATACCGTTTTAATTCAATTTTGCGGTTTTATTTATAGGGGAAAACTAGAACACATCTTCCTACGTACTTAAAACAAACAGTCTGTAAATTTTCTTGAGTCTAACTCAGTGTTAAACGATAACACTAGCGCGGTGAAGCCTTGCAGGCAATCTCATATGTCACTCTGTTATATTACTATATAGGTCTTCTTAGACTAGCCATTCTCATTTTCGCCACAAAATGTTTGTCTGGCACTACTTTATGATTATTGCGACAAACCAGGTGATTAAAATACCTAAGAGGAAGGTTTGTTATATTTATTTTTCTTATCTGCCTTCGGATACCGCTTGAATAGCCACTTTAAACGTCCCACTCTAATGCTTATTTCTTTGTGTTTCTACCGCCGTGCGACATGAATCTCAATTCTACATGCCTTACCATGACGTGTGTACTATCTAAGTAACTATCCTCCTTGTGTGATAGCGTGCATGGCGCGTGGTCCACATAACTTGGACTCAGAAAACCCCCCTTAGCTGTGAGATATCATAAATTTCCATCGATTGTAAAATATTTGCAATTAAGCCACAAGGAAAAATAAAAGAAATAACATTGCTTGCACCATGAGAAGAAGAGAGAGATCGAGCGTTGTCAGCTCTTAGCTTATATGCTGCTGTATTCAAGGTGGCTTTTATCTCGTGGATGTCACTAATATTTACATACAGAGAATTACTTTACCGTCGATTCGAAGAAGGAATTCAAACAAACAAAATCCTCGAGGCTCTATTAGTAGCAGGCTGGTTGCGGATTAGCGAAATTATTAGTTTGGCCAAAAGTAAGATAATTGGGGAGAGAAGTCAAAGCAAGAAGCCTCCGGTTGATTTAACGACACGATAGCAACTCCAGATTACGACATTCATGAATTAAATTTGAAATTTATTACCAACCACCTGCAGGCGTAAATGCGGCAGCAAATTCTAGCCTTATATACACATATGTGTATATGTATATTGGACAAACTGGCTGTACCTGAGAAACTAACTAACTGACTAACTGACTGACTGAATAACAAAAAGATTTTCCGACAAAAAACTAACAGAAGAAAGTTGCCGGATGATTCAAGTTACTAAACAACTGCATTTTATTTGTATGAGAATTTTATGTACTTGTACATAAAAGATTCTTTCTAAATTTCAAAGAGAACACTTAAGAGTAAGTGCACTATTATCAGATCGTTTGCAGGTCTTAAATAGGGTACGTTTTCTCGTCGTGCAAAATTTTTGTCGTTAATACAATGTTCAACAAAGTTCAACGTAGTTTTAAAGTCCTTTAGTTTAATTCGTCTGGTTTAACTATTCAGTTTTTCAAATTCCTAAAAAGCCTGAAAAGGTTGCAGCCTTCGACCAATGTACAGAACTACGTTAATTAAAAAATCAAACATTAGTTGCGAAGCTTCAAGAAGTCAGGACAAATCCTGCTCTCAAACAGGTTTTGACTAAATTATATTTTAAAGTGATTACAAAAAACATAAATATTCTTAAAAACAAGTAAATGTAAACAAACTTCGAGAACAAACTTTTATGTATACATCGACACACGCCACACAGATTCTTATTATTTGGTATTAATTGCCAAAATATCTTTTATTGAGGTCGGGATTATTTCAAGATATTTTCTTTTTTCCACGCACCACACGTGCTACATGTGACTCGCGACATGCATCACACGCAAAATTTCTGCAGTCTAGGTCGTGTAAAATGTGGTTAAAAACGACCCCAAAAACAAAAAGTGGCGGCATTTATAACCTCATACGCGTCACATGCGAAACGCGACACTCGTCACACGCGGAATTTAAAAAATGCTGTTTTGGACATACACACTCACGCTTTCTAGAAATAGGACCACAAATAAGTCGAACATACAGAAAAAAGAGGTCAAGTTAAAAAAAAGTTTGTACTTCTACTACTCCTTCACATAGCAATTTAACATTAATTAGAGTTAATGTTATAATAACTATTTCATGGTATTATATTACACTAATGGGAAAAATCATTTTAATGTTTCTTAAATAATTCTAATTCCGCCCATTATTACGCCCGCGGCCATAAGGTTTTTCTTGAAACATTCGTAAACGAACTTAACAACTTTTGTTGTGTTGAGCATGTACATTTTTGCACACAAATATTTTTGTTGGTTGCTTATTTGTTGTCGTTTTTGCATATTTGAAAAATATTACTCGCAACACACAGAAATCGGAAATTATCAAACGAGTCAGCAATTTCGACCCTAGGCGCACATGTTAAGTTGGTTGAATAAATTCAAGTTCCACGGGCGACAGCTATCTATTTTATATGTAAATTGTGATATGCTGAGAGATTACAAAGTTTAGGGAAATTACAAATTTTTATATTAACAAGTCGTCCAATTAGGTTGTCAAGCATCAACTACAATTATGCCGCAACGATTGGCAGCTCAAAATAATGGAACGGGACAATTGAGGATTAAATATGAGATGATCATGATAAGACCTTCCATGATTGGATTAGTAACTTCGCTGCTTCTAATCCAATCCATTCTTTCGCCGACGACAACACTCTTATATTTTCATATAATTTCACGCTTTTTGCACGCCCCTCTTCGTCTCAAGTGAAACTTGAACAACAACGTATGTTAAGCACCTTAAATTCAGACCACAACAGCATACCAAGGTGGGGACTACACAATAGAGTAGAATTTAACCCTTGCAAAACCCAATGCTAGCTACTGTCGTCCAAGCGTTATATTACGCCCCCAACCTTTATTCATGAATGGATCTAGCATAAAAGAAGGTATCAAAGAAGATGAAAAACTCTCAATTCTCAATATGTGCGTCAACAAGAAGCTTCGTTGAAACGACCACATATTTGCCATCGCCAAGAATGCTGCGAAATGTTTAGGTTTCCTAAAACGGTGCAAGATATACTTCACTCCTTCAGATCTCGCTACTATTTACAAGGCGTATATTCGCCCTAAACTTGAACACAACTGAATTGTCTGGACTGGTGCCCCCAAAACCACATTGCATCTACTAGACAGAATTCAGAACCGCGCGTTAAAAAATATTGGCGACGTAAATATCGCGAAAACAAACGAATCGCTCGAACGCCGTAGGAATGTTTCCTGCTTGTCGCTGTTTTATCCACAAGCGGTGTTCAAAATAAATATCCAGATGCATCCCGCCTATTCTCGAATCCATACGTTATATCCGTGCCTCAACTCGAGCCCAGGGGTCTACCATTAGGCCTATCTTCGGACGTACTAACCAAATTGTTATAAGACTTATTGTCCTCTTCCAAGAAATCCTTTCGAAGCTATATTGACTTTAATTAAATTCAATTAGTGACACTATTTCCATATGAAAGCTATGCTAAAATGGCCAACCAATATAATATCACTTTCTCCAAATAATTGCAACCAAGGAGTTTTCTCATTTGCAGACAATTCAATCAGGAAAAAGAACTGCATGGCTTCTTGGTCAATTGGCTGACTGTCTGGATGGTTGTTATCCAAAGCTGTCGGTGCATATGAGCTCTGGACTAAATATTTTGACAAAAAACAACACTGGTGACACTACTACTGCAGAAATAAGCAGTGAATTAACTTTTTCCCCTGCCACTATGCTCCTGCTGTTGGGTTATGGTAAGAGGAATTCAAATATTTCATGAGATTCAGTAAAAAGCTGCCGCGAAAATGTGAGTTACTTACACCCCAAAAGGCAAAAGTAAGGATTCATAAGTAGCACTGAAATAGTCGTTACTGCCGTCCAAGATAATATGCTGTAACAAATCACATAAATTTTCTCTTCCAAATCGATTTTCGAATTCTTTTAATGTTTGACTTTTCGCATTCCATTCAAGTTCTTAAGAAGAAACCATATTTGCGCGTATGTACGATAGCTATACTTCCATCTTAAGGTCAAACCTCCGAACGATTTATTTGTTTACTTTGGCCCTTTGAGTTTATTTTTTTAAGTTTTGGTTTTCGTTTGAGGAACCCCGAAACAGCGACTGGCAATTTTTTATGGTAATTTCTTCAGGAGTAGATTTATATGCACGTTCAAATTATAATTTAAGTACGTTGCCATATGAGGGAGAAACCACTTTTCAAGAATGTTTTCAACGACTGGTGATGGAAGTTCCTAAATCCTCTCACCAACTACGAATTTTCATTGCATAGATTTTAGATTTCTGAATTTATTTTTCAAATTTTTAAAAATATCAATACTTTAGTTTCAATGATACAATTAAACGTACAAACGTCACGTACCTGTGATTATTCCGTATTGCATTAACGTTAATTACCTATTTATTGCAATGTAGAAAGAATTAACTGAGAGCTGTTGATCGTGCTCGAAGAATACAAATGAATATTTATGACACACTCAAACCATCATAATTGTTTCGAATTAAAATGGTCGATCACACCTTCATCGCGGAATCACAATAACTATAGACTGGGATGTTTATAGTCGTCGCACAGCGTGCAACAAACTCAAACATCTCATTAGCCAAGCGAATCAATCACCTTACTCTTAAAGTATGGAATCAGATCCAAAATCGTAGTAACAGCGATGCTGCCACATGGTGTACAAATCTGCAGTACTTTAGATGCTATGCTGTGCTCTGGTATCGGGCAACTTAATTTCAGTGATTTAACAACTTAATAATGAAGCTTGTAATATAGGTGGCCAAAATTGTGGATCTACCCATAGCCGCAGTCATTTTTTCTTCATCGGTCAAGCCAATAAAGGATCTGCAAAGCCGGCGCCAAATTCGAAAAGTTGAACGAACGCATTTTGTCACCTCACTTCTACTGAGTCAACTTGAGTAAACTCTATTTCCGCCTAAAGGGAAATGAAATCAATTCCAAATGAATAAAAAAAATCTGGGGCACTGCTGTGTGGCGTAGTTTCGTTGGCGGTGGTAACATGCGCGTGCACACTACCACTTACCACAAATGGTCGTCAAGAGTTTTGTGCAACAGTGCCCGACCAGATTAGCTCATGTGTATTTACATCTTCTTTAAGGCGGACTATGGGACAAAACCTGGATGACATCGACGCAAAATTGAAACCGGTGGAGAGATTTTTTCAGGAAGGTCGATCCCGGGTTATAGAGGAAAACATGATCATGTTCTATAGAAAAAGAATTCATTTTCATAAAAAAGCTTGGAAATGCAGAGTTTTGCATATCAACATTTAATTTCCAACATTAGTTTAACTTTATTTGTTTGGCAATATTTAGAATGTTCCTAATAATTTCTTTTTAACATTTTGTTTTTTAAAGACGCGACTTTCTACAATGACGTTAACCCTACGATAATCGAATTTTTCTGAAAACTCTTTTGAACTAGCTCTTCACTTCCAAATTGTGTGTTACTTCCGCCTGTGCCTCTGTGTGTCAAACACTCTATAGGAAAGATCCCTTTTCCTGCTTTTACAGCGTTTTTAGTGATCTAGCATTCACAAATACGCTGGGCCAGATGGTATTTCCCTATGAAGATATGTTCCTTAAGCTGACATTACCATTGCGTAAGCATCTCCATCTATCTTATTCTACTGGAATGTTTTGGAAAGCAGCCTTAGTATAGCCTGTAAGTAAAAAGGTGAGCTAACATCTCCTTCTTCGTACCGACCGACTTACATCCATTCTTTTCAAGGTTATCGGAACACTGATGAATCATCAGCATATAAAATATTTTGAAACTCAGGAAATTCTTTGAGACCAGCAGTACAGTTGTTGTATGTAACGTTCTACTTCGATGGTAAATCTTATTGCGCTCTAAATTCAGTTTATCCTCCGTTTCGGATGTACTGTTAAGCTTTCATTTGTGGACACATAACACGCATGTGGTATTCTTTGCCAAGCTCTATACATATCTCCGCATCAATACGAACCGCAGGCATTCAAAACACAAAATCACAGAAATCTTCTGTTAATCCTTAATCTTAACGCCAAGCGTATGCGAATTTTAAAATTCAAACAATTTTAATAACTTTTTTGTTGAAGTATAAAGAGCAACTTCAATAATAATAATATTCGGCGCGACAGACCTTTGCGGTCCAAGGCCTAGCTTCTCGCGACCATTTGTGTTGTGCATGTATATTTTTGGACACAAATGGAAGGGACCTACTATTTAAGGCCGAATCTGAACGGCGAATTGAGCAGCTTTCCGTGACAATTTTAATTACTCTCGGAACGTTTGTCACCCATTGGCGAGAGGTGGGACACCGTGAAAGATACTTTTGGTGTTGCTGGCATTCGAACCACGAACCGCTGCTCAGTAGCCCTGCGCTTTTACACTGAGCCACGGCGAAACTTCATTAGTCCTTGCGAAAGTACAACAATTAACTTTGAAACAATTCTTCTCGACACGCTCTGACATATAAAGATGGCACAAGTTCAAGTAGCGATTTTGCATACATATTAGCGTTTTTGTTTGCTTTGGATTAGAGACAAACAATGAAATGAAGAACTGAACATTTGGAAGGAGAGAAATTAAGAAGTTTATCTTAACTGCACCAGACAAGACCCATTTTTTATATTCAATTGTTTTTTCTATGCAAAAAGTAATACTTTGTGAGGTGGTTTGATCTCATAACGATTGTTATTGCTATAATTAGCGACGTTTGTCCTACTGTGCAGTGTCAAAAATCTTGTGACAGCTTTTTTTTAAAAAGCTTACAGCTAATATTGCAGTTTTGCAAGATTACTACAAACCACATTATCAATAACTTCGATAAACGCAAATTTTACCTAACAAATGTTGCCTAAAAATTATTTATATGGAAATGGACTGCATGTTTTGTTTAATTGGACGAGTATTATATTATTATTGCTTAATCTCTCTGCAAAAACACAGAGAAGGATGAAAAATTACATATTTGTCATTCAAATGATCGATTGTTAGATATACGATGAATAAATTAATGCACTTTGATGTAATTTAATTGAATTAAAATTAAGGCTGAGCATATGAATTGGGATTTCGGAGTACGTCTATCGCAAAAGTCGCCACAACTTATTGGGACACAAGAGTTAAATCGGTTGCACGTAACAGCAAGAGTGGCGGGCAAACTGAAATCATTTATGGCCCCAATGGATAGGTGTGACATGTTGGTTGGTTATGGACTATGGTTGATGTTGAGATTCTACGATCTGATAGCCGTGGTGGCAAGATGTTTTAGATGGCCATCATTCGATTATTTTCCACTGCGCTGATAACATCAGCTTAGTATACAGTACACAAAATCAGACTGACAATAACTGACTGACATGCGCTCCTGTTCACCCAGGTATACTGATCGATTGCTCACGTTTGACGACTGGCAGAATGGCAAGAGGAGAGGGAGATACAGTGACTCTTAACAACATTGATCCAGTTTGTTTGTGAAGGAGATTTTTTCACGATTCGATTTAAATTCCTCCAGTAGAGGAATTCTCTGTGGAATTTCACTTTGTGGTGTGTAATGTAGCTCGCGGGTAGCAGCTTTACTCTCTGGTGGTGATGCACATTGCAAGAATTTTTTCTTCTTTTATAGAAAACTGCTAAACGAGCGGTTCCTTAAAAGAGCATTATAGTTAATTAGTTTAAGCATTACATTGGGTTTTCAGTGATAAAGAGGAAGAAAAACTAAAACCCATACTACAGTTGAGACAACTTCTCTTTACAAACAATGCAGAAAGCGGGGAACTCAATTGAATGGGTGTGGTTGATTATTTCGTTACAGCACAAAAGGGAGTTTTAGTGGTTGGAAGCGGTGCAAAAACAAAAGACTTAACACACCAACTGTTAATATTGAGATCACTTTGGTGGTGAGGTGAATACTAATGAGCTAGATAAAAAGTTGCCGGCTAACAAAGCAGCATATATGGTACACATGCTTACCTGCGTAATTGGATTTTTTTCCAATATTTTTATAATCAACAGAATATGATTTTTTGCTAAGAATGCGGGGGAACTACGAGTGTAATCATAATTCATAGAGTTTATAGGTGTGTCTGCCAAGAAAATACTATTGGTTATGATGTTGTGTGAATTTGTAGAGGTACAAAACAAATCCAGTTTTCCCCTTTCAGACGTTTCCAAATTATGTCGCAAGATCAAAAATAATCTTTTTAGATTGTCTAGAACGAAAATAGTTGATATAATTTTATGTTTTGTGCAGCCCCAGTTTTAAACACAGGTACGTTAATCTTCTAAAGCCTAGTTGGCCAATCAACACAAAAAGACTTGTTGTAATTTTTAAACCAATTACTGCGTGCAATAGGAGAGATTAGACCTACCTACGCTTTCAAATGACAGTATTGCGATGAGACTAACGGTTAGTACTGTTTTTTGAATATTATATTTCATTAAATCAAAAAGCATCTGACGATAAGCCTTAAGTCTTCAGAGTTGGAACCGGATATCCGTGAGTATTACAATTGTAGTCCATCCGATTTTGGTGGTTTGGATTTCAGCCACCGAAAAGCCGAAACTATGATTTAGCGTCCAAAGACATCAGCATACAGTTGAGATCAACAGTTGATAAACCATTAGACAGCAATCTATATTACCGTAAACGCCATTAAAAACAAAAATTTATGACATCTCTTAGCATGGACATTTATAGTTATGAACCATCAGCTGAATGTTTAAACTTACTGCTATACATCTATGATACGGCAATATATTTAAAAGATGTTTGCTCAAATTTCACTCACACTAATTCAGGTATCTATTTATTCTGGTGACATTTATAGGCAATCTACAAAGAGTTCAGCTTTTTCTCAATATCCGTGTAATGAGTAGATAAAAAGTAATCAAACACAAAAAATACTGCGGATTTGTGATCGCGTTGCTGCTTTGTATTTTCACATCGAACGTCATTTGTCGAGGAGCTTTTGAAGTACTATTGGATTAAAAAAAAAAGCCATAAAAGCAAATAATTGAACATTTTTGTTTTCAAAATAACCCAAATTCAATATAATACACAAAAATAAAAACAAATTAACATACGATGACACCAACATCTGCCAACACATATCGTCTTTTAGTTATTAAAAGTGGTAAAAATGCTATTTTTATGGGAAATGGAAACATAAAAATATAGAGTTTAGGTGCAGATAACAAATGGTTGTAAATAGGCACTTCGTACAGGCGACAACAAGCTAATTGTCGAAAGTGAAATGTTATCAATTAATAAACTGCTGTCTGAAATTTAATAGCTAAGAGCTACTAATTTTGGGATGACAGAATAAAGTTATTGTATGCAATAAACTCTTATTTTTTATGTTGTGAACTTTAGTGCGTTCTTCGACGGTGTACAGTTTATTATATTGGAAAGCAAGTTATAAAAATTCATTAAAATGGGTTTGTAAGCACGCAATATTCCAAGATGCAAGAAAACGTAAGCATAGAGTATAGCAAATATAGAATTAAAGCTAATTGAATGAATTATAATTAATTCGATCTTTAAATCGTTATTTTGTATGTTGTATCCTTGTTGTTTGTTGTTGTTAACTTTGCAAACGTTCCCAATTTCAAAATATTTTTACAAACATTTTCAATGTTAAATGTTAATGTTAGACTTACTTTCAAGTTGATCGCGAAACCAACAACTACATATGATATTTAGATGTACAGGTAGAAAACAGTTAATTTTGTTCTCAATGTAACAGTAGTTTCTGCCACGCCCAAATAGTCAGGCCGACTTATTAACTCAAATCTCGCAAATTCTGCTCTACATCCGACAAGGTGAAAAAGCCATCAATCATTGTAAAAAAAAAAAATTAAATTGGAAATCAATTTTTCAAAATATGCCTACGTACGTTTTTTTCCTTCGCTTAAATGGTATGGTGGTACTTATACATTAGACAGCATAAGCAGTTCGGCTCAATTTATTTCATTGAAATTTTTATTTCAACTCATAACAGTGCAATATCAACGAAGAGAAGCAAAGCGCTAATTGACTTGCCTTTAACGTTTAATCTCTTTATTAACAAAAATTCCCGTGTAATTTATTTCAATTTTTTCAGTTAAGCAGCAATTAAGCTGAAGATAATGTTGAAGTAAGAAATGGAAGTTTACACATAATCAATTAAAATATTATTAAACATATCAAGCGAGGTAATATAGCAAACACTGCAAATTTTAATTGACTTCGTTTGTACTTAATATATTAATAAGTAGTTGCATTACTTAACGGCGTGCTTTATCTAGCTCAATATAAGCTAAAGCGATTAACTGATGATTTTGAGATGATTAACGAATTAATTAATCAGTAATAAATTATCGGCAGATTAAGATGTTGTATGTATGCACGTTACAAATCTATTATGTCTGTTGGCGGTGTGATCGAGCATCCTCGTTGTAAATTTCCCCCTAAATGCTTGGCCAAAAGTACTTTGACCCATTCGCCGCGATCGAGAGGAAAGTTGACAAAGTAAAAAGCGTATCAAGCTGAACTCCCAGTTTACATCAACAAAAAATAGTCATGCTCGGAATATTTCTTAGTATAGGATTTATGCGACACTAAACTGAAAAGATGGCGTAGACCGAAAATTTAGGGATAACATCGGCGCGAAATCAAGAACAGTAAAGAGATTTTTTTTGCGGAAGTCCAGGAAGGATGTGGAGGTACAAAAGTTCTTGATGAAAATGAAAACAAAAGACTTACAACAGAAACTTGAATTGAGTATTTCCAAATTATCTTCTAAAAGAGTATTCTAAAAATAGTAAGGCTGCGAATTTCCCTCGGCGTGGATTACTTATAATATATATATATATATATAAATTTTTGAATGAAATGAAAGACAGATATTGTATTGGCATTCCGTTATTCTTTTCTGCGTCGAACGTTCCATAATCCGCGTCCAAATTTCTAAAGATTGATAAGACGTATTAAATTTGGATGGTGTCTTTTTACTAAGCAATGGGCAGCCAAAAGTGTTGACACTATCTGCTCGAGTTTCAACGCTTTCAAATCATTCATTGGAAAATGTTTCGGAAGAGCGCGAATCGATTCACCACAAATGAGGGCCATCGAAGGCATCGCCGCTAACTCATCAAGATAAAGTCAGAGACGAATCGCTGCCAACTGCTACAAGCGTATCAATACGATGCCTCAAATGTAACAATCAACATATATTGCACAAATGTAACTAGAGTATTGCTCTAGACATTGATAAAAAAAGAGATTTCGTGGCGAAAGTGCGAGTCTGCTTTAACTGCTTATTCAAAGGTCGCATGTCTAGTAAATGCCCTTCAACACAACACTGCTTCATTGGTCGAGAAAGCATCATACTAGTAACTATATTCATTCAACATAGTTTAAATACAGCTGACGAAGACTCACATTGCCCGGAAGGTTCAAATACAGACCAAACCTTCCCTTTAACACTAAACACTGCAGTGACCGCAATGTACTCATTATTAACCAATGCTCTAATAAAGATATAGGACACAATTAAATATATCACTATTGCCGAGCAAGGGCTCAGTGGAAATGCTCATGGCTACTGAACAGGAGGTTTGTGGTTCGAATCCCTGTAACACCAAAATTATTTTACGGTGTCCCACCTCACGGAAATGTCTGACAAACGTTCCGTGAGTATTAACTTGTCACGGAAAGCATCTCAATTCACCGTTCGGATCCAGCTTTATATTGTAGGTCCCTTCCATTTGTGTCCAAAAAAAAAAATGCAAAACACAAATGGTCGCGAGAAGCTTGGCCTTGAATGCAAAGATGTGTCCCGCCGAATATTATTTATTACCGAGCACTACTCAACTCTGGCCCCGAAACGTCCCTAACAATGGATGCATGCATGACCAAAGTATAATTACCTCGTCACAACTGTCGGATTCAAATAACAGGGGTTGCTTCAACTGCAACTACAAAAGGATGCTCACTGCAACAGACCACATTCAGATTCCAATCAATTCAGGCAAGATTACGAAGTCAAATGGATCTCAGAAAAGCGTATTCGATTACGAGAAGAACAATTACATTTTCATATGGAATACGGAATATTATGGAATTTTCTTCAGAAGACGAAGAACTGATAAATTTTTCCGTACTACACTAAATATCTATTAGTTAAATAACCTCAGAATTTTTACGCCATTGTTACAAATCTTGATTTTTTTGAATTCTTTCAAATTAAAGTTTTATTAGAAATATTGTCAACTGCACCGCAATATCGGACAATATTCTTCTAACTTTTGATACGTTTATTAAATGACACCGGAATGTAAACTGAATATAATTCATGACTATAGTGAGATGATGACAAATGCCAAACCATCAGACATCAGGTCGTCGGTGACGTTTCATTAATGAACACAATTATCTGCATGAATATAATTCATCAATAAATATAAACCTGTTTCTCTATGTACACACAAATATACATAATATACCATATCGCGGATTAAATTATTCTTTATAATAATGACATATAGTAGAGCTATAAATCTACTTAAATAAACACCGACTGGCGAGAACATTGATGATAATAATCATCTGGCACACTGTACAAACTGTACAAATACAAAGAAGTTGGTGTGTAATGATTCTTTACCATCTCGCTTTGGTGATCTCTTATCATCAATTTCCTTGAGTTGTTCGATCTATTTTGTTCCCGTTATATCACCATATCTGCAGAGTCACCACACATAAGCCCCACACAGGTGGCTGAATAAAAGAGTGTGATGATGCTGTCAAAAAGCATGATTGCACACCGAATCAAGCAAATCCAAGAAAACATTTCAAATTTGAAATGGGGAACGAAAAAAAATTCTTCGATACAAATGAGAAGAGAGTAACCAGCTAATAAAAACAACAAAAAACATTAACAAAACAAAAACGACCGAACTAAATAGAGGAGCAATTTGAGAATGGAAATGAAGAGAATAACCAATGACTCCCAAAAATTATTGTTACTCTTGTATCGCCTTAAAGACTTTCGGTATGTTGCGGATATTTGGTCCGAATGTTGCTCCAAACAACCCGCTAACGCAACTATTTGCCCAAAAAAAAACACACGAGGAATAATTTTTTTCCTCGACTTCTTAGTCGGATTTAGTTAATTTCTAGTGTTGTGCGTTGGCAGACGAAGTTTTTTTCGGTCATTTTGTGCGTTTCGTTTCGATCATTGGAAGTCCGACGAATTACCTACGGCGAAAATTTATATTTTTTTCCGTTTACCATCGGCGGAAGTGATCATTATTTTTATACGTTTCTTTTTACTTTGTTGTAATACTGTGTTGTGAAATATTAAGTTAAATCCTATAAATAATAAATTTCCGCTTAAGTTTATTTTGAAATATTTGTAAGTGTGAATGTTTTCATCATCAATTTTTTGTATGTTAAGGTATTTTCAAGTATATATGAAAATTAGTAAGGAATTATATGTGCAATTATATCGAAATGACAAAACCAAAGTTAATTAAGGGATAAATAATAATTTTTTAAAGATATTAATTTAATTCCTACATTTTGTGGTTAATTGTATAGTAGCATAATAGTGACCTCAAAAGTTTATTAAAAATAAAGGATATTTTTCTAAAATTTCCAATTGGAAGACTGGATACCAAATAACCTTAATTGGATTACCTCGGCAGCAATACATTGGACTCTAAAAACATATATCTCTTGGATTTTCGAAATTACCAATTCATTATAAAAAAGGTACTAAACAACAATTTCAAAATAATATTTGCAAATCTGATAAAATTTTTAAGTAGAATGCCAAACAAAAGACTTAAGACAGAAACTAGTTAGAATTAAGAAGCACAAAGTTTTAATAATAATTTAAATGATGATCGTAATGCAAAAACTTTTTGCATTTTCCATATATATAATATTTCTTTTTGTAATATATCTTAGTGCAGTTAATATTTTTGCCGCAAATTTGACTATTGGTAATATTATGATCACTTGCAACTGAAAATAAACCAGAAAACCTTTTTGTTTTTTGCCGTTGATGATCAAATTCAAGACGAAAGTTTAATTCCTACTAACGTGGTTTTGAAAGCAATTTTCTTTTCTATTTCGTAAACGAAATTGAAATTCCTCTTGCAATTGTTTCCCTTCTTAAGCGTCAAGTTTATTTTACCGGCGGTGAAGAGTAAGAGTGTCATTTATTATTCATTGTGCTTTAAAAACTGGCAACTTCATTTAACTTGACAGTCTTCTATTTAAAGAAAGATACTTGTTAAATAGTTGATGATTAAAAAAATGCATTATTAACATTACAATAAATTGTTTACAAAACACTTGCTTAACTTAATAATAATAGGTAAGGTTGAGATTCCAACAAAGCTCAGCTATATATTTCAATCAATTTTAAATCACAGGTAAAACCTTCAGCATTAGGTAATATAATAAACCTTGCTCTACCACAAAAATATTTGCCATTAACTAAATTTTATCTGTGAATTTAGAAAAACACTTTACTAACTCCAATTAACTAGAAGCCAGTACGTGGCTTAAAACATATTAAAAAAACCAAAAACTTACTGACACTTTATAACATTTTTATTGTTAAACATTAACTGTTGTGCCCTTTCGTAGGTAATTCACCATACGACCAATTTGTTTGTGTGATAAACTGTCTTTTCTTATAAATTGATTGAAAACGTGCCAAATACAGCTATCCATTATGTAGATACAGATGGTATCTCATTTTTTTCGATCTATTTATAGCACTCATATTCCAATGAGTGGTTCGATTTACATAAATCTCTAAAATCAGCCATTGATCCCATATAAGCAGGTATCACAATGATTTTTTTTAATTCTATTTATATTCAAATTCAATTTAAGAAGTGAATCAAAGTAAAACCTAGTGCCAGTTAACTAAGCTTAGCTTTACAATATGTTGATGGATTTTGTTTTTTATCTATTCCCAGTTAATAAAAGAAAAGCGTGGAATTTATAATTCTTCAACTATGAAAATGTAGTTTAAATTTTTTTTACAAAACATTAGATTTAATATAGCAACATTGTTTTGCGATCATTAAATAAAGAAACAGCTTCATTTTAGGACATGTTTTTCAATATTATTAGCCGATAAATTTATTTTAATTTTTTAAGATTAGTACCAAAATCTTTTCATCCATTAAAGAAGTATCTTTCAGTTAAATAAAAAAAACCAACAGGATCGCGTTTGGTGTGAAAAAATTACCTAACTATTTCGCAATAACTTATCTTTGTTTCCTTATGTGTTGACGAATTTGAAAATATAAAATTTTTACTTAAACCTATAAGCCTTTACTTTGACGTGAATGAACCATTTTCACAGTTTTATGCCCTCAATGACGATAAAATGCAATAAAAGCTATAGAGATAATGCGCGGCTTGTGTGCGAAAACAAAAGAAATCTAATCTCCGTGAAATAGATGAATGAGATGAAAATATTTTGTTATTTTGCTTTCATTTTATGTTTATGGCAATTTAAACTTTTCGGTGCTTTATGTTTTGCACCATTCGCAAAAACTTTGGTATTTATGTTAAACTCATCAATCAAATGTATGAAACCTCTAGCGTGAATTTAATAACAAAATTACCAACTTGCACACTCACTTAACTTAATATTCTAAAATGTTGTTCAAGTTAAAAGCATTAAACACCTAATGCCCATCCCTCATACTTAGCAACAGATTAATTAATCAACTCATTAGGACGTGTTTCATAACATCCGGCAACACCATCTTAGAATTTAAAGAAAGCAGTGTTTCTAACAACAACAACGCCAACAGTACCAACTAGGTGATCTGGTCTTTTTATGCGTTTCTCATACTCAAATTTTAGGTCGCTACCAACTAAAATTGATTTGCGAAAAAAGATAACATAACTTCATACAAATTTAATCTGATAAGACCGGTAAATAGTCAGCAACTCAATAACAATTAATGCAAAAAAATTAGCTTGGTTCGTAATAAGTGATATATGTATGGCTGTATGGAGTGACGAATAATTAACACTTAAATTTTAAATAAAGTCAGATAAACTAGCGATATTCTAAAACTAGAGTAGGTCATTAAAATCATTAAAATCCTTTAATTAAATTACATTTATTAGCTTTTAACTTAAGCTAATTAACTATATTCTTATCGGAAAAGCTTCCAAATCGAATTTTATAGCTGTTTATTTGAATAGCAAAACCAAATTTTATGGAAAAACAATTTTTATCATTCATATCATAATTAATCAAATTGTTTTAGAACAAAAACTTGAATGATTTCAAACCAAAACTCAACTGAGGCACCGTGGCTCAGTGCTAAAGCGTGTGGCTACTGAGCAGGAGGTTCGTGGTTCGAATCCTAGTAACACCAAAAGTATTTTTCACGGTGTCCAACCTTTCGCGAATGGATGACAAACGTTCCGAGAGTAATAACTTGTCACGTAAAACTTCTCAATTCGCCGTTCGGATCCGGCCCTAAATTGTAGGTCCCGTCATTTGTGTCCAAAAAAATATACATGCGCAACACAAATGGTCGCGAGAAGCTAGGCCTTGGACCGCAATGGTCTGTCGCGCCGAAAATTATTATTATTATTACCTGCAGTATAGTGCCCAATTTGCTAGAGTTTTAAGTGAGTTTTAAGTGACTTCAGTATCCGATGGGTCAGATGATATTCGCCCATTAGTTCTGAAAAAGTGTTCTTCATCTCTGTTAATACCATTGCGTAAGCTTTTCCACCTGTCCAATTTTTCCAAACTCTTTCCGAGTAGCTAAAAAAAAAGCATTTGTCCAGTCTATGCCAAAAAAGTATTAAAACATCTTTTTCACTTTGTACCAACCCTTAACCTTCTTACTAAGATCATGGAAACACTGAGTGCCGCCAGCTTATGGAATATCTAAAATCACGAGTACTACTCAATCAAATACCTTTGAAATACATAGTACGAAATCATTGCTTTTATTAAACATATGAAAAGACTAGACTTTTCGGATAGATATGCCACCAGATCCCCACTAAAACGTAGTTCATGGAAAACATCATAACATACTGAGAATCTTATGCTATCAGATCTCACCGAGTAGTGGAAATAGTCTTTTTATAGGTGAAAGCAAAGTTGTAGCACTTCATATTTCAAAGGCATATGATGGAGTTTGGCGCTAAGCTTTTCTGTCCAAAATGTGTGCTTATGAAATCGATGTAACCCTGCTTCATTTGATAAGAAGCTATCTTTCGAACTGTTCAATTTTTTGAGACCGATCGATTTTCACCGCATAAATGGGGGTGTTGCTCTGGACTATTTTTTGTCTTCGACACTCTTTCTTATTTTCATTAACGCTCTTCAACCCAATATATTCCTTCGATGACTTTCTAACAAGGTACAAGAATATTTCACTCCCTCTGATCTGACTACTATTTAAAAGGCATTCATTTGCATCTGCTTGACAGAATACAGAACCGTGCGATAAAACTTATTGGTGACAAATATATTGAAAGAACAACTGATTCATTTGATCATCGCAGAAATGTCTCCTGTTTGTCCATATTTTACCAATTTTTTCCATCAACGTTTCTCAATAGAAATAGCCAGTTGCACTCCGCCCCTCCATTAATTCAACCGCAATACTCGTGTTGCTTTGAATGCTCATCAGTTAACCTTAAGTCCATCTTCGGGTTGATTGTTAAGTTTAGAGACTCTTTCTTTTTGGAATGATTTGCCGAGCTCTGTATTCCGGCAACACTATGATCCGCAGGAATTCAATATGCATGCACGTCGATATCACCTCTTTTCTTCGTTGATACCATAGTGCACACTCTGTAAGTTTCATCGTGAGGAAGCATGTGCCATTAAGGGAAAAATATTTAATATTTGTAGCGTATACGCACTCTAACTTTGGAATCTCTCTCGGGTTTCATAATACATCAGATTTTATTGGAATGCCACCACCTTATATTAAATTTTTACAAGGCCAAGTATTAACGTTTTAGTCGGTAAATTTGGGAAATATCGCCACCCTTAGACTCCCCTCATAATATGAGTTTATATGAAACATCACGAATTTAACCTCCTCTCATATGCGATGATGATCCGACTGATTAATTGATTAAAAGATACATGTGTTAAATTTTAAAAGAAGAACGGGATTCCAATTGAGTATAAACTTTTTAAAAAAAATTTACTAGATCATCATTTTCAACATCTACAGGATTAAATTCCAAAAGCAACAACACGAAATAATTACAGAATGACCAGTCTGACTAGCCACCTCTACGTGGAGAAGTACGTTATATGTATATCCTTAAAAATTTCGAATGCTATCAAAACTTTTGGAAGATTTTCAACTGTTTGTCTTTACTTTGGCACTGATATAAACAAGAACTTTGAAAGGAATATTTTTCATCATCTTCATCATTTATTAGGATTTTATTTATGAAGTGTAACTTTTAAGGCACGTTTGGAAGTATACTGTCAATTGTATACTAGAATGAAACAAATTTAACAGATAAAACAGGTTATATGAAGTTACGAGAATATTTATGAATCGTCTAAAAAAGATTTTTATTAGAAAATTGTAATCAGTTTCATGCCTTGTCATCATCCCCTCAAATATGCAGTCGTCTAACTTTTTTTTATTAAAACTATTATTTCCACTATTAATACGACATGAAAATAAAAAAAAGGGGGAGACCAAGCAGGACTATAGTTGGGTACAGAAGAGCTCACGAAATAAATGATGATGAATTTACCATTAAATTTAATAAAAACCTTAAGTTTTTTTTATAATTTGAAACCACCAACTGAATTGTTTTAGTTCCATGTTGAGAAAATGGTAGCAAAATGGCATGACCAATTAACATACTTCGATAGTAAGTAAAATTATCATTTTAATTAAAAAAATACTTTATCAGATTTCACTGTTAATGCGATCAGTAAATGAAGGAGTGTTATGTGTTGAAAAAATTAGTAATTTAGTGCCGAAAACATTAACGAACGCTAATCATTACGGTTCCGCATTATTTAAGTCTCTGTCTGACTGCCCCGTCTGTCCCCGCGAAATAGGTTAAGGAAATAATTGCTGCTGAAATATTAACACATTTGTCTTAATAACCATTAATAGGTAAGTTCATTAAAATTTCTACCGCACAGTATGTATAAAGTATTTTCGGAATACTCATAAAAACAGAGATCTAATTCAATTAGGCAAAGGATTTGTTTAATGAGACGAATTTGGTTTTTACTTTTCGTTTTTTATTTTTTTATTTTTTTGCTGCAACATTATATGATTGAGGGCGCCGTGGCTTGAGAGATTAGTAGGCTAGACTGCTGACGAATAGGTTCGAAGTTTGAATCCAAGAAACACCAAAAGTATTATTCATGCTCCCATTTGTATCCTAGTATGAAAATCGGCCGTAAATTTGTTTCCAAATGGAACGCTTATCTTCTATATATATAAAACTAGCTGACCAGACAGACGTTGTCCTCTCCAATTTTCATTTTGAGGGTCCTTTGGGATGTTTTTTAAGAATACTTTGAAGATATTTTGGGGATCGAACAAAACAAGAAAAAGAATTACGCAAATCCATCGTTGGAACCATGAGTTATGTTCGCGAGTTCATACAAAAATCCCATGGAAAAGAGTAGTTTCAGTTTTTCCCGAATTTTTTAATTTTCAGGCAATTTTTCCGTTCAAACCTTATCCAGACTATGACGAACATTTTAAAATAAAAATGAGCCAAATCAGTCCAGCAATTCTAAAGTGATGCGGTTACCAACGAACAGCATTTCATTTTTATATATATAGATAGAGAATTTATTTGTTTGTTTGCATGTATGTGCCCAGCTAACTCTGGAACGCCTTGACCATTTTCAACCAAACTTGATACACGTATTACTTACTACCTGGAATCAAACATAGTGTGTGGGTAGTTGGTCGAATTAGGAGGGTTACAAATATTAATGTAGATTCCATAGTTTTCGTAATTTTGGGAATAAATAGTGATGGTAAGTCATCGCTACAAATAAGGGGTCAGTGAAAGGATATTCCTGTCAAATTTTAATTCAATTCAGCTACTTTCTTATAAACGCTTAATATATACATTGATGTTACATTCAAAGAAACTATCTTTATAAACACTGGATATAAATTCTGTTGTTTCATCGTTTACCAGCATATTCCGTAGGGCAAAACAATCGAACCTACCTTCGTTCTGATCACAACTGACGAAGAAGAACCAGCAAACCATTTACAAAAAGGACCAGCAATGGAAAATCATAAAAATCTATTGAATATGCTAGTCCTATGGTTAACTAATAAATTGGGACATTGCAAAACTCGATTCTTGATAAGACGAATGAATATTAATAACAAAAAACCGAACACAAAAATTTACAACAAGTTTGTTATACACATGCCCTATGATAATGATTTACTTATGGAGAGAAACCGCTATTTGGATTCCGAAAAATTGCTATTGAGTTTTTAGTGGAATCAATCAGCGTCTTACCTGCTGTAATCAGCGCAATTACATTTTTTATGAGCACAACAAGTTGAGCCCTCTTGCGAAAAAATAAAAGAAAGACTTTTCGCTTTCGCAATCGATCCATCTTCAAAATTATACAAAAGACTCAATTTTTCATACCGCAATGTTATTGTCTTCTTGTTTTTTTTGTTTTCAAATTATATTAAATAAACTCTTTCGCTACAAAGTTTCTCTTAGCGGTATGCCTTTTCAAGCGGATGTGGTTTTTTTAAATTAATTCCCTCTAAACTGTTGTTCAATTTGTTTGCGAGAACTCCCCCTTTTTCTCCTATATACTTCGATTAGTTGTTTTTTCTCCTCCTAAAATGACTCATCACCGTGGTTTTTTGAGAGTATCTTTTTTTGTTCCACTAGTATGATTTAAACATTGCTGATCAGTCTCAGTATCAGTCTCCAACGATGATCATTTGTCCTCATTTCGTACACATTTATTCAGAAAACTCACACTGACTCCGCATCGCTCCAAAAATCAAAATTCATCAGAGATGGTGATTCTTGACTCGTGCAACATTTTGTTGCTTTTTACGCGAGTCAAATTTTGCATTGTTTAGCATTTTTATGACTATAAATGAATGAATATGCCTGGGTCGAAATTCTTGTATATATTTTTTTGATGAATAATATTTACACTTTTTTGCTATAATTAATGGTCTTCACTTTTAATGACTGCACAAGTGGTTTTTTAACAATCATATCGGACAAAGTCTTAAGTTTCAATTATGCGAACAAATAATTACGCCCACAAATTCAGTCATGATTTCCATTCAAGCTTCAAATTTTAAAAAGAAATTTAAGAGCTTGCCAGTTATACTTTTCCCCCAGGAACTCGTAGACTTTTTAAAAGCAAATATATTATATATTCCTTAATATATGACAAATATTTAAAGGGTGATTCATAACTATTGTTTGGGTCCTTTTTAGAAATAAAAATACCAAAGATGGAATAATTACAATTTGTAAAATTATGAATTTTGATGGCATTGAAGGTAATGAGAAAGAAAATGAATTAACCAAGAAGGTCGTCACTTTTGATCATAACACTTTGGAAAGTGGTAGTTGTCCACTGAGTACCGAATTTTCTCTCTCCGTTCTACAAAATCACAAGAAAGTTTGAGTAACTAAACAAATAGCCCACCAACAATACACTGTGCTAGAGTTGTGCAAAAATTACAGGCCAATGGCTATTTTGCAGCAAGGCAACTAAACTAAGAATCATTTTTTCAGAAAATGCAAGGAGGTGAATGAGAAAGAAACTCTCATTCAATATCCATGTAGATTTCCAGACCTAGCTAGGTCCTCATACTCACTGAACGTATTTACTACAATGCTACAGATTGAATGTAACATGTAACAAATTACATAAACATCGCTCATTAACCAAAGTTAATCAACTTTTTGTGGTCCCAAAGCTCAAAAACTCCATCTGTTTTCGGCAAATTTCGATTGTTCCTTTGTGCGTAACTTAATTTGCTGTGTGGTTAACACTCCTAGATCAACTTGTATTGATATGTGACGAATGTACCATAACTGTACTCATATGCGTGTAGGTTCATTTTTTCTACTTTTTTCCTTAGCAACTCTAAACGAAGAAGAAAAAAAAATTGTTTGCTTTTCTTTTGTTCGCTAGAAATTGGAATGATTTTGCATTTTTATTGTCATTGTTGTTGTGAAGGTTTGGGCAAACAGCTGCCCAGAGGTTTATTTTCGTCTTCTCACCAATGCTTATAATGATTTGACAACTTTTCGCATAGCAGTAAGCAATCAACCTAACTGTGATGGAATTAAAGTTGGGGGAGGAAATAAAAGAATGTGTTTTTTTTTTCGGTCTGTAATTTAAGTCAGTGAGAGAAGCTTTTGTCATTTCAAGAAATTGCTTATCTCTTATGGCACTGACAGTTGTTATTTAAGATGAGGATAAAGCGAATTTATAGGAGAGAGCCGCTGTAGTTTTTCGTGTTCAAATTTAAGTTTTAATTGGAAATTTGCTTTTTAATGGTTATGTTCGAAATATTTTTGAATAGGAAAATATACTTATGTGTGTAATTATTGTTGTATTTTTTTTAGCCAGCATTTCAGGTGTAACCTATAAAATGCTTCCGTGAGACACAGGAGCAAGAGATTTATTGGCGATTGACACAAATTAAAAAAGTCGATAGCAATTTATTTTCGTTACCGAATTTTGATGCAAAGTTTTTTAATAATTTAACAAAAATAAGGGTTAAGGAATGGCAATTGTCATAAAGTCAAATAAATTGATAAATTCACAAAGCAACTTGTTTCAAATTACGTGCTGCGAAATTTGAATGTTGTACAACGATCGACTTAACTCCCGACATCCCAGTTTATTTGAACGCACAGTGTTACACTTATTCCCCATCATATAAGAAAATCTGTATGATTGTACTACTGATAAAAACTTTTAAACAAAAAAGGAGATAAAACACTCTGGAGCAATTACATATGAATTGCGCATCTAAATAGAGCTTTTAAAATACTTTCCAATATATAACATGACAAGATAAGACAAATCTCTGAAGAAATAATAGGAGAATACCAGTGTGGCTTTAGGATCGGAAAGTCTACTGTTGATCAACACTTTACATAAAAACCAACTATGGAGAAAAGCTACGAGTGCAACAAAGACCTTCTTATATTATTCATTGACTTTAAAAAAGTATTCGACAGCAATAAATGCTCAAAAATAAAAAGGAAATTGATAACACATGGTGTTCCCCGAATACTAAATCTAACGATGATGATGATAAAACTGCCAACAGCAAAAGGAGTCAGGTGAACTCGACATCACCAACAGGGTTAAACAGGGTGACGCGTTATCAGCATACCTTTTCAATATGGTCCTCCAATATGCCACAGGAGATCTAGAAAGTGGTGGTAACTTATTCATCATATCATACCAAATAATAGGATACGCAGACGATTTAGCGATCACGGGTAGCCCATACCACAGCATTGTTTTCATGTAGTTGTAGCATTGGAATCAATAGTAAGACAGGTTTTACTCAAATGAATGAGAATAAAATAAACTATATAAGAATGCTTAGGAACACCAGACTAAGAGGACTCCAAAATAAAACAATTGTCGACTTTAACTTCGAAGGGGTAGAAAGTTTGAAATACCTTGGAATATTGTTAAGGAATATCATAGCATACATCACTACGTGCAAGACAGAATACGAGCAGGCAACGCCTGTTATTATGCAAACAACTCCTCTTTTCTCTTCCTTTTCCTTAACGCCCACGCACGATTTGAGTACCCTGTATCAGTTCAGTTTTATGTCAGGTAGGTCCTAAATCGACCACAAAAATTAGAACTGTAGTAGATCCTGAAGATGACACAAGCGTGCGTGTAAATCGAAATCTGTTTTCTCTGCTTCTTATCACAGTGCTATGGCTCGAATGAACCAAGGGCTTCTTAACTGTCTTTGATTACGTGTGCAGTTATGTACATAATCCAATGAGTAGAGACATTTTTAAAAATACCGCCTATGAAATGTTCAACTATTATATTTAATTAACTCATATTTGTGATCTAAGAATTCTTGGTTTGTTTTAAAAAAAATTTCATCAATTTCGATTAATTGATGAATAAACGATATAAATATGAATTTGAAGTTTTAAAAAAAAATTTGTTGTTACCTATGCTACAACTAAAACCTTTTGTTTGTGTCTAATCACCTCAACATCACGTACTCCTTAAAAATATCCCTTGTAATCATTTTCTTTATAGCTGACGAGACACTAATTACTTTTTGCACATCTTCGACCCAACGACTAAACGATTCTTAACTACTTCATGCTCTGAGCGATTTCCATAAAATACAAACTTTGACCGCGAAAAGTATCAAAACGAAACAAACTGAACAAATGTCATGTGAAATTAAAACTTTTGGCAATCCACTTTATGTGACCAAGAGTGGGAGAGAACATATTGCAGTTGCAACAATCTATTTATCTTTCTACTGAGGGTTGCGTATTTTGCAATTGCAAATAAAATAAGAAAAAAAATTGTTTTTTTATACAAGCAGTTACGTAAAGAGCATGTTAACGACTCGTAGTAAAAACACCTTCGGCATCTTTTTGATGATGATAATGATGATGATTCCAAGTGCTACCATTAAACATCACGTCTACCATAATGCATAGTTCTGGTATAATAATATTAATACTAACATAATAATAATAATAACACACTAAATTTATCAATATCAATAAACGTTTCAAAAGTGTAGCCCAGTCTCACCACAAGTGGTTCCATTGATCGACCGCACGAATAGAGCGAGTTCAATATTGAACAGTTGTTTACGATCTTTTCAAGTCTGTGTCACGCTGGATTGGGTTAAGCTGACTTCGAAACGAATTATGAAACGAATATGGAATTATGGAGTTAAATGTAATTTTACACTTATTCCGCATCATTATTCCTTTTATTGTCTATTCGTACTTAAGATTAACAAATTCAATATCGAAGATATCATAATAGAAACACCTGAATAACTGTCCATATTCACATCAGTCATCATCTGTAAAAGCCGAAAAACTACCAATGTATTTTCGCCGCTCAATGGAGCAACTCATTTTGTTCGTGAACTACTTGAACTTATTTCATAATCCAAATGGACAGAAGATTTTTATAATGAACATTAATGACGTGATCAATGCATTTGTATACGTAGATTGGAAAATGAAATGACTTGGAACGAATCGAAGAGCAAGATTATTATGCATTTGCAAAGGAAGAGTTGTCCGACGTCTGTGTCAATTAAAATAACAAACAGCTATCCAAATGGAACTATCAGAGGGCTTTGGTACATAAGTGCATCACTACTAAAGCTGTTGTTGTCACTGTCTCAGGGACGCTGGCCTGCTACCTGACTCAGCTAAGCGCAGTAATACCAAAGTTGACCCCATTCTGTCGCTTTTTTAGTGCAATCACCTGAGGCTTTGCTTTGCTAGGCACGATCATCCGAAGAATCATCATACGAGAGCAGTCGAGTTGGTTTTTATAATCAGCAATGCTTGCTGTTTATGGCTGCTTATGATAGTTCCGTCTGTCCGTTTGGTTGATGGGTTTTTTGCATTTTATAAATACGCACTATGTATCGTTTAATTTAGAGAATTGGCATTTTTATAGTTTTCCTTACATACTTGTTGGCAGATACGAGATACTGCTTAACGTCGTTACACGGCGGGTGGGCAAGCGTCACAACGCACTTTGCCAGAACACTTCGGATCAATAATTTGTTGTTTGTTCTTTCGACTTCCATTAAATATGCACTTCTCGTTAACAGGTTTTTTGTTATTTTGATGAATACGCATTTCTGCTCAACACTTATATGAGTATGTACGATTATATTGCATAAGGCATTTATACTACTTTTTTATTACGATGCATTTGCTACTAATTTTTATTGAAGTTTTAAAAACCAAAGTTTGTGGCGCAATTTTAAAATTCTGAAAACAAGTTTGTAATTACAGCAACACAATTTTGAACGATATAACAAAATGCCTGCTGTGATGGTTTGTTTTTTTAACAATACCTTACGGGGTATAAAGGAACTTTTAATTAATTTATTAATTTCTTAAATTTTATTATTTTCTTTTTCATCGCTGCTTTACTTTTATACAGCTTTTCTTAACATAAAAGCAATCGAAGCATTTATGAAAATAGTACAGTTAAGTCGAGCCAATTTTCTTTACTATTTCTATGTATAATGTATTGTATCTTCCCTCATCATGCTGTTGGAGCATCTACTTTATGATGTAATAAGACAGACAGACGTTTTCAAAAGATGTTCCCATTGCTTGGATTCTGTAGTGCTGTATGTTTCTTGAACAAGTTGGGTTAAAATTTCAAATATTTTGGATGCATTTACAAAAAATGAATAAACAGACGAGATGAGACGAGACTGACTGTGCAACAAGAGATAGCTTAACAACAGCAAGTACAGCTCAGGAAGCTATGCCACCAAAAATCAACAATGAGGACGAATGAAGAACATGATTCTTTGATTTGATTGCCATTGCACGATTGCCGCAGAAAAGAAAAGTTAAACTAAATACACGCAGAGACACAAAATCAAATGACTCAAAAAAAAAAAAGGGGCAAGAAATGTTTGACTGTTATTGCTCACAGCGCAATGGCAGTACTGGTGATGACGACGAAGAAGTCAGAAGACAGACAGTCAGACAAACAGACTTAACATCAAATGTGTGATTGTGACGCATTGGCGGTTGCGGGCTTCCCCTACTGATGCAGATGACTACTGCTGCGACGGATCTGCTGCTAATGCAATGGATGGATTAAGAGTAAGATGACATGGTGCGCATGCGCAAATTGAACGAGGGAATTTGTGGGCACTTGATTTTTTTATATCTACGTATGTATATAAAATACTCATAGAATTTTGATGTTGGTGGGAAGGGGAAAGGAACTTACGAATTAACATTTTTTCGAGGCCTGTAGTTGTTCTATCCATTCGAATGGATTTGGAGATCACGTTTTTTACCTAAATTAACATAAAATCAAATATTTGGAATGATTTTGATTTTGCGAAATATTCTCACACCTGCCAGTATGTGAAATATGTACCATATTTTAATGTGATTGTGCAATGTCCTAATTGTGGACATAAGTGTCGTTAAGGCCATTTGTTAATCCATTCACCCTATAAATATCAGTTTTAATGATGCGTTAAACGAGTTGCCAAGTCAGATTTTATTGATATGTGCATTAAGCAACCGTTTTTTTTTGTGAAAATTGCAACCTCCATATCGAATGCATTGAGTACATGTTATGCAATCCACATTAGTTGCGTGAACTGGGTACAGTTTTTCGGTACACGTACATATATTGTTAATTTGTTGGTCAATCTTATACCATCAAGATAGAATGTGTTATATAAGAAAATCTAATGACCCACTGCTAGAGCCATAAACTCTATAAAGCAATGCAGATGTTTAGAAAAACATTATTACAACTTTATTGGGTAATGGATGGATCAGTTTTAATTTCTGCGTAGTTATTAATTCTATAGCGGCTAGCGCTATGAAATATATGGAAAAGGGGTTAATTCTTTAACCATTTTCACTTCCCCGATCTGTTCAATGTTTATGAGTATTTTTTATGTTGAAGCAATATTAAATCTCCCCTCCCTCCAAATAATAACTTATTTAATTTAAAAAATAGAGAATTTATTTGTTTGTGTGTATGTATGTTTGTCCCTTAATAAATCTGGAACTCCTTAATCGATGTCAACTAAACTTGGTATACATATAGAATCAAATATAGACGGTGGGGGTAACAATTTTTGCGCTGAGGGTGGAGTGGTTTTGGATAATATTTTCGATGGCATAGTTTTCTGCGTCGCTGAGATAAATAGTGATGGTAAATTTACTGACATTGGGAAGGGAACAGTGAATGGTGGGAGCGATATAAGTGTAAAATTTTACAACCGTGCAACACCGCGGACTCAGCTAATAAACTGTTTAATATATTTTTTATTCCTCACCTATGCGGTCAATGCTACGCCCCATTTTTCCAACACCGATTCTTGGCTATGCGTTAAGTTTGCTGTAGTTTGTTTGACGTTTCGAATCCTCTTATGCTTGTCATTTAATCATGGAGAATTACAGAATTACACGCTTAAACAACGTTTCGAAAATATCCAAATTGTGCATCAAATTTCGCGTTCTGTTGCGACATCTTTACGTGCGCTAATCATTTTCCCATGGCTCAAATTGTTGCATTTTTTAAAAGTCATCAACCAGAAGTTATTCGCAAAATGCCATTACATCTACAAAAATTGAAAGTTTCATGCGGGTTTCATGCTTTATAGGCCATCGGCTAATGCGTCTTATTCAATGATGCTGGCAACGCAGCCACAGTCAGAAGAGTTCACTACCGTACCATGTTGACCATGTTGACGTGTGATTGTAAGAATTCTCTTGATGAAAAATAAAATTTTAAACCACCAGGTTTTCTACAAACTCAATTAAGTTATATTCGAGCATCGTTCTGTATCGTTCAACATTCATTCTGGGTACTACCAACATTGAAAGGTTTTCACCATGAAAGCCAAAACCATTCCAATTCATTACGTTTCCAACTCTGGAAAGCTGGTTCATTTGACTGCTTTTTCTTCTTGCCAATCGCGTCAATAAAAGCTGAAACTTTCGGAGCGTCAAAATATATTTTTGTTTTCATCGGTAAAATTGAAAAAAATGTTCCTGTTTGGCAAACATTAGCCTGCCTCCTTATGCTGCTGCAATTGCTACTTTTTCATCCATTTTGTGTACGTAATTTCCCTTCAAGACTTGTTGCACTGTTTTTTACACTAACTGGAAATTTCGACTTATCTGACTAGCATTCAGCTTTTTTCGCCTGGCTTCGCGTAAAATAATTTTTTTTACAACCACTAGGAAGTCTCTAGTAGTGCAATTTACATTTAAAAATTTTCACAAACTTAAAATAGAATAGAGCAAAAAACTCGGTTATTATTAACTCAGTATTCATTAACCATACCTTTCAATATGATATATCAACAGATCATTGGTATAGATCTAACAGAGAAAAGAAAACAAAGAATATACTTATTTATCTGCTTGACCCTTTTTCAATTTAAATTTAGCGCACTGGAAGCCCCTACGTTCGTATTCTGAGCCGTAAATAATTTGCAATAATCATGCCATGTAGCGGCGTCAGATCTCACGATACTATAATGAGTGTGTGCCTGTGTGCAGGGCTACTTTACGATTTGAACCACAAAAGCACTCCGTGCTTCGCATGTGTTTTTATTATTCAGCATTTATAGTGGATTACTTTTAGGATCATATTTTGGGCTACGATAAGAGAATTTACACGAACAATTGTATGGGCTGCTTTTTAGAGTGTTTTTTGTTTCAGTATAATGTATTTCAACATACCTCAATATTTTACAATATTCTTACCCCGGAATAATCACAAATTTTTTTGTTTTCCAATGGACTTTTCTTAGTTATATATTTTTTATTTATTTCAAATTGTTCTTTGAGCGATGCTCTTAACAAAAAAATGTGAAATCTTTGTTATATTTGTTTTCGCTATAAAATAAAAACAATTTTTATTCTTTTATTTTCATTACATATACTCATACACAAACAAAGTGCAAAATAGACTAACAATCAATTAAAAACAAAAATGTAAATTTGTCTGTTAAAATAATATATACGAGTATATATTTGATATATAAATTAAATGCAAATTAGAAAATAAATAGAAATGTCACCTTAAAAATAGTATTTTCTTAGATGCAAATGGAACGATTTTTATTACTCCATAAAATTGAGTGATTAATTCTAGTGGTCTTTTCGAAAATGTTTCGTTTGAATTTGCATTGCAAATCGATTTCCTGACATTTTTTCCTCTTTTCTTTTTGTACCTTTCCTTTCAATCACTGAAATTACAACTTGTTATTTTGCTTGCTATTTATGGTCTCATCTCAATAATTTACAAATTAAAAAACATTTAGATCACCATGACAAAAATAGGAAAATACCTTGCTTCGAACTAAGCGCTGTTAGTTGTTGTTCAACCACTACTTATTTACTTATTTTAGAGCTTTTTATACAATGTTCAGTCTAATCCTTCGATTAGTTGGATTAGACACTTTTATCTTATTGTGATGTTTGCTTTTCTTGTGCTATCCACTAACTCATCGTTAATTAAACACAATAATTACCAAATAAACACATAAAATTTTAATTTTACCTAAAAATCCAGTCTGCGTACCAATCAATTTTTATTACCTTTTAGTTGGAATGTGAAACCGAAATAACAGTTTCCTATCAATCAAAACACTTAAAGTAAGCGATAGATTGAGTTTGTTTTTCCTGAAATTAGCAATATACTTGACTTAGAGTTAGCTTTTGCTAATTATTTATGCTAATTATATGCATACTTGGCGTGTTTTGAATGCCTGTTTTTGCTTTTCTTGACAGATGTGTTAGTGCGATGGTGATCATCTCGTCATTCGGTGAGGTATGTTTCAATCTAATGGCGAATTCGAGCTAAAAATGGGTAACAATTATTCTTAAGTAAATTCAAAAGAATCAGTAGATAAAGAAAAGTATTCATTATTTTGCCCATATCAAGCCCAAGATGGAGTTATCGTGTTATCATCAACAATGTAACTTAGAAATAATTTTTTCGATTCGGCTGCACATATTTTCTTCTTCTTCTGTGCGATTAATTGCAGCCGAGTAAAGAATGTGAACAGCGATCGTTTCCACTTAAGAGCAGTCATTCAGGCAAAGTATATTTGAGAGGGTATGGAGAAACAACTTCAAAATAAATAATTTTTAAATTATTTCTGACTGTATGATCCTCAAAAATAATTTCTAAGCCTCATTACCAGACAAGTTTATGTTTCTGTTTCTTTAAATACTTGCAATGTGAACCAAAGATCTGAAAGCATAATCGACAAGCGTTTAAGTGCACACCATAATCATTTTAAGATGCCTATAATAGCATAGTGAGAATAAAACTGCAGCTGACTTCATCTACTAATTTTATTTACTTTAGATGTCCTTTCAGTGTGCAATGTCCTGTTAGGAAAGCCGTAATGATTCTTACATTACTTCTGCTTGGTCCCAATACCATGCGAGAACTCTTTGGGTTATAGTTTCCAAGAATTTCCTTTGCTTGCCGTAGGTCTGGGAGATTCTCTCCTCCTACGGAAGCGTCTGCTTTTCCTATAAGGCGTGACTGTTCCCGCATTATGCGGTACCCTATACCACAGAACGTTGGTGGCCCTACTTGCCTTTTACATTAACTACAAATTTTTTAATGAACTAATATACTAAATATATGTAGATATGCATCCCTCTGTACTTTTTACTTTTTATAAAGATTTCCAGCGATCGTCTGTTTATTACTTGGTGTATTATCAAACAATTAGATGGCATCATCAACAGCAATATCACAAATGTTGAATTTTTTCATTTAGATGATTAGGTACAAATGTGTTGTAATTTCGTGACAGAATCCACAAAAAATGTATTGCATGATGGCTGGTTCTAGATTTTTCAATACGGAAATTTAAGGCGTCATCATTGCTTATATTTTGGCTACTAATCCACGATATCGGTCCTCATTTCTCTAAACTAAATTTCTCAGCTCACAAATTCTACTTTATTTTACCAAAATGCATGATAATTTAGCTCTTTTTAATTTTTTTGCATTTCTATACATTTGATTTAAGTTTTTATTTATTTAAAGTTTCTCTTTATTTTAATAAGATAATTTCTATAACATCATGTCCTAAATTTAAAAAATATTGGCCCTGTCCTTACTGTGCTATAAGCTACAACTAATGCGGCCAAATTCCAACGTTTTTAATTTCGACAACTAAATCAGTTTTTAATCATTGGTTAAACACATTGATCGCTTTCTTACTTTGTTGCACCAGAAATACCATGTAAGCATATAAGGCTCAATGACCATAAATACAACTAAGACTTGATACCATTACAAAATGAAGAATATCAAACTGTTGAAATGTTTTCCGTTTGGTCATAAACAAGCATGAAGCATCTAATTAAGTTTCCAATTGAATTTACTTTGTAAGTGGGGATTAATTCCAGTATGGTATATCGCAATGGACTGCGAATTTGTTTCTCGCTCAAAAGCTATTTGTGGAATTTCTTCTCCAATACGTACGTATTTAGAAATTAATTAATTAATTTTAATGTAGAAAAAAGTTCTAAGTTGATGTTGCTGATATTGTAAAAGAGTTATCGATGGCAATTTCGAAATTTAAATTATATTGCTGTAATGTAGTTCATTTTGTTGATTTTTATCTTGGGTACATATGTGTATATGTGGATTTTCAGTTGAGACAACAATTTTCTCTATCCATCCAATAGAGGTAATGAATAAAACAATAAATTTCAAACCAATGCTTTAACGGATGTGAGAGTTATAATATCGATAATAAATATCGATATATCGTGCTATCGGGCTATCGCGAACGCTCTGCTTGTAAGTAATAAATCATATTTGCTCCATGATTGTCTGTTTAAATTTAGCATTCGGTTTGATGGAGCGGCTGCTGACGACTCTCTTATACCGGCTTTACTAAACGGCCTTTAATGGAATTCAAATGCCGTAGCAACTAGTTGCGATGCCGTTTAGTTATCACGATGGGGCATATATGTGTGCGTCAGCGATTAGCGATGGAATAACAATGCAAAGCAAATACCTAAACTAGGTTGATAGGGGCTGCTATAGACAGAGATCACTAACTTGATTTGATACCGGAAAGTTGCTTGACATTCAGTGAGTGACTAGGAAATTCAGGATTTTATGAAATGTTTTTACCTTCGTGTTCCGCTTTACCACATTTAAAATATAAATAAATGAGATCACTGTTGGCGTAGTCTTTTAATATACACGACTTCTGTTCTGTTAACATAGTAGATAGTGGATTGTGACCTTTTTTTAGCGCTAGGTTTTAACTGCATTTCTAGATAAGATCACTGAAATTTAATAAGAAGGATCGAACTCGATATACAAAATGCATTGACTTGAAAACTTTAGAATCTTATTTTAAAATTACTCCAATTAAGTGAACCATTATTCTCACTGCGCCTTAGTTTCATAGTACAATAGGAAAAATCTTTAAACTAACATGCTAACAACCCGTACTTCATCAAATGCTCATTTAGTTTGTTATATGTGTAAAAGGCATCCAGAGCAGCCAACAGTGGTTCGGTTTGTAAAAAAAATACAATGAATATCTGCATGAATTTTATATTCGGAGAACTGCAAAACAGAACTCAAATGTTCCCCATATTGCCGTGTTGTTATCTATTGGGCGTTGTTGGTGGAGTGCAATATGTTGATCAACTTATATTGGATTGAAATTTACTCCCTGTTCCTGTTGTCCATTTTCTGTTTGCATACATACATATAGGTATCATACATATACCATTACCAGATCTGCAAACTGCAAATAGGTATATGGAAACAAATTCGAAACGCGGTAAAACAAACAAACAGTATTAATTCTGACAACTTCCGCTTAATCTCATTATAAAAGGTTTTCTCATGTTCAGCCCACAATAGTTAATGCTGTTCTACCGGATTGTGGTACGAAACAATTTTTGCATTTATTCATAGGGAGTTTTTACCCGATTCTGAATTTCCATCCATTCAATTGTTGCAACATGTCAGTTTCTATTTTGCACAATTAAGCTAAACACTAATGTGGGCAAGATTTTCTCGTAAATTGATTGTATGTTAAATAAAAACAAAAGACTTAAGCGACAAACTTGAACGTTTAGCTGAGACTCTATTGTGAATAAAACAACAAACAGCTCGTTTAGGTGGAATTTTTCTTTGTTCGCCACCCGCTACGTTATTTCACCAGAAGGCATTGCCACCTTAAAGTTTATATTTTGCTTCTTGCATGTGATACACTACATCAACTGCAAGTATGTGTCACTTTGCTTTTGTTTTATGTCATCAGATATGCACAGCTATGATTTATTGTATTTATTTTCTACTCTGGCGCTCAGTTCATAATTCATTGTTATGCTAATTTTTGTCATTTTATCAAATTACATTTACTATATCCTCGTTAGTGACAGAGAGACAGGCAATACACTTTTGATTAACACGAAATTTATTGATTTTCTCAACCAGGTGCCGTCGAGTTTCCTACCATTTGCATTATAGGGCAGAGGGGGCCTGACAGTTTTTTTTGTTGTAAAATTGTACTTCTGTAATATTTGCTATCAAAAATAATTGCCTTTTTTGCACTTTTTGCAATTGCTGACTAACAATTGCAAGACTCAGAATCGATCTTGCATGTTCAATTCAGATCATTCAAGCGCATTGAATTCGATATGGAAGATCATTTAAGAAAAACAACAAATTCAAACAATAGTCGCTGTGCGACGGTTGCTTGTTCGTCGACTTGTCTTACAGAGAATAACTACTTATTGTTCTAGCTGAGTTGTAAATTATATATTTGTAGCGGAAAATTGTATATTTGCTAGCCAATTTTGAATGCAATCAACTAAGCATCTTAATCTCTGAGTTGTTCATTTTTGACGCTACCTCAACTTGCAGCATCCAAGTTGTATCTATGTTATGCTTGGTGTTATGGTAAATACAATGTTTTTATAAAAATGCTTCTTGCAATACCAATAGCAAATCAGTAATTTCATTCATGAAAAATATAATACTATTTTCTATTCATTTCGCACTGTGAATGACCAACGGAATATGAGCGCAATTCAATATCCCAGATAAAAATCTGAGTTTTGTTTATTGAATCATACAACTGGTGTTGTTCAGTTATTTTAATTATAAATAGCACATCCAACTCTTAAGATGATAATCGGTAGTAATTTTTCGCTGTCAATAAAGCGATTTACGTGTTTCTTTCTTGTTCTCATTGGAGTTACGCGAGTCATTGGAGTTTTTTTACATTGATGGATAATCTGCTAGTTGCCTGCACCTACGCGTAATGGTCATCCGTGGAAAGAAAAAATATACTTCGGTATCTTTGGCAGCTATGAACAACCACTATCATCCCAGGGTGGTTTTCTTTTCTTTCTATTCTTCATATTTCTTTTTAACTCGGTCCTAAATTGTTGATGTTTCTTTTAAGTCACATGGACATCTCATATGAATTCATTTGGATGAGAAATAAATCATAGACAGATGCTGTTGTCATGTACAGTAAAATTTCTTCGAGGAAAATGTTCAATCAGGATTATATGGGTTGGCTGCTCTTTGTGTGTCTAATAATGGAAAACTATCCTATACCATCGAAGACTCCTTGATTGACAGGATAATTATAATATGAATTAATTTCTAATTTCACTTCACACCGTTAACAGTGCGTATGTTTGTGCATACTTACACATAAACAATCAGGTTTGAATCTGCCATCATCATTGGAATTGTTTTATTGCATAGAGAAAGTTCTGTGATCAAATCAATGATGAACACTCAAGACTTTTGTCATAAGATCAATGCATCGGAATAATCTACGCGACAGGAAATATTTCAATAAGCAAATCGTAATTATTTTTAATCCTCAGTTTAAGTACTTCTCGTTTGAAGCAACATAAAAATACTCATACTGGATTAACTACTAACTTTAACCTCAATTTCAGTTTATCCAATCGTATGTGAAAATCCTTTGGAGAAAATCTCAAATGAGAATAAGCTTTGAGCAGCACATATTTCGCATTTATGCCACGTCGTGCATGACTAATTGAAATATTGAAAATTGCCCGGTACATATAGAAAGTCTACATCATTGGTACAGAGAATAATGTAGGGGGAGGCGGAGAATCATCAACGAAACGACAGAAAACTAATAACGAACGTTACATAATTTTTTACTCAGACTCTCACTCATTTATTTGCACACACTTCTCAGTTTGATAGACTTTTATGTAGTATGTACTAGTAAGTTGGCCGAGAGTATGTATATCGTCGTTTTATTTCACTACAATTCAAAAAAAGAGACAAAATCCAAACAAAAATTTAAACGTCCGTTCGGTAATGATAAATATTCAAGAATTCCCTTACAAGCGCAAATGCAAATGCAAATGCAATGCCAGATATTCCGAAAATGCAACTTTAACATATGACTTGTTGTGGCCAAATGTGATACTCGATTATATGCAAAAATAGTGGGACCAAGGGTGTAAATTTTCATTAAAATTTAAGAAATTTATTTAAAAAAAGGGACAGTTTACGCTATATCTATATATTTATATATATATATATATATCTATATCTATATATCTCTAATCTGAATCGCAGGCCTAAGAATACGGAAAAGCTTCGCCGCTATTGGGGACGCGAACCTTCTTGGTGGCCATGTCCACAATATGACTTGTTGTGGCCAAATGTGATCCTCGATTATATGTAAAAATAGTGGGACCAAGGGTGTAAATTTTCATTAAAATTTAAGAAATTTATTTAAAAAAAGGAACAGTTTACGCTATAACTATGTATATATATATATCTATATCTATATATCTCTAATATGAATCGCAGGCCTAAGAATACGGAAAAGCTTCGCCGCTACTGGGGACGCGTACCTTCTTTGTGGCCATGTCCACAATATTACGATGTAATAGACGTAATGGTTACGACAATTAGTTAAGGAACTGACAAAATTTTAAAATAGTAATGCTGCGAAACAATATTTCATCTAGGATTGTGTCGACTTTATATCGTAACAAAGTTTTGTAATTGTGTATTTATCAAAAGAGGTTTTCATTCAATTAGTCTGCCAATACAATACATAAAATAGACAAAAGACAAAAAAAAACAATATTTTACGTTATTGTAAAAATTTTCCTTTTTACTTGAACGGTGTTTTTATAAATTTATCTCTCTGATCAGTAGTTGCCTCTTATCAGCATTTATTTTAGCTAATATTCACAGACACGAAATTTCCTTCAACTTATTAATTGGCCCTCATTGGTATACTATTTTATTAACAACTCTAAAAAATACAAAATTTTCGTGCAAGCCCACACTAAGTTGTTTTTGCTTCACTGTGGTTTAAGAAATCATATAGTAGAAAAGTAATCCTGGAGTTAACTAAGAGTATCCAGAGAGCTTTGATTCTTTTTTCCCATTCGATTTTTGTTTGTGCCTTTTGCCTGAAGGGTGTCACGTTTGCGTATGACTTTGGGATCTTTCATATCACACACATTGGATACAAAAACAAAAATAAATTCCTGCGATTCGATCTGATTTTATATAGGTACATACAATACCACCAACACTATATCACACCACATACACACGAATATTTCAGTTCAATCACGATTTCCAAAGTTGGAATCGTTCGTTACTGTGGCATGATTCGATTTTCGCCTTAAAGCGAGGTTTTGAATTTGTAGTACTTTATAGCGTATATTTGGTTTACTCTATCGACTGGAAGTGAACCAAAGTGAAAAATGATTTCGTTTTCATTCATTTACTATGCGGCGTTTTCACTTTTCATGGTACTATGGGTAGGACGACGGAAAAAAAGGCCAACACTAAAAATAACTTCTGCCTACAAGCGAATAATGTAGGTTAGCGTAACACTGGTCGCGCATGCTCGAAGAGATGATGCAAAAATCTAGCAAAATGTTATAATACCGCATACAAAACGGGTGGTATTACGAATGAATATGAAAATCGTGCGCTACTGTCCTCCAGGGACGAAATTATCTCGTTAAAATGGAAATTTTCCTTTTTCAATTTGTTGTTGTTCTGTCTGTCGTCATTGCAATTTTAGTTATGTTAGACTAGCTATATTGTATGCAAAAATATGCTTTTAATATACTATACTGTAATCGTACTGGCATATACACATGAAGGCTATTATTCTATGGCATCTCTGCCCCTTTGATTGGGCTGTTAGTTGCTGTTGAATTGATTTTGATCTATTTGTAGATGCTGATGGCTATATATATTTGGCTGATTATTTCCAATAGGTACCTGGGGAGAGCGATTTGGTAATTTTAATGCATTCAAATTATTCGCCGAGCATAATTGATGCATGACTAAATATTCTTCACAGATTTGTTGCAATTTTATTGCTGCTCCCATTTTGATTTGTCGGATTAATTCCACAAGAATGTCAAGCATAGTATTTTGCTTACAGGGATTTTACTTTTTGTGTGTTTTTGTTAAAAGGGCATTTATTACTGTATGCAATAGAGAAATTTAAGAAAAACTAAGTTTGCTTCATAAGTCTTTTTATATGGAGTCGCTTATCTAGCCTTAAATCCCCAATGAAAAGCAAATGACAGACTTTCGATATACATATAATACGGCCTTAGGATATGTTTTATTTAAAAAAAAAAGTTTTCGGAATTCTCGACAATATACTTTTTGTTTTTTTGTTACCAGTAATTAACATATCTTTTATCGAGTATGTATTGCATTTTAAGTGTAATGGATTGAATGAGGATATTTTCTTCTCGCAACCATGTATACTTTTGCACACAAATCACGCATAAATTGGTTCTAAAACTGTGATGAATTATCTTCAGCATACCAATTCATTGTTTCACAAATTTTAACAGAGACACAAACTATAATGAGAGCAACACTTCCAAATAAAACTGCGAAATATTTTAATTGTAAGTCAATTGACATTATGAATAATACAAACTAGTTGGCCGTTTATTCGTGTAATAGGCTGCAGCCACACTCGTTCCCCTATAATTGCAGCATATCAATTTTACATCTGCTTTGTGTATTACCCACTATCAGGTTGGTATTCCATTTATCAAGGACTCTTCCCCTTTCCCAGATCTTACATATAAGTTTGTGTAATTTTCTATGCAGAAAAGCTCCGCAACATTTCAGCAGTTTATATGTTATGTTGCCTTCTCCGAGTGATTTGTTAAATTTGAGATTATTAATTAGCTTTATAACTTCCCCAAAAGATGGTGTTACTACCACATAAAGTCATTTTGCAGAATTGCCAGCCGCCTTGCAAGTTGATGTTGGGTGCAACATAGCATAGAAAATTACTTACGGTAACCGTTAAATAAGTTTTCGGTACATATGAATTCCAAAAACATTTCCTAGAACTGCCCACATAACAGAGAACACACGATATGCAACCGAATGCTCTTTGGAAAATAAGGAGAAATTCAATAAAAAACCATTACACATGACAAGGCACATCAAGTCGCTGTGCAACCGGCGTGCAACTCCTGCTGGCTGTAAATTTCACATCACTTCACATCATATCACTGTAGATCTCAGCGTTACGGTCGACATTTCTACATCAAAAAATGCCATTCAACAGCAGACTTGGCTATGTAGCAAGTGGAACTGTAACTGCCACTTTGGCTACTGATGATGTTGATGTCGCCGTTGACGCTGACGATGATGAACATTTGATGGTACATAAATCCTCACAGCATGCTCATGTTCAGTATCCACCTCCTGCTGTCGTTCCAGCATGATCATCGCAGTGTTCTTCTTCTTCTTTCAAATCGCAAATGCAATCTGCAACAATTCGTAGATAATGGTGTTTACTTTGCAGGTTGTGGTTTTCGGTCAATAGTCGTATAGACTGAATTTATATTTTTTCGTCGATGCAGATAATTTCATTCGTTGTTTTTTTTTTTAATTTTTGAAAGCTTCCGTGTTGATTAGCATTTTTCTTCAGTATTTCTGACAGAAATTGAAACAACCAAGTATTGCAAATAACCAGACCAGCGAAACGCTGACAGATGATAAGAATAGGTGTAACTTCTGAGGATGAGAGGAGATTTATTCTTATTTGAAAATTCATTTATAAAAATCCGATTAATGTTCGAAAGACACATATTTCTGCTGTTAAGGTTTAATATCTTGCAACAACAAAGGCAGTTAGTATTTTCTTGTACTTATCACACGTGCCACATTAGGATGATAAGGACGCAAACATTTTTAATACAACTCGTCAAAAAGTTATCGCATTTTTAAACCAAATTTTGCCACTTTATTGCACCGCAACTTTACTTGACCAAATAAATGAGTATGCCAATACTTCATAGTAAAGCAGAAGGAAGAGGCTCGGCCTGCGGTGGTGGTGCCTTCAGGCAGACGGGCGCACACGAAACACACTCGTATAATGGAATTTTTATTGATAATTTTATGTTTCGAAATGACACAGGATTGTAATTTACAAGTAAATTGGTGGCCACACGTTTTTCTTTTGTATATTGGCCACAGTATAGAGTGTGCTACTCCTGGTTTACCGTAAATTTATCCATCGGCAGCAGCAGTGGCAATTTTGGCAGCCAGCGAAATTGTCTTCGTTTGGGAAGAGGAGTTTCTTTTCTGTTTGACTTCGTATCCTGTTGGCCATAACTTATGCGGTGCTCTATGAGTTGCTTGGTTGGTTGGTTAGTTGCTTGATTGGCTGGGTTAGCTGTGTTTGTTTTTCGCCGGCTGCATAACATTGAGTAAGTTATTACAATTTCGTGATCAAATTAGCCATTATTTGTGCAAATATATGAACATAAATGTATAGTAGTTGTGTGTTTGGGTTAGCTTGCGCGGTAACTGTGCTTTTACCCATTGCCTAGAGATACACTGAGATTAGACAGCGACATATATCATTTGGAAAATGCTATAATCACAATATGTGAGCACTTTATTCGTTCGTCGAAGCGAAAAGCATCTTTTTCTTCTTCATTTACTACTTCGTCGACATCATCAATTGGCAATTTATCTTTGGCGAAAAGACGACAAGGGAAATCAATTATTTTCATTTCTTCCCGTTTCTCTGTGTATCTTTCTTCACGAAATTTTATGATATTCCTTGCATCATCTGCATTCTTACCACTATTATCATCATTATCATCATCATCACCATCATCATCACCATCATCATCATCAACATGAAGCTAAGTGTCCGTATTAGTGTGGTTAAACGATGGATATCCAAAAAAATTATAGTGGTAAGCGCAAATTTATTAGCAAAGCACACAAAGTTTTTAAGCTGCTATTAAGGGTAACAATTTCTATGACTGCACGAGAAAAGCAGGTCAACGGAAAAAATTTATTTTCTTATAATTGGAAATTGATTATGAGAATTTTCAAATCATTAATCTAAAAGGTGAAAACACTTAACCCTACATAAGCTACAAAAATAGCCATTCAAACTAATTTTAGAATTGTATTCAATCCTAAGTATTAACTTTGTGTTTCTTGTTTTGCATAGTTTCACTTATATCGAAAGTGTATTTTATGTACATAGTTTCGTATAGAATGTGATATATTGTAAATACCATTCCTTCAATTTTTAAATATTAATAAATGGCTTAGCCGAGTTTACTGCCGTGGTGCTAGTCATTCAGGTAATTCTTTCTTGGCAATCAGATTTTGGAAAAATACCTTACATGAACATTAACTATAACACATCTGAAATTGGGAAACAAATAGTTTTTATAGTACTACTTCATATGTTATCATTTGATGAGGAGTTAGAATTTTTGAGATATAAAATAGTTTTATATATATCCATGGAAGTAGAATTTTAAGAAAAATCTTTCCGTTTGAAAACTAACTGGCCCGCTTGAGTATTCGCATTCACAAAGAGTATTATTATTTATTGAGAAATCATGAAATAGATTTTATCATTGAAAACATTTTACCTGAAAATGGTTCCTTAGGCATACCTATTGCTTTGTGTAAGCTCATGTTAAAGCAGGATGGAGGGAAAACTAGCCGTAGGCGGTCAAACGGAATAACTTAACTAGCGACAAAGCAGATCTGGCCAGGCTGGATCCAAAACGCTCCAAGTCATTGATCTCTCAAAAAAAACATTGCACATTTGTGCTATAATAGTTTCATTACTGGTCACTGTCTAATAGGCAAGCATGGAGCAAGACTCGGCCTATTCTCAAATGACAGAAGAACCTGCAGAAGGTGCATGGACTAGAAAAAGGAGGAGACCACTCTCCACCTTCTCTATATATGCCCAGCCCTCCTTCAAAAACGAAAGTTCCGTCTATGAGCACTCGTTTATAATGACCTTAGTGTTCTGTCAAATGCTGGCGTTACTAGTCTCTTGCGCTTTATAGAAAGCTCTAAATGGTTCAACGAGTAGTTGAAATAATTTTCTCGATCCGTGGTGGTGGACCATTATTTGTCTAAGTGTTTCGGTTTTCCAACCGACTGCCAGCTTAATCTAATCTAACCTAACCTATTCTAAGTGGTACTAACATTTCCTAGAGGATCTGAACAGCCGATGACAACGTCGTAAAAGTTATGAAAATGGTTATTAACACTATCGCTATCAGAACGGAGAGAATTTCGCACAAAAGCAGTGTCCTAGATAAGGTCAACAGAGATGACTGTCACTGGAGTCAATGTCGGTGGTGTAGTGTTGGTTTCTGGTCGAAGCATAATGGTTCATTTCTCTGCTCGTCCAAAAATCAAAAGCATTTACTCAAACTGACCATAATATTTTATGAATAGGTGTGATAGCATGCTGGTAACGTGATTAAGGTCTTTTATTAAGAGCGCACCCTTTTGGTTTTTAAATACAACCGTTTGTGTTTAAGATATCAAAAACGTATTTATATCGGATTATAGTACCATAAATTATGTATCACAATATTATTCACAGAAGTGCCTGCAGGAGTTATTGCAAAGAACTCATTTTTTCATGACTTCTTTGCAAAAATTAGAGGGTATGCCGGTGATTTGGTCGTATGTCCATCTTAAGTCCTTAAGTTTTTTACGATTAAAAGGCAAGTATAGAGGAGTTAAAATATCAAACTAACTGTAGCTAACGTTACGCATAGCCGAGAACCTCTATTGGAAAAACGGGCCTTCCCACATAAAAAACCCTTTCATTGACTTATAGCTGATGTCTAAAGCAATTCCAACCTTGCGCCGTGGTGAGAGCGTTAGACTAGTGATCGGTCCACTGCACTAAATACTATTACTAATAACATAAACGTAAAGTTAGCAATTTGTACACCTCATTATAGTTACTTCATTCTAAAATTTATTTATTCGAAAATGAAGTGAAATAACCATTGTTGGCCTTAAGTCCGCAGCTTTTCAACTAGTCCCTATAGATCAATAGCACAACAAGCACTAAATTTAACTACCACATGCTAGCTAAAAATGCTAGTTTGCTAGAAATCAAAAATGCGTTTGTTTTTTTTTCAATAATATGCGATTTTTAGCAAATTACAGATAAGCACGTGTACACAAAAGCTGCTCATGGATCATTAAATCCGATTTAATTAAATATCACGATGGCTACTTCCAAGCAGGACAACAGCGAACAAACGCTATCAATTTCACTTAGTGTTGATATCTTGCCTCATAAGTAGATATCCTGAATGTAGTACACATTCGACGAGTCAAACAGTTATCCCCCCCCCCCTCCCCAGCACAATTTCAATCACCACCACAATTTAATTAATCATTTACTTCGTATGCTATGTCAAGTATGCAGTTTGTAGCTTGTGGCCGCTACCTGTCAGATTTGATGGAATAATTATGAAATGTTGCAGATGCAGAGATACGGGTTAATCGCGTTTAATGATCAAAGAGAGAACTAGTTTTTATTTTTCAGCAAAACGCTATCTCATCTAGATTATTTATCAATCTGCTGATTAATACAAAATACCAGACTTTATTTTAACAAAATGTTTCCAAATTGCATTGCGCTCGCCTAATGAAAGCCAATATTGACGCTTTGGGTGATGTCTCGAGGAAAAGATATTAATCTTGGGACATAAGTTATTATAAAATATTTTGGAAATCTATTAAGGTTTTTTTTGTGGCATACTTATTAGCTTGAAGGTAAAAATGTTAACTTCTTTTTATCTGATTGTCATATATCATAAATAATTACATCAGGAAACATTTTCTGATCAAATTAGTATCTAAATATGGGTTTCGATAGTTTTAGACCAGTATTGTAAATATTTCGAAATTCAATCAACTTAGAGCTTAATCTCTATCTATTAAAATATTGTGAGTATCACTTTTCATATCACAGGACGTCCATGTAAATATTGTCAAACCACTTGTCCAAAATAGACAGCTGTATAACGGAATTCGTTTAATTAAACTAATTTAACCGATTTGACTATGGGTGGAGGAAAAAGGTCGGTATCTTCATTAGTAGAGTGCTGTAGGCGACTATATGATGATGAGATGATGATGATGAGAAGATGATTAAAAAATGGCAATCGCTATCGACCATATTACTTTGTTTCTTTCAGTTGACTTATTTTTAGCAGTGCGCAAAATGAACCAAGCTTTTCAAATTATTTTTGTAGCAAGAAAATTTAGAGATGGGCATAATTTTTATCGCATTATATGCTCTGTAAAAATTTAACAGAGTACACAGATGCTTTTCTATTACGACGTTTATAAGTGGAAATATTTAAACATGATGCAAAATACTGTCGTAGCACCTTATAAGCCAAGCGATTATCGACGAGTTTAATCACTGGCGGTTCACCTAAATTCCTTCTATCAAAACATACGACCATATCGCAATATCAATGAAAATTTAAGTAATTCCATTTTTAAGTATCGCGTCGTCGCTCACGCATTTTAAAAAATTAGAAATTTAAATACGAACACACATACAAGTTAGTGGAAAAAATCATCATCCGTGAAATATCTAACTGCGCTCAGCTTGTTTGCATCTGCAACTGTTAGAGCCAGCATTCAAGATCGTTACGCATTTCAATTCAGCTGAGAATGTAAATGCGATAACAACATTGCACTCTTTTGAAGTGCAAATTGAAACGATCAAAGGGGCAGCACGACGACGCATCACATCAGATATACTCCAACGGGGACACTGTGCTTTAGATGTTGCGTTATCTTGTGGTTGCGCGTTGCATTTAGACGACCACAAATTATTGCAGTCGCTTAAGCGTTAATGTTTTGCCCATCAAGTGTTGATGGTCGATCGTTTAATATTTCCATTTTGCATCTGGGAATTAGTTAGTTTAAATTTAACCGGCCAGCCGGCACAGCGCAGTGATTCTGATCATAGGAAACTGACGAGCTGCACTTGATATTTATCACGAACCAAACCACTGCGCTGGTAGGAAAGTATCGCAAGAATTTTGAAAGATTGCCAAACTTACTCACACTTGAGCTAGCGGCTCATAAATATTAAAATAATGTGTGTATGCAGTTTATGCAGATGTGGGCATTTCTCACGACTTATTTGTTAACTATGTTACTTGTTTTAAATATCTCGTTACGAGTAGGTAAATTATGGCAAGAGGCGAGACAAAGAAACGTGGATATGATCCCAATGAGTGATGATTGGTAGTTTTATAGTCCGCATTCGAATATAAAAAGTTAAATGTGCAACACGAACTCTACAAGATAAATTAGGCAAAATCCTAAAATACAAGAGGATTCTGCAGTATGCACTTGTAATTGTAACAACACCTTCAGGCTTCAGGTGTGGATTTATCAAACTTCACTATATCCTAGTTGATCATCATCATGTGTGGTGTGTTCTGCTTAATTCGACCGGCGCCTGATTATAGTCATTTTGTTTTGAAATTACATTAATTTTATATATATTCAATTTTTTCCAGCAATTTGATGCCTGCTGCTTATAAACGAGTATCTTAATATGCTGATGAATGAGTTGCGTGCTCCTGCTTCACGAATTTATTTGTAATTACATGGGACAAACGTACCCCAACATTAATTGGTTTAAGCGAAATTCGATATAAATAAAAATACATTAACAAAGCAGTCTTAATGGTGTTAAAGAGCAAGCTAAGCAGATTATCGGAGAAACCATGTGGAAATGATGGATAAACTGATGCTGGCTGGTGGTCGCGTATTGCCGCCGATTCGAACAGAAGAAGGCAATGAAGTTTGTTTGGCAATTGTGGGAATCTATGTTTTGGTTGTCGGTCTTCTAACCAAATTCAAAGTGGGAAATTATTTGGCGGCAACTTGAAACGATTAAAAGTTGATTAATGAATACTTTGCAAAACGATTTGCATGTTCACGCTCTTGAAATACACATGTAAGAACAATCTGCCCTATCTAGTCTCGTTTCTTTGCCATGTAAATTATTTCCAAGCAGAAGTTAAAACTTTAAACTTTTAAACTTTCAGAAGGGAATTAAATAAAAATTAATCGAAGTCCACTTTGCTATAAAAATTTGATTTACAAACCAAAGTATGGGAACTTTTGGACTAAAACACCAAGATACGAATCAATAAGGCTTATCTTCTATTGCTACCACACAATCCATAACAAGCTAAAGTGGTCATTAGTTATCTCTTCTTGGCTAACAATTAATTATCTCGTATTTCCACCACCACGCATCAGCGTGGCGTCACATTCGTTTTAATGCCACAGACCCCATCATAGAGCAATTAATATGCTACTTAGTTTCTGGTTAGTTGATTGCATCCATGGCACATACTGTCTGATGCGTGGTGGCATCTACTACAGCTATCAGATCAAAGAAACATAATTTGCCCCATTTATTCGAGTTCATCTCGTACGCCGTACGCATATTAATGCCGCATGTCTTAAATACTTAACTTTAAACGTTTTGCCTGAGCCGCCGACTTGCTCAAGTACGCAACCTCAGCATCAGCTGCTGTTCCTAATTGAAACAACTCGATAGAGACGATGACGACGACGACGGCAACGTCTTCACCTACTGACGGGGCATTCATATTACGAGTATGATCGCGATATCGCGTGAGAAAATCTCATTTCATTTTCATTCGAATACCAATCTTTATGTGAATCTTATTATTAAAACTTAAACCTAGTTATACTCGAGCTTTTCTTGCATTCGGAATTTCCCATGTGATCGATGGAAATGATGAAATTCAGGCTCTAAGAAAAAGTTTTGATTCATGACTTTGGTGTATAAATATTGAGAATTTTCTCTATTTCTCTTCTTCTATCTATATCTCTCTTGATCTCTCTCTATCTTTCAATAGAAGAACAAATCGAATATCTGCGCTAATCTAGCTACTGTTTGCTTAGTTTGTATCGAATTGTGGAAATTTTGCATCAGCGTTTTTGCAAATTAAAGTGTAATGCCGATACGTAGCTGCACGCACGCGATGTTGTCCATCTGGAACTCCTTCTTCAGAGATTGAGCGGACAACCACCTGCAGTTGCAACCAAAGCAGAATTACTTTATGACGTGACCAACCATAATTCAGATTGATTTGTTGTGAAGCTGTATAGATCTTTGCCGTCTAAATTTCGGATTTCGTAATATAAATGAGTACTCAAAAATATTGATTGAAGTACTACGACCAATTTGGTGTATATTACAGAAATGCAGATTCAAGTATACAAACAATGTTAAACAGTACAAGAATAATTGTCTTCGATTAGCCAAATCCTGGACATAATTATAGTATGGGTGCCGGGCATAATAACATACAGGGAGCGACAGAGCGGACGAATTGGTTAAGAAGGGCTTCTCTATGAACACCGGCTCTACGAAAAATTTAGATGTCCAATGAGCTCAGTCAAGGAAATAATTCTCTCCTTTTTCAGTAATAAGTACTAAGTGGAGCAGTCTGTCGAACTGCGCTATATCAAGATTGGTACGGCCATCCTGCAGCAAAAGCAAAACCACCGAATTGATATCAAGAACCCTGAAGGATTATGCCAGAGTTATGGCTATCATCATGGATTACTGGTCAGTTGGCAGCCATATACTTATAAGCTGGTTATACCGCACAACAACTTCTGCAGAAGTTGTAATAATCCAAATAAGAAAGGAACTCGCATACATTTTCATTGTAGTTGTCCGTCCTTAGAAGACTCAAGACTCCACACGTTAAGTAAACCATTATTGCCGACCTGAAAGAGCTCTCAGATTAGAGGATCATCGAATTGATCTCATATCTGAACGCTACAGGCTGGATCTAAACCATTTAAATATCCATGTTAGGTCGATTTTCAAAAAAATCTTTAAAAAAGCTGAGGAGGAAATAAAGTCGTTATAACCAACTTTTCAGTAGGCACGCGTAACTAGTGAGAGGAGACCAATGTTAATATTGATGAAAGCATTAGTGTCGCTGTAGAAGAAAGCTCCCATATAGAGTTTACGCCTTTGGGAGAGAGCTGGACAAGTACAGAGAAGATGTACAATGGTCTCTTCTTTGTTCTCATCCATGCAGCTTCTGCAGAAGTCATTCGATATGACTCCCAGTCTTGCTGCATGCCTGCCTATGAGACAGTGTCCAGTGAAGACGCCTACAATAGCACCGAAGTGCGATCTTTTTTGAGAGATCAAACACTTAGAGCGTTTCGGAACCAGTTTGGTCCAGATCGCTATGCAAGTTGTACCGTTGGACCTCCTAAAATTAGTTCTTACGTAAGCATCCCGCTTTAACAAGAATTTGCATGTAGCAATTGGGATGCCTATGGAATCCAATTCAGGTAAGAAGGGTAGTAAAGTTGTGCTATGGTACCCACCTGAATATTTTTACCTTCAACATAGAAATGCTTGCTGACACTCAACCAGATGGGCTGGAACAAGGAGATGTTACATAATATTGCCAGATGTTTTTCCCATATGAAACTGCGACTAAATTTCTATGAACTTAAAATATTGTGACGAAGAAATAAATTAATGTAAGAGAAAATAGTAGCAAATAGGGTGTCTTAAGAGTGTATCTCTGAAATACGTGTAACCAACCAGCATGTGCATTCAAAGCCATCTTATCGAAAGGTTAATATCCGTTATTTATCTGGCTAGTAAATTGCCAAACATTGCAATGATCACACTGAATATCCATGGCATTCCAGCTGTCCTTTAGTGTGGCGGAATACTATGATCCGTCAAAGATATACAGGTTGTCGATTATTATAGGAATATTGAATATAATCAAAACACCATCGCTGTTTCAAACTAATACGAAAAGTAGCCGTCATCTTCCACTTTGTCTAACAAAACTGATTAACTAAACTATCACTATATTAGCCTCTAAATAAGCTATAAATTCAGAGTTCCGGTAATTGTCGTAAAATAGTGCACTAACAATAATTGGATATCGTGAGATCTTAAGATATCCCGAATTATATTTACATTCATATTTGTATAGAATGCATCCCTTCTAATGACAAATCTATGTTTACATATCGTGAACACAGTCTTTGATATCTGTATTAAATATTTCCCCAAAAATATCCCAATCCATTCATCTTTAAAATGATATAATATAGTCCAGAATATGATTGCTGTTCTAAAAAAAAATAACAATTTTATTTTTCCCACCATCCTAAGATCATTTCCTTTTTAATGAACCAACTCCAAAAGTTTTACGATATGCCAATTATCTGTACGCTATGAAATGATGAGGTATGTCATATGAAAACGTAGCGTGTGTAACAGCATGTCCAACTAGGGTAAGGAATTCATTTATAATTTTTAAATACAGAACATTAATACACTCCCCCATAAATTGTTCGGTTGATGATAAAGCTGCTACTACTGGTGCCAACATTATGTATTCCGAGTAACAAATGCTACATTGACTGTAAAATCTATTAATCAAAATTAAACTTAGTTAGCAGCTAGTTAAGCGGGAATCACGTAGAATTGCATAAACCATAGTCAGGGATTTGCAAAATAATCACAGGTAGACAGTCAGTCGCGTAGCTTATAACAGTCTTGGCTTCTTTTTTTAGTCAAAAGTCGATGTTGAATGACCAAAGAATAAGTGTTGTTGTTGGGTGCGCATCACTACCACTATTAATGTCATCATTATGATCGACAGGTAACACCGATAGATAAAGTTATACATTTGTGATACGGCACAAACGTAATAGACTAACACCAGCGAGTGACAGGTATGGAAATTAAATCTGCTGCTTGTTTTGATTGAATGTCTTGCAACAACGACAACAACGCATTTGACAGGATAGGCAATTTTATTACCTATTTAAGGTATTTGTAGCATTTTAACTGGCAATAATTTAGCGGAATAACTAATGGAAATATGATGATGGGTGTATAAGCTTATAAAGCTTCAGTCTGCAAAGGGTATTAAATTGGTTCAATATTATTCTACTTTCTTTCAAAGGGTTCGCCTGGTAGATTTCTTCTAACAAAGCTCTGTTTATAAAATGTTACAACAGTGGACAAATTATCGGTACTCGAGTAAAAGAGTGTCCCGGTGGGCGTTAAAAATGTTTAGATTCAAATTAAATAGTACATGTTTGAATTATTGCCTTAAAAGTAATTCACTAATAATAGGCTTTCTAAAGTTCGTAATCGATTTTGCAATTAAAAGTTATTTAATTCACAAATTAAAACTTTAATTAGCAATCGCTAAATTCACAATTTTACACTAGTGATTACTTATAGTTCACTTAAAACATTTTTATTCGAATAGGCGGTAGCTCTATCTACTTTTCAAGTAATCTGGATGATTTTCAAATAATAACTTAATTTACTGCAATAATGTTGTTTTATTGATACAAAATCTACATTTTCGATAAAGTGCAACCTTCTGAAAGTACAAATTGAGTACAAAAACTTACTGGTGCAATTCTATACAAAACTCTCCACATAATTGTACCTATATACAAGTTCCCAACAAAATATTACTGAGCTAAGAGATATGCAATGGTTTTTCGTAATTTATTAATTCTGATCCTAATCTAATTCTAATCTTGTATACGTGTAGCACAGACCGATAAATGATATCTATTTACATTTTCGTAACAATATTAACACTGAAATATCTGCAACGTTTTACCGCCTTGCCGCAAACGACGGAAAGTGTTTTGATAATTAAAATTTGCATAGTAATTAGCATTAAGGATTGCTATAGAAACTTAAACTGGTCTTTTCCAAAATATCCGGCAATACTGAAGGAGTTTTGTCTTTTAGAAAGATACCTTCATAACAATCAAGATGTTTTTTCTCACCTCAAAGAAATAAGTGCTGGAGTCCCACAAGGAAGTATATTAGAACTAATTCTCTATTTGATCTACACAAATGACTTGCCAGTCCTACCAAATATTAAAACAGATTTATTCAAAGACCCGTATGATTTTTTCCACAAACTATTTATAATAGAACTCCAAATTTGTAATGGACCCAGACATTCAAATTTTTGTTAGAAACCTTTATTTTCCTCCAGCCCAGACATCTTGCAGAAATTAAAGGCATTTCGACAACTGGGCGTCTGCATATGTTTTTAAGGAACTTTCATTTTAAAATAACTTCTTTTCGATACTAAAATTCTTTAAATGATGCCTCTAACTGTTACTTCCTTGACTCTTTGGAGAAAAGTGATATTCGATATAATCGTCCAATTGCTGCTTCACTTATTCTGAGTTCAATAAATGCTAGCAACATACATACGATAGCAACATGGAAGTACTCATGGATATGTTCGTAGGAAACCGCTAGGAATTAGCATGCATAGCGCACACATGCGTGAGGGAAAATTAAATGCAACCAGACAGATAAGACTAAAACCAGCAGGCTGCTCTTCAGATTATAGCTGAACTACACAGTCTATGTGGCAATAAACGCATGTGTGTTTATACAATATCGAGTAAATCGGGTCGCGTGTGCGCACACCCCAATTCAACTCTTTATAATCGGTTTTATATAGATGCACTGCACATTTTGTGCTATTTTCTCACAAAAAAACTAAAAAAAAGAAAAACAAAACACTCAACTATGCAGTAAAGTATTAAGACTGAAATTTCGATCGCTTATGTCAGATGACGGTAGATTAGACTCAGCTGGGTAGGTTGGTAGGTCTGTTAGTCCAATCTGGTAAATTTCATCTTAACAGCAAGGCCAGACGGCCGCTCGTCGACCGAAAAATACGACACACAGACGGACAAACTAGCTCACTAAAATGCAACAGACAGACTGACATTCTGGCTAGCTATAAACGAACTTAACTACTGATCAGAGCAGGCGTCGACCATCCATCTAGCATGCATCTCTCCAGGAAACACTGGGCATATTCTTCTTATTCGTTGATATATTCGCCTGCACAATATTTTCTCTGACCTCATCTCAGGACTGGGCGCAGCGCATCACACGGTCGCAAGAAACTCCGTCCACCCCCACTGCCCCATTCTGGATAATAAATTTCAAATTTGCACTCTGTTCTTATCGGAAAGTTTCTTTCTTGTCCGAAGGTGCGGGTCCAGGACAGCAACTACGAGTACCTGCACTACACCAACATGCCACGCGCGGTCAAATGTGGTTGCAAGTTGATTATCCGTACAGTTAAAATTTGAAGTCTTCAGTTTGTTCGGCATGCTGCTGCTTGTCATTTTTGCAGAGGTTTGACATGGGTGGTTGCAAGTTGATTATCCGTACAGTTAAAATTTGTAGTCTTCAGTTTGTTCGGCATGCTGCTGCTTGTCATTTTTGCAGGCGTTTGACATGGGTGGACATGCAGAGCTGTTACTTGTGCTTCTTGTAGCTCCTGCTGGAGCGGAGCCTTGTGGCGAATATCTGAGCTCTCGTTTCTTCTAATGGCGCCCACCGTCACTTTACAACAAACACAAAATTGGATTTTGTAATTTTTGCTATTAAACATGGAGCACCGCTCGCTGATGGTCAGTCACTTCAATCTCCCGCAAGTTCAGCACCGAGGATAATTAAGTTTTCATTACTGCAAATATTCGACACACTGGACTGTCTAGTTCTAGTCCAATGTGAAAAGTTCGCTTTGATATAGTTGGTTGGTAGGTAATCTGGACTGGGATTATGAAGTCAAGTAACGTAGATAATATGTTAGTAAGGAAAATATAAGTTTGTAAAGCATAACTACTAATTTTTCGTGATTTTGTTTGTATGGGTTTTGTTGTAACATGTTTAGTAGATTTTTCGGTGGCCAATTAAGACCAATTAGGGTAAGATTTTGTTTCAAAAAGCAAAAATATCCTTTCGTCGTGTTCCTGATTTAAGTTTTTCCTAAAGTTTTTACCTCTCCTTGAATTCAACCGCAATACTCGTGGCGCTCTAAATGCTCATCAGCTTACCCTTAAGCCCATCTTCAAATATAAGAAATAAAGAGTGGAGGTCGCTTCCATTTGTGTGCCAAAATATACATGCACAACACAAATGGTCACGAGAAGCTAGGCCTTGGACCGCATCGGTCTGTCGCGCCGAATATTATTATTATAATTAAATTCTTTTGGGTCAATTGCCGTAGAGATGTTGAACGTGGCGAGGGTAATGTAATGAAAGTAGTTTTAGTACACTTAACAGCGCCGTCTATAGACAGTATAAGTAATATTGTATTATATAACAATATTTTCGAATTCGCTAAAAAAAATTTAATTTATATGATTACTTCGTTAAATTTTTTGAACTATGTACACACTGTTTTGAAAAGGCTGACTGAAACCGAAAGCTGTAGTTTAAAGCTTGATTTCATACTCTTCTGAAGTACCTAAAGGATCCCATCTTAGGGAATTATTTACCTTAACTGTACTGTTTTATTTTTTTATTCACGGTTCTGTTCTACTCTGTACTATTGAAGTATTGAATGGAGTGCTCATGCGATAAAGGATTCTTCGTATTGGGTATATGGCTTTGCAATTTGTACCTTCATAGCAAGAGATGGTCCTGTTTTTTTCTTTTTTCTAAAGAGAAGATTGGTAGCCATCAAAAGTTAACTACTTCGGAGCTTTTACAAAAGTTGAAAGTTAAGTATAGGGCAGTGACTAAATTCTTGTTTTTGAAAAACAAAAAATGAAATCAAGGCGTAGTAAAAGGAAGTTTATGATTACTATGCTCCTTCGTAAGCAACAATCGAATATTGGACAGCTGAATTTTAATGAGGACCTACGAGCATCTATCATATAAACAATGAACAATTGACTTCTCCTAGCGAATTGGCACCGCAAAAGGCAAAAGATAGCTGGAAATATTATGGTCAATTTTCTGGAGAACATAATATATACCAATTACCTTGAAGGGAAGGAATAACAATAAAAGGCAAACGTAGGTTTTTGAATTGAATCCTTTAATGAAAGTTCAAACAATTCTTACATTTCAATCTGTACTTTTAGGAGTATCAGCTTTAGGAGATAACTTATTTAAGATGATTCGGTACAATCGTACAGCTTTGGACTAGGGCTCTTTTAATATAACGTTTTTTAGGATGTCGTATTCCTACCGCATAAATTGAGTTTACAGGTTGGCTACTGTACAAAAATAAATAGATGAATATAATTTTCTTTTTGATTATTTATTAGCAGCCGATTATTTATTTTGTAAATCGAATGGTAATACAATCTTTGTTTGGAAGCCAAAAATGTCTTCAAATACATTTATGTATATATGTTGTATATATTATGTATATCGCAATATTTAAATAATGTTTAAAGCTCTTATCAATACTAAGATTACATTTTATGACTAACTGACAGATTAACAACTGGAGAATGATGGATTTGCTAAAGTATTATTTCCAAATTAACAACGGCCTGCTTAGGAGTACCATTAAGAGATTAAAGCAAATTAACATCTTTTATTTGAACATAAAAAGTTATTATCGATAATTTGCATATCCTTTACTGCTAATAGCAATGGTCACTGTATAAAATTTATGCTTGGTACTATATGACAAACAGCCTAACTAAATTGAACGTCAACTTTTAAAGGCAACAATTATTTTGTACAAGATACATTAAAATCTGCATATACGTACGCAAAAACTACATATAATATTTATTCATCAAATCTTACTCTTATTTTTGCATTATTTTAATTGTATTCCGCAGTCAGCATTTACATCGTAATCAGCACTTAATAGACAACAATAAAAAAGTGTGTGCTACTACTGTTTTTCTGGCAAAGTGAAGAAACAGTCGTTAAACACGACTTAAGTACGTTTGTAATTCTTCTGATGATGCTGCAGAAATATGTACATTAAAGGCTTTCCTTCTGCTGCTTTTTTGTAATTTAATTTTTGTTTTTCCCCATTTCATTTAGAAATAATTAAAAACAATCTTCACTAAGCGATCTGCTCATGCAATTGCTGTTCGAATATTCATTACTGTATGATGAGTGATTGAGAAATTTAGATTGTGTGTGTGAAGTCACGTGTACTCTAAGTGAGGATAACAGCCGCCAATACTGACAACAAATCAAAACACTTAGGTAACAAACTTCAAAGGGTTAATATATCGGTGGCTGGCTGTGGCTTATAGGATATTAAGCTATTCATGCAATCATTAAGGATTTGTCACAATTTTAATCAACAACAGGAATTTTTCTCAACATTAGCGTGTGTTTGTTTGTGTGTGCCTAGTCATATCATTTCTTGAATAGGCAATTATTCGGTAGTCATTAAAGTATTGAAGTGGCACGATTTTTTGATGGCTTTTGATTGGATTATCATTTGGCTGCAATTAAAATTAGGATTTGAGTTCGATGAGAAATGTCTTGAAAGTTATTTCCAGCCGATATAGCATCTTTATTGTCTTTCAATAGTCACATATAGAGTTCGGTCAATTATCCTGTTAAATATCTCACTGCCAATCAAAGTCAAAACATAATTTTGTTCTACCCAATTTTTTATGATGTACGCGTAAGTTGTCTTCCAAGCATTTCACACATTTGCCCGCAATTCAGAAATGTACATTGCTACTTGCTTACAGTAAATAAAAGAATAAGAAGTAATAATCAGAACTGAAAACCATTAATTAACGTTTGCACGAGCTGAACATGGAGAAGACGAATAATGTGGTATACAATCGCCTCGTTTCATGTAGACAATTACCATTATACTAATAGCAAATATCATTAAGTCTAATAATCATAATTAATCTCAGAGTGATCATCACGATTGGCAAACACGACTCGGCATCGCACAGCTGTAAAAATGAAGATGAAGCTAGTTTAGCCCGTTGACTATATGGACGTGGACACCATTGAAGTCTCTAACATTTTATCTTCATGCACTGCGCAAGGTGGAGGTGGGAAACGATATTCTTAAAATTAATCGGGCTCCATATGAAACTCCCACGGAGCACAATGCACACATAGAGAGAGAGGGAGAAAAAGAGACTTCCACTTTCAGCGCTTTATGGTACATGTTTTTCCCTTCCAGCCAGTACACAAATAAAAACAAAAAATAAATTTTCAAATTTCAACCGATTTAACCAATCAGTAATCATTGAATCAGTTGAAGTGGACGTGTAAGAGTTCGCTGCGCCGGAATGCTAAGAAAAGACCAAGAAGTTGCTGAATTGCTCGCACACGCTTTTCAAATTTAAGAACTGTTAGTTAACCAGTTCGTGTCAGTCAGTCTGCATACCAGAAGTTCTTCTTCTAATAGCAAAACGACAGCATTAATCTTTTTTTTTGGGGGGGGGGAGAACATCTCTACTGTGATGCGCTACGTCAACCGCGGCGACCAGGAATCCACCATCATCATCGTCATGTTCCAACACAACCACACTGATATGCAGGTTGCGGCCCCGATATAAAGAGCATGATGATGGTTTCTCGAAACATAATTACCAGCAGAATAAAAGCTGTGAAAAATTCGAGACACGACCTCCTTGTTGACTTTCCATGTATTTGTGCGGAAAAATATGTTATGGAGTCATTTGTAGATAGTATGAAATACAAATATTTAACTACATTTATTTCTTTCTAGATTATTAAGTAACAATCCACTTAAATAGCAAAATATATTTTCTTGATTTAATTCCAGATGACCTGCACATGAACAACACAATAATGATGTCATCTAATAGTTAGCACATAACGAAACTTCCAGCTCAGAAGAGAATATTATCAAATTAAACTTTTGAAACATCACAACAACAACAACAAGGAGGCTAAGTTTTCTCTGTTATAAAAAGAACCGTGTCACTTACATTGGTATACCAATGATTGGCTCAGATGAAATGTCATCGACTAGCATGGATATAAGTGAATCATTTCGACCGGAGGATTTGTCAAAAACAGATTTTTTTAATTTTGTCACAGCCCCAGACATGGGCATAGGAATTGGTGTTGGAGTTGGAGTCGGTGTGCACGGCCATGGCCATCATGGTCATGACCGACCGCCTGGTTCGAACGATGGTGGTGGCAGTGTTGGACCGGGCGATGCTGATCCAGCATTGCAAGGCTATGATCAAGTAAGTAATTTGGTTGATTTTTTTTGGAACATCGAAAAAAATTTTATGAGCAATTAAACAAAAGACTTACCACACAAACTTGATATGATAGAACTTTTTGTTTGGTTAGATTTCACAATTAATATGGTTCTTTGCATGTGCTCATGTAACTTTCATGTCAAGACATATCGATGTGAAGTTGAATAAAAACGAGAAAACAAACTTTGAAAAAACTGAAAAGACTTCGAGGATCATACATCGCTCTAACCATATAGCATCACGAAACACACAAATCAGTCAGCGACTGTTTTCTAACTTCAAGATATCATTCGGTCTTGTCTTGTCTTCTCAGATAAACTTAGAGTAATGAAATAGTATCTTAGTCCAAAATAGCATTTTTATATTCCGAGTATGACGCGTGTCGCGTGTCGTGCGTGGCGCGTGTGATGGGTTGTACTTATTTTTTTTTTTGACTTCTTTGAGGTCCTTTTTAACCAACTTCCACGCGAACTAGAGAGCTGAAATTTTGTGAGTGCCTAAGTCCTAAATAGCATTTTTTATATTCCGACACGTGTTGCATTCCGCGTGTAGCGCGTGTGATGGGTTGAAATCGCGCCATTTTTTCGTTTTTAAGGTCTTTTTTAACCACCTTTCGCACGACTTAGAGCGCTTTGTGAGCGGCTTAATGTTAGGGGCCCATTTTTATATCCCACTTTTGACGCGTGTCGAGAGTCGCATGTGGCGTGTGTGTGCAGCGTGGAAAAAAGAAAACTCTTTGAAATAGTTCCGACCTAAAACCAGACATTTTGGCGATTATTACCAAATAATAAACGACCGTGTGGCGTGTTTCGATGCATATATAAAAGTTTGTACCAGAAAACCGAAGTATTTTTTACATTTAATTGTTTTAAGTTTAAAAAAATTCTCTAATCGTGGATACACAATGTACAGTTTTAATAAAATCGGGTACATTTTTGTTAGGGAGCCCGTTCCCTGGGCTCGATTGCTTCCAATTTTAAGAACAAGTTTTGTCCATCGGAGATACACATGTGTATAAAATTTTAAGAAAATCGGGTAAATTTTGTAAAATATTTGAATGGGAGCCACCGACCCCGAGGTCCGAGGGGCCCAAAATTTTAATAGATAGTGTTTTCATCGGAGATATGCATGTGTGCAAAATTTCAATGAAATAAGACTAGGGAAGTGGGTTAAAAATTGATCACAAGATTCCACGACAAACAAACCCAAACGAATTAAAAAATTTCGAGATTTTCATATTTTTCAGTCATCGCGTGAAATACATAGTAATTTTCTTGCCCGCCCATAAAGGCCAGCATTACAAATAAATTCAGCAAACAACACTGATTACGAATGCCGCACAAACAATTTCTGTCAAACACCTCGCAATATATAACACAATAATCGTACACAACAACAGGCACATGAAAAGTATTTCCCGGACCAAAGAACAACCGAAGCAAATTGACCCAAACTACAACCTACAAGTACACTGCGCAAAAATTATTGTTCAATTTTATGCTTATTTGCCAAGGTAAATAAATTATCAATTTCTTGAACGTTTATTGCTGGACGAGCAGCATGCTGCGGGTGAATGTAGTGTAGATGTACGAACGTATATGACCTGACCGCGATAATTTTCAGTTTACATGTCTACTACTCTGCGTATAATAATGCCTCGACAGGCTGCTGCGAATTCCATTCAATTTGCTTCTCACCCTTCAATCATAAAAAATAACAACTTTTCGTACCTCACGCTGTGCAGACAATTGAAGGATTCCAGATGTGTTCCTTCTTCTTTAGAATTCAAGAAGTCATAATTTTTGTGTTGATTGGGCCATGTCATTAAGTTTTTGCCATGATAATCAATAGATTAGCACACGATATTCACTTATTTACTAGGTGGTCATCATCAAAGTTTTGCGTTTCTTTTGATGAGTATGAGTATGTTAGATGACCTCAATGTGGCACATGGGAACTTAACGATTCAAATGATAGACACAACTTTCCACCGCGGCTTTGCATCCCATCCCCACTAACCAATCGAGCGGAAGTCTAATATTACTCATGTAACATTGTTGCGTGTCAGACCTCACTCCTATTGACAGCGGTCATCCGCCACAGAGAAGACTTAGCGCGTGACCCGCACCACCTCCAGAGACGCATCGTAAATCATCTGCTCGAAATAATGACACAGCGCGACGAAACGCGATGATCAACTAGTCAGCGTTCTCGTCAGATTTCAATCATTCGCACTGTCAATTAGGTGTAACCATAGGTTTTCTCGTCTTAGCCTCAGTATTGCAACAACGCGATACTCTCACATCTTCATGCAAAGGATCAGTGCGAGTTGTAATGACTCGGCGATTATTATTATTATTGTTATTATTATACCACAGTGGGAGGAACAAAGTTGTATCATGGAACAGGCTACTTTATAGGATACATTGGGACATTGATCATGACACATTATCATAGTCATTATCATAAAGTAAACGAGCTTCCGACCTTTTCACCGGACCATCATCTTGCACGGTGCATGAAAAGCGTGACCGAGGGAATGACTTAAGCTTATGGATATTGTGGTTGCGTTGTGATCATGCAACAAACGAAGTGCAATGTCAACATTACTTTGATAATTTCTCCTCGCAGTCTGCTTATTTTAAATTAATCTATGAAATTTTGTTCTTGTGTGCGAAATCTCATAAGCAAAATCAGCATAAGTTTGGTAAAGTGTATTCGGGTCTTGATGGAGGGGGTCTGTTTTACATGTTCTTCAGTGATTTGATGTAATCAAAAGGTACGAGTACAACCGTAATTTTTATTTATTTATTTTATTTTCGACCTTTTAGGGGGCGGGCTATTTTTGTTTCAATTTAAAGTTTTTTATTTACATGAAAAATTGAATTCAGTGAAAATTTTCGTGTGATGATTTTTTACGATTTTCGAAAGGGGCTAACTCAACAACAGTGCTTCGAATCACATCATTCGACTTTTGGTGACAAAGCACCATCATTGGCTAGTGTTTATAATTGGTACAATGAATTTAAACGAGAACGACGTTCACTCAAAGACGAGCCTCATGAAGGTCGTCCAAAACCAGCTGTTGTGCCAGAAAACATCGATGCTGTCAGAAAACTGATTGAAGAGGATAGTCACATGACTTATCGGGAAATCGGGGCATGCCTAGACATTAGTAACACCAGCGTATATACGATCTTTTATGAAAATTTAAAGCTATGTGCACGTTGGATTCCACATTTTTTGATAGACGCACAAAAAGAGGTTCGTGCCGATTGGTGCCGCCAAATACTTCCGAAAACGTATACAAGATCGTGACAGATCATGGATATTTGCATATGAGTCGGAAAGAAAAGAGCAATCGACTGTTTGGGTCTTCCAATTCGTAGGAAATCCAACAAAAGTTGTGCGAGCTCGGAGCTTTGGGAAGCCAATGGGCGTGTTTTTTCACGAAAACCGGTCATTTGGCTATTGTGGCTCTTGAAAATCAAAAGACAGTTAATTCAGCCATTTGTTTGCCCGAGGTTTTCAACAAATTGAGAGAAAACAACCAAAAACGGCGAATCATTTTGCATCACGATAATGCGAGCTCACACACATCACATCAAACAGGCGAGTATTTGAGCACTAACACGATCGAATTGATGGGTCATCCGCCTTACATCCCCGACTTCTTCCTGTTCCCAACAATCAAAGATAAGATGCGTGGAAAACGATTTTTATCGCCTGAAGAAGCGGTTGAAGCGTTCAAAAACCATGTATTGGAGCTACCATATTCGGACTGAGGAAAAGTGTTTCGATAAATGGTTTGAGCGTATGCGTGTGTATAAATCTTAAAGGCGAATATTTTGAAAAGCAATAAATCAATTTTTGATGAAAAATTTTAATTTCTCATTACTTTTTCTATAAACTTTCACGGCATCCGCGCCAGAGGTCACTATATCGAGCAGAAATATGTTTTTAATAAAATGTTTAAGGATTTTAACATTCTCTAAAAAAATTGAATGAAATGACGAAATTACAGCCTTTTGATTTAGTAACACTTGTACTGCCGGCCCCTATATATCTATCTATCCCGCTCTTTCAAACTCCAAAATAGTCTCCTATAATATCTGTAACAACCAAACATGAAAAATATGGGACACTTTTGACAAATTTAGTGGTACAACACCTAACGAGCCGATTCATTTTAATTAATGGAACTCCGATACATTGTAAATCCACTTGTCAATGCCGCTAAGACGCCAGCATATACCAGCCCGCTTCACATTTATTCATTCGTCACATGTGCTATAATAATAACAATAATAATAAAAATAATGGTTAATTTTAATATTGTCATAAATTTAAATTAATTAACAAGAAACATAACAATAAATAATTCTTCTGTCAAATTGGTGCAGCAATTGGTGGCGGCGACAGCGGAATCACTTCGCATACGAAGACGGCATGCGCTTTTTGCCGTCGATTTGTCGTCGAAGAACTGAAATTGAAACTTTTGTCATCACCTACTTACGGCAGAGCATTTGGGATCATTTGCTGGACCGAACTGAACTCGTAAACCAGTTGCGCAAAGCACTTTGACTGCACCAAGAGGTGAGGCGGGTATATGTTCCAGAAATTTGTAAGGTAGCATGCCGCCAGCCGTGAACATACGCGCGGATGTGCTATATGTAGACACCCAGACATACGGTGTCTAATGGATTCCTTCATGTGGACCATGTTCAGATAATTACATATTGCCCGCACTGATATGTATGTGTGCCGCACTACGCGGCAAATAAGAAGTATAAATCCATTAATTTTATTCTGTGTCAGTTGGGCTATGGCAATGCAAACGCTTGCCAACTATGTCGTCGTCCGTACCGTAGTTGTCCAGCGCGGCGGCGGCGATGATGCACTCTTGTTTTGTGTTGTATCTGTTCCAGATTCCAAAATCTTATGTTCATGTTTCGCCGAGAAGGAGGACAAGCAAAAACATGCAATAAAAGGCTCCTTTTATACTCAAACGCAGGGGTCGTCGTGGATGGAGCACAACATTAATAACAACAATTGCAACAATTTGAACCAGAGTGCTCGGTATGCTACTACACACCCATTGGTCAAAGTAAAAAATAAAAAATAAAAACAAATTAACAGCAACAAAAAATAATCGGTCTGCAAAATACAATTAAGTTTTAGTTTTGGCGACCATAGCGCAGTCATTGGTTTTTACTGTAAACTGGAGTGTAATATTTTTTGTTGCATTTTTTTTTGTTTGTCGTTGTTATTGTTGTTGTTTTTACTATCATTGGACCTCTGCTGCAGTGCAGTCAGTGTTCGACGACGAATGGATAATTTCCGTGTCAAATTGTCGCACATGCAAATATCTACACTGGTATTATTATCTATATTATTATTGTTATTATACTCGCGTACTACAACTACTTATTGCCATTAGTATTTGTGTTGAACATGCAATTGTTGAGAGTGCCGTCGCCACATTGCCAGCTCAACATGATGTGATCGGTGATCTGCTCCTTTGTTTCCTACCATTGCTAATATACTTGGCTGCTTGGCTCTTGGGTGGATCTCGTTAACATTTTTTTCGTTTGTCGTTTCTTAAAATTTCGTAATTTGCAAGCAGATAATATGCATGTGTCTCTTTATATTATATGCTTTTTATTAGTTTGAGTTAAAGTTAGTCTTTGGTTAATTGGTTCTTGTCACCCATAATAATATATTTTATGTCAGGCTGGCTATAATGATCATGTCAGCTGCAATTACCTATTATCCTATGATGCAATGCAGAGCAAAGAGTTTCAGCTTTTTTCTTGGTTTTTTGTGTCTTTTCTTTCTGTAGTCCATTATTATAATGAGTGCTAATGTTGCAGTTGATTAATTGTCTTGATTAAATTAAATTATTGTTTTTGTTTTTTGTTTTAATATTTATGGGTTTTTTTTCTAAAAACAAATATCTTATCGCTGCACGTTTTTGAATTTTATTCCTTTTTGTCAAAACACAAATGTTTTGCGCTTTCAATGACTGCCATATATAATATCGTCGCGACAGACCATGCGATCCAAGGCCTGACTTCTTGCAACCATTTGTGTTGAGCATGCATATTTTTGCACACAAATGGAGGAACCTACAATTTAATGCCGGATCCGAACGGCGAATTGAGAAGCTCTCAGTGACAAATTATTACTCTCGGACGTTTGTCAAACTTTTGCGAGAGGTAGGACACCGTGAAAAAACATTTGGTGTTACTGGGATTCGAACCATGAACCCCCTGCTCAGCAGTCCATGCTCCTATCCACTGAGCCACGGCGCCCACACTGCCATACACAAACTAAATGACGCAACTCACAGAAAATTTGACAAAAAACATTTGAAGCATACTATATGTACGAAAGACTGCATTGCTTTGAAACTGGCATCGCCATCTCTTGCCTAGGCCGATTACTCTTCTGCCCACCCTCGTAATACGAGCGTTGCTCGATATGTGTTGCGTCAAGTTTTTAAATACTTTATATCACTGGAAATTTATTTATTGATTAGCTGAAATACCCGTCTTTGCAGGCATCATCATCTACACCTAAGTGACCATCTATCCCACTCACCCCCACCAAACTGACCGACCAAGTTATTCATACCCCACACCCAATGACTGCCTACCCATACTGAAGCCTGGCTCTGATCACAAGATTGTAGCCTATCTCCTTCGGGTCAAAAAACCCTGCACAATGGTGAAAACCTGATCAGAATCGGTCCTGTAGGTTCCAAGATTAGCGTATTCTTTTAAAAGTGGGCAAGCTTACGTTTTTATATAATCTAATATATAAAAATCTCGTGTCACGGTGTTTGAGGCTCAAATACTCCGAAACGGCTCGACCGATTGTTATTAAATTTTTTATGTATACTTAGTAGGTATGAGAATAGGTTTTAAAGTGAAAAAAAAATACCGCTAGGTGAAAAAAAAAAAATTTGAGAACGACTGGACTGATTTGGCTATAGTCCGAACATTGTTTTTGTGGTAGTATTTATGGAATGATTTGGCTCAAATTCACACCATATAACGTGGGCGTGGCGTCAGTGGGCGGGTAGCAAAGCGCCCGGGAACAGCTAGTAATAGTATAGATTTTTTGTACCCATATCCATTGTACACTTTTACATCCGGCTAAACTATTCCTTTTAATATTGAACCCACAGTTTTAAAGCAATATTAGAAACTAAGCAGATACCCAGGAAGATGGTTTTGATTTGTTTCATATGTAACGAAATTTCATTCTATGAACAGCCGAAACTCGACTTTGGTAGTTTGGTGTGTGTGTTAGTGATGAGAGTCTCTTTGGTCATACCAGTGTCAAATTTCACGATATGGGTCATGCCGATATTTTTTTATCAGTTTACGCACAGCATTGATGTTTAATAGGACAACAGTTGATTACGAAAGTACTTTGAACTCATAAAACCCGCGAAATGCAGGGCTCTGTATGGAGCACAATTGCACAAAAGTGTTACCAAATAACCACATTAGGATCTCACGTAAGAATATATATCGAGCAATCCTCGTATTTCAACGTTCTACACCCACAACATATTCCTCAATGGAAACAGATCAATCATGGATTACCACATGGAAAATGAAGCAGAAGTTTTATACCTATCTACAACACTTTAACCCCTTAGACTTCCTCGTTTACACTAAACTCTTATTCTTCAATAAAACAGAAAAATACATATATATGATATAAGCGTGCTCCAGAAATTTCAAATGCGAATACTGTTCATCCAGCACTACGATTGAATTCTGTTTCTATTTCGTGTTAGAATGAGTAAGTACTTGTCAGTATCTCGACATCAGATAGCTACGTTGCAGAGTGCACCGCTGTATCTGGATGCATTTGTGCAACCATTTCAAACACTCTGCAAACCTAAATATGTAAAAATTCAACCGCAAGAAAAAACACCACGCTGAGGCCTTTAAGCAAAGCCGTTCAGATAGACACACGCTATATTATAAACTTGCGAGCTGTTATGGCAACAGAACTGCACCTCAAATGATAAAATATCACTACAGCGTAATAGCATAACAGAAAGTTATTATTATAAATAAAAAAACAATTTACTATGTCCACAAATATATATTGCGTGCACTATCTGATATAACACAATAAAGTCGTTTGGTGGTGAGCAGTGATAATCGTTGAATGTCCGCACAAACTGTGCCCCCCATATGGGTGTGACAAGGACAACGCGACTTCAAGTGTATGCTCTGCACACCCTGGGACTGTGACTAGCATGTGTACTATTTATTATGTAGGTGGACTTAAAATTTTAAAATGTAGATCACAGTGACGCTGAGCTAAAGTTTCATAATTTAGAGCTATTTTAACTTTTGAACTATTTCCACCTTTTTACGAACCAAAACAAAAACCAAAACCAAAACCAAAACCAAAACCAAAACCAAAACCAAAACCAAAACCAAAACCAAAACCAAATCCAAAACCAAAACCATATCATCCATTTCTTCAGTTTTCCAAAATATCATTCCGTTTTAAATTTTAACCTTAGTCCTCCTGTAAAAGTATCTATATGAATGCATATACGAGTATAAGACTTCATAAAGTGTAGTGAGCGCAATAAATTGGACGACACTTATTTCAAGTTAAATGCATTGCAGCCATGTATCCAACACTACTGGCACGCAACTAGAGATAGCGAACCAATTGCTAGTCAGTCAGCCGCAATGTAATCGAATACGCAAACATTTCTACGTCTGGACTATGTCAGCAATACTTTGCAGTGCTCTGCCCCAGAAATGTATTTACAACCCAATACAAAAGCTCCCCACAGCAGGTACTAGACAACATTGACGACGGCAAATACACAGCACAGCACGTGGTGAGATTTCTAGTCCTCTTTGTCATAGAAGAGATTGCTCCAGTGTGATAGTTATTATTATTCCTAGAGAAACAGAAAAAGCTTACAAGGAACTGTAATGGTTTCAACTGCATTTTCACGCTATGACTTCGGGCGGAATATTCATCTTTCCGACAAACGTACTATAAATACTATTACATATATACAATGTAGGGCAAAATCTCTAAGACGACAGCTAACACGACAGGTACATTTGTTTTCTAGATAGCCAGTGCCAGTAGTGGTGACGGTGGTAGTGGTGGTAGTAATTGTGGTAGTGCTACTGGTGTAGATTGAGTGCTTCGTATGAATTAATGAGCATAGACAGTGGACTAACTAACAGGCAAGGCAGACAAACCGACTGACAACGCGTGACATCTTTGTAAGCGTGAGGGTATGCGAAACGCGACTACAACTGCAAGAACTGGTCATTTGATTTATTATGATGAATGATGGTTCAACGACCGGTGAGAACAATTGCATTACTACAATTGGTTTCGAATACCTTTCATCAACGAATAAACCCAGTTTCTCGACGCTAATGCTTCTAGCGCCCGAGCTCCGATCTACTGACTGGAGGCAATTCTTTTCGGTAGCATAAAATGCACAAAATAGAGTCACTCACAGGAAGCCATCATAATCATCATTATCATCATCAATATTGTAGGATTATGCGTCCTTTGGTAGGTGAGACTGAGATGACGGTGGCTTCTGTCGGCATGCGCTCTGTTGGTCATTAGGAAAATAAGCTCACGGTCGGACTCGATATTTATGCACCTCTTGCGGTGGTCAACGGTGCACTGAAGATCTGGAGAGACCTAGACAAATAGGCACCTCGAGTGACACAAAGGAATTAATTGCAATGCTTCGCCATTGTAGGTCGTTATGACTTGAACATTTTCTTAAAATTCGCTAAAGCTAACTCTAAGAAGTGCTGAATTTGCAGACGAGTCTTGTTATGAATTATTATGAACGGGAACTATGCTGGGCTATGAACCGCGCTGGAATACTGTTAAGAACGTCACCTCTGATCTTTCTAAATATATTTCTAAGAATCCGGCTTACATTGGGCTGAGTGCCTTTCTGGTGTTGCGCTCGTCGGGATGATGACTTGTTTTGCGCCCTTTGGTATGGCAACTGTTAAAAAAAATCGAATTTTATTTAGTTTTAGTTTAGTTTATTAAGGGATTTTTATTTAAAAATATAAGGATGCGTGTTTAAATGTTATTGTGCTGGCTCGTCGACACGGCCTTGCATAAATATGTCTTATGATAACCTACTCAAAAATGTTTACTTGCGAAATTAAACTTATAATAATGATGTTCACGTAGATGCTTATTTTCACTTACTGTTGTTCTGTAAGTATTGGGACACCTACGACAATAACTCAAAAGGCATCTTGTAGTGTGACTATTGCGCTGGTGGATCACAACACTTTTGTTAGTAATTAGCTGATATATCCACTAACCACCACTCACCGGGAGATACCTCCACTGACCCCACGCCCACGCGTAATCACACCCTAACCACTGACACAAAATTGCAGACTAAAAAGTGATTTTTGTAAAAAAAAAAAGGTGCAAATAACGGTAGAAGAGATCGCCAGTGAGCTGGCTTTGGTTGAAGGTGGACGAAGTATGCGGTATATATTTGAAAGGAATATTCCAAATAGAATTCAAACGTAAGTGTGATTGCACTACTTTTGGGAGGAAAAGTCAAAACCGGCTATTGTCAAACAGCTCCAGGATTTGAATGTGAATATTTTTTTTATTGGACCATCACACGTTACAACGATAATGGTAGAATCAAAAAACGCTATGGAGGTGGCCTTCCAAATACAGAACATCGCCAGAAATGGTTCGCAAAGTGAAGGAAAAAAGTATGCACTTGTCTGCACTGATAGAAGCAACCGACGGATACTGAAAATTGAATTTCAAACCCGTAGGGATTCAAAAAGTGCAAGGTTTAACAACAGGTAAGAGGGCCAGTCCAACGAAAATTTGGGCAAGCGAGCAGCTCTTCGCAAGCGAGAGCCAGCTTCTGTGATCGTTTGGGCAGCTATAACTGCAAATGGTAATTACCCGCTAGTCTTTATCGATCATGACGTTTAGGTTAATCAAGAATAGTGTACTGGGATTCTTTTGATTTAGTAACATTTCGATCGCCGGTCCCTGTAGTTACAAAGTAATGGCACAAAAAGAGTGTCCCATCTTAGTGTGACCTAATTTTGTTCTACAATTGTTTAGTATCGTGCTAGCTATTCATATATTTTAAATGTGTGCATCTATGTACACAACAGTCTAAACAAGATCGTATAGATTGAGGCAAATATCTTCATGACAATTATAGAATCCTAAGCAAGGTGGGAAATTAAAGCAGTCACAGATCTGACCATATAATTAAAGTCTCATTCGAGCAAGAACATATAAATTTATATGTACAGCTACATTACAAAACGTTCGTCAATAAAATAATCAAAACCTTAAAATTGTGCAACGAATTGGTTTGATTGCCACTACATTTTTTGAAATAAAAGTATTAGCAAACTCGGTCAGAAAGTCCATAATATCTCAACGATAAATTTAGGCTTTAACAGACGCCTTCTCCTAAAACTAATTCCCCTTCATTTACGACACTATAATAAACCAAAACGGGAAGATCACTGCAGAAAATATTATTTATGCATCATCACTTGGCGCGCTATAAAAAATAATAATCGCGGCCTTTTTTTATGATGATGTAAGCCCAAAGCCCATATACCTACTCGAGCGGTTGTTACAAGAAATCTTCATTGCTTGGAAATTGTTAATTTAATTGGTAAAAATTAATTGCGCATAATGCTGGATGTTTTTGATTATTAATGCACTTTGTTATATGTATGTATGTTTGGATATGAACGGCAAAGAACAGACGGACAGATGATAATATGATTTGGATGGATGAAATGATCTCTTTCGTCATCACATAATAAAATATGATATTAACCCTGAAGGCATGAAACTTAAAGCAAGAAAAATCAAAAATCATCAAGAAGAATTGCCTGATCATGTATGTAGTTGGTGTTTTTTTTTTCATCTGATCAGTGCCCATTTAAGACTACCACACGGTGTTGTGGAAACAATTATAATTTCGTTCTTTTAGTTCGTTCGTTCCATAGCACACTCGCACAGGCAAAAATAATTGTTTTATTACAATAATTTTATTATCTCGATGACTATTTATTCGAAAATATAAATTTCACTTCAAAGAGCATAATCGTTTAGAAAATTAAACTCACAACTTTACCCATTTGTCAGGAAACAGGATTTTCTTTTTTAATAACAAGCTTGTAAGCCGTAATTATAGTTTTTGTCCAGATACATGCTTTTTTAAGATTCCGTTTGTAAAGAGCTAAGGTATGCATGTTCGTTTGAGTTAAGTTGTTACCGCAAATTGCAAGCAAGGGTGTATTTTACAGTAATAGCATTTTATTAATTTTGTTACAATTGAGTTAGGCTTATCTTTGTATTTTTCTACCTTCTTACTACACGTTTGTTGAGGTTGAAACCCAGTGGTTATTATATATATAGTTGTGTGGGTTGGTGTGACAATATGAAATAAACAACACCAGAGCACTCAGTCCATTGTACTCGTTCCCAGTAATTTCACTATTCAAATATCTTTGTTACCGAAGTACTCGATTTAGTTTCAACGATCGAAGATCTTCGATCGTTATTATATCCTTTTCAAAAACGTTTATCCTTAGCATGGAAAAAACACAACAGCTACAAAGAAATGTATAGTTGTTTCTTCTCCTCCTCCAGGCAGGACTTACATATTAGATCCAATATTAGTCCAAACTTGAACATATGACTTCCAGTCGGGTTTTATCCTGTAAGGAAACCGACCATAGCGATCGACCGTCAGTTCCTTCTATATATTTCTAAAATGAACTTGGCGGTAGTTTGGTCGGCCTATTCACAAAGTACTTGGTAGTTCTACATGTATTTATGGAGTTCCAACAGTGCTCCTGTTAGGCTTCCGTATATCTTCGAGTAACAATAGTTAAGCTTGCCTGACTCAAGCCTAACATTGGATCCGGACCAGTAGAAACATCTCCTTGCGAGTGCATCAGCCGATTCGTTTTCTGTTATGCCTGTATGGTCCGGATCCAGATAAGAGTGACGGAGTTCCATCTTGAAATAGAATTCAGTTTGCTCTTACGTTCCAGAACAATCTTCGAGTTGACACAAGGTGATTCCATTGCCAGTAGAGTAGCTTGCCTGTCACTACATATTGCAAAGAATCGTCCTTATATCTTTTAGAGACAGCCCAGTTGGCAACTTGTAAAATAGCAAATATTTCTATTTGAAAAACATTTGGCCATTTTCCTTAGAATTCTCATCTAAGAACTATCCTTACTCCAGTTCATTCATCAGTAAGGGACACCTTATGGAATATGTTTGCATGAACACTCTTAACTCATCATGCCAGACTTTATTCTTTTCAAGTCGACATATAGCTTTCACCACTTCCACCTGAATAACTTTTTTTTATATATGATAAACTTATTGCCAATGGAAAACTCTCTGGATGACTTACGCCACGGCAATAAGACCCAGAGGTAGCATTGAGAGCAACTATCGAAGTAGAGCTATTTGTCCCAGTTATTCCCAAGCAGAAGTTTATTTTTCAATTTGGTTAGCGTTCTCTTAGCCATTTTCAGACAAGTTCTTTGCCACCAAACAACTGTCGCATAGGTGAGAAAGGGTCTGATTATTGTTAAGTACAACCAGTGTAAAGTTTTTAGACTCAGCCCCCATGATTTACCATTTTTGTCTTTAGATTTAGATACATCATCCGCATAAACTTATGTGTATATTTAATTGACCAAATACGTTAAGCAACAAAGCACCAAAGAAGCAGCGTAAGTACTCCACCTTATGGCATTCTTTAGCCACTTCGACTGTAACTCTATCGTCCATATTCTCTCCTGTCTGAAGAAGACGGCGGGAAAGCATGTAGTGTCTTCTTCTTTCCCTACCGCCTCTTGGACTTAAGTTTAGGTTTTATAGCGCCCAGTTTGCTCGTCCTGTTTACCGATTCTCTCCCGCACCACAGAGATATTCTAATTTACAGGCTTACACATTCTAGGTGACGAGATTCCTTGGACACTTGTTTAGGAGTAGAGGTGGTTGCTGTCTTTCGCTTTCCTGTACTGCATGTCAGACTAGTTAAAACCTGATTATCCAAAGGAGTGATAGTTCTAGTTACTCAATCAACCGCCTTTCCTTCCTTAAAAGGAGTTTTAACAGATTAAATTCAGTGGCTCTCTGCAACAGATGTTGTAAAGATGAGCGTCGAATTCAAATCTGTGTCATTCTCCAAAAGAAAACTCATTGACTCATTCAACGTGTTGCCCTCCGACGATGACCTACTAATAAGTGCATCCTCCGGCCATTAGCTTGCTGCCTCTAAGACCTTGGCCAGATATCTTAGCCATCGATGGGGTTTGGGCCTGCACATCCGATGTCCATGCCACTGGCGTACATGCAAAGTTAAAACTTTTGGTTTACCTTCTATCAAAAATGGTTAGATTGATTCATGTATGAGTTTTTCCTACAAGGTTATAGATCATCACATCACGGAAGATAACCGGGGTGCCACTTATCGGGAACCTGGCATTTTATACCTACCGCCAGGTGACTAGGGTCCGTCGGGTTGTCAGATACAGTTGTAGTTTTCTTTCGTGGCCTTATCTCAACGTTTTAATAAAGTAGCCTGCTTAATGTTTTCATTGCTGACATACGACTAAGTCTCGATTAAGGTCCTCATTGCATCTTATCAAGGTGCATCTAAAATACTTCTAAGAACCTTAGAATTTCTATAGGTATCCAGAAAACCGTTTGGCTAATGACGTTCGCTTTTGTTGAGTTTTAGACTCCACCGCATTGTTCAGTTATAAATTTAAGTAGTGATCCTCTGCGTATTCTAGCTTGTGAGTGCTCGGTTAGATCTTTCAACTACTCCCACTACAACTACTTCCTTCATCTTCTGACACAATATTTCACAATAAAGAGCACGCTGTTCCTAGAAATTGGTGCAAGTCTATTGTAGCGTGTGTTAATTGCAAAAAAAAATAAGTATCATTAGCCAACGTCACAATACTTCCTTTCTTCTCTTAGTATTGTTAGATCGCTTGCGTTATAGTAGATACAATATTGATATGTATGTCACCATAAGGTACAATGCAATTTTTTTCATGACGAAGCAGTTTGAAATGTCGATCAGTTATTTATGTAGCTAGCAAGATCTAATGAAACTACTCCGGCAAACCCCACTTTTAATTTATATTTCAATCACTTATACCATATTTTAAGGATTTGAAAACGCATGTGTGTAGACATCTCCTCTTTTCCCATTTAGGGGACTTAAGCTTGATTCAAAAAAGGTGAGAACACTCTTTCGAATGCTTATGTAACGTTTAGAAATCCACTTTCGATTTTGTTCGTGATTGTGTGTTCTAGAGTGCAGTGCTTCTCTCTGAATATAAACTGATGTGATAGTGGAGTTCTTCTCTCCATTATCAGTCTGATTATTTTATTTAGCAGTTTTTCAAATTGCTTACACATCGATGATCTTTACTAAGACTTTTGTTAAACATTTTTATTAAATGATCCTCCCTCTTTGTTCATTCAGTTCTGGAATTCCGACAAAGACCATCACAGTCGTTTGGAGTCGACAATTTTCGAAGACCTCGATCGCTATTGCTGGCAACAGCAACACCATCAGCAACATCAACTGCACCAACAGACATCCCATCCCGCCACTCATCAATCGGCATTGTCGCCAACCGGAACAGCTGCAGCCGTAGGGTGCCATCAACAACTTGGAACGTCGTCATTGGCTACAAATGCAGCAACATCAATCAGTTCAAACAGCAGCCTAAGTCAGCCGGGTAGTGCGGGTACGTCCAGCAGTCTGGAGAACACAGATGGCCAAATTTACACAATAACAGTATTAAATGGCACTGAGCCATGGTTGAAGCGTGAACCGGAATCGCAATTGCCTGGCGCACTTGATCTGGACAGTTTACTGGGGAATTTTCCCGGCTACATTAAGTCAGAGTATCCATATGATGATAGCGGGTTTAGTACAGACGGAACAAAGGACACCGACACTGCACTCAGTACTATACAACAGCACCAGCAACAACAGCAACAACTTCAGGCTCAACATCAACAGAGTATACACAATGTTGTGACACAAAGTAGTAATCTGCCATCGTTAGTGACAACAATGTCTGGCACACCGGTCGCATCAACTGCGGTTTCAGTGGCAGCAGCTTCGCCAGCAGGAAACAGTCCCGTTCAGATGGGCCAGCTTTTCCCAAATAACAACAACGATTGGCACATGGCGGATAACAATGCGGAACAGGTAAGCTTGTATGGAACTCCTTCTCGAAACAGTGTTACTAATAATTTGGATCTGTTTTTTTCTGTAGAATTCAGCAGAATCACTACTGCGTAGTGCACTTCAGGGTAAAGGCTATTCCAAGGGTCTGCATCTGCAGTATGGTATAACGTTACTTCCTTCATCATCGCCATCGGTCAAAGACGAGGAACTGAGGCGCGTGCTCTTTCCTCCGGAGGCAGTAAGTGTTAACTGTTTAGTCTGTCTAACCAATTTTTGACTTGACTTTTACTTACAGGATTCTCTTGGTTTTGCGGATTCAACGCTTAGCTCACAAATTTTCGACGACAATCAAACAGTACCAGCTCATTCGCATTCCATTGTCACTCAGCACTCGCCCAGCCTCTCTAACAGTGGGCCACAGGCTGGCAACTCGTCACACAACAACACAGCAACAGCTCTAAATACTACTACAACAACATCATCTGCAGCCGGCATTATTGTCGACGACATGTTCCTATCGCTTGAGTCCGCTTTTAATGATGATTTCGAGAAAATCAAACGCATCGCGAACGAGGTTCAGCAATTTTGCTCAGCTGGTGGCGCTGCCGACTATCCCGAAGTGATAATGGAGATCTCTGGACAGCAGCCGCCGTCGAGTCTCCAGCAGCTTCACTCACCATCACCATCAGTTCCGGCGCTGACGACTTGTCCGGCGAGAGACACTCATCAGTCGCCGCAACAGCCGCCATCACGAATTAAATCGGAACTCTCAAATTCTGGAGCGGGCATGTCATCTGTCACAAAAACTTCTTCTGCGAAAAAGTACAAACGATCTTCGTCTCACAATAACAACAGTAATAATAGCAAATCTAACAACAATAACAACAACAATCCTAGTGTCATGAATCACAATAGCAATAATAACAACAGCACAAATATCAGCAGCAGTAGCAACAGCGGCAATAACAACAATGCCACCAGCACCAGCACATGCAGTAATCACAGCAACAGTAGCAGCAGTCCCACCCATTGTAATGGCCAGCGCAAAGAACGATCCCTTCACTATTGTTCCATTTGTTCGAAGGGATTCAAGGATAAATACTCTGTAAATGTCCATATTCGAACGCACACTGGAGAGAAACCATTTTCGTGTTCGCTCTGCGGAAAGAGCTTCCGTCAAAAGGCCCATCTAGCGAAACACTATCAGACGCATTTGGCTCAGAAAAATAACGGAAGCATCGTAAAAGGTAGCAGTAGTAAGCATCACCGAATTACATCAACATCGACCGGTTCGTTAGGTGCAGTTGGCGAGGGCCGTGGAGAAGGAGGTGAAGCTGGAAACGGAGCAACAGCTCAAGTACGAGGTGGGATGATATCTAGCCCACATTCAAATGGTCCCCTTCCATCGCTTCCGTCAGCAAATGGCCTACTTGCAAATAGATAGAAATGTTCGAATCCCATTTTTTAGAGACAAAGTACTTTTACCCATCATTGATCGTTCCTAGCTATCGTATATCTATGTGGCGAATATTAATTTTCTCTGTAATCTTTGAGCGGCAAATGTGATCCTATAGAGAAGCCAAGCAACAATATAGACTAAAGAGCTCGGACCATATAATCCGTTGCGCCCGTTGCGGAGACGTGCTTGTTGATGTTGCCGTATCTCGTACGTAACGGAAGAAGGTGACGCAATGAATACGTTGTCCGTTGTCGCCATAAAGGCAAACAAAAACCAATGCCAAAATAAACTTCAAACTGCTGTGAGAGAACTGCCAAAGCATTTTCCGGAGAGGAAAGTTGAAAGTTGGTCAACTTTTTGCATCGCTTCCGTCACATGTATTTCGTCGGACTGTCAGTTTCATACGTCGACCCAACGGACGCAACGGATTCAATGGCCTGGTCGCTTAAAGGGATCAAACCATATTATCCGTTTCGTTAGTTTCTGAGACATGTTTGATGACGTTGCGGTATATAAAGGGCTCGGCGCATAGAATCCTTTGCGTCCGTTGCGTCGACGTATTCGCTGACGTTTCCGTATGTAACGTAAAGAGGTGACCCAATAAATACGTTGTCGCCGTACAGGCAAACGAAAACAAATGCCAAAATAAACTGCTAGCTGCTGTGAGAGAGAACTGTCAAAGCGAATGCCGGAGAGAGAAGTTTAAAGTTGGTCAACTTTTTGCTTCGCTTCCGTCGCATACTTTTTCTATGGGACACTTCCCATAAGAAAGCGATCTGTCAGTTGCACACGTCGCCGCAATGGACGCAACGGATTCAACGGGCTAGGCGTCGTTGTGTCCGTTGTGGAGACGTGTTCGATGACGTTGCGGTATTTTAAAGGCACGGCCCATAGAAGCCGTTGCGTCCATTGCATCGACGTACTCGTTGACGTTGCCGTATGTAACGCAAAGAGGTAAGCTATTGAATACGTTGACGTCGTACAGTCAAACAAAAACAAATGCCAAAATAAACTTCAAATGGCTGTGAGAGAATTGTCAAAGAATTTGCCGGAGAGAAAAGTTGAAAGTTGGGTAACTGTTTGCGTCGGTTCCGTCACTTGCTTTCCAAATGGGACACTTCCCCACAAGAACGCATGCATTCAATCGATCTGTCAGTTGCTTACGTCACCGAAACGGGTGCAACAGATTCAATGGGTCCTTAATTGACTTGTAGTTATCGTGCAAAATTCAAAGCTTTTCTTAAGAAGTTCTATATACTTAAGTCGATACGCCTGGAAGAATTATGCTGTCACTATGCCAGATTAAGGAAAGAATTTCGTATTGTTTTTTATTTTCGGTACACTTGCAGCCCTAAAACACGCTGATAATTACTATTTTTGCCAAATTTCAATCACAAGTTCAATACACATGATTTTGCGGGCGTGCAAAATAATTATTTAATATTGTTTTGGTGACTAATCTCGTTTAATTTTGACATCTGCTTATCTCTTTTAAGAACTAATCGCTGAACTAACTCACGATACGTTAACAAATTTCACTGCCGCATTCAAAATTTTAGTTTTTGTGTCTTCATGACAAGCCTGATAGAAGCTTAGCTTAAGTCTACTAAAATGTGTTTATTAGTTTTACCTTATGACGATTTTATCCTTTTCCTTATATACTTAAAAAAAAAATTATTTTTAAGCGTGACAAATTTTGCCAAAAGGTGGCCAAAATGGTGATATAAACATAAAAAACAATGAAAAGAAAAACAATATTATACAAGCAACGGCAATTTGTACGACAATTATTTGTTAACACGTATATATTATAATAATGAAATTTTTGCTTTTACAATATCTAAGTTATACTCGTATATTATAGTTCAAATTATTTCATATTAATTTTTGCCACATAAGCATTAATTCATTTACAATAATTATCACAATCAATCGAATAATTATTTTTGATTTCTGTGTAATGTATCCTTGCCATTTTAAAATGTTTATTTTCATGATCTTCACGCAGAAGAGTATATTTTATATGTGATACATACGTAATACTCGTGTATAAAAAAGAAAAGCAATATTTTTAATTTAGCTAATAAATTGTTTAGTAGGGACTAATGCCTGAAACACAAACACGCTTCAGCTTCGGCTTCGCCTGACGTTTACGAGTTCAACCATACGATTTCAATGCTTCCTATAACAATGTCGCTTCGGCTTCAACGTTTCGTTTGGCAATCGTAAAGAAAATCGTAATGCTACGTAACGAAGCCACAAACGGAAGCTCTAGTTCAAAAGTGCTGAACATTTGCTTTGCCTGACAGCTCAACAGCTCTGAAAAATCAACACAAACAAAATTATTTTGAGCGGGAAAATTAGTTATATGAGAAATGTCGTTCAAAGCAAATTCAAAGCGGTTGCTCGTAACGCAACGAAGCCGAAGCTGAAGCGTGTTTGTGTTTCAGGCATAAAGCGCCTAGCTAATAGAGTCCGTTGCGTCCGTTTCGTTCACGTATTCGTTGACGTTTCCGTATGTAATGTAAAGAGGTGACTAAATGAATACTTTGTCGCCGTACAGGCAAACGAACACAAGTGCCAAAATAAACTTCAAACTGCTGTGGGAGAACTGTCAAAGCATTTGCCGCAGAGAAAAGTTAAAAGTTTGTCAACTTTTTGCGTCGCTTCCGTCACATGCTTTTCCTACGAGAAACTTCGCATAAGAACACGTGTATTTCATTGATCTGTCAGTTGCATACGTCGCCGCAACGGATGCATTGGCAAAACAAACAAAAACAACACATAATAATTAATTTTGTTATGAAAATTCTCTAATCGTAGATACAAACAGTTTAAATGAAATCGTAATTGTGAATAAAATAATATGGGAGCTCCTCAGCTCTACGGTCAGATCAGTTGCACACGTCGCCGCAACGGACGCAACGGATTCAATGGGCTGGGCCCTTGAAGGGTTCGAATCATAGAATCCGTTGCGGAGACGTGTTCGTGGACGTTACAGTATATTAAGGAAAAAAATCGGGTTAACTTTGAATAAATTTATATGGGAGCTCCACAGCTCTGCGGCCGACTGCGGATCACTACCAAATTTTAATAGAAAGTGTTGCCATCGAAAAAACACATGTGTGCAAAGTTTGAACAAAATTGGGCTAGTTTTGAAAAAAATAGTGTAGGAGCCCCTCGGCTTTTTACAGAAAGTTTTGTCATTGGAGATACAAATGTAAGAAAGAGAAATGATATCTTTCTATGTTCCTAAAATCCTGAGCCCTTTAACTGCGCTTAAGGCAATTTTCGTTAAGTTTTTAAAATTTCAAAAGCTAAAGTAGTTTAAAGTTTATCAACGCATTATTTTCAAAGTGACTAACCAGTCTCTCCTTATTGTTATATATATATTAATTTATAGATTTATTTTGTAGATGTTTTTGTGTTTCATATTTAGATTAATTATTTATACAGAAAAAACACTCGAAGTTTTAGAATTCTTAACGTCGGTCGCCACAAAAACATGAATGAGTATGTACACTCAGAAAAATAAACTGCCACACTTTGTGATTTTTTGGTGGAGGAATAAATTATAAAGTTAATTACTACTATGTACATATTATGTTGTATAAATGTCTTCCACAAAATGTGTAATATCAAATAATATAAGAACGATTATCGAATAATGCCATTTTCTCCGCACTTTACAATATTTAGTAATTTATCCATACAAAGTGAGTAGAGGGAGTGGTTTTGAATTTTAAAACAGATTCCACACACACAAAACGCATAGAAAAATTTTACATTTAAGTCTTAAATTAAGAATGAACTCAATCTCTCTTTCTCTTTTTGTTTTTCTCCTAAAGATACTCTTGCTAAAAGTTTACATTTATTTATAATTTAATTCAATTCACTTCAATAAAGATCACAAAATTAGTTATTAGTTAGTTTATCACAACATTTAATAGTTTTGTAATTTTCATTTCAATCTAATTTTACATAATTTACTGTTATATTTTTTATATTTTACGTATACATAATTATGCTGTTGATAATAAAAATAATATATTATACATTTCCAGATTTTTATATCCATGAGTATTAGCATTTAAGAGAAAACATTCTAACAACTTAAGATTTATAATTTTGTACACAAAAAAACATCATATTGGATTATTAGCAAATAGGATTATTTTTTTGATATAAATTTTATTGTAGTTAAATGAATAAACAAATTTTATATGATTGAATTTAATCAAAAAGTTTACTTGGTTTTATTTAAGATTATTCCTATAGTCGTAGTGGGATGTGAGCCATGTTCGATTCACGTTAGTGTCAATTCCAAATTATTATCAATTGCATTCTAACTGTAAGCGTCTATCGATCATTGCCATGTCTCCTTTACTTCTTTTACTCTCTTAACTAAAAAATAGTGCGTGTAACCTTTACGCGTGGTTGGAGAGAGGTTGCAGTCGATCTCGATATTATGATTAAATTAAAAAAATAAAGATACAAATGTAAAAAAGACCTCCAAAAAGATTTCCAAAAGACCCCCAAAAGAACCTCTCAAAATAACCCCAAAACATTCCAAAAGACCCAAAAAAACTTCACAAAAGACGCAAAAAAGACCCTTAATGACTCCCAAAAACCCACCAAAAGACCCTGAAAAGACCCCCTAAAGACCTTCTAAGGACCCCCAAAAGATTCTCATAAGACTTAAAAAGGACCCTCGAGGAGGACGAAACAGAACCAAAAGACAAAGAGAAAGCCAAAAAACTACCAAAAAACAATCCTAAAAGACCCTCAAAAAACTTCCTAAATACCCTCAAAAGACCATATAAAGACTCCCAAAAGACCCACAAAACCCTCAGAAGACTTACAAAAAAACCTCAAAAGATTTCCAAAAGACCACCAAAAGACCCCTAAAGACCCTCAAAAGACTACCAAAGGGCCCCCAAAAACCTCCCAAACATTCACAAAAGCTCACGAAAACATTTCCCAAAGACCCCCCAAAATATCATCAAAAGACCCCCAAAAGACTTCGAAAAGACCCAAAAAAAGATCACCAGAGACCCTCTAAATACCCCAAAAAATACTTTCAAAGACATTCAAAACACTCCCAAAAACCCCTCAAAGAAACCAATAACGACCCCCAAAAAACCTCCCAAAAAACCCCCAAAACTCTTCCAAAATACCTTCCAAAAGACCTACCAAAATATCCCCAAACACTCCCAAAAGAACCCCAAATACCATCACAAGACCCCAAAATGAGCCCCAAAAGACTCTCAAAGGACCCCCCAAATACCCCCATAAGACCACCAAAACACATCCAAAAGACCCCCAAAAGACCCTTAAAATACTCCAAAAATCGGCGTACAAAGAAACGATCACTTTAACTAGATATAAACACTTTTAAGCTTTACCTTAAACAAATGCTTATATATGTATGTGTATATAGATAATTAACTGGTTGCCCGGCGTTGCACGGTTGTAAAATTTGACACTAATATCCTCCCTTCCACTGACCGTCAAGCTATATCGTGACTAACGTGTGTTCGCTGATACTGCAGTAAATAACAAAAGTATTTTCTATGCACACACACCAGTGTGGATAATGTCTACTTTCGAGGGTAGGTTATAGCGTAGGAAACAGTCACTATCGTCTATGGTCATGTGAGAAAGCTATTAACATGCCATATGCATATGTTGCTGCGTTCCATTAAATCTACGCTAGTTCGAATATGAACTTATATTATACAGGGTGTCCCCTAATTCGGCAAGGATAATTTGGGAATTGATTCTTGAGTATATTCTAAGAAAAAAATCGTTCTACAGTACGGGTCTATTTATGCAGTGAAGTGAAGCCTTGACGAATGTTATGCTATATCATACACAACAATGGGATACAAAACAGTGTAAATGAATTTACACTTTTATTTATCTTTGACGGCTAACTTCATCCGCGCGACATTCGTATTTCCGATATATGTACTGAAATCACCAATGCATTCAGTTACTCCTTAGCCGCGCCTAAAGAATTCCACTTCAAAAAACGAACATCAAAAGGCGAATCATCATCTCTTCCTTTACAAATAACAAATAACGATCCGATGGATGTTCTCGCTAAACGTTTTCCAGTCATTATATCGCAAAAGCACTTGCTATCTGAGTTTCAGGCGGGTTTTCGAGCAAATTACTCAACAACGGACCAAATCTTCATACTCACAACAGTTGCGCTGAGCTACAATAGAAGGAAGAAAAATTGTATGCGTTCTTCGTGGACCTCGAGGCGGCTTTCGACACAGCCAGTCCACTGTAGCACTTTTCTACGAACTATACAATCGTGGGCGATCCAGAAAGTTTTAAAAACTGATCGAAAAGATAATGAAAATAAGTCTTTAGCCGTATGGGATGGAAAGCAATTATCAAATTTATTTGAAACAATAATCCCTGTTGCAATATTAGCCCACAAGCATCTGTGATGTTTATTGATGACATAACAGAAGCTCTATGTGAAGTGGAACTTCCATAAAAGCTCTGATATATGCAGATGATTTAGTCCTACTTGCGGACTCACCAGAGAGCTAGCAGAGAATGATAAACAGGTTACAAAAATACAGCGAAGAGTCAATATAGCCAAATCTAGGATCACGGTTTTAAGAAAATGAGGAGGACGATATGCGAGAAATGAAAAGTGGTTTTTTGACGGTCAAGAGCTAGAAATAGTTAAATCGTACAAATAGGCTTGGAAAAACTATCTGTAAGATAAGCACATATCCTTAAAAGTAAAATATCAGATATTTCAAGCGGTTTCAAAATCAGTGTGTGGTTATAAGATGTATGATACCGTGGAAAAACCGATGCGTTTCTTTTTGAAGCGGATAATTATTCTGCCTCAAAGCACACCAAATAGTATGCTTCTAGTTGAGACTGGTCTTCCCCACTATTTATGAATACCTTAAAACTTAATTATATAACTTAGATTATACATATATTGAAAACGCTGGCCTTGGAGCAGGAAATGTTGACTAAACGTATATATATATACATTATTGAGGCAAAAATACTTCGGTTTGAAGAATGGCAGTTACTTGCAGATTCCTGCTGACACACCCACCATTTAAATTCGAGAAACAGACTCAATTGGAAGAAGGGGCTGTATAATTTACTAATGAAGCTGGATGAGAAAATGCATAAAGATAACATCGAAAATGTAAAAAGTTCAGTCATAGACTAATTATATGCAAACCTCAGGAGGCTGATATGGTGATGATTTTAAATGACACAAACTGGAACAAACTAAACAATTATTCTCAAAACGCGTTTAAATACAGAAGAGAAGAGCATACATTAACAGTATCGTCAAACTCGGGCAGACGGCTTTTTAGCCATGTCTTATATTTAAGAAGCATAGACTTCTATTTTGTGATTGAAATAAAACATAACATAAGCGCATGTTAAGTACATACCTTAAATTCTGATCTTGATTACTTGACAGAATACAACAGAGCTTCTAAAACCCGATAATGACTGAAGTTGTTTGCTAAAGCAAGACAGAAACCCAAAGTCATCATCACTTTAACTGAACAAACTGAAAAGCCTGCAAATTTTGTTTTATGCTTTAAGGACAAATTTAGCTGTAAGTGATAAAACCGACCCGAGCAGCCGTTCAAATATTTCGCATGATCTTAAGAAATAACTAAAAAGTTGAACTATAAACTCGGTGTTTTGTGGATGCAAATATTGAAATTGAAAATTAAACCCATCTTTTGTAAAATTTTTATTGTGAGACACAAATGTTTTGTCATAAATACCACTCTTCAGCAAACAGCAACTCAAAATACTGTATTAAATGTACCCGACAGAAAAACATGCAAATAAAAACCACACATTATATTTGGATTTTCTGTTTTTTTTATTTGTGTATTTAAAAAGTTATTTTATATTTTATGAAATCAAAAATCACCCTTACAATGAAATTACATAGCTTTTGGAGCTTCAACAATAATTTCTTCAAGTGGCTTGGTCGGGGGTGGAATTTTGTATTCTGTCTCTGGTGTTTCATAGAATTTCTCATCCTTTGGTTCGACAACGGAAACATTATCTGGCAATGGTTTTTTCGGGCCAATTTTATTCTTGGGATCGTATGGTAACATGATCTTAACCTTAATACCCAAGACACCCTGTCGGAGAAGAACATGACGGGTAGCAGTCTCGACATAATCATTACATGGATCACCAGAATGGATCATGAGACCATCGACGAACTTCATTGACTTGGCACGTTGACCACGCAACTTTCCAGACACGACGACTTCGCATCCCTTGGCGCCAGACTCCATTATGAAACGAAGAACACCATAGCATGCACGACGGACGGCCAATCCTCCAGTCAACTTGTAGCGGAGTGATTCAGCTTGTGCGATGGCGCAAAGACCACGAGTCGCAACTTTCTCGGCGTACAATTCAATACGGCCGGGTTCAAAGTTGAAACGTTTCTGGACCATGGCAGTCAATTCACGGATGCGACGACCCTTTTCTCCCAAAACTTGTTGGGTCTTGGTGGCCATAATAATGATCTCAGTTCGTGATGGAGTGACACGTACCTCCACACCAGAGTAACCATCCTCAGCGAGTTCACGAGTTAAAAACTCATTCAATTCTGCCTTGAACATGCCATCGGCAACGAACTAGAAGGACGAACAGAAATGGTATTCATTAGAAATCACGCAATTTTCTGGTGAAATAATAGGTGGTTGGGATTGTAATTTCAAGGTTAGAATAATGAGTACAATATACTTCCAACAAATTGTTTTCATACAACTTTATATTTTACATATAACACATTATCTAAAGAATGTTTTACCTATTGTTTTTTTAAAAAAATCTGCATAATTACCTTCCGTTTTTTAGAAATTGTGAGGCTCATATTTACTTTAGTCGACTCGCACAGAACGTGGTCAAAAAGAAAGAGGGACGCGCTGCCTTACCGGCAATATGGCCGTACATCAAACGAACGTTGACGTTCTTTTAAAGCAGTACAGTAGTACATACCAACCTTCTTCCTCGTTCAAGTGCTACCAACTCCGATTACTTAGAATCTCGCCAATAGCAGTGCTAAGATTATTTATTAAATACATACACTATCAATTTCTTTTTGTTTTAGCGTACCTTATAAAACCAATTTTACATAATTAGATTTAATGATATTAACTTTTCAATTTTTTAAATGCTTACCATCTTATTGAGTCAATGTGTACTAAATTGTGAAAAATGTAACTTTGAGTATTTAATGTAATTCTACAATTTATAACAACAACACGCAACAAGGATATTATATCTCTTAGGTCCAAATCGATAGACAACATTAGTATATATAGCCCTACAATTATATATATATATATAGTTGACTGCGTAAAACCTGGTATCTCCCGACACTATTTGGTAAAGGCCTGTGGAATAATATCGCAAAGTAATCATAATTTGTTGTTTTACTCTCGAATACATCCTACGTTATCAAAATTTATTATATCCTATTCTAATAGTTTTGCAAGCAACAAATACTTTTTTTGAAAAAATGAAATTGTCTCACGAACAAGGAATAATAATTTTCGTCAATTCATGCTTGAAAATTACGTTTGATTTATTTATTTATTTTTTCGGATGCGCCTGTAGGTGCAGGAATCTTCTTAAGATATCAATGATTTATAATTTACTTTTTCAAAAAAACGTTTAAAGTAAGTATTTTGCGTAATAGTTTGCTTTGATCTGAAACAAATTAAAAACTCGCATTGAATTAATTTTTTATTTTGGTTGCGATTTTTTTTTTTTTTTTTTTGTGATTTGTGAATTGTGACTGAATTCAGTTCAGTTTCAAGTCAATAGCACAATGGGAAGTTAGTTTAAAATCAAATACAAAATTGCACCCGCACAGACAGACATACACGAAAGCGATCCAATAAAAGCATTTGACATTTTCTAGTACTTTTAAGTCGAAGTCCGTCGGATTTGGTGTATTTCGATAGATGCGGCAACAAAAATTGGATTATGCACAACGCATGCTTTCTCGTTGTATCTTATCTTTTAATTTATTTTTTATAAAAAAAATTGGGCTACTTTCAATTTTTAATAGTTTTTATATTTAGTAATTATATATCCATAGTTATACTGGTTTGAATAATAGTATATTCTACATGAAATTTGGAAATATAATGTACTTCTTAAAACAAATTTTATATATTTAAATAAATGTGATGCCAACTCCCATAGAAAATAATTTACAACAAATTTAGCCTGCATTATCCCCATTAAAATCCATTATTAATAACTGCAACCAACTTCAAAGGAATTTTCAGCCATACCAAAAGCAACGAATAGTAATCAGCCATCTTTTTTAATACGATTATTCTATCAATTTAGCAAAGGAGGCAAGAGCACAAACTGAATTGATTTGGTGCAGTGCAGTCAGCGCAATTTTTTCTATACAGCGATTTTATCAAACTAGGACATTTTAATATAAAAAATAAACTAAGTTAATTTAAAAGTAGAGATGTCTGAATCAGGAAAAAAACTTTCCGAATTACGTGTTAGCGACTTGAAAGAGGAGTTGGAAAAGAGAGATTTGGACACGGTCGGTGCCAAAGCAACTCTTGTAGAACGCCTGGAAAAGGTAGACGAACCGCCATTTTCTTTTTCATTATATTGATTTTTATTAATTTGATCAACTTTTGCAGGCATTGAAAGATGAAGACATAGATCCAAGTACATATCTCTTTGGTGCACCGCAGATTAGTCCGTCGAAGAAAATTGATGGTGCCTCTGACGACAAAGAAGAACAAATCTTGGAGGAATGTGAAATAAAACAGGAAGTAGAAGTCCATGATGAAGAGGATGGCGACGAAGGAGTGGCAGAAAATGATGACTACGAAAGGGGGGATGAAATGGTAGTGGATGAAGTTGGAACTGTAGATGTGAGTTTTTTATTATTGATACACATGAAAAAATTAGTATTTTATTACAAATCAAAATGATATTAGGAAAGATAACGACGCTTCATCTTCGAAATAGGCCCGAGCTCAAAAACATAATTTGGTGATTTATACCAAATACAATGTAAAAATAATATTATTATTAATTTATTATTTACCCAGTTAATGAAGTTTTTATGCATGATTTTATGGATTATAAATTTTCTCTTTAAAAATCGTGCAAAGTAAACGTTACACAAAAGTGAAATGGCCACGCTAAGGTAGATTTCCTTGGTAAAAGATGAAAAACAAAAGGTGTTTCTACGGTATCCGTTATTACGGTATTTTTGCCACATCCCCCGCCCACCTCCCACAAATGTGGTAGTGTCGTGGGGTCGACGCCACCTTTGGTTGGGAGGGGCATCCAAAGTTTTGTTTCTTAGAAGGAGGTGTGGGGGTTAATTGGTATCATACGAAAGGTAATAACAATACCTCCAATCAAAAAAATATAACCCCCTCGACGGAGTAAGAGTAAAAAACAGACTTTTCCATAAAAGGGCAATCTGTGGCGTGCTTTAAAGTGATAATTAGGTCTAAACGCCATGCTATTCTTAAGGGCGTGGCTCAGTTTTAACGGAATATCAATCAATTTATATTGCGTTTATATGCAACTTTTATCTAATTATGCTTCTCCCATCTCGAAAAAACGAACACGAAAGCTGAGAATCGTTTGTTTACATTGTTTTGTTGCATGTGTTGTTGTTGCATGTGTTGTTGTTGCAGTTAGTGAAAAGAGGGGTAAATCTTCCAAAATATCAAGATCTGTTAGATGGGGAAATTTGATCTACCGTCGATTGGTTTTTTGGAATAAACAAACAACTTGACAGCCAAAAAATCAATCTGCGCCAGATTTTTTTTTTTAAAAAAAACGACATCAAAAGAGTAAATTGTCATAAAATCTCTCAGAGGGAGGGAGCAAGCACACAAAAAAGTACGTGAAAGCATAAATCCACAAAATTGTTGTCAAAATCTCTTGCACCACAATTCAACATTCACAACCACAAGTAAGGGAATTATGTGGTTTTCTTTTGATAGAAAAGGTGCAAAAATACTACATTTAATTTCACATACAAAACATGCGAGTGCACATTTTTCGTTCGCTTAGCGCCAAAAATTAGTGCACTTTGTTAAGAAAGTGTAGAAAAAAACGAACGCCAATAAACTCGTTTTTAACAGAATGTTCACATGTTGCAGACATTTTTGTATTTTTTTATTAAAAATTCGCATGGAGGGGAAATTAACCCGTAAAGTGCGTCGTGAAAAAAGTTGCAGGGAAGGCGTCGTGCGGTCCAACGGACCGCAATTTTATTTTAAATTTTTTTTATTTTTATAAATGATTGTTGAACATATTGTTCTAAAGGTATACGATGATATATTTTAAAATAATATTATTTGTTTCGAAACAGCGTTGCACCAAAAGAATGTGTAGTATTTTATATAAGGATGTCTAAGGTGGCTGTTTTTAGGCAATACTCAAATCATATAATTTTTTTTAAATAAAACAATTTTAAAAGTATATTTATATTAATTCATTTATTAATTCAATATTCATTGATTCTCAAACCATCAAAAAAAGAATTAAAAATTAAAAAATATGAAAAATGACGTGGGCCAAAGTTGATACTTTTTTTACACAGTTTCTGACAACATTCCATGTATTGCGCTTATTTCTTTCGAGTTTATTTGAAGCGGTTTCTGTAGTTTCTGTATCAGCCTAAATACCTAGAATTCTACTAATCATTATTCGTAGCTCACGCGGCAATCTCTCGTTATTCAATATCAATTCCGAGAGAATACGCTAATTGTTTCAAAAAACTATACCGCAACTCACTTGTGGATATGAGTACATCCAGTATTCTAAAAAATAGTGCCATTCAATATGGTTTCTTCGAAATTCCGGTCACAAACACTAATTTTTGTTGGTACCCGCTTTTGTGACATTTTTATAATATATATTTCAATCTAAAAACGAAAATACAATAAATCTGATTTTTAATATTTTGTTACACTAAATGCGTGGTGCGGTCCCTCGTAAATGCGTGGTGCGGTCCCTCGGACCGCGATAGTGAAATAATTTAGTTAAACCAAGGAAAATAAAAAAATTATTACCTATGAACGTTACTCAACGAAAGTCAAGAAGGTACTTAAAATTGCAGAAAAAAAATTTAACGGTATACCAAGAATTATTTTAATTGAAAATGAGAGCGGTCCCAGGGACCGCACAACGCTCTTTACGGGTTAACTTACTCCCTATTTTCCCGCTGTCTTACTGTTTTTTCGAATACGGGAACGCTTTTGAGTAAAAAGTCGTAACAAGGCGCTGATTGATTTTTTGGCTTGTACACCGCAGAAACGTTTCATTCTTGTCAGTGTTTTATCGCTTCTTTTACCAGCGGTGCTTAAGAGAAATAGCTGCATGCCACCTCTCGCTGAATTCAACCGCAATACTCGTGACGCTCTAAATGCTCATCAGTTTACCCTCAAGCTCATCTTCAGACGTACAGTTAAGTTCAGGGATTTCATTCTTAAGACGTAAAATTCTGTATGTTAAATGCTCTGCTTATCTCTGTCTTTCCACATCACTATGATCCACAGGCATTCAAAACACAAGCTCATAGACATATCCTCTTTTATCCTCCTTTTCCTTAACGTCCACACTGTGACAAGCCTCTCCCCCCCAGAGCATACGCAAATTATAAAAAGAAGGTTTAATTTGAACTCTTTTATTATCAAGCTACGCTTGTCTTCCGATAAGCACTGGTAAACTTTGATTGCGACTGTAATCATAACCTGCTGCACTCAAGCAACTCACGTTTTAATAACGTAACAAAAAACGGAGAGACATTAGCTGGATTTTTGAGGCGAAAAACCAGCGGCCCAACATTTTTGAAATATAGCAAAATGAGTTTACATTTACAATTTGTAACGAAGCCATAAATCATTTAAACTAATAAATGGCTTTTTAAAGAACACATGAATTCATGAATTATATTAAGAAAAAGAATCTACTTTTTATTAGTTCTCTATAGTAACCACGAATTGCAAAATGATTTCGATGAAAAATACAATACTGGGCCAACTATTTTGCGTTTTAGCTCGTATTAATAATATCTACCTCTAAAAGTCTCAGTTTTGTGCAATTGCACAGACGACCCGTAATTGTAGAAAGCGACTTGTACTTCACAATTTCACACGCTCAGAAAATATTCTCAGAACTTTTTCTTTTATTTTACGGCATTTTGTAATAAAAAATAATTTAAAATTTTTGTAACAGGAATTTGTAGAAATATATGATACAGAGGATGAAGAAGAGGACAATCAGGCGTTAGCCGATTCTAACAATCACGACAATGAGGAGTCAATCAACCTCACAATAGGCGAAGATGAGCAAAACTTTCTTCATGATGAGGTAAGTTTGGAATCATTGCTAACGTAATACCAATAAATACTAATTACTCTTAATTCTTTATTTAGGTTCCAGACGATAAGGACAAGAACACAGGTATGTTTTTGTACAAATTTTTACAGTACTTTCTGTCAATTATGTTAGACATAAGTTATTTGGGTGTAAAAAAGCAAAAGTATTATAGATTACTATGTTTACACCACAAAACAGTTAATGTTATTATAATGGTTAGAGGCAATAATTTTAATGCAAAGTAAACGTGTGTGCGTGCAAACTATGAAACTATGTATAGCAAATTGAATTGAAGAATTTGTTTAAGGCTGAGCAAATGAAAATTAATTAAAACAAAAATAATCTCTACTCTAAATTAAAAAAAACACCAATCACTCAACAATTACTACCACTACTACGTGCAGCTGACGATGTAACTGAAGCCAACAACACTTTAAATGAAGAAGATGAAGATGAGGAGAACGAACCAAAGAAAAATGATGATACCATAACCTCTACCCCTGATGATGACAAAGAAGATAACAATGATGAAGACGACTCGGCAGTCAAAACCAAAAAGAAGGAGGACAAAGATGCAACAGAGAAGGATAATAGGTTGGTTTTATTGGAAAGACATCAAACTCGAAAAGACATTTCTCTGTCTGCAACAATCGCCAATTGCAAGAATTTAAATTTTTGTTTCGAATTTTGATGGGAATTCGCATTCTTTCGTTGAACTCTGTTACTTGTATTATGGTACTATGGCATAGCAGTCGTAATCGATGGATTTTAATAAGAGGATGAGTTATGTTTGAACGAGAGAGATTACTTAGAAAAAAACCAGAAAGGTGAAGAAGATTCAACAAAAGTCGGTTGGAGCAGTAAACTTAATGGTATGCAGAAGAGCGGCATTTCAAGAGTTTTTCGGTACAACAAAGAAGAGACCAGCAATCAAAGCAGTTTCCAAAGTATACTGTTCCTAGTGAAAAAAAGAAATAAACAATTGAATTTCTTGCATATTGGCGACTTGTTTTGCAAAAAGGCAGATATAAAAGTGATGGTTTCAGAGCAAATTACCATGCTTCAAAATCCATCCTAAAAAAATCCACAACTCTCTATCATTCATTGCCCAACTTGGCATCGAATAGTTACTAATAATATCTTTCTGTTCCTTCCACGATGGATTCTATCATCTCTCTGCATAGCAACGAACCAAAGTCATCTTCCGCATCGAAATCAAATTCGCAAAAGGATGAAAAAGGTAATTATTTTTTTCGAATTGAATGATGCATTTTTTTATTAGTACTCTGCGTATGTTTATCATAAACAAAAATTACAAGAAAAGCAGTTAAGAAACGCCACCGACCGTGGAAGCAGATAATTTTTACACCGCTGAAACGAAGAGAAAGAAAAATCGGTGTTTAGTGGTGAAGGCTGTTGGGTTTGGAATCTGCAAACGTAGGGAGTTTAAGTGTAGTGAAATTTTTAACAAAGCAGCCCCTTCTCTTTGGCCGTTGTCTTAAGAATATGCTAATTTTGAAGGTCATATTAAAAAGAATAAAAATTTCTGTATGTTATACATATTAGTGGTTTACCTCTAGCAAGGAATCGCTCAAGACCCATTTCCCAGGTTGCTCCTATGTTATTAGAAACGTTGACCTAAATAGGTCAAACTGTGTCTCAAGATCTGATTAATAGAGACAAATTGCTTTGGACGCTGCATAGCTTTAAACCATAAAAATTTGCAGGACTAGATTGCATAATACCAGCAGAAATTCAAAAGACCATATATTATTCTGCATATGTTATAAGAGATAATAAGAATAAGTGAAAGTGGTTTTCATACCGAAAGCGGACAACGGTTTTCACGCTAGTACAAAAGATCTCACCTCTATACCAGTCTATCATCATTCCTTGTAAAAACTTTAGAAAGACTGTTTGATATCCACTTACGCACCAGCATTGATAAAAGACTTCTATCTACTGATCAGCATGCATATTGCAAAGGAAAATCTGTAGAAACATCTCTGCTTTACATTAGTGCGTTATATTTAATATTCACCTCACAACAAGGAGTACACGGTAGTAGTATTCCTGGACATTGAAGGTGCTTTTAACAACGTAAACACATCTGCGATCGCATCTGCACTGTCGAATGCGAAGGCGAATTTATTAATCTTCTGCTCACAAGTCGGATCATTAACTCAAAACTGGGTGTGTCGTCTGCCAAAAGATCTGTCTGCAGAGGAAACCCGCAAGGTGGAGTACTAGCCCCCTTTCTATGAAACTTAGTGGTGATTGAGCTGCTAATATGCCTGAGAGGGGAGCGCTGCAGAGTGATCGTATATCCGCATAAACGATGCGCTAAGTAAATGGGCAGAACGTTGTAGTTTGGGAGTAAACTCCTACAAAACAGAACTTGTCCATTCTCCATAAAAGACATATACTTATCCTTCTCTGATGAAGCCAAATATGCTAACTCTTGTATATTAGGTTTCCACCTTAACAAAGAGTTAACAAAGCCACAGTGACACTCTTCTACAACAAAGCCATTGGTGTCTTCAACCCCATATCACTCGTTGGCTATATATATCGGTAATTAGACCTAAACTTATATACGATCTGGTTGTCTGGTGGACTGCCCAAGACAAACTAGTAGATCACGACAAGCTAAAGAAAGTTTAACGATCGGCTTGTCTATGTATGAGCGGAGCACTTCGCACCATACATCCGCTGCATTGGACATTCTGTTCAACCTAACACCACTTGACATCTTCAGCAGGCAAATAGCTGCTAGCACGGCTGTTCGAAATCCTGTTTTGGCTGAAGAGAAATGTTATATCTGCTAAGGATATCTGCATTTTCTCGGATATTCAAGTTGCTCTGAAATCCCTACAATCAGTCTCTACAAATTCTATTGTAGCTCTAGACTGCCGAGCATCTCTCAAGAAGATGGCGGAGCAATTCAACATTCACCTGTTCTAGAGCATAGAGACACTATGGGGAACTGTAGGGCTGATGAACTTGCCAAAAAAAAATCTTGCCTAGGTTGGATCCGAAACGCTCCAAGTGTTTGATCTCTCTAAACAGATTGCACCTTGGTGCTACAATAGGTATCATTACCGGGCACTGTTATAAAGCGGTGAGCCACATAGCCATAGCGATCGACTGCACTTTGCATTCATTCTGATTCTCGTTGGTTTTTTTTTTGTATTATATAAAGATACTAGCTTTTCCCGGGAGCTCTGCCACCCGCACACATGAAAGCACGCCTTGCCATCACTACCACATGAGGGGTGTTCTATTAGCTAAACCTAAACAAAGCGCCACCTTGATCGTATTCGCACTATGTGGACGACATCACATTAGAAACCTCAAAAATAACAGTATTTCTCCACTATTTAATGGATGTTATTATACTTATAAACCTTCCTCTTCAATCACTCTATCTATTAAAAAAAAAACGCATCAAAATCCGTTGCGTAGTTTTAAAGATCTAAGCATATATAGGGATATAGGGACAGAGAAAGCGACTTTGTTTTATACTATGTAGTGATATACCCGAACGAATCAAGTACATCTCGTATTTCAATCAATGAAAGTGATAGCCGAGAGGTACACATGAAAGTATTCATTGAAGCAAAATATATATTGTAGTTACATACCCATAAAGTAGCGTTCACTATGTTAAACAAATGTATTCGAAAACAGTTGAGTTATCAACTATAGGGCTTAGTTAGGTTAATCTGCGTTAAACTTTTAAGTGATAAAGTGCGCTTTATACTTAGCTAGCTAGTTTAAAACAGAATGGTATTCTCTCAATGTGCAGCTTTACCAGTATATCTCAACATTAGAAATGTCAGGCCCAGCTAAGGTGATAAGTGTGAATATATTCGTTTATTACAACAAATACCGTCGACCAATTGGGGTTCGAGAACACAAAGCATGGAGTAAGGAAACGCGAACTATAGCATTACTATCGACTGACCAGGAAAACTATGCATTCAAAAACCTGACATATTGTTTGGAGCAGCAGCAGTGTCCCGAACAGGTAAACCACGGAAAGAAGAAACATTAACGATACAACATTTATGCCGAGCGTAGAAATAAATATTTCGATCTTTACAACTTCTCCGTCAACATCGATGAACGATGAATTTGAATTCTGGTTGGTGCTGAATTACTGGATGATGGTTAGTGTTTGCAGATCCTCCACGTGCAGTGCCAGCTGACCTACATGGATTATTGGACTATGGAGCCGTTCTATAACTTTATGTCGAATTGTTCACACTTTGTCTTTTTATATTATTCTTGTCAGGCTTGTCGTGCAAGCTTCCTTTGCAGATTCCAACCAGCTTTAAAACTATTAGCATTTATTTGTTATTCATGCAAAACAATAACAGAGTTCCTGCCAGAGTTAATTTATTGCATAGTTGTATTCTCCACTCTGTGCTGCTACAGTAATAGAAAAATAAAATTATACAAACCTATAAATCTCGCCATTCTGTTTGTGCTCACCACTCTCTCCAACTATCTATTGTTTATGTGGAAATTCCAGAAAAGTCATCAACAGCAGCAGCAACGGGAGTGTCGTCGACCGCGGCGGCTGCAGCTTCTTCGGCCGCTTCGGCAGACTCAAAATCATCAAGCAAGTCGTCGGCATCGTCGAGTCGCAATCTTTGGGTGTCTGGTCTTTCGGCATTTACACGTGCCAGTGATTTGAAGGCGATTTTCAGTAAATACGGTAAGGTAATTGGCGCCAAGGTGGTCACCAATACGCGCACCCCAGGTACTCGCTGCTATGGTTACGTAACGATGTCCTCATCGAATGATGCGAGTCGCTGCATCGATCATTTGCACCGCACCGAACTTCATGGCCGCATCATTTCGGTGGAACGTACAAAGAATGAGATCGGCGGGAGTGCATCGACAGCAGCGCAACAGGCCAGCGCCACCACTAACGGTACTTCTTCAGCTCGAACAAGCTCTTCATCCGCAAAGAAGAAGGATGAAGAGAGCTCCTCTTCGTCAGCCAAGAAGTCAACGGACCCGAAAGACGTTTCGCACAAGTCAAGAAAGCCGAGCTCAGATGATAAAAAGAATTCGAGCAGACGGAGCAGTCGCCGAACTTCAAGGGATGCTAAGGACGAAAAAGATAAAGGCACCACCAACAACAGCAGCAGCAAGAATGACAAAGAAAAGAACAGCTCCAAAGACGACTCGACCACCACCAAGGAGAAAGTCTCATCCGACGCCGCAGACAAATCCAAGTCCGAAACTTCTTCGGTAAAGCATCGACATCATCGTACGAGCAAGTCAGCCGAACGCACCGGCGGTGATAGACGTCGTCTGGAGCGTCCAACACGTACAAGTGCTGATCGTGAACGTGACCGTGAAACAGAGCGACGGCAACGCGAACGTGAACGTGAACGCATACGCCAGCGGGAAATACTCTCCTATCAGAAAATTCGCGAGGAACGCGAACGTCAACGTCTGCGGGAGCGTGAACGTGAGCTGCGTGAAGAGGAACGTCGCCGCCGAGAGATTCGAGAACGTCAACGCGAAGAAGAAGCTCGCCTCGCCGATGAACGCAAGAAGTTGGCCCAAGAGCGAGAGCGTCTAGAGCGTGAGAAGGCCGAGTTGCTGCGTTTGGAACGAGAACGTCAAAAACTGGAAAGGGAGAAAATCGAATTGGAGCGTCTTGAGTTGAAGCGCCAGCAAATAAAGTATGACCCGAAAAAATGCACTTTATTCCTTAACTCTCTAAATTCATAAAGTTATAGATATAAAAAAAAATTGTTTCTTTCATTTTTTAATTTTCCGCTTTTTTTGTTAAAAAAAAAAACTTGATCGTGTTTTGTGTTGTGTATTTGGGTACATACCGGGCTCCGCAGCAACTTCGTGTCGAAAAGATAGCACGTCTCGCCCCCTTCAATTATTACATATGCTAATCTTTTATTTTTTTGTATTTTTCTCTTTTCGTTTTTCCTTCGTCGCATGTCTCGTCATGACGACGATTCGACCATGGCGCCTCAAAACTTAGGATTATGCAAACGGCAAGAATCGAAGAGCCAACTGTTAGTAAGCGTCCGGTAAAACGGGTCAACGATGATCGCTATTCGGATGCAACAGATCGCAAGCGATCGACAGCTAACGAGGGTCGATTTGATGCGCCACCGCCGCCAAGATTCGATGCTACCCTGGCTTCAAGGTGGTAAGTGTTTCTATGAGGAGCGATATCATCTTATTGGCTTGAATGACATTAACTAATATGTTTTGGTCTTTCCTTACCACCTGCTCCCCCTTTCTAGTTATGACAAGAAACGAGATGATTACGTTAGTGGTGGTGGGGGATCCTCTTCGTCAGCGAAACGTGATGATTACTCTTCGTCAAAGAGGTCCGATTATATTGCACCCAAACGTGATGATTACTCTGGATCAAAACGGAGCGGTGCCGGAGGGCTAGTGGATGATTATTCAAGCATCGCAAAACGGTCAAGCAATGAGTATGCTGCTGCAGTCCCAAAGAGAGGTAATGCTGATTATGAATCATCGGCGGTTGCAATTGCTGGGAGTACCAATTACACGCCCACTAAACGTGATGATTACTCTTCAGGCAAACGTGAAGACTACAAGCGTGAGGTGGAAATTCGTCATATCCCAGCAGCAGGCACGAGCAGCTATCATTCCAGTCGTGAGGTCAATGTGATTCACAAGAGCGGCAGCAGCCGTTATGTAGAGCCGGAGAGTACGGTCCGTTCGTCGGTAACATTCCGTCGTGTCACAGGTTCTGGATCTGGTATTGTTGTTGGCGATGATCGTGGCGATTCAAGGTGAGTTGTTCTAAGTTTTGTGTGCCAATTCGACAACTCTCTCTGGTTATTCTCGTATCGTCGTACAGGACCACCTCTGGTAGCAGCAAACGTTACGACACTGGTTATGGTGGCGGATCTGATCGTAATAATAGCAGTGGCGGAGGTAGTGGGCCAGCAAATTGGCAAGCTTCATCTGGACACATTGCTCATTCTTCACATTCAAGTCATGGTCATTCATCGGCAGGACTACCTCCAATGAAATCGTTTGTTAGCAATGGCATTGCGTCGAATATCCACAGCGCCTCCGGATGGCCATCAAAGTCGGCGGATGATCAGAGTTGGCGACAAGTGCCCTCACAGGATCGTTACGATCGGACTTACAATGAACGATCGGGGCCGTATATGGACTCGTCACGTCCCAGTGGCGGTAGCGGAGGAGGCGGCATATACAGTGGGGGTAGTGGTCGTCAAGATCGTTACGGCGCACCAGTGTCATCGTCACGTTATGAAAATGGAAAATATTAAAAAAAAAAAACAGTATTTTTACATAAAAGTTGAAACTATAATTATTCCTTCTACTCTTTGATTTTTTATATACATACATATACTTGACTAGTAGTAGAAGGCTAAGGTATATGTATATGTGCGTACGATTAGAAATCATTAATTTTTTGAAAAACCCGCAAATTTCACAGCTTACCTATAACTACTACTCTACTAAATAGAGCCAACAAATTTTTATCTCTTAACCTAATTGTTGTCATTTCATTTTCAAACTTTCAATTAGTACTTTAATTATATTATTATAATGCAAAAAAGTCGCACGCATTCTCATGATTTTATCATCAATAACTGTAAAATGTAAATATAGTAAATGTTTACTATAGAGTTGTGCAAAAAATATATAATAAAGAAGTTGTAGTTTTTTGTTTCCTGAAAAAGATGTTAATTTAAGATTCGGTTCAATCAGACGGTTTGGATATATTTGGCAGACGGCAATTCACGAACTCCTCCTGGGCAACAACTCTGGCCTTGGAGTTTACCCAGTGAAGACTGAAATTGAACTTTTAACCACTAAATCTAAAATACCGGCCTTTACCATTCCAAAACTCAATGGTCAAAGTCAGAAAGCGCGCGTGGCTCTCTATGCCAGCAGTAAAACCATCAGCAGAAAATGATGTCTTCAGCCAAGGATGGCTCTCTGGCTGTACACAGATGATGTACGGCCAATTTTTACATATGAATCGCTAATCTGGGCCAGCGATGAAGAAGAAGTATAATGCCAGTAAACTCAGCAGATTACAGCGATCAGCAGCAGTCGGTATCACAGGAGCTCTACGGTCATGTCCAACCGAGACCCTTAACACCATCTTACATCTATTACCTCCTGACATATTTATCAATTATATTGCGGCGTGCAGTGCAGTACGACTCTGAGAATCTGGTTGGTTTGCTACAAGACCATACGGGCACTGTAATATACTACAGACAGTACCTGGAGGCACCATCATCTACTGACTACTGCATCCCTAAACTAAGCTCCAACTCCTCGTTCGCGCCGCGTTTAAGTGGTTGAAAGGATGGGGCAGTAACGAGGCAATTTGACGCAACAACATTCACTTATGGATGGGGTCAGTGCGGGTATCTCCTTGAATAATTTAAATCTGTCTAGGTCATATAAGCTACCCGATTCAGCTAGTATCCTAGCAATTAGGGAGGCCTGCACAGGGCAGTAATGCTCAAATTGGAAGGGTTGGCATATGTGTTTATAGTCAATCTGGCATAAAGGCGATTCATGCGACCACCATAAACACGAAACTCCTACAACAGTGCCAATTGATCAGCCAATTTGCTAAGAAGAGCGTCGCTATGGACACCGGCTCTATGGAGAAGGTTAGATACCCAATGAGCTCAGTCAAGGATCAAATTCTTTCCTTTTTCAGCACTTAGTCACAGCTTATGTGGAGCAGTCTGTCGAACTGCGCCATGTCAAGATTGATGTGGCCATCCTACAGCAAAAGAAAAACCGACCGAGTTGTTATCTAGAACCCGGATGGATATCGCCAGAATTGAGACTATCAGCACGGGCCAGTGGGAAGCCATGCTGCCAAGTTGGCTATACCGCACAATCACTTCTGACAATGAGAAAGAAGCTCTCATACACTTCCTCTGCAGTTGTACGGCGCTAGCAGGGTCAAGACACCGCACTTTAGGTAAACCATTTTTTGACGACCTTAAAGAGCTCTCAGATTAGAGGATCATCGATTTGATCTCTATCTAAATATCAGTGCTAGGTCCCTCGAGAGTTGTGATATCAAAATAGCGCACTCTAGTGCTAATTGAGGACCTCGCAAGGATAGCTAGTTTCACCGCACTCTACCTACCTATTGGCTTATATAATAGTTCTTTAATTGAAGAAATATGGTCTATATGATTTAAACGTACTAATAAGTAGTACATAAGAAAATATGTGTTAGCCACACATTAATAAAATATTCTAAAAGACACCACCCCCTTCTACTGATGTCACTACTGTCCTAGACCTCGTGATGCGCTTTGGCATCACAACCTTTGTCACACACGGTGTTAAGTGTTCCCCTATCGGTCGTAACTTCAACCAGTCCGCCAGGTCTTTCGTTATAAATTCTGGAATTGGAAGAAAGTTAATATTCGTTCCGATTAAGCAGGCCGCCCTTGGCACAAGCTCCCCGCATTTAAAGATTAACTTACTTGCCTTATTCCGTAGATCTTTTATCTTTCCCATAATAACCCAAGGCTTTTGGGTGAGACCAAGGGTTATATTTTCATTGGCGAACCTCTTGCTAAGGGTAACGAATGCACACTTGGAATTATGCAGGTTCGCCTGCAGCACCCTGATGGTGCCCATCAGTCGTCTTTGGATGATTTAGCTTGTCGAAGTTATTGACGTTTTTTTTAGGGACCTTTCCTTACGGCAAGCAGTCGGGTTAGGTTGACCCAGTGGTCCTTGCCTGACTCATCCTTTCTCCGGTATGCGTGCCTAGTGGTGCCGCTTGTCGAATGAGAACCTGCAGCTCTATCTGCTGCCAGAACCCCAGGTACCAGTATGCCCAGTGGCGCTGCTGGTCAAAGAACCTGGTGGTGGGACCGGCTATATAAATAGAATTGCACGTGCTTGCGAATTTGGAATACGCCGATGTGCTAGTGATTGGTGTCAATTATTTCGTAAAATTATATGAAAATTACATGACTTCGCCGTCCTTTCCATCAAAGGTAAATAACCTGTGAATAAAGATTCCGCCAACTTTATTAAAATGGCACATAAGGCAGACTTTATTTACATTCGTTTGAGTGTAACCATGCAACCATGGAACTTAAATTCGACTTGCAAATTTCTTAAAGAGACCAACATCAACCATCATCGATTTTCGCAAAGCAAAAATTGTTCCTTCTGTCTTTCTACTTGTCTAATAGAGCTATCATCTCTATGCAACAAACAAAAGTTGACCACAACAAAAAGAAAGAAATGAAAGCCCACCAACACTGACCACAACAGCTTTTTTCTATTTACAAAAATTGTTTTGTTTTTTTAGTGTTCATAGTTCAAAGAGCTAACGTTGGTAAATAAATTCACACAAAATGAAAATGTGGAAGGCCAAAGCCAACACAGTCCCAATATTTTCTGGCAAAGTCTCAGACTCTTCAAGTTCGAGCACTTCATCAGCAATGTTGCTGGCAACAATGAAGAAACACGAAACCTACACTGGCGTTGGACAACCGGTGACAAGTTCCATTTTCTCAGTTGCTTCGTCATCTTCGAAAAAGCCACAACAACAACAACAGCAGATATCGAAAGAGTCGTCTAATGTGTCCAATAGACTACTGCCGATTAACATCGCTGGTCCCGAGCTAAGTAACTATGAGAAGATTCGGGTCGTTGGACAAGGTATTTCTTTTTCTGATAATTTTTTCTAAAGTGGAACTCAATTCTCACGAACAGGCTCCTTTGGTGTTGCTATCCTCTATCGTCGAAAATCCGACAACTACTCGATTGTCTTTAAGCAAATCAATCTGGTTGAACTGAGTCCATCGGAACGTGATTTGGCCATGAACGAAGTTGAAGTATTCTCGAAATTGCATCATCCGAACATCATAAGGTGGTGTTAGCCTATTAGTTTGTAACAACAGAAATGTAATTGCATTTTTTCCCCACTGTCAGTTATCTGGGAAGCTTTATCAAGGACAACACACTGCTCATTGAAATGGAATATGCTGACGGTGGGACATTAGCTCAGGTTATTGGCGAGCGCCAACAGAAGGAATACTTCCCCGAGCGGTATATCATTGCGGTATTTGAGCAAATTTCCAGTGCCATCAATTACATGCATTCGGAGAATATTCTGCATCGGTTGGTTGATTGCTACGCCTGCAATATAATTGATTTGAAACTCACTCATCTCCGACGAACAACCTCATGTATTTCAGCGATCTTAAAACAGCCAATGTGTTTCTCAACAAGCGGGGCATTGTGAAGATTGGCGATTTTGGTATTTCGAAAATAATGAACACAAAAATTCATGCACAAACTGTCCTGGGAACGCCGTACTATTTCAGTCCGGAAATGGTAAGAGCAAGGTAAAGGTAAGACGAACTTTTGCACTGAATTTTGTCTTATTTAGTGCGAAGGCAAAGAATATGACCACAAGAGCGATATTTGGGCGTTGGGATGTATTCTTGGGGAAATGTGTTGTCTGCGAAAGACTTTTGCTGCAACCAATCTTTCCGAGTTGGTCACCAAGATAATGGCGGTGAGTGAATATTTCACGTTACATAAAGGTATAATGGTATGCAACTAAAACTCGCAGTCATTTTAGGGTTCTTATACGCCCTTGCCGCCGGGCTACTCATCAGGATTGCGTAGTTTTCTGGGTAATTTACTGCAGGTATTTATGCGTTGTGATATGAGTTCTGAGTTCATAGGAGTACTAACCAAGCTATCCTCTATTAATCATCAGGTGGATAGCAGTCGCCGCCCTAAAGCATCAGAAATACTCGAGTATTGGATTCCGTTGATATTTCGGAATTTGGAAAAGCATAAGGGGTAAGAAGAAAATCAAAGATTGCTGATCAATTATCCCAGTGAGAAACAGCACTGGACAATCAACATTTTAATTTGTCACGATAGCATAAGACGAGGAAACTATATAAGTAAAATATGGTTTAGATAACAACAGTACAAATAGTTGTAGGAGACGAAAGCGTGGTAAGCCAAACCAACGCTGGAAAGATGATACCAAAGGGATGTCCAATGAATGACATTTAATTTTTATTCAAATGGATTAACTGACTATTTGACTTATGTGTGAGTTCAGGGTCGACGTGTGCAACATTCGTGGGCTTATATCGAACTTATAGCGTACGTCCATTTATCAGATCAAAAATCTGGTATTCTGGCACTAACAGAAACACAGACAATGCTGATTCAAATATATCGGAATTCAGTTGGCCTGGTTACATTAGTTGGTGCCAGTATTTTTTTCTGACTGTGGTCTCGCTATCTACTTAATGCCGATAGTGGTGTGGATGTCATTTCTGATACGATCACAAACAAGATTTTCGGGGGTATGAGGCATTTTATCCTTTGCAGGACAAATTGTATCAAGCCGAAGGAAAATGAATTAAGCTGCAAAGAAGCTGGAAGGTTGCTTTCGACGAGTCACATTCGACTATGACCAGAAACTGAGACAAAAAACATGCACAGTGTCCCAAAAGAAGTAAGAATTTTTGGTCATTCGTGAAACGAATTAAAAATACTGCCTCGTCATCAACTCCAACGCTCATTCACAACGACATCCCAACCGTCAGCTCTATAGACAAGGCCAATCTGGTTGCTTCAAATATCTCAACTACCTCCACGCTACCAGATAGCGCTTTGCCGCCGTCTTTACTTTTAACAGTAGAATCCTCTAAGGGACCGACCGGATTGAATTCCCCGACTCTGTGATTCCGCATTTGTATGATCTGCAATCATTTGAAACACATGTGCATAGTCTTATCGCTTCTTTCGCCTTAAGCCTTTTATAAGCAATTTTATCGTTGACAGTAAGGTTTACGAGTAACAATTGAATAGTTCTCAACTTGTGATCGTTATGCTAAAATATAATTAGCATTTTTTGCAACTTTCCTTTAACTTAGTCTTACTTTTGTACCCTACTTTATCATCACAGATATTCATATGAAGATGACATCGGTAACTACTCTACGTCCTCCGAACTTTCATCGTCTACAAAGTATTCGGAAAGCGAAAATACCAAAACAGTTACGTCAGCCATTGGAACCGCTCAAACCGAAACTAAAGAGATAATGAGAGCCGCTACAGCACCGCCATGCGAAACAATTGCAAAAAGGTAAGCCAGCCAGCTAGTGGATTGAGTTTCAAAAAAATCCTTTTGGTTAATTATTTTAATTGATATACAGATCTGTGTTGTACCAATTGAAATCATTCGGAAGCAGTTTTACCATGAATCCCATACAACTCCCGCCAAAGGCTTGCATTCGGACTGTGGCCACAAGTGATACGCATTTTGTTGTTGTTAATGATGGTGAGTTATATTTAAAAATATATAAAAAAAATCCAAATCAAACGTTATCCTTCAATTTCTTGCACAGATGGTTCTGTATACACTTGGGGTGAGGGATCTCATGGCCAATTGGGTTTGAGTTCTCTTGAAGCATGGAAGCATTATCCTAGTCGTATGGAAAGTGTTCGGAAATATCATGTTGTTGGGTAAGTGCACGGTTCGTGATGAGTTGACACATTTTGCTTGCTACCAATTATCATTTATGTTGAACACAGGGCTTGTGCTGGCGACAGTTTCACAATTCTTTGGACAAAATCTGGTGGCGTACTTAGTTGTGGCGATAATTCCAAATATTCGCTGGGTCATGATGATCTCAAGACGTACCATAGTCCAAAAGTCATTGATAAACTGATTGATGTCAAAATCCAGCAAGTTGACGCTGGACTTGAGCACGCAGTAGCACTTAGCTCAGATGGATCTGTCTACACGTGGGGAACAAGCATTCATGGTGCTTTGGGTCTTGGTAGTTTACAGACACAACAGTAACAAACATACGATAACAAATATACGTTGCACATTCAAACCTATAAGCTTTACTTTGATTTCAGGAAAACTCCGCAAAAGATTCTTCTATCGCACATTAATAGCAAACCGATGAAAGTTGTCTGTGGACCGGATACATCGGCGGTACTTTTCCAAAATGGCGATGTGCACATTTGCGGAAGCAATGATTTTAATAAGTTAGGCTTTAATAAGCCCTGCAAGATTATGGCTTTTGTAAGTCAAGATTTAATTCGTGTTTCAATATCCTCTAATATAGGAATATATTTCAGAAAAAAGTACTCCTACCTAAGAAGATTCTCGACTTAGATCTTTCATCTACACATTCGGTGTTTCTAATTGAAGGCGGCTACGTTTTTACCATGGGTCGAAATTCTGAAGGACAGCGTGGTTTATGTCATTGCGAACCGGTAGAGTTGCCTACGTTGGTCTCAAGCATCAAGGATAAGTTTATTTTGGTTGGTCCTTTCTACAAAAAAAAAATCAAAAAGCAAACGAATTGTCAACTACTATGTACTTCACTTTTACAGAAAGTCAAATGCAACGATCAGTGTACCATTGTGTCGTCCGATGATAATGTAATCACTTTCTGGGGAACCCGCAATGGGATTCCCCAAAGTTCGTCAAATTTCTTACATTCTGGTTCGCAGCCGTCGAGAAAAAGTGAGCCCGTACAAAGTAGTTCTGCTTCAAAAGTTGATGCTGATGTAAGGAATTCCATATATTTTGTATTACTTGGACTAAAATTTATTACAATTCAGAAAGAAACACTAAATCACCATCCAACCGACATCGAAATGGGCAACAATACAGCGGCGTTTACAAATTTCTTAGCCTCAGTCTACAAGTCGGAAGTAATTCTGGACCCCATCGATATTTTGGCGTAATTAAGTTTTAATTGATGCATATAATTGATGATTATTAGAGTTTTAATTATTACAGCCTCTATTCATCAAAGGAACAATTCGACAAGGGATATTACGTGGAGGTTAATAACATTTATCCTTTGCCGCATAGTGTCCTGGTTTTGGTCGATACAACAACTCCGTTGATTTCGTCGTTTGAAGACTTGTAGTTGGGGTTTCTTTTTTGATAAAATTTTAATATTTCTTTTAAAGAAGTTTTTTTTAACGTGCATTTCATCTAAGCTGCTAAATGCCCACACTTCTCTTTTCCAAATTAAATTTGCACACGTTATGAGAAAGAAGTGCTGATATTTTGTATTGGATGGTGCTATGGACAAATGTACATTTTCTGTCTCGTAGGATAACATTTCCTCAATAATTGTATTTTTAAGTTTATTTAGTTTTAAATAAATTACAGAAGTGATTGATCTGAAATTGGAGAAGAATCGTTTAAAAAAGAAATTAATTTGCATCAACTAGGGTTTTAAATTTTGAAAAATCTACATATATATTACACAAAGAAAACGTCGGTTCATCTGATGATTTTGTAACATAGCTTTAGGCTTATGCATACGGATATATAACACAGAATGAAAACTTTCAGGCTGTGTGGAGAGACATAGAAGACCCCGGGACATCTTCTCAACAAATGTGGAGCAACTATCCGACAGAGAAGGAAAGAAGCCCACCGGATCTCAGAATCCGCTCGATATGATTAGGTTCTTAAAAGAAATTGATATGAAGGGGTTGCTGGGATCGGGTATACGCTATCCTTAAGATCAAGTCGGAAGAAGCGCGATTGATCTGCATTGGTCGCAGTGCTGGAACATCCGCCCCAATAAATCAATCAATTAATAGTTAACAACTTGGATATGTTGGTTGACCACGAATACTGCAAGTTGAACTTCAACCAATATGCAGACTTGTTAAATGGACACCGAACCAAACGACGTTGAGGCGAGAATCTGAATAAACTAATCTCAAACCTGCAGCTGGGTTGACGATCTTTAGTCCAATGTTTGAATAAACATCCTTTCGGTTCGTAGAACCAATCGTCTCTAAGTCTCGATGCTCCCCACTCCACCCACCGATCACTTATTGCTCACTTACGCCGATGATTGCTCTGTTGCTGCCTCCGGTGCAGAGTAAACGAGGTTATAAATAGGATAAACTCCTACCTGAAAGAGCTTTCTGAATTCTTAAAAAAAAGGAAACTTCACCTCGCCTCCCAAAAATCGTCTGCTACGTCGTTCACCTATTGGATCAAAGAAGTCAGGCTAACACTTGACATTCGTGTCAACAACGAAATTATCCCAGTACAGTAAATAACCGCAAAATATTAGGAGTCATATTTGAAAATCTCCGTACCTTCTGTAAGTAAAAATTATTATCAGTCGTAATAGGGTTCTAAAAGCCCTAGCTGTAACGGAATGGGTAGGGACAAAGAAGTCCTTGTTACGACGTATAAAGCCATTGGCGTTCCAATTATTAACTACGCCGCCCCCATCTAGGCGTCATTTTTAAGTGACACACAATAGACCTACATCCACTCCAGACAAAATACATTCCTTAGCATCACAACAGGTTGCCACTCCATAACCAACTTCGATCGTCTTCAAACGAAACGTCCATACTCCCCGCCAAGCAACACAATGAACTTTAGTCAGCACAATTCTTGCTAGCCTGTCACAACCCCGCACACTCAGTTCACGGCATCAAGGTCAATGTACAGAGACAGCATAAACCCAGTCATACCGGTCACCTGGAATTCCACCACTGTCCGTTAAGCCTCAAATAGTATACAATACACCATGAAGATCTCACTGCAACAGTCTCTTCAAGCAAGGGTCCTTGGTACACGCCTCCTCCTATAAATAATAGCGAGAAATCGATGTCTTAGGAAACCCGGCCAACCCTGGCACAACTCCGGTCGGGTTGGTGTCACATACTTCAGAATTATAAAGCTCACATTATCCCTGGCATTATTGATCTCTGCCCCGACTGTCATCAAGGCACCCATGCTACCAACCACCTATTCCTCAGCCCCCATCACTCCACGAATTGGAACGTTACAGACCTGGCGTCAAATCCAGTCGGGTGGTCTCTTTTTTTGGCTTGCCAACATAACTCGATGACTATACACCATCTTTATAATAATATACGGCGCGACAGACCATTGCGGTCCAAGGCCTAGCTTCTGGCGACCATTTGGAAGGGACCTACAATTTAAGTCCGGATCCGAACGGCGAATACAGAGCGATTTCCGTGACAAGTTATTACTCTCGGAACGTTTGTCACCCATTCGCAACAGGTGGGCCACCGTGAAAAATACTTTTGGTATTACTGGGACTCGAACCACGAACTTCCTGCTCAGTAGCCATGTGAATTTCCACTGAGCCACGTCGCCCACCATCTTTAGTTCATCTAATTAATTTGCTTTGCTTGCATTTAGCCTATAGGTTATTTAAGTACACTATGAAATTTAATAGGTATATTTGTACTGCGGGTGAGGGTATAATGATTGGAGGGTTTCTAGTTACTCTGATTTCAGACGTGAAGGGGCAACAACAACAACGTTGAGGAGACGAAAAGATAAGTATGACAAAGTCTTAGTAAAGACAATTGGCAATAATAGAAACTAAACATAAGGTACTACATACTGAGGTAGGTAATGCATTAAGCGGGTCCAGAGTGGATTCATCCCCCGGTAGGTTAAGTAGTAGTTTAATAGGAAGTTCAGAATCCGAGTAACTTCTTTGATAGTTTGCTCAAATGCCACTTCCTACCAAAAAAAAAGTGCACTGAGCAACCAGTAATCTGGCAAAGAGTTCGTGGCACTCTGGATTGGGATAAAACCAATCGATAAAAACAACAACCCTTGAAAATTTTAATTTTTCATGCAAATTCTCTAATTGGAGATACTACACATGTGCAAAGTAATAAAATCGGGATAATTTGTCAACAATTTATATGAGAGCCCCTCGGCCCTGGGACCGATGACTTCCAAATTTTAATAGAAAGTGTGTCATCGTAGATACACATGTATACAACATTTTCATAAAATCAGTTTAACCTTTTAAAATATTTTAATGGGAGCCCCGCGACCATGGGGCCCGATAACATTTAAATTTTAATAAAAATGTAGGTGTGGGCACAAGACTTTCTTTTACGGACGAGACCGGAATCTTCAGTAAATGCATATTAAATTTTTTTTTAATTTTTTTGTATTTTTGTTTTTTTTTGTTTTTTGCACTTAAGAGATTTCTCCAAAGTGCTATACTTTTTGAGTTTTTTGAAAAAACTCGAAAAATTGTCTAAGTAACCTGTCACTATCGGCTGTCAGATTTCCGTCAACAACATCTGGTCCTCACAATTTATGTAAAAATCTTAAATATGAATTTTCATCCCGATAAGTTCAGCCGTCTGGGTAGAGTGGACACAGACAGACAGAGATTTTTTTATTTTCGCTTTTTCTGACTCAGGAGATACGGTGATGGGTAAATCTGCAAAAATCCCCAGTTCGAAAATGTTCATGATTACAATACTTCCATTTACTATGTAAAAGAAAGTAAAAGTGCTGTCACATACACATTTGTGCAAAGTTTGTATAAAATCGGGCTCTAGGAAGTGGGATAAAAATTGATCACAATATTCGACCGGCCAGCCAGCCAGGATCGCAAAGTTAATTTAAAAAAAAAACATTTAATTATTTTAATTGAATTTATTTTTCTTTATACTTGAATCCGTTTTTGTCACTTTAGCATAATCGTCCCCATACCTTAAAATCTTAAACTATAACTTAAATTTGCCGCTTTCCCCTTTTTGTTTTTTTTTCTTCTTTCTAATTGACAATCCCCTAAAGAAACTACAATCTCTCTTTGTTCATTTTTTAAAATGTAGCTCGATGTTAGTTCTAAATTTAAATATCATTTTTATTTTGATGCTCTAGTTGTGTCCATTTTCCAAATCACTTATATGGGTATACATTTATATACATTATTAATTTTTTATTCAGTTTTATATTTTTTTTTTCATATCGTTGGGAATAAATAATTTTTATTTAAGCTTGGTATAACATTTTAAGATTTGGTTCTACTCGTGTGTACATACATATACTTATATAAGATTGAAACTTTGAATTTCTATGTCATTCCGAGGAAAACATTCTTTAAATTATTTCTCAAGCTCAAAGTAAATTTCTTTCGATGTCAAAATTTGACAACTATCTAAGTGTTTTCTCAATTCTATTTTTTTTTGTTTTTTTAATACTAAGCTTTTCTTTTTAATTAAAAAATAATTTAAATAAAAATTTGCAAAAATGTTTTCTGAGAAATAATAAATTTTCAACAGATTCAGATACATAGAAATATTTAGTTTATTTTGACCTGAAAAGAAACAGAAAATTTTGTGCATATTAAGTAAATTAATAAATAAAATAAATTATTAATAATTACTATTTATTTTTTTAAATTAGCTTATCTACTTCATATGCTGAAGTTTTTTACATAATTGGCTGTGTTGCTTTGGTAAATTGACAACAACAATTGCATTGCATTGAACAAATCCAAAAATAATTACTGGATTTGCGCAAGTTGTTAAAATTTCAATTACCAATCCAATCCGTTCTATCAAAATCCTATTTTTACCAAAGCAACACAGCTATAGTAAGTCTTTCGAATTGAGAGGTTTTTATCGATGGGTCATTTGAACATTATTGTTATTTAAACCGCCTTGCCCAATACTTTATATTTTATAAGCATATTATTGTGCCAAGGGCGTTTGTCGACCGACACATCAGGCAGCGTATCATCTGCATTATGAAAGAAAGTGAGCACGTCCCTGGTGATAGAGCTTTTAAAGCTCCAGTGTATCTCCTTGTGGATGAATCTTTGTGTCATACGCATGGGAGCCAGGCACTAGATGAGAACATGTTCTTAGTCTTTTACTCCTTCAGAAAAAGCCTGCATAGTCATTTTTATGTTCGGTTTATTAAGATAAAAATCTCAGGCACTTATGGCCTAAGACTGCTTTTTAAGCTCCAGTGTATTAACGATCTCCGTGTGGGTGAATCTTTGTGTCATCCGGATGGGAGCCAGGCACTAGATGAGAACATGCTCTAAGTCTTTTATTCCTTCCACCCTAAAATACCCAAAGGCTTGAATCGAGACCCCCTTATATTAAACTCCAATAAGAACCGATCCTTTTTTTAAAAACTACTACCCTTGTCTGTGTTGTGAAGTCAGCGAAACAAACTGCAGAAAAGCTACCAAGGGCTGTGACAGTCGAGACCCATCTCATCAGAACGTTATCAATACCAAAATTTTGTAAATCAAAGTAATTTTTTTTTTTTGTTTTTAAACAAAATGAATAAACCGCACAATTCGAAAGACCCTATAATTATTTTTCTATTATTTTTTTATTATTTTAAATTATAAATATTTTTTTTTATTTGTGGGTCTATTGTTTTTTTTTTTTTTGCTTTGCATACATTCATAAATAAAGTAATTTTATTTCATTTGTTCCTTAATGCAGTTTTTAGTGGTCACAGTATTAACATCTGCAGTATAAAATTTGGTTTTTGCTTCTATTTTATGTTTTAGGTAATAAATAAATTAAAATATATGTTCAGTAATTGTTATTATAACTTTTTATTTGAAGACTGTTTAATACCTTTTTTCTCTGTTTCTTTTCTTTACGCTTTTTGTTAAATTTTCTAAGCATTTTTTACGATATATAATTATGGTGAATTATGGAAAAACCAATGAAAATCTCGATGTTTTTCTGAGTTTTTTATGACTAAGTTAGTGATGTGTTTACAAAAAAAATTCAAGTTGCAGAATGCGGCGCAGTGACAGTGAGACAAAAATCTAGGAATATTTTATTTTGATGATGAGTGTGTGTGTTAGCCTATTGTTGTGAAAAATATGTTCTACATTCTTCTATGTAATACAATGTAAAATTATTTTGTATTTATATCTTTCTTTTGAAATCACCTGCTTTGCCCAGCTAGCTACAAAGCCATTAAAAATGGAATGGTTAAATTAGCAGGAACAGCGACTACCTTCGGAAATGCTACCGAGGGTAAATGTGCCCAGACCATTCGAGCCGGGTGACTTCTTCTCTTGGGGTTTGTCATCGTTGTCGAAATTCTCACCCTGTAAAAATTGCTTATTTTTAATCAACTCAATGGAAAAAAATGAAGACCGACAAGTACCCTATGCTCTCGCTGTTCTCGGATTTTTCTCGCCAATGTTAGAAAGGCATCTTCTATGTTAATGTTCTGCTTGCAGGATACCTCGAAGAATGGCATTTCAAAATTTTCGGCGATCTGACAATAAAAGAAAATAGGTTGTAGGGGTTAATTAAAAGTTTGTTGATCGGTTGTTATTATAATCTCAACTTAATGTTTTAATTTGCAATAAAAATAAAAGAGGGATAATTTACTTAATTGTCACATTGCACCATAATGTGAATTATGTTATTAATAACTGGTCTTTCCAGAAGAATAAAACGATCCAGAACATTCTCTTGAAAGCCCCCTCTTCCCCTTAGCAGTGATCTGTTTACAGACTTTAAGGACGCATATAAAAGCAAGGCTCGCATGAGCAAGAAGACAAGTCCTTTGCGGTCGAATTTATGAGACCCGCAGCGATTCAGACCAAATCTACGCAAAAGGATGGCGTAGACCAGGGTCCCCAGAGTTTGGGGATACCCAATTGGATGACATCGGTTCGAAAACAGGTTTAGACAATAGTATTATAATGATGATGACTCACTCACTCATGTTCTCACTTTCCTTATCACCAAAGTGCAGCTTAGGTGGATTAACTTGACCAATTGTACCACGTCGAGGGCGCTGTGGCCTTCCTATAATAAAGGCAAATCCGGTTTCGGTTTCTTGTTCTAATTGCAAACTGTACCAACCAAACACAACCACAAAAACCCTGAGGCTTAATCTTGCAGTTGGTTTCGATTTCAAAATATGCAAATTGTGGAGAACCAGATCTATATTCTTCTCCTTTTATTCTATCTCTCACTCTTTCCTTTATTTGCATCTCACCAAATTAGTCACGACCTTTAGTCTTGATTTATATTTAATAGAGTTAAGTTCTAATAAAATATCATTTAGTTTGTACCTCATTTGTATTACTACAGAGTCACAACAACCATCATTTGTTAATTTGTTTTTTCTTTCCTGACTGGAGAAATATCAATTTAATCTGTGCTTCTAATCTAGTGAACCGCAGTGTAGGATAATATGGATATAAAATTATAGCATCATGTACTAGTACTTGTTATATGGTGAGTTTTATATAGGAATTTACTAGTATGCTCTGGTACATTCTAGGTTGTTCGAATACATGTTAGTGATACTCCAAAAATCTTCGAATATCACCCGACCGAAAACACAGTAATTCTCACACCGAAGAAATAAAACGCCACTTATTGACTTTTTCGTCGAGAATTAATTATTAAAGTCGACCAACTTTATTAAACTCATAAACTTTATTAATCGCCCCAACTCAACGTCCACACTCTTCGACTCCCAAAACTCAACCCCCAACCAACTCGTTTCTGCTACGATCAATTCTCCTTATCTCAACGAGTTGGCAGCGTTCAACAACTGCACTCTTTTATTATAAAAGCTATAAAAGCCGCTAACATTCGGCCATCCTATTTTATATATTCGTCCTCGAATTCATTTTTCTCTTTTTTTTTTTTTTTTTTTTTTAAATATTTTAAGAAATTCAAGTATACAAACAAAAGAAACTGACAAATTCTTTTTCTTTTCAACTGGTTAATAAAAACAAACTATAATATTTTTTTTTTTTTTTTTTTTTTTTTTTTTTTGAAATTCAATAGAAATATGGATTAAACTTTAAAAATTAGACATAATCTGAGAACTTTTCTGGACGCTTACGGACTCTATTCTGTTAGGCTATGGCTTCTTTACGAAGTACTTCAGGTCTTTTGTAGTTAGAATTTTCCTCGGTTACAGTTGTGATACGTATTAAACCTTCTTCAAATCTTGGAGTATATCCGTAGAGCAATTCAAAAGGAGTCTTACCGGTTGATTTATTGTCACTATTGTTGAGATCACGTGCAACTTGCTTTAATTTATCGTCCCAGTCTTTACCTTCCTTTTCCTTATTTAGAGTTGCCATAATTGTAGGAATCAAAGTTCGATTAACCCTCTCAACCTGTCCGTTTGCTTGAGCGTGTCTTGGTGAATTCAGACGATGTTGGATGCCATGTCTTTTACAAAACTGTTCGAAGGCCAAAGATGTAAAAGAGCTGCCTCTATCAGTGATTATTCTCTCTGGAGCTCCAAATTCAATGACGAAGTTTTCTAGTCGACGAACTACATTGTTAGCATTTGTGTTTCTTACTGCTTCCAAACGAACAAACTTGGTAAGATTGCAAATTAGCACCAGTATGAATTTGTTTCCTCGCGAACTTGTAATGAAGGGTCCCAAATGGTCTAAATGAAGTATATTAAATGGTTTTTCGCCTGGTGGAATGGGATGCAATTCTCCTGCTGGTTTTCCCGTGTCGGTTTTTGACATCAAACAATGCAAGCACGCTCCAATGTGTTGTTTTACATAGCGTTTCATTCCCGGAAAGTAGTGAAACTTAGTTATTTTTGCCATCGTCCTTTCTAGACCGAAGTGTCCTTGAAGATCGTGGAAACGGATAGATATTGCCTTACGCATAGCCTTTGGAATAACATATTTCTTTTGTCCACCTTTCATCTTATACAAAATTCCATTTTCGAGAAAATAATTGTTGTGGTAGATACCACTGAACACACTCTGTACAATATCAGTGTGTTAGACACATAGGGTTTGACATTCAAGCATTGTAGAATGGACCTCGTTATTAAAAGCATTGTAATCCGTATCTCAGTGAATAAATAAATATAATACTTAAAACATTCTAATTGTTTTATATATATATCACATAATAAAACAAATGTGGGATCGATTGAATAAATATTTTCATCGAAAATACTATTTGAGTAAATTTTGTGAACGTAACGTGGTTTATCGTGTTTAACCTCAAAAGTGTAGGGTACATTCAGTTTATATAACATAAAATCATCATAAAATCATAATGGACCAAGCATTATTACAGTATTTACAGTCACAGTCGAAAACAATCGAGCTTCTTAATATTAGATTGGAGGAAACAAACAAAAAACTTAATGAAAATGTAGCAACTGGAAATGTCGGAAATCCAGCGAATGTTCCTTGGCCAGCACCGTTGAATGTAGATACCGGTGACGTAAGGGAAAATTTGGAAATGTTCGAAAGTAATTGGAAAGATTATTGCAATGCTACTGGTATGAATTTGTGGGAAAATTCAAAAAATTTACAAAAAACGAGCTTGATGCTATCGGCGATAGGTACCACAGCCAAAACAAGGTACATGGATTTTGGTTTGACCGATGAAGATAAAGAATCCGAAGAAAAAGCTATAAAAAAAATTCGTGATTGTGTGGTAGCTAAATCCAACGTCATTTATGACAGATACATGTTTAACACATGTAACCAATACATTGACGAATCCTTCGATTTTTATTTGATACGATTAAAGAAACTAGTAAAATTGTGTAATTATGGTAATGATGATATTTCGAATGAACTGTTACGAGATCGAATAGTAGTGGGTATCAAAGATACACTTCTAAAGAAAAAATTAATGGAAATTCCCGACTTAACCTTAACCAAAGCGATTGATGTTTGCAAAATTGCCGAAGTGACCCAAAATAGGTTATCAAATATGAAGGGTGATGAAGCGAACGTAGCCAACCCGGTAAACAAGATTACGAATAAATCGGCGGAAAGTGTCAAACGAAAATGTAAGTTTTGCGCTACGTGGCATGTTTTTGAAAAAGGAACTTGCCCCGCTTTAGGCAAAACTTGTTCAATATGTAAAAAGAAAAATCATTTAGAAGTGGCATGTTTTAAGAATAATAATAGCACTAATAAACGGAAAACGAATAGAGTGAATGAGATTTGTAACAACAACCGGAAGGACAGTGATGAAGATTTCAGTGAAGATGATAATGATAATCCAAGAAACTTATTGATTGCTAAAATTGACGGAAAATCAACGGTTTCTTCCAAGCTTAATGTAATTGCAACGTTGAAGTTGAAATTTGGAAATGTATGGAAACAGGTCGAGTGTATGTTGGATACCGGCTCGAATTCGTGTTTAGTGGGTTATAGCATGTATAAAGCATTAATGGCCCAGAAAAATCCAGTAGTATCTAAATCAAAATATGAACTGATTGATTTCAACGGAAATTCAATCAAATCTATTGGAGAAGTTAAGATCCCGTGTGAAATTAATAATCAGCGGTATACTCTTTTACTTCAAGTTGTCAACAGAAATCATGGTCTATTGTTGTCATCAAACGCATGCTCTGCATTAAAATTAGTTAAATACAGTGACGAAGTTAAAAGTTATCCCAGGAATTTTGAATATAATCATCTGCAAGTTATTGAAACAGTTAGGAAAACTGATGCCAGTTCTAAATTTGACAAAATAGATGCTGACCGAATTATCGAGAAATATAATGATGTATTTGGAGACAGTTTTGGTCTCCTTCCAGGAGAAGTTGAGCTGGAGATAGACAAAGATATCAAACCAGTTATACAAAGAGCGCGTCGTATTCCAGTGATTTATAGGGATAAATTGAAAGTTGAACTCAAAAAATTAGTTCAAGATGGAATTATCGAAAAGATAACGAAACACACGGATTGGGTTAGTAATGTTTTGATTGTTAAAAAACCAAATTCATTTCGAATATGCTTAGATCCAATTCCTCTCAATAAAGCTCTAAAGAGACCGAATTGTCAATTTACTACAGTTGATGAAATTTTGCCAGAACTGGGTAAGGCTCAGGTTTTCTCAACGTGTGACGCAGCAAAGGGTTTCTGGCAAGTAAAACTTACAAAATCCAGCAGTGAATTGACATGCTTTTGGACGCCATTTGGACGCTACGTCTGGAAACGCTTACCTTTTGGCATTTGCTCAGCGCCTGAAATTTTCCAGATGAAGATGTACGAAATGACACATGATCTTAAAGGTGTGGAGGTGTTAGCGGATGATCTTTTGATTTACGGAAGCGGTGATAACAAAGAAGAGGCGCTTGTTGACCATAATAAAAATTTAGAAAGTTTAATGATTCGACTTCGACAGTATAATTGTAAATTAAATAAATCAAAATTGAAGTTATGCCAGTCATCTGTAAAATTCTTTGGTCATATTCTAACAAATGAAGGCCTTAAAGCAGATACATCAAAAATCAGTGCTATTCAAAATATGAAATCTCCGGAAAATAAAACCGATCTTCAACGATTTATGGGCATGGTCAATTATCTAGCTAGATACATAAAAGATTTAAGCACACATTGTACTCCATTACGAAAACTGTTGTTGGAAGATACTCCTTGGATATGGACAAAAACTCAGGAGGATGAGTACAAAAAATTAAAGTTTCTAGTTGGGAATGTTAAAACCTTGAAGTATTTTGACAGTACTAAGCCAATTACAATAGAGTGCGATTCGAGTAGCTCTGGCTTGGGCGCGGCATTATTCCAACAAAACAATATTATCGCATATACTTCCAGAACGTTGACGGCTACAGAGCGCAATTATGCTCAGATAGAGAAAGAATTGCTCGCGATTGTGTTTGCATGCATCAGGTTCGACCAGATGATCGTTGGTCATATGTGTACTGTCAAAACTGATCACAAGCCTTTGATCAATATTTTTCAAAAGCCATTGCTTAAAGCACCAAAGCGACTTCAGTTGATGTTAATGATCCTGCAACGTTATTCTTTAAATTTGGAGTTTATAGAAGGAAAAAACAATATTGTTGCAGATACACTTTCAAGAATGCCAGTAGAAGATAATGACAATAATAATGATATAATACCTCGTGAAAAAAAATGTATACATCTAATTGAGAATGTTAATCCAGCACAAGGGTTAAATATAACAGATGAAAGAATAGAGAATATAAGGCAGGTAACTCAAAATGACATATCTTTACAAAAACTTATTCAACTAATCACATACGGATGGCCGAATAATATTAGAAATGTTCCTGATGAAGTTCAACTTTATTATAAATTTAAAAATGACCTTTCAACACAAAACGGATTGATATTTATGGAGAATAGAATTTTAATTCCACGTGAATTAAGAAAGTTGATACGTACAAACGTACATGTGAGTCATAATGGTGTGGAGTCAACTCTTCGGCTCGCAAGGGAAAATGTTTTCTGGCCAGGTATGAATTCTGAGATTCGGGAGATGGTAACAAAATGTGATATTTGTGCAAAATATGCAAGTTCTCTAGCAAAACCGCCGATGCTGTCTCACGATATCGCAACTTACCCATTTCAATTCATATCGATGAATGTATTTTTCACTCATTATAAAGGAAAACAAACAGCATTTTTAGTAACAGTATGTCACTACTCGGATTATATTGAGCTAGATATATTAAATGATATGACTTCCAATTCAGTTGTTAACGCATGTAAACGCCATTTCAGCCGCTATGGAATACCTCAAAGAGTCTTAACAGATAATGGAACAAACTTTGTTAGTAAAGAGTTCGCGTATTTTGCCTCGCAGTGGAAATTTACCCATGTTGTTTCTTCACCACATTATCATCAAAGCAATGGTAAAGGTGAATCAGCTGTAAAAATAGCCAAACGCATTATACAAAAAAGTGAAGAAAGTAGCGAAGATATCTGGTATTCTTTATTACATTGGCGTAATATTCCTAACAAAACCAATTCGAGCCCAGCTCAGAGAATGCTGTCAAGAAGAACGCGAACAGGAATACCGTCAATAACATCGAATTTTAAACCCGAAATTATTAAAAATGTTCCGGAGAAATTGGAAGAGAATCGACGTCGAGCCAAATACTATTATGACCAAAAAACGAAATCTCTTCCAGCATTGACTATTGGACAACCAGTATTTGTTCAATTAAATCCTGATAATAATAAACTATGGACAAAAGGGACCATAGAAAATAAAATCACGGATAGATCATATGCGATCAATGTTGATGATTCATCTTATCGACGAGATTTGATTCATATAAAGCCTCGTCTTTCTGATGATGCCATTACTCAAAAGACGACAGCGGATATCTACGATGAAGAAACTAGCAGTACCAGCGATCTAAACACCGATGTTTTAAGACAGAATGTTGCATCACAGATTCCAGTATCGTCGCATACTCATGATGCATTTTTACCAACTGGTACTGAAATTAATTCAACTTCTACACCGATGCCTACTCGTCCAAGAAGAGTTAGTAGGATGCCCGAAAAGTTCAAGGATTATTCTATGGAAGGATAGATAGATAATTTTAGTTTTCATTTCTATTTTAATTTATTAAGTTTTGTTTTTTTTGAATTGATTGCTTTGATTTATATAATTTTAGAATCTTAAGTATGTTTCTTTTAAAAGATAAGGAAGATGTTGTGGTAGATACCACTGAACACACTCTGTACAATATCAGTGTGTTAGACACATAGGGTTTGACATTCAAGCATTGTAGAATGGACCTCGTTATTAAAAGCATTGTAATCCGTATCTCAGTGAATAAATAAATATAATACTTAAAACATTCTAATTGTTTTATATATATATCACATAATAAAACAATAATCCTTTACCAATCCTTTTTCGTAAGAAGATTGACTATTTGGTACTTTGTTTTGTAGAATTTCTTTTTTCGTTTTTAAGTTGTCGTCATGATATTGGTACATTACTATTTCGTCTTCGTAGTTTGTCACTGCAAACATCTGGGCTCTCTCCTCCAAATTATCATCTGGTGTCGATTCTTCGGTTGGTGCTCGGCTGATTCTCATTGTGAAATCCTTACTACATCCGATTTCATTCGGCTCTAAGGCAATGCAATCTCGAAAATTATTCAAAATCCCAAGAAGCTCCTCAACTGTTTCTGATTGTACCTCGTCACCCACATCAATATCATCATACTCAACGACCGATTTCATAATCATTGGATTTTCTAACTTACATGTTGTTGTTTGTTCGATATAAAAAGTTTCTCCGATCTTCACTTCTTCCTTTCCGCTGTTCACCACTGGTAGCAAAATATGTTCGTCTTCTTGAGTCGCTGTGATGAAAGATACGGTCCCACTGGCTATTGTGGTTTCACCTTCAACCTTCCACAAAGACGTGATGGTTCTATCGTCCTTATCCAAACAAAAGTCTGCAAACGGATCCTTTGCCTTCTTCTTTTTGAACATCAGTGAGTTATCTTCCTTTATATATATGATTTCAGGACGTTCAGTGTACGTACGGCCAACGATCATATCGCAAGTTTGGACATCATCAGGAACAACTCGAATCCTCACATCTTCTGTTTCAGCCTCATCAACTTTAAGCGTGGCTCTAATAAATCCTGGAGATACAACTTTGAACTTTGGTGGACCAAATGCCTTTAACTCCATGATGCCTTGCTGAATGTTGAAGCCATTCAACAATGCCACTGTGGCCTTTATCGTGCAATCTGAACTACCCATGTCGATAAACGCATTCAATTCGCAATCATTCACCTTAACTTGTTTAAGGTATTTCTGGATGCCATTATTTACGACAGGTCCCTCAACTTGTTTGACCATTCCTTGATTGTTGTTGGGACAGCTACGAGAGATGTGACCCTTTTGCTTACAATGAAAACATGTTCGTTCATTTCTGGGATCAGGACAATTTCTTGCTAGATGACCACCTTTACCACAATTGTAGCATACCAATTCTTTTATTACACGTGGTCGATTGTCTGTGTCTTGATAAACGTTGCTCCTTGGTAAAACCGCGGACTGATTAAATTCGAAAGATTTGAATCGCTCCTGACTAAAACGTGATGAATTCATTCTCTCAAATCTAAGAATGTCGTGCAGCAGATCATCAACGTCAAGGTGTCGACAGCCCATCAAGGAGTTCGCTGCATCTCGAGCCCATAGGCCGGTTAGTATCATTTCCTTCGTCTCGTCAAAACTAAGCTTCAGCTGTCGGCAAAGATCGTATTTTTCGTGAAAATAATTGTTGGATGATTCGTTCTTGCGTTGTAAGCGACTTGCCATTCTTTGCCATCTCATGGCCGTATTTTCCCTGATGTAAAAGGTGCTCTCGAATGCTGCTTTAAACTGACCCCAACTTTTAATATCATCTGCCCTCGAATTGAACCAACGCCTTGCACCACCAACCAAATTCGTCTTAGCGACATCTAAAGCATATTCCCCCGGCCACCGATGAAGATGGCACATACTTTCAATAGTATTGAGCCACCCTTGTGCCAATACTATGTCGCCTTCGCCATCAAATTTGTCGATATTTTTCGTTAAATCGGGCATTATGTGACAAGCTACTGTTGCATCTTCAGAAGTCCCTAGAGTACTTTTGGCATTTAAAAAAACATTCGAAGTCAACCCCTGAATTTGTTCTACCAAAATGTCTATGGTATGGTCACGTCTTTTCATTTGTTCGTTGCGAATTTGACTTTCACTGATCATATACTCGATCATCCTTTCCATTTTTCCCACACTTCCAGAATTTTCTTGTATTGATCCTCCCTGGTTGTTAAAATTGTTATACGCTTCCGGTTGCTCCTGTCGACCTACATCCGTCTCGCTTTTGCGTTCAGACCGAACAGTCTCTCTATCATACCCCTCAATAACATTCTTTTTTTCGCCAATATTTAGATTATCAACTACCTGTGTTTGCTTTGTTTCTTTCTGAGCACAATCGGCTTCAACACGTTCTAGCTCTCTCTTTCTCTCTCGTTCATCAGCTCTATCCTCTCTTGGCGTCACCATGATGAACCACAAGAAATAACACGAACAGAATTACAAGAAACACACTCCTCAAACCAGTAATCAATAAACTGTATTTTTATTTTCAAAAGGCAAGAAAAACGTCGTTAACACCGTTACTCGGTATAAATATATTTATGTATGTTTAATCGAATAAAGTAGTCTGCCGCTAACGTTAACTTCACCGCCGACACCGACGACACTACTGCGTAGAAAAACTAAACAACCAAAACGACAACAACACACAAACAAAAGAAAGTGATTTTGAGCGAATTTCTTCATAAAATTTACGGTAATTATTTTGGTACATATATATATATATATGTCAAATTGAATAGCTCGCCACTCCTGTTAACTTCTCCCTCGACGCTACCGACTCTACTACGTAGATAAAATACCCGAACGACGAAACAAAAACAACACACAATGAAATGAAAATGACTCTGCGCAATTTATTTTATAAAATTTCAATCTTTTCCCAATAATTCTTTCTATTTTTAAACTCAGTTATTAATGCCCGCTCACTATATTTTTTTTCAATGCTGACGTTTTTATTATTGCGTACAATATTATTTTTCATTTAAAATTCCACCTCACGCGAATCTAAACCACGCCAAATCACAAAGAAGATAAAACAAAATGGTGGTAATATCCCACTTCTGAATTGTTAGTGATACTCCAAAAATCTTCGAATATCACCCGACCGAAAACACAGTAATTCTCACACCGAAGAAATAAAACGCCACTTATTGACTTTTTCGTCGAGAATTAATTATTAAAGTCGACCAACTTTATTAAACTCATAAACTTTATTAATCGCCCCAACTCAACGTCCACACTCTTCGACTCCCAAAACTCAACCCCCAACCAACTCGTTTCTGCTACGATCAATTCTCCTTATCTCAACGAGTTGGCAGCGTTCAACAACTGCACATTTTTATTATAAAAGCTATAAAAGCCGCTAACATACAATACAGAAGAAAAGATTAGAACCTTCTAGAAATTGTAGATTTGGTATAAATAGAACAACTTTTTAGAAATAAAGTTAAATTATTATTTGGACTACTTGAACAGTAGATAGAGCTACCGCCTATGTGAATATTAGTGTTTTGTGGGCATAATAAGTAATCACCAGTGTAATTTGTGAAGTTTTGCTTTTTGTTAATTAAAGTGGTAATTTGTGAATTAACGAACTTGTATTGTGTTTTTATTTGCAAAATCCATTACGAACTCTAGAAGCCTAAATATCCCAACAATATGTTAATATGCAAATGCATCTCACTCAGCCTTAATTTTACTAAATCACCCGGTAACTAAAACATGGGTGTATTCTGTTGTCCCTGCTCCTAAGTCAGTGGATAATGACTTCTTCAAACATCGTTCAACCTTTATACACAACCATATGCTCAAGGACTTATGACCTGAATTTAATATTGAAAACAACAACAACAAAAATATTTTTTGTATCACTGCTCATCGATCATTGTCTCATACACTGTAACCGATTACTGCGTGTCTACGCATTTACCCACCCGCCCCGCATTAATATCACAGCTGAAAAATCAGGTCATAAGAGATTCAAAATAACGTAATTCTACGATAAAATAATTTCTACCCGACCACCCTCCTACTTGATATTAACACACAGCGGCGTTGATGACTGACTAACTATTCAATAAACCCACCGAAGTAAGACGAAATCAAACTGCAACGACAGGAAAAAAAATTATTGGAATTTGTTTTTTTATTCTTATACGAAGAATATTAGTCACAAAAGGAGCAAGGATTCGTCGTCCTTGATCGAAATCTATCAAAGGTCGTAGCCCATTCAGAGTACAACATAAACAATTCAGTCAAAATTGAGAGTTGGGTAACCCAGTGTTGCACAAGCAAATAGAAATATAATTGCATACATTGTCCTTTCCATACCTTTTCGCCTCGCTCCTTGTCCACCATTCGCTGTGTAGCCGAACATTCACATTTATTGCCAGCCAGAACTTTGACGACATCCGGTGAGGCATTCTGTAAGGAGATGCGACAGAGGAATTTTTAAAATGTTTACCTACAAATTTGGCACCGACTCGTCTTTCACATACCTCCTGAATGTTCCGCAGCCAATATGACAAATTGTTGTAGCTTTCCAAATTGGTAACATCATACATCAAAAGGATACCCATAGCGCCGCGATAGTATGCTGTTGTCAAAGTTCGAAATCGTTCCTGGCCGGCTGTGTCCCAAATTTGCAACTTGATCGGTACACCATCGAGATTGATTAGTTTCTGCTTGAAGTCGATGCCTGAAAAAATGCAATACGAGAAAAAATGGGCAATGAAAGAGATGAAAATGCAAATGGGGTAGAATATATTTATTTTTCCAAAGAAAAAAGTGTTTCGTACTAGTTTGTTATTCCTTTCCGTGCTGACACTAACGGAATTCCATTATGCGTTGCCAGTTACAATTCGACATTTCTTTATATAAAATAAATACAATTAATACACATCATCATCATATTTGGCTCTACAACCGGTGTCCGGTCCTGGCCTCCCGCATAAAATTTCTCCACCGGTCCCAATTTTGAACCGATGTCATCCAGTTTGGCATCCCTAAGCTCTGGGCGTCCTGGTCTACGCCGTCCTTCCAGAGTAGGCTTGGCCGGCCCCCCTGTCATATTCCATAAATCCTACCTATCCTACAGGATCCTCTTCGCTCATGCGATCTAGGTTTCCTTCCCACCGGAGCCTACCGAGCTTAATTCTCTTCACGATGTCAACATCGCGGTAAAACTCGTAGATCTCATCAATATAGAGTCTCCGGAATAGTCCTTTCTCACATACGGTGCCAACAATTCTCCGTAAGACTTTTCTCTCGAACGCGGTTAAGAGTTCAGAATACTTTTTGCTAAGCACCCAAGTCTCGGATCCATATTAAGTCTTCACTTCAGTAGCCCAATTTAAGTTAAGAGTCGCTCAATTAACAAGTGAATAGTTGTACTCTTTAGGCCAATCAAACGCGGCTTATAATTCCTATATTAGCCGCGTTCGACTGGACTTAGTTCACTGAATTAGTAGCTGTATCCGAAGTAACAGAAGTGAAGAGACTGTTCGATTGACAACGCTTCACTTTAGTTAAAAATTGGGCAAAATTTGGCAACTCAAGTAAGTGAAGGTGTTCTGCTCGTTAATTTACTTATTTTTATTCTTATGCTTGTTTTCATTGTAACAATTCGTATAGCAATCAACATCCCATGTTTTCTACCTACCTTTCTTATAATACTTATATACTTGTGACATTTAATATTATGAAATTAATAATTGACATTTTTTACATGACTAATACAAAAACACATAGGTTTGTGTAACTTTTAAGGATCAACTATAATAGGCTGCAGTGGGCTTATTTTAACGACAAAACCGAACGAAAAGCTTAGCTAATTTCTCTCATTCTTTAATTTACCCATAATGAACTTTAGCAACTACTTGTATATCACACAATTTCTCTCAGTTGTCAAATTTCAGCACCGATTGTCTCACTTCACTCTGACACCTTGCTTAATCCCACGTAAGTTACCGAACATTTGACGAAACCGACCAAAAGCACATTATGGTCACAGCATACGAATTGCATTTAATGAGTCGTTCACATCAGCTAAATTAATCCAGCTTAAGTCCATTATAGTTGGCCCTTTACTTATGTCACTTTTGGGTTTTAGTTATCTCTCGACCTTTTAAGAAAACATTTCTTACATCAGCCGCCACGCAATCAGCATCATTGGCTTAAGATTAAGTAAATTACTAAACCAAACATTTGTTTGAACAATAACTTTGTACATTAGTGGTTTTATTAATCAAAATTACTTTTCGTACTAAAACAATGCCACACTTAGATTTCAAAGCGAAAATATAACTACAGATAAACAAATAAAGTTTTTCATATGTTGTTTCTCTAAAGTTTTCAGTCCAAAAACACCTTTCCGCATGTGCTTCCTCAGCCTCTTTTCCCATGCTGCCTAGGGCCCCTACGCCCTTAGACATACCGATGTTAATTTATAGCGCGTCATTGCTGTGACGCTCTTAATCCCGCTGTTATGCAATGCTTACACAATCTTTTGCACGTTAATTCGATTGTATGTGAATGATGGTTCAATGCAGGTGTAAGCTAGATAATGGATATGGTACCAACATAAAAATGTTACTGAGATAAACGGTTGCCAAAAATTTATTCCGGCCTTGCGAGAATAAAAGTTCAACGCTGTTTTCTTCCGATAGAAACCTTGAACTTTACTTTTTGAAGGTCTTTTTTTTATAATTCGCGCACGCTTCAAGGGGCTTGCACCCTTATAATGCTCGGCTATATGCTTGGCACAGTGTGGGTGTTAAGGAAGAGGAGGAGAAAAGAGGAGATGTCTATGAGCTTGTGTCTTGAATGCCTGTGGATCATAGTGATGTGGGAAGACAGAGCTTGGCAGAGCCTTCCACATACGTGTTGTACGGCTGAAGAACGAATCCCTGAATTTAACTGTACGTCCGATTAAATCTGAATCCTAGAGTTATATTTTTCCATAATGAAACTTCGCAAAAAAAAGATTCGCTTCAGAACGTGTGTGAGCAATTAAATTAAACGATGGATTCAATCGAAGATAGATCAGCTAAAATGTTGGCCACCTGTCTAAAGAAATCCCCAGGATGTTGTTTCTAAGTCTATCGATGGGTAGGATAAAATAAAATGACTGGACTGCTGGTACTTAGAATGTCTAGATGGCAACTGTCTTCGTATTTAGTAGCCTGGTCATGTATGGCAGGTCTAAAAGTTAGTTTAGCATAGCTTGCTATTCTAATGTCAAATGATCTGGTTCGAGGGTTCCGGATGGGTGTAATACTAGGATCTGCTTTGTCAACCGCTCTTGCACACACCGAACGAACTGAGGCTATTAATGCTAGACCCCTACAAGGTCGTGTTGGTATTCTACGGGAAGTTGGAGGTGCCCACAGACGAACAGTTAGCCGAGTCTGTGCCACCTTTTAGTTGTGGGCCCAGTTCGTTCAAATGCATGTAAAGAGTTAGTGCTGGTACATCGTTGTATATGGCATATATATGGGTGGGTGTAGTCAGTGCTAGAATATTCTCGGCGTATAGTTTCACATCATAAAGCCGGTTGCCTTCATACAAAAAATCGGCACTGCTTCTATCAGTAAGTTATACTGGTACATCTGTCTATTGGTGGAATTTGATTGCCGTATAACTAATCTGTGTCCGAGAGGACCGTGTGGTTGAGTCTTTCCAATAGGTACCCACATAAATCCAATAGACAGTTTCTGTGTAAATAATTTAATCTGCATCCGAAGCAGAATACTTGACTATGTCAATCAATTAAAATACCGAACAACAAATTTTTGTTAACTTTGTTTTTTTGTTAAATTTGTTAAAGGCTCAACAATACTGAACTTGAGTGGAATTCACTTAGCTGATGTGAACGACTCATTAGAAGTGAATCGTATGCTGTGATAATTTATTTGGTCGGTTTCGTTAAATGTCCGTTACCTTACGTGGGAGTAAGCATGATGTCAATGAAGTAAGCATTCGGTGCGGAAATTTGACAGCTGAGAGAAATTGTGTGAAATTTGAATTTGAATAAATCGGTTAGTTTAATTTTTTTATTAAAGAATTTAAATTTATTGATTTTATTATGTGAACCTTAAAGAATTAGAGAAATTAGCTTAGCTTTTCGTTCGGTTTGGACATTAAAATAAGCCCACAGCTGCCCATTATAGTTTAGCCCTACGATCATTGTCATAGACTAGACGCCTTAACAGCTTATATGATTATGATCCAAAAACATAACGTTATTATAGATAGACTATATCCGACTTTTTTGGCTTTAAGCAACCGTGCGCTTATTTTTAGTTGAATGCTGTTATTGATTGCTATACTTTAAAATAATAATATTACTTTGCAACATATTGCAATAAAACCTTTCAGTTCGTTCGAAAAAACGTTTATTGCAGAACCAACGTGGTATCTTATCCACTGTAGATATCCGTTGCATGATATTTATTTTAATTTAAAAAATATCCTTATGTCAAATTTTTAATGCTGGCAGAAAGGTATAGCCAATATTTTTACAAATATTTTTATTATCCTTATCTGTGTATGATAAAATTTACCCAAGAGCATTTAAAAAATAAAGCCGTTGATTAATTTTTTAAATTTAACTGTCTAATTATGCTACTTTGCGCCCAGTGTAGTCGTATGTATTCTTACTGAAAACTTAAAAATACTCTACTGCATTTTAAATTTTCATCAAATAAACTTCTTTCTCATGTACAAGTATGTGTTCATCATCTCCAGACCCCACATCATACTTACCTATCGTCGAAATATATGTGTCATAGTATTTCTCATCGCAGTATCGGTGGACAATGCAAGTTTTGCCAACGTTGGAATCTCCTAGCACCAGCACTTTATAGGTAGCAACAAAATCTAATGCCATCTTTAGTTAAGGATTTTAAAATTTAAGAGTGTAGTTAGTGTACCACTGTGCACACTATGTGGAGTGCAACAACAAAAGGGGGATGTTTTTTCCCCCTCACCAAACAAGAGTAGTTTTTTCACTGCTGTTTTGTATTTCTTTGTGTTTTAACAGAACAAGATAACTTTTAATTTTAATGCGTTCGAGAAAATTTACAACAAACAAACTATTAACTTTAAATTTGTATTTCTATGTATATAGGTATTTTTTCACAATTTCATTCAACATAATGCTTTGCACACACACAGAAAATCCTTAGTTTTTCAATCGAGTTTTCGTATATTTTTTTAATTATATTTAATTTATTTAACTATTTGTATTAAAAATTTAAATACAAATTGTCATATTTAATAGAAATGCACACTTAGCAGCCGAACGGAAGAACCGAGGAAACGACTCATTTATTCAGAGTAAAGTATGATTCATTTGAACATCAGAACATGTATACGAAAAATCGATATCCTTTTTAAATGCGATTCGAAACATAAATAAAATGAGACAAATGCATGTTGTGTGTGGATGGCAAAAAGGTTTTTCGAATATTGTTCGAAAGCGGAAGCAACCTCTCGGTCTCCGTCACTTGACACTATCCACCACCTGTAGGTAAAGGTACACAAATGTGGAACCTGAGATTTTTGATCCAAACGCATTTTTTAAGACGTTAATTTCTTGACTCCATACTGAGTCCTTGGCAGTCTGCCGTCTCATCTAAGGAAACTAAAGTTGCTAATTTGGAATTACAAACTTCTATATATTTGAATATCCATTAGTCACTACTGAGGATTTCTTTATTTGAATATCCATTAGTCACTACTGAGGATTCCTTTACTACGTTTATGTCCAAATTAACTTTGGTCGAAAAATCTCTTACCACCCTAGATCGTCTTGATCTCCTTAATCGTAGTCATGACATCATTATAAGCGATTTACCTCTTAATACGTATGATGTCATTATAAGCGATTTACCTTCTAATATGGATGATGTCAAAGATATTTTATTTCAAACTATTTACTGTAATAGTGTTGGTATTTTTAAACCACACTATAGAAACTGTTTGGAAACCTCACTACAACTATAGTGGTGGATATCGGTCACTAAAACAGTTGTTACAATTTATCGAAAATAACTTGTTTTGATTGTAAATTGTGTTCGAATTTCGAAGTATTGTCTAATAATGTAATAATGTTGCAGAGGTACAACCCAATCGTTTTGAATGTACGATAAATACAAACATTCAATACAAACAGTTATAAAACTTATGTACGTATATATATATTATATATAAATTTGAAAGCTGTTTGTCTTTTTTTTTGCGAAATGTACATAGTTTGATTATACATATTTCTTAATCTGATCTTTAATATAGGCTAGCAATCTTCTTTTCAAAATATTTATCGGAAGTAGCTTTTGTTTTTCTTCCTCGAGGCAAATTTGCTACCACTGTTGCTAGTTTCACAAATGATGATGTTGATGATAATAATGTTCATAGCAGATTTGAAACCGATTAAGTCGCTGGTACGTATGATATTTTACATATACGTTTTAACAATTCACAATTGACTGAAGTTATAAGTGATATAAACAATTCAGGATATGGGCTTACATTTTCTTTGCAGAGCCGTATACAAAATCAGATCGATTTGGGCAAGACAAAGAAGATGTTATAGATTCTGACCCTGCATTGTAAGGAAAAAATGATTTGTTAACCAGCTGTTAAGGTATTGGGCCAAAGACGGCGAGCGTTCTGCTTACAGAGGTGCCAGAGCTTGGCTGGTTAGAAAATAGAGAAATTGCATGCCTAGTTAGAGTTGCACCTAAAACTAGCGAAAGTGGAAGAAAAGTTAGCAAAGCTCAATACATTTCAAATTGAACAGTCCTCCTTTCGCAATAAATTCGCTGTGCCTCGTATGCCTTTTCTTGTGCGATGTAACATTTCTCCTTTGCCTCATTGCATTTAATTTTTTATAGCAAAGCTTTCAGGGCTTTGTGCGAGTTCGAAAACATTTTTTTAATGATAAATACCAAAATAAAATGCTTGTTAAGCAGTTGATTTAGTGACGACTATAAATGCCAAAACAAAATCAATTCATAAACAGTTGTTCTTCGAAAACAGTGACTTCTGCTAAAGTTGTAGTTTGGTCTATAAATATGGGCCTAATTCTTTTGTTAACAACTTTTTTCACAATGAAAATAATAAGGTCATGTGTATTCATTAAACTAATAAATAAATAATAATAATAAATATTAATAATTACAATAACTCTCACAATGGAAAAACATACGATTTGTTTCTTATGCCATAAACTTTATTAATTACAATTGAAATTGGCGGTTGTAGTAGGTGATTCGTTTTTAAAATTCAAAATTTTTATTTTTATTTATTTAAATCTCAAAAATTAAAACCGAAATGGAAAATTTTATTCAAAAACCTGAATTGTAAGTTTGTTCGAAAGGCTTGGCAAACATACGAAAATCCACAAAGCAGAATTTTGACAAGCCTTTCGGCTTGATAGTTATGCATGCCCTTTTCGTTTGTAAGGCCTGGTACTACAGACGGATCCGGCACGTTTCACTGTTGAGTTATAGGGCTTCAAGAAAGACGTCAAGGTTTTTAGAAATTTGAAGGCTCAAGGCTGACCATGATCCATCGATTAAAGCATTGGACTCGCGTCGTTTTTAGTTTCGTTATCTTTTTCCGTTTTGCTTTTTCAATGAATCAGAGAGAATTACATTCCTTCGATTTTTGAATTTTAATAAAGGGCTTAGCCCAGCTTTTTGCCGTGACGCAAGTCATTCAGGGAGTTCTTCTTTGGCAGTTTATCATATATATAAAAAAAAGTAAAATTACTTACACCAGTAATCCGTTTTGTCAATAATTAATTTTATTATCTCTGGAAAACAAAAACTAAAATTTTAAAAACAGAACATAAACAGTTTGAGGAGGTCTGTAAAACACAAGCATTTCAAGCTTCAACCTTTCAACAAACAGCTGATCCGTAGTTGACAGCTATCAGCTACTACTTTACTTCGCAACAGGAAAAATGTCGACTATTCGTCATGAGGTGGGATAATTCTCTTGCAGATTGGAAAGCAATATAAAAATTCTATTCAAAACATATTAAATCACAATTTTCATAGGTGCTGCGAGCTTTTAAAAAACTTCATAGAACGCGTCAGCTAATCTTCCAGGGAGACAATAGAGCTTTGACAGAATGCCGACGGCAAATCAATGAGAAGTTTCGGGAGAATCGCAACGCTAGCGGTGATGAAGAGATTAAAAAGGTAAATAACCGGCGGTATTATGTTATTAGTCTTCTATACAGATCTGTTTACAGATGATCACTTTGGCTCAGGATGTTGAAAAAGAGCTAAGGACAAGTGTTGTTCAAGCGGTGCAAAAGGAGGATAATGTCTATGGTGAATTGAATCAGTTGGTTTATATTCGGTTTCTTGTTTTTAACAAATCATTCCACAGAACTTCGGATAAATCCTGATACACTACGTCTTGACAATATTATGTTTAACCCAAGCGCGGAGATTGAACGGCCAAGAAGGCGCCCGAAAGCTGGAGCTGTAGATGGTTGCTGTAGTGGCACGTCCGGAAATGCTAAACAAAATTCTGATTTGAAGAAATAGTCAAATTACGCGGTAGATTAGTGAAATAACGACACTTTTTATTACATTCAGTAATATATGTATATTTTACTTCCTACTCTTTTTATGCTTACGTTCGGATGTACGAGTATTTCTTTTTTTCTTTGATTTTTTACTTTTCTTTTTCGATTTCTTTCGATCCTCCTCGGAACTTGACGAGGATGAAGATGATGAGTCTGAATCCGAATCTGTTGATGAATCTTCAGAAGACGATGATGATGCATACTTTCGCGATTTTTTCTTCTTTGACGAGGATGCTTTCTTGGGTTTGACTGACTTTTTGGTGTCTTGAATGGAAATATGTTTCTCCACTTTTTCCCTATTACTACTGGCCGATTCTTTCCAAACTTTTGGAGAGTGGTGATAACTGGTTTGGTGACATCGTTCCCTGGAATCAATTCGAGTTTTATCTAAAGAAGGATTTTGGCGTTCGCAAGAATATTTTTGATTTCTCGTACTCCGTTCTGGAGCATTTCCATCCCTCCTGTTCTTAACTGCCCATTTGTCGTGGTTATACAAGTCCCTCTGGTGCACTCTATCAGCGGAGTGGTCTCTTCGCCTGTCTTGAGAATGAATGTTGTGCCTACGTCTAACGTCTGGGGATTCAGATTTTTTTCGCTTGTTCCTAGGTTCATACTGACCGCTCTGATCTCTTCGATTAGGCGATTTCCGTCTTGAGTCTATACGATCGCGTTCTTTATGACGCTCTTCGCGTGCTTTCTTTCTATCCACTGAATTCATACGTTCTGTTGGCCTACGAGTACCTCTACGATCATCGTTTAAATTGTTAAAATCAAGTCGTCCATCTGTTCCCTCTACTCCCCGTCCTTTTCCCCGCCATTTTACTTTCGCTACAGATTGCGAGAAGTCTACATGAATACGGCGATCATCGATGAGTACATTGTCCATTTTAAAGTAAGCTGCTTCACACGTCTTTTGGTCCTCAAACTCAACAAAAGCATACTGCAGCGAATCTCCCGAAATTTTATCTCGAATTACTTCGCAGTTTTTTACTTTTCCAAAGCGGCTAAATATGATTTCCAAATCGTCATCATTAGTTACTGGATTAAGTTTACAAACAAAAAGAACATTTTCTGGAGGAGCCATATCAGCATCCGGCAAGTCCCCGACAATTTCCAAGATTGTGGCTCTAGCTTTAGCTTCACGTTCAGCAAGCATTTCTTCAACTTCTTCCATTGTTTTTCCACCTGTATCGTCGATATCTTCGTCTGCTCCAATTCGTCCATTTTGCATGCGTTCTGTTGATGGAGAAGGCGAACGACTAGGCACTTGGAATCCTCTGGGATCTGAAAAGGGATCAGCTAAAATGACTGTGTGTGTTATTCGAATGTCCTGATATGGCCTGCAGTTCTCATCGACAATAGCTTCGTTCAGCTTCCGTAGTACATCTTCACCTAGAATACATTTTTGATTAAAAATAATTTAAAACACAATGTATCAACCATCATCGTACCTTCAACTATTTCTCCAATGACACAATGAGTACCATCTAGCGAAGTCAAATCTGAACCGAGAGTGAAGAAGAATTGCGATCCAACCAGATTCTTGCCGACACTTACCATGGACAGAAGACCAGGCGACGTATGTTTAATTTTCGGCAAACTTTCTGCTTCGAAGAAGCGTTTGTGCTGACCTTCTACAACTCCCCATACTGACTCACCTCCATCACTGACACCCGACGGATCACCCGTTTGAGCTATGAATCCACGCTCCACTGTGTGGAACAGGTTGAAGTTGTAGTACTTGAGTTTGCACAGTTTCATGAAATTTAGGCATGCTGTCGGTCGTTCCTCAGTGAATAGGTCGACTGTAATGTCTCCGATTGTGGTCTCGATTACCACAGCCATTCCAAAATATATATCTATATAATAAGGCTTTAGCACCTAGAGATCACCAAATCGATTAGCTCTTTAGTTTTGTTTTTGAGAGGGCCATTGTTCCGTCGTGGTTGCTAGATGAACGTCAAACCCCAGCTGTCAGCGTATCCATAAGAAACTCAACAAAAGTTTTTTTTAGCAGAACCATTAAAGGTGGTAGCACAAGAAATTTAATTTTTATGATACATAATATGATTCGATAAATATCGGGAAAAATATTATAAACTACTTTAACAAAATTTACTACGTAGTCAATATTGTTTATTGTTGTCATTTAATAAATGCGTAGTCTTTAAACGTCAAATTATTTTGTTTAGCTGGCCCTTCCATTTTTAATTTCAATTCACTTGAGTTCATTCTGAACGTTTGTTAACAGTTTTTATTAATAACCATTACACAAAAGTACGGTTTTTTCGTATTCTTTAAAACGTTGTTAATGTCATGTCAGTGTAGATGTAGTTAAAAAACTAGTTAATTTAAAAAAAAAACAGACTACATAATTTTTAAGTGCTGTTGCTAACGTGTTAACGCTTTTAACTATTTCCTAAAAAAAAATTCTAATTTTCTTTCATTTTTTTTCTGTTTTAGCTTGTGAAGTTTATTATCCGGTTTGGAGTGGTTTTATTGTATATGGCATAACTGCTAATATAATGCCTTATGTAAGCCGCGTTCGATTGGCCTGAAGAAGACAAGTATTCACTTTAGTTAATTGAGCTACTGAAGTGAAGAGACTGTTCGATTGATATTCTTCACTTCAAATAAATATCAATATAGCTTATCTGAGCTAACTACACGAGCAGAACATATCTGCACTTATGTCGGTTTTTTTTCCGTAAAACTCTGCCCAGATTTTTTTTTGCTGTCAAGTTGTTCGTTTCCCCTTCAAAACGACTCTACCGTAGACCTAAAACAGATCTGTATATTTTGGGAGAATTACCCCTCATTATACTAGCACAAGAACAACACATGCAACAAAAAAAAATTAAACAAAAGATTTTCGCCTTTCGTGTTCGATTTCCCTTTTGAAAAATTCTGCGGTCGAGCGCGCTCTGGGGTAGAGATTTTATGAAAAAAAAGTTAACATTACTTCAGTTGCCCAATTTCCCCCAATTTTAACGGTAGTGAAGAGTTGTCCATCGAGAGTAGACTCTTCACTTCTGTTACTTCAGATACATCTATTAATTTAGTTAATTCAGTCCAATCGAACGCGTCTGTATTTTGTTTTATTTGTGGTTTCGATCTTTATTTAGACGCGATTAACAAAGTATTGTTAAAGTTATAATAGTGATCCACGAAACAATCGTTGTAGAAACATTGGAACCCTTTTCGAAAGTTATTCGAAAAATATCGTCCGGCTGAATGCTCAGATTCAAAAATTACTGCATTCGTGATAATAAACAAAAATTAATTTGCACAAAAATTAAATGAAATTTGTATTGTATTTTTACAAGGTTGTATAGTGTATTCAAAACTTTAATAATTTGGCGTTGCTATAGCAGCTGTTAATCGCTAGCATTGGTTTTCGCTGTACGCCATCGCCACACTGTTTCTGTGTGCCAGTTTGTCTTCGCTTACTTTCGTTTCGTGTTGTGTTTTTGATGGAGTGTGCGTTCGTTCGAACTCTGCAGTTTGCTGATAATTTTGGGATGAATTTTTTTTAAATCTCTAAATTTAAATCGTGTAATTGTGGGAAGTATTAAAGAAATAAATTAAATTTTGAAGTTGTTTGAAGATCTTTTTTATTTGTAATTGCAAGAGTAACAACTGCATTAGCCTTAAAGTTGAACACAGCAAATAAAGCGACTGAAATTTCTAGTGGCATTCTGCTTCACTATTTATCCTAATCACTTAATCAGTGGAAACATTTCAAATTATGCGGAAAGTGTTTTGTTTTGCGAATAAATAAAGATAAAGTTTTATCAAAATTAGAATTTGTACAAAAAGAGGTTGTACGCTTAAGGCAAATCGATTAAAAAAATCGAAAAAATAAATCGAAAGTGTGGCCGATATCAGTGAAAAAGTGAAATTCTTCACAGAAATGGATGACGAAGAGGAAGAAGTCACAGATCTCCGTTTACAAATTTTTCACAATACAGTACGGGAGCACATTGTAAGTATTTATCAAATTAATAAAATTTAATATTAGGAAGACGTAGTTCTGGTTTTTATGTAACACTTGACAAGTTTTTAGAAACAAGTGCACCCTCATTCTCTTATAATTGCTATTGTGTTTTTTTATGTAAGTTTCGATTTGGAGGAAAAACTCAACAAAAGTGGTCCTATCTACATTTTTCTTTCAAAACTTTGGAGCTATTGGAATCGGGTAATATTTTGAATTAATAATTATGAATTTTCAATATTTCAATATTTGTGGCATTAACATAAATCTATATCTTGATTTTTTTTAAGAATAAATGCGCTCTGCTCTACAAATGGAATACGTCCTTTGTATATGCACCGAATCTGTGTTATTCAATCATTCAGTTCTAGTCTTCAGATTCAAACCAAGCTCGGTAAATCCGGGTAAAGTATTGCAAAGATCCTTCTGCAAATAACTTTCCTAACAGTTGCTTAGGTGCTTTGGCTGCCAGGGCCTACACTGCTCGGTTTATTGCTTATTGTCAACATGTCAGTAGAGCTCGTAGATTTCGCTGTAGGGCTCCCAGAACCATCATTTGTCACGTACGAGGACAACAAGGTACTTCAGAGAAAGCGAATATAAAAGACCAGAGTATTTTTTACTGAGCAGTCAAGCCTCGGATGAGAATCTAAGACTTATTGCCACCACATATATCTACATCTAGATCTAGATGAAAGCTTGTTTATCAGTCCTTGGACTTAGTTGATATAGATAAACTTAGTAGATGTAGATAAACTTATTCTGCTTAAGATATTGCCTGTTTTGCAATTGTAGAAGATTATTTTTCGGACAGTTGTACCAGAGTCTCGATTTAACCTTATGACTTATGCCAAGTACATAAAGAGAGAGCCAACAATCAATTAGTGCGATTATATGTATAGTTTCAGTACTGTCTCAGATCGGAGATCTTAAGGCATCTTTCAGATTTCTCTGCATAATGAGGTTTGGGCCAGCCGTATATTGACCGGAGCTTAGCACAGCAAAGCGTAGCACAGGTGTTTAGAACACATAATGTTAGACTAAATGACTCCAAATGTAAAAGTGCGTCTTTAAGTATATGATTGAATGTCCTAATGCTGCGCTCAATATGCGCCAAGCCTTAATGTTAGATAAAAAGTAATGCTCTTCTTCGAAATATCAATAATCTTGAAAAAACCGTAGATGCTCTGTTTTGCCATGTAGCCTTCGCGAGTTCTAATACGAAAATGGAAAAGAAAATATGATTTTTTAGAATAATCAGCAAATATATAAACAGTTAAACTTGAACCATTTGTTATTGTCGTTGGCAAACGGCAAACTTATACATTTGCTGATAAAGCGTTGTTGGTTTATTATGAAACTGAGACTCAAGTGATAAGAAAAGACAATTTCGCCAATTATTTATTTCAATTAATGTTAAATTAATTTTTTCAATTGTTTATGCGTATTAATTTATTTATTTATTGCTAGTATGCATATTAGCAAGAGATTTCCAATCAAAGGAAATGACAGTAATGAAAATATAAAACATAATTAAATAAAACTTTCTAATTTTCGATTTTATTATTACCTTTGGCATTATAGCGTTGTGTGATTTTGTATTAATAAGTTTGCTTAAGTTTTAAACGATCTTAACAGTGACAAATCCGCTGGGCCAGATGGTAGCTCCCCGTTAGCTCTGAAGAGGGGTTCTTCCAAGCTGGCATTACCATTGCGTAAGCTTTTCCATCTATCCTATTCTTCTGGACTCTTCCCGAGAAGTTGGAAAACAGTCTTTGTCCAGCCTATACATAAAAAGGCGAGCCGTCGTCTCCTTTTTCGTACCGACCCATAGCACTTACATCCATTTTATACATGGTTTTGGACACGTTGATAAAATATCATTAAGTATGGTTACACGAGAAAGCCGACTGGGGTGGGCCTCAACAATTTCTTTAGGAATATTAACTTGCCACTTAATGCCAATAGTGGTGTGGACGCCATATCTTATACGATCAAACACAGAATTCAGGAGCGTATGAGACAATTTATCCCTTCCAGGACTAAGTGTATAAAACCGAAGGAAAATAATTGGTATGATTTAAGCTGCAAAGAGCTACTAGGAACACCCTAGGAGGTATGCTTTCGGTTATATAAAGAAAACCCCGCTGTGATATACGAACCAAGTTTAGACGATTCAGAAATGATTGCAATGCCTACCTTAGACGAGTCAAATTTAATTTTGACCAGAACTTGAGACAAAAAATACTTCAATGTCCCAAAGGAAGTAACATTTTCAGTCATTCGTGAAACGCACTAAAGATACTGCCTCGTCTTCAATTCCAACGCTCATTCACACAATATGACATTCCAACTTTCAGTTCTATAGACAAAGCCAATCTGCTTGCTCTACATCTAGCTGTACGCTATCAGATAGTGCGTTGCCGCCGCCGGTACTTGCAAGAATCGAATCCTCTATGGATTTCTTTCGTACTCGCCAAGTGGCTAGAGTATTAAATGATCTCAACATTCATAAATCTGCTGGGTCTGATGGTATTCCCGCTATAGTTTGAAGAAGTGTAAAAAATTGCCCGCCGCTATGTTTACGAATTTGTATGATCTGCAGTCGTTTAAGATACATATACATCTCATCTTTTCCTCTCCCTAATTTCCTAACGCCTACACAGGGTGCAAACCGCAAGGGTTGGACCGCTGACTACAAGTTGTTTTGGACGGTTTAAAATCTGAAATGCATCACATAAATGCTGGCGTTCGCCAGGGCTCTGCTTTGTCCCCAATACTCTTTCTCATTTTTATTAATGATCTCTTGTCTATTACTTTTAACTTCTCATCCGATTTTGATGAATGAGGTGTGAATTGATTCGCTATTATGTACCGGGTAACATGGGCAACATTTTCTTATCAATATGATCATTATGAGAAGTTTTGGATGTGTTAGATATTCCTGTCTATTTAGTTCTATTGAAGTCTTCTGGCAGTTTCTCATTAACACCGTTATAATTCAATTCAAATGCCACGGTCTTCCGTAAAACAAATATAATTTTATAGACAACTAAAAAGATGGAGATGCCGTCAATCAAGGATAAAAACTAAGCCCGGAATTTGAATGGAATTTTAACGGTGTTAATAAGAAACTGCCAGAAGACTTCAATAGAACTAAATAGACAGGAATATATAACATATCCAAAGATTTGTCTTACTCAATAAGACTATGTTTGCAATCCGCACCTAACATGTTTCTTAATTTTAAGTTTATTTTATTCCTTAGTCGGGTTACAGTTTTTTATCCTTATCATTAAGGCGCACACAGTGCTAAGCACATTTACCCACCGATATTTATGAAATTTTCAATGTACATTATTGGCTGGTTGCGGAAAGTTATAGGCTACAGTCCTACTATCTTTAAGTCTGTAATCCTTTTATCAAGATCTGCTTTTTGAAAAAATTATCAGAGGCTTTAAGTTTAATATTCTCCGATAGTCAAACCAAGGGATCAAGACTGGCCAAGTGCTATTTTGACAGTTTAAAAATTCGCCTATCCTTTGGGTAAGTACTCCAGCGATTAGACAACCCAGGAATTAGGTAGGATGTGCACTCCCAAGGTTATATGCAACAACCCCCGATACATTAGACCTGCTAAGGTAAGCAGTATTAGCAACTGAGCTGGGTAGTTTTGAAGTTTTTAAAGTAATTTGGAAAAATGGACACAAGGGTGAACTAAATGATCTTTATTCTTATGAATTTAACGAAAACCATTCAAAGCGGATAGTGAATGGCCTTAAACATATTTCCAAAAATAATTCCTATTCAAAATCACAAATAAAACGTTCTATTTTTGGTTGCACGCCTAGTCGCACACAACTAGAGATTTGTCCACCAAAAATCATCCTGCTAATGCGAGTTGATCAGCTCCCCCACCTTCTGTGTGTTTCTTAATAAAGAAATCTTTTTGAAAAATATACGATTAAGAAATCTGTACTATCTATTGTATATTTAACGTACAATTATATAATTGTTAGTTGGAATAACAATTATGTATATTATGTAAAATGCTGTTACCACATCTTAAGTGTTGATTTATATGAACAACAATTATTCAAATCAGGAACATGCATCTTCCTTGTTCAGACTGAAGCATACATATATTATGATTTTGTAAGAAATCGCATGGCGAAAAAAGTATTTATTTACGAAAAATGTACGTGTGATTTTCTTAAAATAGAAGGAAAGTACCATTGAGATATTGATATTGATTCGTTCATTCATTTATACTGAGAGTTCAACAGAATGGCTGAATTGGCGCTCTCCACTCGTAGAAAGTAGGATACATTTTTTGTGCGAATAGTGAGTGAATGAGCTGAAAAGTTCAAGAACATGTAAACAAGTAAATGAAAGTCAACAGGTGGCATTGACATTATATGAAATTTGGATTTATGCACTTTCAAGAACGAATAATGTAAAAAACGCGCAGTGTTAAGATAATAGTTATTCTTCTGAAAAGTTAGCTCATCAACTGATTAAACAAACTTTTGATCTACATTAGCTTTTAATTTGAAATGAAGGACCTATGTGTTCTATGGGTCCCCTTTTTTGTACCCGTCGAAAATAGTCTATAGAAGAGTTGGAAATATAGAACAGATAGAATGGCATACGCCTCATCAGAACTATTTGGAAACACCATCCGACAAAGAAGATTCGCAGTCAACTGTATAACATGCCACTTAACGGAGATGCACTTGTACTTATATTTCAATAATAAATATTTTGAAGATATTTGAAGCGCAGTTCTGAAGGTTGTCAAGTTGACAATGTTATCACCGAAATAATTTCTTCTGGTCTTATCGCATTCATGTGAACACACATTTGTTACTGATAAGACGTGCGATACCTATGTGTTGTGCTTGTTGTAGCACCTCCAGTTCTTAAATCAGAGTAAACAGAAACCATCCAATCGTTATGCCCTCATCCGCAGTATTAATATACCTTTTAATTTCAAACTTAACTTAGACTGAATATAAGCTGAAGGCAAACAAAGCAAATAGCAAAAGTTCCTTGTACTAATTAGATGAACTAGAGATGGTGTGTAGTTATCGAATTATGTCGGGAGGCAAAGAAAAGAGGCCACGCCGGCTGGGTGGTCTGACCACAAGTCCGTCACTTCAAAATTGGCTGGGTGATGGGGGCAGAGGAATAGAGAATTTTCGGGTACCAAGGACCCTATTAACCTTGCTTGAACAGACTGTTGCAGTGACTGTTTTATAGTGTAGTGTATTTGAGGCTGAACGGACAGTGGTGGGATGCATGGTGGCCGGTATGACTTGGTTTATGCTGTCTCTGTACGTCATGATGTCTTGGCGTATTCAGCGTGCTGACACCGAACACGTGAAGTGGGTGTGCGGGGTTGTGACAGGCTAGAAAGAATTTTTTTGATAACAGTTCATTGTGTTGCCTGGTGGAGAGCATCGACATTTCGTCATGAAGATGATCGGAGTTGGTTATGGAGTGGCACCCAATTACAATGAGGGGGCTTTATGTAGGCGGCATAGTTTATAACTGAAAGGACAATGGTTTCATACGTTGTAACAAGGACTTCTTTGTCTTTACCCCATGCGGTTCCAGCTAGAGCTCTTAACACCCTATTACGACTGATCACTTTACTGCATTTCTCACTTTACTTGCGTGCCTACAGAAAGTAAGAAGATTGTCCAATATGACTCCTAATATTTTGGGTTTTTACTGTAGGGATAATTTTGTTGTTGATACGAATGTCAAATGTTAGCCTGACTTGTTTGATCCAATAGGAGAACAGCGTAGCAGACACTTGTAATGTCGTTCACATATGCAACGGGAGTATCGAGACATAGAGATTAAATAGGATGGGATAGAGAACGTCTCCTTGTGGGACACACATCTTATGTTTCCGAGGCTTGAACAGGAATTTCTGATTTCCACATATGCGCTCCTGCCATTGATATATTCTGGCAGGAACCTTTTAATGGAGTCGTGGAGAGTGGAATTCAGTATATCCTGTAAAAGCATCCTCTTACAGCGGTCAATCGCGTCGATAGCATTGGACAGATCGAGTGCCACTACAGCAGTGCGCCAGTCCGGACGACGGTTGCTTAGACCGTCTACGAAATGGGTCGTAAGTTCCGTTAAGGACGTTGTAGTGCTGTGATGTTTCCTAAAGCAAGGTGGTTGGCAAGGTTGTGGTGTTGATGGAGCCTGCTGATGAGGAAAGTCTTCAAAATTTTGTCTATAGGAGAAAGCAGCCAAATGGGTCTATAATACGATCGTTCGTGCGCGGGTTTGCCAGGTTTTAAGATGGGCATTGTTCTGGGAAATTTTCCAGCCGTTTGGTATGTGAAGTTTCCAATGGTTAGGGTGAAGATTTTTGCTATTTGGCTGGATTTTGGCTGGAGTTTTGTAGCTTATCCAACAGAAACATGATATTCCGTCCGGCCCTAGCGCCTTTTTATGGCCTCTTGCAAACCTCTAGGGCGGTGAAGGTTGTATGATTTGTACCGCGATTTAACGCTTTTAGTTTGCCTAAACTGGGACGAATGTTTTTTTCATGAGCTGGCGGCAAATGGTCTAGCAAAATGAGATGTGGATTTTTTACTGTTGTCGTATTAGTGTAAATATGTTCGTAAGGCCTTGAGATTAGGTTTTCTCAGAAAGATCTTTGACCGTATACCAGAGCATTTTGGATCCTATTGTGTAATTTTCGAGATGGCGCAGCCATTTGGATCGCCGGTGATCGGCAACCAGGATGTCCTTAGTGAGCGAAGTACATCGAGAATCTGCTGGTTCTACTGCTCTTAGTTGGTAGCGTCGCTCGGCAAACCTAAGGGCTTCCGGCGGAAAGGATGATGTGACCTTTTTGATTCTTTTGGGAGGAATACATTTTTTTGTTGCACGAACTACAATAGCACATACTGATAAAACTCTTCTTTATTATTTTATTACTTGCTGTTCCCGGGCGCTTCGTTACCTGTGCACATGAACCCTCTGGATGGGAAGGGGCTATAGCCTAGAACCTTTCCCCATCTGTCAATAATATACATTGAAAATTTCATAAAAATCGGTTGGTAAATTAGAGTTTCCATAAATAACAACAGCACAAAAAATTAACCCGATTCAAACATTGCACACATGTGTATCTTCGATTATATAATTTACATGAAAAATTTTATTTTTTCAGGAAAGTAATTGAGAACCCTTAATATTTATGCCTTTAAATTGATTTTCGTTTGATTGCAGAATTATCATCTTTATCATCATCATCACCAAGTTGGGCTTTCTAAATTTATAGAACACGCAGTCTCCTTTGATATGTGGCGTCTGTCACTATAATCTATCTTTATTCTTTAGATACTCGTAATTAATGAACTGATTTAGAAATTTAATTGTTAGCTTCAAATAGCTATCCGCGTAAGATCGTTTTTGATTGACTGACCAAAGTACATTTGGCAATTGAATTCGATTTTTCGTATCGGGTTAAAGTCCACAATTATTTTCACACTTTTTTCATTGATTTTCTTTAAATTGCAAATACATTCAAACTTCTTTGGTAAGCCATCACCCTTTAACCTTCAATTTAGATGCCAGTTTTTGATTAACGATAGCCGAAAGCTCATTTATTTCTTTATTTATGAAAAGATAAAAATGATGGCAATAAAAAAAAAACTTATGATAATATTCAGAAGTGTAGCAAATTACTCAACTGAAAGAACATTTCAACTGTATAACGTTTCCTGATAATCACGCAGTAATTTTTAGCAACAATTTAGCTTTGTTCAGTACTGTGATTCTATCCAATCGGATTGATAAACGTTAGTATGTCAAATTATCTTTCGTGATTCATTAATCCAACTCTACCTTAACGTGTTGCAAACGGATTGGCGCACGTACCATTAATTTTAATTTCCTGTCTGCATGCTCGTTTTGCTTAAAAATATAAACAAACGATAAAAACGAGTTCACAAGTGAAGCTCCGTTAAAATTTCTCCATTTGTTCAAATAGAAGTTGAAGAAGCGCCAGAGCTTTAAACAAGAAACCAGTTTTAATAAAAAAGTAAACCCAAAAAGATCTTAGCTGTTAATTAAAAAAAATATGTACAGGGTGTATCAGAATGCGTGATATCGCCATCTTTAGTACTGCAGTATATAGCACATGTCACATTACGACGAATGCTAAGGGCGCTCTCACAATGGAAAAACTTAACACTTAGATTTCCAACATAGCGAGCAAATTTTTTTTGTCAAAACCAAAATCCATACAATCTTTTAAATCATAAGTACTAAGTTTTGTAAATTTTTGTTTTATTTGCGAACCATTCAGCAGCTTTGAAAGCTTAAAAAAAAAAAAAAATAGTTTTTCGGAATCTGGATAAATTTTTGTTATTCGTGTTTATGTTGGTTTGATTAAAGAACCAAATTTATCTGTATTGGTGGTGCAGTGGTTAGTACCGTTGGCTCGCACGTCCCACTCGGAGGGCACCGGAATCAATTCAGGCGGGTACAAATCATTTGAAATTCACATGAAACGATGCTGCACGAGGGCAGGCTAAAAAGTAATCGCTAGACAAGAAAACAAAACTTTTTCGGCGAAATTCAATTTAATTCTCAACAAAGTCTCCTTTTTTAGTAATACACTTCGTCTAACGATATTCTAATGTTAACGCTTTTCGATACCCTCCTACCCTCCGAATAATAAGATTTCTGAAAGCTCCAAAACAGTCCTTTTTTTTATGAATGACTTCCCCATTCGACCCAAATCTTTTACCACCGAGCCAATTCTTCAAGTTCGAAGGGGACCAACTCTGGACAATAAGGTGGCTGAGGAACCAATTCCTAGCGCAATGCATGAATTTTGCCATTGCGACTGCAGACTTGTATGTCAGTGCATTGGTCTTGTTGGAAAAGCAATTTTTTATTCGCCAAGTGCGGTTGCTTTAGTTTCTAGTCGGCGTCGAATTGATTGAATTGATTTTCAAGATAATTTATGTGAATGATACCGCGTGCATCCCAAAAAAACTGTGGCCATGAGCTTGTTGGCCGACAGATGCACCTTGGTATTTTCCGGCATCGATTCGTCATGAGCATTCCACTCTTTCGACTCTTGGGTGTTGTGATGGATCCATGTTTCGTTCGCGTTTGAACATCACCACTCTTTTAAAGTTGTCACATGGTCATGCTTGTTGTCAAAAGATAGCAAACGCGGCACCTATCTGGCAGCGAACTTTCTCAGTCCAACATATTCATGCAATCTCCACTCGGTCACGTGCAATAGCCACAGCCTCAGCAATTGTACCTTAACTCATCGATCGTCCAATACCGTACTATGCTGGTGTCGTGACCCTTTTGGACGGCCTGGACGCTCAGCTTCAAAAATGCTCGTATGTTCACATAAACATCGTTCAAATCGGTGTTGATCTCATCGTTGGTTTTTTTTAAACAAGTATCTTATAACTGCATGATATTCAATTTTATTCATTTTTGTAAAAACACAAAAATTGTTCACACTATATGACTGTAATATACAAACTAAATGACGCAGCTTACACAAAATTTGACAGAAAACAATTAAAGGATAGTATTTACGAAATCCAACAATTCTTTGATACTAGTAGCGCCATATGTTTCCTAGGTTAATAACTTTTCAGCCCGCCCTCGTTCATATGGTATCCTCTTGGCGTATTACCGTATTGTTGTATTGACAGTACGGTTATGCTGGAAGTGATCAAGGAGGAAAGGATCTGAGTTTATGGGCACAATACCCAGTTAGTGACTGCTTCACCCACCACAACACTTTCTTTCCTTCTTCTATTCTAATAAGTGAGTGTGTCCCTCGCGACCCTTGCGAGGACCTCAAATATCGATTGATCTCAGTTATCTAAGGATTTCACTTTGCTGATCTCCAGAAAAGTCAAATGTCTAAATATTTAAGTGGAAGATGTCACTCTACTGCTCTACTAGCTTTAGAATCGTCTTGTGTCACCTTGAAGATTGTTTTGGAATGTAAGAGAAGACTGAACTCTTATCTGAATATAGAATTTCGTCACTCTTATCTGGGTTCCGGGCCATATAGGAATGAAAGGAAATGAATCTACTACTGCACTTGCAAGAAGTGGTTCTTCCGATGCTAATACTGGTCCGGAACCAATGTTAGGCTTGAGTCAGGCAATCTTAACTATTGGTCTTCAAAGATTTATCGAAGCCGAACAGGAGCACTGTTGGAACTCCATAAATACATGTAGAACTATCATACATTTTGTGAATAAGCAGAACAAAAACACCGCCAAGTTAATTTTAGGAATATCTAAAAGGAACTGTCGTAGGATTGTCGGTTTACTTACAGTAGGGCGGAGACTGACTTCATAAACATGACTTCAAGTTGGTACTTATATTGGTTCCAATATGTAATTTCTGCTTGGAGAAAGAATAAACAACTAAATCGAATAACTTCCATCATTGAAACTAGACGAAGTCCTTTGCTGTCTTAAGGTAACAAAGAGATTTGAATAGTGAACTTACTGGAAACGAGTAGGTACAATGGGCCGAGGGTCTGAGTGATCTGATGTGATTTTATTTCTCAGTTTGTCACACCAACCCACCACAACTATATATATGTATATATCTAAGGGAACTATTCTGTTTTTGACTCGTTTTTATATTCAACCTGCAGTGTACGATATCCGTTCATTGACTGGGTTCTGAACATACCGGACTTTTCAGTAATCTGCTTTATTTCTTTCTTTATTTACTTACTAAACAGTGACGCGTTATTCCAGCTAAATTCTGTGTTTCCGCATCTTTATGATTCGCAGGCTCTAAATACAAAGGTACAAAGACATTTCGCTTTTTCATCTCTCCTTAATTTGTTAACGCACATTCGGTGCTTATTGAATTAAAAGCATGAAAATCCCTTGGAGCGTATGTACCTTATTTAAAAAAGTACAACTTCCTGGAATTTAGTTCTTTACCAACATACCACAGTTGTTTAAAGAGAGAATTTGTGTAGGAAAACTTACTCTGAACATAGAACCTCTAATAGTTCTTCCTCTTTGCGTCCTCGTTCTCTTTTCTTTGACTCATCTTCCTTTTCTTTAAGAAATATAAATACTGAAGAGCTTTAGCAGGCCTTATCCTCCATTCGCTCCAATTCGATAGGATATGACAAAATTCCTCTCAAATTTCTGAAGATTATTTTCCCTTATTACTCGCTATATTCTTCATATTATTAATTTTATCCTTACTCCCTCCGCCTGAAAGTTAGCTCTTGTTCATCCTGTTCCTTATAGATATAATTCTTATGATTTATCCAATCTCATACCAATTAATATCTTACCAGCCTTGTCTAAGGTTTGTGAACGGCCCTACAAGGATCAGCTTGTTCGCGTTTTAGATGAAGCTAACCTTCTTTACACTAAACAGAGTACGATATATCACTCTACTAATTCAAGTGTCCTTGATATCACTGAAACTTGATCCATATTATGATCAAAATCTTATCACTATCTTGATACTTCTTGACTTCAGTAAGGCTTTTGATTACATCAATCATGACTTATTATCGGCCAAACTCATTAACAACTTCAAGTTCTCTAGTTCTGCAGCCAAACTAATTGAGTCATATTTGGATAATAGAGATAATAGATAACAGAGTACTATAATAGGGGACAGATGTTCGTCCCTATTGCCTCTTTCCAGAGGTTTCCCTCAAGGATCTATTCTTGGCCCCCTTCTATTTAGTCTCTTCATTAACGATCTTCCGTCGAACGTAAATTTGTTCGGTTGCTCACGTCTTTGGGGACGATTTTCAAATTCTCCACTCTGCTTCCCTTACCAACATCTCAAACTCTTTCCTGGAATGCCCATATAAATCCTATTATTAAGAGGTTTTGGTCTATCCTTCGTAAACTGTATCTTGTTAAAGACTTTTTACACTTTCACCTCAGATCTAAACTAGTATCCTTTCTGATTATGCCTCACTTTAATTATGGTGCCGAACTTTACTCTCGTACCTCCGTATTTAGTCTACGTCGCCTTAAAATTTGCTTTCATGCTTGCATCCGTTTTATATATTCCCTCAATGTTCATAACCATAACCGATCTCTTTCTTGGTTTGGATTTTTCTCACTATCTTAGACTTAGGGCTGTTATATTTGTCTTAAAACTGATTAGGCGAAGATTACCTGTATACCTCTATAATAGGTCTTGGTTTATTTTTTCTTATAGAGAGAGACTTTTATATTCAAAATTATGTATCAGGCTTTACTCTGCGTATTAAAAGCTTTCTTAAAAACTCAATTTTTCTGGGCACCACAAGTTAACATGCAAACATGGCTTGCGACAGAGGGAATTATTACTTTCACTGTCTGATTATAATTTCATTACCAAGTTTAATGAACATCCACATATACATATACATTAACAACTATGCATTGAATTGAAGTGCAAAAAAATATGCAGTCTAGCGCGACACGTGGCATAGGATCATCTACAAAACCTATTAATAGATTGGCATCATCTAAGAAATGTCAATAACCTGCTGCACATTAATATGGTAGGCAGACTACGAGTAGATCACACATAAGGTAAACTAGCAGCGCTTCAATATTAGATATTTCTTTCTTTACTCTGGGTGATGTTAATGGCAAGAGCGAACCGGTGACTTGGGCGACAAGTTGAGTTACCAAGAAAATTTCACTATTATTATTAAACTTTGTGTGTGTCTTAACCTACCGCAGGATTGTTGCTCCTGTTATTTATTCTGCGTTCTAAGTCATAAACGCTGAAGAAAAAAACCGAATTTTTTTGTTTACTTTTAAGCCAGCTGGCAACAGCCCCAAATAGATAAAAACATTTAAGTGTATCTTTTTGTTTATTAGAAATTTTATTTAATGACAAATGCAGCCATATAATGTTTAATTAACAAAGTGGCGTCTGTCTAATAAAATTTTTAAAACGCTTGTGTATCACAGACAACTGATTCCATGTGCGAATATTCCTTTCAACAATATACATTACATATAATATGCAATTTTTTAAAAAAAAATTTCCATTTTAATCTTATATCATCCGTTTTGCATAGTTACATTTGTTGCTGCCTTTTTCCATTGAGTATGCGCTCGAATTCCGTCCGCATCTTCTGTAGTAAATCCAATCTGCGTATTACTTCGCGAAGTTCCATCAACTTCGGTTCGGTTTCTCGTTTGTTAGTTGCATCTATGCAACTGACGACGCCTAGCGTCACACCTAGCAAAGCATGAATTTTATATGGTGTGTACATCATATAGGTGGGTAGCAGCACCTCCTATTCCATATGTATGTAAAACTCATCTAGATGCCAAAGTGCCAATGCAACGATCGTCGTCATAGCTCTCTCCGTTGCTATTCCTAATTTTATTAACAGAGAAAATCACTGCGCCAAAGCGAAAAACTATAAAACTTCTTCATGTATTTGCATAGAAAAGCAAAACGTGCATAATGCATTCAAAACGGTTACGCCGGCGATCCATTTACCATTATCAACGGTGCATTTATGGTAATTATTATAAAACTTAATATAGAAATAGTTCACGTTGTTAACCAAGCCGGTAGTTGGGCGAAGTCTGACGAGACTAGTACATCTGCTAATATTAATTTGTATGTTCGTTAAGCAAATATATGTTCATGTGCATATGTAGAGATAGTTTAGGATGGTATCAGTATCATAACAATCTCGGATTCATATGTAAGTACTAGTATAACCATTGTCTTATAACAAGAGCAGCTTGGATGCTATGGTAAAATTCTGGATTTGAAGAGTCTTGACAGGCTAAGGTAGGTTTTAACGTTGGGTTTAAGCAACCATGCGCGCACTTCTGGCTTCATGCTGATATTGACCCAATAAAGTATAGTATAGGATTGGACTACTTGAAATTCACTCTCCACTATTTTAATTGAGGGACCAATGTTGGATCTCTTGATCGCAGACGTGGCCAACTATATACTTTGTTTTGCTTTCATTTATGTGCATTCCTGCCTGCTCGATCTGTATGAAAGCTTTCTGTACAGCCCTTCGGTTTCTAGCAACGATGTCAATATCGTCTGTTAAATTGCTAATTTTAATTGGGCGGCCAGGACCGGACTCCAGTTGTAGATCCAAATATGATGATGATGATATGATGGATTGCTCTTCTCGGCGCTACATTAGAGTCGCGGAGCTACATTAGAGTCTCGGAACTCTACGTATTTGGCACAGAATGACTTTTCGCCACACTTCTGGTATCGTTTCTCCTCCCATACTTCTACTATTAGTACATGAATTGCTTGATGTAGTGTGGGACCTGCGAATTTAATTAGCTCCGCAGGGATCTTATTATTTTAAAGTCGATTTTTTTAACTGCTTACTTCGTCTATGTTTGGTGGCGGCAGCATATTGTTGTGGGGGAGCCACCAATTCTTCAGTTAGCAGTTAGCACCGTATTGCAGTGTGTGGAATGCAGCGTATATTTAGGTCATACATCAGAACTTTCGCGCCTGGTTCAGTTCTCGCTCTCCAAAGTGTTCTAGTTCACGGATTTTTCTTCCTATCCTTCCTGACTATTGTTGTTTCTTGCCTCTTCATTGTGAAGAGCTGTCATGTTGACTCCGAACTGTCCAATACAGGCTCGGAGCACCATACCAAGAAGAAAGTGGTCCGCGTCAACGTTGGCACCTCTATAGGTTCGTACCGTCATCAGCTTTGAATTGTGGCGGCGGTCTATCAACACGTACTCTATCTGGTTGCTAGTGGCTACATCAGGAAATACCCAGGTGGCTTTGTGGATATTTTTACGCGCAAACCTTGTACTCGCAACGACCAAATTATTGTTTTGAATCGCTTTTGTCTCAATTGAATATCATACATCTGTTTTAGACAACATAGAATTTTTCAATTTCAAAAGTCTATTGAAACGTTCTGCTTTTGTTTTTCTTCAAATGGAAATAATATTGATTTGTTGATACGTCAGTAATCGCTTATAGTAATAATTAAAAGCAAAACATTCGTCATAATGAGTTTGAAAAAAAAAACATACACGAATGAAGATGAATACAGTTTTGTTCTAATTCTTGGATGCTTGATTATTAAATTTTCTGGTTTGATTCTCAGGAATTGGAAAAAGAAAACAAAGAAAAACGAGTCCCAAAGTGAATTCGATATTGACGCAATACAAAAAAAGTGAACGAAATAAAATGTTGCTTCTTGTTTATAGTTTTACATTATTTTTATATATTTTCCCTTGCTGGATAAGGAGTGTGCTCCACCAGTGACCAGTATCCCAGATACTGTATGTGTTCCTTACTTTCATGTTTATGTTATCGGTTAACGTGTTATAAGGCTTTACAGCATGAAATCCAATTACTGTCATAACTTGGGGGAGTTAATCACTTAGTGGGTGCAGTACTATTTATTTTTTATCTTATGAGAAATTGTTGAACCTTTCCGCTTGTAAATCAATATACGCAGCTATCGGCTATCAGTATATAGAACACTTCATTTCATTACTACCTGCTACACTACTTTCTACCTTTGTTTCTTTCACTTTATTGATTAAATGTAATTTACAAGGCTTTAGGGTTAATCGAACTAAATGTGATTTTTCTTCTTTCAGATTTTTCTTCTCCTACTAATGCTGCTCTACTCGGCTTCGTATGCGTTGATCACACGATTTCGTCGAAAAGACCGCGAGGATCTGTTCTCGACCGACGATGATGAAGTGCTTGTCTATCGTATAAGGTACTACAACATAGGAGGATACCCATGGCTTTAAGTCAATTTTGGTTGGTAATTTGTTAAACTTTTCATTCTCATTTTCCAGCTCATGGTTGTGTACATTTTCAATGGCAATTGCAGTTGGTGCTGCACTCCTATTGCCAGTCTCGATTGCCAGCAATGAAGTTTTGTTGCTATACCCAAATAGCTACTACGTTAAATGGTTAAATAGTTCATTGATACAAGGTGAGTGCCCCCGTTGAGTAGCACGTTTTTAGTATGTAATTAAAAAAAGGAATGCCTTTTAAACCATATTGCAATTAAAAATGCCTTTTTAGTTGCTTTTCCACATAACTTGGTCAACTGTTTCTGAATGTTGTTTAATGTTTGATGTACGTTTGATCGTTTTGTAGCGATGTTGTTCTTCTTAAAATAAATGTCCCATAGAAATTTAATTTGTTTTCATCTGCATTTTACAATAGTTCCAATACCTTTTCTCGATCACAACGAACGTTACTGCAGTTTGCATTACTAATTCTCCAAGTCCATTAAAATATGCGTTTATACCAACGACATGGAACGTTGCATGAGTCCGAGAAATAGTCCATTGCATCCAGATGCAAAACTTTTCCACGTGGTATAAGTCCCTTCGTAAGGATTGACGATTTTTATCAATTCGTTTGCAAATAGGAAATTTTGTGAAATAATAATGTAATAATGAAGCAATGTGGGCGCGGTGCTCAGTGGATAAGAGCATGGACTTCTGAGCAGGGGGTTCGTGGTTCGAATTCCAGTAACACCAAAAGTATTTTTCACGGTGTCCCACCTCTCGCGAAAGTCAGACAAACGTTCGAGAGTAATAACTTTTCACGGAGAGCTTCTCCGCCGTTCGGCATTAAATTGTAGGTCCCCTCCAATTGTGTGCAAAAAATATACATGAATTTTAGTGAAAAATGTGATCTGTTCTCGTAGTGGTGGTAATTAAATGAAATCGCAGTAAGGCCCTTATATTGGGTTTTCCCAGAAAGACCCTTTGACCGTGGACCAGAGCTTTTTGGATGTCTTTGGTTAGCTGAGTAAACCGAGAATCAGCTAAATCCGTAGCTCTTGGTTGGTCGTGTCGCTCGGCAAGCCTAAGGGCTTCCGGTGGATAGGATGGTATGACCTTTTTGATTCTTTCGGCGAGAATGAATCTTTTAAAGGCAAAAAGTAAGTCAACGAAACTTTTACAATTGGCTTTATTGTGGTGGATGTAGTTTCGCTATTCGGATATGACAAAGATGTCTGTCGACTGTGATCACAATGGGGATGTGATTAGAGCTAAGCGCTGGTGCTGTTTGCCATGAAAGGGAACCTATTACTGAGGGGCTTGCTATTGTGTTATCAGGCGAGCTTGAGCACGTGGTAGTTATGGTGGAAAAATTTAATTTTTTTTAGGATGCTTCACGTACGTATATTTCCGCCAAACGAAAACCACTTCTTGGAAGGTTTAAAATTACGTTTTATTTAAAATCTACACACAAGTACTTAATTATACTCGGCAAATTATATTTATCTGATTATATAAATAAAGCAGTTTGTTTTTTGACCGATATTAGCGTCGATTCTATAGTTTTCTAGGTGGTTGTGGTGGTCGATGGTTGTAGAGGGGTCAGTGGGGGGCTGGTCAGTGGGCGTGTTGCCCACTTCGACTTCTTTTAGATCCTATTTAACCACCTTCCACACGACCTAGATAGCTGAAATTTTGTGACTGTCCAAAAAGTCTAAAGTAGCATTTTTTATATTCCGCGTATGACGCGTCTCGCGTGTGATGGGGTGAAAGGTTTTTTTCGACTTCTTTGAGGTAATTTTTAACCATCTTCCACGCGACCTAGAGAGCTGAAATTTTTTGAGTGTCTAAGTCCGAAATAGAATTTTTCATATTCCGCGTATGACGCGTGTGATGGGGTGAACATTTTTTTTCGACTTCTTTGAGGTCATTTTTAACCATCTTCCACACGACCTAGAGAGCTGAAATTTTGTGAGTGTCTAAGTCCGAAATAACATTGTATTCCACGTACACGACGCGTGGCACGTTTAGCGTGTGGTGCGTGTGATGGGTTGAAATCCATAAATTTTTAACCATCTTCCATGTTCCTCTTCTCCAATTTATCACTTTTTGTCTTTCTACCATTTGTGTATTTGTTTACTAAATGAACTGGATTCTATGGACACAAAAAGGGAATCATTGCGAGAGCCTATAAATTTTGTGAGCATCTCAATGTCAGGGGCCAATTTTGATATCCCGCGATTGACGCGAGTCGCGTGTGTCGAGTGTGAAGCATGGAAAAAGGAAAATACTTTGAAATAGCCACTACCCCAAAACAGATATTTTAGCGATTATTACCAAATAATAAAGAATTGTGTGGCGTGTTTCAGTGTATACATAAAAGCTACTAGTTTTCTTTTAGAATCACAGGGTGATCCTATTAAAATTCTGTGTTTTATCATCAATAAATATAATTTTATGCAAATTTCTAAAACTGTCCAGTGAGCTTTTAGAACAATGATTTTTGTTCATTGTTTTGAAATTAAACTCATGCACTAAAATTTCGTATTTTGAAGAAACTTAAATGTTAAATGTACATAATGCTATTAAATACATGTATATGTGTTTTTTTTTTTTTTATCTTTTTAGGTCTCTGGAATCATGTGTTCCTCTTCTCCAATTTGTCACTTTTTGTCTTTCTACCATTTGCGTATTTGTTTACGGAATCCACTGGATTTTATGGACACAAAAAGGGAATCATTGCGAGAGCCTATGAAACATTTACAGTTTTTAGTCTGCTAGCGACAGTAGTACTGGGTCTGACTTATGTCTTGTCAGCGGTTATGGATCCAGAGAAAATCGGTTTTCTATCGTTATTAAGTAAGTGGAAATGTCTCATGTACAACCGTAGTCATCATCATCATCACCACGTTCCAATTCATTAAATTCATGTGACTGCACCTAAAATTTTCCTGCAAATTTATGTAATGGAAAATGAATGATGGATGAAAATGATGATAATTATGACTACGGTTGGCACAATATAGACCAGGAAATTTAAAGTTTATTTATATATTTGTTATTTTTCATTTCTCCTACATGCGAACAGATTTAGGGAGCGTCCATCTGCCTTTTTTGTATTCGTGCGTCTCATTTTTAGGTGTGCTTCTATTGTTGGGTAAGTAATTATGTATTTCCTTTTTTTAATATACAGAGCAATTAGGTTTTAAATCAGCCAGCAAAACAAAGGGAACTAAGGCTGATTGTTTTCGCTTCACTAGTCACAAAAGGGGCTTTGTGTTTGTGCCCTGTCACTTTATAAATTGATCTAAAAACAGCAAACACAATAAAACTGCTGCAACAACATTTATTCGTTTAATTTCTGTTTTCCATTCAAGCGAAAATTAATAAAATATTTTGTGTTCTTCTTCGTATAGTTCTTTAAAAGTTGTCGTTCTTTAGTTTCTCCAAGAACTTGTCAATAATTTCGATTTCCTTAGAATGGTTCTTTTTTGCCAATTTGATGCTTGTCTCGAAATTCTTCTCATCATTCAGTCGATGATAAGCTCCTGCTCGGTAGAGCATTGCCCTCAAATTCTTTTCATCTAATTTATTCAGAACGTAATCGCAATCGATAATCGCTCTGCGATAAACTTTCAATCTGTTAAGAAAGAATTCCAGTAATAGACTAATCATAAGTGACTCAAAATTCACTCACTTTATGTAGCTCAATGCGCGATTGTTATACAAAATTGGGCTATCCTTGACGTGTTCGATTGCTTTGGTGTACATGTTGATGGCCTTTTCATACTGCTGATTGCGGAATGCATTATTACCGAGGCTGCAATTAGACTTAGATTAATGTATTGAAAAAATTAAATCATGGAAGAGAGGTGGAACTTCTTTGTCAGCTAAATTACTATGCAAAATACAAAAATTTGCAAGTTCACGAAATCGCCACTTATGTAGCTTTTTGCTATCAAATTTTTAAATTTTACTTTTTTTCTATAACTCAACGGATTTGCAACCTTATGATGCTTAGCACAGCATGGGCGTTAGGAAAATAAGGAGAGAAAAGATGAAATGTCTACGTCTATGCACGTGTGTCTTAAATGTCATTCCACATAAATATTGTGCGACTAAAGAAGGAATCTCTGAATTGGTTGGTACGTCCCAAAATAGTTCTAATGGAAGATCCGTGGAACGGGTATTGCGGATGGCCGAATGCATCATCTGGATATTAATTTTTGAACACCGCTCGTACATAAAACAGTGAGAAGCGGGAAACAATCCTACGATGTTCAAGCGATTCGATTGTTTTTGCGATAATTACATCTTATCGCGCGTTTCTGTCTAATAGATGTATTGTGGTCTTTGGGGCACCTGCCCATATAAAACAGTTGTATTGAACTTTAGGGCGAATATACGCCTAAATAGTAAATAGTATCCAGATATAAGTTGAAATTATTCTAAGCCGACAGAAGACAGTATTGGGTTTTGGAAGCGTTAAAGTCTGCTCTATGTTGTAGCCCACATCTTGTTATGCTATGCATGAATATAACGTACTTATCATAAGTTAAGAGTGCTGTTGTCAGCGAAAGAACGAATTGGGTTAAAAGTAACGGATATGAGATCGTTAGTAAAAATGAGAAGGATTGTTGGAGACAAAACAGCGTCTTTGAGAACACCAGCGTTTTTGTGGTGAACATTGGATTTAAAACCGTCCAATACGACCTATACTGAACGGTCAGAAAGATAGTTACTAGTCCAATCAAGCAGGGCCTTACCAATTCCATAGGTATTCACTTTCGCAAAAGATGCTTTAGCCAAATTTGTGAAAAGACTTGTTCCACATTTTAGTGAGATAAGCCATCAGATCACCCTTAGAACGTTGCCTCCGAAAACCGTGCTGCTGGTCGCTAAGGATTTCACGTGATTAATACCTTGATTAAGATAACGATAATTCAGGCTTAGAAAGTATGGATGTTAGTGCAATGGGTCGGTATAAAGATAAGAGCCAGAGTGAAGAAGCGAAATGTCGCATAGCCAAAATCTCTCCATCCTTTCAATGAAATGTTCTCAATGCCATAAATTATTAAATATAACATTATGTACCAACTTATAATGGTGAGTCATTATCACGTACGTGGCCATCGTTTGGTGACCGAAAGTTCTTCAACAGACAACGACAACTTATTAGGAAGACGGCTTTTAAGCTGTACCTTATACAAGTAAAAACTAGGTGACTATGAGGGACACCAGAAAATTATTTTACGCTATCCCCGACATCATGGTCAAAGAGTATTGTTTCGGCAGGTAGAAATATTGGACCGAGTAAACTGATCTAATGCTGTTCCGGTAAAGGACACATTCAGAGATGGATAGAAGATGGAATATGGTGGTGGGGTGGTTGTATTTGGACCCAAAGCAAAGACCAAAGTCTCCATAACAATGGGAATGAGTGGATTTTCGTGCTGAACTCCATGCCAGTGAGATATGCGCTGGGATAAACCTTAGTAAAGGCATTAAAGGTGCTAGGATATATAACTTTTCAGATAGTCAGGCAGCACTTAAATCGCTGTCGTCCAAGTTAACGGACTCTTTATAAGTCAAATGCTGATACAATGCACTGCAGTCTCTTGCAAGACACAATAGGGTAAAACTCGCTCCGATGGGTCCCTGGTCATCAAGGAATTGCAGGCAACGAATCTACAGATGAATTGCAGAGGGCTAGCTCAGAATCTGCGCTTCTACGACCTAAAACCTACTGTGGTACAAATACGAACATAGAATTCGTCTGGCCCACTAGGAAAATGTCACAGGGCTGAGACAATCCAAACCTAGGCAAGGAAAGATTTCTGACAGGTCACTGTGGCTTACGTGATCACATTAACAAAATTATTCTTAGCTCCGGCACGGAATGTAGGTTCTGAGAGTTCGAAACCGGATTCAACGACAAAGTGTCGTGTCTCATGGTTTATCATCATCTCAGCAGGAGAAGCACATTCCCAGCAGCTTATCTGCCACTACGTTCAAATATCATTGACTCTTTGTTGATTTTATATAAAAGAAAACATAAGACTACAGTTAATGACATTAATGACATTTGCTAGAAAATATGAGAACAGGTAGGCAACTCAGATTAATGTTAATTTTTTCGATTCTTCCGAGTAGAAAACTTAACTATCTATCTGCGACGAGAATCAGGAATCGTAAATCAAAACACGCTCCTCAACATATTGTGTCCACTTACAACACCAGACCTGTTTTTTTTCTAATATGCGGCACCTATCTATGTACGTAATTTTATGCTTTGGTTCCTTCCTTGACAAAAAACATTAGTTTTTCTTTTTACTGTAGCGATGCAGAAAACCAAAAAATCCAGATTTGTAGATCTATGATGATGAGCGTATTTCGATCCTCGATTATCTAGGTTTAACATAATTGCAAAAGGTCCCTAGGCAAAATATTAAATAGCAAGTATGTAGATGTATTCCAAATAACACAAAGCTAACATTCCAACGATGTGGCCTTAAGAAGTTCACCCTCATTTCTCATTAAAATATCGTTGCTAGTAGTGTACCTTCGGAAATTCTGTGCAATTTTCTCACGCTCCTGCCGAACTGCTGTTCGTTTTGCTGCATCGTCTTCAAGTTGTTGCATAAATGTGAATTTGTCCATCTCAGGGCTGTCATTTGGATTATCATCAGCTTTTTTATTTATGCACGACCGATTTTCGCGAACTTTAACAATAAAGTTGTCCTCATCGATGTTGTCCAAATGTCCCGTCCTGTCGACGAGTCTTGCCATTACATTGCGATTGTAATTAATGCTAGTTACTCTATTTATGTTATTATACCTACAATTCGGGTGTTTCAGTTTGTGATTTATTTCCTTTAGATGAGTCATCCACTTGGTTGGTGTTCATTTCTTCCAGAATTTTCATCACGCGATCGACTCTTGACTCGAATGCACCGAAATCTTCATCGAAATATTTGTTCGACATTTTATAAGGTCCTTTTCGTATTTAACTAAAGTTAATGGACTAATGCTGTTTCTTGCAGTGTCCCTTCGTATCGATTAAACAACGTCTTGTTTGTTACGAATTGTTTTCTAGCCAGATATCAACAAACTCAGTTTCTATAGTTACGAAGTGTTTCCTGCGAGGAGAAAAAAAAATATATTGAATTCTTCATCTACTAATTTCCCTTTAATTTTTCTTCCCAGTTTGCACCCCATTTGGATTTGTGCGCCTTTTCGGTGTCGTTGGACAAGTTCTTGTCAAGCCACATCTTTTGCGTGATGTTAACGAAGAGTTCACAGCATTCTATTTGGAAGAAGCCAGCGTCAAACGTAAATTGGCAAACATTGAACTGCAAAATGTCACTGTTAGAGATACTTTAAATGGCAGTAATCAGTATAGAAACCGCAGGTTAGCCGGTGGTGGAGCGGGTGCCTATTATCGTCCCGCTCTGGAGAGTCTCTATCAGCGTAAGCCAATTAACGGTGACATCACCGAAATGGATAAGCTAAACGAAAGACTGAGAGAATTGGAGTCTGAACGACAAGAACTGGATAAGTTGCGAAAGTCATCAGCAATGCAGCGAAATTTTGGCTATCCGCTGGCAATGTTGCTGTTGCTCTTCTTCACCGGGGTTACAATTTTGCTCGTTGTGCAGAACACACTGGAGTTGCTGATTGGCATTAAGGCGCTGCCACTGAGTACGCGGGTGAGTAAACCAAAGGTTTTATTCGGAGACATTATTTATTTTATTTATTTATCCTTTAGCAATTCACGCTGGGCATTACCTCATTATCGATGTTGGGCCCCATTGGCGCTGGTCTGGAGGTCTGTCTGATCTTTTATTTGGGCGCTACATCCGCTGTCGGGTTCTATACAATGCCCTTCATGCGGAATGTACGACCGCAGAAACGGGGAACTTCACTACCACAATTGATTCTCAACTGTGCGTTAGTGGTAATATTGAGTTCAGCATTGCCATTGCTGACTAGAATAATAGGTAAGTCAGTGAATGAGTGAGTGAGTGACTGAGTGGAGTTTCCTCTTCAACTAATTCATCTGTTTTGTTCTTTTCTTTTCCAATCCCCACACAGGTATTACAAATTTCGATCTACTCGGTGACTTTGGCGCCATCGAATGGTTGGGCAATTTCCAAATTGTCCTCATGTACAATTTAGTATTTGGCACAACGACCGCTTTGTGTCTGGCCAATAAGTTCACGGCGACAGTGCGACAAGAACTGTGCGCTCGGTTAGTAGAAAACTATGTCCTCTTTACGAATTACATTTCCTTTATCAACTGATATTTCTTGAGAGGCCGCAACGCTACCGCCACAATTGCTGTTGGGGTGCGTGTCGGCAGCGCTGGCGGCGGAAATATTAGGATGGCAGCAGCATCAAGAAATACAGCTGCTACCACCATTGGAGTATGTCCAAACGCAGCCACAAATACCACCACTGCTGCTACTGCTACAGCTACTACAACAACTAATAGTAATTTTATGTATTAGCTTTGTTAAAAGTAAGATAATCGCTTATCTAACAAAATTTACATTTACGTTTACTATGGACATTAAATGTTTTAAGCGGCTGATTTTTAGTTTTAGTTCTAAATTTAATCGAAATGTGAATGAGAAACTCAAAACTGATAATTTTTTAAGTACTTATGGTAATTTTAAAACTAATACTACACTACTGCCCACTATTGTAAGGACTTTGCTTATAGAGCACATCTACATACACACATACATATACACATCGTGCACTCATCACGTGTGCGTTCACACTAATTACCTTTTAACTTAAATGCTTTTCGTGTCAACAAATCGAAAATTTTCAATCAATTTTTAAACATTTGTCATCTCAGTTTTCGATAATAACTGAAACGACAGTTTTTAGTTTTATGTGCTTTGTTCTTTTTTTTATTTTAAAAATATGCAATTTCATTATTTATAACCAATATGTTCCATAGTATTATTATATTTTACATAATGAGAGCCAAATAACTGCAGCTTAACAGTTTTACGTGTTTTGTTCTTTGTTTCATTTAAAAAAATGTAATGTCCCTGTTCATAATCACTATTTCTATTGTATATTATATTTTACAAAATGATGAGTGAGCCAAACTACTGCAGCTTAAAAGTAACAACAAAAAAACGAAGTCTAGTCTACGATAAGAAAACATTTTGTGTGTAATTCAAATAATGAAAAATCTTTGATTGGTATTTGATTCTTTGATTTAATGAATCAATCAGTTATTAATAATTGAAACCAATTGAAAAAAAATAAACGAATAGGAAAAAGAAATTATATATTTTTAGTTTTATTAGAATTAGAATTGATCGCGGTCCAGTCCAATGCTTTCTTGATCGACCATTCGCTGCATTTATTAGTGCAACGAAAATTTGCTTTGCGTTAACCCTGAAGAAACGCGATAGATTTTTTGAATGTACCAAGGTTTTGTATTGCCTTCTGCACTCAACTTTATTTCTAAACGCATTGTCAAAATCGTTCTCTGCGTACTTGAAATTCTTTGACAAATAAAATATGGAACACAATCAATTTAGAGTGGATGGATGTTAAAGAAGAAAATTAATAAAAAATAAGGATAAAAACATTTAGAATTATAGTTGGCAAGCCTGATAGAGCCAAGTTCATTACAGATTAAGAAAAACACTTTGGTATACACATATTATTGTATATACATATTAATAAATACGAATATCTCCGAGTTTTTCCTGCTCTTCACAGATTATATGGCTTTCAACGCATTCCTTTTCTTAATTTGATTCCATCAGTCTTTTGAAAAACGTTAACCTCTCTGATTTTCCCCACTCTTAACCGAAAGGAAGTGCCAACAGCATTACAACATCCTTTTTCTTTTCTTATCTTCAATGCCATTTTCATTTCCGAGATTTCTCTTCCAGCTTTCAGTGCAGATCTTGGATTCCCTAGATCAGATTTATAAAAAAAACTTACCCTGCACCATAACTTTACCGTAACTTTCTCCAGTATAAAGCGCTTTGACTGGTTGAATTTAAAATGGCAATTCCCGGCATCCTTCAAGAATTAACCTATTTCTTCTTTCCAGTTCCAAACTGGAGATTCATCCCTTCTCTAATGAACGATAGTTCCATACATTTAAAAAGTGTCGAAATAATCGTCTTTGGTTATTATAGATTCCTTGGATTTTTCCTCCTTTGCTATATTTCCAAAGACTCCATCAGGTGGCATAAAAGAATGTCACGGAACAGGGAAAACAAGTTGCAATTGACGCACATTGGATGGAACATGTTTTATCAGCCAATACGTATAAGCCACGTATACCATTGTGGTATTCTTATTTTGGCCACCACAACATCATTATCATATTTGGCTCTACAACCGTGGTCCGGTCGTGGCCTCTCTCTCTCCACGGGTCCCGATTTCGAGCCGATTTCATCCAGTTTGGTCTACGTCATTCTTGCAGCGTAGGCTTGGCCGGCCTCGCTATCATCTCCCATAAATCCTATTCACTCATGCGAGCTAGATAGTTTTTCTAAGTGAAACTAATTTATCGGCGGTGAGGAGAAAATTTAGCACGGTATCAAAAATAAAAATGTTACGATTTTGAGTTCTTAACCGATTTCTATAAAATTCGGTATGGTCTGGGGTTCCTTTGAGGGTATTTTTGGGGTCTTTTCAAAGTCTTTTGAGCGTCTTTCGGTGGTCTTTTGGACTCCTCTTATGATTTTTTTTGTTGGTCCTTTGGAGTCCTTTAATGATTCATTTTTTGGGGGGTCTTTTATGAGTCTTTTGAGTGTCACACCATCAAAGAAGTTTCAGTTACACCGCGCATTAAGCTTACACGCTTCTTCCAAAGTTAGGGAGAAATCCTACGAATTGAGGCAGTGTATTTTTCGATTTATTTTAAACATTAGTTTGAAAAAGAATATGTCCCATTTTCGCGCTCAAAAACATTGTAGAATTCTTGGTTTTGGTTGAAGTTAATTTGCTTTTGCAAAGTAAATAAAACCGTCCCACTTTGGGTATAGGTTTGAAGGAAAGTGAAAGGAAAACCTCATTAAATTCTAATTTCAAAATCATTTGCACCAGCGCAGCATTCTCAGCCTTTGTTGCCATTTGCCAACACGTTCGTAACGTCAATTTCATCGTTTCCATTCTAACTCATAGATTATTTATTCATTTTATGTTAAAAACTCCAATCAAATTAATATGTTTATGATTTGATTACACGTGTCGTTTTATTTTTTTAAAGTTTTTTTTGCACAACATAAAATATTGTTGTTCTTTTTGTATTCCAGATTGGGTGCCATTTTTGTATTTGGATGACATCGAGCGTAATAAATGTTTTGCGTAATTATTCTTTCCATCCATCAGCTCTGTGTAACTGTTTCAACATTTAATGTTGTGTACATAATACACAATCACGCATACACTCACACATTTACACAAATCATATTCTGTGATTAATTATTTACCACTGCAGAAATCAGTAGAAATATAATTTGTATCTAAAACTGTAGTTAATTCTTAAAATAGAAAAAATAAAATTGTACTATGTATAGGAGATAAAATTGACACCATATGTTGTATCAAAATTCTTGTTAAAACGATCAATAAATAGTTGTATTCAAAATTTAAAGAGAAAGAAAATGTTTTTTTTTTGTTACAATACTCAAGAGGCTGGTTATTTTTTAAAAACGTTTTTATTAGCACGCTTTCGCTCGGCTGTTCGGTATAAGTTTCGTAATTGATTTTAAACTAACTTCCTCATAAGATAGAGACTTGAAACTTTAAAAATAGCTCATAACTGAATTAAAATGCAATATTAACTCGCTTTTCTTGTATGTCTGTTCGTTAGAGTGCAGTCAGCAAAAAGCACGTGCACGCTTCAAGGGGTTCGCGCCCTTATAATGCTCGGATATATGCTTGGCACAGCGTGGGCGTTAAGGAAAAGGAGGAGAAAAGAGGAGATGTCTATTAGGTTGTGTTTTGAATGCCTGTGGATCATAGTGATGTGGAAAGACAGAGCTTGGCAGAGCATTCCACATACGTGTTGTACGGCTGAAGAACGAATCCCTGAATTTAACTGTACGTCCGAAGATGGGCTTGAGGGTAAACTGATGAGCATTTAGAGCGCCACGAGTATTGCGGTTGAATTCAAGGAGAGGTGGCATGCAGCTAGCTATTTCTCTTGAGCAACGCTGGTGGAAGAAGCGATAAAACAGTGACAAGCAGGAAACGTTCCTGCGGTGTTCAAGCAAATCTATTGATTTCGCAATTTTTTCGTCACCGATAAGTTTTATCGCGCAGTTTTGTATTCTATCTAGCTGATGCAAGGTAGTGTTAGGCGCACCAGACCAGATTTAGGGTTCGCTTAGACGACAGGAGACAGCATTGGGTTTTGGAAGCGTTTAATTCGATTCGATTGATTTCTCCCCATTGTATTATGCTGACAAGGTCAGAATTTAACGTACTTAACATACGTAGTTGTTAGAGTTCCATATGAGAAGTGGAGGACTTCACAATTAGCAATCAATAAACCGTGCAATAAGGTTTTGTATTCTGTCTAGCTGATGCAAGGTAGGCCTGGCTCTGGATCCATCTGACCGGAAATGACAATACACACATAGTTGTACTAAAGCTTTAGGATTGAAAATGGTAGCCAGATTACAAGAGTCAACTTTGGCTTTAAGCTCGGAGACTTCTCTAAGTGGTGGCGCAATGGAATCTAAAAATAGGCTTACGGTAACGGTGTTACGAAAATGCAGCAAGAGAGATCACGTGTCGATCAAGTATTTACCTCACAACTGTGCTTCCGTTATTTAGTTGATGGACCCAAGGAGTAATAAGAAGTCTATCGATTGTATATGAACGCACAGATCTTGTTGACGAAATCCTGACCTATACTACAGCACTGGGCGCGGATCAACCAACTTTCGAAGAAATTGATGCAATCTGTTATGACCCGGCTATATATAACTTGATACTGATCTTTCCTCAGTAAATAAAGACCTCAAAAGTGTCTACACGTCCTAAACACTTTGCTTAGTGATCCGCCTCACTCGATTGACATCGACGACGATTTGCAGTGTGACCGCTTCGAATAATACTCCCGTTGTTGCCTTGGTACGCTACAACGTACAACACGATTCCTGTCGTAAAAGTGTAATATGCAATATGCATGTTTAATATGCAAAACCATTGGGTCATATTGCCATGGTCATAGTTAAACTTAATCGCATATCAATTTTCGGTGTCGATCACATTTCTGTTAATAAGAGGTAAGTATATTTTTTACATACAATTATCTACTTTTTTTTATATACATACACATGAACTCATTGCCAAGGAAAAACTCCCTGAATGATTTGCACCACGGCAATGGCTATGACCTTTATTGAACATCTGCCCGATAAACGGAACGGAAACTAATTCGGGACAGAGTCGAGTGCAACCAAAGGACATGAGTTGGCGAATTTATAACAAGATCCAAGTTTATAGTTTAAATAAATGCAATAAATGCATGTTTTTAATACGCACTCTTTTCCGCTTTTTTACAATTTTCAATCTTTTGCGTTTTCCATCTCAAGTTGTGTGTTTTTTTTTAAATTTACATGACAATATGTTACAATTACATAGATATATATATAAAAGCAAGTATGTATATATGTTTTTTAATATTTTTAATACAAGTATTTGTTAATTACTCTTTCATTTAAACACATTTTTCACACAAAATTTGTCAATTCTATGCAAGGAAGTATATGAGATAAAGCATACGTCCATATTGCAATTAGAATATTATTTTAATATTAATAATCCACATAACTCTTGTCATGATAACTTATGAACAGCTGATCAAAACCTTCTACTGAGCACATTCTTCTTTTGTATGTTTTTATTGTATTCTTTTGTATTGTACTTGGAAGTTTCCATATCAAAGGATCAACGCACAATTCGTGTCCCCTAATCCCTCTCTAATATGTTGATATATTTTTTAATTACTAGTATTATGAGTCGTCTACCAATCAGTTTAAAACAGTTTCCTATTGCTTTCCCGTTTCTTCATCCTCGCATTTGTCTTTTAGCTCCATCTCATTGGTTGATTCATCCTCAGCAATGACATCATCAAATTCCCTCATATCGAGTTCATTAAGAGCCTTCTGAACCATTGCCGCCAATTCTGGTGGTAAATCTTTTAAATCATCTATGCGCTCTTTAGCAATCGATGGAGATATAATCGACGATGTCTTGCTATGTGTGGTTGCATCTAGCGTCGAGTTAAAAGCATAAACCGAGTTCGTTGTGAACTCACTGAGGCTGCATGGATTGCCAATTCCATACTCAGATGAGAGAATACTACGACCAGATTCGGTGGACAAAGACGACATTCCATCATCGGAGACTCTTGAGGTTTTATTCGAATCATCGGGTTCGGATGACATTGTGCCCGAATCTTCGGTAACGTTACGTGATGATGACTTTGTTTCGATGGTATTGCTGCCAGCAGTATCCACGCTTGATGGACAATATCCATGCAGAAGAATCTGTGATGGTGAGAAACCATTGGCAGCGGTTGAACAATCACCGGATAACGCCTGTATCCGCTGTTCGAGTTCAGCAATTTTTGTCGCAAGGATTCTGAACAGGTTAATATGAATATGTGAATAAGTTAAATACATTTAGAGCGTAATTTAGAGCGTAAGTTACTTATTTGTCTTCTTTTGGTGACTCAGTGCGATGTTCTTGTCGTTTAAATTATCCAACAGCGCTAGACACAGCGATTTTAAATCGGCGATTGTTTCCGTTTTGGTTGGTAGATCTACACCACTTTCGAGGATGTTCTTGACTGAAAGACGAAAGTTAAGGATTTAATAGAAGAAACAAATTGACTTAACAGATAGATATCTTAAGAAATAACAAATAACAATTAATAATTTAATTAAAAAATTAGCTTAAATTTAGTATAATAATTGCGATTTCTAACAGTCAATAAAAACTAAGTAAAGTATAAACAAAATTACAACAATAAAAAAGAAAAAACAACATCAAGAAGCTTTGCGAGCCGTTTTACCTTGCTTATGAGACATAATGCTATCCTGATTGCTATTAGCTCCTAACTTAATAATACCTTTTTTGCGTTTTGCATCCAACATGATCTGGTAGGAATGGTTAGTTTGATAAAGTTAATTAAATAAGTTGTTAGAATGTAGGAAGTATTTTGATAATTTTATTAGGTGAAGAAGGTACATAAATTCGAATCTATCTAACGGTTCGAATTAAGTGTGTATTAACTTTTTGAATAGTGAGTGGTTCGGTCTGGTTATATTCGCAGTTTTCTGTTTAAATTGAATGAGGTGTGTGTGACTGTTGCCTACAGAAAGTAGTCCTGAGACACTCACCTTATATTTATTTACTGATTGCTTTGTCAAGTCCAATTCATTTTCGCAATTACTGAGACGTTCGTGCAGGTACTTATTCTCCAGAAGGACACTGTCAATGTCGAGGAACTGCAGGGAATAAGTTAGAAAAGTTAACATAAATTGAGTTGTGTAATTGTACCCTTGGATGTGATTCATTCGCTTTCAAAGCTACAAACAGTTCATGATTCAGACGATGCGCTTTACATTTGTATGCATCACGTTCGGTGACTACTTCCTCTTTTTCGTCGATAAGTGCTTTGAAATCAAACGCCAGTTGTGCATTCTGGATGTAGAGTTTGTTAGTAATTATTGAAATGCCATATTTCGAGAAGTTAAAAAAAACCTTTTTCTTTAAATTCTCCAGGTGGCAAATGAAATCTGCGCGTTCTTCCTTCCACTGAAGTTCTTCCTTGTTACTGCAGCTGCTTGTTGTCGCAGCTGCAGCAAAATGTGTGCCATCTATTCGTGTTTCCTTAGTGCGCAACAATTGAATATCACCTTGCAGTTCTCCAAGTTTCTGTCTAAGTGCTTCTACTTCGGTGGTCAGTTTAATATTTCGTTCTCTTGTCTCATGCAGAAGGTTTGCAACACTAGACTTTCCGCCAAAGCCACAATTGTTATAATCTGAACTGCGTTTAACCGCCGAATAGCGCAGCTGAAGCGTCTCGGCCATCAATTTAAACTGATCACGTTCTGTTCGGAATTTTTCCAACTCTTTACGAAGAATACGTAGAGCTTCGATTTTACTTTGCAGTTTGCGGTGTAGCGCGGAGGCCTATAAGACGAAAATGTGAAAAATCTATATCAGATGAATATACAGCAGAGTCCACCATATCTAACCCACGGAGACAATGTCCCGAATGCATGTGTTAGAAAGTAGCCCTAAGTCTTACCTCGACGTTGTAGTTTTCCATATGTTCGCCGAGAGATTTCTTTTTGTAATGTTGTAGATAATCGCTCTCTTCTTCGGACATTTTCCACTTTTCCATTTATTTTACAGAACAAGAATAAAAGGCGTAATCAATTCCTTAGAAAAACGCAAGGACACAACGACAACATTTTTCCTTGAATCTGGAGAATGGAGAATACAGAAACTTTTCCAAATATTGCGTTTGACAGTAGAACTGTCATATTAAAAGGGACAGCTGATTCTTAGTACTCAAAATTCAAATTATTTATATTTGTGGTAAGGTGGCAAAACTGCATTGGTTTGTGTTCAGGATTTAGCGGTGACACAAAATCTCACAGTATCTATTTTGTACTTATAAAGAGTAAGAGTAAGTGTAATTTCAATAAAATAACAATCTATTAAAAAAATCATTTACTGTTGCATTTAAATATATTTTATAGAAATAATGTTTAAGCTGCTAACTTTAACTTCTAAAGGGTGGGCAATTTTAAACTTTGTTTTTAAAGCGCTATAAAATGAAATTTATTTTTATCGTGAAACTTGAAGTCTCCGGCCCACACTATGGGCCACAGCCGTAATATTCTTGGGCGTGCGACCTGTCCGAGCTCAAGGACAATTTCTGTTATCTAATAGCAAGCCTTTCTCACGAATTTTCTTCACCAATGTCACCACATCGGTTCCGCTTGGTGCTCTTTCACGACCCATATTTCTTTTCAAATATCATCGCACGGTTTCGGCTACACAACACTGACATTGAAAATAAGTTTTCAATATTTCAAAACGCTCCTCAAGTGAAAACATAATTGTTTCGTGGCGCGGAATATCAGACTGATGAGCTGTCAAAAATTCAAGAAAATCGTTAAAAAAAAGTTGTCATAGCCTATGATTTAAAATCAAACTAGTAGATTGCCCACCATTCATAATATTTTCCATTGTGAATTTCGAGTTTTACAGATTAAAAGGAATGCGACTCTTTGTTTTCACAATTGATCTAAAGCTCAAACCCAGTCAAACCAGAAAATTATTGTTAACAAGTAGTAGGAAAAATTTAAAATTATTAATGAAAGACACTAGATTAGCTGATCCGACAGACGTTGTCGGTTGTCCTGTCCCACTTTCAATAAATTAACAAAAACCTTCACCAAATGATCTATTTTCTTTTTTTTGTGCGTGTTTGTGTGTATGTTTATCAATTTGTTGTTGTTTTGCCGTATTGAACGTTCATGCTTGCGCCGGATATCATCTTTTGTAGTTGACTTTCAGTGGCTTCTCAGTGAATCAAGCTTTCACTTTCCAACTTACTAAAAACCTACCTATTTCGGTGGACATGACTTGCATTCCCATGATCGTGTAGCCATGTATGACTAAAAGTTCGCTATCTACATTTTATCTTCATTGTCAAATGTAACAAACATAACCTTTTGGCAACGCTGTTTCAAAATTATCCGTCAATTTATAAATTTGCTCTGTTTGATGACAGGTTGAAGAAACATGCGTAATAAATATCATCATAATATTGTGTAATACATATTATCGTGTAATAAAATAATAGATTGAGTATATGTATTATTATTATTATTATGATTTTCACTGTCTTTTACATAGTAAAAGGAAGTATAGTAAACATGAAAATTTTCGAACTCGGGATTTTGCAGACTTCCTCATTACCTGGTCAGAAAAAGCGACAAAAAAACTTTATCATTTCTACAGCCCAAACGGCTGAACTTATGTGGATGAAAATTTATATTTAAGCTTTTTACATAAATTGGGAGGTCCCAGTTGATTTTGACGGAAATCTGACAACCGGAAGTGACAGTTTACTTGGATCGTTTTTCGAGCTTTAGCAAATATCTCAAAAAGTGTAGCACTTATGAGAATCTGTTGTTAAGTACAAGAAAAATTAAAAAAAAAAATTAATATACATTTATTAAAAATTCCGGCCCCGTCCGTAAAAGAAAGTCGTGTTGTGCGGACACCCCAATGTTTTAATTTTGGGATGAAATTAGTTTTCGTGTTTTAGCCGGTCTGCTAATCGTCATGTGCACATGCTACCTTTACTTATACAGAACTCCTCATCAGGGAGAAAATCAACAAGTTTGCTTTCCATCCCCTGTAGGAAACAAATAATCTGTTGAAAAGGTTATTAACTTGTTGGTATTGCCTACAACTTAAGGAGGTTTTATGTAAATAGCGCATAGCGTATCACGGTTGAGAGACTAAAAACTTTCAAGAATATTTTCAGAAGGCCTGTTTTACCTTCGTACTATTGATTACAAGCGAAACAAAATACATAACGATATGGACAAAATAATACATACTACTTGTTCTCATTGCGTGTCTTACTGTAATCCATTAGCTTGATTGTAGGTCATTGAACACAAAAAGTAGCACAATGCATGTACATTTTCATTCATTAAGACGGTACCTATGTAAATAACATTCTTATTTTCCCATTTTACCTGTAGATAACAGAATTTAAGGCAACACGATGCACAACGTCGTGGGATCTTTTACCGTTTTATTCTTTTGACACTTTTCGTTTTGATGTATTGTTGTCAAAAACAGACAAATAAACGATGGCTAAGTAATTTAATATTTCGTTCATCACATTGATTTGCATGTGCCCCATTAAAGACAAAACAAAGCAAAAATTAATTGAATTAGGCAGATACTTAGGAAATGGAACACCGAGCATGAATTCATGGTACCAATCTCAGCAGCTTGGAGCCAAAAAGTGGTGCAGAGTTATATCCAACCATTTGTTGTATGTATAAGATAATGGTCATAGTAGGTTCTGCCACTTAGGTAAAGGTAGGGTAGAGGCACTAGTATACGGATAGTGCTAAAGTGTCCATACATTACGTCGTTTATTTAAAAGAAATAAGGACATTTAACAAAAATAAGTCTCAAACAGCTTCCAAATAACAATCTGGCCAGCCAACAACCGAAAGAAGGGGTGTTGATATATTCGCTGAGTTTAATCACCTTACTCAGATTGTAAATGAGCCTACAAGAATACCTGACATTTCAAATAATCCCGCAAACACCCTTGTCTTGTTCCTTACCACTCGTCCGGATCAGTACACCTTCAATGTGTTATCGCCTCTAGGCTTGTCAGACCGTTGTATAGTATCAGCTAATTTCTCGTTAATAAACCACACAGTAAGAAAAAAAAACTCCCAAAACAGCGGTATGGCAATACGGAAAAGCCAATTGGGACGACCTTAATAATTTCTTTGGGAGTATTAACTGGTCGCTATTATTTTGTATTAGCAACGTGAATTCCGCAGCTGATGCAATCACAAATATCATTCTTATTGGTATGAGAGACTTTATCCCTTCCAGGAATAAGTCTGTCAAACCAAAGGAAGATGGATGTGTATGACTAGAGGCTTCTAGGATCAGAGAGATATGCTTCCGGTTTTACAAAGTAAATCCTACCGAGGAAACCCGATTAAATTTGAACAAGCCAGAAATGATTGCAATGCCCATCTTCGGCGTGTCAAATTCGCCTACTACAATGTCCCAAAGGTAGTAAAAATCTTTGTCATTCGTGAAAATAATCAAAAATAGAGCCCCGTCGTCGATTCCAACGCTCATTTATAATGACATTCCAATTGTCAGCTCTAAAAACAAAGCAAATCTGGTTGCTGCGCATTTTGCAGCTATCTTCACGCTTCCAGATTGTGCATTGCTGCCGCCTGCACCTCAGAGTATTGAACACTCTATGGGGCAGATATTCTCGTGCTAGAGTAGAGTTAGAGTTTTTAACGATCTCAACACTCACAAATCCGCTGGGACAGATGGTATTTCATCATTAGTTCTGAAGAGGGTTTCTTCCAAGCTGGCATTACCATTGCGTAAGCTTTTCCATCTATCCTATTCTTCTGGACTCTTTCCGAGAAGTTGGAAAAGATCCCTTGTCCAGCCCATACCCAAAAAAGGCGAGCCGTCGTCTCGTTTTTCGTACCGACCCATAGCACTTACATCCGTTCTTTCCAAAGGTCATGGAAACGTTGATCAATTTTTAGCTTATGAAATATTTTAAAACCAACGAAATCATTAGTGACCGGCTGTACGGATTTCGTTGGCAACGTTCTACTGGTAATTTGATTGTACATATATCTCACCGAACAGTGGAACCGGTCTTTGCATCAATTTGTTGAAAGCAAAGCTGTTGCATTCCATATTTCCAAGGCATTTGACAGAGTTTGGCATCAAGCTCTTTTGTCCAAAATGCGTGCTTATGGAGTTGATGATAAACTCCTTCATTGGATTAAAAGCTATCTTTTGGACCGCTCAATTCAAGTTGTATTGGACGGTTTCAAGTCTAAAGTACATCACATAAATGCTGGCGTTTGCCAGGGCTCTTTTTGTCCCCGACACTCTTTCTCATTTTTATTAATCATATATAAGTTCGAGGAACGTCCCTCCACTTCTCATTTGGAACTCAAACAACTTCGTATGTTAAGCACTTTAAATTCTGACCTAGACAGCATAATACAATGGGGAGAAATCAATCGCGTATAATTTGACGCTTCCAAAACCCAATGCTGCCTCCTGTCGTCTAAGCGAATCCAAGCAAGCATATAGCCGAGCATTATAAGGGTACGAGCATATGTGTGCAAAGTTTGATACGGGTTAATTTGGAAAAAAAAATGTTTTCCATTGGAGATACACATGTGTTTAATATTTGAAGAAATCGGGCTAATTTTGTATGGGCTTATTGGGCCTCAGGGCTATTCACTCAAGTGGGTTAAAAATTGATCACAAGATTTGGCGTGCCTGTCCGCCAGCCAGCCAGCCACTGGCACGCGAAGTTAGTCTTTTAAAACTTAATTATAAATACACTGGAATTTAACTGTTTCTAGCCCTATGTAATATTATCAAAAAATATTTACACTCTTAGAAACAATAGAACTATTTGCTATAACCTTTGTAGTAAGAAAATGATTTGAAGTGTATGTAAGGAAATTTATTAACTGTGGCTCATAAAATCTACAAAATTAACGAAAAGTTTGAAATTCAGCCGTTACTTTGCCCGGTTACAGCTGCAATTCAAATCATATGCAAAAAATCCGTAAGCGATATCAGCTCGTTGACTACCTAATGCGCCGTTTCATTTAACAAAAGTTTGATCGATAACTAATACTAATAGTGGCTTGGAATTTTTCTGGTTAAATTGTGATAGGTTGCATTTATACGCATTTTGCAGAAATAAAAACGTTATCTTTCCAATTAGTGTAAAATATTCATTTGTGTGGAATTGTGTGCGGAGATTTCCGGTGTGACATGTTTGTTCACAAAAACCAACACATTCACTATGCCCAGGCGGATGCAGGAGAGTCCAGTGGTAATAACTCGGACGACGAGGAGGAAGTGGGTGATATAGTACAGGTAATTTTATCGTTATTAAGCATTTAATGCGTTCTTAATATTATATCAATTGCGTAACTAAAAATGTAATATACCATTGTGCAATGCACAAAAAAAAATTATCAATTACATAATCAAAATATATTTGTACCGCCGTAGAGACTGTCATTTGCTTAATCGATTTTATTAGTGAACGGACACTGATGCATATATCCATGGAGATTTCTGTAAATAGAATTTATTGTGAAATTGGAATGGATCATCTGTAGTTCTCGTACGATACCCTGTAATATACTAAGACGAAATCCAACAATAATTATTATTAGAAATATGTACATATATACTGCTTTGTTCTTTGTTTTATGATTTTGTTTGTATTTAAGTATCTGAGTGTAAACAACCTATAGTTAAAGATCTTAAAATTCTTATATTATTCAATTATGGCGTCCTAGTTGAAACTAGCGTTACACAGGAAGCTTCAGCTTTAAAAATCCTGCTACAAAAGACTTCCCGAGTAATTTTTTTCTTCGATTATGTGAGCTAAGAACTACGCTTAAAATGTAATGTCTGTTTAAGAAAAACTGTATTTATTTATAACTTACAGAAAAAAATTATCCTCTTTGAAATATGTAAAGGCTCAATTTTGCCAAAAAGGTTTCTCGGCTATGTGGTTTGTTTTTCGTTTCAAGTCATCTGAACCTGTGATATAGTCATGATAGATAGATGTAGGATAGAGGAGAAAATCTTATTATACGGTCTCAACAACGTTATACCACGATAATTGCTGCATGTTGTGATATCTCCTTTCGTATGTATGGGGCACAGGGTGCCTTTTCGCCAGTCTTCTGGCATCGCTTCTTTCTCCCATACTTGCACTTTAAGTTCATGAATTGCTTCGAGACCTTCTGTTTTAATCAGCTCCGTTGGGATACCATCTGGTCCCGGGGCCTTATTAATTTTGAGCCGATTTATCGCTCTGCTAACTTCGTCTATGCTTGGTGGCGGCAGCATAGTGTGGTCTTCGGTCATTGGTGGAGCATCCAATTCCTCATTTAGCTGGCCATTAAACAACTCATTAAAGTGATCTTCCCGTCGCTCTAAGATGCCTTTAAGATAGGCGATCGGATTACCCTCTTTATCTTTGCGATAAGTGCAACGCGATGTATATTGCGTCATACCGCGGACTCTTTGGAGCCTGGTGCGGTCCTCGCTCTCTCTTCCTTAAGTACATATATCGGAAATACTTCCACTGCAATAAGAGCTTAATTTTAAGAAAGAGAAATATTGTATTTGAAAAAGGCGCTTCTTTAAAAACCCGGTGGAATTTTATTTATTAGAAAGACACTCGTTATTGGATCTTTCCTAGAATTCTTACTTTCTTTACTAGTATGAGTAGAGCAATTATTATTACTATGGTGGTTTTATATGGTGGAGTTAAATGTATAAAATAATGGGTGTACATAAATACATCTTCCAATATTGTAAATATTTTTTTAATTACCATCTAACATGAAGGTACGAATTAACAAAAGTAAATTTTTAATTTTAACTCTTTTTAAAATTATATCTGCTTATTTTAAACGTTTATTTATAAAAAAAAATTATATATAAAAATATATATAAAAATATCTTTTCAGAGAAAAGACAAATCCGATAGACTTGGTTTTAAAGTTAAAACGCTCTGTATATATATCTTGCACTCCTCCCAAACGCACCACTCCACACACTTCTGTATAAAGCACAAATGAATATTTTTTTATAACGCAAGTGTTGGAGAACGTTTTTTTCTTCTTCAAAAAATCACGATTCACGTTTAACATGAAAGTCATTGTATATAAATACTCACATATTTACTCGATTTACTGCTATTACCTAGATAGAGATTTTTGAAAACGCACTTGTGCTCGAAATATTTTTTGAAAACAAAGAGATTTGCAATTTTTTTGGGTGATATATAAATATATTTTTGAATTTTGATCCAATATAACCCGAAAAACGAAATGAAAAATTTTTTTGACCATTGATTGCACTAAACTGAAATCCTGACGGAAACACCAAAAATCACTCAAAACCAACCCGATCACTCTACTGTGTACGTATAACATGGCAACAACACCACCTGACGAAGCACAGCGCCGACGTGAAGAATGCGAACGCAAAGCTCGTCGCGGGGAAATGGACCCACGGTTGGAGTTCACTTTCCAGCTATTGATTGACGGAACGGCCTTGCCGAGGCATCAGCTCATGGATTACATATTTGAGGGAGATATGGTAAGATGAGTATGCAACCGATGCAAACCTCTTAATAATCTACATTTTTATAATAACAAAACCCTTTACAATACATATAGCTAGATGAAATTAATCAACTCTTCCTGCCAAACATGAAGAACAAACTTTTGTGGTTCTATCAGGAAGTAAACGAACCAGAGCCCCAACCCGCTCAAGATGTTAACAAACCAGGACCATCAAGAAGTGGAATAACATCGAGTAGTTCGAAAACACCTCAAGGTACGTGTGTGTGTGCGTGTAGAAATTCGTTGGAGTATTGTGTATCGGACACGGGTTAACTTTACACCGAAGTTTTCATTTTGCCATCGAAAAGAAAATGCAATTTCCGGTTTTCTATTATTTATATGAACAACAAAGTTAATAACTGTATTGGTATTTCTTTGTTTTGCAAGCTAATTCCATTTACTTATTAGGACATAGTTGTTTCTTATCTATTATTTGAATGTTTGCTATAGGATCATCGCCAGGCGGAACCGTTCCAGTAAAACAGAAAAAGTTATTCCTCACCGATGGATGGACGTGCGCCTTCACCGGTGTTTGCATCTATATTTTTCGTATCAACACCGCAAAACAATTGCCAGAGGAAGGATTTCAGAAGGATTTGTAAGTTTCTGATGGCGACGTCTTGTGTTATGTTTACATAAATAATTTGATTATACGTATTACGGCTGTGAAGGAAAAACTTTTTTAATTGGCTGTGCCATGAGATTTATGCGTAATAGTCCAGTTCTCTTGGATAATCGACTGTCTTTTTAGAAAGAGAGAATGTTGAGTAACCTACGCAGACAGAATTTTGCATAAAATAGCATTAAAGTCGTAAAACAATGTTGTTTAGTTCCTGTCATCTAACAAAACAAAAAAGCTTGTACCAAGCTGGTATTAAGCAATTAGGACCCGCCGCATATTGAGCGTAACTATGCAACAGTTAGCAATTCATGAAAAAAAGATTTAAAAAAAACTTTAAAATTAAAAAGAATATAAGGGAGTTTCCTGACCTAAGTGTCCGACGCCTTCCAAAATATGTCGGTTCCTATTTTCTTTCAATATCAAACATGTGTGTTAAAGTTTCATAATGCTACCATTAAAAAATTATGAGAAATTCATAAAAGCATACGATTTTTAAAAACAAAACGTAAAAAAAAAATGTATCATTTTAGGATTAAGACCCCAAGTTCTGGCCCACAAGGCCCTAATAGCACGTTCGATGTCGGACTTGATATGAGAATACCAGTTTAGCCGGAAATAATCTAACGTGGTGCCTTTGATGATGATAGGTATCAACTCAGACAGTCTATACGTTTCGTGAAAGGCAGTAGAACGGTTTTGCAAGGATTAATGGAAAGCCCTTCTCTACTGCACTATTCTAAGACGTGAAGTAACGCACCTTGCATGATATTTGTAATGGTCGTGCTGTGTTTACTGCTAATTAAAATCACCAAGTCATCAGCATAGCCAATGGCGATGTAGCCTGATCTATGTAGATCGGCTAGAAGGTTGTCTATAACGAGTGACCACAGAAATGGAGACAGGACACCTCCTTGCGGACAGCCCTTGGCTGCAGTCACAGACACTCCCCCTGCGGAGGAAGTGATAGCTCGACTTTCAAGCATGTCCCTTACCCATTGGATGGTCGAGTCCTCGATAGCTCTGCTACTCTGCCAGTGTTATCGAAAGCACCCTCAAGGAAAGCACACAGAACACAGAACTATTTCTTTGGAACGAAGGGCACCATCTGTGCTTTTGCCTTTCTGTAAGCATACTGACTTGATTCTCTCTTATGTAAAGATCAAGAATCTTTCCATAATTTTGAGAACAAATGCGATGTTAGACTTTTAGGTCTGTATGATTTAGGCAGCTCAGTAGGCCTATTGCTTGGGTTTGGGATACAAATTACGTTTACCTTTCTACATACAATAGTGTCTAAATAAATGACCTTTTAGATGTTCTCCTCTTCTTGTATAACGCAGCAAATTACATACATTGTATAAAGTACTTGCTGTATTCCACTACAAGACCTAAAAGTAGGTGTGAGGTATTGATAAAAGGAATGAGAATTGTAGTTTTTCTCAATTTATATAAAGAGCATAAGTAGGCGATACATGTTACATTTGACATAAATTGAAACAAGTCGTGGGAAGAAGAGAATTAGTTGTTTCACTTACATGATGTACTTTTTTAGTTTTTTTTAAAATACCCGAAGGTAACTTCTATTATTTCAAAACAATTGAACTTTGTTTCAGGATATAAAAGTTTTCAATGGCCAGACACCTGGTACTGCATTTAATCAGAGGCATTGTTACCGGCCGTCGGTCAAGTTTATCATTCATTTTAATTTTTTTAAGCTTTTGCAATAATGAAAAAGCATAATTTTTATACACCTACCCACGAGCGCTTTAGTTCCTGTTCGGTTCTGTAAATTGTATGATTTCTCTAGGGAAATTATATAACGGGATATTTTAGCACCTGAAAGAGTAAAAACGGAAAACAATTGCAAAAGTTGTTGCACTTCCCTTTATGGAACAGATTATATTGCACACATGGCGATAAAAAAAAAAATATTACGACGTATTAGCACGACTATTCATATCTGCTTTTGTTCGTACATACGACTGACTCATGAACAGGTCAAGGTGAATGAATTGTATCAAAAGTTACATTCATTTTTATTGGAAGGTATCAGGCTGGACAATAGACATTTTACACTGCTCTTGCTACCACAAGAAGTGCTCCTTCTCTTCAGTTTAATGTCAGCGAAAGGCCTTAAGGATTCAGCCCATAGAATCCGTTGCATCCGTTGCGACGACGTATGCAACTGACAGATCGAAGAAATATACGCGTTCTTATGGGAAGTGTCTCATAGGCAAAGCATGTGACGAAATTCTTAAGGGCCCAGCCCATAGAATCCGTTGCGTCAGTAACATCGACGTATTCGATGACGTTGCCGTATGCAACGCAAAGAGGTGACCCAATGAATACGTTGTCGTTGTACAGGCAAACAAAAACAAATGCCCAAATAAGCTTCAAGAGAGAACTGTTAAAGCATTTGTCGGAGATAAAAGTTAAAAGTTGGTCAACTTTTGCGTTGATCTGTCAAATGCACTCGTCGCACCAACGGACGCAACGGACGCAACGGACGCAACGGATTCTACTGGCTGGTCTCTTTAGTTTTTTCTCCGGCAAATGCTTTGACAGAACTCTCACAGCCGTTTGAAGTTTTGTTTTTTTTTGCCTGTACAGCGACAACGTTTTCATTGGGTCACCTCTTAGCGTTACATATGGCAACGTCAACGAATACGTCGCCGCAACGTACGCTATAGATTCTATGAGCTGGGCCCTTGATTCACATAAAAGATATGTTTCCGTACTCAAATATGCGTAAAAATTGTTACTCATTTTACCGATTTGACTTAAATTTTGACAACTCTTAATACAACTCGAATACGTCGCCGCTACTGACGCAACGGATTCTATGGGTTTTCCATGATGTTATTTGAAGGTCTTCTGAGGATCTTTTATGCGTCATTTGATGGTCTTACGAGGTTCTTTTGAGAGGCCTTTTTAGGGTATTTCGGGATCTTTTTAAGGTTCATATTAGGAGAGCTGATTTTCGGATCTGTAAGCCAGTTGTTACTGGCATCGTATCTGCAATAATGTGCAAAGCTCAATTTGCTCAATGATTTGAATAGAAGGGCAGCCACGGGGCGAAGTTTTGCCAGATAGCTTTACTATTGTACTCCGGAGCCTGAATATTTTACATTCTTTTTTTATGTGCATAAAAAATTTCCGCTTGTGGCTTCACCATCCTGGCAGGTATTGCGGCATCATAGATTCGAAAAATATCGGTTTGGTAACGTCCATCGAAAGAATAGTGGAGTATGTGTTCATGCAGGCTCTTGCCTTTCCTTGCCTTGAGACGGACGACGAGGATATCAGTTGTGGGCTTATCAAGGGCCAACTTCTGCCAGGATTGCGATCATTTTGCAGCGCATTGCGTGTCTGCGAACAGGTTTGCGATCATTTCAACGTGTTCGCCGATGGAGCCGACATGTTTGAGAAAATCGATCTAATCGATGAAGTCAAGGAGCTGTCAAAAAGTCAAGAATTTTGCGTACAACTCGAAGAACGCGTAACCAATTGGATTAAGGGGATTATGAAGATTCTGGGCGAGAGTGAACAATTGCGCAAAGAAAATGATTCGAGCGGACCTCAAGACGAGTTGGAATATTGGAAGAAACGTGGAGCACAATTTTCCCAATTGTTGGCACATTTACAGGTACAAGTTATACGGCTAGCTATTTTTTAAGCTTTTATTGTTAGCTCTTTCTTTAGGACAAGGAAGTTCAATTTACGCTGCATTGCCTGTTCCTTGCTGGATCACGTATAATGCGCCACTGGAAGGAGACAGATCGCAAGATAACGTTTTGCTATAATGAAGCGAGGGACAATTCGAAATTCATTCAGGCTATGGAAACGTGTTGCCATTCGTTGTATCTGGATGATCCGGTAGGGATGAAACTGAGTTGGGAACTAGCTGATATTTCAATTGCGTAATAATTACAGGTCCACATGAAGGAATCTATTTTGAGCCTGTTGCAAACTGTTCGCCTTATTTATAGTGTGTCACTATTTTACAACACATCTGAACGCACTTCCGCACTCATGGTTAAGGTGAGTTCTATAAGCTGCGGTTAGGGCAGCGAAACACAAGCATTCTACGTCCCATAATGAAATAAAAAACAAATTGCCTTTTAATTTTTTTATTAATTCTTATTCGTTATTTTGTGTGTTTTCTTCTTAAGAAGTAGGTCTCTTCCTCATTAGCGCATAGGAAAAGTTGAGCTTATTAATGCGGTAATCCAAAAGTCCTTCTTGTCGCAATTTGCGTGACACATTTAGAAATTTATTATAGAGAGCACCTCTAGGGTTTTGAGTCCCGTCTCGGGGGATGTAATACGTTCGCTAAAACATCGTAAGTGATGAAAAGATTTAAAGAAAACCCGATTTTTGTTAACTTTTCTTACATATGATTCATTTGGGAACATTTTAACAATTTCTCTTGCAATCCGCTTAAATTCTTTGGTACACATCCAGACTTTTTTCTCGATGGCAAGATTGATGATGACCGAAACAATTTTTCTCCGGCTTGTAAAGTCCAATTTACCATTTGTTTCATAGTGTTGCATTGCCTGTCGTCCTTGGTAGTGTTTTGTTAGTGCTGTCCAGATGTCCTGCAATGAAGTGAATTTATGCAATTGATGCACAGTTAAAGAAAAAGAAATCCCTTGGGTATATGAGTGAACCTACAATATGTGCATCAGGATCATATGTCGAAGATCTTCGCAAATTCGTGGTTGCTTGTGTGGATAATGATGACGATAGTTCCGTGGGGTTTTCTTGTGGACTATAAAGTTTCGCTTCTGGAGCTGGCTCTGTGTCAGGCTCACTGATCGAAACATTGTGGTCTGGATTTGCTGATGATTCGTGGATACCAATCGAAAGAAAATCTGATGCCGGAGGTGTACTTGTTCTTTCGCTAATACTCATTATCCGGTTAGTTTTCAGTTCGGTTTCGACATCATACCCAGTATCGTCATCTTCATATCCTGATTCTACTTTAACTATTGCTGGCGGCAAGGATAACGAGTCTGCGTGATGCGAATATGTTAAAAGTTTTTTCCCCACAACACTTTGAGTTCTGCTAGAAGCGTTTTGTTTGTGCCAATCGAGAAGACGCGACCGAAATATCGCTCGCCGTCCTATTTTTGGAATCAACTCTGAAATATCATGCTCTGTGAGGCACTGCAGCGATCGAATGCACACTTCATGTTCTGACAGAAAGTTAGAAGTGTAAGAGTTAGTGAGGCAGTAGCGAAGTATCTGTCGTGTAAGCATGCAACCTTCTTCCCAGTGGCAATTAGCAAACAACGGCAAATTTAAAAGTAAATTTTTTTTTAAAATATTTACCTATATGCCCAAACACATGTGCAGAGAAATCGCGTACAGCTGCAGCATGGTTTGAGCATACACATTCAAACGGGCAGGCAATGAATGCAGGGCTGCAGAAAGCCCAAAGCATATGCTTTTTTTAAGGGTATCCAAAATTCACGCAAATTTGAATTTGGCACCATTTGTGCTCTAAAGTGTTGCCAACGAAACAAAAGACAGAAATAAATATTGTTGAGCAATATTATAAAAAGAATGAAGGTTTGCCAGCTACAGTTCGAAATTTTGGTACAAAATATGGTCGGAATACTGAATTAATTTCATCAACAGCGAAGAGATTAATAAAAAATACAGGGAGACTTTATCAATTAGTGATCTTCGACACTGGCCTTCCTTCAACAAGTCGTTCAACACAAAACATCGAAGCAAATCGTGAGATTGTTGTTGTTGTCCAGGAACGTCAACTTGCGTGTGTGACGATCATATAATTGCTAAATTATCTGTTTTTGAGGTGGGGCCTATTTTACAGTTAACCCACTATTCCATAGATCGCACTACCGGTCAAACACTTGAATATTTGACGTACAAGGGCTGATTTGACGTTCCGAATAAAAGTAGCAGCTAAGAAGGTGCTGCGGTCTCGCTAAGTACCACTCAAGGAGAAAATTTTGGAGGCAATTTGCTGCTCTCACCAAAACAAGCTAGTTGCAAAAACATTTACCCGCTGCGCTGTTTGATTACACAAACCTTGTTTTTAGTTACACTGCCTAGAGAATATCTGCACATGTGTTTTGGCATTGGCCAATTTTTAATGGAGTGAAGGTAGAACAGGCATTCAGACCGCATAACGCATTATGTATAGAGATAGAGATAAACCTTTGAATTTCAATCGTAGATCTGACAGACCCCACATTTGTAGCAATTTTTGTACGTCATCCTTTTGCACCTGCTGTTGATGTTCCATGGGATCCGCTTGTTCTGTTGATAAATGAAAATATTTTTAAAATTTAATTATTATATATATGGACAACTCTATTCTGAATTCATTCAAGATAATGCAAATGCGATTACCATTAATTGTCCCCCTAATTCGTCAAGGATAATTTGGGAAATGATTCTTGAGTATATTCTAGAAAAAAAAATCGTTCTTCAGTAAGGGTCTATCTCCAACGTTGACTTTATTTATCGGGAATTTAAGAAAAAGCTTACTTTAGTGACCCTGACCCAAGTAACCGGAAATTGCTCTGTTAATACTAATGGTAGAAACTTTGTTTAGGACTTTTTTTAGAAGAAATACTAGCCTTTGTAACTACGTTTAAATAAAGTTGATAATCTATCTTAGTATCATTATTTAAATGCAAATTGAATTTTCCCGGAGATGAAAAATGATGCAAGTATTACATTTAAATCATTACCCAAAATAAGTGGTATTTTATGATATTCTGTGCCAAGAAGAGCAGCACCTCCATACTACTCGTATATGCAAGTATCTGTTGATGTATAATGTTTGATTAACAGATATATAAATAGCTACGAAAATGATTATTCTTGTAGTGTTCTGTGCCAATGCGTTAATGTGCGCAATCATAAAGAGCCTAAAAGACAAAAGTTCCCGAAAATGCCCCTAGAAGACCCTTAAAAGACGCCCAAGAGACCACCAAAAATCCTCAAAAGAACGCAAAGGAACCGCTTAAAAGACCCCTAAACGACTTTAAATAGGCCCGCACAAGACGCTCAAAAGATCCTTTTAAGACGTCGAAGAGATTCTTAAAATGCCCCCAAAAGACCCCCAATAGACCATCAAAAGGTCCTCAAAAGGCCTCCAAAAGACCAACCAAAAGACCGACAAAAGGTCCTCAAAAGGCCTCCAATAGACCCACCAAAAGACTCCCAGAAGACCACCAATAGACCCTCAAAGGGTCCTCAAAAGGCTTCCAAAATACCCATAAAAAGACCCTCAAAATACACATAACTTTATGTATACACCGTCACATATATTTACATTGTATTATTTGGTAATATACGCCAAATTATCTGTTTTGTGGTGGGATCTACTCCATTTGCTATGCATCACACTCGCCACACGCGTCATACGCGATATGACCATTAACACTGAGCTGCTCAAAAAATTTCAGCTCTCTAGGCCGTGTGTGGTTAAAAACAATCTTAAACTCGGAAAAACCAACAGACAAAAAAAGTCAAATTAAAAAAAAGTTTTTTCTAACTTTCAAATTACAAACTAGTGCTGGAATGTATGTTCGCTGAGACTACAGTAAATCACAAAATGCGAGGTTGATCGATGCTTGTGGTACTAGCCCAACAACGAATTTGTTTCTCGGCCAAGAACATTTTTTATTCTTTATGATGAAAATCGTTTCGCACCCCATAAAACGCTGCAACCTTGAAATTTTACTCCAAACGCGCCCAAAGAAGTTTCACTTCAAAAACAAGCCTGGAATTTATTCGGGTTAAATTCCACCCTATACGTCTGTTCAAAACAAGAATGGCTTGAATGTTCGACAGAATAGCCGTATTCATTAAATGTCGCGATCCAATCAAGCGTGAATTGCATTTTGTTTGACTAACCAACAATGAAAGCCGATAGCGTTCTATGATCAGCCATTCATTTGGATATCACAGGTTGTTGAGAACAACACACATTGATATATATATCAAGAAGAGCGTAGGCGACAGGGATGACCCTTGTGGCACGCCAGCATTGATCCCATGCGAATCTGAAGAGATTCGATTAAATTAAATTCAAATTGTGTCCTGATAAAAAAAAACCAAAACTCGGTTAACATGGCAATGGCAACGATGATAAAGAGACAGCCATTCTCTAATAATAACCTATTCTCTGCAACAATAAAAAAATAATTAACAGAGCCGACATACAATGCAAATACAATGGAATTTGAATTAATTTTAATAATACATAGTATAGAGATAAAACGATACCTACTCAAATCACAATTCACAAAACACAAGTGAACGGCATATAACTACTCTGCTTTCCTCTGCGCATGTGGCTACAATTCCATATAACTCTGTGTACATTGCTATTATACTTTTTTTTCTACACGAAATATAAGCAACACAAACAATGCTTTGCTTTTGCTTACCATCTCCAGCGACAGCGCCATGATTGCCGTCAAACATTTTAATTTTTGTATTGCCTTGGTATCCGCTGTTGAAGATAATTTTGCTATACTGCGCTGTGCTGTACAATTTTATATTTTCACAAATGTACAATGATTCTTATATTCCACGTGCTGCAATTAATTTTTCCAGTTGAATGCCGAGCATTATTAAGATACATATTTGCTTTACAATTATTATTAGTTTGTGTGAGGTAAATTTTTCTGTCACAAATTTTAGTTGACTAACTGCATAACATCTAAAGTTATTATAATTATTTTATTTTATTATGTTTTTGTTTTAATTATCTGTAAATATTTAACACAATAACACACAAAAAATTGAAGCGAGACAATCAACGGTAACCAAGCACAACTCGTTTAAAATCACCACTAAAGAGAAGAAAACTACAAACCTAACTGTCAACTCTGGAGCACGTAATAAAAGATTTGCCGAATTAACATTCTATGAGCAAAGAGATAATTGTTTACCGATTTCTTGTAGAGCCAACAACAACAACAATTACATTCATGATATGTACAAAGTAATGAATATACAATGTTAAACGCAAAGTGAACTATACAGCGCAGGAATGTGATCTCACACAATCTGGTCTAAACAACTACAATCTACAACTATTACAATATGACGGCTGTAGAAATAATACCCGAAACACATGTGCAGATATTCTGCTCTCATCAGAAATTAGAACTAGCGATATCGTCCAGCGTTGCATTATAAAATTCATTGTCTTTTGGATTCTGTTGAGTTTCGCCTCGTTAAAATATGTATGCTGCAAACGTGCTGCACGAAAATTTTTCTCCAAAAATTCCTATTATAGAAATTGTTTTTGACAATAATAAACCTTTCTCTTAAATGGTTTTCTCTTTCAAATTAATCACCAAATAAAAACTAAGCTGTCTCGTACTTCCTCGTGGAAATACGTCCGAGGTTATTAACCTGCAGTAGAGAAGTGTGCTATGCGATTACACAAGTTGTTAAATTAACTAATGTTGTAAATATATTGAATGTAGTTGTACATTGTACTCCTCATACTTCACATTTTTAACAAACCTCTTCAAAGATTTCTCTTTATTTTCGTTCAGTTAAATATTTCTTATATAAGATGTATTTTATTTGCCGAGGAATAAGGAATTACAACAACAATTGCACTATCTTATTCCTTCTTTGGAATAAGAAAACCTGCTACACCTATTGCTATTAAATTCTATAAGGAATAACTACTATTGCTGTCCAGAGTTGCCGTCGTCAAACAAAAATTCTGTGTACCAAATTAAAAACGAAACATGATTACATAACACCAGTGGTTTTCTGTCAACAATACCCTCCAGAGAAGACTGGAAGAGTGGATCCGTAACCGATAACGAAACAACACAGTTTTTCACGGATGGCTCTTAGCTAGACGGTAAAGTAGGAGCAGGAGTCTTCTGTGACAAGCTATTGGGCTATTGCTATTAAATTCTATAAGGAATAACTACTATTGCTGTCCAGAGTTGCCGTCGTCAAACAAAAATTCTGTGTACCAAATTAAAAACGAAACATGATTACATAACACCAGTGGTTTTCTGTCAACAATACCCTCCAGAGAAGACTGGAAGAGTGGATCCGTAACCGATAACGAAACAACACAGTTTTTCACGGATGGCTCTTAGCTAGACGGTAAAGTAGGAGCAGGAGTCTTCTGTGACAAGCTGAAAGTAAGCATCTTTGTCCGTCTACCTGATCACTGCAGCGTATACCAGGCTGAGGTGATAGCTATTGAAGAGGTAATGAGTTGGCTGCAGCATAATGTATCCTCAAAGAAGATTATCATTTATGTGGACAGTCAGGTGGCCATAAGATCGTTGGAGGCGGTCTCATTGAAATCTAAGGTGGCGTTGAGCTGTCACTCCTCTCTTAACGAGATGAGTGAACTGTTCAATATAAGGATCAATAGGGAAACACGCGCGTAGGATGGGTGTCGAATATAATGACTTCTGCAGTAGTTGCATGAACGAGGAGGAGGAAGAGACCATTGCTCATGTCCGACACTAATGCACAGAAGGCACAAACACTTAGTTAAGTGGTCTCGAAACGGCAAATTGCGAGATATACTTCGAATCATTAAGAGTTCTGAATGGATCTTCTGAAAAGGGGAAAGGTATAAGATCCTCTGGCAGGTTGTGATATCTCCATTCTTATGTATGGGACACCGGATGCCTCTCCGCCAGTCTTCTGGCATCTCTTCTTCCTCCCATACTTGCACTATTAGTTCATGAATTGCTTAGTGCATTGCGGGGCCTCCTGTTTTAATCAGTTCCGCTGGGATACCATAAGATGCCGGGGCCTTATTGTTTTTGACCCGCTTTATCGGTCTGCTAACTTCGTCTATGTTTGGTGGCGGCAGCATAGTGTGGTCTTCAGTCATTGGTGGAGCCTCCAATTCCTCATTTAGCTGGCCATTATGCAACTCATGAAAGTCCTCTTCCCATCGCATCGCTCTAAGATGCCTTTGAGATCGGCGATCAGATTACCCTCTTTGTCTTTGCAGTATGTGCAACGCGGTGTATATTGCGTCATACCGCGGACTCTTTGGTAGAACTTCCGCGCCTGGTGCGGTCCTTCCTCTCTGTACTGTTCTAGTTCACGGACGAGATTCTTCTTCCAGGCTGCTTTCTTTCGCCGGTGAAATGTTTTTTCATATCTTCTGAGCTCTTTTTATTCATCTTTGCGTGCCCGCGTTCTATGAGATTGTTGCATTGCTCGGTACGCAACATGCTTACGTTCAGTCGCTAGCTTACATTCGTCATCGGACCAGTCGTTTCGATCTCTACGACTACTGCCAAAGTTGGAGTCAGCAGTACTAATGACAGTATTCTTAAGGCGTGTCCATTTCTCTTCCACGCCAAAATCTCAGCCCCAGGACTTACTCTTCCTGAATTAAGGTCGAGTCCTATAGCTTGACCGTAGTTGCTTCTGTCCTCTTCGTTGCGAAGGGCAGGCATATTGACTCGAATCTGGTTGGTTGCGAGTGACACCATCAGGAGATACCCAGGTGGCTTTGTGAATATTTTTACGCGCAAACCTTGTACTCGCAACGACCAAATTATTGCTTGCTGCCATCTCTATGACTCGTTGTCCATTGTCATTAGTGTTCTCGTTTAAGCTATGGGTGCCAATGTAAACCCCTACCTATTTTGGCATTCATATCCCCAAGAATGATTTGAATAATGAAGCCTTAATTATTCCCTCGAAATCACCTAGAAAACGAAATTTTAATACACAATAACTGTAAATTAAAACATTTAAATTTCAGATCACCAATCAAATGATAGAAACATGCAAATCTTACATCACATGTCGCAGCAAAGAGACTATTTGGTCACAGGACCGCAATTTAATTCGCACTAAACTTAGCAATTGCATTAAACTGAATCACATTTACCATGAGACGTACTACACAGTTCGTGAGCAGCCTTTCTTACCAAATCAGACGCCATTTGGTTTCTCCGAGAACTTTGTGTTTGGAAAATTTGACACGTTCTGTGACCGCCTGTCGAAGATCATTTCAATGTTTAATCTGATCGAAGATTATAATCACTTGTTTGAGAGGCGCTTGGAGGGACTGCTGCTGGGTGAGGCACTTGAAGAGGCTTCTAACTCGTTCGACGAGTCGAAAAACGAAATCCTATCCAAAAAATACGACTACTTAGATCATCGTAATTTGGAGTTTAATGAGGACTTTGATCGCTTTATCGGGAAGACAGATGCGCTGAAGGATACCATAGCGACACTGATTGAGACAAATTTTGATACCGTCTGGGAGACACCGCAGTGCATACGATTTTTGATACGCTTCGAAAAGGTCAGCGAAAAAATTCCCCTCAGTAAAATGGACGAAAAGTATCAACGAATTTTGAAGTATTGCGATCGTGAAGTGGATCGCATTTTGAAACTATTCCGCAAGCAACGAGATGATCCACCCGTTTCGAGGAACTTGCCACCAATTGCCGGTCGAATTAAATGGGGTCGCGCATTGGGCTTGCATTTGAATGAGCTAATGGTGGCTGTAAGTGAGCATCCTGTTTTGCAGACCCTTCCCAACACTAAGGATTTAGAGAATCGTTACAATTCGATCAAAGGAATTCTTACAGAATATGAGCAGGAAATTGTATCCATTTGGTTGGATCAGGATGTAAGAGGCCCATGTTTTTCTTCTTTACTCTTTTTAATTATTTTACTGTTGTTCTTCCACCATAGATCAGTGTCGCCGATGCGTGTCTTGTTCAGCCAGTTCTATGCCTTCAAGACGATCGCCTTTTCGTAAATTTGCATCCGACAATTCCACTTTTGGTTCGCGAAGCTAAAAGTCTTGCCAAATTGGCCATAGAGCTGCCAATTGTAGCGGCAACACTGATGTGTCGTCAGAATTATTTCACAACAATTCAGGACTCTCTCAATGTGAGTGATGGGTTTGTCGGGGTAAATGTAATGTAGACTTTCAATTCTTTTCCTTTCGCAGAACCTGATCAAAATGTTTCTCACCACCGTGAAGGCGGTAAAATTAGAAGTTCGCCCCCTATTTTTGCCGCAACTTGTACGCCTGACAGCAATGTTAAAACCGGGCTTAAGCACAATTAATGTAACCGAACGACCCTGCTCTTAATTATGTTCTGTAATAAGCTGGAATCTATTCTCCACAGTGGACTGACCAACATTGGACTCAGTTCTATGAGCGCTGCAAACAGGCTATTGAAACTTTCGAGGTACTCGTTGCTAGGGTGCACGACATCTATTCGAATCGGATTTTAAATGTCCTTATGTGGATGCAGGATGTCTCTTTGCCTATATTGCCGGCGGGTGAGTTGGCGCTTTTTATCCTTTGGATTCTAATACTCAATTTTTAGATGACGAAATCTGGACTGTTGATGAGTTCCTCGAGAAAAGCGAAGAAGCGTGCAGGTAAAGAGTCATGTGTCGACCGTTTAATTGACTAAGCGTCATCCTTTAATTTGCACGCGTATTATGTGTTGTATAGAAAAGCCGCGATTGAATTGAATCGCAAGAGTCAAATGGTCTCCGAGGCTGTCGAAGAGGTACTGGGTTTGGTTGACAAAGCTACAGCGACATTTAAGGAAATTGCTGGAGATGATGTTGTCACATTATTCGATGGTAGGTGTTAAGATAACAGGATGATTTAATTAAAAACACATACACGTACATACATATGTATATAGCTGCTCCAAAAGATCAACCAGAATCGTCAGCCAGAAAAAATGACGCGAAAGACGGAGGAGGAGGTAATGGAACATCAGACGGCGTTGGTGGTAGTGCAGGTACCAACCAGCAACAGGACTGGAGTATTCTTTGGTCATGCTTTGAGAACCCATTATCGTTGCTATCGGCTAAGGAAAGTCTTCCCAAGGGCATGCAGGTATATGTTTTTAGCAATAGGGCATGCACAAAATTTCAGACCTTGCATTAATTTAGGATATGGTTTGTAATGCTGTTGTCGAGATGAGACGCTACTACAGTCGAAAAGTCATTGATGTCCTAATTAAAGTGATCAGAGCTGCCTTAGATAAGCTCCGTCGTCGATTCATTTCAGATGAGACGGATAATGTCACTGCGAAGAAACCAATTTTTGCTTTACATGCCACTTTGATGATACCAAATATTACGATTAAGCCCAGCCTAGATGAACTGCAAGAGATTCTTATCACAGCTGGGAAAAATATCTCAGGGATTGCAAAGGGTGTCGCTCAATGGACAAGCGGTCGTGAGAGTCAGGTATTTGTTAACAAACTAACAACTAGAAAAGACTTTTAGGAAAATTTTGAAGTCTTAAGAAAATTAAAAAATAAATTATATTATATATAAATAAAAATTAAGAAATATAAAGTCTATAATTTGGCCATTTAAATATCATATAATTAATATAAAGACTTAACAAAAAATATATTTAAAAAATAAATATAAATAACACGAAATTCATTAATTTAAAAGAATTATTTTTGGTTTCTTCGATTGATATTTTTTTTTAATTTTGCTTTTTTTGAATTAGTATTTTCCGGCTGAAAATTATTGTTTTTGGTTTTAGTTTTTCTGACAGAGTTTCTGAAACCGCAAAAGTCTCATTATATCAGTTATGGTTCCTTGGATCATTAACAATTTTTTTGAATAACTGTGGTTATTCTAGAGCTAATGAATTATAAATACGGATCTTATGGAATATGTGCGTCGGGGTTTCTAACTTAAAAAAACAACTATTAAAAATGTTTCATGTAAATACTCTAATAAACAAAATAAGCGCCTAAAAGTAATCCACTTTAACTGCTGAAAAATAAAAACACATGCGAAATACTGCATGCTTTGGTGGTTCAAATCGTAAAGCAGCGCTACACACAGGCACAGAGTCATTATAGTATGGCGTGATCTGATGCCGCTATATGGCATGATTGTCAAAATTTTTGTATGGGAGCCCGCCGACCCCGGGGCCCGATTACTAACAAATTTCAATACAAAGTGTTGTCACCGGAAATACACATATGTGCAATGTTTCAATAAAATTAAAATTTCCGCATAATTTTTTGCTTGGTTTTATTTTATAATTTTTTTGAAATATGATTTTTGTTTTGTTTCGGTAATAATTTGAATTTCTTTTGGTTTTAAGCATTCAATATTTCTGCTTTTTAAATTATATAGATAAACGACAATTTCATTATGTTTTTTTATATGACTATATATAAAAACGTTGGTGCGTATTTATGTCTGACTATCACGGCTGAACCACTGAAACTTTCCAACTTGGCTAAAATTCACACCATATTATATTTCAATAAAAAGAAAGTCATTTTTCAAAATTTGGAACCGATAGGTGGCGCTGGGGAAGAAAATGAATTTTTCCCACCCTGGGCGGGAGGTCAGTGGGTGGTCAGCTGGCAGGAGGTCATAAGGCAAGGGGTCAGTGGGCGTGGCGTCAGTGGGCGGGTGTTAACTTGGGTGGAGGTCCGTGGGATGGGGCAGCCGGGAAACGCTGGGTATTTCCGCTAGTATGAATATAAAATCCTTAAACTATGCCTCAAAAATCAATCGGATTAATCGTTGTCTATATTAATATTATAAGGAGGTAATGTTAGTTTGTGTGTAGGGGGAACTACGGAACTACTGGACCGATTTCAAAAATTCCTTCATCAATGTTTAGAATGGACTTTCAACGTTAATATAGGCTATATATTATCCCGTTTAAATGAAAGGCCTTTCGTGGCGACCAATTTTGTGACTAAGCAACTGAAGCCAACGAAAAAATGATCGCGCATCATAATGACTATGTGCTGTATGCTGCACTGCTCACTACGCTGCTTTCTGTGCTATATTTTGTACGAACATTACGTCTATAGCGGCATCATAATGACTGTGTGCTATCTGCTGCGTTGCTTTGTACGTACTATATTCTATATATATACAAAAATGAATGTCTGTTGGCTTGTAATACGACACTAACACTCAATAACTAGACACCCGATTGAGCGCGAAACTTTCACAGAATATGCGTACTAACAAAATCTCGGTAAACCACATAATGGGAATACGATCGAGGTGTCGATTTGTTTAGGATTAGGCAATAGGTTATTTCTACAAAGCAACAGTTCACAATTTTATACTCGACAACTTTTAAATGCACACAAAAACACTATTTTTCACTTAGCTGGTACCTCTACCTTCTTTTGAGTACTTTTTGAATTTGACTGGTTTAATTCTAAACAATGAATGAATATCTGCGTTTCGCCGCGCTTTATTTATACTCATTAAAAAGCTTCCAGATGCTTCCATTTTTATATGCAGAAATATCTAGTAAAGAACAGAACATTCCTTATTTACTTTACCATACTCATATTTATTGGGTCATCTATTGTGAAGGTCCTAAAAATAGATTCTATGTGAATTATGTAGACACCTCGAACAGGTTTGACTACATTTTTGACAACACCAGTACATAATGATTTAAACTTATAGTTAGTAATCTTATAGCCTAGAGTATCAATTCTAATTGCCCGTATTCCATTATAGATCGGGGAACGCCTTGTTCCTTTTATACTTCCATGGCGACATCTACTATTAACTACTTTTCGTTTATCATTCTTCCTATCACCCTTTTTTAAGATGGCGGCAACATCACAGCCTCGCGTCGGTCGTCATCAACTAAACGGTAGCCGTTCCCGACGTCGTAAACTTTATTGCTTAGCATCTGAAGATCGCCCACAAATGCCGCACATGTTAAAATCCTTCTACTCGGCTATTATGGATAACAAAGAAGTGGCCAAGGGGCTGTCATTACTTTCAAACTGTACAAAGAGTATAAAACCGGAAATACAGTCTTACATCAAGCGATGGAAACCATATCACTTTCTGTGGAAGAATGATCGAACCACCAGACAGCTGATGGAATTTGGACTTCAAGAATTCGAATCAACTTTAAGAAGTTTGGCTGAGCTCGATGCGAATCTTCTTGTGGAACCAGAAAACGAAGTTTTTGCTAATTGCATTGCCGTTTACAATGAACGGCTTAAGTATGGTCTTGCTATCGAGATTAAATGTGAGCATACATTAGGTTATTAACAATAGCTTTATAGCACTAACACTTATCGTTCTTTCACAGCTTGTACTCACAAAATTGGTCAGGCTATGAAGAAGAAGTACAAAAAAGAAATGGACTATGTTTATGCCGTGATGAACGAGATGGATCGAAAATTAGATCGTTCCATTAGAGATCTTGATGATGTTCGCATGATTATGGAGACTCTGGCTAAAATACGCGAACAGGAGGTGGACATGGAAATGCGAATAGATCCGATAGAAGTATGAAATTTGAAGTTTTGTACTCACTATTGTACTCAGCTATCCCCGTTACCACTTTCAGGAAGCGTTTAACGTTCTTACTCGTTATGAAATTCAAGTTGAACGCGAACAATTCGATTTGGTCGACAATCTTCGATTGACCTACCAAAATTTGCAGTCCTGTGCTTTGAAAGCACAAATAAAATTGCTGGAAATGCAACCAACTTTTCAGGGTGATCTAAAAACCAATTTGGATAACTTCAAGCGGGATAAGATTGATTATGTGAATGAATATCGGAATGCGGGTCCGATGCAACCTGGGTTGACACCCCGTGAGGCATCCGATCGGTTAATCTTGTTTCAGAATCGCTTTGAAGGAATGTGGCGTCGTCTGCAGACATATCAGAGTGGCGAGGAGCTTTTTGGCCTTCCACAGACGGATTATCCAGAGCTGGGACAAATCCGAAAGGAACTTAATTTGCTGCAGAAACTCTATAAGCTGTACAATGATGTTATCGATCGTGTCAGCAGTTACTACGACATACCCTGGAATGAGGTAGACATCGAGGAGATTAACAACGAGTTGATGGAGTTTCAGAATCGTTGTAGAAAACTGCCCAAAGGTTTGAAAGAGTGGCCAGCTTTTCATGCACTCAAGAAGACGATCGACGACTTCAATGATATGTGTCCACTGTTGGAGTTGATGGCCAACAAAGCGATGAAGCCCCGCCACTGGCAAAGAATCATGGATGTGACAAAGTATATTTTTGAGTTTGACAGTGAAGGATTCTCGCTCAAGAATATCTTGGAAGCGCCTTTGTTAAAATACAAGGAAGACATTGAAGATATATGCATTTCGGCGATGAAAGAGAAGGACATCGAAGCAAAGTTGAAGCAGGTTACTAATGAGTGGTCGGTGCATGAGTTGCAGTTTATGAGTTTCAACAATCGCGGTGAGCTTCTGTTGAGAGGTGACACCACAGCTGAAACTATCGGTCAACTGGAGGACAGTTTAATGATTCTTGGTTCGCTACTATCGAATCGTTATAACGCTCCATTCCGCAAGCAAATCCAGCAATGGGTTTACGATTTATCTAACTCGAATGAGATTCTCGAGCGATGGCTATTGGTTCAGAATATGTGGGTGTATTTGGAGGCGGTTTTTGTCGGCGGTGATATTGCTAAACAACTGCCCAAGGAGGCTAAACGTTTCTCGAAAATCGACAAATCCTGGCAGAAAATCATGCAACGGGCACATGAAACACCCGGAGTTGTAGCATGTTGTGTGGGCGATGATCTGCTCAAGCAATTGTTGCCCCATCTACAAGAACAGCTAGAAATCTGTCAAAAGTCATTAAGTGGTTACCTAGAGCGCAAACGCATGATGTTTCCCCGGTTCTTCTTTGTCTCAGATCCGGCACTGTTGGAAATTCTCGGCCAAGCCTCTGACTCGCACACCATTCAAAATCATTTGTTGTCGATCTTCGACAATACGCGTCATGTCAAGTTCCACGACATCGAATACAACAAAATGATGGCCATCATGTCGTGCGAGGGCGAAGTAATTCAACTAGATCGGGCTATACGCGCTGAGGGATCCGTCGAGACATGGCTAACTCAATTGCTGGTCACAGCACAGCAGTCCCTTCATTCGATTATCAGAACCGCCTATTCGACCATAAACGATCCCAATTTTGTGCTTTTGGCATTCCTCGAAAAGATGCCAGCACAAGTTGGTCTATTAGGCATTCAGATGATTTGGACAAGGGATGCTGAGATGGCTCTGATGCAGGCCAGGCATGAGAGGAAGGTCATGTCGGAGACGAATAATAAATTCCTCGAGCTCCTTAATACGCTAATCGATCAGACCACAAGGAATCTGACGAAAATGGAGAGAACCAATTATGAGACGCTTATTACCATTCATGTACATCAGAGGGATATATTCGATATTCTGGTATAGAACATCAACCGAGAAAATTTAATTTTTTAATTTTTTCCTCTCAAATTTCGTCCAGGTGCGCATGAACATTAAGTCCGCCAATGACTTTGAGTGGCTGAAGCAGTGTCGTTTCTATTTTAAAGAGGATCTGGACAAGACTTGGATTTCGATCACTGATGTAACGTTTACCTATCAGAATGAGTATTTGGGTTGCACGGATCGCCTGGTTATTACACCATTGACTGATCGGTAAGTACTGTTGACAGTTAGGAAAGGGTTAAGAGTCTTAAATGCGTGCACTTGTTGAAATCCTTCTTCGATTTTTAAGCAAATTTGTTTGTAGATTTTAATAAATCAAAAATAAAGAGCGATACTGATTTAGAGTATGTACAGCTGGTCTTCAAGCAAAAAGTTTTTCTTTATTTTGTGAGTTATAAGTTACAAGGTAATGAAACTTTGAAACACTTTCTTTCTGGGTATTACATCTGACTACAAACAAACAATTGTAATTTAAACTTTTTACAAAGCACATGTCAGACAAGTTAAAAACCTTCATGAAACCAACCTAACTTTAATGGTACCCTTCATTTGCGGTTTGGAATAAAGATTTCCCTTTCTTGGTTTCAGTTTTGTATTCCATGGGCAAACATAACCGTGGCTTTGAGTAAATTTGCAGAGTTTATAATTTACAGAAATAAGGAATAAGAAAAGGATGAATTTAAAGAAAGTTTTTAAAGAATGTAACCTCTAAGAACAAATGTGCCATTGTGGTTATTTGTTTGTTTTTTGTAAAACTTGACTTGATAAGAATTCTCAAACAAATTTCATTAGCAAACCATAACCGTTTTTGGAGCAAATTTGCGTTCCATGTTTTTCACACTTTGATAACAAAAAACCAAAACTTAACTATATCTACCCGGTAGTAGTCAAGGGACTTCATATGTGTCCCACACATCAGCATACTTATCGTGTGAGTTTCGTCACTTTAAAATACTCATGAGACTTTTCAGCAAGAAATCCACTCTTGTGAATTGTGAAATAGAAAATAAGGAAATGCTTCTTTGTAAAGAAAATGTAGGAAGCAACAAAGCACGACATATCGGTCCTTGTTTATAACTTAGCAGCACTCAAAAGCGCATTGTTCTATCCTACTTTCCGAATTCATGATTCAAAACAAAATATAAAGTAACGTTGGCCTCATGTTAGCATTCATTCACATTCCAATTCTATTTTGACAGATAAATTCTTTCAAAATTCTAGCTGACAATGCACGGCACTACGGGGAATCGGGGAATTTTTATATAGTCGTGGAAATGCTGGCGTCGTTAAAAGGATTTACATACCCTAAAGCATTATTCCTCGGCTGGTATTTAGAGGGAACTTTTCAAAAAGAGAACTAACAAAATGTATTTAAATTAATAGCTTAAGGCTAAATAAAGCTTAAGCCGTCAACAAAATAGGGGAATGCACTATACATGGACGTATATGCATATTTCGACCGGTGGAAGTTCGACCAAACATCCACGTGGCCACGTGCAGGCGACGGCAAAATTCTTCCCAAAAAAGAAAAAGCAGAGTGATCGCGGGACTAGCCGTCCGGGGATGATTATAGGATTCTGGAAAATTCGGGAAAAACTAAAAAAATCACGTTTTCCATGGGATTTATGCATGAACTCGCGACCATAACTCACGATTCAGTTTGGTTGGGTCAGTAGGGTGTCAGGGGCAGCCAGACAACGCCCGAGTAACGCCGAGATCTAACAGTCTCTTCAAATATTGTCATACGCAGACGATATTGTTATTATTGATAGAAACCCAAGAGCTGTATTATAAACTTTAATGTAGGTCTTTAAACATCTAAAATCAATTACAGTATGACAGTATGAAACCAGAAATTAAAGCTAACAAAGCCAACGTTAGTGTAGTGTGTGTAGTGAAAACTAATAATTTAACTTTAACATGCAAGCTGACAATGGGAATACCAGTGCTTACATATGGATTCAAAAATTGGGTGCTTAGCAAAAGCACTCTTACATCTTATCCGCGGTCGAGAGAAAAGTCTTACGGAGAATTGTTGGCTCCGTATGTGATGAAGGACGATTCCGTAGACTCTATAATGATAATATTTGCCAGTGTTTTCGCGATGTCGACATTTATGCCGATAAGCTGGGTAGGCTTCGGTGGACAGCACACCAGCATTCATGAGGCCAGAACAGAATAGTAAATATGTTGCTAATAATAAACTTTTTAAGAAATATCCGAATGTTCACTACGCGGTGAGTTAAAATTCAACTGCTGGTTGACGAACTAAAATCAAGGCTTATAATAATTCGACTGATGAAATTTAGCAAAGAAATAGCAAATGTCTTAAAAGCTGCAGAAAACTATTCACTGATGACTTTGATGCTGATAAAAATTGCAAAAAAATCATCACCAAATTCTATTCTATTATATTATAGGTACAAAACAATCGGATTATTTACTGCTATCGTTCAATTTCTATCTACAACGAGAAGTACTTGTCAAGTTATTATGTAAATCCGTTGAGTGGTTGCTATTTATTTATTAACATTGACTTTGAACATGCTTACTTCCTTATAGAAATGGTTAAAATATGGTTGGTTAAGTGGTTCCTGTTGACACTTAACGTGGAATAGTGTGCATTAAAATGTGGCAAATATTTTAAAAGGTCTCAATTCTTATCTTGTTCCTACTTAAGTCACCAATGTGTTAATGTGCTGGTGCATGGGATTGCAGAGCTTATCAAAAGTTCGCGATTTCAACGCCATTACCGTTTTAACTCGTCCTCATACATGACAAAAATTTTAAACACTTTCTTTTGTTTTCTTGTTCCACTGTACTCAATAATGATATTCATGAAGCAAAAGCGTTCGTTGTCATGCAAATCCTTTGGGAAAAATTTGCGAAACATCTACTTTTCCTTTGTTGTTGCATTTTTTAAGTTAGTAGAGTAACGGGAAAAGCACCATCATAAAAAAGAAATTTCTAAACCATATTATTTTTGTCACATCCTTTATACCCTTTACCCTTTTACAGATGCTACATAACACTCGCTCAGGCACTAACACTAAGCATGGGTGGCAGCCCTTGTGGTCCCGCTGGTACCGGAAAAACCGAAACTGTCAAAGATATGGGAAAGACGTTAGCAAAATATGTGGTCGTATTTAATTGTTCTGATCAGATGGATTACAGGTAAACGCACATATACATATATACAAAGCTCCGTGTGTAAATAGTGGGGTTTTAGCTTTATTTTTCAATACATTGTACGCTTTTCTATAAGATAATTCCTATCAATTAATTTTCCTTTAAATAATCTTCATTACATTGTGTATGCGTTTTAATTCTCTATCATGGTTTTCTCCTTTTTATCCTTATACAAAAAGGGGCTTAGGACGAATCTACAAGGGACTTGCCCAGTCTGGTACATGGGGTTGCTTCGATGAGTTCAATCGCATTGAACTGCCAGTGTTGTCGGTGGCTGCGCAACAAGTTGCAGTCGTCCTAACAGCCAAAAAGGAGAAGAAAAAATCATTTGTGTTCACCGATGGCGATACGATCGAAATGGATCCAGAATTTGGAATTTTCATTACAATGGTAAGATAGTCGAAATTGAGATTAAGGCGGTGGATTATATTGGCATGAATGGAATATTGAGATTCTAGCGATTTTGACTAGAGTTTCTGAATTTTAATGTTATTCGGTTCGGATTAACCCACTGTTATGGCACTGTATTCCTATCGCAAATTAAATTACCGTGTTCTCCGACTACTGGCCACTAGTAGTGTCTACTAAGGTGACAAATACTTAAACTGCGGATTTCTTGGTTAATTACGAGTAAAACATTGTATAGGTGGTGTGGGGGCAGCCAAACATTTATAAATTTATAAATTAATTTACGGAGGTCCTTCCGATAAAGGCACACAAAATTTCAACTCTCTAGGTCTTGTGGAAGTTGGTTAAAAAGGACATCAAAAAGTCGAAAAAACAAAAATTTCAACCCATCATACGCGCCACACGCGACACGTGTCATACTCGAAATATAAAAATGCTGTTTTGGACTTAGACAATCAGAAAATTTCAGCTCTCTAGGTCGTATGGAAAGTGGTTAAAAGTTTAAAGTTAAATAAAAGTTTTTAATGAAGCAACTTTTACGAGGGATGGAGTGACACACACCTAATTCAATTCAATAATGTTAAAGTAACATCTTCGTCTATTCATTTAAGTATAAATATATGGGGCGGAGTAATCGGGGATCATTTCAATGGTCCTCACATACTACCCGAATGGCTAAATTCAAACGGGTATCCGCAACTTTTGACGAATCACCTGCCAGAATTGATGGATGACGTCCATTACTGACTTGTATCAACATGTTCTTTCAGCTGGATGGTCAACAGTACGTTTCTTTGCATTAAAACGCTACGTGAGATCTCCCTGCCCTCCCATAAGATTTTTTTTTTAATTAAACAAGGAATCACACCCTTAAGCAGTTGTCACCTTAACAGATACACCCTGTAAAGAGAAGATTTTTCCTTACATTTATTTTTAAATTCTCTATATTAACTTTGCGTGCCCGTGTGCTTGTCTGTTTGTTTGTTTGGCTGTCGTGGAATCTTGCGATCTATTTATAACCCATTTCCCAAAGCCCGATCTTTTTGAAACTTTGCACACATTTGTCTTTCCAGTGATAACACTTTCTATTAAAAGTTGAAGCCCAGAGGCCCGAGAGGTGCTTCTTCAAATTTTGAACACATAGCCCACTCTCTAATGGACAACACTTTTTGTAAAAATTTTGGAGTGATATCAATTTTTTTTTTAAAAAATTCACCCTTCTTCAAATTGTACATGCATGTGTATCTCCGATATATATATCCATCACCATTGACCACTTTAATGATACCATCACTAATCATTTCATCAGCGACGACGAACTCTATATAATCAACCACCCATCACTAACATATACAGAAAACTACAAAGGTCGATTTTTGGATGTTCATACCGAAAAATTTTGTTGCAAATAGAATCTATTATTTATATAGACCATCGTGTATTTAAATGTTTAAGCCTTTTAAAGCAAAAGCCAAAGCTGATTTTCATACTTTAGTTCAGTAAAGAAAAATTTAATGTTAGGAAATAAAACTCTTCTCTGTTTATACTGCTTTGACATAACTGTCAAACTGCTTTGGAATTTTTTAAAGGGTGGCCATTCCAACTCTGGCACACAATGTGTTGCCTAATTTAGGATGTACGGTATGACTTGCTTTCCTTCTTCTTCTTGGCGAGTATATGCATGAGGCCGAGATTTATTTTGATTCCCATTATGAAACGTTGTCATAAAAACTCCAGCCCTTGGAATGAAATGTAATCAGTATGTCAAGGTGTATATGCATGTTTGCATGTTTATAATTGTGTGGACAAATCTATACGCTCTTCTTGTTGGACTTAGAAATGCGAATATTTTATGTTAAGCTGTAAGAAGAATCAAAACAAAATGAGAATACACTAATCAACATAACACATAACAAAAATTAGGTTGTATTATCGTAAAATAGGTTCGCTCTAAAATCTGATTATGTCATTGTGATTAAAAAAACTACCCCTACACACTCCTTAAGATTACCCAATATCTATGCCTAACATGAATGAAATGAATGTACACTCGCTCTGCTTGTGTCGACTACAGAATGTTATGTTATGGTCGTCTCAATTTGTGCTCATTTCGTTAAGAATTTAATCCCGTATTTGTTTATAATACGTATTGCAGAATCCTGGTTATGCTGGTCGAAAGGAATTGCCAGAAAATTTGAAAATTCAATTTCGCACCGTTGCCATGATGGTACCCGACAGGCAAATTATTATTCGTGTTAAGTTGGCATCGTGCGGTTTCCTCGAGAACATAACGCTAGCGAGGAAATTCTACACGCTTTATAAATTGTGTGAGGAACAGCTAACAAAGCAAGTGCATTATGATTTTGGCCTGAGGAATATTCTGTCCGTGTTGAGGACACTGGGCGCGTCTAAGCGACGGAACTCAAAGGATAGCGAGAGTACGATTGTGATGCGAGTTCTACGCGATATGAATTTATCGAAGCTCATTGATGAGGATGAGCCGCTGTTCATGTCGTTGGTATCGGATTTGTTTCCCAATCAGGTGGGTGCATGGGTTGCATTCATTAGGTATCTTGTTTTGCATTAATGCCATTTTGTCCGCAGACCCTCGAAAAGACCAATTACCCCGAACTAGAGGAGGCTATCACTCAGCAGGCCGAAGAGGCGGGATTGGTCTTCCATCCTCCGTGGGTTCTTAAGCTTATACAGTTGTACGAAACGCAAAAAGTACGACATGGAATCATGACACTCGGTCCAAGTGGTGCGGGCAAAACCACCTGCATTCATACACTGATGAAAGCACTCACCCAAATGGGTGATACCCATCGTGAGATGCGAATGAATCCAAAGGCAATCACATCGGCTCAAATGTTTGGCCGTCTGGATGTGGCGACAAATGATTGGACCGATGGAATATTCTCTGCGCTCTGGCGAAAGACGCTAAAGAGTAAGAGCAACGATCATGTGTGGCTTGTGCTGGATGGTCCGGTGGACAGCATTTGGATAGAGAATTTAAATTCTGTTTTGGATGATAATAAAACACTGACACTGGCCAACGGTGATCGTTTGACAATGGCACCAACTTGTAAGATTATATTTGAGCCGCACAACATTGATAATGCTTCGCCAGCGACAGTGTCGCGCAATGGCATGGTCTACATGAGTTCATCAGGGCTAGATTGGAGGCCAAGTAAGAGCGTGAGAGTGTTTACATTTAAATTAAATTTATGTTCCTTTGTTCTCTTTCTCTTTGAAAAGTCGTCCAAGCTTGGTTAAAGAAACGTGCCCCCGGCGAAAAGACTGTCTTCAACGACCTATTCGAGCAATGCTTTATCTCAATTTACAATTGGGGAACACAAAACCTTAAGCTTCTAATGCCAGTTCTTCAGTGCAATATTATTCAGCAGATGTTGTTTATTTTGGAAGGACTCGTTCCAGTGAAGAAGGACGACGAGGCTCCAATCAGTATGTCGAGTAAAGACAGTAATGATGGTGAGTATATGGAGCTGTGCTTAAGAGTGGGTGCGTATGCGGTAAGTTGGTGTGATGAATTTGAAAAATAGCTTGAAGGAGTTAATTGGAATATAGGGGAGAAATACCTGTAGACATACAGACAATAAAAAAAAACAGACGGACAGAAAAACGGTTATAAAGATAAAGACACACCAAAGGACAGACTGAGGAGACTTTTAACTAAATACTTTGTATGCAAAAACCGAGGAAAAGGTAAAGCGTGTACTTAACAGAAAAATAAATGCAATTTTAAGTTTTTTTATAACATTTTTATTATAGCGTAATATAAAAAATATTATAAAATGTTTACATAAACTTAACCGTAGACCTACTTTTCGATTTACGTTATGGCCCTAATATATTTTGAATGGAAATCCATAGAAAAGATCATCAAATAATAAAAGAAAAAGTGATAGATTTTTACGAATGTCATTAAGTTTGATCTCTACGGCTACTGCCTAAGATGCAGTCAGCAGTAAATGAAAAGAAAAGAATTAATGCGTCTGTTTACATGTTTTGTCTATTTCAAAGCTCATTTATAATAACATTAAAGCTGTAAACTCTAAAGGACATAGCCACTTTGCTTGCTGCACATTTTGCAACTAGCTTCACGCTCCCAGATTGTGCGATGCTCCCGCCTCTGTACCACTGAGTATTGAACACTCTATGGGACAGATCCACCCTGATACTCTGGGCCAGATTGAGATGTTCTTCATAGCTGGCATTACTTTTCGGTAAACTTTTTCGTCTATTATATCATCTATCTCTTGGGCTCTTGGAAAAATAGCAATACGTTATGTTAAAGGTCATGGAGACGCTGGTCAACCGTCAGCTCATCGAATACTTAAAAATTTGATGGCATATCACATTGAACCAGTCCATTAATTAATTTGGCGAAAAAAATGCTGTTGCACTCGATATCTCTAAGGTATTTAAGAGAATTTGGCATTAAGCTCTTTTTAAAGAATGCGTGCGTATGAATTCGATGATAAACTGCTTCAATCGAATACAAGCTTGAATGTTCAACCACTATGAAATATGTATGGTGCTGGAAACTGCATTCACAGCAACTGTTTAACTCCTCTTTCATCGCTCCCGGTTTGGGGCAATATGCCTTATCGATCGCATAATCTGGGTCTGAGCTTTCATCAAAACAGTTGTTCTCCATGTTGTTCTTGGTCTTCCAACTAATCCAGAACCTAAATTACTGCTTCGTCTGGTTTCCTTAATTTATTTCCAACACAGCGCAATTTTCGTTGTGTGAAGTCTACATCCAATTTTGTCAGCCCAGTCCTACTCCACCGCTCATGGTTGAATATGATATGTGGCCAACGATTCTTTAGAATGTTACGTAGATACCCAGGTTACAAAAAGCGTTGCATTCATAGAGTTTATATTCCAGTCATATGGAGAGAAGTGAAAGTGGTCTTTATTCCAAAAGCAGGCAAATGTTCCCACGTCAGTCCAAAAGACCTCAGACCCATTAGCCTTTCGTCATTTCTTTTAAAAACATTAGAAAGACTGATTGAAATCCACCTTCGTACTAGTATTGACAAAAGATTTCTGTCTGTCGATCAACACGCGTACTGCAAGGGCAAATCTGTAGAAACATCTCTGCATACGCTAGTACGTTCCATTGAAAACTCACTTCATCACAAGGAATACTCAATGGTGGTTTTCCTGGACATAGAAGGCGCTTTCAACAACGTCGAAACATCTGCGATCAAGGATGCGCTGTCGAATGTGGGGGTGAACGACTCACTTGGTGAACTGATTGATCTTCTACTCACAAGTATGGTCATAAATTCAAGACTTGGTTTGTTGTCTGCCAAAAGATTTGTCAGCAGAGGCACCCCGCAAGGAGGTGTCCTGTCCACACTTGTTTGGAACCTGGCAGTGAATGAGCTGCTGGTTCGCCTGTCTCGTCTCATCAATCAAGGGCACAAGCTTGACTTTCTCTGATAAGGCCAAATATCTTGGTTTTATTCTGGATAGGAAGCTGAGCTGGAAACCCAACCCCGTAAAGCCACAGTTGCACTCTTCTCAAGCAAAAAGCCATAGGAAGTAAATGGGGTCTTCAACCGGATATTACTCATTGGCTGTACACAGCAGTAGTCAGGCCTATTCTGCTATACGGCGTATGGCTGTTTGGTGGACTGCATTAGATAAAGCGATCAATCGCGACAAACTAAGCAGAGTCAAAAGATCAGCTTGTCTTTGTGTGAGCGGAGCGCTTCGTACAACTCCCTCTGCTGCACTGGACATTCTGCTCAACCTTGCTCCACTCGACATCTTCGCAACTGGCTGCAAGTGCGGCTACTCGCCTCAGAGCAATCTCTCAGTGGACCGTGAATAATTTCGGCCACTCTTCTATCCTGAATTCAGTCGGGACTCCACTTGTCAACTTAGACTACACCATTCCGCAGCTCCACTTCAACAAAAACTTCTAGGTTACCATCCCCTCCAGGTCTTCTTGGGAGGACGGTATCTACTTGGAAAATGAAGGAATTCACTTCTACACAGACGGGTCGAAAACTGACGAAGGGGTTGGCGGAGGTGTCTCTTCAAAAAAACTAAATCTTAGTCTCTCTTTCCGTCTTCCTGATCACTGTTGTGTTTTCCAAGCGGAAATCATGGCTATTAAGGAAGCCTTGTCTTGGCTGAAGAGTAATGTCATATCTGTTAGGGATATCCACATTTTCTCGAATAGCCAGGCTGTGCTAAAGTCCATGGAATCAGTCTCCACAAATTCCATTTTGGCCCGGAATTGCCGATCGTCTCTTGAGGAGATGGCAGAGCATTTCAACGTTCACCTGTGTTGGGTGCCGGGGCACAGAGACATTCCTGGTAATTGTATAGCTGATGAGCTCGCCAAACGTGGAACTACACTACCCCTATTGCCTAAAAATGGTTCACTAGGCAACTCATGTTTAACGGGATACTATAATAAAAACAAATTATAGGTGGTAAAACGGTACAACTTGCATAGCAACGAAGCAGATCTGGCGCAAGCTGGATCCGAAACGCTCCAAGTGTTTGATCTCTCTAAACAGACTGCACATTAGTGCCATTATTGCCGATATCATAGGCAAGCATGCAGTAAGACTAGGAGTCCTTTCCAATGATTTCTGTACGTGCCCAGCCCTCTCGAATAGGCAGAAGCTCCATCTGGGAGCGTTCTTTTTCAACGATCTCAACGATCTAACCCAAATTGACATTAATAGTCTATTGCGATTCATACGAAGGCGTGGGATTTTCTAGATCCTTGTGGTATCACAACGGACCTTTTTGGTCTAAGTGTGTCGGTTTTGACTGACGGCAACTTCAACCTAACCTAACCTAACCATTCATAAGGTTTCAACTTGCTGGGTAGCGATATTTTGCTGAACTTTCACAAAGAAGAAACAATTTCAAATTGACTATGGGTGTTGTTTGTTCTGTTGTTAACGTCCAGGTCCGATCCGGCATCAAGTGAGACAAAACAGTCAAATAGTTAAACTGCGTGATCTCCTCTATGGTCATCCGCCTCAGAATAATATTCTGCTTCGACCGGTTTTGGCCGGTTGGTCTTTTTGGCGTTTTTCCTTAAGCTCTCCTTGCGATACTACGTGTCTCGCGTGTCTTTCGAGCGAATACTCGTTCTTGGATCTTGGAAACCACCGAGTAACTGCTTTTTAATGACAAGATGTGCGATTGCAGTAATGTGAAAGCAAATCAATTCATTTATCCCATAATTCTTGTATTGGGTCTTATTTATTTCTGGCTATGATTACGTCTACGATTGCAGAACTAGGTACTCACAAGAACATACTCTAATCTTTAGGTGGTAGATGCGGATTTTCAGTACCATAACATGAGACCAAGCGAACAAATGTGGCAGGAAATAATCAGAAATATATATCCGATTTTGGTCCACGCAATAAAGTCTCAGGACTGCAGATTGTAAGCTGTTTTTGAAATATTAAAGATTTATGAAAAAATGTTGGTCGAAAAGACGTAGGTCTACGGTTAAACAACACAACACATAACAATAATGTGGCACCCAAACCCGCCGATTGCATTACATACGAGTCAAAATTTGTGAATTTCAAAAATTTCAGGAAAACGTGCGGCAAAGCATATCAACCGACAACCTTCAAACGACAGTGAAGGCGGTAAAGTATCCTTCAGTGCTCTCCCATTTCTATTTACAAACTTATATTATTAATCTTAAACGCTTTTGTTTTTTCTATTAGAGCAGCTATATTCTATACGAGTATCTATGTAATTTGCACACATTCAAAACTGAAGCATAACTTTCTCCTCTTTTATCTCTAAACTACGTAATGTGTTCTGTTAAAATCCTTTCACATTTTCAACTCTTCTGAAGTAATTTGTTGTGTTCGGTCGTTTGATGTAATATGCAAACTGACTTTCTTGTGTGTCGTAAATATTTGGTGGGAACCTTTTCGTCTTTTACTAACAAAAAAAAAACGGTTTTCCAGACGATCTGGCAGAGGAAGTGAACCCTGACGAAAAAGAAGATACCTGCACTCCGGAACATTTGCATCGGTTGTTTATATTTTCGATAGCTTGGGGTTTGGGTGGTTACCTAAGTACAGCAGATCGCATCAAATTGGACGCCTTTGTAAGGGAGTCTTTTCCGGACTTGGATTATCCGAAGGGGAGTTCAACAACTGACAGAACGATTTTTGACTTTTTCGTCTCGTCGACAGGTGCCTGGCAATCTTGGAAGACTCTTGTCAGTCCATTTATGTATCCTGAACTTACGACTCCCGAATTTTTGAGTATTTTGGTTCCCATAGTAGACAATGTCAGAATTGATTACTTAATTGGTGCTATAGCTAACCAAGAACGAGCTGTTATGCTAATTGGCGAACAGGGCACCGGGAAAACGGTCATAATGAAGAACTTCATGAAGAAGATGAACCCTGAGACATATATGGGTCGGTCATTTAACTTTTCCTCAGCGACTAGTCCATATCAGTTTCAACGAACAATCGAAAGCTACGTCGAGAAGCGAGTGGGCGTAACTTTCGGACCACCAGGTGGCCGCAAACTTATCGTTTTCATTGATGACATTAATCTGCCAGAGATCAATCAATGGGGTGATCAAATCACCAATGAGATTGTCCGTCAATCGATGGACATGAAGGGCTTTTACAGCTTAGAAAAACCTGGAGATTTTGCGACTGTCGTCGATGTACAATATGTGGGCGCGATGGGACTGCCTGGTGGGGGTCGTAATGATATTCCATCGCGTTTGAAGCGACAGTTTAGCGTTTTTAACTGCAACATGCCCGACAATGATTCGATTGACAAGATATTCCGGGTGGTTGGCGAGGGTCACTACAACGCTAAGCGTGGTTTTACAACGGAAGTGAGGAATTTGGTGAAGAAACTTATTGTCTTGACGCGCCACCTTTGGCAGCGGACGCGCGAAAAGTTACTGCCCACACCTGCGAAATTTCACTACGTCTTCAGCCTGCGTGACTTGTCGCGCATTTGGCAGGGAATGGTGGGAACCCTGTCGACAGTGATCACATCGGAGAGTGTTATGCTGTTGCTGTGGAAACACGAGTGTACACGAGTGTTTGCCGATCGATTTACCACAATCCAAGACAAGGACTGGTTCAGCTCGGAATTGACATGCTTAGTGCGCGAAGAACTCAGCGAATCACACGTTCAGATGATCCTTCCGAATCCTGTGTTTGTGGACTTTATGCGCGATGCTCCCGAGCCGACTGGAGAAGAGGGTGAAGATGCCGATATGGAGCTACCAAAAGTGTATGAGCCGGTGATTTCGGATGAAGTTCTCCGTGAGCGGCTTGTGATGTTCCTGGCTCAATTCAATGAAATGGTTCGAGGATCAGGAATGGATTTGGTCTTCTTTCCAGATGCAATGTTGCACTTGGTGAAGATTTCCCGAGTCATTCGCCATCCCAGGGGAAATGTAATGCTTGTCGGGGTTGGCGGTTCTGGCAAACAATCGTTGACGAAATTAGCATCGTTCATTGCGGGATACAAGACATTCCAGATCTCACTTACTCGGTCATACAATGTGGCAAACTTTTTGGAAGATTTAAAGCTTCTCTATAGGACATGTGGTGTTCAAGGTAAGGGGACAACGTTTCTATTCTCCGATTTAGATATAAAGGAGGAGGGATTTTTGGAGTACCTCAATAATATTCTGTCGTCGGGAGTGATATCGAATCTCTTTACGCGCGATGAACAAGCAGAGATTGTTCAGGAGTTGACACCGATAATGAAGCGGGAAAATCAGCGTAAAACTGCTACTCCCGAGAGCGTGATGGAGTTCTTTTTGGCACGAACATGTACTAACTTGCATGTGGCCTTCTGCTTTTCGCCTGTGGGTGAGACCTTCCGTTCTCGGGTGCAACGTTTTCCGGCACTAGTGTCCGGTTGCACTATCGACTGGTTTCAGCCGTGGCCAAAAGATGCTCTTGTCTCCGTTGCAAGACATTTTCTAAGTGATTTTGAAATCGAATGCACAGCGGAAGTAAAGCAGGAACTGGTCAATGCGCTGGGATCGATACAAGACATTGTCTCGGAGACGTCAGGAGAATATTTCCAAAGATTTCGTCGTGCAACGCATGTAACGCCAAAGTCCTATTTGAACTTTATCGCCGGCTACAAGAATATCTATCAGCAAAAACAAAAGGAGCTCGGCGATGGCGTCGAAAAAATGGACACAGGGTTGGAGAAGCTCAAAGAGGCTTCAGCTTCAGTGGAAATTCTGAAAAAGGACTTGGCTGTAATGGAGCAAGAGTTAGTTGAGGCATCAACAAAAGCTGAATCCGTTTTAGCTGAAGTAACTGAGCGGGCGATGCAAGCGGAAATTGTCAAGAATCAGGTTATGATTGTCAAGGATAAAGCCGAGGCTCTTGTGGCGTGCATTGCAAATGAGAAAGCTTTAGCTGAGGAAAAACTAGAAGCAGCTAAGCCTGCTCTCGAAGAGGCTGAGAATGCCTTGAATACGATAAAGCCGGCTCATATAGCTACTGTAAGGAAGCTAGGGCGTCCGCCGCACTTGATTATGCGCATCATGGATTGTGTACTTATTCTTTTCAAGCGGAAGCTGCACCCGTGCATTCCGGACAGCGGCACACCATGTCCAAAACCATCGTGGCAGGAATCATTAAAGGTAAGTCGAAAAGTTGTCTAACTTCTCCTGATGACATTTTGCTTTCTTTCAGATGATGGCCAGCACCACGTTTCTTATACAATTACAAAATTATCCAAAGGACACAATCAACAATGAAATGATTGACTTGCTTCAGCCATACTTCCGCATGGAGGACTACAATATGGATATGGCAAGAAGAGTTTGCGGCGATGTAGCCGGTTTACTGTCTTGGACAAAGGCTATGGCGTTTTTTCACAGTGTTAACAAGGAAGTTCTGCCTTTAAAGGCGAACCTAACGATGCAGGAAGCGCGTTTGAAGGTATAGGTTTGTACCTTATAAATGAGCCGTCAAATTTTAATTTTTCAACAATCAAAGCTTGCCATGGAAGATTTAGCAGCGGCTGAGGAGCAATTACGCGAAAGGGAGGACGCCTTGCAGCAGGTGAAAAACCAATACGACAAAGCGGTTGGTGAGAAGCAACGTCTAACGGACGCGGCCAATGTTTGCCTTCGAAAGATGACAGCCGCAACGGCACTCATTAACGGCCTGACAGACGAGAAGCATCGCTGGACTAATCAAAGCAAAGAGTTTAAAATTCAATTGGGAAAGTTGGTCGGTGATGTCCTCTTGGCGACAGGATTTCTTTCCTATTGTGGCCCCTACAATCAGGAGTTCCGAGCAAATTTGATAAAAATATGGATGGGAATCCTGAAGCAGAAGGATATTCCATTCACGTTCACTCTAAATATAATAAACATGTTGGTTGATTCGTCAACAGTTTCCGAGTGGACATTGCAGGGTCTGCCCAACGATGAACTCTCCGTACAGAATGCATTGATTGCAACAAAATCGAGCAGTTATCCACTTCTTATTGATCCACAGAGTCAGGGAAAGATTTGGATTAAATGCAAGGAGGAGAAGAACGATCTGCAAATCACATCATTAAATCATAAATACTTTAGGACACATCTGGAGGATTCCCTTTCGCTGGGGAGACCATTGCTAATCGAGGATGTGGGCACTGAATTGGATCCAGTGATTGACAATGTCCTGGAAAAGAATTTCATTAAGTCTGGTAGCATTGAGAAGGTACTGGTCGGTGACAAGGAGTGCGATGTAATGCCCGGATTTATGCTGTATATCACGACAAAGTTACCAAATCCACCTTTTAGTCCGGAGGTGAGTGCTAAGACGTCAATCATTGATTTCACTGTTACCATGAGGGGTTTGGAAGATCAGCTGCTTGGTAGGGTTATTTTGATGGAAAAATCCGACCTAGAAGCGGAGCGGGTAGCCCTCTTCGAGACAGTTATGCAAAATCAACGTAACATGAAGGAACTTGAAGCGAATCTCCTGTATCGATTGAGCTCTTCGCAAGGATCGCTTGTCGACGATGAGGCTCTCATCGAGGTTTTGCGGGTGACCAAATCCACGGCAGAAGAAGTTAATCAAAAGCTTAAGATATCCGAAATAACCGAAAAAAAGATTATGAAGGCTCGTGAAGAATTTCGAGCTGTTGCTGCTCGCGGATCGATTCTTTACTTTCTCATTGTGGAATTGAGCAACGTAAATGTGATGTATCAGAATTCGTTGAAGCAGTTTTTGGTCATTTTCAATAATTCCATTACCAAGTCGACCAAATCGAATATCACCGAGGAGAGAATCAACATAATTCTGCGATATCTCACATATGAAGTTTGGGCTTTCACCAATCGGAGTTTGTATGAGCGGCATAAGCAGTTGTTCACTCTTATGCTGGCCATTAAAATTGACTATCATAATGGGAATATCAGTCACGGTGAGTTTATGGCATTTATTAAAGGAGGCGCATCGTTAGATCTTAATGCTGTGGCTCCCAAGCCATTCCGCTGGATTCTCGATATAACCTGGTTGAATTTGGTGGAAATAAGTAAACTGGAGACCTTCTCAAATGTGCTGCAAGTGGTGAGTGATATCGCATTTTTCATATTACTTCATTGAATTTTGTTTAGTTAAACCGACAGATATGGATTTGAGTTCAAAATAACAGCCAGATCGCAAAATAATGATATATATGTACTTTCCTCATATTCTTAGTAAGAATAGTGTGTTCGACATCGTAACGTGTATTAGGAACCTAATGGCATGAAGTGGGTTCAGTGAATGTCGCGCAGACTCCGATATTGCGTGGGTTCCCATATGGTTTCTTCTCTGTCGGATCGTTGCTTCGTATTTGTCGAGAAGATGCCACGGGGTCTCCTCCGCTTCTCCACATAGCCTGCAGCTACCATCCAGTTCCAGTATTCTTAGTTTCCTTAGGTGCACTCCTACACAAGTTTTAACGTGATTTGGAATGCATCCAGGGTCCCATAGAGCAGCTTGGCTGTTTTTCATGACATGGCTATTTCCCGCGTCATGTAATTCCTTTCCAGATTAAAGTGAGCAAATCTTTCGATGGCATTTTTTCCTGCCTTGAATATGCTTGGGTACTGTCCCATTACTTCAGAGTACTTGGTTCGTGGTCCATGGACTCCTGCACCCGTGCCTTCTGCTTTCTTTGATCCATCCGTTAGTCACATCGGAGCGGTACAATTGGCGCTGCTCGATTGCGGCTTTATGTTAGAGACTGCATTGCTCGTGTAGAACACCTGGACGTAGTACTAACCAATTAAAAGCGGTACAATTCTCGCTATTCAGTTACCTATTTACAATTAATGCACACGGTTAACGGGAGGTTCGGTTAGTCGACAGGCTGAGTGCTTTACTCCCTGGACCACAGTGACAATCAATTGAAAGCAGTACAATTCGCGCTGTTCAGTTGCCTATTCACAATTAATGCACACGGTGAACGGGAGGTTTGGTCGGTCGACAAGCTGAGTGCTTTACTCGCTGGACCACGGAAATGTATTTTCTTGTGTTTTTGACACAAATGAACTATTAAGTAGTGTAGTGGGCGTACTTACAATACTTTAGCAGTGTTCACGAAGCTGAGGTTCGAATTTGGTCGAGGTTTCGAGCCTAGTATCATTATGTAATTCTCTGAATTTGGTGGGAATTATGCCAGTCTACGACAATAAAATGTTAGCGAGTTGTAAATGTCGCGGTTGTTGTTGGTAAGGTTTTTACCGGTCATTAGTCTTTTGGCTTTTCTTTCTTCACATCTCGCCCAAGTGGGGATTTGAACCGGTGATGCTGGCTGTTGGCAGCATGCCGTACAGAAATGCATACCATTATCATTATGTAATTCTCTGAATTTGGTGGGAATTATGCCAGTCTACGACAATAAAATGTTAGCGAGTTGTAAATGTCGCGGTTGTTGTTGGTAAGGTTTTTACCGGTCATTAGTCTTTTGGCTTTTCTTTCTTCACATCTCGCCCAAGTGGGGATTTGAACCGGTGATGCTGGCTTTTGGCTGCATGCCGTACAGAAATGCATACCGGTTGCACCATTCGGTTACTTGTTTTACATAACACTAAATCAGGTATATGTTTTAATCGTTTGGAGTGTGACATTGCTACTCATGTGCATTATGAGTAGCTTCGTTACAATATGTAGTGGAAGTAGCCCAAGGATTTCCTGCATACCCGCTGTGGGGATGATTCTCATGACCTCCGTAATGAAAACACAGGCCAGACACTGTGCTATTTCCAATTCCCTTCTAACGGTGTTTAGCTTGGTCCTATTCGCCCATGCCACTGCTTCATAGGTAGGTTGTCATTGGAATAACAGTCATGGTGTACACCCAGTGCATGATTCTGGGACTAACTCCCCAGGATTTTCCTGCAACCCTTCTGCACACCATAAGTGCTCTTTTTGATTTTTTTTAGTACTGCTGGTTGATGTTTGATCTATAGCAGTCTACTATCAAATAACAGTCCAAGCTACTTGAGCTTTGTCGCTAATTGATGACAAATCTGTTATGAATAAAGTAAAAAGATGAGGACCCAAATGGACTACCTTGAGGTACTCCAGAAAACTTAAGTATGACAGAATAGTAATAGGGTCCGTCTTTAACAACTTAGTTCCTGTCAACTGGCAATTTTTAAATGGAAGCTCATTTTTATGTAGCACGGGATATTAAACTCCTTGAAATGCTTTTGCAAAGTCAGTGTACGTTCCATCTCCATGGCTTATAACGCTCAATATTATTGATATAAAAACGCTCGAAACGCTACTACTTTAGTGATCACCAATGTTCAAATTCGAGCCCTTGTTTAACAGTAGAGTAGCGTAAATCCGTTTGAAATTTTATAATTTATGTAAACATTTAATGAAATAGAAGTAGCAAATTTTATTCCACACAATTATATATTAGAAATCTTATTTCGAAAAGTAGTGGTGTGTGGTTATTACATATCTAGCAATACTTTTTCTTATCAAATCTCATTTGTCCCTTTCTCTAGATTGAGTCGAGCGAAAAAGAATGGCGTACATGGTATGAAGCTGAGAAACCCGAAATGGAAGAGATTCCATGTGGTTTCCATACATCATTGGATGGTTTTCGTAAACTGCTGCTTGTACGTTCTTGGAGTCCTGACCGCACAATTTCTCAAGCTAAGAAGTACATTGAAGGTGAGTGATTGCATAACACGTAATCTTCGCTTTTAATTATCCGCAACCCCCCCCCCCCACCGTGTTCATTAAGAATCCCTCGGCCATGAATACAGTGAAATGCAAATTCTTGACTTGGAATCCACCTGGCTCGAATCCGAACCACGAACACCATTCGTTTGTCTCTTATCAATCGGATCTGATCCAACCACACAGATTGGTCTTTTAGCCAAACAGAAAGGAATCCGTAAGTTTCAACTGCGAGTAACAAAGTTGCACACATTAATACCCCATCCCTTTTAAAGCTCTCAAATCCGTCTCGATGGGTCAGGGCCAGGAGTTTCACGCACGGAAAATGATTACAGATTCAATGACTGGCGGAGGATGGGTTCTTCTGCAGAATGTCCACTTGTCGCTGAGCTTTTGCACCGAAATTATCGATATGCTGGTCGATACTGAACACATCGATGATACATTCCGCATGTGGGTTACAACCGAACCACACTCAGAGTTTCCCATTGGTCTACTTCAGATGGCCATTAAATTCACCAATGAGCCACCGCAAGGCATACGTGCGAGCATGAAGCGCAGCTATCAGGTAATTCACGTTGTCGTCCTTTAACAAGGATACACGACAAGAAAATAAAAAATTAACCCAACATATTTATCCACTTTATAGTCATTCAGTCAAGACTTCCTCGACTATACGTCCGCATCACAATGGCCACCACTACTGTACACCGTCGCCTTCCTGCACACTGTCGTTCAAGAGCGCCGCAAATTTGGTCCACTCGGCTGGAACGTACCGTATGAATTCAATCAGGCAGACTTTGCTGCAAGTGTGCAATTCATTCAAAACCATTTGGACGAAATGGATCCGAAAAAGGGTGTCTCCTGGCAGACAGTTTGCTACATGCTTGGCGAGGTGCAATACGGCGGACGGGTGACAGATGATTTCGATAAACGTCTCCTGACGACATTCACTGCGGTTTGGTTTTGCGAATCGTTGCTCACACAATCGTTTGAATTCTACAAAGGATACCGGGTGCCGAATACGAAAAGTCTCCAGGGGTTTATCGATTACATCAATAGTTTGCCGGCGAATGATACACCCGAGGTGTTTGGCTTGCACCCGAATGCGGACATAACATATCAGATTAATTCGGCTAAGGGTGAGTATGAGTGCGAGCGAATCAGGTGGTTGTGGGAGTAAAATTTGCAGATAGAGAACGTTGTACAGTTTGAAAGATGCAATAAAAATGAATCTAAATCTACTCCGAATAAATGCTTTTGGGACGTTTTTGAGAACACCTCAAATTTTCTGATTGTAAAGTAGTTTCAAGAAATGGAATTGGTCTTTCAAATGTTATTATCTGTCAATTTTTTCGAATTGTGTCAATGTTCTTCTCTATTCCATGATGCAAATTGTAGATCTAACTTTTATTGTTACTGACTTAAAGATCTGTTTCCAAAAAGAAATACTATTAGTTAGTAATTCTAAGAGCATTAGGACGAAACATGGTTTTCCAGTTCTTAGATTTTTCGATTTTAGGTAGGAAGTCTTAACACTGCTGGTACATTATACGGAAACAGAAAGAGACCAAATAGAATCATATGGCACAACGCTTCGAAGAGGCTCTAAATGGTACCACAAACTATAAGCAATGAGCTTTTGCTGGCATTTATGAGGGCATTGATATGAAAAAATTGAGTATCTAGCAGTGATAACAAGAATGTATGTTATTAAAAAGAAAAAGGAAAACGCCAAATTAGGTCACCACACCAAAAGTGATAAAATCTAACCAACTTGCGCAGTATTATATATAACAGTCAGCCATTCTCCTTGGTATGTTATCCTTGTAGGAGTTGTATTTTAGATGGCGGCTTCACGTCAAAAAGAGGTGACGCTGATTTGCGCGCTCGAATTAACAAGCCACATTACGTGCATAACGATACATGCTGAACAACATCTGGAGCTCTCCACAAATATCTAAGAAACTAAAGGTTATAGTCATTAGATCGGATTTCCTTCCAGTCCTCTTAAACGGATGCGAGACCTTAAAAGTCACCCATTCATGCCTTTAAGTATTCGTTAACAGCAAAATTGAAACTGTATTGATCACACCTGAAAAAAATTAGCGGAACCCTTAAGGCTCCCCAAAAGTTTGCCGCCCCAGCATGACGTGCAAGCGAACCGTCGAATTGCATCCTCTGAAATCTCTGGCTTAAAATATTATTTGCTGGCTGGTATTTGTTGAGGCCTCACATGGAGTAGAGGATGGTGTTTAAACCCAAGTTGTTTTACTTGGATACGATCAAGGTGGCCAATAAGTTTTAATTCTGATCAGATTGTGTTGCAGATGATCTTAGGTACATAAACCTTGATCCGGGAAATGTTTGGTATACTTTAGTTCAAACCATAAAGTATAAGCAGCAATGTTCCAGCAGGCCATACTAGTCTATTTATAATAAGAATACTTAACATGGCTAGTAAAAAAAATGCATAATGCTACAATAAGTGCACATTCACGATTAACAAAAAGATGCAATGAACTGCAACTATAACAAAAGTAAGGGAAATAGATTTAGTACACTAAACAGCTCCATCTGTTTGTAGACTTGGCATAAATAATATTATATATAAAATACTAGTTGATTTCTATATAAGACTAGATGTTCCCCGGCGTTTTACTACCCGTACACATGAAGCCCCGGGATTGGGATGTACTATAGCATATAACCATCCTCAACCTGCAAATAATATACATTGAAAATTTCATTAAAATCAAATTAAATTTTCCACAAAATTACCTTTTTATTTATATACATAGATTATATCAGTATGTTGTAGTATTTGCTATATAGTTCGAATAGAATAGAAAAGAAAAGAATAGAACATTCGCGAAACTGCTTATTTGCTAAATACCCCATACTTTATCGCAGTTAGTTAATTGTAACCGAGTCGGCGGAAGTGTTTTCTCAAAATCTTAGCCTTTCTTTCCGTCTTCCTAATCACTGTGGTGCTTTCCAGGCAAGCCTTGTCTTGGCTGAAGAGAAACGTCATATCCGCTAAGGATATCCGTATATTCCCGGATAGCTAAGCTGCACTGAAGTCCCTGGAATCAGTCTCTACAAATTCAATTCTAGCCCTTAACTGGCGAGCATCTCTCGTGGAGCAAGCAGGAACCTAAACTACCCTTCTTACCTGAATATGGTTCTATAGGCATACCATTCATCGCTACATGCAAACTCTTGTTAAAGCTGGATGCTAATGAAAAAACTAACTGTAGGTGGTCAAACGGTACAACTTGCATAGCGACAAAACTTGGAGTTTTCTCGAATGATTTCTGCAGAAGATGCTTGGATGAGGAGAAGGTTGAGACCATTATCCATCTTCTCTGTAATTGTCCAGCCCTCTCCCAAAAACGTTAGCTCCATATGGAAGCTTTCTTCTACAACGACACTAATGATCTGATCAACATGGACATGAGCAGTCTCCTACGATTCATACAAAGCTCCAATTGGTTCAGCGAGTAGGTGGAAAGTTTTGCCTTTTCCGTGTGGTATCACAATGGACCATTGCTGGTCTAAGTGTGTCGGTTTTTCACTGACAGCCACCTTAATCTAACCTAACCTAACCAAAGTAATTATCATTTTAATTTGTACCAAAGTAATTGCAAGTAGATAAAGCAGTGAATATGGGTTATATTTGAGTTTTATTTGCGTGAATAATAAGTAATCACCAGTGTAAATTTGTGAACTCTTGCTATATGTTAAATAAAGTTGTAATTTTTGAATGTAAGCAACCTTGTGTTATGTTTTTATTTGCAAAATCCAGAGGGAACTCTAGAAAGCCTGAATTTCATAACATATGTATGTCCCCAACATACTCCAGTTGCAAAAAGGTTAACTCCGATCAATATGCTAGCGACAGTCGAAATGCAATGCTAGCAAAATCAGCATTGCTGGACATTGTTCTCATGGTAGAAATTTTACTTACAGCAGATTTGATTATTTTTTTTATAAAGCCTCCATCAAACTGCAGCATAAAAATACCTACAAGCAAAAATGAAACGATTTGTCAACATTTGTATATTTGTTCTGAAAGTTAAATAAAAAATGTCTAAATCTACTTATATATAATAACACCCTAAAGCACCTTGAACTAATTTTAATCAGGTCAGATAATCCGCATTGACAGTTTGTACAGAAACATTGAATATTTCGGGACTTCCGTCGCGATGTGTATCCACATCGTCGCATCATTGGATTACCACATTTTCGTAATTTCATTATGTCGTGATGGTAAATTTCATGACCTACTTCAATGGGATGAATTTCGAACAAAAATTATTTCATTCTTATTCAGCACCAAAGAGAACTGTGGTTAAAATATTCTGCCATTTCCACCGTCCATTCGTCGCTCGACAGTTGTCAGCTGTACGCTATAGAATAAGAATTACCTGTTGTCGAATCCGTATGTTTTTCCATCATTCTGTTAACTGTTAGTCACATTGCGAACCATTTGATTTTTTGGTTAATTCAGTGGGTTTTGGTTGGAAAGACTTTGTAGGTGGGAAATTATCATTGATTATCATTACTACCTATGCATACTATATGCGAGTATCTAGAGCTAACGACATTAACTGATGATTATTAGGTGGTGGTGGTTGGTACAAACTGTCAAAGGTTTTCCGATATTTTTAATCAGTTAGTGGTATTTTTTATTGAAACTCTGGATATTATGCAATAAATAAATAAATGTTTAACTAAAAGTATAGCAATAAAGACAATATCCTTACTAATATTATAAATGTGAAAGTAACTCTGTCTGTCTGTTACCTTTTCACGGTTAAACGGTTGAACCGATTTGACTCATTTTTTTTGAAAATGTTCGTATTAGTCCGGGGATGATAATATGAACCTGGAAAATTGGAAAATTCGAGAAAAAATTAGAATATTTTGGAAAAAATGAAAAATGTATGAAATGTATGAAGGATTTGTATGAACTTGCGTTTTTTATATACATATTTATATATAGCGGTCAGTTAGGTTGCATCAGTAGGGTGAGAGTGACAGACAAAGCCTCTTATTTTAGCTTTGGGTGGAACGGTGTCTTGGGGGCGGTGGTCGGCGGGTCCCGGGTTACGCCGGAGTTAACAACTAGTATTATAATAAATACATGATTTGTTTTTATTTACGATTTTTTAAATGGCAATATTCCACAGGCATCCTCGATACAATCCTCAGCGTTCAGCCCAAAGAAGGTGGCGGAGGTGACGGAGAAACTCGCGAATGTATCGTATATCAATTGGCCGAAGATATGCTCAGGAAGCTGCCACAACAATACAACGAATTCGATGTAAGGGAAAACCTCAACCGAATGGGTATTCTTTTGCCGATGAACATTTTCCTCCGGTAAGGATGAGGACGACACTGAAGCTGATTTGAATGAATAATATTATTTTCTGCGGTTTGAAAATTTCAATTTCAGGCAAGAAATCGATCGCATGCAACGTGTCATCAAGACAGTCTTCTCGTGTTTGCGTGATCTAAAATTGGCAATCGATGGAACAATTGTAATGAGTCCATCGTTGAAGGAATCTCTGGATGCGATGTACGATGCAAGAATTCCAGAGAGTTGGATGAAGGTATGACAAAGTTCAATTTGGTGGTAGTCGGGATTCGTTGGGATATAGACGACATTTACTCATAGCTCGTATAATGGATTACGTGCGAATGCTGCATCCGCATCAGTGGGGTATACGAAAGAAAACGTGATCCCCGCGAATGTATAATTGCGCGTGGGAAATGCATTTTCTCCTTCTTCACATAATATTGCATGATTGGAGGTTTGATGTTTGAACCCCGTGAAAAATCCTTTGTCAAGCAGCAGCAATAATTGCATACTACTCGTATGTGGCTTTGCATATTCAAATTGCAGGAGTGCACTTGTAGCTTGGTTGATTCATTGACTTGGTTTGGTTGGGAACAGTGTTCAACACAACCAAATTAAATGTTAAATCCTTACAATTTAATCAGTGACAAGAGATTTCCATTTTCTAGTTTCATCAAATGAAATTGAGTTTAGACTTTGCAAGGTTTTGCGCTGATTGATTTGTTTCCATTGTTATCGCTTTGTAAGAGTTATTGTTGCTGTTTGTTAAGCTTTTTAGCTGTTTCGAAACTAATTAAAATGTGGTGGTTTAATATTTCTGATTGAGGTAATTTTGTCCATTTCGTTTGTAATTTGTTTGTTATTTTCTATCCACTTTTCCAGTGCAAAATGCACACATAAAATTTAACTCAAATATCTCGGCTCTACTGAGTCCACTCTTGATAATTGAAATTTTGTTCGAACGCAAAAAGTTTTGTTAGTATTCCGTAACCTAAATAGATGATTATAAAAGTAAAGCAAAAACGTGATCGATGTAATGTTTATCCTGGATCCAAAAACGTGATATATCCATATTACGCCAATTCCTAATCCATCACATTTTTGTGCTTTAGAATCAGGACGATGTGGCCTTTCGTTCTCCAATATAATAAAGTAATAATAATAATACCTTCTGCAGATGAGTATATTCAATCTCATTCATTATATCTGCATATGTCCAGCCATGGCGTGCTTCCGACTCCAAAATTAAGCAAACCTTTATTTGCCGAGCTGAAGGAGCTGCCGGAGTACCGGATCAATGATCTGATCTTGTGACTGAATGCGTAATGTTGAATATAATCAATCCATCAGTTACCTATCGCGTCATTAGGTCTCCCGAGGTCTGTGGTTGCAAAATGGCGCACTCTAGCGGTATTTGTGGCCCTTGGTAGGGCGCCGGGGACCACTTCCCTACTTACCTACATAAGTGATGTAACCATTATACCTTTGAGCATTGGGCAAATGGACTGTGGTCATATGAGTAAATATATTTAGAGATAACATAATTTGAAACATTCAGAAAAAATTACGCATTTTTCCTGTCGCCCCTCTAATGTTTTTTTTTAAATATAAGCTTCGCGTGCCATCAGATCATGTCATACTTTAATGACTGTATTCTGTGTGCGCTGGTGCGCTGTAAGCAGCGCTGCTTTGCTTTACGATTGGGGTTGTTTTGTTGTTGGGTTGCATTGCTTCGCGTGTGTTTTTATTTTTCAGCGTTTATAGTGAAATTCAGTATACTTTTGGTTAATGTTTCCATTTACATGGAAATTTTTATGGGCTTACGATTTGTTTTATTATTTGTTGTTTTCGTTGGTGCATGCTCAAGGGGTTTAAGCCCTTATGATGCTATGCACAGCGTGGGCACTAAGGTATCAACGAAGGAAAGAGGAGATGCCAATGTGCATGCATTTTAAATGCCTGTGGATCATAGTAATGCGGGAATACAGAGCTTGGTAAAGCATTCTATATTCATGTTGTACGACTAAAATAAGAGTCTCTAAACTTAACAGTACGTTCGAATATGGGCTTGAGGGTAAACTGATGAGCATTTAGAGCGCCACGGATATTGCTTTCAAGGAGAGGTGGCATGCAACTGGCTACTTCTCTTGAGCACCGAAGTTGGAAACGTTCCTGCGATGCTTAAGCGAATCTATTGATTTCGCTTTGTTTACGTCACCGATAAGTTTTATCGCACTGTTCTGTCAAGCAGAGGTAGTCTTAGGTCCACCTGACCAGACATGACAGTTATCCTCAAGTTTGGGGCGAATGAATGCCTTGTAGATCTGAGGGAGTGAAATATTTCTGGCATCGTGTTATGAAGCCAAAACACTTAGTAGCATTTTTTACGACGTTGAATATGTGGTCATTCCAACGAAGCTTGTTTCCTCAGTTGTTTTGATGCAAGTGTCATTCATGGATAATGGCTCGTGGTTACTATTTCGCCACAGAAGACAGCATTGGCTTTAAGAAGCGTTAAACTCCTTTCTATTGTGTTCTCCCCACTTTGATAAGCTGTCAAGGTTAGAATTAAATAAGCTTAACAAACGCTGTTGTTCTAGTTCCACATCCGAAGAGAAAGGAAATGAACTTGCGAACATATAAGAGAAGCTAACAGTACTGTCGTCAGCGAATGAATGTATTTTATTAGAAGTTACAGACAGAGGATCGCCAATGAAAATAAGTAAGAGTGTCGGAGACAAAATACAGCCCTGAGGGACACCCGCATTTAGGCGGTAAATATCAGACTTAATAACATCCAACAAAACTTGGATTGAACAATATGAAAGATAGCTTGTAATCCATTGAAGCTGGGTTACATCGATTATTATGCACGCATTTTAGACAGAAGAGCTTGGTGCCAAACTCTGTCAAATGCATTTGAAATAGCAAGTGCTACAACTTTGCTTTCACCAATACATAATCAAATGAGCACATAAATTATCTCCAATTATAACCGCAGGCCAGCAATGCCAACACACATTATATACCATTAATATGTAGTCACCTTATCTTTTACACAGTTGATATACGCACAGAAATACCAAATTCTGTCTCTGTTATGGCTATGTTAGATCGACTGATGGCAGCGTAATTATGGTGATGCTTGGAAATATATAGGTCAACTTCTGACTAAGCTACTCGTATTATAATGATTTTTTTTATAACTTAAAATGTTTACTGTTCAATTATCTAACCAATTTTATAAATTAAAAATCGGTAAAATAATTATTAAGATATAAGCGCGAAATCTTAGATCCAAAAAAAAAATTCTTATCAAACCTCGTAAACCCATCTTTAAAATAATTTTTGAAAATCGACTATTTTTGGGTTCAATTTACATTGAGACCTTTTGTTTGACATTTCAAACACAATTGTTCCACTCGTAGTTCTGTCAAGTTTTCAAAACTTATGTTTAGCGCTTTAGGAAGTAGTTTAGAACTTGATCACAAGATTTGGTCCGCCAGCCAGCCACAAATTCATCGGCATTCGAAGTTAAAATAGAGAATTTAAAAACAACATAACTTTGTTATTAACAATCTAAATTTTTTTTTCAATCAATAAATATATATTTTCCCACTCACTTACCTTAGATGTCTGAAGGATGCATTAAGGTTAAATCCTAGAATATTTATTAATAACTCCGCATTTTATGAGAAAATAGTGCTTTAACCAAAAATCCGAAAACGTTTTGCATAATAAATTCGAATTATATGCCTCATTAACGATACAATTGGCACTACTAAAGCAGTATATATAGTATGTATATACATACAATGCTTTGGCATTACCATATCAAAGTAACTTGAACCTTAAATTGAAGCTTAATTTTGCTTCGAACAACCTACCACCAACCAAAGAGAAATCATCGTTTACCGGCCGATAAGCATGTGAATAAGTATTAGGAAGAAGAAAAAGTCCAAGGATAGATTTATATTCTTTAATGGTAAACATTTTTGTTCATTTTGCCTCTCAGCCAATTACCATAATGAGAAAGGACGTGCAAATGGGTATGCTTTTCGCATGGCTATTTAACAACGGCCGTAACACTTATTTCAATTTAAAAAATATATTGTAAATACCAATCATATATTAATACATTTTGTTTTTTGTTTTTTTTGATAATTACTTATAACGTCATTCATTCATCATCATTCATCCTTTCAACACTTTTTACCATAAATGTTCATATGACGCAGCGCCACTATCAGACCCTAAATACATATTTTCATTAATAACTCGCCTCCAGCACCACATAACGGAGCACCAAATATAAAAATATGAACTATATCGACTCCAGCTCCACCTACTCAACGTTGAATCCATACAGCCAAACAGACAGAAACGGCAATTATATACTCGTATAATATTATTATGCGATAATATAATAATTTATTTAATGTTGTCATATATTTGACTTCTGAGGAGCCGATATTTTACTTATTCTCGTCTATAATATTTACTAATATTTAGTTGTTTTCAAGTTCTGCCAGAGAGTCGTCCTCTAGTCGAATACGACATCACATTAAGGTCAAGCCTTTTAATTGTAATGCGTTTAATTATCGAGTTCTCTGATGAAACATGCTATTTACACCTTTTGGCGGTAGTTCCTTCATATTCCTCCATTACAGGTTGGTTAAAGAAAGCATTTTGAGCTTCTATACCAATCCAATCAATCTCTCAATCATCTCTCACCTGAGATGCAATTTAAGTGAGTTTGGATGCGTATCAGTAAGGCACACACAGAGCACAAAGGCGTCAACTCAATTTCGAGAACACACTTTACCGTGATAATTTCCAATTTTTATCCAACAAAAAAAAAAGGATAAAAAAATCCGTTCGAAATTCAATTGGAGATCAAACTTTATTCGTTGTGTCCTATGAAACTGTCGCATAAGCTTTTATTGGTTTATTACCATCTATCTAGGGTACTCTGTGCTGTAGGTGTTGTTTCACGGTAATTCGATTTGCGTTTGAAAGCTTGTAGTATAAGGTGGATGAATACAAAAGAAGCATCATTGTAGGTGTTACTTAATGTCATAAAATATAGTACGCATGTTTTCAGTTGTCAGTTTTTTTCAGTTTTTTGGTTTATGTGGGTTTGTTTAAAAGTGAGAGGATCAGCATATTTTCAAAGAACAAAAAAATGGAGTGAAAAAGCTTAAATAAAATTATGTTATAGCGCTAATTCACTGTGCTATAATTCTATCTATCTCTATAATACTTCTGAACCCTTGCCGAGTTGTTATAAAACAGCCTATACCCAAAAAAGCGCCGTCTTATTTTTTATAGTTAATACTGACCTATAGCGCAAGACCACACAAAAACCATTCTTTCTAAGGTCGCAGAATCAGTCGCTACCTTATGAAAATGTTTGAATCACGAATACTCCTTAATGACAGGAAGTACGGTTTTGGGGCCAACGTTTGTTTGGCATTTGATGACATTCAGTAAGTATTCTTCATTCCATTCTGTCTTATTATATTTCTGACCGCTCAATTTAAGATGTTTGGAAGGTTTTAAACCTTATAAGTATAAGTTCTGACGCTCCTAGGCGGTTTGTCTATGGGGACCCAGAAAAATAAAAATGCATGCGGTCCGTGTCAATAACTATGTACTCACAAATTCATATTTAATTTTATAATTTGTAAAGGGGCTTGCACCCTTATAAAGCTAAGATCAGTATAACGTGGGCGTTAAGGTTTATGGAGAGGAAAATCTCGAAATCTGAACAGGTGAGGAGATTTTTTGCAGGAGGCCAGGACCTGACACCGGTTGAAGAGCGAAATATGATGATGGTGGTTAAAAGAAATTCAATTCAATAATGTAGTTCTTGGACATTGCATAGAGAGACAGTGATGCACCATCTTCTTATGTAGGAGTTCCTCATGCATTTAGGTGTACATGAAACTTTACGCAAGCTGCTAGATTGGTCCCAGTTTTTCTTGTCATTTTTTGAGTATATTTTTGAGTTGGAATGAAGTGTTTCGCTTACCGATTTATATTATTTCCATCTTGCGTTTCAGATATCATGGGAATCAACCACTCTCGGTTTCTGGTACACCGAACTATTGGAAAGGAACGCACAATTTCGAACTTGGATATCAACGGATCGGCCTAAAGTAAGAACAGTTGAACAATTCCAAATAATTTTTTCACAAATTCAAATGTCAGTAGAACAAACTGTGTTTATTGTATTTATGCATAATACGTTCTTTTGAATTTTCATAAGAAAAGTTATATTTAAGGAAAATAGACTAAACTTAACTAGAAATTAATTAATTTGCCTTCAGGGCATCTTGAAACTTTTGCAACTGCAAAACTTTTTCAACAGCCCAATTTTTATACGTAATGAGCATTGAATTCAAATTAATTATCTTAAAATGTTGGATGTTTGATTTCTTTTCTTTTAAGGTCTTCTGGATGACAGGTTTTTTTAATCCTCAAGGTTTTCTGACTGCCATGAGACAGGTGAGTTTGAATTGAAGCTGGTGACTGGGACATTTGGGAATTATTTCTGCTGGTTCTGGCATTTGAATAGTAATTAACTCGGACATAACAATAAGTGTACTGCCTATTAAGATGTTAACAACTTCTTCTCATGCAAAACATAATTCTTTAGAAAGACAAGTTCATAGGCATTAAGGTGAAGTAGTATTACTCTGAACGATTATATTAAGTTATCTTAACTCTTTGTGATGTACATTTTTATTTTGAATGTATTATGATGGTAATGGTATTGTGATGCTTATATATCATAATTTTCCTCTTTAGTCAAATGAATCTGACTTTTCATTATATAGATGTAAAAAGCTTTATTATACTCATATATGAACACAGGACAAATCTTTGTTACTTTTCCTTCCTTCATTTTTCTTATATAGTCAATTATTTTACAACATAATTCAATGTTTATCCTTCTTTACGACTCGCCCTTGTACATTCTGTTCATTAGCCTCTAATACACCCTTATACTCGTACTCGTAGGATAAGGGATAGACTACCAGCAGTGCTCAGCAAATATACATCGTGTAAATTAGTACAACAACCTGAGTCCTACTGCCTTGAATTAAATAGAATATACCATAACAATAAACTGCAGTCAACGTTTCGCTTATGTTCAAGCTAAACTATGACAACAGGTGTAACACTAGAGGAAGCAAAGCGAATGCATTATCTAAATGCAAGAATAAGTAAACTAGCTGCACGTAGCGATAAGTTGATTATTGCTTTAAGTAGTCCGTCGATATACCAACGACACTTTTATGATAATCATCTACAGGAGACTCGCATTGCAGTGAACATCGATCGAGCAAACAATCAGTAGAGAAAATACGAAAAATAATATATAGGCTATTTTACAGAGTGAGCAAGTGTCTCCAAAATATATATGCAAAATTATTCTGTCAAGAGTTAATAATGTCCATTCGGGCAGATAGCAATTCGTTAAAATTTTTCACACGCCCATAGATGAAAGTGACTGTTTCATACACAATAACCTAGCATCGAAAGTAGCCTTTACACACTCTAGTGATTTAACATATAAACTACTTGTGTTATTTACTGCAATCACAGCGAACACATATTTCTAGAGTGATTTTGCATTGCGCATAACCGGTTTAGCAGAAAAACCGGTTTTGGTCGTGTGAAAAATAACGTACATTACCCGCAGAAAAGTGCTCAACGTGCTTCAAACTTCTTACTCACACGATAAACTCCACTTTCCTCGCTCACTATGTAACATACTATATGAGTTTAGAAAGTCCGGTAATTCTTTACATATTGATAACAATCAGTTGGATTGAAATTTTTACTACTTGTTCAGTAAATCTGGTTTAATGCCTCGTAAACATTTAAGAGAAATTTGGAAGCAACTTTCAATGAAAAGACCTCGTACTTAAATGTCGGTTTAAGCCGTGCATTGAAAATCTAGGTGAATCAAGCGTTGAATCCTTGGATATTTTGAAGGCTTTTGATGGAGTGTGAGAGGATTGTTTTATAAATAAGATTCTTTACTCAACTTACACAACTTTTCCACTGCATGGATTAAAAATTATTTACGGAAAATAAAAGTTGTATTGAATGGTATCAATGCTGGCGTGCCACAAGGGTCATCCTTATCGCCTACGCTCTTCTTGGTACATATCAATGACCTGTTGTCTTTTACAATCTGTGATTTTCATTCCTTTGCTGATGATAAAACGACGCTAGTTTGTCAGTCAAAAAGAATACAATACAGTTTAGTTCCAATAAATTCCATGCTTGTCTTTTTTCCCAGAAGGCAGTTCAACCCGTCCATCAGTTATTTACGAGATCAGATTCACTTAAGATGTTAGGTTTGAAAGTTTCAGGTAAATCAGTGACTTCTTGAATTTCCCGCGCAATGACTTTAAACGCAACACTGCTGCAGTCAACTGCCATCTATTAATAGACTACTATCAAATTTTAAGCAAGCCACGTCATTAAGATTGTGTTTGACAGCCATTGAAAGCAGACCACCACGTGAATTTTAACGAAAATGGAAAAAAATGAATTTTGTGTGCTGATTACGCAATAATTTTTGCGTAAACAAATCATAACTGAAACCAAAGAAAGGCTTGATAAATACGAAACAGTAGGTTTCTCCGGTTGAACGTGCACCAAAGAAGGTCAAGGTGGCCACAGTTATTCACATCAATTACCTTGAAACGCGTAAAACGATCACCGGCGAATATTATTCAGAGCTTTTATATAGATTCATTGACCGCTATGACCGCATTTAACAAAGAACAAAGTGCTGTTTCATCAAGATAATGCACGGGTACACACGTGTGTAGTAACCATAGCAAAAATCCATAAATTGGGCTAAGAACTTCTACCCCATCCAGCATTTTCTCCAGATTCTGAAGAAGAATCTGAAGAAATGCCTGGCCGGTAAGAGATTTGGGTCTAATTAAAAGACTATCACTTATTTTGAGGGCCTTGAGAAAACCTATTATTTGAAAGGAATAAAAAAAATTAGAAAAATGTTGGACTAAATGTGTCAAGCTTAAATGAGACTATGTTGAGAAGAAATTAAGCCGAAAAAATATCTTTTATTCAAAAAGTCACTGACTTATTAAACTGCCTTCGTATTTATAAAATTTAAAAAAGCGCGAGCCAATGTAAGACGTTGTAACTTCTACTTCACCCAGTCTGAAGTATTCAGTTTATATAAGACTTATGTTAGACCAATTTTAGAATTTAAAATTATAGAATTTAAAATAATTCATATGTGTGTGGTGGGGCTTCAAAATCGCATTGACATTATCTTAATAGAATTCAGAAGTAGCGGATAGTTGTCCGTATGATAAAGGATGCAACTAATACTTCATATCTTGATTATTTGGAGCGTAGACAAAATGTGGGAGCTTAACTGTTTTCTACAAACTTAACTACTGTAGATGCCCTTAAGATACCCTTTTTCTAATCGCAGCTCCTTTTATCAGCAAGGCAAATACTCGTTTCAGTTCTAACAACATAGATTTACATTAAAACCATATTCATGTAGAATCCCACATTTCAAATCCTCCTGTTATTCGAAAACGACATCTATGTGAAATCAATTGGTCGACTCCGTGTTTCCCGAAACGTTTAATCTAAAGGCCTTCAAAATAGACGTTAGCGAGTTCCTGCGGGCCCGATTTGTTCAATAGACTTACGTCATTATTTGTATTAATTGTAATATTTTCTTATCATAGTTTTTCCTGACCATGATCCAATGTTTAAAGCATTTGGACTCACTTCGTTTTAGTTTCGTGATCGTTTTCTGTATTTCTTTTTCAATGAATCAAGAGAATTCTGGGAAAATAAATTAAATTTGATATTATTGTAAATTACATACCTTCGATAAAGGGCGAAACCCACTTTATTGCCGTGGCGCAAGTCATTCAGAGAGTTCTCCTTGGTAATAAGTTTATGCATAAAAAAAATACATCAGACATCTATGAATGAATTCAAAAATACTTGTACTTTTATAACTTTCCTATGGCATGTTATTGATTACAATAATCTAGAAACAGAGAGAGAGTAAATACTAGTATTGAACACGTATTTTGAACGTTATTTTTCAATGTAATACCTAGATTATATTATTGAACAACAACAAAATGGATACTTTTACAAAACCTTAAACTTACTTCAAAAACTTACCTGCCTGGAACATCTACTGTATTTCAATATGTCAGGACATGGTTTGAGATATTTTACATAGAAAACTCTTTTTTTTTAATTCTCTATATTACCTTCACGTGCCCGTGTGCTTGTTTATTTGATTGTGGCTTGTGCGTTTGTGGCGAAATCTTGTGATAAATTTTTATTTCAATGACAACACTTTCTATAAAAATTTGAAAGCCTTCGGGCCCTATGGCCGAGGTGGTCCCATATAATTGTTTTCAAAATTAACCAGATTTTATTCAAATTTTGCACACACGTGCACACACAATTAGAGAATTTACATTAACATTTTATTTTTTCATGGGCTGATTTTTTTATACGCTGATGATTATATTTTTATTCATTAAAACTATAAACATAATCTACGAGTGATATGATAAAAGTGAAAGCAAATATCTAATTTTTATATCTTTTTCGACTTTTATTTTTTGAACCAATCCCACATTTGTGGAATGGGATGAAATATAACGCTAACCTGTGTAAATGTATGCTTACATCACCACAAAAAAGGAGGTAACTAGAGCACACAAAGGATGGGCGCTCGACTCAGTAGTTCTACAGAATCAAATCACACGCCACAACAAGGAAGACATCGTCGAGTATCCCACAGAAGGTGTCTATGTGCATGGATTGTTTTTGGAAGGTAAGTACGAGTATATGCGAGTAAAGTGTAATTGTAGAATGACATTACCGTCTAGTTTTTTTGTGTCCATCGCCCATCGCAACACTTTCTATTAAAATGTGTCATCTGTCACCAGCGTCGGATGCTTTCATATAATTTTTTTAAAATTTAATTTCATTAAAATTTTTAACACATGCGTATCTCCGGTAACAACATTGTTTGTAAAAATTTGATAGTGATCGGTCTCCAAAGCCGCATGTAAATTTTATAAAAATTCTTCAAATTTTGTCTGTCTTCAAATTTTGTACACAGGTGACAATACTTTTTGTAAAAATTCGAAAGTGATCGGATCCCAGGGCAAGGGGCTTCCATAAAATGTTTTTCAAAACTAACCCCATTCAAAATTTGCACATATATCTCCAATGACAGAATTTAGATGGAAAAAATTTAATTTTTATGGATTGTTTTTATAACACCTTCTCCTGGAGGTTGTGTTCAACGGGTTAAAGTTTATTTTATTAGGTTTTTAAAATAATATGAAAAATCTTCTCATTTCTTCCGCAGGAGCCTCTCTAGATCGACGTAGTGGAAAACTTATCGAATCTAAGCCGAAAATCCTGTACGAACAAATGCCAGTGATTTATATTTACGCAATAAACACCACAGCCGGAAAGGATCCCAAGCTGTACGAGTGCCCTATTTACCGGAAGCCACAGCGAACCGATACGAAATATGTTGGTTCGATTGACTTTGAGACAGATTTCAATCCAAAGCACTGGACTTTGCGTGGTGTTGCTCTTTTGTGTGATATTAAGTAAGAAGGAAGATCCACCGGGTATACTTGAAAGAAGAAATATGGTTATGCATCCTGTGTTGTTAGGTATACCTAGTAACACTGTGATAATTTGAATAACCTAATTCTGTGGTTAATTGTCTAGGGTTTATTTTTCTTCTTTGATTAGATTATCAAACGTTTAACATTAAATCATCATACTTATCACATAAATGTAATGAAAACAAAAATGTTCCTAAACATTAAGGTAGATATTCACCAAACAAAATTAAAAATTTTGTTTTATTGTTTAACTTGCAGTATAAAAGTTAATACTTAAATTTATTTAGCTCAAACACAATAAGATTTTATCTTTCGTATTATGTACTTACGAATATGAATAAATGAAATAAAATGTATAGCGAAAATTCACAACTTGTGATTTTTGTCTATAGTAACATTATGTTTAAAAAAATTGTCGTCTTATCTTATAAACAAGTAAAATATGTATTGTAAAGTTATATGTAAATTTGTTCAAGTTGGCTGTATATTTCAATAGATCGGATCAATCTACACTAAGAAGATACTATTGTACACGTACATTGTATTGGATAAACACCTTGTTGCAAAACTTTCGTATGATGGCAAATAAAGTCATTGTCATCATTTCCGGCATTTGCAGCTTTTCAGAAAACAATGCTTAGCCGATTCTTTTCAGCTGTTCCCGGTTTTCTGCAATTTGCACAGTAACCTATAAATAAAATAATTGTTTAATGGTATTTTTGATTTATTCAAGTAATTGTTTAATGAGTTACGTTAATAAACATAATGTATGTAATGTATTATAATGTAATGTAACTATGTTAAGATATACGCAGTGTATGGATCAAACTCAAAGAGCGGACTAGTAAAACAATAATGTGAACAAAATTCTGCATCGTTTACAGCTCGCATTTTATGGTAAGTTGGTAGAGAGAGAGCAAAGTAAAACGAAAGCAACAACCATTTCGGTCTGAATGGGGCGCAGATCGACAGATGACAGTTGAAGTTATCAGCGTGGAAGATTCTATTTATAAAATATTTTGTATTTAGCTTCGTAAATCCATTTTTACATATACATTTTACATAGACGATTCTATGTATTTAACATCTCAATCAAAGCTGTACGACCCGTAGATCCGATCAGAGTTATATGTATGTTATATGTAGATAACAGATATTACCATAAAATCCAATTCGATACAACTGTAACGACCCTTTACAAATTTTTAAACATACAGAAATAATTATGCACAGTTAATGCAATGATTCAAATACCATCTACACATTTGTGGGTAACACATGTGTTTGCAAGATACGTACGTACAGATTGTTTACTGACAACGACCGGGTTAACCGAATGCTATCGCTATGACGCAGGTAACATTTAAGTGATATAAGACTTGAGGTTATAAAACCAACGTATTTAAAATGAGATTAAAAAAAGTAAATAATTATAAAAGTAGACAACAGACAGTCATGCTATTCCTCAAAAGTGAATGGATAAAGTTTGTTGGGTAAAAAGAACTACACCCAGTTAAGCATAAAGATATTAGCATAGAGATAACAGGAGCCAGTTTATATTCACATTTTAGTCGGAAAGAACTAAAAAATTGACATACACTTCGTCATCATTCTCGTATTTTGCTCTACAACCTGGGTCTGGTCCTGATCTCTCGACATATATTTGTTTTTCATTTGGGCAAGAGAAAGAAATTAAGAATTACAATTCAGGGGCGAAAGAGTAGCTACAAAAGATGCAGAAATGAGGCCGAAGCTCAGTGATAATACAAGATCTCTGCAGCACTGTGAGAGAAGTATGATGGACTGTGGTTCTGATTAAGAGGTGAATTTCTATCTCTGCCACATGTTCTGATAGTAAACGTGCTAACTGTAGTAGTCACAGAATTTACCCCTATTGATACAGATATGTTGATGAGGAAAATTTAGCGAACTTTCGAGGTCTTTGTAGAGACTGTGCTGCGTTGTGTGCCTTGAGGACTCATAGCAATAACAAAAATAGCAGAGAGATTTTTTGCAGGAGGCTAGGACCGGATCTTGTTTATAGAGCCAAGTATGATGATGATCAACGTTAAATAGACGCGTCCAAATAATGATTCCTATCAGATAAAGTTAAAGGGTGTTTCGATATGGACATAGTATAACATAACATAAGATAAGTTCCGGCGCTTCAAATGATCAAGAGGCTTCAGTTCTTGAATTAATTTGATCTTGTAAGGGTGTAGGCCAACATCTATAGGCAAAATTCTCCACAACGTGGGCTGAGAGATTCCCAACTTCGGTGAACTTCGTGGAATCGACTGATTTGGCTGATTGATGAAAATTGGAATAAGCGCTCTAAAGTTGCGACCATCAATTCGGTAGTAATTTTTAAAACGTGGCTGGTTCGTGAATTTGAGCATGATATCAAGTGTAAGAAAACTTTGTTTTCCGTGTTTCGATGTACACATCGAAATTTTATGCATACATCGAAACACGCCACACAGACAGTTGGTAATAATCGCCAAAATATCTGTTTTTAAAGTCGGAGCGGGGCTATTTTAAAGTATTTTTTTTTTCCACGCTTCACACGCGCGACACGCGTCAAACGCGGGATATCAAAATTAGCCGCTTACAAAAATTCAGCCCTCTAGGTCGTACGAAATGTGGTTAAAAAAGACCCCAAAAAACGATAAAATTGTGCGATTTCAATTTTGCCTTCAACGCGATATGCGGCATAGGCGGAATATAAACTGCAGTTCTCTAGGTCGTGTGAAAGGTGGTTGAAAAGGGCCTCAAAGTAGTCGAAAATACAGATAAAAAAAAAAGTTTTTAAAAATATAAATCTTGAGTAACGTTCTGACATTAAAATATTAAAAGTTTAAGAATTCGTATGTATTAAAATACAAAATTGTTATGTTCCTATTGAAAAAACCTTTACAAGAGTATATGGACAGGATAACACTGGAACTGTATTGCCTTAATCAAAACGAAACAAAACTGAAAAATTAATGAAATTTTTTAAATAAATAAGCAAAGATCTGTTATCTATTATCAACCGATATACTCCTTCCTATAGAGATATCAGCTTTATTCCCACAATTAACAGTGGGCGTAAGCACGTACGGCTGATATATAGTAATGATGGTGATACTTTTGTATAATGCCAGCTTTCAGGTGTTATACCTGGTTTCCTCGTATGATTATAAATTATAATATTCTTATCATAATATTAAATAAAGCTTAACCCATTCTATCTCAATTAACGAAGGTTATTGATACACTGATTTTGGTTCTACCGGAAATTAAAAGCATCCTAACACTAAACTAAATAAACATAAGGAAAGCCACATTTTTCTTTTCGTCACAATATGTGAAATCGAACTGCTTGGTTAGGAAGAAAGTAATTTTAATTTCAAGACCGAATTTCACACACGTATACGATCCTTGTTTATAATATTATGCATCTTAACAAATATTCGAAATTGATTAATCTTTTTCCTACCTGCGCGTTCCTCTCCTGCACCGCTAGCTTAGCATGTTTCAAAGCTAATCGTTGCCGTATTACATTGACAGGATCGTCAATTGAGAAATGAACATTCGGGGAAAACAAAAGTAGACTACCGGTATTTTCCTAAAAATGAAAAAAAATTTCAAAAGTTATTACTCGTTAAAACTAATTTTCTGTTCAATATTTTTGTTTACAAGTTTTAATTGGTACTGTAGGAAAGTTATAGAAGAAACAACAACAAATTTTACCTGTTCGTTCTTTTTCTGTGTTTGGATATTATTTGTAAGCACTTGTTTCTGGGGCCCATGATTCTCAGTTGGTTCCGTTGGTTGGTCAGTTGGTGTGACTAATGTTGTAGTCATCTGAAGAAAAATAAAGATTTAATAAAAAACATTGGTCCTATTTAGTTACTGTTTCGTAGTGAGTTTATAGAATAGAATTCACGTCAGCGCTTTATATAAATATCTCGAATTTTTAATTGAAATATCTCTGATATGCTTCTTAACCGATTCAAAAACCGCTCCTAATCAATGTTAAACTTTATAGTTCATCCGGAAAACATACGAGTATTTCTTTTTATAAGTCGGCGGTGAGTAGAAAATTTGGTGCGGTATCAAAAATAATTTTGTCTTACATTTTTGTTTTCTTGTAACTAAGTCATTTCTTAATCGATTTCCATGAAATTCGGTATGTAGGACTATAAGACTTGTTCCTCTGGAAATTCTGGGAAACGGTCATTAGGGACTGGAATTTTGGGAACGAAGCCATTTCTCAAGAGATTTGTATGAAATTCGGTATGGCCTTTTGGGGGTCTTTTATGTAATCTTTTAAGGGTCTTTTGGGGGTCTCTTGGGTACCTTTGGGAATTTTTAGAGGGTTTTTTAGGGGTCTCTTTACGGTCTTCTGGGGTTTTTGGAAAGGCTTTTAGGGTTTTTAGACGTCCTTTGAGGGTCTTTTTGTGGTCTTTTGCGGGTATTTTGGAGAGTTTTTTGAGGGCTCTATTGAAAAGTCTTTTGAAGAGTCTTTTGGCCATCATTCGGTTGTCTTTTAGGGAGTCTTTTGGGTTTGTTTTGATGTCTAGACACTGTCATAGTAAGAGAGTATTTTTTGTTTTTTAGTGTGTTGTTCTACGAACGATTACTCACCTGGGTGATATTTAAAGCATCGTAGTAGCCCTGTTGTTCATCTTGTTCGGTTGCCCATACAAAGCGGCACGCACAAAGAAACGCAATTGCTACAAATAGCCTCATGGGGACATTCATATTTCTGCAATAAGAAGACAATGAAATTATGCACGGATACAAATTGGTTTGGAAGAAATAATTGTCTATATATATAAAAACAAAAGTGTGTTTGTATGTTATTTATAAAAACTCAGATGAAATTTTCAATGTATATGGAGGAAGGTTAAAGACTATAGTACAACACCCCGTAGTCGTAAGTGGAAGACGGGAATTCATGGTAGCGAAGCGCCCGGACACAACTACTTAGAAACAACTAGTCAGGAAAAAACAAAATTCAACTATACGGAAAGAATGAATTTACGTAGAATAATTACGGAAATGTTAATTTTACTGCAAAGACAAAAAAGGTAATAAATAATAATAACTTTCGGCGCGACAGAACATTGTGGTCGAAGGCCTAGCTTCTCGCGACCATTTGTGTTGCGCATGTATATTTTTGCGCACAAATGGAGGGGACCTACAATTTAACACCGGATCCGAACGGCGATTTGAGAAGCTTTCCGTGACAAGTTATTATTATCGGACGTTGTTCGCGAGTGGTGGGACACCGTGAAAAATGCTTTTGGTGTTACTGGGATTCGAACCACGAACCTCCTACTCAGAAGCCATGCTCTTATCCACCGAGCCACGGCGCCACATCTGGTACGTAATCTAAAGATGGCCAGTTAACTGAGAAATTTGAGGCTCCACCCATGACCGACGACATCCTGAGCTGCCGCTACTAAGCTTAGACGATAAATCGGGTTAATACAAATAAGGCATTCAGATCGGATGTTATCCCAACAGCAATGGTTTAATCAGGAGGACGCGCATTACACCAATCAATTCATGAACTGATAGCATTAGTATTTGAGCAAGTAACGATACCAGAAAACTGGAGAAGAGATAGAGTGCAGTAATTATTTTGGTATAACATTGTTGAGTACCGCGTATAAAATTAGGTATATGACGCTACAGTCATCACTGGCCTAATTCCAAGCAAGACCACAACTGATCAGATCTTCAGGCGATGGAAAAATGTCTTACGTTCAAAAACTCACTGCACCGAATCTATTTATAGACCTTAAAGCCTTCTATAATAGCATAGCCAGAGTAGAGCTATGTAAAGCCATAAGTGAATTCGACATCCCAATAAGCTAATAAAGTGTCTATGTAGGTTGACCATGAGCAATGTTTTAAGCCAAGTAAAGATATCTGGATCACTATCAAGCCCATTTACCATCTATAATGGGCTCCGTCATGGGGATAGACCGGCCTGCGTCATTTTCAACCTGGCGTTGGGAAAAGTGTTCTGAGCCTCTAATGTAACGACATGAGAAAAAATCCTCAATAAATCTGTCCTGATACTGTCTTACGTAGACGATGTTGACATCATTAATAGAAAGAGCTGTACAAAAAGCATTCATCCAGATCTAGCGGACGGCACAAAATTTGTGATTGCACATAATTGAAAGCAGAACAATGTAGATGATGGCCAGGTCTGCGTGCAGAAGATCCGTTAAGGTACTGGAGTGCGAATAAGAAGTAGTAGTACTTTAGTCTGTCAAGACTGTTCAAATCCAGGAACTTAGCCATAACATCAATGTTGATTGTTTATAAGACAATGGACTTACATAGGAATCCGAGACTTGTGTGGTGAGCAAAAAGCAAAGGTCTTTTAGCAGCTTCTTAGAGGAGAGTGTTACAAAGAAATGTTGGCCCCTCATGTGAAAAAGGATGATTCCGGAGACTCTACAATGATGTGATTTACGAGCGTTACCGCGACGTGGACATCCAGCTCGGTAGGCTTCGTTGCCAGGACACCTATATCTAACATGATACATTAGTAAGGAGGATTCTGCTTTAAATGTCATTTGTGGTAGGACTATTGGAATATGACTGCGAGACAGACTATTGCGGTCCAATACATAGCTTCTCGCGACCATTCGTGCGGGTTATATTTTATATATTTATACATTTGCGAGAGGTGGGACTGTGTTTTTTTTATAATTTGTGCACGCGTAAAGCGGTTCGCACCCTTATAATGCTCGGCTATATGCTTGGCACAGCGTGGTCTTAAAGGAAAAGGAGGAGAAAAGAGGAGATGCTATGAGCTTGTGTTTTTAATGCCTGTGGATCATATTGATGAGGAAAGACAGAACTTGCCAAAGCATTCTACGTACGTGTTGTACCGCTGAATAACGAATCCCTAAACTTAACTGTACGGCTGAAGATGGGCTTGAGGGTAAAGTGATGAGCATTTAGAGCGCCATGAGTATTCCGGTTGAATTCAAGGAGAGGTGGCATGCAGCTGGCAATTTCTCTTGAGCACCGCTGGTGGAAAAAGTGATAAAAGAGTGACAAGCAGGAAACGTTCCTGCGGTGTTCAAGCGAGTCTATTGATTTCGCAATGTTTTCGATACCGATAAATTTTATTGCATGGATTTGTATTCTATCTAGCTGAAATGACTGTTTACGCATCATACAGAAAGCCACTAATATTCAGCACAAAAACATTAAGAAGCCATCACTCAAGGTAGTTTTAAGCGTACCAGATTCAAAACACTTTTGTTTGCGATTCATACCTCAAGCCTCCTGCTCAGAAGTCCAACGCACTAACCACTAGACTCAATGCGTACAATTATGATGGTGATTAACGTTAAATAGTCGCGTTTAATTGATGATATCTATCGTTATCAAATAAAGATACACGAGTATATGGGCAGGATAACACTGAAATTGTATAGCCTTAATCAAAATGGTAAAAAACTGTGAACACCTTCATGAATTTTTTTTTAAAAAATAAACAAAGATAATAATCAACCGATACACTCCGGTCCTGGCCTCCCAGGATATTATATTGGACATTTTATTAATTCATACCTAATTTTTCATCCACAATTTTACACGTACCTACTATTGCAGGTGTTTAAGGAGCTTCAACTGATTGTGATCAAGAGAAGCGGGAAATGCCAATTAAATTCGATCAAAAGCTGAAAAAGCATAAGTTGTCCCATTTGATTTCGAAACGACGTTTTAAAAATTAGCAAAACAAGTAAATGCAAAAAAAAAAAACGTTTTCGGGTACAATATTTTATGTGTACGCATACGCCATATGCGCACAAAATTACACCTCAATAAGAGGTGTGAAAGTTGGTTAAAAAGACTTCAATGAAGTCGACAAGATTCACGACACGTGTCATAGGCGGGAATTCAGAAACGCGCCACTACGAGACTAAGCTACTTACAAAATTGCAGCTCTCTAGAGCGCGTGAAAGGTTGGTAAAAAGGACCACAAATAAGTCGAAAATACGCACAGACAAACAGTGGCCATATCAAGATAAATAAAAGTAAATAAGAACAATAATGTCTAGGATTTTGAAACAGAAACCTGGTTTTTAAAGTTTATTTAAAAGTTGATACTTAAATACAAAACATACCCGTTCAGCTGATAAAGTTCCTTAATGCCAGAGAAAAGCAAGAGACACAAAATATTATTTAACACAGTTCTTCTAACGCAGCTCCTTCAAAATGATTGGCAACAGAAATAACTTCTTAGCAAGAAACCTTAAAGGATTTGGTACAATTTACTTATTACTGTTTGTCTTATTGTTTGCACAACGATATCAACTTAAGAAGGTAAACAAATCTGTACAATAAAGTACACAGGGGCATTTAATTATCAGTACGTGATTACCTTACGCGCTTAACTTTATTGCCAGGTATTAAAAAACGACAGAATAGTTAAATGTGCGTAAGAAGGTGGAATGGCATGTGTTTGAGTAAAAATGTCACACATGCTCAAAAGATATGAAGCCACTGGCGATTATGTGGGATATTCTAGAACCAAATCGCTCTTAGCGACAATTTTATAGCACACGCTCTCATTAACCCATTTTTGCCCACTGGTGCGTATTAGCACCATTCCTTTTGCAATTGTGAAACTAGCTTAAAAATTCTCACTAACGTGACTTACACTATGCCAGTTGCGACATTATGGCTGTGTTTATTCTTAATGTCGGAGCATTCGGAGAGATAATTTAACTGTCAGAATATTCATATCTGTGTTTTTTTTCATTCTCCGAGAAATATTTTTTCTCTGAGGCATTTTTTTTACGCTCCTATAATTCTCGGATATGATCTTTGTACTCTAAAAAAATAAACAGAACCTTTCTTGACAGCAGTAGTTGTTTGTTTCTATATACATGGGACATGTCGACCACTCTGGAGCATTTAGGTGAAAAATCAAACTTTTCTCGGATGCTAAAAAAACACAGCAGATAATTTTTTTGGTCTGACAGATCTGATCAGAGAAAAAAATTATCGGATTTATCGGATATCTCGGTAACGCTCGTAGATCTCATCATTAAACAGTCTTCGTAATCGTCCATCCTCACATACGGCCAACAATTCTCCGTAAAACTTTTCTCTCGAACGCGGTTAAGAGGTCAGAATGCTTTTTTTGCTAAGCACCCAAGTCTCGGTGCTGGTATGACCATTGTCTTATATACCAGCAGCTTAGATGTTATGGTTAAGTTCCTGGATTTGAAGAGTCTTGATGTGTCCTTAGCAAAAGAAAATTACAAAAGAGTGTAGGAAAATTTGAAAAACGATAAATGGGATATTTTTTGAGGAAATAACTCTATTGAATGTTTTCGGTTAAATGAAAAATCTGGGAAAACCATTCCCCTTATGTTGATTCTTGATCTGGACAACAAAAGTCGTTATTAAATTTCTATTCCAATAGATTCCAATAGTTGGCGCTATGTGGGCAAATGTCGTTTGGCAGCTGATCCATTCCCACGGTCTTTGTTTTGCGATCTGTCAACGCAATGATTCCGACCGACATGCCATTAGATATTAGGCACTTGCAGTTTCGGGTGCGGTTTGCATTCGCATTTGCAATAAACCAATCACAAGGGCAGACATTGAGTGTTTGCGCCATTAACCCTGAAAATTCATGCTTCTCGCAAAAATACCTCCAAAAGACCCCTAAAAGACCCCAAAAACCCCAATAGAATCATAAAAATACACCCTCAGAAGACCCCCAGAACACCCCAAAAAGATCCCAAAAAAACCCAACGAAAACCCCAAAAATCCACCAAAAGACATTCAAAAGAGTAACCCCTTCAAAACCATTAAAGACCCTCAAAGGACCCCCAAAAAACCTTCAAAATATCTTCAAAAGACATCCCAAAAGACCCAAAAAAGACCCCAAAAAGACCGTCACAAGACCCACAAAGGACCCTACAAAGACTCCCCAAAACACCCTCAAAGGACCATTAAAAGACTCCCCAAAAGACCCCTAAAAGATCCCCAAAATAATCATAAAATACCCCAAAGGACTCCAAAAAAACCTCAAAGGACTCCCAGTAGTTCTCCAGAAGACCCCCAAAAGTCCCCCAGAAGACCCCCAAAGGACCAACAACAACCAAGAGACCCTCAAAATAACCAAAAAGACCCTCAAAAGACCTTCAAAAAACCAGCTAAAGACCCTTAAAAGAACCCCAAAAGACCCTTAAAAGACCCCCAAAATGCAACTTAGAGGATCCTATTTTCAAATAGCTCTTCAAAAATTCACAAAACGATCACAAACAAATTTATTGAAAGTTGGACAGGACAACGTCTGTCGGGCCAGCTAGTAGAAATATAGAGCTCCCAATGAGCGCAAACTAAACTAACTAAAACATGGTGTAGAAATATAACACGCACATCACGAATAGTCGCCAGCAAAAGTATACAAAAAACATTGTTATCCATGCAAAATAGTTTTTTTTAGCCAAAATCTTAACAAATTCAGCTTCTGTTAATAAGCGTGTAACGAAGTTCCCCTCGTTACAAACCCTATGTCTAAGTTTTCCGCTTGTCCGTCCGGTCATGTCACTCAGCACATTGGGTTTTGCCTCATAGCATGTACAAATTGCCGATAGCCTGTACAAATTGCCGGCTGCCATATAAAACCATAGGCAGACAACCGCACATGCCGACAGCCACAGCTACATCGTGCGCATACAATCATATATGCCGGCATTCCAAATGCCCATAGCATGTATAAATTGCCGATAACATGTACAAATGGCCGGCTGCCATATAAAACCATAGGCAGACAACCGCACGTGCCGACACAGCGGGTATAGATCATACATGCTGGCAGGCCAAATGCCGATAGCAAGTACAAAGTGCCGACAGCCATATACACACAACATAACGTGTGTACCTTACCGGCAGCCACCACAAAGTAGTGGACACCCAACCAAACACGGGTAAATTATTTGCCTTCAAGTGACAAAATTCCCAACGAGTTCTCAAAAAATATCAATGAGGTTCGGCAACTTGTGCTCATAAATTTGTCGATTCCGACCACGGGCAAAGTTCTCCACCGAACTCAGCCTAAAACATTTTGCGTGCTGAGAGATCAGCAAAACATACATTTAATAGACTAGGCGACCGTCTCTAAACCGCGCAATAAATTTCAAAGTGTTCCAAGTCGAACACTTAAATTCATTTTTCCTAGACCGGACGACCGTCTATAAACCGCGTCAACCCACCTGTACTGTCGTGTCTTGACCAGAGGCCGTCAGTGTTCCGTTCCTATCTTACACTGTCGTGTCTTGACCAGAGGCCGTCAGTGTTCCGTTCCTATCTTACACTGTCGTGTCTTGATCAGAGGCCGTCAGTGTTCCGTCTTTCCGCCGTCCCACTGTCGTGTCTTGACCAGAGGCCGTCAGTGTTTCCACCGTCCCACTGTCGTGTCTTGGCCAGAGGCCGTCAGTGTTCCTTCCACCTGTACTGTCGTGTCTTGACCAGAGGCCGTCAGTGTTCCGTCTCTCTCTTCCGCTGTCGTGTCTTGTCCAGAGGCCGTCAGCGTGCCGTACCTCTCTCTCTTCCGCTGTCGTGTCTCGTCCAGAGGCCGTCAGCGTTCCGTCTCTCTCTCTCTCTGTCGTGTCCTGACCAGGGGCCGTCAGCCATTCGTTATTATATTGGTGATGGTATAGTATGTAAGTTATAAGAAATGTTTAGTATAGATTAAGGAAACAAAAAAAAAAAGAATAAATAATAAAAGGAAATAATAAATAAACAATTTGTAACTCGAGACTTATCATTTGGACCCTGGAAGCCGCTGAGTCATACCTCAGCTGAGAAAACCCGTTACAAATTTGGCGCCCGAGCAGGGACTTGACTTTTAAAATCATTTAACCGAAGACCGAGAAAGATATACTCGTCAGAATGACCGAAGATCAACCAATTGGTATATACCAGTTGAAAAAGGATGAGTTAGTTGTGGAGTTGAACCGGCGTGGGTTGGACAGCACCGGTACGATGGACGAACTACGGAAGAGGTTGTCAACCGAGATCAAGAAAAATAAATCTTGCCCAGATCTACGACCGAAAGAATGTTGGCCACCCGAAGTCCAACTACAAACGCTACAAGTACCACAAACCTCCCACCGACCGCCGATATCCGAAAGCAAACCCGACAGCAAACCAGATCAGGCTAACGTACCCAGTCAAACAACTATATCCGGCATATTCCCTACCGCTCGTCTACCACTTGCTGCACCAACCGTTTATCCATCACATACACCGTCCGATGCCGATGTGATGGACAAGGTACGTAAGTGGAACGTCCGATACGATGGAAACAGTAACCCACTGGAGTTCCTAGAGCGGATAGAAGAGTTGGCCGATTGCTACCAACTGCCATTGAATAGAGTAGTAAGAACGCTACCCGAACTGCTGAAAACTTCTGCGTTAGCGTGGTATCGAAATAACCGAGAGTTCATTACCACCTGGGACGAATTCAGCCGAGAGTTGCGTCAGTTCTTCCTTCCGAGACGATATAACACACAGCTGTTAGACAGAATAAGAAGCCGCACCCAAATGGCACGAGAAAAGGGGAAAGAATACATCACCGCCATTCAAACCCTGATGAGGTGGCAGGTTTCCCTGAGTGCAGACGAGAGACTTGATCGCATTTACGACAATCTCCGACCGGAATATCGATATTATATAAAACGGGGGGAATTCGTCACCCTGGCTGAATTAACCGCACTGGTAGAAGACTTTGAGCTCTTGCAAGGCGAATTACCGGTATCACGCCCTACCGCTCCGCAGACTAGACCGATCGTACAATCATACCGAAATACCGCTCCACCGAACCGAAGCAATGGCCCCCCGTACCCTCCGACAGGGCCAATTACACGCAGGCTGACCGAAGGTCAAGAGCCACCATTTAACACCGCACCGCCGCCAGTCCGACCGCTCCAACCAACACCCACCTACAACAGAGAAAGTTGTTGTTGGTCCTGCGGACAACCAGGGCATACTAGACGCGTATGCCAAAACCGCAGAGTATTTTGCTCGCATTGTAGCACCGAAGGCGTTCAGAGCCGACACTGCAAATGCCAGGCGGGAAACGCCAACGGAACGTCCAACACCGTGAGACAATAGACGTTCCTCTAGTAACCACCAGTCTCACTCATTACGCAATACCGATAAGTTTAGGCCAACACACATTCAATGCCATAATCGACACCGGCGCCGGCCGATCGTGCATTGGTGACGAGCTGCATAGCATATGCCAGACCGAAGGGATACCCGCCCAGCAAATTAACATGGTGTTGTTGTTGGCTGACAACTCGACAATTACGTCCCACCAAGCCTACTCCTTGCCACTAAGCTGGGGAGAATGGACATTCACCCACGAGTTTGCGTATGTCCCAAACTTGAGTGACAAGTGCCTCATTGGGACTGATTTTCTGGCAAAGCATGGCTTTACCCTCAACCGTGGCGACAAAATAATTATGGCCACATCCGAACCGCCGTCCAACCTCCGAACACTGCAGACCGAAGCTCAGTGCTTAGAAAGATTTCTGGCCCAGGAGTTGCCCAAGTTCGAAGCCATGAAAGGGTCAACCTCCATGGCAGAGCATGTAATACGTCTCAAACACTCCAGACCATTCAAGCAGAGGTATATGCCTCGAAACCCCGCCATGCAGGCCATAATCAATGAAGAAATAAATCAACTGCTGGCTGAGGGTAAAATTGAGCCCTCTAATAGTCCATATAGTTCGCCAATCGTCTTGGTAAAAAAGAAACAAGGGACTTGGAGATTATGTGTGGACTTTCGGCAACTCAACGAAGTGTCGATTAAAGATGCGTACCCCTTACCACAAATAAATCACATCTTGGACAAGCTGAAAGGGGCTAGGTACATCTCCACCATAGATCTAAAGCAAGGATACTGGCAGATACCACTACACCCCTCCAGCCGGCAATTCACTGCCTTCACTGTCCCAGGTCGAGGCTTATATCAATGGAAGGTGATGCCGTTTGGGCTCCACTCTGCACCCGCAACCTTCCAACGCCTCCTAGATCGTATTATCAGCCCAGAGCTCGAGCCATTTGCGTTTGCATATTTGGACGACATCATAGTCATAGGCAGTACCTTCTCCGAACACATGAGGGCCCTCACTGAAGTGTTCCGACGACTAGAGATTGCCAACTTAAAAATTAATTCCGAAAAGTGTGAGTTTGGCCGCTCAGAAATGAGGTACCTCGGGCATATGATAAGCCAAGATGGCATCCATACCGACCCCGGTAAAATTGAAGCTATAAAAATGCTAACTGCACCATATAATGTCAAAGAACTCCGCCGAATACTAGGTATCGCATCCTGGTACAGACGATTTGTACCAAACTTCTCGACACTAGCCGCCCCGTTAACTAAACTATTAAAGAAGAAACAGAGGTGGCAGTGGGACAAAGATCAGGAAAATGCATTCGAAATGTTGAAGACCAGATTAACGGAAGCACCAATCCTTGCTTGTCCTGATTTCTCGAAAGCCTTCCTGCTGCAGACAGATGCTAGTGCGGAAGGACTTGGAGCGGTATTGTCGCAATCCATCGAAAATCAAGAACATGTCATTGCCTATGCTAGTCGTACGTTAAATGATGCCGAGAAAAATTATTCGGTGACCGAGCGTGAATGCTTGGCAGTAGTATGGGGCATCCGCAAGATGCGGCCCTATTTGGAGGGGTATCACTTTGTCGTGCATACTGACCACCGCTCGCTAAAGTGGTTGCACACATTAGACAATCCGTCTGGTCGACTCGCACGCTGGGCGATCGAATTACAACAGTACGATTTCGAGATCCGCTACCGAAAAGGCTCTTTAAATACTGTAGCCGACGTACTGTCCAGACACCCAACCATAAGCTCACCCGTTCGAATTCTTTTACCGATTACTGCCACATGTCCATGGTATGAGACAAAGATTAAAATGGTTACAGAGCAACCGGAGAATAATCCCGATTACCAAGTGGTGGACAAAACCTTATACCGCCATATGTATAATCCCACCTACCATACTGAATCCGCCACGGTGGCGTGGAAGATATGTGTCCCAAAACCACTCCGCTGTCAGGTTATCCAAGAAAACCATACTGAAGTAACGGCAGGGCATCTAGGCATTGCCAAAACCATCGCTAGAGTCGCCCAGAGTTATTATTGGCCTGGACTATTCCGAGATGTCGCTCGATTTGTTCGACGCTGTCAGACTTGCGTCCAGTACAAAGTCCCCGCCACAAAACCCGCCGGCAGGATGCATATGACCCCCACCGAACAGCCCTGGGAGGTAGTCTGTTCGGACTTCATTGGTCCATTGCCCCGGTCCGCGAAAGGCAACACCGTCATATTGGTGTTTCACGATAAATTCACCAAATGGACCGAGTTCTTGGCTCTCCGAGATGCGACAACTCCAGCGCTAATTAAAGGATTTAAAGAGAGAATTTTAAGTCGATATGGGTGTCCCAAGAAGTTAGTTACCGACAATGGCCCTCAGTATAGGAGCAAACCATTTCAGACCCTACTGAACGAACTACATATCGAGCAACGTTTCACCCCTCCGTACACACCACAGGCCAATCCGACCGAACGCGTGAATAGGGTCATAAAAACTATGGTCGCCCAGTATGTCCAGAACGACCACCGCCGATGGGATGAACACCTACCAGAGTTCATGTTGGCTATAAACACCAGTCAACACGAATCCACCGGTTACACCGCCGCCTACCTGAATTACGGTAGAGAACTCCGCCTTCCAAATACGCCAGCTATCAAACTAAATACCCCGCCAACCACCACCGAGAGAATCACCGCACTCAACGACATACTGGCGCTGGTACGAATCAACATGGCCAAAGCTTTCGGAAAACAAAAACGGTATTATGATTTACGACGTCGACCATGGGCACCCGACATAGGAGAGATGGTATATCTCCGCCACCGACCACTCTCCTCTGCTGTCAACAAATTTTCAGCAAAATTAGCCCCCCGCTACATAGGACCATTCCGAATCACCAAAAAACTGTCACCCGTTATCTATAAACTCCAAGGGTCAGAAAGAGAAGTGATTACCGCTCACGTAAAGGACCTAAAAAGAGATGAGAATATAGGCCACCCAGACATTTCCGAGGCAACCAGTATAAATACAACCGACGGTCAGCAACTTAGATCAGTCTCAGTCAGAATGTCGAAGCAATCGGTCGTTAAGTTTACCGAGCCACAGGCTGACCCAAGTACTAGGCGCAGGACAAAGCCGACCCCATTGGCACCACCAGTACAGCAGACAACAACCGGAGTGCTGCGAACTCGCATCTTTCGACGCAAACCTCCCCCCGCCAACCGACCGCTCAGCGCCGTGGAGGTAGCCAACCTTTGCCGAGTCGTCAGGAAGAAAAGGGAAGAGAGCACTACCAACCAAGCACCCGTCACCGAGCACGCAATAACCCGAACCAAATCCCCGATCACAATCAGAACGGTATCTCGATTTATACCCCCGGGCAACAGCAGCGCCTACACATCCAGGCCAATCGAGGACGCTGCCTTCCCGGCAAACCTAGTGGCCACAACATCTCAGGCTGCACGTGTACGCCGCATCACAACCACGGCTAGAACAGCCACAGCTCCCCGAGTGGCCCACACCTCCACAGTGGTCGCCCCTACCAGCAGTACCGGCACCATAGCGGGAAAAACTACCGGGAGCGTCAGTACGGCCAAAGGTACTGTTCCTGTCAAAATAACCGAACCTGAACCACGAATGGACGCCGGTCCTTCCAGCCAGTCCGTCGCACAACAAACCCCGACTAAGCCGATGGAGTTCCAAGGAGAATTTCTCGGCATCCGAATTCCGAATTCAACCAAAACAAAGTTCCGGTTACGAGGACCCCAAGGGTACATATACGGCCGACGCATCCGCAACGGCAGTATATATTTGAAGGGCCCGACCCGAGCTATTATAGTCAAGGATGGCCAAGTACAAGCGGCCGAAAAGAATAATTTAAATTAAGATATATGGCCGAATAACAAAAAAAAAATAATAAAATAAAAGATGGACCGTTATTCGGCAGACAGTCCACACGTAATTATAAGGAAATAAGTTTTTATAACCGGATAACCAAAAAAAAAAAAAAATATAATAAAATCAAAGATGGACGGTTATTCGGCGAAGGTCCACACAATATTTTCTTTCTCATATAATAATATCAATTCAATTATAAGAAATCGTTATTAGATTGTAAGAAAATCCTGTATTTCAAATTAAAATTATCGTTAAGAAAATCGTTATGAAGTGAATTGTAGAAAAACCTTTATTTAAAAATGAATTACATTTAAGTTTTGACTGAAAATGAAATAGTAGTACCGCTAGAACCTCGTCCACCGGCCCCGTACCCGTAGAACTATCCACCCCCCGAAGTAAGAGGGGAATGTAACGAAGTTCCCCTCGTTACAAACCCTATGTCTAAGTTTTCCGCTTGTCCGTCCGGTCATGTCACTCAGCACATTGGGTTTTGCCTCATAGCATGTACAAATTGCCGATAGCCTGTACAAATTGCCGGCTGCCATATAAAACCATAGGCAGACAACCGCACATGCCGACAGCCACAGCTACATCGTGCGCATACAATCATATATGCCGGCATTCCAAATGCCCATAGCATGTATAAATTGCCGATAACATGTACAAATGGCCGGCTGCCATATAAAACCATAGGCAGACAACCGCACGTGCCGACACAGCGGGTATAGATCATACATGCTGGCAGGCCAAATGCCGATAGCAAGTACAAAGTGCCGACAGCCATATACACACAACATAACGTGTGTACCTTACCGGCAGCCACCACAAAGTAGTGGACACCCAACCAAACACGGGTAAATTATTTACCTTCAAGTGACAAAATTCCCAACGAGTTCTCAAAAAATATCAATGAGGTTCGGCAACTTGTGCTCATAAATTTGTCGATTCCGACCACGGGCAAAGTTCTCCACCGAACTCAGCCTAAAACATTTTGCGTGCTGAGAGATCAGCAAAACATACATTTAATAGACTAGGCGACCGTCTCTAAACCGCGCAATAAATTTCAAAGTGTTCCAAGTCGAACACTTAAATTCATTTTTCCTAGACCGGACGACCGTCTATAAACCGCGTCAACCCACCTGTACTGTCGTGTCTTGACCAGAGGCCGTCAGTGTTCCGTTCCTATCTTACACTGTCGTGTCTTGACCAGAGGCCGTCAGTGTTCCGTTCCTATCTTACACTGTCGTGTCTTGATCAGAGGCCGTCAGTGTTCCGTCTTTCCGCCGTCCCACTGTCGTGTCTTGACCAGAGGCCGTCAGTGTTTCCACCGTCCCACTGTCGTGTCTTGGCCAGAGGCCGTCAGTGTTCCTTCCACCTGTACTGTCGTGTCTTGACCAGAGGCCGTCAGTGTTCCGTCTCTCTCTTCCGCTGTCGTGTCTTGTCCAGAGGCCGTCAGCGTGCCGTACCTCTCTCTCTTCCGCTGTCGTGTCTCGTCCAGAGGCCGTCAGCGTTCCGTCTCTCTCTCTCTCTGTCGTGTCCTGACCAGGGGCCGTCAGCCATTCGTTATTATATTGGTGATGGTATAGTATGTAAGTTATAAGAAATGTTTAGTATAGATTAAGGAAACAAAAAAAAAAAGAATAAATAATAAAAGGAAATAATAAATAAACAATTTGTAACTCGAGACTTATCATTTGGACCCTGGAAGCCGCTGAGTCATACCTCAGCTGAGAAAACCCGTTACAAGCGGCCGATTGAAATTTGCGCCGATATTATAATAAGCTATAAGCTTTATATAACATCATAAAAAAAAGACAAAAAGTGTCTGTATTTTAACTGAGTTGTAGTGTAGACCATCTGAAGTCGGTCTCGCCTACTAACAGGATTAAAATTACGCCAAAGACCAGGACGGAGCAGTTAAAACAATAAAATATTCTCCAATCTTGCAGTAATTTAAATAATGTTTATTTTTATTTTTCACGTTTACTTTGCAGTAATGATTTATTTAAATATTAATATAATTTTCTTATTTTGTTAAAATAATTATAGTTTCACATATATATATATTTAATATATAATATTTACATTGGTTTCTTTTTGGGTCTATTTCAAATGACTTTTTTATTTAACAACATCGAGGACATACAGTATTATTTTGTATATGTATATATATATATTTATATAGATTTTTGTTGAAAATATTTAAAACTAATAAATGAACTATATATGTTTAACATCTTTTGTTGTTGTAAATTTCATCGTAAGTTTGTGTATTTGATAGTTCAATCAAATTTAAAAATAGTATTAGCCTTCGTTTCATTGTTTCTTTTTTGTACGACAAGTTTGCACATTTTCGGGAGAAAATTTTGATTTTGTTTTTTGATGTGGAAACATCTTAAACATAAACATTTAACTTTTTTTACTGACTTCGATCGCATTGTAAAAAAACAATTTAATAACGAAACAACTGAGTGTAAATATAAAAGAAAAATATTTAATAAAAATTACCTTAAATTTTCCTAAGACATTTTTGGTTTTATTTTTGATAATTTTTTTAATGTAATAATATACCAAAAAAAATATTTTAACGTCAAGTTTTATACAAATTTTTTTTTATTTTTTTTTTGTAAATTTATAAAAATAAACATTTTGGTTAATATTAGGTAATGTTATAAGATGAGATTTAGAATGAGTTTAACAGTTAATTGCAAAACAATATGAGAGGGTATTGAAACAGAAAATAGAAAATTAATTCAATGTTTATATAAGACATTTAAAACGTAGTGCTGTATAACAAAAAATAAAAATCATTAGCCTGATTTAAGAATTTTGAGTACTTCCACAAGTAGATAGATAGATCTACAAAATCCTATCACCAGTTTAATAACTTTCACGGAGCATAGACTAAAAAATTTACACACTAAATGTGCTTTTATAAAAGAAGTAAAAATATTAGGAACTTTAACGAGGTAGGGTAGGGTAGCATTAGTAGGTATGTGTTGGTATATAAATGCAATAAAATGATTATAATATCATAGGAAATACATGTTTTAAAAAGAAAACAATATTTTACATTTTAGTTTTTTTATTTTATTCTAAATAGGAATCTTAGTTTGTAGTTTCGGTTCAAACGAGAATTTTCGTGGGCATTCATTTTAGTTATATACTTTGGCAATACTGGAGGATCAATTATATAGTAGCATTAGTTTAGATATTCAAATGAGATTTTACTTTCTGCCATAGTGATCCCTGTGTAAGCGATACAGGTATCTTAATTCAAAATCATTATCATTATCATCTTCGTCTGCTGGACCTGCTTTATAGGTAGTTCCAATGCCTGGACTTGGACCATTTCCGATTTCATTTGCGTAGACTTCGCTTGACAGATTGTTGGGTGTTTTTTTCTTTTCCTGAGCATTTTGTTGTAGGAAATCAAAAATTAAATATGCTGGCATCTCTTCCAAATGCGACACAGATGATGTTGCCAATGAAAGACGGTGGTGGGGAATGCGCTTACCGATTACATGTAGGATGGCGCGATTCTTCTCAACCTAAAAGCGGGGAGAGATAAATAATTATAATACATTTATGACAATTTAAAGATTAAGGAAGCTAAAAATTAAAGAAATTTAAAAATTTTGTCTCAGACAATATCACGGTAGAGTGAAGATAAAAGTATCTGACGAAGGATGTGGATGTGACTCTTCAGTACAAATTCGACTTCATGAGAAATCTAATGAACCCATCGTTCATCAGGTAGTTTTAAATATTTTTATATTATTCGTAATACCAAGTAGAACAACAAACAAGAAACGTACAAACATAGCTGGGAAATAACGTCTAAAATCTCACGTAGAGAAAAAAGCAACGAAAAATGTTGCGTGCGTTATCGTTTCCAATGGCTCTTCTATTGATTGCTCTTGTTACTGGTCGCTATAAATGGCATGAATAATTACTGGTAAGCAATGTCAACTTTATCAGTAATAAATAATAGCTGACTGGCGATAACGTAAGAAAATTACATCGACAATGGGGAGTATTTCAAGAGTCAGTTGGAACAGTTTTCACCAATTTTTTTTCATAATTATCAAATCGACAAATATTGAAAATGAATGAGAAGTATTGAGTATTTTTTCGCCTTTTCATTTATCAGCCTTACCTGCTTTCTTCTATCCTCCATTTGCCGTCGGGCAATTTCAAGTACTAGTCTCTGACGCAATACATCTAATGGATTTACAATTGATAATGATGGTTGTCTTCGTTTTTCAAGGAAGCTGTTATCCTACAAAAAAATTTAAACACTAAAATTATTAAAAATCATTTAATTTTTCACGTTTCTTTATTTCCTTTTCTTGGTTATGGGGCTGGATAAATATTAAATAACTAAGTATGCCCGTGGATGCGCTCACGTGGACTACAGTGAAACTAATATCGCCCCCCAAACTACGATCAACTGCCCCTCCATTATCTCGATTCCAGCGACACCATCGGAGCACCTAACGAAGATATGGCGTGAATATCGCTGTAATACGTTCAGTTACATATTCAGAGATAACATAGATGTGCTCCAACGTTTTTAAGTTTTAGGGGGAATTCTTAGTAATAACGTTTGTATTAATTGGTAATTCTTTTCGAAGAAGAGTGCGACTAACTCGTTACAATTATTGCATTTAGCGATTTTTATTGACATTAGACCAGTAGTTATAATATTAAGACAAATGATGTGAAGAAAAGAGGAAACAAATCACTCGTGCAATTATAATTCAATCATAAATGTGTTGACACAATTAATTTCAGTATCCACCGGCGGCCGAGATGTGAACTCCAGTGAATCGAGAAGGTGAACTGTTTTTAATAATCGTCATCATCATATTTGGCTCTACAACAGGGGTCCGGTCCTGGCCTCCCGCAAAAATCTCTCCACCGGTTCCGATTTCAAGCCGATGTCATCCAATTTAAATAATAATAATAATAATAATATTCGGTGCGACAGACCGTTGCAGTCCAAGACCTAGCTTCTCACGACCATTTGTGTTGTGCAGGTATATTTTTGCACATAAATGGGAGGGACCTACAATTTATTGCCGTATCCGAACGGCGAATAGAAAAGCTTTCCGTGACAAGTTATTACTCGCGAATGTTTGTCAGACATTTGCGAGAGGTGGGACCGTGAAAAGTAATTCTGGTGTTTCCTGGGATTCAAACTACGAACCTCCTTCTCAGAAATGTCATGTCATCCAGTTTGGCATCCATCATTTCTGGGTCTCCTGGTATACGCCATGCTCCCATCGTAAGCTTGGTCAGCCTCGCTGTTGTGTCCCATAAATCTTACCGCAAAAAATTTTCCGAGCAGAAATCTTTTTGCTCCTGCGAGCTAGACGTTCTGCACACCGGAACCTACCGATCTTAATTATCTTCACGATTTCGGCATCCCGGTAACTCTCGTAGATCTCATCTCACAAAGTCTCCGGAATCGTCCTTCCTCGCATACTGTACAAACGATTTTTCGTAAGACTTTTCTCTCAGAATGGTTTTATCTAAGCACTCAAGTCGTGGATCCATACTTAGTACTACAATCATTCTCTCATACACCAGCAGTTTAGATTTATGGTCAAATTCCTGGATTAAAGTAGGTTGGCTTTGAGCAATCGTGCGCGTATTTCTGGTTTCATTCTGTTGTGTTTGGACAGGGTATATTTGTTATATTTGGACAGGGTATCGGCTAGCTGCTGTGCCGCTCGAGCTCTATACAGTGAGCGTACGTTCCATGAGAAAAGTCTTAAATCGTTTAACGGTTTTCATTTCCGTTGTCGTCGACGTTCATCAGTGTATCCGAGGCTGAATTTGAGTTCCGTAATAAAGGTTTTTTTACGGACGAGGTTATTGTCCTCGCGCCAACCTTACTTTGAATGGACCGATCTCCGCCCGATCATTCAGCTTTTTCTGTATTGGAGGAATATTACCGGCGGCCACCACGTGGAGGTTTGATCGCACTTCCTCCAGTCATAGATAGTTTCGGCCACTTGCAATTCTGATGCATTTTGTGTTATTCCCTTCTTTTTGCTGATGGCTGACCACCGTACCGCAAATACTAACTAATAAATAGTCACTTTTTAAGATAAATAAGTGATTAAATTCGTCACGCCTAAAGCCCACATAAATTGATTTGCTTACCTTTAACTTTCTCATAGGGATTTGTCAACTTAAGCCGCGTTGGATTCAATTAACCCATATTAATGCGGAAATTATTTTACAGGAGTACAGCATTTACCTGAGCTTCATTTCCTTATGCATGGGTATAACTTTGGGGATTAATGACGATTAGTGGGTTTTTATTTTTCATTACATTTGTTTCTATGTCTTTCAAATGTAAATAAATCATGATAACAACCAGGAAGGGGGAGAAAGAGTGAGATAAAATGCGCGTATCTAGTATTTAGGAAATAATGAAACGTTTGTTTATTTGTTTTGTTAAGGTAAAGCGATTAATTGTAAAAATCTTGACTGTATGAAACTAAGTTCTGTTGTCTGACTTTTTCCGAAATAGGACATATATTGTTTTACATAATAATTTCGTTCTGCGCAAATGAGCGTGTGTCCCACATGGTATTCATACACTGTATCTTCAAATGTTAATGGGGCCGCATCACCTCCCTTATGAAAGAGATCACATCCCTGTTATTCGAGTTTATGAGCTCTGCTGGAGTAATGATGCATCAGCTTATTGTGATTGCAAATATTTTATTATTATCAACGTTTCGTATATATAACTAAAACTGATAATCGCGTTTTTGCCGTATTTTTCTTGTGTCAATTATCTCCAATTTTAACTACCAGTAAGTTAAGTAGGTATGCAGTACAGGAAGGTAGCAAAGACGAATAACGTATATCAGGCCGCCCAGACTTCATGGATGACATCGAATCGAAATTGGAACTCTACACGCAGAAACAATGGTATAATATAAGCCATAACTTTTTTCTTATTATTCCAAGTTGGCTTCCATATGATGGCATGTAGACGAGAGCGTTCTAAGTAATTTGTAAGACGCATTAGTAAAACACTTTAATGTCATTCTGAAACGACAACTTTAACCGCAAATTCTGCTAATGATGGATGCGAATAAAAAGTTTCAAGTACAAAACACTCAAAACATAACTTGAACATTTGTCCGAGCAACAACTTATTTTAGGCCAATTTACATAATATACCATATCGTTTCACCGGTGAACAGGTGAAATCGTTTAATTAATAATTTATAAACAAAAAAAAAGTTTCAAAAGTTTTGCTTGAACAAACGAAAGAAATTTTCTTGATAAAACAAAACGTTCATCCTCAACTAATTTTCTCGCTTCACCAGAATTTCTGAATTAACAGCTGGGTTAAGTAGAGTCAAAACCAAATTGTCTATAAATTGCAAATACATAACTCAAAAATTTATGTCTGTCAAAATACTCACTTATAATGGATTGCGACTTAGTGACAAAGCGCCCGTTAAAGACTAGATATAAATCACACACAGTGCAACTGTGATCTACAGTTTGCTGTAGGGTTTTGAGTATGCAAAATAAATACATCAGATAATTATGGAAGATTTTTCTTATTTAGAACTTAGTGAATAGGTCTATTAGTTGATATAATTATGATTTACTGATCTAACTTATTCAAATTTTTTAGAATACTAGTTCCTAACTGCAGCTCATCACTCTTGTAATACATACATTACTTTTTTTCTTAGTCTATGTACCAAACCCATAAAAATTGCCGTTTTCTGGTTAAAGTTGAACACAAAGTTAAACAAGCAATTTTTAATGCTCGGATAGTCTTAGGCGCACCTGACCAGATATGACAATTGTACTCAAGTTTGGGCCAATAAATGCGCTGTAGATAGTAGCCAGATCAGAGTGAGTAATATATTTTTTGCACCGTATTAGGAAGCGTGTTACGAACGTTAACGTGTAAACGATGTTATTATAGATTATTTCCAAATACTATCAGCGGCTCTTTCTAAGATCTCTATAACTGTGCTATACTCGTAGAACAAGAGACCAAGCTAATACTACTTCGGTTATGCAAATTATCCATAAACCTCTACTTTTAATGTACCGGTAAGGGTGTTTACATTTACATGCTACATAGGTCGCAGGCATAATCCCTAGAAAACTTTACGATTTACATTTATAAATTCTCTAAATTAACTCTACGTCCGCGTGTATTTGTGTTTTGTTTATTTATCGCAAAATCTTGTGATTAATTTTTATTCCACTTCTTAAATCGCGATTTTGTTCAAACTTTGGTTTTTTTTTACCTCAACTGAATGTACTACAACTACATGAGGAAGAGCTTTCTTTATGCATCAACTATTCCCAATGGCTACAAACCCCCCACACACTCACCTGGATCGTATTCGAATCGGCGTACTCCTGCGGGTATCCTAGTTGGGATGTACATACAAACCGACTAGCGCAAAGTAATGTAATAGCCGGACAAAGCCACGAGGTACCTTTCATATTTCTGCAAATTGAAGACAAAGGAATTATTGTTGTTGTAACCAGAAAATTTAAAGGATATACTGGTACTTTTATGAACAAAAATATAATAATTTATAATGTGCAGTTAATAGAGTGTCACTTGACACTGCATCGCATATTACTCCTATTTGCGGAGTACGATGACAAACTAAGTTTAATTAATATTTTATAGGTTATAAGAATGACCGATATAAGCTTTAGTAAATCACAGACATTTTGTTTTTTACGCCGAAAAATCAACGGTGCTGTCGAGACATTCGTTAATTATCTTTTATGTGCTACTGAATTGTAATTTCTGTGGGGATACAACAAGATTGCAAGATTCTTTAGAATGGGTGTCGCGTCGTATTCATGTACTCATACAGATTATGGAAGTTATGGAAAATGTTTGATCGATTTTTTGAACAATCTTTTAACAAGGTTGGGTATAGGTTGTGGTCGTGTCAGGATTTTTTAACCGATCGTCAATTGCAATTTGCAAATTTTATATTTTTGTTTTTTTTTTGAAGATTATTTAATTTAAGTTTATATTAAAGAATTCTGAATTAAGCGAAACTTTTGGCGACGAAAATTATTTGGTCATTTCAACATAGTTTGTCGTTAACGAAATACCGAAAATGTATGAGTTTTTCCATTTTCTTAAAGCAAGTGCCATTCATATGGATAATGGTTATTGAAGCATAAAATTTACCTTTATTGCGTTCTTTACATTTTCTTTACATTGTATTATGCTGTCCAAGTCAGAATTTACCGTTCTTTACATACCTTTTTGATTGAGTTTAACTTGCGAACTGAAGGGATATTACTCAAACTTATTTAAGAAGCTGAGAGAGCTTTTATCATCAAAGGAATGAATTGGATTACAGGTTGCAGACAAAGGATCATTTATGAATATAAGAAAGAGTGCCACGCGGATAAAATATAAACCAGCACGTATGTTAAGCACAATGAATTCTGATCTTGGCAGCATAAAAAATGGGGACTACATAATATGTAATATGTTTCTAAAATTCAATGCTGTCTTCTGTCATCCAGGCGTAATTTAAACCCCAACCTTTATCCATGAAAGGATCGTGCATCGAAGAAACTGAAAAACTCGCAATTCTCGGTATGTGCGCCAATAACAAGCTTCGTTGAAACGCCACATATTTGCCATCGCCAAGAATGCATTCGTAATACCCGTGCCTCAATTCGAGACTACCATTAGGCCTGTCTTCGGACATACTAATCAATTCAGAGATTCCTTCTTTAGCCACACTATAGTTATGTGGAATGAATTGCCTGATTCTGTGTTACCGCATTTGTATAATCTGCAGTCATTTAAGACACACGTGCATAGACATCTCATCAATTATGTACACATACGTGTACTGCGGACGTTTTCATCGGAATTCCACAAAGGTGTACTTGGGATGTTTTGGCAACAGAAAACAGCAACTTCGAATGCAAAAGTGGAACAGCCAGCAATGGAAATGAAAATAAGGAATAATGTTTCAGACCTTAGGGTCGGATTCTAAGCCAGAAATTGAACCTGAGCACAGAGAATCCAATATAAATTTTTATAAATTTAACCCGAGTTTATTCAAATTTTGTGTGCGCATGTGTATGTTTGATGACAACACTTTTTGTAAAAATTTGGAAGTGATCAGGGCCCCAGTGCTGAGCGACTCCAATACAAAAAATGTAAAATCAAGCCAATTTTATTAAAACTTCACACACATATTGTGTATCTCCGATTAGAGAATTTAAATGAAATATTTTAATTTTTATGGGTTGGTTTTTTATTCCTATAGTTTGTGATTATGCAAGTTTTATGTCCCCATTTAGAGTACTGTACTAAACCCGCTTGGTTGGTTCAGTCTAAGCACATGACAAAATTTAAAATAAGTATAAGTAAATAAGATAGCATTCAAGAGCAAAAAACAGTTTTTGTGTACTTCTTAGCTTGTGCCATTTAGTTTTTTTGCGTGATTTGATTTATTATTTTATTTGTGTGGTTGTTTATTTTTAAATATATATATACAGAAAAATAAGTGCAAAAAAGGCTGAATATTTCCGTATAAAAAAAGATTGCAACACAAATAGACACCAAATTTTGTACCCACAGTCAAAACTCGATAGCACAGCTTTTCGGAATGCCAAGCGAAAAATGCTTTTGATGTGTGGCTTTATTGCTGCACATTACTTTTGCATGTCATATTTTACTTGTTGTACTATGGCTGATAAATGATCTCCAGGCAAAATATAATTTTTTTTATCTTCTGATGCCCAAAAACAATAAGACAAAGAAATTTCACTTGTGGCAGATCGAAGCGTTAACTAATGGCACTTATGTATGTAAGCACAGAAATTTAAGTGGTAAAGACAAAGATAGTCAGTCTAGAAGACTCACTTTACTGGTCGTCATCTACTAAGTGAAAAAAATTGACTAATAAATGAGCTTAATTTTCTTCATAATGAAACCAATGTCAAGTGGTATTCGGGAGTATGTAATTTCCCTTAAAAATTATATTTCCTACTTCTATTCTTTCAGCCAGAGTCGAGTCAGAGTACTTATCATCTTTTATTTGAATAAATTTCTGGGTGCTATCTGAATATCAGTGATAGTCAAAACACAAATTCCAGCCCGTCAATGATCACCCTTAAATCTCTAAACTTGTTCATACTTTTTTGGTATATATTTATGTATACACTAATATATACCAAACGTACTGAGCCGTCATCGGTACACCTTTCCTGTGGTGCATGTAAGATAATTAGACAGAATCAAAGCACTTAAAATTGAATTGTAATCTAGTTTGGATTAAGATAAAAATAATGAAAAACAAAATTTCAATGAGAAGGAGTCGCCGAGAAAAACAATTTTGTCGTCGCATCCGAGAAATGACATCGCAGAAATCATCTCCATCATAGCTTAGTCTCGCCGCCCTGTTGCATATTATGTCTTCTACTATGCCTCTTAAATGTCCCAACGGCACTCATCACTTGCAGACTTTATCATTGGCTTTTATCGATATACGAGTATGTATGTATATTATTTTTCATTTGCACTTCTCTGGCAATCTGGCTAAAACAGGAGTCGTATATATGTATAACATACGATTTTTTTTCCTGCTGATTCACTGAAGGAAGGAAAAGGGTCCACAACGTCTGCCATGTACCGAACGATCTCCTCCATCACATCACTCTCTGTTTTCTTTGTCGTTCACTGCTATACAGCTGGATAATTCTTTTCCTTTCGTGTTAGAAAAACATAACTTGCACTGCAGGATGTGACGTCACATTCGATTCAGTGAAAACGTTGTTCAATATGGGCAACCGTTGTGCACATGGAATCAAATTTGAAATTTTTAAATTCAATGAAGCGGAAGCAGAAAATAGCTTTAAATTGGAGCTCTTTAAATGTTGAACTTGATCTTAAAATATATAACTAAGAGTATTTAAGGAAAATTGACTCGGTGAAATTGTTTGTGATTGTATATCTGCTATCTACCTAGATAGACTGGAGATTAGTAATTCCAGTAAAAAAAGAAACGTGGGAAAGCTCGATCGACGTAAAACAAAAAGAATGCCCAGAATAATCATTGTTACAACATGTGGACAGCTTTGTTATCACCTTCTAAAGGATTTTTTCCGAATCCGACTCTTAGGGTCAAATCACCTTGGTGGAACGCGCTAATAAAACGTTTACAAACATAATAAAATGAAAAGACACGTTCTTTGCATTCCTTGATTCGTCCTTTTCGCCATCTCTTGCTTAACGCGGCAAGAGGCAAGACAGTGTGTAGGGATAGAGTTGAGGGATATGCCTCGTAGCATTTAAGGCTTTGAAGTAAGTGCGTTTTATTGCAATGGTCCGTTTATTGTAAAAGAACCTTTACCAAGCAAAACTCCTTTCATTTGTTCAAGTTCCGAATGTAGTACTTCGGTTTAAGTAAAGTTCTTCCGTACAAAGGAGCGGTAATTTGAAAACACTCAAACTTTAGACACTGTACGCAAAATGTTTATTTTGGAGAAAATTTTTATGAAACTTTTAACATTTTATGTGATACACTTAGTATAAAATGCGCAATCAATGTTACACGAAGACGAGCATGACACAACTCGTTAAATCGATAAATGCCCATGGATGGATTTTATTGAAACACTAGCTGATTATCCGGCGTTGCCCAAGTATTTATTCATCCCAATATTCTACAAGGCAGGGGTAGAAAAAATAATGATATCTATCTATAAGTTAAAATTGCAGTTTTTACTAACAAAATATACTTTAAATTATAGCTATAGTATTCAAATTATAAAATAAAATTAAAAAACCTACATAATATTAATTTAAAACAAAACTTGGTTGTATACAATGTTTTTAGTTTCACCTTTAAAAGCAAGAATAAATACTTTCTTATGTCAACCCATCCCAGAGCAAGCAAAATAAAGTTGTCCGTGGGAAAAACATGATGATCTCCAATCTATACTCCGCAGTACTTAATTAACTGTCCGACTTATTGATCGTCATCGAAAACGCAAGTTTTACTGAAAATTGCAATCTCATAAATTTAAAAGGTAGATCCATCGAAATGATCCGTGAAATGATAGTGGGATAAAAACTGTTTCACACTGTCCGTTTTCTGTCAAAAGAGTCGCTTCAATTACATTGCCCAGCATCTTTTTTACGTACAGTCTTGTGCCGTGGCAAAGTTTTGGCGAGTCGAGATTCCGTAGTAAAATTATTGGATTTCCCACTGTAAGTAAAAGACAATGTGGTGGCAATCCAGACGTATCAAGTGAGTTTAGGAACTCAGTTAGATAATTAACTTCCCCATTGGTATCTAAAACGGTATCGATAGACTTTTATTTGTTTACTACAATGAACATGTAAATATCGCTTTGGAAAAAGCAAGGGCGGCATTTATGTTGCTCAAAACGCTTTTCCTTTCACGATACGTGAGAAGTGACGTGAAGATTGTTTGCTATCAGGCATTCATTCGACCAATTATTACGTACGTGTGCCCAATATGGTGGAACATCAGTCCATCATATATGGAAAAAGTTCGTGCCTTTGAGAGGAAATACATATGTACAGAAGAAGTTCTGAGTACAGGCATTATGTGTCAAGCAAAAAACTCCAGGATGCTTCCGGAGTGTCAAGAATTGACAATGTCATTCTTAACCTTACTAGAAATCATTTCGCTCGGTCAGCCTCTGTTGAAAATACGAGTAACTTAATTTCAGGATCATTTTATCCTAATCCTGGGTACTTTAAAAATACATTGTAAAGTGGATTCATACCACCAGAGACATTTCTGTATCGATCCCGTAATATACCATGTTGCTAGAAGGGCCACTGACAAAAGAATTCCGCATGCCTTGTTGCTCAATGGGACTGGAAATTAAATCTGGAGATACTGTCGTAGCGTGCCTGAAAAAGACCTGGCAGACAAGAAAGAAAATACTGGTGGCTCGACTGAAGTGTGGCCGAAATTTAACCCTAATCGATACATGTATGGATTTAGTTTTTAAGTCTATTTATGTATTTTAATTAGTTTTAAGTTTTTTTTTATCTTCTAAAATACGTCGGAAAATTTTTGTTCTTCATAATTGCTATATATATTACTGTAGAAATAATTAAAAAAAACAAACATCTTAGATCTAACCAAGCAAAATAAAAATGAATGAAAGTAGTGTAAGCCGACGTAGGTTAATTTACTAGCTATAATAAAGTCAGTAAGTTATTTCTTTATTACTAACACTAGTTCCTAGGATTCAATTTGGTAAATTAATTATTAAAAAAAAAACAATTAACTACATTTACAATTATTTATATTTCTTCTCATTTTCCACCCAACATTCGTGCACATTGCCTATGAAATAATTTTGTATCTTCGAATCCTAAAAATCCCAAAACTATTGAATTAATTTTTACTTGGAGAGGTCACGAACACCTCAAAGCTCATAGTATCAATTCGAGTCTATTAACATAAAAAAAGATAAGAGCTGGTAGATACAATTTAAACACGGATTTTTACCAAATTCCATACAAAAACACATTATATTAATAATAGTCTCGCGATGGAAAAAATAGTAAGAATCGTAGACATTTTTTTGAAAAATTGTATAGATGTACGTAGTATCACCTGTATCATTTTTTCTTCTTGCTACATAGATGAAAATCTACTGCCAGATCAACGTCTTGCATTTTTATTACTGTTTGTTGCTCTTTTTCACTGATAGAGCAATAAATACCGATTGCATTCGCTTTATTATAAAAATTTATTGCTTGGTTTTTATCGAATTTATTAGAATTTATGACAAGAACAATTGTCTATGCCTATAATAGATCATTCGAGAACAGTAATTATTAATAGAGAAGAAAAATATTGCAATATCCTATGTAATAACGTCACAGACCGCCAAAAACCAATACAAGCAAATTTCTCTCAATGCGTCATTAAGTAGAAAATCATGTTCCAGTCACCAATTTTAAAATATAATTATTTTTGACCGTGTGTATTTGGTAAAGAATGTAATGCTTGCTATAACATTAAATGAAATGAAACAGCTAGCATTAGCTTCAAGGTCACATCCGTTTGTTGTTCTTTTCTTGTTTAGCTGTGTCGTTTATTATTTGCGATATGTTCTCATTTTTTTTATTAAAAATAAATCGAAGGGGAAATATTTCGCCTATTACCACAGAGATCATGTACACCTATAAGAACCTAAAGAAGAAATGAATTTAGTGACCTGTAGTACAACTTTCTGAAATATTTCTTTTATTTAAGTCTGTCATTATCTCTTAATCTATTTTATTACAGATGCTAACAAAAATTAGATTGATTCATATAATCATTCCTAAGGTAAGGATAACATATAAATTTTCTTAAAGTGGTATGAAGAGTGGAGAAACTCCAACTTAACATTAAATTGATGGAATCTTATTTTCATTCATTGGATAAAATGTGCTGCAGGCAAAAAGGGAAAATTAACAGGTTTAGTATCAAATCAAAATGAATCGAATTCGTGCCCAGAAATTCTCTCTCGTTGAAAATGCCAGCCTCGATGGCCTTATCTGAACAATTTTACAAATTTCTAATTGGTTGTGCAGTTAGGCGGAAAGTGCTGGTTGATCTTAAAGATTTTAAAATCGGATGCCGAAGAATAAAAGGGAAACGAACGTTAAGATTGGGAGAACTTTTAATTTAGGTCAGAATTATATTGACCTATATTTGGTAAGTCTATTTTTATTATTTGTTTTTAATACAAACATACATACATACATTTTAATACACTTTCTCTTTTAATTTGGGTTATTGAATTGGGACACCATATTTTCCCATGCGTAAATAAATAAATTGTAAGAAGTTCAATTGAAAAATGTGTGGGTTGAACTTGACGATGGCATATACCAAACAGCTGCCAAAAATCGAGTTATTAAAGTCAAACCGTGTTATCTCCAAAAATTGACAATTTGTGCGTATTATTTGACGCCTCAGTACATTTTTCTTATGGGGCTTTGTCAAATTCACGGTCTATGCAAAGAGTCGAGAGAACTTAGAAGACCTCAGAACCAACAACGCATGAATTTATGCGAAAAAGTCAAGAAAAATTAGGTCCATGGCATTCTGTTGTGCAGGCGTTCGAATGATGTTTTATTCTATTACTCAGAATGTTAGTAATTCAGCTCTTACTACTAAACACACGGACTTGGTAAGCTTTAATCCAAGGCTTCAAGAGAATAAAGAAACACTAACACCTATATGCTCCAAAGAGTAACTTGATTTAGAACTTGAGCAATTTATCAAAGATATCCAAATCTCAGCTTGGAAAAACAGGCCAAATATCAAAAAAGACTAAAGGGTAACTATACTATCCTCTTAATATTAGAAAATTATTTGCCGAAAAGCGGATCGCGAGAATGAAAGAAAGAAAGGCACCAAACCAGAGCTCCTCAGGATAAAAATAAGTTTAATAATCTGGCACAACAAGTTAGACGAACAATTAAGGAACTTAAAGATTCTGAAATAATCTTGTAAATGCACCTTTCTACATTAGGAACAATGATCTTCACAGGGACCCGTCCATGGAATGCGTAAAGAATGAAAAACACAGATTCACTAAAAGCCAATGAGGATCGACTGCACCACTACACGAATCCTGAGACTACCTCACACTTAGACCACACAAATCTAGTGAGAAGACTAATAAACAACCCATTAAAATTAAAATTCTTCATGTAAATTCTCCAAGAACCAAAAGTATAGTAAATTCACCTATAAATGCTGAAAAATAAAAACAGATGCGAAGTACTACAACCCAACAATAAAACAACCCAAATCGTAAAGCAAACAACGCTGTTCACAACACATCAGCATACAGAGTCATTATAGTATGACATGATTTGATGCCACTAATTGGAAACAAAATATGTATGGGAGCCTCCTGACCCCGCGGCCTGATCACTCTCAAATAATAACAAAAAGTGTTGTCATGGGAAATACATATGTGTGCAAAGATTGAATAAAATCGGGCTTTAGGAAGTGGGTTAAAAATTGATCACAAGATTCGGTGAGCCAGCCAGCCACGAACACGCGAAGTTAATATGGGGAATTTAAAAAAATCAAACCTTTTGAACTAATGCAGCATATATAATTATGTATAAGATAAGTAAGTGCCTATACTTTAAACTTTTAATCTAGTATTCTTTTATTAATTTAATAATAATAATATTCGAATCCCAGTAACACAAAAAGTATTTTTCACGGTGTCCCACCTCTCGCGAATGGGTGACAAACATTCCGAGAGTAATAACTTGTCACGGAAAGCTTCTCAATTCGCCGTTCGGAACCGGCCTTAAATTGTAGGTCCCTTCCATTTAAAAGAGCAACACAAATGGTCGCTAGAAGCAAGGTCTTGGACCACAACGGTCTGTCGCGCCGAATATTATTATTATTATTATACAAAATATGGATATAAACTAAATCTGTACTATGTATGAAGCATTCCAATAACAAAAATATGCTCAGATTTGAATAAACTCAGATTGATTGAAGAGCCAAAAGGTTTTTTTAGTTCTTTGCTGCACAAGGTACACTATCAGGACATTTAACGTACTCGTATTTACTACATCAAACTTTTAAAGTTGATTCCAAATTTGATTGAATAAGTTTTAATGAGTTAATAGTTAACCTGTAATTTATTTATTATTTAAAATTCACGTGCTTGTTTAAACAAATCTCTCCAAATAATTGATATTTTTATTATGAAGTTTAGGATTAAGTTTATTTGAAAAATGTTTTTATTTCATTTTAAAAAAATCATCACAAACTTAAGTACACCCCAAATTAAAGGTAATATTGATATTTGATTTTATTTAAAAATATAAATGTTTGCATACCAGTTGATAAAATTTTAAACTGCAATCGACAGGAAATTGAAAAATTCAATCGCGTTAATCCTTCAATAGTAAAACTTCTCCCTTACCACTGGAAACAAAAAATCACTTATCACACAGAAGAATAAAAAGATTTTTTATAATATTTTAAATTATTTGGTTTTGGTGTTGTTATTTTATTCCTTCAAATATTCCTGCTATATGCTACAGTATAATTAATAAACTTTCAGAAAATCTTCCTTTATTCGTATTTATTAAGCTATCGCGCTTACTAATGAACAATAAGGATAATTATTCCGATTTTTCCGAATTTCCGTTGGATAAAATTTCAATTTTTCACTCTGTTAGCGGATGTAACCGTTCGCCCGTTCGTTGTGTTTGTCTCTCGATGTGTGCTTATACTGCCGGAGGAACGCAACAGGCTGGCAACGTATATACAACTCATGGCTCAGTGAAGGATTCTGTTGTTTTTATCCATTCAGAACTGTTTCATTGTGTCGCCGTTAAATCAAATCAGCCAAGAAAGAGCATGCGTTCGAGTTTGCGGTCGAGCTGACTGAATGTTTCTGCAACATGTTGCTGTGCCCAAAATAATGAATGAATATCGTTGGTCGTATGTATGGCCATTAGGCCACGGGGCGGCGTCTGCTAATCGTGTTTCAATACTATGTTATGTCACATAATTAATTTTTAGTTTTGCATGGAAATGAATAAGAATTGAATGTCTATCCATCCGACTGTGCAACTCAGTTTTTTGTGACTAATAAATTTATTCTTCAAAACTTGAGGTAAGGAAATTATGTAGATATTTCTTTGTAGTACATTTTCTACATAATTTTGGTTACACATCCAAGAAATTATAAATGATCATTATCATCTTATTGGGCTGGGATCTAGGCAATAACAGAATAAGGGAAGTCACAGATGTGCAATTGCCATTTTAGCAACAGTTTTGAAAATGTTTGAAATAACCCAACACACACTATTTCGTATCAGTCAAAGATTTTAACGCAAAAGTTTATGAAAAAACACAAACTTATTACTGGCAACACTTAAAACAAATTTATTAAAAGAAACTTCAGATCTTATTCCAACAGGTTGTGCTAATTGTATAGAATTTGCTCTTTTAATGATTAGAACCTCTTTCAAAGAACATGGATATATGATTCCTATGATCAAACTAAACTTACAATTTTGGTTCATTAAATAAGCAATCTAATCAATCAAAATAAACGGTGCTTAATAGAGTGGCAGTTTGTTAACAAAAAGTAAGAATGAAGAAGAAGAAAGCGATAAGCTAGTGATTGATTAAAATACTTTTTCTGATTCTCTGGTAGATTTCGTGAACGTTTATGAATTTTGCTTTATTGTTGTAAATCAGCACATTCGAATGGGATATACCGCACAGGCACTAATAAATCGTCTTTGATAAGTCTTAACATACGCCTCTCTCGCTACTTCATCATTGTTGTCATTAAAAGTGCAAGTAGTGATCTCGTATGGTCAAGAAGTTTATTTGTTTTTAATAAAAAAAAAAAAGCAATTTCCCATTTTTATCAAAAGAAGGACAAATATTGTTTTGAAAGATTAATCGTTTAGACATTTTTCGATTAATCCTGCTGTAGGTGTGAAATTGCGGATAAAGTATGTAGGTAGCGCCACTAATTACATGTCATAGAACAAGTCAAGTGGAATAGAGAACAATATGGACCCTTTTAAGCAATTACATTATTTTTTGTAGCACCTTTTGTCTTTGTTAATTCGTTGGAGTTGATTCAGCACTAAATGACAATTTGTAATAATATTACAAAGTAACAGTGGAGCAAACTGTTGCACAAACTTCTGCTAAAGGTATGTGTGTGTAAGTACAGACACTTTTCTTCTAAAAGCAGTTTTACTTCTTTTCCGTAATTAAGGTTCTTATATAGCTTCTTTAAGCTCCACGCTTATTAATAATATTATCGTTTAAGACGTGGCAGATATAGATTCAACCCTTGTCATAACAATAAACGACTGCTATAAGTAGCATAAGTTGATGAATTTAATGAACAAGATGGGATAATGATGTGAACAGTCTCTTATCCCCCAGGAGCTCGGAAGATTATGAAACCCGACAACAACGTGATGTGCTGTTCATTTTAAATGTAAAATTTCATTCAAAAATGTCAAAATAATTATTCAGACTTGTCATTTGCCCAAGTATTGTGTTGAACACTTACTAACGCAACTCTCGTATTGACGATGATGAAAAGCAATTTAACCTCGAAGGCAATTTATTTCAAATTATAAAAACATCAAAAGATTAATCTGTAAAACAAGGAAAGTTCACAGAATTATCTGCCATAGATCGAAAATATAAGGATGAAGTTCCTTTGACTAAATAGACAAGATGTATTCCGAAGTTTGTCCCAAGAAGGTAGCGTGTATGAATATACTCGCAATGGTGAGTCAGCGGACATCTATACAATGCTTACCTTTAAAGGAATGATTTATCAGAGAATAGGAATAATAGTTGCTCTGTGATATTGTGCTGTCAAAAGTTTTGGGAACTTATGTGACACTGCACTAGCACATACATACAAAAATTATGTTTTCGATGTAATCTTCAAGTGATTTGGATTCGTAGATTAAGTTTTTTTCGTTTCCTCCTTAGACCTTCTTTAGACGCTAAAGGATGTTGTGCAATAGCCATTGAAATTTCACCAATAAATGTGAAAGTTCTTCATTACGTTAAGCTATAACAACAACGAGCTAGAAATGAAAGTCCTAGCAGACGCTGATGGCGATTTACTAAAGGGGACAAAGGGTGACCGCAGCAATGGTCCACAAAATAATGGTTCGTAATTATTTTTGTATTATAATTAGTTGCTATTCAAAGTCATTACAGAAAGTTAATTATTTCTTCTTATCAACCATTTATTTATGTTGTGTTAATACTACTCGTAAACGAAGACTGATTAAAAGTTATATACACACATATTACTTTGTTCTTTTATTAAAACAAAGTTGGTTAGAAGTTTTATTAAAAGACAATTGTCTCTTGGAACTTTGATGATATAGCTCAGTTCTTATCTGATTAAAAACTTCATAATTAGCAATTACCATTTAGGCAAGGACGACTATAATAATATGATAAGAATACAAATGCACTGAAGGTAACAAGTGAATTGTAATTTTTTCTTTCCATGTGCCCTATGTATTATGGCGCATTCAGAATTGGCAAGTGGTAAGGGTGTTTTTTCATCCAGAGTAAACATCAACCTAGTTTTTTATATAATATCGTTACAATACATTTGTATTTTTGCGATCTTATTCTTCAAGTTATTAGAGTTTCTTATTGCGTGGATCGAGCGGATGAGTGTGTCGTAATTAATTAATTAAATAATTGGATCGCAGGATGCGTATGTCATGGCAATGCGTGAGTCTAGACGTATATCATAGCGAAGCGTATGTCTAGCGATGTGTCAGCTCAGATAAGCGTAGTGGCTGGCAAGTGGCTTCTAAACCAATATCTTACATGACACACACCAAACGCAATAACGCAATAACCTAACTAGAGCTACGACGCCAATACGCTCAACGAATTTTGCTCCTCACAAAATCGATATGTGTGCTCATGATATTGTCAGTATCGGTGGTCCAGTGGTTATTTTAATTTGCTTTTACTCGGCGGACACTGGGTTCGTGTCCTGGTGCATTTAAAAAATATACGAATTTTTCTCTTCATACTGAATATCTAGATTACGAATATTTAAACTTGATAGAATGATGTATCTTTTGTTTAAAGCTGCTCTATAGTAGCTGAATACACATATACAGTTAAATCGATGTATCAAGTGATCTAGACATATAGTGTAGCCAAAAATATGGGTATAACCACAATATTCTACAAAGTTTGTTATTGATCATGTAAGATTTTTCAACTCCACCGATCACAACTCTCCTCGCCAATATTTTCAACATTTTTAGTAAGAAACTAAAACCCCTCGGTCTGTTCAGGCCGCAGAGCGATAAAGTTTTGTTTGTATAACTCATTTATATATATATATATATATATATAGTGGATAGTGGAACACCGTGAAAAATACTTTTGGTGTTACTGGGATTCGAACCACGAACCCCCTGCTTAGAAGTTCATGCTCTTATCCACTGAGCCACGGCAGTTATTTAGTTCCTGTTAATAAGTTTCGATATTTCACGTAGAATATTTCTTTATGTTTTTTGTTCTTTAAAACTTTGTTGTAGAAATAAAAAGCAAGCCAAACTGATGTGATGGAGCGAGTGATGAGATGGGATTCGCTTGAATATATCCTATAAATTTTGTTAATACAGCGAAAAGTTACTATGCCAGCAATACTAAGCTTATACATTGTACCGTTAGTTAACATTTTGTAAGGAATTATTCCTAAAATATAATAATACTCGCTGCTCCCGGGCTTTACTACCCGCACACATAAACCCCCACCACAGGTCTCCCCAGCCAACAACCAACAGACCAAAATAATTCGAATCGTGAGTTACGGTAGCGATTTCATGCTAGAAGAACTATCAGTTTTTCCCAAATTTTCCAAATCTTCCAATTTCTAACCTTCTCCGGACTATTACAAACATTTAAAAAAAAGATGAGCGAAATCGGACGAGTCGTTTAGCCGTGAAAACGTGACAGATAGACAGAGTTACTTTCACATTTATAATATTACTATGGATTGCAGTAGGTTATTAGGTAAAGTTTAATAAGTGATGATTTTATATTCAAGAAATCATTGGACTGAACTTTTAAATGAGTGGCTAAAAATCGTATGACCATCATCGTTCGACTATAGTATAATTTTAAAATTTAAAAGCAAAGACGAATGAATAAACAACTTACTCAGCATGTTTAAAACTAACTCGATAGACGTAAATATGAATAATATTTGTATATATCAAGTTTCTCCATTTTAAGCAGAAATAAAGAAATACAAAGTGTGTCACTGATATTTAAAGAAACGAACAACATACAACTTTTCTAAGAAAAACAAACGATTCATTCTTTTGATCATTTTGTATGGTGCATATGGTCCAATTGGATGGGAAATAACTTGAATTATATAATTCATATTTATATTTATAAATTCTTACCACCCATTTTCCAGCAATCGTATGACCACTCGGTAGCCTAAACAGTTTAAAACAACAATTGATTTGGAAATTGCTAAACTTTATCCAGTTTCCCATTTATGAGTAATAAGCTCATTTTTTTAACACTTTCAGTAAAAGTCAATCAACGTATTATTTGATCCTTTACTTATTTTACTTCTCACACACTGCCTCAAATAAACAAAATGTTGCAACTTTTTTTAAGCTATGTTTTTTGTTGGCTTTGCATATATAAATGCTTTTGACTCTTGCATTTAAATATTTCTATAAAAACATTCAATCTTCTCACAAAAGGCCTTTGAACTGCTCCATAGCAGGAAGACTGTCGATAAATTCGAAGGATGCTCTTTTAAATTTATCGACAGCCTTCCTGCTATGGAGCGGTTCAAAGGCCTTTTGTGAGATGATTGAATGTTTTAATAGAAATGTTCTATTGGTCGAACCAAATTTCCTGTACACACAAATGTTTGTCGTTTGTGTTTATGCGAATAATACCACAGCAAGCAGCCGGAAAGAATTGGTGCCCATTTCACCGGAAGGCGTAATAAATCGACTCAATTGACTTTGAGACGGATTTTAATCCTATTTGGTGGACTATCGGAATGGCAGTGCTTTATGTTGTGGTGTTCTGTGTAGGTATATTTCCTGTGTGTAAAATTAAAAATACAAAAAAAACCAATTTAAATGCAGATTAAAACAGGTATTGAAAATCCGAGTGAAAAATAAAACTAAATAGAAAAATATTTAGCTCACAATTACAAGATTTGACAACATGTGCAGAACACTTTGTTACGTATAATCAAGCGTTCAATCTGGTGCATGCATGACTGCATATTTTCGCGCAATACATTAACTGCACCACAAGTGTACATATTGAACTAACCCATCATAGCAATGTTTCATTTAAAGTAACAAAATGGTTGACTCAAACATAGTTAATGGTGTTCAACGGTTTCTTTATTTTGCAATTTCTGTTTGCTTCTTCTCCAAACAGCAAGTGTAGTATCGTACCAGACCCACTTTACACTTTTCAAAGAGGAAAGTTTAGCTATGTTAGTGTTTGTTGGTTACATAGTTTCATGCAAGAAACTCGCAGGGAATTCCCAAGCTGAATGCGGAGTCTATGTTAGTAGATGAAGAAAGTTCAATGTGTGTAAAGCCATCTGTTTGCCTTTTTCTCAGCAAAATTGACTTGTTTCGTTTTTTTTTAAGTTCTTCGAAGCAAAAATAAGACAAAGAGTTTGTTTATATTTCTCAAATCACTCAGGTATTGATGCAATGTGAAAGAAATAAAAGAGATGTGTAACCGTATATGTATCAAACATTACTAACGTTGCGGAATTTCCAGAACTTACTGAAATAAAGTCAACTAAGTTATTGCTTGTTTTTGGCATATTTGTTGCATGTATCTTCCGTAATTGAGTAAAAATCCAATAAACTGAAATCTATACCAATTTCCACTATCGAAAGTTCGAACAATTTCCAATAGTTTGTACTAGAATATATCGGCTGTGCGGGAAGTTAGTTGCAGTTAATTTTCCATTTCAATTCGTCTATAAATAACATTTAGCGCAACAGACCGTTGTCATCACGATTCTTCGTGGTGTGCGTGCTATATTTTTGCAAACAATTGGAAGTGACCTATATAAATCGATTTTGGAAAGGAAATCGAGAAGTTTTCTATGGCAGCTATTACTCTCGGTCGATTGTCGCCAGAGGCGCTACTGGGAAAACTGGATTCGAACTTCAAACTTCATTAGTTCAACATACTATCCAATGAGCCAATGAGCCAATGAGTCTTGTCTACATTTGTCATTTAATCATAGCAAAGAAATACACGCTTTAACAAAGCTTGCAAATTATCGCGTTTGGTTGCCGCAACTTAACGTGAGCTACCTTCAAATTTACCTAGTCGTACTGGTCAACAAAAACAAACAACTGAACATTTGGTGTAAAAATTTAAACCATAATAAGCCCTTCATAATATGCTTGTGCCACCAAAAAAAAAATAAACGAACGGAGGGCTGAATATATTAAGACTTTATCCGCGGGTGTAGTAGAGTAGTGAGGTCCGAAATTCGTTTATTTTGCGTCGATCTCAGGTATTACCCATATCTGTGACCAGTTTGCGGCGAATTATGCGCAAGGACTTGGACCAGCATCCATATAAGAACGGTTTAACATAATAACTGTAGCCTAACGAATATCAGCTGCGAAGTAAGTTCAGTGAAAGGTCCTAAAAATGAGCGAAAACGATCCCGATTGTAATGGCAAATCGATCTCAGCGATGAAAACGATTTCGGCAATAAGCAAATCTTCTGTGATGCTCTCAGTGCAGTCAGTGTCAATGGAGATCGCTTCTGTACCGACTTGACTGACTATTTTTGGAATAATTTGGACGAAGTTGACTTGGAGCATAGTGAAATAGCTCACACAGCTGGGCAAGTAATTGACTTTTTTGTAGTTGAAGTTCGGTGAACGTGTTATCTTTAGAAATGGACCAGTCTGCGACACAGGTCGTTGATGTACATTCGCATCTATCTCAAGTGGTTGAGACAATATTGATTGAAAGCTGGTAAATTTAATCGTTGAATCATCTCCTTAAAAAGCAACGCATTTCCCGCTCGATAAAAAGGACTTTATTTTTGAAGTTCATTTAGCAATCCCTTTATGTTCGCTATCACAAGCTTGAATGTAACGCAATGCGTTAAAAGGATATTGATCGATAAACAATAACACCTTACTTCATCAAAATACGATAGCAAATGAATCTAAGACATTCAATCGACAATTTCTTCCATTTTTATTTTATTTTAAAATTTATCGTTTAAAATTAAATTACTTTAAATATAAACATGAAGTAGATTAAGTAGTAAATAATATTGTTTAATAATAAGCAATAAAAAAAAAAGACAATGTAAATACGTCGGGCCCCTATTGTTGAGCCGACACTTATTAATAATAGTTATAAGTTTAGTTTTAAGTCAAAATTGTATATTACTTGTATATATTCAATCGACAATTGCATTCCAACTTAAGTACTCCATTTTTTTAAAAACTTTTATTTAACTTGACTTGACCCCCGCACACGCACACCCTCGTAAATTTGTTTTAAATCCTCCCCATAGTTGATTATTGAAAAATTAACTTCTTAACCTAAGATAAACTCAAATTACTTTTCTAAATACTTTTTTACTGCTGGAAAAGGAAAAAGCGTTAGTGCAAGGATAATGAATAATGTGTATAGGTTTTCGCTATATGCAAACTAGCGTTCATCAGTGCTCCAAGCTGTCCTATGAAAAAGTACATGCAAAAAGGACCTATTTGTTCTTATTATCCTTTATACTTAAGAATGAAAATAATGAATTTACAGAGGAGGAAATAGAAAGAGAAGGAAAAGGGAAGAGTTAGCTTGACATAATCAGTAGCAACTCGTGCAGTTGGTGCCTGTAAAAATCCAGAATTCATTGTTACACACTCTAGAGGAATATTTCACCTCCCCAATACATAATCTTTTGTAGTGCAGTACATTTTTACAACGCACGGAAAGATAACATTAAATATATTGTTATTACGTCACTCCTAATTTGTTAATTATGTATAATGCTGGCATGTTAATCGACTTAAGTAAATAAATGTATTGCTATGGTAAATACCTTCACTTCTAATTACCACTAATATTGTAACTGGCACTATACAGTACAGTATTTTATCAGTACTGTACTGATAAACATAAACATATGTACGACTATGATGAAATAAAATGTTTTTGTTGCTGCATAGTTTCTTAGATTTCCTGTATTAGAAGCTACCTTATTTTTAAAGATTCTGCAAATTCTGCGATTTGACAATGGTAAATGGATCTGAAAAAAATGGAATAGTAGACGAAGACCTCTCTTCCAGTGCATTTCCTTATTGAAAGATTCGGACCATACTTTCGTCATAAGTAGTAGGACGTATTGAACTGCGGACATAAAAACCTGGCGCTTGGTCGACTTTGGGCTGCCAACGTTTGCCATGCTGTGCTTAGGGTGCAAATCACTTGAGCAAATCAAAAATATGTCATACTTGGGTAATGGATTCAGTTGTTTTTCTTATATATATCTATATTTTATAACACACAACCAAATTTTCACATAACAAACACTTACAAGTAAGCCAATTGTTTTTCGATGTATACCTGTAGTTTCTTTTGATTTACCTTACTTTGTACGAGTAGTCGAAAGTATTCCAATTCAAATTAAGATCAACGAAGTGAAAAATTGCCATTCAATCAATAAAAAGTACAAGCAACATTGACATTGACACTTATCGAAAATAATACTATTAATCTTTCTGTTAGATCCACTAACGGAGGTTCTTTAGTAGTTTTGTAAGATGTCAAGTTAACATACACAAGACTAAGAAAAGTGGAGGAAAGTCGATGTGCCAAGAAGGAAACATGAGAATTAATGCTTAGGCGAAAGTCATTTTAAAGCGGCAACATTTATTTTCTTAAAAGTGGAAAATGATTAACTGCCTCTTCGAGAGCTGGTTTTTGAACATTGAATAGGTATTTGTATATCTTATTGCGCCATAGGTGCACTAACACAGACTTATTGTTGTTCGTACATTTGTAATCGTCCAACCAAGAACGTGATAATTTTTTTAACCAATTACCTAAAACGCTTCTTAAAAATGACCTTGTATTTTATTTTTTGATTCGTAGAAGCTATAGAAAAAAAAAACTCACATACGGTTAATTTGACAGAATATCTAAAATTGACGTAATAACAAATATTTCTTCACTAAATTGAATGTTGAGTATACAGATATTAAATTCAATTAAAAAAATTTACAAGTACAAATTTCTAAGTAATCAATCATGAAATGAGAAAGTTTTATTTCGCATTCCATTTGTAGGCACGCACGCACTTACAGGAGAAATCTATGTAAACCTTTGTCATTGATTGCTTGTGGTTAAACAAACATTAAAAGACCAGGTTTTCCCTCGATACCCTGGTCGAACAAACTTGCGCAACTTTCAAATTTCAACCCATTACTTGGCAAGAAGCAATGTGGCTTTCGATTGATTTTCCTTATTGGACGCTCATTGTTTTCAGTTTGCTGTCGAAGATGTATCCGACTATCCGAAGATGACAATAATAACTAATGCATTTATTTTAAAATTGTATCCACACTAATGAAATATTTTTAATCACAATATTAAATAATTTGTTTAAGTGAATGGAAATCAATAAAAAGTGTAAATGAACTCACAACTCAAAGGTCAAAATGGCAGCACAATAAAGATGTATGTAAATGACGCTTTTCGGGTACAAACTTTTATGTATACATCGATACTTCGCGAGATTGTGTTACATGCGGGTTCTCAAAAATGGTCTACAACACAACTCGGCGGCTTCCTTTCCACGTTTTGCAGCCATACAAGAGTACTGAGAGAACGTTATATCTGAAGATCGTTAGCTTCAGCTTTAGATTCCGGGAGATTTGCGAGGAGTTCCAGATATTATTTAGCATACTGTAGGAGTGTCGCGCTTGTTTACACGAGAGCACACATCCGAGTCAGTACCACCATTTTTTGACATCCAGCTGCCCAAATAACAAAACTTATCGACTTCCAATCCACTCCACTCCCTCAGCAACCCTTAAAACGATCGAATTATGAAATAACGGTCAATCCCATTCCCACCATCAACCAAGACCCCACCGATTATGTTTGATTCCTGGTTGTATGTGATATGTGTACCAAGTTTGGTCGAGTTAAAACGGTGTAATGGATGTTTCCCAGCCGGGGTAAACCTCAGTGGGATCAGGGTTCTATTTGATAGGGTTGTTACCATAATATTTCTTTCTTGGTTTCGATGACTCTTCGGTTTTAGTTACTTTATTTGCCTTTGATATTACACGTTTATTTTGTATTCTAATCCTGAGTTTACGATGCGTAGACCTGTACAGCGAGAGTCTGGCGAACGTAGGTTTGTTGATCAAGAGCTTTGACGAGCGTATATTTGACGAGCATGAATTTGATGAGCATGACCTTAAACGAGCGTTGGTTTGCGAACAAGAGCTTAGACGTGTATAGATTTGATGATACGTGAGCTTGGGCGATGTGTTAGCCTGGCGTATACGTGTGCTTTAACGATGAGTGAGCCTGGCCGATCCGTGAACCTGGAGCATGAGCTCACTGGGCTGTGTGCTGTCTGAGCGAGGCGAGAACTGAATAATGCGCTGACTAAGCGGTGCGCTGTCTGTGTGATGTGAGATATGGATGAAGTGCTGACTGAGCGGTGCGCTGTCTAAGCGATGCGAGAACTGGACGATGCGACGAACTAGCACGGTGCGACCAATTTTTTTTTTAAACAAATATGCTGTGTCTTTTTATGTGGACAGAATTTAAACAAAATTCGAACACATGAATACAAACATACACATACAAAAGAAATAAATTCTTATTTTTATAAATATTAATAAATATTTAGAAAGAAACAAAGATAACTAAATAATAGGTATTCATTATTTCCGTAAATTATGTTGGCGGAGTAAAATACCTTCACTGATTCGGTGGATTAAATTGATAAGAAATACAAATGATTTAATTTTCAATTTCATAGACATTAATTGACTGTGATTGAACTAACCCATTTCAGTCTGATTAAATCACATTAATTTTATTCTCGTTTTATCATAAAAAGAATCAACTGTACTACACACAGTAGATGTTTCATCATCAACTGAAGAAAGTAAAAGATGTAGAACTTTACCATGATATAGGTACATACAAATAGTACAAAAGGAACACGTTGATAAATTATCAAACAAGAGTTCACTCACCGTGCTGCATAGCAATTTCAAATGTCAACCACAGGATATACTCGAGTCGAGTCGAGTCGAGTCACAAAAATAAAAACGGGAAATCTCTTATCCGCTGGACCAAAAACGAAGGAAAATAAAGCAAAAAAATCACTTATGGCAGACGTTTACATGTAGAGTGAGCAGCAAATGGAAACGCTCGCACAAATTTATGATCGCAACAACAGAGTTGTAGACAAAGGTCAGTACGACTCTACTGTACTGGTCGTGTGTGCTGCTTCTTGGAATGTTGATGTGAATTGACATAAAAATCTAAACAATGTACATATTCACTGTGTTAGCAAGGATCTCTTATGATGTTCTGTAATCTGTCTTCACTTTTTTTTTCGATTCTATTAAATTGATACATTTGGAGCAGTAATAATAAATAATTTATTTGTTGGTATATCTTGAAAAATTCGTTATTTCTTGCATTCCTTGGAGAAAATCGAATCGTTATTGGGAATATTGAATGGAAATAGAACGATAGCCAGTCGCTTTCTCTTTTTGTTTCATATTACTTTACCTTGTCGATAGTCATTCCCTCCATTTACATTCATATCCGTAATGCTGCAGTGTACTCCATGTTAAAACATAAGCTCGAGCCACTGCTATTCGTACAATGCGTAAGAAAGTTATAGTACACTTACATTCACAGGCACACAATAAATACTGAATATTAGATATCCGATTGAGTAAAAAATGTGTTCAATTATAGAAAAACATAGATAGCATAAGTTCGAAAAATCATACGCAGCGACAGCTTAAGACATAAACAACATCTGAAGGGAAATTTGAACAAATTGATTTTATAATATAACATACCACCACAAAAATTTCCATCACTTAATTAACAAATTGTTTTCTATTATTGTGTCGCAGGGGTGCTTTGTCTAAGCTTCTCATATTAATATGCATGTTAATTTTGACTGTAACGCGAACATCATCGGACTTTTTGAATAAATAAAGTCCGATGATGCCAGCAACGTTTAAATTTTTCTGGATGTAATGTGGAACGAGTATCCGTAGGGTCACTCGCGGCAATTTTGCTTAGTAACAAACCGTCTAACCGGTTTGCGATAAAACAACGGCCTAGTTTCCAACTGCTCTAAAGCCCAATCGGCGAAAGAACGATGCATATGATATTCTCGTGGCTTTAATTCCTGTACCAGCTGAATCCTAGATCTTTGCACTAAATTTTCCACGTAGTAGACGCACAGAGCCCCAATTCCCGACGGCCGACGACGAATCGATAAATTTGGATCTTCGACCACACTTTTATTTACAGTGGCAATATTACCTACAGTGCGCACATTTCTTCGGTTTGGACGAGTTAATGCATTATTTAAAGAGTATATGTGGGCGCCGTGGATCAGTGGATAAAAGCACGGCTTCTGAGCAGGAGGTTCGTAGTTCGAATCCTAGTAAAACCAAAAGTATTTTTTACGGTATTACATCTCTCGCGAAAGTCTGAAAAACGTCCGAGAGTTATAACTTGTCACGGAAAGCTTCTCAATTCGCTGTTCGGATCCGGCATTAAAATTGTAGGTCCCCTTCATTTGTGTGCAAAAATATGCAAGCTCAACACAAATGGTTGCGAGAAGCTAGACCTTGGACTGCGGTCTGTCGCGCCGAATATTATTATTAATATTATTATTAGAGAGTCTATGATACTACATCTATCCACATCTTGACGAATAGCTTGCTCAGATGGACGCTTATGTGCGCCATAAAAATGAATTCGTCTATAAGTTGCGCGAATCTTATTTCTTATTTTCAAATTGAATTTAATAATTTGGTAGCGCTGTTCAATCGTGAGTCCGCTTAAGATGATTCGTCAGAGTATCCTCATAATAAATATCAAATGTGAGTGTAGTATGACAGCTTATTTGACAGTTAACCCTTCAGTAAGTTCTATCTAATGATTCATTAGACCTTCAGTGTTCCGGGCTCGTTGCTGTTTTTTCTGTACATGGTACACCGTACGCCGAAAACGCAATTACATTATTTGGTTGAAAGGCTTTTGGCAGTGGCGCGGGCAGGAAAAAAATAGGCCTATTATTAGATCTTCATTCCTTGTTCCTTTTTGTCATATACAATAAATACGTCATTTTAATGCCGGAAAATTATATGATTACACAAGGTAGTAGGCGTTAATAAGATTTCATAAGATTTTCAGCTAAACTAGTTGGGGTAATGACGTAGATGGTCCCACCACTTCGGAACTCATAACAATCGATAAGACTTTTGATTTGAATCTAAAAGTACAATTTTCAAATAACAAAATGAGAGATGACTAATGTTCCATTTGTTTAATGGTTTGGAGAAAAAGTTTCACATTTTAATTATTACTGAACAGCAATTTACCCTTGTAGACCATCAAATCTAAATTACAGAAATATCAGAGATATCGTGAATTTGACACACAGCAAAATATGAAAGCAGATCCTTTTCTTTTGCACAAATATTTACGCAGCGAAATATTCACTTAGGTAGAATCTTTAAGGATGTTCGAGCAGTAACGTGCAACATTAAGTAATTACTGCATTTTATTGTCTGATTAATGAAGGTAGTAGAGTCAATGGTTTAGATAATAATTACAATCTACTGAGGCACTTAGCAACTAAACTGTTTTACTAGAAATCATTTCTCGTAACATAAATTTACATCATTAAGCGTTATCGTTAAATAATTCTCCGTACAAAGAGTTTAGGTTCGTCTTACTGAAGTAATTTTGTTATGCATTTAACGAACGCTATAGGGATTTGCACCCTTATAGCAAAGATAATAAATACCTAGATGTCTTATGCTTATGGAGATAAGTAAATTATTTGCTGTACTTACATGCCGTCTCTTTTCAACTTATGTAACTAAAAGAAAGTAATATACACAAACCTAAAATTAAGTTTCATTTACTCTTCTACGCTCGATCGCACTTGTCATTTTTTATTTCTATACTTCGACATATAAAATTTGAGTTCTAGTATTAAAATGGATCACAGATCTTTTGAATAATATCAAGTACAAATAATTCGAAGATGGTCAAGCGGGCAGCAGCAGCGTGGTCCTGAATACTTGAACTAACCGAATTACAACAATGCTTTCATCATCTTTAAGTGTAAACGTACGGGTTGGAGATCTGTTGTGTAGCTACAAGGTGGACTTGGATACACCTGAGCAGACATGATAAGCCTTCCAAATTTCGGGCTTATAAATAGTAGCCAGGTCAGAGGGGTAACTTTTTTTAAAGAAGAAAAGCCATTCATTCATAACTAATGGTTGAGAACTGGAGTTCAGCTTTGAAGACAAGAGCATTGAGTTTTAGAAGTTTAAAAATTCTAATCGATTAAGAATTTAACGTGCTTATCATACGCTGTTTCTTTCATCATCACATTTGGCTCTACAACCGGTGTTCGGTCGTGGCCTCCCGCAAGAAATCTCCCAAGCCGATGTCATCCAGTTTTGAATCCCTAAACTCTGGCCGTCCTGGTCTACGCCATCCTTTCAGCGTAGACTTGGGCGGCCTCGCTGTCGTGTTCCAAAAATCCTTTCCGAACAGGATCCTCTTCACTCTTGCGAGCTAGGTGTCCTACCCACCGGAGCCTACCGAGCTTAATTCTCTTCACGATGCCGACATCGCGGTAACGCTCGTAGATCTCATAATTATAGAGTCTCCGGAATCGTTCTTCCTTGCATACTGAGCCAACAATTCTCCGTAAGACTTTTCTCTCGAACGCGTGCTTTTTGTTATGCACCCATGTTTTGGATCCATATGTTAGTACTGGTATGACCATTGTCTTATACACCAGCAGCTTGGATGTTATGGTTAAACTCCTGGATTTGAAAGTATTGACAGAATAAAGTAGGCTTTGTTGGCTTTGAGCAATCGTGCGCGTTTTTCTGGTTCCATGCTGTTATCGGCTTCTACAGTTGACCCGAGATAGTTTAAGGATTGCACTACTTAAATTCGCACTTCACTATTTTAATTGCGGGACCAATGTTGGATCTTCTACTCGCAGACGTGGCCACCATGAACTTTGTTTTGCTCTCTTTTATGTGCAGCCCCAGATTTTTTGCCGCCCGCTCGCTCTGGATAAAAGCTTTCTGTACAGCCCTTGGGTTTCTACCAACGATGTTAATATCGTCTGCGTAAGCCAGTATCTGAATGGAATTATAGAGGATTGTTCCTCGCGCTGTTACGTCATCGTCTCGGATCACTTTCTCCAACGCCAGGTAGAAGAGGACGCAGGCCAGTCTATCCCCTTGTCGGTGCCCGTTATAGATGTTGAATTGGCTTGATAGTGATCACTTGGCATTTGCCTAAGGGTTGATTTGCCTGGGAAGAAGCAAAACTGATATGCACCAATGATGACTTTAGCATATTGGGCTATCCTGTCTTGAAGGATAGAGGAGAAAATCGTACACGCAGTAATCAACAACGTTGTACCACGATAATTGCTTTCTTATTTATGGGGCACAGGATGCCTCTTCGCCAGTCTTCTGGCATCGAATTTCCTCCCATACATCCACTATAAGTTCATGAATTGGTTGGTGTATTGGGGGACCTTCTGTTTTAATCAGCTCCGCTGGGATACCATCTGATCATAGGGCCTTATAATTTTTGAGCCGATTTATCGCTCTGCTAACTTCGTTTATGCTTGGTGGCGGTCATTGCTCCAGCCTCCAATTCCTCAGTAAGCAGAATGTACAACGCGGAGTATATTGCGTCATACAGCGGACTCTTTGGTAGAACTTCCGCGCCTGCTGCGGTTCTCGCTCTCTGTACTGTTCTAGTTCACGGACAAGATTCTTTTCCCAGGCTGCGTTCTTGCACCAATGAACTGTTTTATATCTTCACGTTGTTGTTTTACTTCCACATCAAAATAGGAGGCACTAAGGTTTAAAAACATATTATATGAAAACCTAAGAGTTCTGTAAAAGTAGAGTAATGAAGATGATTTATAGTAGCATATAGTAGATCGTTAATGAAAATAAGAAAGAATGTCGACTTGGTAGAGTACATACTTATTAACCAGCATATCTCTAGAACGAGTTCATATCTCTCATGAATTGAATCTTAGCATTGTTTGACAGATCCAGAAAAAAAACTGATCCAATATACATATAGGAAACAAGTGTAGCTGCAGCCAGTTATACGAATACACAGGTCCCTAGTTTGTATTATTAAATTTGATGTCAATTGCCTTACAATTAAAAAACTTCTTAATTTTATTTAAAAGTGTTGCTCCCATTATAGTTTGCGTCTATTTTAAAAGCTCCGTTAAAATTCATAGTTATAGAACCACTTTGTGCATCAGGTACATAGCCAATTAGTGTATACAGGACAGCCACATCACCTACAAGATCCTTTCTTACGCATAGCGTGTTCTGAGGTCTTGGTACTGATTAATACTCACCATCTTTTTATTGATTTCAAAACTGCAAATGACAGCATTCATAAAGACGAGTTATACAAAGAAATATCTAGTTTTGGCATCCCTGCTAAAGTCGATCGAATGCGCAGGATGACAATGTAAAATTCGCGTACTCCCTCAAGGTCGAGAACAGCTTTTTCGATTCCTTCGATGTTAAGCTTTGAATTCAAGCGTGGCAACCCGCTGTAATATGATTTCTTAATGATCATACTGAAGAGAATTATGCGAAAACTTCATGTTTATGATAGACGCAGAATTATCTTCTGTTCTTGCTGACATACGTTGATGGCATTAATATCATCGGCTAAGCCCAGCAAGCTGTCAATGGTGTATTTGCCAACATTGAGACAGCACCGGCGAAAATGGAGACTTCTTTGTTAAATCTTTTTTTATGGATTTAACTCAACAGTATTAGTATTTAGTTTCTGCCTTTCCATACGACGAGAATCATCCTTTCTTCACCAAACAAGGACACCAATAAATCCTTCTAAAATCTATAATCCAACTGCATGAATAACTAAAAGAAGATTATTATGCCGAAGGCGCTTTGGCATTTTGAAACCGGAAGCGGAGGCACTACTGCTCTGTGAATCAAAAATCAAATTCCATTGACTATTTGATAGTGCAACGTTGACTGTGGGTTTGTGCGTAAAGCTCGGTCTTGCACAGACACCAGATGCATTCGCATTCGCATCAATCAAAATTCGATCTCGCAAAACAGAGATCAGGCGCAAAGCACGCAGAAAATCGCATTTCAACTTCGTGATGCCCAATGCAACGAATAATGATGCGATTATACTCACAGATTTCTCTTTGTGATGATGGCTCATATTTTCCAATAGGATTTATATCAGTTTCACAGAATTCATACTCCGAGTGTAGGATTTATTCGTTTGGCTCTAAATTATTGAAAGAATGGTTGTGATAATTGAGTACCAGAAAGAAAAACGGAAAGGTCACGTCTGGTTGATGTAGAGATTTTTCTTTAAAATATTTTTCTTCGGAACAAATGTTATTAGATAATTTTTGCTGTGACCTCTTTGCGTAAATGTATGTCAAAATACGTTCCTGTCTACCATTAAGTTGACAAGTTAGACTCAATTGTACTTGCTCTTGTTTATTTTCCTTTGAAGTCTAAATATTGCAATTGGTTTACCTTTTATACACAAGTACTTGGTGGACTAATTAATAATTTATTTTTCAAAGTACAGTCGCTTAAGTGATTTGCAGCCTTGACCTAACCACAGTACGTGGTAGTTAAGAACTAAGGTTAGGAAAAGAGGAGATGTGTCCTAAATCGTTTAAAAACTGTAGCAGTACTGAAAGAACCAGATGTGAAACTGCAATATGTATCCCGCGTACAACAGTCTCTCTCTGTGAGATACAGGGCCAAACCCTAGAGTATAAATGGGAGAAAACAGTAAATGCGTATACGGAAGCAGCCTCAACCATTTTAGGTTATCCCGACAAAACTAGAAAAGAATGGATATCAGATAGCACATGGAACTCCATTAATGAACGCCAATCCATCAAAGCAGAGTTAAACGCGGCCTCTGGTGCCGAGCGGAGCGCATTAGCGCGGAAGTATAGGGATCTGGACCGGCAAGTTGGCCGTTCAGCTAGGAACTGCAAACGGCATGGCTAAGCGACATCGCAACACAAGCACAGCAAGCAGCTGATAGTAGACAATATAGCACAGTCTACCAACTCGCTCGTAAATTCGCCAAATAGAAACACCACATCAACTACCCTGTTAAGGCAATAGACGGATCTTTGATCCTTATGGAGGAACAACAATTAGCCCGCTGGACTGTACTTCGCCAGGCACGTCCATCAACCCACATATGCATCAGCGTCGCTACTCCTTCGTTGGATGAGATAACGACAACAATTCGTTCACTGCAATCAGGTAAAGCAGCAGGCAATGACATCTACGCAGAACTCCTTCAAGCCGACGTCGAGTTAACTACGCGAACACTGCATGCGATACCTCAAGATATCTGGGAATCTGAATCCATTCCATCGTCGTTAAAAGAAGGCTTAATAGTCAATCTCCCAAGGTGATTTAAGCAATTGCGAAACTGGAGTGGAATTACTCTGCTAAGCAACATAAAAAAAGTGATCTCCTTTATAATAGCTAGGCGCTTACGGAATGCGTTAGAGCCAATTTTGAGAAATGAACAAGCAGGATTTCGCCCGAACCGTTCTTGTACTGGTCAAATTAACACCCTGCGTATAATTATTGAACAGTCAGTTGTCAGTCAGTCTGTATATGGTTTTTTTAATTTTAAACGCGCTTTTGATAGCGTATGCCGAAACATGATGTGGCAGATTTTGTCTAGATGTCTAAATCATTAACATCATTAAGGAGCCGCTGACTCAACATGCCGCGTCATTCATAACGGTCATCTTGGCTCACCTTTCAACATCTACTCGGGAGTCAAGCAAGGTTGCACCCTCTCACGATTGCTTTTCATAATTGTCATCGACTGGGTGATGAAAATAGTAACCCGTACTCCATCGGGTTTGCCATGGAATGTTTTTCACCGCTTAGAAGACGTGGACTATGCCGATGATATATGTCTTCTATCACAAAAGCTAGATGACATGGAGCGAAAATTAGACGTTCGATAAGTCGATAAGTTTTGTTATTTGAGCAGCTGTATGTCAAAAAATGGTGGTGCTGACTCGGATGTGTGCTCTCGTGTAAACAAGGCGCGACACTCCTATAGTATGCTAAATAATATCTGGAACTCCTCACAAATCTTCCGGAATCTGAAGCTAACGATCTTCAGATCTAACGTTCTCTCACTACTCTTGTATAGCTGCGAAACGTTTAAAGTGCCAGAGTCAATTGCGACGAGCCTCCAAGTCTTCGTCAACAAGTGCTTAAGGAGGATACTGAGAATAAGATGGCCGGACATTATAATCAAGACTTGCGGAGAGTAACGCAGCAGGAAGCAATCGCGATCACCATCAGACGACGAAAATGGAGCTGGATTGGCCACTTTGAGAAAGCCAGCGGACGATATTACGAAACTAGCGCTCAACTGGAATCCATAAGGAAGCCTTTGAGTTGGCGTGTGGCCACATTGACATTAACAATGACAGTGACAAAATTTCAGACGCACAATTTCCATAGCAATTCTATTATGAAATAATCGCTATTCTTCTCAATTAATTTGAATAAACGGAAAATAAGCACATAATTGCAATTAATACAAATGTTCGTTCGAAAGTTTTGTCGTACTTAATCATTAGTTATCCAATCCCAAGCGTGACCATTGAATTTACCCCATTGTTGTTAGGGATTTGTGCGAATTCGCAAAATTGTGGTTTGTCATTGTGGCCAATTTATGAAATTTTGAAATTTTACGCACCGGGTCTGCCTATTAGGCATTGTTTAGTATCCTTTTTTTTTGTGTTTTTGCTTGTTGTTGACAGTACTGGCCACGGGTGTAAACGCATTTGTTACGTCATTTTGTTGCGCAAATCTTGACGCTTATGCATACGAATGATCAGGCAAAGATATAGGTAGGTATATGATATACGAGTAGGTGAATACATACACTGATTATGTAGGTTTTATTTATTGGCGTTAGGTAATACCTATTTTGGATTCTCACTCTCCTCGCTATGGTGGTTGACTTTGACAAGTTTTTATTGGATAGCTGACAGATATCTGAGAATGTTGTTCGACTGAATATTATGCTCTTCAAGGAGTAGAGAGAAAAAATCTTTGAGCCCTCAGCTATCTCGAACTTTTGCTCACCTCGTATAAATTGTGATAAACTTATTATGTTGTTTTTTTTTTATTTTAGAAATTTATGTTGGAGCTGTCAGTTGTTCTCAGGAAATCGAACACGAAAAGCGAGAAAAGAAAGAAAAAGCAGCAGCTTTTTGTTCTACCGCCTTACGGTGAGCACCATAACTATAAAAAGGCTTTCGTTTCTTAATTCAAAACATTTTTTGGATTTACTTTCGGCTTTATGTGTGTGCTATTGTTGTTTTTAGCCAAGCCGGCTTTGCCAAAGCAATATAGCATAAATATGTATTCCTGAAGAAACGTGAAAGTGCTTTCAGTGAACACAAATCGAATGATAAATTGTGCCACTTGCCAAGCAAAATGACATTAGTTGTTGGTGTTAGTAAAAATATCGGGAAAACTACACATGTATGGGAGACGATTTCTGAATTTCCGTCGGTTGGTTTTTTTACGTAAAACGAACAACTTGACAGCCAAAAAATCAATCTATTCCGGATTTTTTCTCAATTCGAAAATTCAACATTAAAGTCGCAATCCTTTTATGATCTACTAACAACTACCTTGCTATATATTCGAAGGCATAATGCAATATGTACTGAAACTCAAAAAGTGTTGTAATTTTTAAAAAAAATCGTATGATTCTTTGGAATTAATTACATTCAACTGCACTAATAGTTTGAAAGGAGTGTTGCCAATATTTCCTATGTAAGAACAACAAGACCGTACATTAAAATATCGTTTTTTTTTAAAGAAAAACAATATAAATACAGGTTCCATTTAACTAATATTTACTCTCAACTGCACTTGCTCTTTTTTATCTGTAGTTATATTTTATATTAGCTGTATTTTATTTGCCGAGGAATAAGGAATTACAACAACAATTGCACTGTCGAATTCCTTCTTTGGAATTGGAAAACCTGCTGTTTGGCTGATTTTGGCTGGTTTTGAAATTCGGATTCCAAGTAAAATACAGCTATTATGATTAATTTTTACAAGCAGTTTTCATTTTACTCCTCTTATCACGTAAACTTATTTTCTTTAGAAAATAAGCGAATTTTTAAACCAAGTACCAAACCAAAATTACTTTGAGACATTGTGGCATCGCCAGCGCCATAAATTTCTATAGCGTCTGTTTGCTATATAAACAGGAACTTTAGTTTGCTGATGACGCCTTCAACCAAGTAAGAGGTTTTATTTAATGTCGTATTATTTGTTTGTTTTAGAAATTTGCGCTCGAGCACAGATTTTTTCTAGAAAAAACGAATACGAAAGCCGATAATCTTTTGTTTACATTCTTTTGTTAATAGTTATAATCCTTGAAATTTGTCTTAATTAATTGGTACGTAACTAAAGTTAAGGATTTGACTTTAATATCAACATGGGTAATAATCAGAATAAAGTGTTGGCTGACATTATTTTCTGTCGAAGTCATTAGAAGTTTGTTTAACGTTTATATACATATTAGTATCATATCGTAGAATAAGAATTTATTATAGACTTATTCTTCCTCTTACCACCGTGACGTAGAAACCTGTCCCCATCTGCTAATAATATACGTTAAAAAATTTCTTAAAAGTCGGTTTGCAATTTTGGTTTATTTAACATTTTACATTTCTCAACGTCTTACAATAGGGAATATAGTGTACTATAGCTTATAACTTTCGTCCTACTGCCAGTAATATATATTCGTCTAATATTAGCATTTAACTAACCTTTCCAATCCCAAAGGAGTGGGAAGGAGGTGTACTATATGACCTATGCCTATGACCACTTGCCAATAATAAGCATTTAAAAATTCAGAAAAAACGGTTGGTATATGTGAATTTCAATAATTAACATTAGCACAAAATTAATGTTTTTTTTTATATAAAATAAAATACGTACATATTTGCCGAGGAACAACAACAATTGCACTGTCGAATTCCTTCTTTGGAATTGTTTGGCTAGTTTTGGCTGGTTTTGACATTCGAATTCCGAACTAAGTCGGCAAATAATATGCAGCTATAGATTGAAAACTGATTTTTTCTATTAACCAGCAGATGTCTCCTCTAGCTCGTCAAAATAAATTTATATTGCAAAACGCACCCCATTTTCTTGTCGTATCGTTTTGTTTGTTTGCTTTGGCAAAAATAAAAAATGGCGGATTAACTTCGGTAGTGTCATTTATCAAAAAACGAAGAGAACGCGGAGGTTTATTAGGAATAATACAAAATAAGACGTGAAATTTTAATATAACTTCGTTTAATATGCACAAGTGCATAGATTATATATAAAACGAATCTAATTATGCCTGTCGGACTATCGCTTACGACGTAAAAACGCAAATGAAAATTTCTCGCTAGAAAGTGGTTAAAACAGCGCGAACTCTAACGTGCGAGCGAGAGCCACTTGTGAAAAAATTGACAAATAATTGTCAAGTAAAATAAATTTTATGTGGTGACAAAAGGTGCAGCCTGTAAAAATAGAGCTCGCGCTTCGTTATTTAGAAAGTGGAAAATATTTTATAAAATAAGAGCGGCTGTGTTTGAAATGGTGGAAGATTAAAACTCATCGCGTGAGGACGACGACGACAGCGACTTTTATTGGCAACTCTGCCACTGGAAAAACATTACATACGGTTGTGCTGTCTCACCGGTTACCAAATCCGCCAACGTCACACAAATGTCTGGTGGTCGCGAAATAAATAGTGGCTCCTCATCAGTCACCAGCAACGGCAATGCTACCAATGGTGATTCTGTGCCCGCAACAATTACGACTACTTCGTCGACAACAGAACCAACATTAGCGGCGATACCTACAGCCTCCTCATCTTCTGCTGCTCCAGCAAACGGGCAGCAACGATCTCGTGGCAGACCAGCCAAAAAGTACGTTTGCACTTGGTGTGGAGAGGGAAAACAGCCACTGCAGTATGTCCTTCCTACACAGAATGGCAAAAAGGAATTTTGCTCGGAAACTTGCATTGCAGAGTTCCGCAAGGCTTACAGCAAAGGAGCGTGCATTCAATGTGACAATGTTATACGTGAGACGGCACCTACAAAGGATTTTTGTTCAGTGCTCTGCCTGAACAAGCATCAGAAAAAGAATGGTTCGAAACACCCAAGTTATAACAACAACAACAGCTGTCGTGAACTGGAGCGCAACAATAAGCTTAGCCCCAGCGGTTCGTGTACACCAACTGGTCCGTTTCAGTACGAGAGTTTTCATGTATTTGATTGGGCAGCATATTTGCAGGTAAGTGGTTAGCTTTCATGGGTCTGAAATGTCACAAAACTGAAAGAATCTAAGAAAATTGAAAGTTGTAATGTAATTCAAAGATCTTTCTGGATTGTCCAGAAAGTTGCAGGCATTTCGTTTGGAAGATTAACCAGTTCAAGTAATAATAGTTGTTCTTTTGCAGGAAACTGGCAGCGAAGCTGCACCAGCAGAATGCTTTAAGCAGGCGCCCAATCCTCCAGCGAATGATTTTAAAATTGGAATGAAATTGGAAGCATTGGATCCGCGCAATGTCACTTCCACTTGTATTGCAACTGTGGTCGGCGTGTTGGGTTCACGACTGCGCCTTCGATTGGATGGTAGTGATAGTCAAAATGACTTCTGGAGACTCGTCGACTCCAATGAAATTCATACAATTGGTCATTGCGAAAAGAACGGCGGAATGTTGCAACCTCCACTCGGATTCCGTATGAATGCCTCCTCATGGCCTGGCTACCTATGTAAAATTTTAAATAATGCAATGGTTGCTCCCGAAGATATCTTCCAACCAGAACCTCTGGGACCACAAGAAAATCTTTTTCAAGTTGGCCAAAAGCTAGAGGCTGTAGACAAGAAGAACCCACAACTAATTTGCTGTGCAACAGTTGATGCGATCAAGGATGATCAAATACACGTCACATTCGATGGGTGGCGTGGTGCCTTCGATTATTGGTGCAATTACAGGTCACGTGACATATTCCCCGTTGGTTGGTGTGCACGCAGTTGTCATCCAATGCAACCGCCTGGCAACAAATGTCGAACAGATTCGAGTTCAAATAAACATCGCAGTCCGCGACAGCGCTATGCATTTGTCCCGGAGACGGATGCAATGCTTCCAGCCACTCCTGTTACAGCACATTTCCGCAAAAATTGCAAAGGCGGACCATTTATTAATAGTTCCAAATTGCCGAAAATGGTCACAGCTCCAACACATCAAAATTTGGCAAAGCTATGCTTACAGGAGGTGCTAGCTGCGAGTAGCGACACGTCACAGCTGTCGAAGTTGTTGTTTGCTCTCGATGGTGATGTGCATATTGTAACTGCAGCCGAAAAGAATTTCACGGTAAGTTCATGTGATATGTGTCGTGTATTATAATATATATAGTCTCAAGAGTACAAGACTTCTTGTAAAATGGATGTATGCTTACAAGTGATACAGAAGAGCAATCCTTACTTTTTACTTTAAACATAAAGACAGGCCAAACACAAAATCTTCTAAGCTTCTAACAAACCGAGTTTCTACTAATTTTCCATGTATTTACAGGTGAAAATTCCCTCACAGTTACGTATGAAAGATGACGAGAGCTTCGCGACCTTCATCGAAACCCTATGCACAACATGCAGAGCATGCCCAAGTTTAATATCTCTTGTACCCGACACCGAGAAATGTGAGGAATGTTCAAATTCCAAGAAACGGCACCTTTCAATGTCGTCATTATCGCCTCCGCCGTCGTCGCATGTTCCCCCTGAGAAAAGAAAACCACCTCCAATACAAGGTGATGTATTGCCGCAGCCGCAGCAGCAGGTAGAACAAAATGAACAGGTTCTCTCGTCGTCCACATCATTATCATCGTCGTCTTCGTCGTCGTCGTCCTACTCATCTTCGTCATCGTCGTCATCATCAGGCAGTGACTTCGCTGCAGATCAATTAAAATCGATGATAACAAAAGCAAAATTCAAGCCAATTCCGATTAAAATCGAACCGAACTCCTCTAGTGACTCACCATCGACTACTATATCAGCAACGTACCAGCATCCGCCGTCGCAGCATCAACAATCCTCGATGCTACGTCGACAGCCATCAACCGCGACGACGACACTGACAATAATCTCTCATCAATCACATCATAATAACAATAATTCGCATTACCAGGAATCCTCCGATTCTAAGGGAACATTGTCGACATCGTCATCAACGGGTAAATATCAAGCTCCGCTAGTAGCAGAGGTGCATCCTGAGCAATCGAACGTCACAGCTTCGTCAACATACAAATCAACACTCTCGACGACAGCATCATTACCTACATCAGTGTCCACGCCATTCTCTGCGTCTCAATCGTCATCGTCGACAGCGGCAGCATCTTCTTCAGCGTCGACATCGGCGATTAGTTTTGCTGCAACAGCTCCGGTTGCAGCGTCCACTGCTGGTACGCCAATCATTATGATGGCAACGGCCACCACACCGATTCCACCACTTCGAACACATCCAGTTGACTGGTCAATCGAAGAGGTCATTCAATTCATCCAGACAAATGACAACACGCTTGCTGTCCATGGTGATCTTTTCCGAAAACATGTAAGTTGGCCTTTTCCATCTGTCTATATAATACAGAATTGATACATTTTTCTTTCGCACAAACAGGAAATCGATGGCAAAGCATTGTTACTTCTCACTTCGGAGATGATGATGAAATATATGGGTCTTAAATTGGGACCAGCCTTAAAAATCTGCAATTTAGTAAATAAGGTAAACGGGCGACGTAACAATGTATCCTTGTAAATATAAATGTTAACATCCGATTAGAGATGTTTACAAAATAAATAGCAAAAAACACTTTCAGACAAAAAAAATAATACTTTAGGATGATAACATGTTGAACATTTAAAAAAGTAAGTTATCTTAGGCATACGAGTAATAATTAGAGCACTTTCAGAATAAGATAACAAGTGACAACACACACAAACACAATTGGACAATGTAAAATATTGACTAAAAGATACAAAAGGAATAAAATATATAAACAAATACATATATTATATAAATTATAATCATGTATTATTATTAATAATATCAATGCTATTATAAGATTATGTAGTATCGGTAAGATGGCAGATGGTAGATTTGGAAGCGGTATGTGAGACACCGCAGATAACTTGTGCTTTTGTTTGTTTAATTTTTTCTGTTGCTTATTCTTATTACAAAAGTTAATTTTTACATAATACCTTTTATTTTCCCCAATGGTCCTTTCTTAACTGTCTATACAATTTGTTAAAAAAAAGCTTAACAAGTTCGCCGCCTGGTAAATTCTCGTCCTGTGGACGAATATTTTTTTTGTTTGGTGTCCTGTTTTAAAAAAAGTTGAACTGCTACTTTTAAAAGAGAAAAAGAGTTACTGCAATTTATAGGGACTGGGACTGCCTGGGTACGTTTTATTTTTAATCTCGTATTTGCTATTAATGTATGTCATTTTTTTTATACGAAAGAAATTGCGTCCCATAACGAAAATACGTTAATTGAGATAATTCTATTCAATTTACGACGGTTTGCTATGCAATGCTGTTTCTTGGCAGACTTCTAGACGTACCTCAAAATTGTCTTGGGACTTGGGTTCATTCATTGCAGTTTTATGCATAGAAGCAGTTAGAAGTAATAAAGAATGTAAGGGAAATCAATGAATGTACTCGGTGTGAAGTGTACACTGGTGTACTCTAAATTAAGATTTTACACTACGGTTCACTAGATTAGAAGCACATGATTTTAGGAGATAAAATTGATATTTCTCCAGTTATGGAAATAAAAAACAAATGATGGTGAAAGGTGAAAGTTAGAGTAGTTTCTGGTTAATACAAAATCAAGTTTTAAAAAAAATTCAGAACAAGATAACGCTACATTAGAGACAGTCGAAATGACATGCATTTAAATCGGTTCATAACATTCATAGCACCTAACAAATGAAAAAGTTCTGTTTTTTGTTTATTGATTGATTTTTATTTAAAATTCATCATCAACATTATATTTGGCTCTACAACCGGTGTCCGTTCCCGGACTCCTGCAAAAAATCTCTCCACCGGTCCGGATTTCGAGCCGATGTCATCCAGTTTGGCACGCCTAAACTCTGGGCGTCGTGGTCTACGTCATCCTTCCAACGTAGACTTGGTCGGCATCGCTGACGTGTTCCATAAATCCTACCACAAAGGACTTTCCGAGCAGGATCCTCTTCGCTCATGCGAGCTAGGTGTCCAGCCCACCTAAGCCTTCCGAGCTTTATTCTCTTCACGATGCTGACATCGCGGTAATGCTCGTAGATCTCATCATTATAGAGTCTCCGAAATAGTCCTTCCTCACATACGTAAGACTTTTCTCTCGAAAGCGGCTAAGAGGTCAGAAGCTTTTTGCTAAGCACCCAACTCTCGGATCAATAAGTAAGTACTGGTATGACCATTGTCTTGTATACCAGCAGCTTGGATGTTATGGTTAAGTTCCTGGATTTGAAAAGTCTTGACAGACTATAGTAGATTTTGTGCTTTGCGAATATTTCTACTTCCTTGCTGTTATCGGGTGCTACAGTTGACCCGAGATAGTTAAAGGATTGTACTACTTCTAATTCTCGCTTCACTATTTTCATTGCGGGACCAATATTGGATCTTCTACTCGCACATGTGACCACTATGTACTATGTTTTGCTCTCATTAGTCCTACATACCGAACTTCATGCATGTACAGTCCCAGATTTCGTGCCGCCTGTTCGATCTGGATGAAAGCTTTCTGTGCAGCTCTTGGGGTTCTACCAACGATGTCAATATCGTCTGCTGAATGGACTTACAGAGGATTGTTCCTCTCGCCGTTACGTTAAGAGTCTCGGATCACATTCTCCTCCAACGCCAGTTTATAGAGGACATAGGCCAGTGCCTCCCATAGTCGGAGCCCGTTATAGATGTTGAATGGGCTTGATATTGATCCAGATATTTTTACTTGGCTTATAACATTGGTCATGATCTAAGATGCCTTTGAGATGGGCGATCAGATTACCCTCTTTGTCTTTGCAGTATGTGCAACGCTGTGTATATTGCGTCATACCGCGGACTCCCCGCCTGGTGGGGTCGTCGCTCTCTATACTGTTCTAGTTAACGGACGAGATTCTTCTCCTAGGCTGCTTTCTTTCGCCGGTGAACTGTTTTTTCATATCTTCTGAGCTCTTTATATTCATCTTCGCGTACCCGCGTTCTATGAGATTGTTGCATTGTTCGGTACGCAACATTTTTACGTTCAGGCGCTAGCTTACATTCGTCATCGAACCAGTCGTTCCGATCTCTAATTAAGATCACAAGGCAAGGCAAGGCACTCGAACACTCAGCCCCAGGACTTACTCTCCCTGCATTTAGGGCGAGTTCTATCGCTTGACCGTAGTTGTTTCTGGCCTCTTCGCTGCGAATAGCAGCTGTGTTGACTTGAATCTGATCCGCGGATGCAGTCTTTCGTGATGATGTAATCCGCGCTCGGAGCACCATATCAACAAGATAGTGGTCCGAGTCGACGTTGGCACCTCGGCACGTTCGTACCGTTATCACGTTTGGGTTGTGGCGACGGTCAGTCAACACCAGCTCTATCTGTTTGCGAGTGGCTCCATCAGGCGATACCCAGGTAGCTTTGTGCATATTTTTACGCGAAAACCTTATACTCGCAACGACCAAATTATTGTTTGCTGCCATCTCTATGACTCGTTGTCCATTGTCATTAGTGTTCTCGTGTAAGCTATGGGTGCCAATGTACTGCCTGAATACTGGCTCCCTACCTATTTTCGCATTCATATCCCAAGCTATGGGGCCAATTTTGTTGTCCCGCGTTTGACGTGAGTCGCGTGTGGCGCGTGTGGCGCGTGTGATGGGTTCAATTTTTTTTTCGATTTCTTTTAAGTCCTTTTTAACCAACTTTCGCACGACCTGGAGGGATGACATTTTGTGAGCGGATCAATGTCAGAGGCCAATTTTGATATCCCGCGCTTGACGTGTGTGGCGCGTGTGAAGCGTGGAAAAAAGAATATACCTTGAAATAGCCTCGACATCAAAAACAGATATTTTGGCGATTATTACCAAATAATAAAGAACTGTGTGACGTGTTTCTATGTGTACCTAAAAGTTTGTACCCGAAAAACGAAGTTTTTTTTTCATTTACTTGTTCTTTTTTCTTCACACTACCATATTACGGGAGAATGATCATTTTTACTTCTCAAAATTGCCTGCTTCTAATCTAGTAAACCGCAGTGTAGGATAAATATTCGTTCCTTATTAGTACATTGAGTATATGTTTTGTTTCAAATCTGTGAAGTATATTAACTGTTTGAGACTTGAGCAGAATAGTGATGGTATTCGATAATAATTCTGAATTGGTTGGAACACATTTTTGCAGACTTCCAATACTTATGTCAATTTTGACATAACTGTCGTTTAACTGCAACGATTTAAAAAAAAATCAAATCATTGATCTGTTGGCCGATTAATAATAGAAGTAATGGAACCCTTGCAGCAAGAACTTGTATATACATTCTCTTTTGTTTTTATGTATATTTAATGTAAATTTGTTTCACAGTTTCAATTTGTTATATGTTCCTTTCGAATTCTAGTTTGTTTCCGTTGTAAATGACTAGTGTCGCGTTATATTTCTGTTTCAAATTAAAAATGTATAAATAATGTTTAGTACCCGAAACGAAAATTCGTGTGCTGTTTAGTATTAGTATTAAATATTTTTTGTTTCAATTTAAAAAAAAAAATCGACTTTCACTAAAAAACGGATATTCATAGGGGGAAACTGAATTAAAACAAAACAACATACTCTTTCATTTTATGTTAGTACAATAAATCTAACATATTATGTATATCTATAAAAAATTACTAAAAATAAAGAAAAACCCAAAATTCATTATATCGCCTTAATTCAAATTCCGGTAAATTAATATAAAATAAAATTAAAAATAAACCTCAACCACAATTATGTCGCGACATATACAATTATAAATTAACCTTTATGTACAGATATCACATATTATATATATATCATCACTTTAATAACAAGCAGATGCATATGAAAATCAAAACATTAACAACCATTAACGTCAACAATACGCGCATTGTAATAATAAGTGATACATAGTAAAATTTATGGTCAAGAAAATAAACAACAAACAAAATTATATTGTTTATAAGTAAACGTCAGGCACAGCAATGTTAAAATTTAGGTTTTTTAAGTTATCTCAAATAATACACAAATTTCCAATAATTGTTAATTATACATTATTGTTATTTACTGAAGTGATCCTTTGATATACGTTTCCGAAAATAGCTGACATTTGATAACTGTGTGAATTTCGATTCGTATAAAAAAAATCTGTAAAAGGAGGGGAAAGGAACGAATCGAAATTCACATGTCTCATTCGAAATAGAAATACTTTTTTGGGCCATTATGATATGTACGTATGCAACCGTTGAAAAGGTTCTGTAAAGGGCATAAAATGTATACCGTAAAAACGTCCGGAAAGCCTATGCACACGCAGCAAGCAAAGTTAAGTGGAATTAGAATACATCTCGCATTTACACAGCTTAGGATAGGTTAGTTTCTTTTGTGGCATTTGCGCTTTTTATGTAGCGTGAAATGTCTCGCACTATACTGTTTTCCAAAGAGGTGGTCCATTATGTATTTACCCAGATGTGTGTTAATATAGGGTGTCCCAACAAGAGCGCCGGATTTAAATTTGCCGCCATTTTGTTAATACGAGTTGTACGGTGATTTTTTTGACATTTGTCACGTACAGACCAGAATATGGAGAAGTATTCAAACCAACAACGTTTAATTATTGTAAAAACACATTACAAAAATGGTGAATGTTTTGCGAAAACAGTTCGCCAATTACGTCAAATCCGGCGCTCTTGTTGGGACACCCTTTATGTTAACATCGGACACTAGAGCGCATCGAGTCCAGCTTAAGCCATTGTTATTATTTATTGTAGGCTGAGTAGCCCACAGCTTTAACACATTATGTGGAGGCTGCTTAGTTCCTTAATGAATGCCATTATATCTGCCAGGTCGATCGGTCGGGCATTCTGCCAGCAAACTGTATGAGCTTTGAAGTATTGAAATCTTTTTCGGGTGAGGGCGTCACATATAAAAAGTATGTGTTATCGATGCAGAAACGTTGGTGGTTCGTTTTCGAATTTCCCCATTATTATTAAGTGGCCATGAAATGGGTCATGTCCCGTCATGTAGCAGACAGGGATCTAAGTGCACGGCGGTTTAACTCAATTGCTTTATCTATGTGTTTTATTAATACGGCCCTTTTCTTATAAGGAAATCCTTGATCTAGACAAGGATAGCTGTAGAAAATTGGTGACCCACTAGGGCTAGGGTTGTCTTAAAAAGTAAATGTAAAAAACTTCGTTTTTCGGGTACAGACTTTTATGTATACATCGAAACATGCCACACAGTTACAGGTAATTGGTAATTATCTCCAAAATATCTCCTTTTGAGGTCGGGCCCCTATTTCAAAGTATTTTGTTTTTTCCACGCGCCACACTCGTCAAAGGCGGGATATTAAAATTGGACCCTGACATTGAACCGCTCACAAAATTTCCGCCCTCGTTCAGGTCGTGCGAAAGGTGGTTAAAAAATACCTCAAAAAACGAGAAAATGGCGCGATTTCAATCCATAAAACTCGCCACATGCGAAACGCCACACGCGTCATATGCAGAACATAATAAATGCTTTTTTGGACTTTTACTTTTACAGCCCTCTAGGTTGTGTGGATGTTGGTTTAAAAGGACCTCAAAGTAGTTGAAAATACAAACAAAAAGGGGTCAAGTCAAGTTAGATAAAAGTTTTTAAAAAGTGTTTTATGTTGTATTTGAGAAGCTTTTTGGTTTGTCTCATCCCAGTTCCCAGTCGATGATTCCCATTCCGCCATCGAATAGCGTTATTTTCCCACTCGTGTATCTTATTCTTGAGGTGGCTTTTGGAATAGCCAATGCTTGGTTCGGAGGCAGTGAAAATTCCTTATGCGCCTGCTCTTGCACAGAGGTCTGCGGCCTCGTTCCCTGTTATGCCTGAATGGCCGGGAGATCACATTGGGGTCATATTGTTGGTTTTGGCCACACCGTTTAAATGTCCTTTTAACGCTAACAGTGCCGCCTGGCTGTCGGAGAGCATGTAGATCTCGGTTCTTCTGTATCTAATTTTGATACATTCTAAGGTGCAGGCTTTGCTTCTGCCTGGAAAACGGTTGAGGATTTTCCTAGGAGTATTCGTATTGTGAGCTTTAGCCATACTTATCTTGCAATGCTACATATGTGTTCGTCCACATTCCGAAGAGCTAATTTATGCGTCTTAATAGTCTTTCCCACACTTGCCTTTTCCATTAGCAGCAGGAGAGTCGTAACGTGCCTAACGAGTTCGTTCGCCCTGTAGTTTCCATGATGTCCGCTCATTAATTTACGCGCAGCTTTTTCATAGATGCTGGATCCATTTGTAGATGGGTAGATAATCTTCAGTAGAAGTAGGAAGTTCATCTAAACGATTGCACGAGACAGATTTTTTAAGGAATTGCTTAGGACACGAATGTATAACTATACCTATTTTCTAATTGTAAACCAAGAATAGGGCCCAAGCTGGGTATTAGAAACCTAGAACCTATAAAGTATAGAGTATCGCCAAAAATAAGAAATATAAAAATAAAAAATTACAGAAATTGCTGGTTATGAAATTAATACCAAAAAGACTTGTAAATGGTCTTTAAAGCCCATGTATCCCAGAATCATCTGATTGGAACTAACACTGGATAGATAAGTGTTTGAATAATAGTCTACTCACAACTACTTCTATGTACATTTCAAACTTTAACCGATATTTCGCAAATAATTTGATCTTGTTTTTAATTATTGAGTGAAAGTGAAGTACTGTTCACGAACAGTGATAATATTTGAATTTTAAAACTCACGTATATTTTCGCAGTGCTCTTAAATCTGTTAAAAGTGTGTATAGGTTTTGCTGGAGCCCGCCTTGTTTATTAAACGACATTTCTCCATTACATGTATTATTTAAGCTGTTAAATTTGAAATTCAATAAAAAAAAATAAAAAATTAAAAAACACCAAAAAAGTGTTATAAGAACACATAATGTAAATTAAAATTGCGATAAAAGTTTGTAGAAACTCAAACCAACACAATACCACAAAGTTATATATTTATTAATCTGTAAAATAAATAAAAGTGTATCAGTTAAATAATATTAACGTATGTATGAGTTTAACTTTATTTAATCTGTATCTATATATATACCTATACTACTAAATAAAGAGGTAAGTTTGCACTTTCAATAGAATTCGCTAATCTTGGAAACTGAGTCGATTTCGATTCAGTATGAGTAGGGGGGTCAGTGGTGGCCTGGTGGTCCGTTAGTAACAGCCGGGCAAGGCTGTGAATTTCAGCAAACAGCATCATTGCACGTAATCGGCTGAGACCAGGCTCAAAGATATTCAAGACGCTCAATACTTGTCGACAAAGTTCCTCTTTCGTTCGTACATCAGGAAATTCTAGTTATAGAATAATTAAATTAATAGGAGTGAAGAAGAAAAAAGCTCCTATTTTTGAAATGGCAGAAATTTCCCCATGGGGATATCTCGCAAAAAATGTAAAAATAATTGAAAATTTTGAAACGCATATCCACACATTTCGATTGGGTATTACTATAGTAAGTGAATATAAATCGCTACATGAAGAATTCATTTGTGAACTAATTCGAATTATATTAGCTGCATTTTTCATGTTGTGATGGATATCCCCATGGTCATATCTACCGGTCTCAAGAATAGGGCCCCAGCTGGGTATAAGGAACCTACTACCTATAAAATATAGATTATCGGCGAAAATAAGAAAAATAATATTTCTGTTCAGAAATTTTCTTCCAAAATACGCATTCAAACAATCGGCTGTTGTAATTGGCTAAAAATGCGTAAAATGTACGCGAAAATTAATGGCTCTTATGTGCAGATTGAGACTACTACAAGCCATTAAGACATCGGCGTACAATATTAAGATAATAAAGCGGAGCTTCTCAGCTCGCCATATATAGTCTAAAGAAGGATTTTAGTTTCATGAAAAAAACCCTTTTTTTTAAACACCCTCTTAAACCCCATCAATACGCCCTCAAACACCCTTCAAAACCACCTTAAGTCACCCTTAAACCGTCTTTAAGACCTCCTTAAAACTCACTTAATATCCCCTAAATTCCCCTCCCAAAACCCCTTCAAAACTGCCTAAAAAACCCCTCAAGACCTCAAGACCCCCTTCAAGACAACCTAAGAACATTTCAAGAATCTCTAAACCCTCTTAAGACCATCTCAAACCATCTCAAACCACATCTAGACCCCCTCGAACCCCCTCCAGGACCACCTCAAGTCACCCTCACTCTTGGGGCCCTTTTCAAGACTCAATACCTTCTACAACTCTCCTCAAACCCCCACAAAAACACCTAAAGACCATCTCAAGACTCACCTCAAGACACCTCAAACCGCCCTCAAGACCTGAATACAACCCTTAAGACCCCGTTAAGACCACGTTAGGTTCCCCCTTAAGACTCCATCAAGACCACCTCATGAAGTCTTCTAAGAACCCCTCAAGATTCCTTTATGACCCCCACAAAACCCTCTTAAGACCCTACTTAAGACCCCTCAAACCTTCATAAGCCCAACTCAAGATTCCCTTAAGAGCCATCCAAAACCCTCGTTAAGACTTCCTCAAATCCCCATAAAGACCTGATGATAGTCACGTTCTTGCTGTTAAAAGAATTTTCAAGTACATCCGAGGTATATTGGATCGAGTATTGATTGTCTTACTGACGCCGATTATGCAGGAGATATCCCGCAGCTCTACTAGTGGATATGTTTTGATGCTATGTGGTGGAGCCATTACCTGGGATCATGGGTTGTAATACAGAAATCAATTGGTAACGAGCATTGATTGTTTTACTGACGCCGATTATGCAGGAAATATCCCGCAGCTCTACTAGTGGATATGTTTTGATGCTATGTGGTGGAGCCATTACCTGGTCATCACAACGTCAGAAGTGCACAGCCTTATCTACAACTGAGTCAGAGTACGTAGCTGCATATGAAGGAATTAAAGAGCTTATATGGGTTCATCGTTTATTTTCTGATCTGACGAATATTGAAGAACTACCTACTTTGAACATGCGCAACCAAAGCGCCGTGAAGCGAACAAGGTTCTTTAAATTTAAAGTAAAATACTAAAAAAAAAAAATACTGAACATTGGAGTACCTGTGCGTGGCCATTAGTCTCCTCTTTCCAACGATAGGCTTAATTTATATTTTCGGTTGGGTCTTGAACATATTGCTGACATTGTATTCCCGACCAACACGCCTGCCCGCGACGCAAACTTATCAGCGAACTGAACATGAACGTTAAATAAATTTTTGTTCATGTACTGTTTCGATTTTAAAGACGTTTCACGTAAATAGAATCTAAAAATTACGCCTTCGTAAGTCGAGCACTAAACAATTGTTTTAAAACAAGTCCCATTAAATTCTGAATGGTAAAAGTCGAGATATACGAGTGGACAAACAGACAAACACACGCACGCTTACTTTGCTTTACCCTTCGCTTTCGCATTTAATGTTAAAAAAAAACAACCCATAAATATTAAAATTTTTCTTGTAAATTCTCTAATCGGGGATACACACACACACACACACACACTGCGTGCTCGTTTTGTGACAAAATCATCCACCAAATGACGCAGCGGCAGCGAACAGCGCTGCTCACAAAGCACAGAGCTCAGGCTTTGCCGTGATCTGATGCGATATAGCGATATTTAAAAATTGTATATTGGGGCCCCCAAGGGACCGTTCGCTCCAAATTTTTACAAAAAGTGTTTTCCATCGAAGACACACATGTGTACAAAATTTAAAGAAAATCGGGTAAATTTTGTAAAATATTTGTATGGGAGCCCCCCGAACCTGAGGTCCGAGGGGCCTCAAATTCTCAATTGTATTGTCACCGGAAATATACATGTGTGCAAAATTTCAATAAAATCGGGCCATGGGAAGTGGGCTAAAAATTGATCAGAAAATCTGACCAGCCAGCCAGCCAGCCACGTGCACGCAAAGTTAATATAGAGAATTTAAAAACCATTTGTTCTTCGAGAAGTATTTTCTAGGAAAGAAGAATGACAAAAATGCGCCAGAATTCGTCCAGATTAATTCAGTCAAGTGGACTTGATAACTGCTCCACTGTTCAGACGTAGGGAAAGTGAAAGATTTTCTCTTTCATAAGCTTTAAATTCTTCGGATAAACTGCTTTTTGACTTGCTACCAAATAAAATAATAAAATCTACAGCCTGCCACTCAGGGGAACGAAGGCACCCTACATAGAAACCGAAACATTTTTGGTATAGTATACACTTACCGATGACAACAACCTGTTTCAAAAAGAATAAGGCAACGACGTGTACAGTTCAGTTCAAACTGTGGTAGGTATTTGTTAAGCATCAGACACAGTATGCCAATGTTTCGAGGGAGAAAAGAGGCGGACATTTAGAAAATATGGGAATACATGTGATGTGTGTGTGTATTAGATCAACGTTTTTTACTTGTCGATTTAATACATAGAATAAGTATTAAGACTGGTTGTGAACTAATAAGCATGTTATTGTACATTAAATAGCTACATTGTCTGTGTTTGTTTGTGTATCGAACGCGTGACACGCGTCTTACTCGGAATATAAAAAATGATATTTTGGACTTAGACACTCACAAAATTTCAGCTCTCTTGGTCGTGTGGAAGATGAAAGATGGAAATTGCCAAAACAAAATGATCGTGTGTGGTTAGAGGGCAAGTCCAACGACAATTTGGACAAGCTGGCTGCTATTCGCAAACAAGCGCTGGCTTCAAGAAGTGTACCGGGAAAAGGTATTAAATGATGCGTTGCTATCTTGGGCATAGAAAAAAATTCGGTAACAACCGCTGGACATTCCCACAGGACTCAGCACCATAAAATAACATAGTTTGATACAACAATTTTTATATAGTACGTTCCAAATTTGATTTCTTCCCAACAATGGACTACATATGATCCATATAATCCATTTTGGAGGCCAAGGTGTCGACAAAAAGATATGCAAGTGTGGTCGCATTGAAGTCAGCTCTTAGAGGATGCACCAAAAGGCAGCATGCAATGCCTTCGTTTAGAGACTCCACGCTATCATCCGCGCCAAAGGTAGCTATATCGAGCAGCAATGTGTTTTACATAAAACTTGAAATGTTTTTAACATTCTCTAAAAAAATTTAACAAATATATTCATATCTGACGAAATTACAGCCATTTGATTTAGTAATACTTCGATCGCAAGCCAAATATATATATATATATATATATATATAATTATATGTATATAAATATTAAAAAAAATCGTAGCGGAAAGATGGACAAACAAACAGAATGACGGACTGACGAGTGAATCGAAAATTATTCTTTCAGGGCAAACACACTCAGAGTGTGTTTGTGTGCTATCACATAATTAAAATTCAGGATTGTTTACAAAATGCAGATGTGCTCTGATTATTAATTTGTGCCTTAATTCTGCTGCCAGTGGTTGGGCGCATAGAACGTGGTCTCTAATGTGTCGCTGCCGCTGGTGACTGCCTGTTGGCACTTCTATCAAAGCACACAACACAGATCACTGCTGGACATGTTAATTATTATTCAGCAACATTTCTGGCCACAAAGGAATGTGATATCGTTATAATTAGAGGGTAGTTATAAATGGCTGCAGTAATAGTTTTTTTTCTTCCTTAATCCAAAATGTTTAAGCTTAAATGACATAACCACATAGCATTTGTTTGAGATACTGTCGTTGTATTACACCCAAGCCCATACTAAACTCAAAGGACTCAACAGGAAAAACGGGTGATGGGTAATTTTATATTTACTTAATTAAAATATTTATAAAGGGTGGCCCATTTGGTACGTCGGATTTTAATTTTTCTCCATGAGACAACGTCTCACTCCAAGGTTTAAGAGGGTACATGTTCAAAAACTCAAATGTTAAATGTCACTATTTAACAGATGTTAAGTTACGTTTTTAACAGATATTAAGTAACGTTTTTAACAGATGTTAAGTAACGTTTTTTTAACAGATGTTAAGTTACGTTTTTAACAGATTTTAAGTAACGTTTTTTAATATCCAATGGGATTTTGTCATGAGGAACTAGAGTTTTTGAACAAAGCAATTTATCAAGCGATTCGCATGAAATTCGGAATGTAGGACTAATATGTGACTTTAGGACTTGTTCCTATGGAAATTCTGGGATCTGGCCAATAGGGTCTGGGATTTTTGGAACCAAGCCATTTCTCAAGGGATTCGTATGAAACTCGGAATGTAGGACTAAGATGTGACTATAAGATTTCTTCCTATGGAAATTCTGGAATATGATCATTATTGTCTGGAATTTCTGGAATAAAGCAATTTCTCAAGCGATTCGCATGAAATTCGGAATGTAGGACTAAGATGCGACTATAAAGGCTAAACTATAATGCAATTTCGCCCCCTTACGTTAAAGTCAAAATCCGATGAAATGCTTTCCATGCGCAGTTTATGCTGCATGTTGGTCAAAAATTCACTTTTCAGCCAATGCATTAAAGAAAAATCGACTGCGCAGTTTACGCAGCTACTTAAAATGGGATGCAAATAGCAAAATGTAAATGTCAAATTGTCGCCCTACAAGTAGACTGTAAGTCGGTTCAAAATATAGCCGCAATTTCGTGCATACCGACTGCCTGCCATTTTTTTGTGCAGCACAAGCTGCGAAGCTACTTTATTCTTTACCGCAGCCGTAGTGATAGTATAGCCTCTGTTCATTTTACTATCAGTGCTCTGCTCTGCTCTTTCAATCAACATTGTGAGTGAGTGCTCTCGTGTTTGGTCGTCTAACAGAAAACAACACTACTATAAGTTACAGAAATAAGAGAACAATGCAAAAGATATTAATGAGAATTAATTGGCCTGCATGTTTGAAAGCGACATTCTTACCATACCATTTCGAAACATAGGCAGCACTACTCAGTACTCACTAACATTCTCTTCTAATTTAATTTAAAACTACTCAAATTTTTTATGAGTTGCATCCAAAAGCTGCATTACTGTGTTTGGGCAGTAATATGTAATATGCAGCAACTTCACAGTTAGTGGTTATGAACACTTAAATCAGCTTATAAATTATTTATTCTGTTGTATGTGATGTGATTGCAGATCATATATGTGGTTCCAATAACACAATCAAGCAGAGCAGAACGAAATAAACATATGCAGTAGTAGGCTGCGGTCAAGAATTCAGACGCTGCGCAGTTTATGCTTCATGTTGGTCAAAAATTCACTTTTAAGCCAATGCATTAAAGAAAAATCGACTGTGCAGTTTACGCAGCTACTTAAAACGGGATGCAAATAGCAAAATTCAAATGTCAAATTGTCGCCCTACAAGCAGACTACGTAAGTAGGTTCAAAATATAGCTGCAATTTTCATTTTCTATCAGTGCTCTGCTCTGCTCTTTCTATCAACATTGCGTAAATGATACAGTGCTCTGTGAGAGAGAAAAAAAATACTAATTTTGTTGCTGCTATTTCGTTTTCTTTTGGCTTATCTTATCCTTAGTCATGTATACAGTAAGTTCGATTGCTGGTTTGATTTTTTAATATCAAGAAGGCGTATCGTACTTGAAAATTTGAGAATCGCCTAGAGAAGACTATATTTAGAAATTTTAATTTCAGTGTTGTTTGGCATTTTGTGCACAAAAGTTTGAATGGTTTCTGCATTTTTTAATTAATATTAAAAGTATTACAGTAATTTATTTTTTGTTATTTACATTAAACAATATTTCCTTGTATTGCAGATATTAGCTTTAATATATTTAAGTAATAATCTTCTACAAAAAATCATTTTAAACACAGATTTTTTTTATATAAAAATGAAGCTAAATTTAACATTATAAAAATGCCGTCTCTCAGTCGAAGAAGAAATGTTCGATCGTAAGTTGGATGTCTGCCACTGAACAATGAATCCACCATCGACCATTGAGTCAACCATCAAATATCATACATGGCATTAAGCATCGGTTCAAAATAACTATTCGATTAATTACAGAAATAAGAGAACAATGCAAAAGAAATATAATGAGAAATAATTGGCCTGCATGTTTGAAAGCGACATTCTTACCATACCATTTCGAAGCATGTGCAGCACTACTTACTACTCTTCTCGTCTAATTTAATTTAAAACTACTCAAATTTTTTATGAGTTGAAACCAAAAGCTGCATTACTGTGTTTGGGCAGTAATATGCAATATGCAGCAACTTCACAGTAAGTGGTTATGAACATTAAAATTCGCTTATAAATAATTTATATATAATGTGATGTGATGATGATGTATGTGATGAGCTACGGTGCAAGTTGTAGGACTTGTATTTAGTATAGAAAAAAAATTTAATATATACGTCCGTGTTTATGTCCCACAGACAACAAGATCTTTGTTTTCTCTTCTTTCGTCCCGGACAGACGTTGTCACGCTCAAAACCCACGGCCGTGTCCTCGACACAGCCTACCCTGCTCTTTTTTTGTATTTAAGTTGGCAACTCTGATGTTTGACATTTGTCAACAGCAGAGGTTATTAAAAATGGATCACTACACAAAAGAACAACGTATTCTTATTGTTAAAACATATTACAAATTTTGCACAAGTTTTGTGATGACTGTTAAAGAAGTTCGTGGAATTCCTGGTATTCATATTTCAATTAATGAGTCCACCAGTCGAATATTAATTAAATAATTTTACGGAACTGGTTCGGTTATGAACAAACAATTTTTACCGTGACCACGATCTGTGCGGTCGGGGGAAAACATTGCTAATGTCAGTGGGAGTATGATGAGAACTCAAGAACATCAACATGTTGGCGTTCTTAAAAATTTAACTAAAGAGTATAGAGATATCGGGCCTCAACACACGGGATGAATTCTACCGGGGGAAAATCGAGTTCGTTAGTGAAGGAAACGATGAATCGGAATAAAATCTTCCCCCTATGCCGAACTGGAATAACGAAGATGAAAACACATGCATGAAAACACAAATTTTCATATTTGAGGTTTTGACAGATACATGATACAGATGATACAAAAGCAAACAATGAAAAATGGTTCATACATATATACACTTTCTTCCCTCAGAATAGTTCATTCCGCGTATGCTTGAAGTTCGACACTCACAAAAGTTCAGCTTTCTAGGTCGTGTGGAAGTTGGTTAAAAAGGACCTCAAAGAATTAGAAAAAAATAATGTTCAACCCATCACACTCGACACACGCGACACGCGTCATAATCGGAATATAAAAAATTTTATTTTGGACTTAGACACTCACAAAATTTCAGCTCTCTAGGTTGTGTGGTAGTTAGTCATAAAGGACCTCAAAGAATTAGAAAAAAATAATGTTCAACCCATCACACTCGACACACGCGACACGCGTCATAATCGGAATATAAAAAATTTTATTTTGGACTTAGACACTCACAAAATTTCAGCTCTCTAGGTTGTGTGGTAGTTAGTCATAAAGGACCTCAAAGAATTCGAAAAAAAAAAGTTTTAACCAATCTCAAGCTCCACATGCGACACGCGTCACACTCGGAATATAAAAAATATTTTGGACTTAGACACTCACAAAATTTCAGCTCTCTAAGTCATGTGGTAGTTGGTAATAAAGGACTTCAAAGAATTCGAAAAAAAAATGTTCAACCCATCACATGCGCCACACGCAACACGCGTCATACTCGGAATATAAAAAATGCTATTTTAGACTTAGACAGTCACAAAATTTCTGCTCTCTAGGTCGTGTGGAAGTTGGTTAAAAAGTCGAGAAAAAAATTCTTCAACCCATCACACGCGCCACATGCGCCACGTGACACGCGTCACACTCGGAATATAAAAATTATATTTTGGACCCTCACAAAATATAAAAAGACCTCAAAGTGGTCGAAAATACAGACAACAAGGGGTCAAGTCAAGTTAAATAAAAGTTTTTAAAAACGACGCACCCACAAAGAGACACTGTTCGGTGCAGATTATGGGCTGGATGTGTAATTGGGCCGATCTTTCTTGAGAATGACTAGCCAAATGGTATTCTATTAAAATAGCGCCTTTAAAATGTCGACCACCAAAAAAGCGATCTTCTAAAAGGCGACCTATTTGTTGGGTCTTTTTGTTGCTCGACTTTTTTATCGCGTGCCTTTTTAATCTTGCGCCTCATGTGTGGTCGCCATTTTAAAGTCGCTTTTTTATAGTAAACCTAGCCAAACTGTAACTGTAAATACAATACGATATCGTGCGATGATATCTAACTTTTTGCGGGATCCATTGGACGACAAGGACTTCGAAGAAATGTGTTTTCAACAGGATGGCGCCACATGCCATACAAAAAGAGAAACCAGCGGTTTGTTAAGACAACGTTTTCCTGGTTTGTATTTCAAGAAATACTGACGTTAATCGGGCGCCCAGATCTTGCGACTTGATGCTATACGATTGTTTCCTTTGGGGTTTTGTGTGTCCAAAGTCTATGCTAACAAACCACAAACAATTCCTGAACTGAAAACAGAGACCCAATGCGGTATTTCTGAAATTGAGCCAATTGACTTGCAAAAGTCTTTATCGTTTATCAAAAGGGTCAGGGTATGTCAGCTTAGCTGTGGCGGCCATTTAGCAACATGTCTGTTTTATAAACCAATAAAAATTAAATAATAATTTACTGTGTTTCATTTCAAAATAAAATCCGGCGTATCCGATGGGTCACCCTTTATTTTAAACAGACACGAAAAACATGGAAATTTTGAAATATTTATTTATGTACTAAAGCATAATAGAGATAAATACTGCTTTGTATGTACTAAGTTTGAAAATTTAATGTTTAGCTGTTTTTAAAGTTTATTGTGCTTTATTTTGAAACAAAACACGAGGTCTTAGAGCTACAGATGGTGGAAACTCGAACCAGCGCATTGTTACTGTTTGCCAAGCAGAACTTTCAAGCGACACCAATTTATTGGAATTTATCTTAAACGTATTTTTTGCTAAAACTATGAAAGTAATTAACTTTTTGCCCCCTGCCTTCCCGATCGTCAATAACATTTTATCTGTTGGTCGGCTTCGCCTCGCCCAAAGGAGGAACAATGGTGTGTAGCGACGGAAAAACACTTCACGATTCGGCAAAATGCCAGTGGAAGTGGTCACAACTTTGCAACAACAAGCCGTCATTCTCGTCGCGTAATCCATAAATCATAAAAGCTGCTCGCTCTGCCAGAAAACCAACGAAAAACCAAACAAGGAAACTTTTCAATTTTCCATAAAACATCATGTGAACCGTACGCCCTTTGTATAAACGCAAAAGATCCTGGATCCTATCGTCTATAGAGGATACACAAAAATCCCGATGGAGTTATCATAAAGTTGCACAGCATAAGACGAGAAACTGTTACATGCGGCATAGCAGTCGGATCCTTGCACTTAACACTTTTTACACTTAAAGTAATAAAATTCTACGGGTGTCGGCCAGTCTCGATAAAAAAGGTTATCACATTGGGAGAACCACTATCACCAGAAGCACCAAAACGTTGTGTCAACCATTAACACTATCTGACTACCCTCTGTTTGCAATGTACAGTGTGCATGGTGTGCCCCCACTCCACTCATCATAATCCATTCGCGCTGTGTTATGTTTTTCTAGTCTCGTTTCTGGTAGGCGACGAATACCACTACAACAAGGCCGAGTATTGAATTCACAGTAAAATGATAATGCGATGATACTAATGATCGCAGCTGCTTGCTGACTGGATGAGGATGAGGATTCATTGTCCACAGCAGAGTGCCATCATGAATGTCTCTCAAAATTTAATGTGATTTTGCGATTTTATCTTGTGTGACACAATACTCTACCAATTGATACCGTGTGTAGAACTTTTCCAGAAGCCGAGAGGATGTATGTAGCGCAACTCTTTACGACTTTTGAGGATATTATGTTCGACAGATCGTCGTAAAACTGCCTCTCAATATGGAGGATAGATTTTCTACTTCCTGCCTCATATGCTTTGGCAAAAGTAATATCATCGTATTCAGATTCCAGAGGAGCGTGGGAACCTGATACCGCAAGAGAAATGATGACATTAAATTAAATAGTTCAAGCACTTTGGAAAGGGTGTGGGCTAGCAGTCATTGTAGGATGTGAACGCAAGGATATACCTCTACAGTCTGGATGTAGTATAACTTTTGAAACTACTAACAACTTGTTTTGCCTCCACCTGAACAAGGTACGAGCAACACGATGACGGCAAGCAGAGTGTTCGCTCCTTGATTTGTATCCACTTTTATGAAACGGCATCAAAGCGGAAATTATTCCTGTATACACCTACAGGATGGAAGCCAAAAAGGTGTTGATTATTGCAGGATGTACCTCGAGGTTGTTGCCTTTATAGTAGACGGCACTTAATAAAGTACCGCCGGCCTGCCGATGCATTTCGCTGTGCAGTGTTTACATTGAAACAGAGGCACCAAACCAGTCGTTTGTGGTTGCGGTGTTCTGCGGTCGGTCTCTGCACGTGCAAGCGGTACACCTTATAAATTTTTTCTCAACCCACCTGAAGAGCCTTAGTGGTTGTATATACCTTGTTGTTGGTATCAGAACATTTGAATATGAGTGGTGTGCGTCATGCTCTAACTATATTAGTATACCCGCCTCTACTTGATGTCGAGGAGCATACGGAGGATTCTGCGGCATTAACCTGTTGAGGAAATTGCTTGCTTTGATGAATGTGGTTATATAAAAGTTAATATTGTCGCCGATTGAGTGAAATTTAATTAGGAGAAGCATATTTATGTCGCTTTCGATGTGGCGTAATAGAGAAAATCCATACTAATTACAACCTGAAGGGATGTAATAATGTTTATGTTTGTAATACTCGTAAACTTCTATATGTATTGTCGTGTAGAAAGAATTCTGAATACTACGAGGCTATATCAGGCTGTAATTTTCTAAACAGCCTATGGAAAACAGGGAAAACTTAAATCACATTGATGTCAACTATACAGTTCTTTTGGCGATACCAGAATACAAATACCTCTGTTTCTTTCCTTCTATGAAGCCCTTTTCTGAGATTTTATCCTTTAACGACTAATTATTCTGCTAAGGAGCTCAGCATTTGAGCAATGAATTAACTGAATGGCATCGAGTTCGATTAAAATCAATCAAAATGACAAAGATCCGGAAGATTATTTGCAGCTTTCATGCTTTTCTGCTTAGAAGTTTTCCTCATTTTTTTTTTGTAAAATAGGCCGATTGAGAAAAAATTAAATTAAAATGTTTATACGATAGAAATTAATAGAATTGGTTTTCAAATAACCATTTGCCCAATAAGCACAGAGAAAATGAGAATAGAATCCAAAATATTTAACATATGTCTATAGATTTTGTACATATCGACTTTTCAAATATCCTTTTGTTAGCACGATGAAAGGAAGGTCAAATCAATGCAATCAGAATGGCATTACTTCCAAGCAGACAAAGAATTAATCAAGCCGGGCTGGGACGTTGGGAACTATCAACATATATTATATGCATATTCAGCGCTAAACATTGTTTCAAATCCATATTAACCATCGGAGATTCTTCATCAGTGAGTGAGCATACAAAAGCTTTGGTTTGTGAAAATCAACCAGAAACATTTCCGCAAATTCCGTTAATCAACAGCGCATTCAGCCACAGCCATTCATCGTTGTCGTCCGGGACGCGCGCAGCCATGCTCCATCCAATCCCTTAGCTAACTCGTTCTATTGATGATGAGGATGACGAAAAAATAGAATTCAACGACAAACGACCGTAGTAACAATAAAATTTGCTGAAAATGCAAAACTATTTCCTTTCGCACATAGATACCATCACAAGCCATGAATCTATTTCATTTCAATTTCAAAATGATATCGAATGAACATCTAATGCTTGGAGGGAGAGTTTCTACAAGATTGGGATTACTTGATGCTCCTACGTTGTCGTCGAAGACGTGCAATATGCACTTTTTCTGGCTTGAATGTAGAGGATTTTCCGTGTTTTGTTGGAAAAATCCAAATAAATATTCTACTGTAAGAAAAAGTGAGTGGGGGTTTTACTCTATATCTCAGGGTTTCATTTCCTAGAAAGATTCAACACAGAACAGGACCAGTATGCTGCTTTACTACACTGGTGTTAAGGTAGCGCATTAACAAACAAAAGATCTACTGGTAAAGGTATGGCATATTTGCATGTGAATTCCTTTGCATATGTGACGAACAGAAATACCTTCCGCGAGTTTAAATTCTTTGCACCGACCTGCACAAGGACACAGCAATAAAGGAATTTACTTCTATTATATAGAAACTGCTTGGGTGAATTGTAATGATCGAGCAAGGGTATTTTCTATTGTAAGGTAAATTTGTGATATACCTTAAGTTCTCGAGCTCGTATATTTCTTTGGTTGTTCTTAGTAGAGAAAACTGGTGTTTGAGAAGTGAGAAATTCCTAAGTTCATACTTATTGAATGCATAGGAATTTCAACTTTTAAACAATTACTTCAATTTTATTTTCTTCTTCAGACGCAGTGCATCATCTTATGTGACTTTACTAGACTCTGGTCCGGTCCCGGCTTCCCCAGAGTGAGTGTAATACATTTTTATTCTGTAATCTATCTTGAAATGCCATTGTCAAGGCAATTTAGTTAGCGATCGACGTTGTTCGTCTCGATTATTATGTTACTCATTCATTCCATGATAGAATAAGGGTTATTTTAATTCATTTACCAGAAGGGTTGAAGGGTTTGGCAGTACGTACGGAATATACAATGTATATATATATATACAAAGTGGGTTAAAAATTGATGGCAAGATTCCACCAGCCACGGACTCACAACAGACAGGCAAGCCGCAGTGAAGTTAATATAGAGAATTTAAAAATAAGCTCTATTAACTAATGTGAGATCTGATATTGATATTTTCTTAGTACGTACTTTCTATATATAAAAAATGATTGTTCATATATATGTAAGACAATTAGACCTAAGCCATTGGAAGTATCAAACACATATTAATACCATATGTTCGTTTCATGCTCCGGTAAGTCCATGTTTTTTTTTTGATCAGGTAGGTGGCGATGGGAAAATATTGGTGCATATGATCGTCAAAGCATCACGCCTAAGCCACTTGACCTATTGAAGCCAAAATTGTACCATATGTTCAATTGGTGCTACTAAAGAAGTTAAAGTAAAGACGTGTCGCTGGAATCGAGATATTCACGAAAATATCATTATATTTATATAGTTATTTCATTTTGTGAAGTAAGTGTTGTGTTGTAAGTAAGTTTTATCCTGTTACTTAATAATAGACTGTAGTACACCCCCTTTACAATCCCTGGGATGAAATGTAAAATGTTAACATAAGCCATGGAGGTGCCACCGAGGTGCCCGGGAACAGCTAGTCTTAATATATAAAAACGTTGGTGCATATATATGTCTGACTATCACGGCTGAATCACTGAAACTTTCCAACTTATACTCACAGCATATGTTCGTGTGGTGCTCCGGTGCACCCCTGGGTGGCGCTGGGGTCGTTTTTTTTTCCGAAAATTCTTATTTATGGTCCGATTTGGCTCAAATTCACACCATTTAATCTATATGTATAAAAGTGAAACTTTGTATGTATGTATGTATGTATGTCTGGTATGTACTGCCAAACCCTTCAACCGATCGCGTTCAAACTTTGCATATGGGTTTTCTACCATAATAGGTACTTAATTGGCATATTTTGAAAGTGGTCAGACTCCTAGGTCAAGGGGTCACAATACGAATTTTTTTTATTGTTTTCACAAATTGCATGTTTTTATGAATCGATCGCCTTCAAACTTTGCATAGGGGTTTTATACCATAATGAACACATAATAGGCATATTTTGATGTGGTCAGACTCCTGAGTCAAAGGGTCTCCATAAGAATTTTTTTTATTGTTTCTACAAATTGCATGTTTTTATGAACCAATCGCGTTCAAACTTTGCGTAGGGGTTTTACACCAAATAGGTATATGTGTTTTGAAACTATAGTTCCTTTTACTATGTAAAAGTAAAATGAAATTTTGTGCGATTGTTATATAAGGAAAGTCACATTTACCAACCAATTTCAATGAAATTTTGAAGGTATATTACTGGCACGTGGAGGATGGTTATACGCTATAGTACATCCCCCTCCCATGGGATGTGAAATGTATAGTGCTAATATAAGCTACATTTACAAACCGATTTTTATGAAATTCTCAATGTATATTATTGGCATGTGGCGGAAGGTTTTTGGCTACAGTACACTTCCCATTCCGGGGGTTCACGTGTACGGGTAGTGAAGCGCCCGGGAACAGCTAGTATTTAAATAAAAATAAAGTCGCTGGCCAAATTTGAATAGGTGGTGGGTGGGGTGGAAATTGTAGTTTCCCCTGTATATGATTTTCATATAAGGAATATTCGAACACGTATACATTTTTTGCCGATATAAGTGCCGATTCTATAGTTTTCTGGGTTGGTGAGGTAGTCAGTTGGTGGGATGGTCAGTTGGTGGGTTGGTCAGTTGGCGTGAGGTCAGTGGGTGAGGGTGGTCTGTGGGTGGGTGGTCAAGTGGTGGGAGGTCATAGTGCAAGAGGTCAGTGGGCGGGGGTCAGTGGCGAAAGGTCAGTTGACATGGCTTCAGTGGGAAGGTGTTAACTTTGGTGGGGGTCAGTGGGAATATTAAAACGAAAAAGTTAGACACTTTTTATTTGTGCCTGAACTTAAATGGGCTATGTTAAACACAAGATTAAAGTACTTAAAACGTAACGCTAACAGATTGTTTATATCTATATTTTATAAAGGTTAATCAAATCTCCAAGCTCAAAAATCTTAAGGGTAAAGAATATTTCTGCCTTTTATTTTGTTAAACACTTTATCATAATTACGCCAATGATCATAATTTATGTTGAATCCTGTGTACTTGGAATAGTTGTGATACTGATAATAAAGGATGCCTTAAAATCAATTTTCTTTCGACAACCTACCGAAGCAATTTATAATGGTGAAATGTACGTACACATCAAATAGGAAAACAACACCACTTTTTATAATATCAGTCGGGCTATTTGCAGAAAATAAGTTTACCATTCTGCCATCATAAGATCCGTCAAAGCCAAAATATCCTTGTATTCAGACACAAATTTGCTTGAGGTGCGCAGGCACAATCATCGGGAAACGTATTTAACTCCGTAATTGAGTTCTTCTAAGGGTTTTCCATTCTCTTTTGTGTGTTGTTCTCTCCTATTAGCGTAGAATAAAGTCCTGACATACCAATGCGTCCAAATTTCTGAAGGAACAATCCACAAAGACGGTGACGGACTATGTGGAGTGGATATAGACGAGTCAACAGTACTTGTATATAACAACGAAAATCGAGCAAATGAACGGTTGAATGGCAAAAATTGGAAATTGTTCCGTTCGTGGCCGCGTCTTCCTTCGTCTCTGTCTTTATTAGGCAAATTACCACAGCCAGTGGTCAGGGTGAGCGAAAGTAGGTGCTGAATGTTCAATCACTTGAGAACTAATGAATTTTTCTCGCGTCTCTTGAGTCAGCGGTTTTTTCTTTTCGTTCTCCCTTAATGGCAAGACGAGGGTGTTTTTTTTCTGTGATCTGGGTCAAGTGAAAGGCGAAAAACACAAAAAAATCGAGACAAGAATAAATTGCGTTTGAGGCAATTTAATATTCCGAAAGCATTTAATCGACGAAGCCAAAGGATAATTGAGAAAAACATTAATAATCGATTGTTACTCCATATATGAACTGTACATGGACTTTTGGTTTCTCTACTAAAATAATATAAATGCGGTTGCTTCTAGACCGCTTAAGATAAAAAGAAAATGAAGTGTTTTACTTAAAATTTAGAATTATATTTTAGTAGGATCTGAAGATGATTTCATGAAAACAAAAACTGCACGGGTCACATGCCAGAGTCATACAAATATTTTTCGAAAACCATGTTTTTCCATGTTCATCGGTTACTTACTTATTACTCCCTTGATGAGCCTTACGTCATATTTTGAAATGGGTCGCAGTCGAACTCCTGGGATAACTTTTTTTTTCTCGAAAACTCTTGTTTTCAGTGACTTTATAAAGCTTTCATAACAAAAATGCAATTTAGAGGATTAACTGCGCCTGATAATGTTACCAGTCGTTGATTACTTTCTTATTACTCCTTCGATGAGCTGGATGTGTTATAGAGTTAAAAAAAATACGAATCCCTTCAATACTTACCTCCTATCGAGATGTGTCACCTTTATTTCATCCTGTTTACCTATATTCGAAGGCTTACAGTACCTGCATGCACATTGCTTACAATTCCAGAAGATTTTTTCATTTTCCCTTTTATTCAGTTCATCTGGTGACAATGAAATGAAGCTCATTCTCCTGTGAATTTTTCATTTTACATTTAGCATTGTCGCAATGTTCGCTCAGCTAGCAATATTCGAGATTGTATCCGCGCGAATGTTTTGTTGCCCAGCAAATACATGCATGGTACGTTGAAAACAATTGTGGATTTTTTCTTGTATTTTTGTAACGAATTGAATATAGTGATAGATAGAGACAAATGCAGATGAGAGCATCAGAAATGCTGTGTATATTACGGAAAGGTGAATGAATGTTATGACTTATGAGCATTACTTTTATGTTATTTTGTTGTTGTTTGTTTTGGACCTAACATGATTTAGATATGGTAACCTACAATTTCATTCATCCATGATCGCAGATACATGAGAAAGTCCTGAGTATGATGTCCAAAACAAAATATTGGTTACAACGAATGTTTTCTCTTGCTTGACTGTACAAACTTCTTGACATCTGAGGGTACTTGTTTATGCATATACATTATTTAAATAGTTTAGCATGTAATTACTGCTGAAATGGAGTCTAGCTAAGTTAACAAAATATATGTCAATCTAGTTTTTGGTACTAAGCTACAAGAATGCCGCTCAGATTCCAAGATCTCATGGTTCCCCATATGGTTCCTTCTCAGTCTGCAAGACTGAAGTTCGAGACTTTTTTGGTGAGAGGCCAATAAAAGAGAGAGAGAGAATAAAGGAGAGGAATATAGATCTGGCGATCTGGGTCTCCACAAACCCTTTCTGTCCTAGTCCCCCAACATGTCCTTTATCTGCCGTGGGCCGGGAAAATTTGTCTTTTATTCTGCGCATCTCTTCCTGCATTATGCAATATCTTATTATGGCCCTACCAGGGTCTGCTTCCCTGTTCGAGAGTTGATCCGCTGCTTTAGTACATTCTATACAGATTTTCGACTTTGTTTTTTTGGCCAGGTCTGTTCAGTTTTTTTCCTGCATGCCTCCAGTGTCCTTGATATGATGTGGAATGCAGCCAGGATTTTTATTTCTGATGCTTGACGCTCGACGCATGTATTTCCTTTCCAGATTAAAGTGAGCACATCTTTCGATGGCATATACAACTCTGCTTGGAATACTCTTGAAAACAGTCCGATTACTTCGGAGTACTTGGTCCTTCTTCCATGTACCTTCGTGCCAGTACACAAAGTTCTCTTTGAGCTATCCGTACGCCAGTTTATGGCTTCCGGGTATTTTTTCCTTCTTGGTGCACAATTTTACTTTAAAGTATTTTTTGAAGTCCAGTTCGCCCATCATGTTATTGCATGGCAGGCGGTATTTGCCTGGCAAGGGAGTCCATTTCTCTTCTGTCCTCGTGTTCTTGATGCCACCTACTATTCTCAAACGTAGTTTAATCTCCTTAGCTTTGCTAGCAATCACTAGGCTAATATGCACCCTAACAATCCCATACAAGTAGAATGATAAATGATAAGATAACACACGAGTCAATATATAATAAAGCACAATAGTTGAGCTCACTGCGCAACATAATGTCACAACTGGATAATTAAGAATGCTCTATAATATAAAATATAGAAATATTTATTAGACTCTTGTTTAATTTTTTGTTTTAAATATTTTAAAAAGACTCACAAAAGACCCCAAAAAGACCCACAAAAGACCCAGAAAAGACAACCAAAAAACCGCAAAAAAAACGTGTCAAAAGAATACGAAATAACCCCCAAAAGACCCTCTAACCACCCACCAAAAGACCGCCAAAAGACCTCAAAAGGAACTCCAAAACACTCACAAAAGACCCCAAAACAATTCCCTAAGTACCCACATAGGACCACCAAAAAATCCCTCTAATACCTCAAAAATACCCACAAAACATTCTACCAAACTACCCCTATAAGACCCTCTAAAGACCTCCAAAAGACTCATAACGTACAACCAATATGTTCAAAAGCGTTTAGTGGTTTGTGTACTGGATATTGGGTTGATCAGCACTGCGTAGCGGACAGTGAAATAGTTAAATCCTGTCGCACTTTCGTAACGCTCTCAATTTCACCCTATACTAAGCCCTGCAAAAGAAATCTAATTTCATTGATTAGAGTTATTTCTTTCTTCGTATCGTAGGCGGGTTTTCTCATACATTATCTACAGAAAATTGAACGCTAAGTAGAACTTAGCTTTTATAATGTGTAGGAGAAAACTGGAATTAGTTAACCTTTATAATTACTGTTTTCCTTCGGCGTATCTTAAACTCTAGAAACTGTAGTAGAGTAAAATCATGAGACAAAAACCGAACCAAATGAAAAACTTTCAAAAAAGTAAATATCCTAAATTACGTTATCTAATAATTTTGCCCTTAAAGTATCCAAACAATGTTTTCAACTGGCTTTACTTGACAATACGAGTACGTTTTGTGGAAAAACGGAAAATAAAAACCAAATCAAAAATTGCAAACGAGCTAAACTCACGCCAAGAAGTTCTCATAAAAAATGTGCACTTTTTCATTTTATGATGGAAAATAAGTAAAAGAAAATGTCGAAGAAGTAATGCAATTCGTGATGGCAAATTGGCAGTTGAAAGAAAGTTTTTCTCCTCGGGAAATTTTTTTTTTTTTTTAAAAATGTTTGTTGCCACTGCCAACTAAAAAAATGATACGTTGTAGGCACGCCGCAAACTTTGTCACTAGAGTTTCTATCTAGATTTAAAGAAAAACTTGAACTAGACGTAAATGTGAAGCATTGTGATGACGATTACATTAGAACGTTGCTAAAAAGTGTTGTTGGGGTTTTTATGCTTCTATTTTGACAACACATTTTATGTTGTAAAAGTATACTCATATTTTCTTTTCAGATATTATTTTTCTACGTTATTACAAATATTAAAAAATGCATGTGCATGCATCCATTTTCAATCTTTCTAAGCAAGTTAAACTTGTATTTATAGCACATTGTAGTGGGAAAACTGCTTAAATTTGGTTGAACAAATGCAAACGAGACTACGACTCGGTGGTACTTGTGAAAATTTCTGCAATGAAAATGCAAAAAAAGGTGCAATGTCAACGGCACAACGCACAATGTGATATATTTTTGTTGGCAGTTTCGTGAGAGAAAATTATTGGTGAGCTCGCCGCGACACTCATCTTGAAATTACATTCATTGCTGTGGTTGATGATTGTTCGTCGCGCAAACCCACAAACTAAATGTTTGCGGGGCGGACCTTGTGAAAAAGGATTTCATTCTATTGCGGCCTCTTCTATTTCAGGCGATGTCATGCTGAGATGAGTAAAAATGGTTCATTCTATTCGACGGAAACGGCTTAGCAACAAGAAGGTGGTTGGCTGCGTCCCAAAATGTTGAAGGCTGCCTTGAGATGTTATGTGCATGGATGCCGTCATTGTTGTCATCTATTTGCAGTAGCATTTTCCCGTGTCATCATGTTGTAATTATAATTTGTCCTTAAAATTGCAATCTTTTTGAATCTATTGTGAATAACTGATGCATGCAGTTGTGCAGGAAAACCGATTTGCAGTGTAGTTCCATTAGCAGCCTTAATCGTATATGAATAGACTTGTCGCAACGTTTTAAGCACAACGATGTAAAATAAGTAAACCCTTTTAGAATGTGAAGGGATTTTAAAAGGAATGGAAAGATGAGAGTTCAACACCACAAAGTTTTGCTGATCTGCTTATTTACATTCATTATTTCAACTACATTACGCTATAAAGTTCTCATTTTTAACCCGCAAATAGCAGATTTTTTTAGTTTAAAATAATTTATAGTCTAAAATTAATAAATTGTGTATCCTCTTGCCACCTAGCAATCTAAATTTTTTTTGCTGTGTGACAGCACAATCCAGTGCTTAACCAGTAATCTAATACTCTTTAGAGTTATGCAAATTACCATCATCACCATCGTTCTTTAATTTGCCAACGTTGTAGTTCTTATTTTCGAGGTTGCATATAGAGTAAACAGATCCTGCAGCTTAAACCACTTAACAGCAAATAAAACAAAACAACAAAATCCCTTCAGCTGCAGTAGTCTAGTAGTGCGAGTTGTTTGTGAATTGCCTCCCGACGTCTACACTCTAAACAACACTCCATGCAGAAAGCTTTTGCAGTAGTCTGGCACATGGAACATAATTAAGTGCAATCAGCGCTAGTCGACACCAACCAACAACTGAGGTTGGGGTTCGTATACTGTGGTAGACAAGTTAATTGATTTAGGACAAAGTTGCAAGTTTAAATTCCAGACAACCGCAAAGCGATTACCAGAAACAATCCATTTTCTTGTTACAAGTAATAATGAAGCAGAGAAATAGGCAGATTTATTCGATAGTGTGCAAATTATCTTCTACGCCCTTGTTGTATTTTTTTTTTGCAAATCAGCAGCTAAATTTATTAACTAATGAGAGTGCATATAAATTTCACTCGAATATTTTGTCTAAGCTATAATTTATTAGTAACAAATTGGTAGCTGAACAAGTATACGTATAATCAAGGATTCTTCTAGAAGAATGAAAATGTATTTGTGTGTACGAGTTTATTATTTATCAACTCATAGATTTTTATGAAATTTTTCAGGTAAATTACTTGCTGGTAGTGGAAGGCTATAGCCTATAGTAACACTCCTACACGAACCTCTATGTGGAAGGACAGAGGGGGGAAATGTAAATTAATTTTTGAATGTACGGGTATATTGACAGGTGGATGGTAAGGATATAGTAAACCGCCAACCACGCGGGGAAAATCTAGTACGCAATAAAAAGAACAATAGTATTCCATTTAAGAATGCACCTTGTCCACTTCTTGACTATAAATATGTACGCTCAACAGCAATACATTAAAATCAACAAGCATATAAAAGTTTCATTATCTTGAGCATAGCCACAAAACGAAATTGTTTTGAATAAATAATAATATAACAAAAGAAACAAACTCTCAAATTGAGTTTTTTACGCAACATAAGCTTGTGTACTCGTAAATTGTAAACTTGATATGTTGGAAAAATATGCAAATGCTATAGACAGGCACTCCCAGAAGTGGTTTTTTTTCAACTACCACCACTGTTACTACCTTTTCAAATCTGTACAATTCTGAGAGATGCAAATATGCAAGCAAATGAAATCAGAATCGATGTTAAAACTGACATAGTTGTGTAAATGGAATAAAATTTGCCAGCTGCTTATTTTAAAGTAAATTTAAGTATAGAAGTATAGTTCGTTTTTATTAATACGCTTGAAAGTTGAAAAAAAAAACCAACTTTTCACGAGTCACACGCGCCACATGCGCCACATGCGCCACATGCGCATACGCGTATTCTTGAATAGGTTTCATGATATTGAATTGCGTTCTCTAGGACGTGTGAAAGTTGGTTAAAAGGACCACAAAGAAGTTGAAAACCTAACTATAACACGCGTGATACACACCACACGCGTCACACTCGTGCCATGAGACAATAATTTTTTGATTTTGATTTTGCGATTTTTTTTTGATCAATGGGATTTGGTTTTTTGAGCTTTCGGTTCTATCACATTTTCAATGCGTAGTACATTTTCACAACACGAGGATGCCTTCCGAACTTTAAACTTCATTTGCGGAGTAGGTAGAACTTTGAGTTTTGAATGACTGTAGATCATAGCGTGTGAAACATGGAGCGTAGTATTCCACATTCGTGTTCTTCGACTAAAGAAAGAATTTCTGAACTGAACGGTACATCCGAACATGAGCTTGATGGTAATCTTATGAGCGTTTAAGTGGCGAATGAATGCCTTGTAAGCAGAAATGATATAATATATCTTGCACCGTGTTAGGAAGCATAGAAACTTTTTTTTTAGCAACGACTAGTAGTTGTCATTTCAACGAGCAAAACGCACGTACATACCTAGAATTGCAAGTTTTTTTATTTCCTTGATGCAAGTAGCATTCATGGATAATGGCTGTAAGTATTTCTTTTAGACGACAGAACACAACATTGGGTTTTAAAACCGGTCTTCTTACCATTTTGTTATGCTCTCAAGGCTAGAATGTAATGTTCTTAACATAAGCTGTTGTTCTAATTCCATACCTGAAGAGATTGTAGGTGAACTTTGGACCGTATATGAGAAGGTTGGAGCACTGTCGTAAGCGAAGGTGAGTTAGGAGGATTAGAAGTATTAGTAGATAGAATTAGAAAGAGTGTAGGAAACAAAACACAGCCCTAAGGAGGACCCACACTTATATGGTAAATATTTGTCTTGAAGCCATCCAAATCAACTTGGATTGAATAGTTTGAAATATAGGTTCTAATCCATTAGGGTCGTTTTTTATCGACTGTATAAGCACGAAGGGACCTTAGTGCTATGGGTAAGTAAGAGGCTGGACAAATGCTGTTTTTCGACTGCTCATGAAGAATAGTCCAATAGAAAAGGATATATGGAACAGCTTACGCAATGGCAGTGCCAGCGATAAAAAACACCTCTTCAGAACTATTGGGAAAATACCATCTGACCGAGCGGATTTGTGTGTGCTGTTTTAGAGATGATGCAGTCTAACAGAGCTAAAAATACGTAGGAGGATCACGCGTTTAATATGGTAAGTTTTTTTAGTCGGTTTTTTATTTCAAATATACATAATGACTGGCACTATCAGTGTTTTAAGCATTCCTATTCTGGTAGATTATAATAAGAACATAGAGTCTAACATTTTGTATAAATAAGAAAACCTTACTTTATCGCTTTAATTTTATGTTCTTATAAACTTTTCTAAAAGTTTTGCTTTTGGAATTGAATTGAAGCAAATTGAAAGTGGCAGATGATGTAATCTACTTCGCCTCACGTGATCGTAATTAATGTTTCATTGTAGGTAATCTATATATCTATAAGGAGTAAGAAGTTCTGGTCTGATCCTGGACTGCCTGAATTATTTATTTCGAGTAATAAAGTCGCAATTGAACAAAATTAATTATGAATAATTCAACAATGGTTTTTTGTTTCCAGCCCAGCTTTTAATTATTGCTTGGCAACTTCAATGATATCTAACTTTACCAGCAAGGATTTTATTTTATTTTTTATTAACTAGCAATGCAGTGGAAATTTACTATACTGTCACCCAGTCACATTTTCTGTTCATTTGAACAACGCAAAGGTTAATCCTAGCAAGTTTTGGTCAGCAAAAATTTAATTAACAACAAACATAATAAAAAGAATACATAACTTGGTATGTACGAGTATACAAGTTTTTTTTTTGTTACGCTTAGTTTAGCATACAACGAAATAAAAGCGAGTATTATCTGTTTTGCAAGACAACGTAGTAACTATAAATCAACTTTTTTTCATTTTAAAAGTATCATCATAAAGTATCACCGACCCAGCAGATCCAGCTTCAGGCTGACTTTGTCTTTTTTTCTGGGCTACTTTTAGTGTCTTCTATTTTAAGAGAGGCAGCAAAGAAGCCAACTGGACCCGTTTAGCATTGTTTATCATCGTCAAAATAACAACAAACAAAATTCATAGTGCGGAAAGACTCATTCAGTTGGAAATTTAATTCTAGTTGCTGCATGGATGTAATTCGCCCTTTCCAGTACTCATTGTCATAGACAATTGACCAAGAGCCATTTAATTTCCTTTTTATGTCCTTTCGGTTGCTGTTTTTGTTAGTTTGTATGATTTTTATTGCACAAGTAGTCGCAGTGTACCGTTTTTGCTTAAATAAAAAAGGATCTACCTTATATTTCATTAGCCTCCCGTGCTTTCAAATAGTTGTAAAGAAGAAATCATGAAGGTCTGACAAGTAAGGTGAGGTTTGTTTGTTATCCGGCAACATTTATTTTATTAAAGTCAATTCATTGGGATAGATTATTTAAAATAAATAAGTAAAATTCATTTAGGCGCCAACGACAGTTGCGACATGTTTTGGTAAGCAAAGCCAAGCAATTCTTTAATGTATTTGTGCTTTTATAATCATGAGCTTGGCATGACGACAAAGAATTCGGAAATGGAAACTTTTTTTACCCTGAAAGCGAAAAATCCTTCAATAGATTTCCGAACGTCTGAGTGCGAAATCTGTGTGAAACGAGCGTCAATGTGGTTTCCCACCGATTTAGTCCATGATTCATAGAGTTTCGATTGTCTAATTGCGAATAGGAGGAATAAGGGAAAGGCACGTCTGTTCAATGCATTTTCCATTTAGTGATGAAGTAATAACTCGTTGTGGTCTAAACATAATTTCCGTCCAATTTCTTATTTGGGGTTTAATGAATTTTTCAGGAAATTGCAGGATTATGAGATATCCTTGGGCGAAAAAGAATTTATGAAATCGAGTAACGTGTCTCATGTTTTTTTGACCAGAGTTGCTCGGGGATACCGCAGTTGCTAATAAATGATAAAATGTTATATGAGCATAATTCCAAGACACCGCAATACTCGTTGTGTTAAACCATCTGAGCCATTTCATGTGTTATCATATTTCGACAATAATTTCAATGTTAATTCATGTACATAGACATCATAGACATCAGTATTAAAGCTGAGAATTATTTTACCCTCACAGATGGTGATACTGTTGGTTGTACTTACACCGTTCTTAATGCCCACAAAATTACCTTGCTTATTCATTTGTTAATTAATGATCATATTCGGCTTATATTCACTAATTAGACGTTGGCGATGTCTTTGGTATGCTCCCAAAGATCTTTGGTAGTTTGTAAAAGAAAATTTGTAAGTTTAGTTGAACATGGAACACTAATTTCTAATTTCGCTTAATAAAAAAGTCTGATTAGTATAGTTGAGCGAAGCTTTCTGTGTAAAAATAAGGATTTCCTCTTAAAAGGACCTGTCATATGCAGTTGAAACTGAATGCGAAGGATATGGATAGGTTGCGTCCTAAGCAAGTAAGTAAAAGAAAATCCCAGGAATTCTGCTGTGTAATTGTCTATATTAACTTTTGCGTCCTGATGTGTGAGTTTGTTGTTTGTGGCGTTGCACCGAATCTTCTGATCAATAGTTAATCCACTTCCTTAAACCCTAGTTTCTTTAAGTTTTGTACATATGTATGAACATACGCATCATGTGTGACCAGGCACCAAAACATTGCAACTCCAGTACAGTTGTTCTTTGGTGGTTGTAAAAGGTGTGGATGTGAGAATAAACTTTGATTAAAGAATTACTTGTTAGACTTTTATTTTAACAATTTAAATTACGCACTAGTTAGTGTATCTCTGATGATAGCTGATAATGATGATGCTGAAAAGGGGTACATACCAATAGCACTGCGACCCATATGGATCTATTGCGCTCCCTCTAACTAGTGCTATGGAGACAGTACCCAGTTTAGGTACCCCTTCAGTCTGCAGTGTTCTATTAGGAAACCCGTAGTTCTTACATTACTTCTACTAAGTCCCATAATCGAGCGGAACCTCTTTGGGTCATAGTTCCCTATAATTTCCTTTGCTTGTCGTAGGCCTGGGAGATTTTATCATCTTAAGGAAGCAGCTGCCTTACTTATTTTGCGTATCTCCTCCCGCATTATGCGGTACCATATGCTACAGAATGGTTCTGGCCCTACAAACGGAATTTCTGCCCCTTTGTTAGCGAGCATATCCGCTGCTTCATTGCCTTCTATGCCAGTGTGTCCTGGCACCCAGTACAAGCGTACCGTGTTTACTTCCCCAAGTCTGTTTAGCTTCGCCCTACACTGCTCCACCAGTCTTGACGTGATGTGGAATGCATTTATGGCTTTTAGCGCAGCTTGGCTGTCTGTCATGATGGCTATTTCCTGACGCACGTAGTTTCATTCCAGATTAAAGTGAGCACATCTTTCGATGGCATGTATTTCTGCCTGGAATATGCTTTGGTATACACTGTCCAATTGCTTCAGAGTCTTGCCCCTCCCGCATCCGTTCCTTCAGCTTTCTTTGATCCATCCGTATACCACTTGATAGATTCAGATCTAAATTCCTTCTTGGTGCTCATTTTGACTTTAAAGTTTTTCTTGAATTTAACCTTTTGCGCCATGCACAAGGCATGCTGGCTGGCTGGCTGACGGAACCTGTTTGATTAATGATTCCACTAATGCCCATGCCCTAATGTCGTTTGAGCAACCTACATTGCTCAAACGTAACTTGGTTTCCTCGGATTTGTTCTCTTCCACCACATCTAGTGGGAGTATCCCAAGAATTATCTCCATACCCGCCATGGGGCAGGTTCTCATGGTACCTGTAATTAACACACAGGCCAGCCTCTGTGCTTTTTCCAAAACCCTTCTCGTGGTGATTAGCTTGGTTCTATTCGCCAATGCCAATGCTCCATAAGTAATCTTTGGAATAACTATCTTGGTGTACATCCAGTGCATTAACCTGGGACTTACTCCGCAGAATTTTCCAGCCACCCTAAATAAATAAATTTTCATCATAAGACGTGAATGTCCGCCAATCTTACAGTAATAAATATGCTTTTATTACTGTCGGGTGAGCGCAGTGTCTCTAGTGGTTAGTGCGTTGGACTTGTGAGCAGGATGTTTGAGGTTCGAATCTTTGAAACACCAAAAGTATTTTCACGTTCCCACCTCTCGCGAATGTCTGGTAAACGTCCGAAAGTAATAACACGGAAAACGTCTCAATTCGCCTTTCGGATACGACATTAAATTGTAGGTCCCTTCCTCGAATCTTGGAATCGCAACGTTCTGTCGCGCCAAATATTATTTTTATTACTGTCTGACTTCACTGTGATCATGTGAAAATGTTTGGTTCTAAAACGTCTTACTTTAATTTAGCAAACAAAGCTTTCGAATGAATTAATTTTGTTTAGCTCCAGGAATAAATGTCGAAAAAAGCTACAATATCTATTCACCAGTTTATCACTGAAAGCGGCGACATAACCGAGAACCAAGAATAGCAATATATATAAATAGTAGTATAACGGTGAATTGTGAAGGATTTTGGCTGTTTGCCACCGTCGCAAATTGCACTAAGCGTGATGGAAATAAGAAGCTAGAGGATTCTATGACCGGAAAACTATGACAAAATGCCTGAGCGTTATTCATCTCAAAATTCATATCTTCTTCAAGACAAAGTGCAATTTTAATAAATATTCCACACCGCATCTTCATTCCAATATAAAAAATATTTGTTATTCCTGCACATCTTTCCTACAGATTCCTAGATAGATAGTATGTAGATATACTTAAAATATAACCTATAGTCTTTTCATATTCTCATTCGCTATGGTTTTGCTTTTAACAAATCGATGGCATCTTATCCGTATCTTGACTTTATGCTCGGATGCATTCCGTTTGATGGAGAAAAAATCCAATAATCATGATGGAATGGAGTAAGGATTTATGTTGGTGTTTTATGTGAATGCAAACGTATCAATGACACTGTATTACTGTCAATATCTTTATCTTTTACTTAGTTCACAAAAAAAAGCGATTGACAAAATTAATTTCAGCTTGGGTTTTCGTCTGCACAACTATCTATGTAGTTGATATAAGGTAAGGGTTGGAATTAAAAATAAAAGTACAAAACAACAAAAAAAATTAAAATTGCACATGCATTGACAAAAGATAGATCAGCACGCGTATTGTAAATTTAAGTCTGTAGAAACAGCTCTGCATACACTGGTATGTTCGATTGAACATTCCCTTCACTACAAGGAGTACACAATGGTATTATTCCTAGACATTGAAGGCGCTTTTAACAACGTCAACATATCTGCGATTACGGATGCACTGTTAACTTTGAGGGTGGATGACTCGCTTGACGAATTGGTTAATCTTCTGCTCACAAGTCAGATTTTTAATTCAAAGCTGGGCGTGTCGTCTGCCAGAGGATCTGTCTGCAGAGGAACCCCCTTCTAGGGACTTAGCGGTGAATGAGCTGCTAGTATGCCTAAGAGGTGAGGGCTGCAGAGTATTCGCTTATGCGGATGACGTTGCCTATGCCGTCTCAGGAAAACATCCGAATACCTTAAGAGTCCCCGGACACTAGAGATTTTTTATCGGCCGATAGCTTGGTCGTGTTGAGCTGCTAGTGCGCATACTGTGCCGATTAAACGTGTCGCACATTAAACTTATTTATCGGCCTATACCAAATCGTTGTAGTCTGCGCACTTGCATACATATTCATACTGATTAAGAGCGCGACTAAACTATCGGCCGACAGAAAGTCTCTAGTGTGCGGGGACTCTAAAGGAACTCCTGCAACATACTATCAACAAGATAGCTAGCTGCACAGATCGCTTTGGTTTAGGGGTAAATTCTTACAAAACGTAGTTTGTCCTATTCACCAGGAAATATAAAGTTCCACATATTAACCCTCCTTCTATAAAAGTCTTCCAAATGATTGTAGTAGGCTGAGATTATGGCGATCAGTGAAGCCTTATATTGGCTGAAGAGAAACGTCATATCCGCTAAGGATATCCGTATATTCTCGGATAGCCAAGCTGTACTGAAATCCCTGGAATCAGTCTCCAAAAATTTAATTGCAGTCCTTAACTGCCGATCATCTCTCATAGTTCAATATCCACCTGTGTTGGGTGCCGGGGCACAGAGACATTCCGGGTAACTCTATGGTTGACGAACTCACCACACAAGGAAATACACTACCCATCTTACCTGAATATTTTTCCCTAGGCATACCGATCGCCACATCCAAACTCATGTTAAAGCGGGTTACTATTGAAAAAACTAACTGTAGGTGGTCAAACGGTACAACTTGCATAGCGACAAAACAGATCTGGCCAAATCTGGATCCGAAACGCTCCAAGTGTTTCATGTCTCAAAAAGATCACACATCGTTGCTTTTGTAGGTGTCATCACTGGACACTGTCTCAAAGGAAAGCATGCAGCAAGACTTGGAGTCTTTTGGAATGACTTCTGCAAAAGCTGCTTGGATGAGGAGGAGGAGGAGGAGGAGGAGACCATTATCCATCTTCTCTGTACTTGTCCAGCACTCTCCCAAAAACGAAAACTCCATATGGGAGCTTTTTTCTACAATGTCAACATTGATATGGGCAGCCTCCTACGCTTCATACGAAGCTCTAATTGGTTCAACGAGTAGGTCGAAATTTTTCACTTTTTTCGAATTTTCACTGACAGCCACCTTAACCTAACCTAACCTTCGTCATCGGAAATACAGATGTGTGCAAAGTTTGAATAAAAACGTTCTCTAAAACCAGGATTAAAAAATGAAGATTTGGACACAAACAAACAGACACACGCGGATGCAAAGTTAAAATAGAGAATTAAAAATATTAAGCTCCCACATTACAAAAGTAACACCAAAAGTATTTTTGACGGTTCACGAGAGGTGGGACGTGAATGGGTGAAAAACGTTCCAAGAGTAATAACTTGTCATCGAAAGCTTCTCAATTTGCCGTTCGGAGCCGTCCTTAAAATGTAGGTCCCTTCCATTTGTGTCCAAAAATATATAAATGCGCAACACAAATGGTCGCGGGAAACTAGGCCTTGGACCGCAATGGTCTGTCGCGCCGTAACATATCTTAAGCTCCCACGTACATAAAATAAAAAGAGCAGGGTAGGCTGTGTCGGAGACACGGCTGTAGGTTTTGTGTGTGACAACGTCTGCCCGGGACGAAAAAAAAAATAAAGATCTTCTTGTCTGTGGAACGGATACACGAACGGACATTTCAAAATGGTATAGTTTCCATAATTCCAGATCCTAATGTCCATATCCGAGAACTTCCATAGAAACAAGTCTTATAGTCGTATCTTAGTCCTACATACCAAATTTCATGCGAATCGCTTGAGAAATTACTTAGTTCCCAGAATAGCTCCATAATGGTTTCATTTAACAGTGTTTCACTTAACAGTTTTTCACTTAACAGTGTCTCACTTAACAGTGTCCCACTTAACATTTTACTTTTTGAACATGTACCCCCTTGTAGTGAGACGTTGTCGCGTCAAAAACAAAAATAGGGTATAATAATGCATCTTAAAAGGTTTTGACATTGACATAGACATTGAAAGATCTTGTAATGCACGTACTATGGTACAAACTACAAACTGTCAACCTAACACTGTATTTGAATTATATTATGTTACAACTAGTTTCGGCTAGGTACTGCCATCAACCTACCTATATTGCAAACTGCGCAAGTAGATAGGCAAATAGAAATAGAATAGACAGATATAACTTTAACTTTGATTCAACACCGCTTTTTTTCGAATGTGACAGAGTCAAAATATATTATAATGCTATTTTTTAGAAATTACTTTTCATTACTGGAAGTTGTGGTCTCTTACCCTTTTCGTCCTTATCCTTGTTCACGTCAAAGTCAAAGGAAAAAAAGTGCCAATAAAAAAACTGTCTGTCACAAGTGTCTCACATTCACAGCAGGTGGAAAAAATATCCTTATCGTTATCATCAATTGTTCGAGCTTGGTACATAAACATTTTATAGTCCGTTCACAATGAAAAATTATGCGAATACTGTCTGCTCGCTCACTTCACCTTGAGTTTACTCGGATTTAGTCCTTCTGCAGGTAAGCTACCTGTGTTTGTGTCAACTTTAATGAAGTGTCCTTTGTCTATGTGCTACCCAACAGGTGGTGCGGCGCGCTATAAATAAATTTTAACTTTAGAGCAATTGTTGAACGAGATAAACTTTTTGCCCCTTTCTTCGGTATGGTGACTTTCTCAATTTTGCCACTAATACGACTCTTTTTTATGTGGATTTTGGCCTTATCCTGAAATGTGAAATCCAGTTATTGTACGTGCGCTGCACGACGGCGCCCCTCATCCTTGTATGATTGCAAAAACACTTGGAACAGCGGTAGCAGATAAACAATAAACAAACTTCCCGCCTTTTTGGAACTCTCCTATCTCTGACAACTTTCAAAAGTCAAAATACCGGCAGTTTGTTTGTTTATCCGCACATGCGCTCTTGCCAGTGCTTTTCAAGAGAAGAGAAGAAAAATTCGCAATAAGTGTGATAAAAGCTTTGTCCAGCATTGGCTATAAAATGGCATCCTTTTCATGGAGTCACTTTTAGTTCGGTTTATTCGCTCGGGTTGCAAGCACGACGTGAAAAACTATTCCAAAGGAGTACCAAAACCTATCTTTTGATCTTGGATAGTAAAAACTTTTACAGAAAATCGTTCTCACCCACAAAATAGTTTTGCGCCGAGTGGTCCGTAGGCGCCTTTACGATTTTCACTTCCGGTGCATTGAAAAAAGAGGCTTTTTCGCGCGGTAATTGCATATAATTTAAGATTTTAAAGAATTTGCTTTCTCGTTAATGGTAATGTTGGATTTATATGAATTTGAAAATAAAAAGGAGTTCGATTTGATGCACTAAAAGGAGATACGAGCAGTTAAACTAAATCCATTTATTTATTTCTGTAACGTGTCGCTTGCTTTACGTTCGTCTCCCTGCTGGAAATGCTAATTGACGATCAAGGATTTAATGCGTCGATGTTCGCACCCTTGAGATAAGTTATTGTTGCGTGCGTCTGTTAACACTGAAAGTTTGCGGAATTCATCTGCAAAAAGGGTAGCCTTGAATGTAATGTATGAATCTTTTTTGAAAGTGCAATTTATTCACAATTCCATTTTACTGATTGTGATCGTTATGTAAAACATAGAAGCAAGCATTCCACATTATTGTCGCTGAGGAATTATTGTTTAAAAGAGATTTTGGGACGAAGGGATTAATTTATAACAGCTGCTGCTGCTATCGACACGAATATAACGAGAGCCGTGTTGTTGCCTATAAAAATAAATGTGAGTTTAATGTTTCGGTTTGTCTGTACGGTAATACTGTCTATTAGTAAATAAAAAAAATACTTTGAGAGTAAATTTGAATTAGCATTTGTTATAATGCAACACAAGTGATGTTAAATAAAGCAGTCCAATTTATGCGAATACCAAAAATATTAAGTTTCTTTTTTCGTATAACTTCATTAATGCTCACTGTAGCGTTTTATGTTTAAGAACAAAAAAGGTATAGCTCCGTTCTTCATATCACGACAATAATAGATTATGCAATGTGAGTAATGGATAGTGGTAATGTTTGACAAAAACTTTGAAAATTATTCGAATAAATTACTCTTGTTTCGTGAGTGTGTTTTGAGTGCCTGTGGATCATAGTGATGTGGAAACACAGAGCTTGACAGAGGATTCCATATACGTGTTGTACGGCGGAAGAAGGAATCTCTGATCTAAACTGTACATCCGAAGATGGGCTTGAGGATAAACGGATGAGCATTTAGAGTACCACAAGTATTCCCTTAGAATTCAAGGAGAGGTGACATGCAACTGGCTATTTTTCTTGAGCACCGCTGGTAAAAGAAGCGATAAAAGAGTGACAAGCAGGAAACGTTCCTGCGGTGTTCAAGTGAATCTATTGATTTGCTATGTTTTCTACACCGATAAGTTTTATCGCACGGTTTTGTATTCTACCTAGCTGATACACGGTAGTTTTAGGTGCACCCGACCAGATATGACAATATACTCAAGTTTAAGGCGAATAAAAGCCTTGTAGATAGAAGCCAGATCGGAGGGAGTAAATATTTCATGCATCATCCAGTTTGGCATCCCTTAACTCTGGGCGTCCTGGTCTTCGCCATCCTTCCATCGTAGACTTGGCCGTCCACGCTGTCGAGTTCCATAAATACTACCGCAAAAGACTTTCCGAGCAGGACCATCTTCGCTCATGCGAACTAGGTGTCCTGCCCACCGAAGCCTACCGAGCTTAATTCTCTTCACGATGTCGACATCGCGGTAACGCTAGTAGATCTCATCATTATAGAGTCTCCGGAATCGTCCTTCCTCACAGACGGGGCCAACAATTTTCCGTAAGATTTTTCTTTCGAACGCGGCAATAGGTCAGAATGCTTTTTGCTAAGCATCCAAGTCTCGGATCCATATGTAAGTACTGGTATGACCATTGTCTTATGTACCAGCATCTTGGATGTCTTGACAGACTATAGTAGGCTTTGTTGGCTTAAGCAACCGTGCGCGTATTTCTGGTTCCATGCTGTTATCGGCAGCTAGAGTTGACTAGAAATAGTTAAAGGATTGCACTACGCGCTCTACTATTTTAATTGCTGGACCAATGTTGGTTTTCTAGTGGCCATCATGTACTTTGTTTTGCTCTCATTTATGTACAGCCCCATACTTCCTGCCGCCTGCTCGATCTGTGTGAAAGCTTCCCTTCTACAGCTCTTGGGTTTCTACTAGATGTCAATGTCGTCTGCGTAAGCCAGTATCTAAATGGACCTTTAGAGGATTGTTGCTCTTGCCATTACGTAGTCGTCTGCATAAGCTAGTATTAAAATGTAGAATAGACTTATAGAGGATTGTTCTTCTCGCCGTTACGTAAAAGTCTCAGATCACTTTCTCCAATGCCAGATTGAAGAGGACGCAGGGCAGTCCATCCCATTGTTGGAGCCCGTTATATTGATAGTGATCCGGATATTTTTAATTGGCTTATATCATTGGTCATGGTCAACCTACATAGTGTCAGTTTATTTGGGATGCCGAATTCTTTCATGGCTTTATAAAGTAGGCACGCATTTTTGACAAAGTAGCTTGAATCCAAGCTGCTTAATTGAGGGCTTAATGGAAATGCACTTAGCTACTAAGCAGGAGGTTCGTGGTTCGAATTCCAGTAACACCATAATTAGTTTTCACGGTGTCCCAACTCTCGCGAATAGGTGACAAACGTTCCGAGATTAATAACTTGTCATGGAAAGTTTCTCAATTCGCCGTTCCGATCCGGCCTTAAATTGTAGGTCCCTTTCATTTGTGTCCAAAATATACAAGCATAACACAAATGGCATTATAAATGAGCATTGGCATTCACAACGAGGCAGTATTTTTAATTCGTTTCACGAATCACCACAATGTTTTACTACCTTCGGGACATTATTGTTGCATTTTGTAATTTTCTATACAGGGAACGGCGATCGAAGTGTTACTATATCAAAAGACTGTAGTTTCGTCATTTTTGAATATCTTCATTAACGTTTTTTAGCGAATTTTAAAAACATTTAAAATTTTATGAAAAATACGTTATTGCTCGATATAGCCACACCTTTGGCGCGAATGATAACGTCGAGTCCATTTGGTCCATTATCTACAAAGAGCTGTCTTCAATGCGAATACATTTTTATACCTTTTTGTTGACAGCGTGGCCTCCCAAATGGACCCTATAGAGAAGTCCATTGGATTCAAGTCTGGTGAGTATGGATGCCATTGTTGCGAAGAAATGTAATTTCGAACGTGAGTTTGTAAAAATTGTTGTGTCAAACGAGCTTTATGTGATGGTGCTGCGTCCTAAATGTTCCGGAATGTTCAGCGGTTGTTACCAAATTGTTTGTATGTCCAAGGTAGCGACGCTTCATACATTACATTTTCCCGGTACCATGATCATGATCATTAAAGACTAGCGGAGGGCGACCATTTGCAGTAACAACTTCCTTATTCTCGTAGGACTTTCCCTCTAACTCTTACCACACATGGTCATATTTTCAACAGTACGTACAGTTGAACTCTAAAAAATTTGTTCATCAAAAAATACCAAGCTGCCGAGATTATTACGTTCGACGTCTTAGCACTTTGCATCTTTCAAGTCGAACTGCCTTTGGAGCCATTGTTAAATCTTGTGGGGCCTCAATTGAAGTTAATTTTTCAGTATCTGTCGAATGGTTGTATCGGATACGTAAGGAAATTTTTTGCCAGTTTTTGCGCATTTTGCGAACCATTTCTTGTGATGTTGCTGTTATGCAATGCTACCAGTATCGTTGTAAAATTCGATTTTTGTAACTTTGCAAACATGTGTATATTCAATAGGACAACTTAAATAAAAATTTGAATTTTTATTGGTTTGTTTTTTTGTCGCAATTAATGGTAATAGGCGAATCGCCGAAGGTAGGCATGTCAATCATTCATTGCTGGCTCGTATAATTTTTTTCGGTTTTTCTCAGTAGATTTGCTTTACATAACCTAAACCATGCTTAACTAATCCTAGAGGCCTGTCTGCAGCTAGTATCGTAACATATCTATCATATCTCTTTATTTGGTTTGACGGACTTAGTTCTGGTAGATCTTTAATAAGAATGAAGTTTTGATCGTATCAGCGGCGGAATCAACTTCGCTATCGCGAAAAAATAGCGATCACTTAAAACACATAAAGAAGTTATTTAGGTTGTCCCAATTGGCTTTATCGTATTGTGATAATGTTATTTTGGGAATTTTTGTCTAGCTGAGAGGTTTAAGAATGATGAATTTCCTTGTATCCCTATGATCGGATGAACCAAGAGGCGATAATGCACGAATGGTGTATGTATCAAGATGAGATGTGCGGACAGCCAGACTAATTGAAAAACTGGCAGACAAAAAGGCATTTAGACCAAAAGAACACTTTACACCAGACAAGCTTTCTTCAGCAAAAAACTGACTGCTAAAGCTTACAAATATTGTATAGTCCCAAGGGTCGAATTATAAATACTTAATAATCAATATTTTAACACAAAATGATTGATTGATATTTGTAAACTTTTATAAGGGAGAATTAATTAAAATTTCTTGCTTATGTTGTGCAAACCCTTTTTTTTTTATTTACGAATAAAAAAGTATATAACCTGTACCCTGCTAATTTTTATTATCTTTCTAACTTTTTCTTCTTAATCTCTACTGAGCAGATGAAAATATTTTCCTTTCTCAATTTTTATCGTCGTTTTCATGCAGAGCATTTAAGGGTAATTAAGATTAGTACTAATGATCAATGACCAAATAAAAGAAACCTCCTAAACACTGACATTAGACAAATTTACCAAAAAAAAACGGAATGTTCGCTCTAAAAAAAAACTAAAGTGCTGTGTCGCATTCTGTGCTCAGTTACGTAGCGGTGGGTTAAGTGCCTTCCATCGTTAATTTAACGGTCACTTTTATTATTTTAAATTGAAAGGCATCCGGCAAAATACACAGAGTTTCCTGCGTCAGCATCAAAAGTTAAGCACATCGCTACATTTATGGGTCGTTGAGCTAATATGGACTTTGCTTCGTCCTTTTGAATAGAATTAATCATTTGGAGTTATGGTTTAAGTTATTGGACTTAAATGCTGAGAGATAAAATAGTTAAAAACGAAGGGAGGGGTTGGATTCACTTTGCATAATGCAATTAATTTGAATTTATTGTATTTCGCTTGGTTAGTTATTACACTGGCACCAATTGCAGGCCATTTGGATTTTTTCAAAATCACAGTTTATAAAAAGGAGTTGTAATTTGGAATAAGCTCCTGAGTCACATAAAGCAGTGGATGAAGTTTTAATTTTAATCTTCATGTTTATCATTCAGTTTTGGGCCACCTGCTTCAGGGATTACCATGAACGTGCTGGTACCACAGAATTTATTTACAATTCGTATCACACATTTATTTTAAGATTATGCGCATACATAATTAAATGAGGATTATTTGCTTTAAAAATTAATTAAAAGGAATCTAGGATCAAATAAAAGCTTAAGAACATTTTATTAAGCTTCAAATTTGAAATAGGTAACGGTCGTGCGGTCAAGATAACTACTCATCCATAGGAATACAATTTCCCAAGTTTGGTTCAATAATTTCTGTAAATATCAATCGCATTCAGAAATTTGTTTGTCGCATAAAGTTACTATTTAATAACTATTACAAATCACATTTGAAAAGAGTCCTTAAATAGCTATGCGAGTATCTTAAGTTAAAAAAGGCTTCTAACATAAAAATCTGTATTTAATGACCCTTCAAATGAGCTAACATTATACCAAAGATTCAGATGAAAACAAAAGCAACATTCACCTACCAGACCAATTGAAAAGCAACGACCATGTCTATTTTTAATTTTTGATATCAGTTCGCCTTGTTACACTATCTGCACACTGCTGTGCTCTATTTCCCTGGAAATGTTGTTATTTTCCTTTCCTTTCGAATTGAAATACGAACACCAAAAGCATGCAAAACACACACACACACACAAAACACTCAATTGGCAATCCCAAAAGGACATTATGAGTTTTCGGCTTCGTTTGTTCGTTTATCTGGTCCGAGTGCCCGTTGCAGTCTTTTGGGAAAGATAATCACTGGGATGGCCGACTACGTAATTGGTATTCCTAAAAGACACAGGATGAGCATGTTAGGATAATAGTCAATTCGGCTGATTGAATACTTTGTCTGGGGAACGACAATTGCTTGATTTCTGTCTACGAAAAACAGGAAGACAGTAACAAAATTTTCAATTTCTGTAAAACCCATAAAAATTTAAAATTTTTTATGTAAATTCTCTAATCGCAGACACACATGTGTGCAAAGTATTCAAACTCGAATATAATTTGAAGAAATTAATATGAGAGCCCTTGGACCCTGGGGTTATTTTTTTTATACACAGAATTGCCGAATTCAATAATTGACGCGAAACAATCAAGCGCGGATTGCATTTTTTTTACTAACAAACTCCATGGAAGCCGATAACGTCGTATTATCAGCAAATGAATGGATATCACAAGTTGTAGAAGACAACAGGTCACTGATATATATATATAAAGAAAAGCGTAGGCGATAAAGATGACCGTTGTGGCACGCCAGCATTGATCCCATGCGAAGATGAGGAAATATCATTCAATACAACTTTTATTTTGTGGTTCCATAAATAATCCTCAATCCATCCAATGTGCGAGGTGTCTAGCTTGAGCGAACGAATCTTGTTCATAAAACAATCATGCCATACTCTATCAAAAGCCTTTGAAATTTTTCATTCCTAGCAAAATGGTTGACGCGTGATAAGTTGAGATGCTTCATCAGCATTATTGTTGGAAAAGCAGGTTGACCAATCAAATAAGCTATAAAATTGATTCAGGATCTCCCAGTTAGCATTTTTGAACTGCCAGAGTAGGCTTTTACGAGTAGGCTCTACAAGGGCTGGGGATATTGAAAATTTGGCTAGTGCCTAGAGCGTGGTCGGAAAGACCTAATGGAGCAGATACATATTTCTCTGGCATAGTTGTTTGAAACAAATCTAAAAGGTGAGGTGATTAGCCAGAAGTATCGGGATATCTGGCTTATCTTTGGCTAATCGTTGGCTTATCGACGAGTTGAATAAGAAGATTTATATCTGAAAATAGTTCAGCGGTTTCACCTGTTCCATCTCTATCATTTGAACAGGTCACCCAAGTATCATTGCGTACATTGAAATCGCCCAAGACTACCAATTCCGATATGGGTGAGTACTGCTAAATCTTGTCTATTGTTTCCGATTAATAGCCAAACTCATCACTAGTGTAGTAAGTAGTAACAAATTAGGACGAAAAAGGGAACAAATAAACATGGAATGGTTTGAAATTTTTAATGATAGTAAGTTTACAAATCAGTACTGAAAATCGGTGATGCGAGTGAATCAGTTCTTCTCTCGCCTCATGATGAAAGTACGAGTTGTCTCATGCTAGTGTAGAGAGACTAGTGGAATGAGTGTCAAAAGTTAAAATCGTAACTACAAGCATGATAAGCATGCGTCACTAACCATGCTAATACACACACCATTCACTAATATTATCATCATTCCTCATTTATGCGACCAAAATCCCTGTTCTTCTAAATATTTTATGTTCTTTTATCAATCCCCCGTGGCAGGATACCAATGTCATTTTGGAATTATTTTTCACATCTTTTAGAATGTGATCGATCGGGAGTGGGTATTGGTAAATACGTGAAGAAGCATCTTCTTATCAGAACGATGAAGACCTAGGAAGGTCGAGATCTTCCAAATGACCTACATAATTTTCGTGACTAGAGTTCCAAACAAGGCAACAAAGCTTGTAGGTATAATAATTTTGTCACAACGTTTGTAATATACAGCAGGTCTCGCCTATAATTTAACACTCTCTTAATTTAAAGCGCATTTTGCAAAACAATAAAATTTAAAGTAAACACCTGTCAATTTTCTTTTTTTCTATTTCCCTTGCTTAATTCAGGTTTAAGTTTGAGTCACTTATCTAAGCGGTCGCTTACACAGACAAATTCGCTAATTGTCATCTATAATCTGGCTCGTTTATTTTAACAATTTTCTTTTTTCTAAAACAATTAAATTTAAATGTCAATAGTTGATATCTAAGAAATTGTAAATGTCGACATCTACCAACTATAGCTGCTGAGTAATGCTTTTCTCTACCGAATATGGTGAGCGTCATTCCCATTATCATCATCTTCGTCCTTATTATTATCGTCATGTTTATATTATTATCATTTAGTTGAACGTTTTCTCAATTAAGTGAGTGGAACCTCTGACCTCAATCATTAAGGAAAAAGAGAATTTTATTTGCAAGGAAATAAGTTTGTGGATGGAGTGACTTCCAGTTAGGTGGTTTTATGGTTGCATTACATGCTGGTTGATGGTTCGTTATTTCTATTATTTGTCTGTACTGGCTATCTCTTCTAAAATGACATAACTCCAAGGAGAATGTACTTCCTATGAGATAGCAATATTGTTATCGTGGTGGTTTGATAAAATTTATGACAATGATGATGAGAAAAGAAAAAAAGCCAACAGGACCCTTATATATTTGGGTTCTCTTTTCTAATTTTTTTTAACTCTGAAAACTTTGACAATTTCTTAGCGTGTCGGTTAAGACTTTTAAATTATTTTCTGAACTTTCCTATTAATTCTATAACACATGAGGTGTTGTTTAGTTTCTCGATTAATCTCCTTAATGTTATAAAAACGGTTTTATAAACAATTTGCTGCTGCGTGAATTATAATGCATATTTACAAAAAAAAACATTTGGCATTCCCTCTAATTAACTCAAATACTCTTGCAGGTAGCAATCGTTTATGTTAATTATAACATATGCAAATGTTTGCACTTAAGGCAAGGACGTTGGTGAGAAAGTATTTTAAAAAAACATGAACTGTAGATGAACTTTTCTTAGGCATCAGTTTTTCCTGTGTGTGCTTGTAAAGTTTTTTTTTAATCAGGACATAACAAAACATAACAAAAATTTCAGCGTTCCAAATGATCAAGAGGCTTCTGTTCTTGAGTTTATATGATCTTGTTAGAGTGTTTGCCAGGATATTTACGCAAAATTCGCCACAATTTGGACTGGGAGATTCGCAGGAGTAAGGAGTGGAGTCCCATGTAAGCGCTCTCAAAGTTGCGACCACGGACTCAGAATTTCGGTAGTAATTTTTAAAACGTTCGTTCATAAACGCGTCAATTATTATATTTAAATCAAAAAATTTAAGAGTACGTTTGTATTAAATTTTTTTTAACTCAATAACCCTAGCCCAATTGACTGATACTGCGACCTAAAAAGATCTATTGTATCGTAGGGTGTAGCTGACCTAAGAGGTTAACTACCTTCCCAATGAAGGATAGTGTGTTCTCAGTGGCAGAATTACGCAAACCCGCCGACGAACATAATGCCTTGTGGAAAATATATCTCCTTAACCAGATTAAACCTGGACAGTCACAGAGAATGTGCCCGGATGTTTCGTCCTCATCCAAGCAAAACCTCATTCAGTGTTTGGACCCAGAATAACTTTGTTAAGGTGATAGCGCAAGCCACAGTGACCTGTGAGAAAACTCACTAGCTTTCTGATGGTATCCTTGCCAAGATCAAGAATTTCCTTATAGGAAAATGGCCTAATTAACCGTTTGAACTGTCTAAGCCCTGGGGTATTATCCCACTGGGCCAAACGAAGTTTCCTTTCACATTTGTCAATCATCGCTGTGATGGTAGTCCAGCTAATACCACAGTAGGGTTCCGGTCCTAAGAACTCAGATTCTGAACCAGCTAGTTCTAGCTAGCTAGTTCATCTGCATGTTCGTTGCCTGCAACACCCAACCGAGTTTCACCCTGTTGAGCCCTGCCGGTGATTGCAGTGCATTTAACTAATTTAGAATCCATTATGCTGGACGATAGCGCTTTCAGTGCTGGCTGACTATCTGAAAAGATATAAATCGTAGCGCCTATAATACCCTTACTAAGTTTTATCCTAGCGCAGACCTCAATGGCGTGGGGTTCTGCTTGGAAAACAGTGGGAATCTTACCCATTGGTATTGAGACTTTGGTGTTGGGTCCGAATACCCCAACTCCGACTACAGATTCCATCTTCGATCCGTCTGTGTAGCAGACCAGACTTTTATTTTCCAGTGCTGGAGCACCATTTGACCAGATTGTTTGGTCAAATATTTTTACCTCAAATAACCTCTCGAAACAGTACTACCTGGCCATGGTATCCAGCATAGTGCAAAACATTCAGTCTAAAATATTCAGGAGTCCCACGTTATCACCTTGTTTGTACCCATATTCTAGTTGCAGCTTGATAGCGCATCTAGCGGCCGTCTTTCTAATATAGATTGGCAGGAGTGAAAGCCCTACAACAGCTTTTAATGCAGTCGTAAGGCAGGTGCGCAAGGCACCCGTTATACCTAGACAGGCAATTCTTTGTAGCTTCTAAAGCTTTATTACCGTTTTCCAATCAAGAACTTTCGTCCACCATATGATGGCCGCGTACATGATAATTGGTCTCACCATCATGGTGTACATCCGACTACATCCGTATACATACATTTTAGGAATAAGACCCCAAGTTCTTCCGTAGAGGCGTCTACAGGCCCACAGGGACACTCGGTTTCGGTTTCTGTTTTGCAAGGATTGATCGAAAACCCTTCTCTACTGCACTATTCTAAGACGGGAAGTAACACACCTTGCATGACATTTGTTATGCTCGTGCAGTAATTACCACTAATTATGTTCGCCAAATCGTCAGCATAACCAATGGCGATGTATCCTGATCTATGCAGATCGGCTTGAAGGTTGTCTATGACAGGTCACCATAGAAGACGCGAGAGTACGCATCGTTGCGGGCAGCCCTGAGCTGAAGTCACAGATACTCCCCCTGAGGAGGAAGTAGTGACTCGACTATCCAGCATGGCCCTTATCCATTGGTTGGTCGAGGCCTCGATACCTCTGTTACTGATTGCTGTTGTTATTGAGTCGTAGCATCTTATCGAACGCACCCTCAATATCAAGGAAAGCACATAGAGCCATTTCCTGTGAGCGAAAAGCCCCTTCTATTTTTAACTAGATAGTAAAGGGATCCCTCTGTGCTTTTTCCCTTCATGTATGCAAGCCGACTTGAGTGACATATAAAATCAGTTTCTTTGACGGCACTAAGTCTTTGCATCAAGCTTGCACCTGTAAAAGTAAAACAATATTAAGGTTTCTTTTTTTAAAATCCTAATCTCCAATATTCGAAAGTCATCTCTGTTGCTCTTTTTAAATTCTCTATATTAACTTCGCGTGCACGTGGCTGGCTGGTTGGCTGGCTGGCTGGTCAGATTTTCTGATAAATTTTTAGCCCACTTCCCATGGCCCGATTTTATTGAAATTTTGCACACATGTATATTTCCGTTGACAATACTTTCTATTAAAATTTGATCGGGTTCGGGGGGCTCCCATACAAATATTTTACAAAATTTACCCGATTTTCTTTAAATTTTGTAAACATGTGTGTCTTCGATGGAAAACACTTTTTGTAAAAATTTGGAGCGATCGGCCCCTTGGGGACCCCAATATACAATTTTTAAATATCGCTATATCGCATCAGATCACGGCAAAGTCTGAGCTCTGTGCTTTGTAAGCAGCGCTGTTCGCTGTCGCTGCGTCATTTGGTGTGTGTGTGTGTGTGTGTGTGTATCTCCGATTAGAGAATTTCAAGAAAAATTTTAATTTTTATGGGTTGTTTTTTTCTTTTTGAAAAAAAAATTGTAAATGAGAGGAACACTTAAATATGTCTTTCCGTATTTAGGTTATGTTCGCAGTTTATATGGAAAGTAAGGTGAACTGCCATAATTTATCATCTTTGTCAGACAAAAGAATATTTGCAAAGAATGCCATCAAAATTTAAAATGGTTAAAATGGTGCAAGGTAAAGAGGAATAAATTAAAAACGTGACCGTGCTCATTTGCAATTCAATTTAAATTTCCTCCATCCATCTGTTTTGTTTCACACTCCATTATCACGCGGCATCATCCCTCTTAGCGACACAGACGTCGTTTTTTCTTAAAGAAAGATTGGAACAATTTTTTTTTTCAAATTTTTCCAGTTTATAATAATAACAAAACGATGACCTCAATATGTTTTTATTTCTCTCTTTTCTTTTCTACACTGAAATTATTTTATGCTAAGCATAAAATATTTCATTGGTTTAAGGTTTAAGAGATTTTTGTTGAAATTTCTTAATTATGGAAAATAGAACAAACAAGATCAATTTCTAGAGAATGTCTCCTTGTGCGCTAAGTAGTGAAAATCTTTAAATAATACGCAAAACCTAATTGCCAATGTTCTTTTCAGTGAATTGCCAATGCTCTTTATATGACAGTGCCTATATATAAAAAAATTGTTTATTTTCGTACATTTCATACAAATTTTATTACCAACGATTTTTCTAAATATTCTAAAAATTTCTGTGTTTATTGCATTCAAGATGATACGAGTAGCACTCATATGCTAAAACTTCTTAGATACAAAGCACTTTCGAAAAGTGTGCAATTCGTGGATTGCACAAATATTGACTGGAATTCTGCTTATGTACCTACTAAGACGGTTCGAAGTTTTTAGGATTAAAACACAAATATTTTATTTCGAAATTCTCGCGTTTTTCTTTGATAAACAAGCATTTCTTTGAAAATAAAGAAAAAAACGAAACAACATTGCAAAGCAGATATCCAAACACCTTGGTCGCCTCTAGGTACGGAAGCTTTTTGTTGCGTATACTTTCGTAAACAATTATGAGGTTTTTCATTTGCATTTACTCGTATACAAGAGTAGGTAAGTAACACTCAAAAAAAGATTACCCATATAAGACCAAAGACTTTTTTGCGCGCAGAACGAGATTCAAATCAACAATAAGTTTGCAAGATTCCTTATGCTGTGAATATATTAGTATATATCTATGTAATACTTTTGGTGTTTACCCTGACAAATTTCCTAAACTTTTTATTTATACTTAACTTAAGGTTGAATATTTTTCTAATTTACAACAATTGATATCGCAATCCTTTTTTCGTAGTAAAATAGGGAGGGTAATTGTTTCAAATAAAAAAAAAGATAAATATAAAAAAATTAATTTATCTACATATATGTACTACATATATGTATACATACATATATGTACTAAAAGATACCGTTCATTATCAGCTAAATCACAACAGCACTTAAGGTAATACTTACCACATGGCTCAATGCAATTTCATCCTAAAATAAATATTCTATAATAATCGATATTCTTGTCCGAATGATAAGCTCCATGAACCTGTCTAACCAAACACTGCTAATTTAAATTAACATTATTGTCGTAGAATTACTGTGGGTGAGTAGCGGTGTAAATGAAGAAGAAGAGGAACGAAATGTTTTAATGGAAATTCTATTAAGCCTGCAGATGCAACAGTTGGAAACTTTGAATTGTCCCGCAGCTACTTATAAGCGTTCAATGTATGTGCTCTAAATGCACAAAGGGAGGACAATCAAGTAATCCTATTTAGGAACTCATTAGTAACTTTATCCGCAAAGGAGAAAGCACAAATAACAGTGCGGAACAAGTGAATCCAGTGCATTAGTAGATGATGGTATTCATCCAGATCGTTTGTCCACAGTTACATAAGGAACTCTGCTTAAAGTTATGTGCAAATGTACAGAAGCGTAAATAAGTTGGCAAAAGATTATGGGAAAATGTTTCTCATTCTCATCCTCAGTTTATCTTTCTCGGTTTATCTATTAAGTTGAATGGTGATGGTAATGGTATGGTTCAATAACTGAGCGGGGGGAAACTACGATAAAAAAAGTACCTACGATAAAACAAGAACGTGCAATAGAAGAAGAACGTACGATATATGGGTATATGGGTATCATAGGATAAAAGAGGAAGAACTTACGATAAAAGAAAGCCAGCTTCGTTGAAGAGAATATAAATTTCAATATGAACATGAATTTGTCTCGGGTGCATATTTACACGACAACAAATTATCTTCAGTTTAAATTTCTGGATTTGAAGAGTCCTTGCAGACTATAGTTAGGTTAGGTTAGGTTGGGGGGGCTGCCGGCAGAAAGCCGGCCGGCAGAAATAAAGATGGTCTATTGTGATGCCACATACATCGAGAGGATTTCTTGCCTTACTCATTGAATCAGTTGGAGCTTCGAATGAAGCGTAGAAGAATTTCGATGTCAGTTAAGGTCGTTGTAAAAGAAGGCTCCCAATTGGAGCTTAGGCTTTAGAAAAAGAGCTGTGCATGAGAAGGTGAAGAATGGTCTCTTCCTCTTCCTCGTCCAAGCAGCTTTTCCAGAATTAATTGGAAAATATATGCCTTGCTGCCCAGTGCCCAGAAATTACACTTATCGTAGCGCTTACGTGAACTCTGTTCAGAGAAAGGAGTGGTGCGAAGAGCTCCGCTCATACATAGACAAGCCGATCTTTGGACTTTGCTAAGTTTGTTGCGATTTAATGCTTTGTGTAAGGCAGTCCACTAGAGCACTTCACCGTTCAGAAATGTAGGTCTTATTACCGAAATGTGATATGGGGTTGAATACCCCATTTGTTACCGATGGCTTTTTTACAGGAGAAGAGTGCCACTGTGGCCTTACGAACTCTTTCTTGTATATAAGGTTTACAGCTTAGCTTTCTGTCCAGAATGAGATACAGATATTTAGCTTTATCAGAGAAGGATAAGCTTGAGCCCTATTTAGAGGGTGGGTCAACATGTGCTCTGCAGTGCCCGAAGCAATTTATCCCTATTAATAAGATCATGAGATATGTGTTATAGAGAGATTGACGTCTGCTTTTTTCAAACAGGTAGACATTATGTGATTGGTTGAGAGTACTTTCCTAAGCCTTGAAGCCTCGGATGACTCTTATATTTTTCCACAGAAGAGTCTCCAGGAGAAACGCTTGGGTTTTCTTAATTCTTTTTTTAAACTTTGGGGATGCTTTGTAGGCTTCTGTCTCTTTCCTTAAGCTTTTGGCTGAGTTGAACAGTTTTCTGCAGCTATTTCTGAGCTGTCCCATTTCAGGTGACCACCAATGTTGTCTTTTCTTGCCTCTTGGACAAGTAAGAGAACAGGTGGAAGACAGTGCTTTGTTGAAAGCCAGGGTGATTTGACAAACAAGCTCATTAGTGCTAAAGTGGATTTTTAAGAGTGAACAGTTAAGCTGTCGTTTAGGTGTTTCTCTGTATTTGAGCCAATCGGTTTTCTAATAGTTCCTGAATGCAGGTTGGCAATGCTCAGCCGAAACCTTCCAGTTTAGAATATTTTGATTAATGAAATCGGAGACAGAAGTAATGTCTAGGACTTCCTGTCTGTCAGCATCTTTACTACAGCTGGGCAGAGAAACCTCCACCACGGTATTCACTAGGTCTTCCCTTTCTGAAGACATCCTGAGAAGTTCGTCCTCATTAGGAAAGTCCCTGAAGTCCCTTCAAACAAGTGTGTATTTCTAGTTTCAAACTGCTACACTTGATCCGAATCCGAATGATACAATATTTTGAACTATTGAAGGATGTTTAAAGGTATCGCAATGGAATAAAAGAAAATTAGTTCAACAATTTCAGTTAAAGAATAACAAAACAGAGGGCTCCACTTTAAACATAACACTCCAGATTGTATTATCCTCACAATAACATCTAGTCATAATGATTTCAACCTCAAACGACACAACATGATTTCAGGTTGAAGCTATCATGAATTATGCGATAAATGTCGAATAGAATTCCGTGACTTGCGAAATGAATGAAAATTCCTTAAAAGAATGTATTGAACTTCCACACATTGCGTTTCGCCTGCCATCGATCCAGCAGATATACGTCATGGTATGATAGAGATATACTCGTGGAAGTTTTGCAATTTTATTATGGCTTAAACGAGCGCTCATCATAGGAATACTGAAAACAGAATGTACCACAATCTACCACAAAGCTGATGGAATAACGAATTATATAACACCACGAACGTCGAGCAACCAAGCAATGGAAAAGCAATAAAAGTTTTCTTCGCACATTTGAAATATTTTCCGTTCGATTGAAAAAGTTTTTCTTTCCCCTTCCGATAAAAAGGAATCATGATACGAGCGAACATAAGCTACGGGAACATTAATCGTTTGATGTCTTTGTTAGGAATTGTGAGAAGGCCATCCTGCATTCAGCATAATAATATAATCTTATTTTTAATGCAACGGGATATGATAACATCCGCTTGTATGCTTCGTGCGCTTCACTTACACTTTTGGTAAGTGAGATCTTCTTAGTATTTCGATAATTCTGACAAACAAATTTAGCTTACATATAGCTGCTTCTAGATATATATGCTCGTAGACTCGTAGATTTGTTTACTTATGTTTCACACACACACCCTAATTGCTCCTAGCCATAGGGCCCGCATTGAGAGCAGGGTAAATAGTTTATCCTAAAAATATTCAGTCCAGATAAGGTAAGATGGGCCGTAGGCTTCTTCAAACCATTTAAAGTCCCCGGCGGTGATGGCATTTTTCCAGCGCTAATACAGAGAGCAATAGAGCCAGCTACAATTGGGGTTAGATTTCAAATACCTGGGGATGTTCATATCAGAGCATGTCTAGGTATATCTAGCCCTATACACTCAATTCAGTTTCCATACAGAAAAGGTAACAGCACAGCACACAAAAAGGTTACAGGTTACATCGCCATGGGATATGCTGATGACTTGGCGATTTCAGTTAGCAATAAGCACAGCAGACCATTACAAATGTCATGCAAGGTTCGTTACTTCACGCCAGTGGTCAGTAGAGAAAGGCTTTCCATTTAACCTTGCAAAACCATTCTTTATTTCCCACCTTTCACGAAGCGAAGTCGAACCGAGCTGGGACCTATCATCATCAAAGGCACCACCATAGATTATTCCAGTGAGGTTAAATATCCTTGATAAACGACTAAACTGTAATTCTCATATCAAGTCCGCCATCGACCGTGCTACAAGGGCCTTGTGGGCCAGTAGATACCTCTACGTCAGAGCTTGGGGTCTTTATCCTAAAATGATACATATATATAATGGTGTTCCAGGACTCTAAATATCTGGTCTGGTACACGGACGGATGGAAGATGGAATCTGGAATCTGTATGGCTGGTGTTTTCGGACCCAACACCAAAGTCTCGATACTAATGGGTATGAGCCCCACGGTTTTCCAGGCGGAACGACATGCCATTGACGTCTGCGCTAGGATTAACCTTAGTAAGGGTATTATCGGCGCTGTTATTTATATTTTTTCAGATAGTCAAGCAGCACTGTAAGCGTCATCGTCCAACATTATGGACTCCAAATCAGTTAAATGCTGCTACGTGGCACTACAACCCCTAGCAAAGCACAACAGGGTGAAACTCGATTGGGTCCCTGGTCCCAGGGAATTGTAGGCAATGAATATGCAGATGAATTAACCAGGGCTGGATCAGAATCTGCGTTCTTGGGACCGGAACCTTACTGTGGTGTCAACTGGGCTGCCATCAGAGCGCTGCTTAATAAATCGGAATGTAGACTTCATTAAGCCCGTTGGGATAATATCCCAGGGCTTAGACAATCCAATAGACTAATCAGGCACTATTGCTGTAAGGAAATTTTTGATCTGGACAAGGATAGCATCAGAAAGCTGCTAAGCTTTTTTACGAGTCACTGTGGCTTGCGATATCACCTTTGCAAAAATAATTTGGGCTCAGACACGGAATTTAGGTTCTGCTCGAAGGATGATGAGTCATCCTGGCACATTGTCTGTAATTGTTTAGCATTGATCTGGTTAAGGAGACGTATTTTTCATAAAGCAATATGTTCGTCGGCAGATCTGCGAAACTCGGCCACTAATGACATACATACTATCCTTCAGTACGAAGGTAGTAAGTCTCTTAGATTAGCAACACCCTATGATACAATAGATCTTCTTACGTCGAAGTGTCAGCCACTTGGGCTAGGGTTGTCCTAAAAAAAATACTCGTAGATATGTATCGTTGTTTCAGCAATGTTTAATTTTAAAACCCCAGACAATTTTTTCATTTCTCGTCAGATGGTGAAAACTCAATCAGTTGTTTATTTATCGGCTACCTATAAACAAAGAAAGACTTTATTTATTTTCCGTTATAGTATAGATAGGATAGCACTTGTAGGATAGTGGAGAATATTTTACACGTGGTTCTTAACAATTTTAAATGTAACCACACTTAAGGTATTCGCTTCATTTAAATACTAGGCATTGGGTGGCCCCTAAATTAAGACAAGAAAAAAGTAAGATGTCTATGTACTTGCGTCTTTAATCCTTCGTGTTTTATCTCGATCCTAGCTGGACAGCGTTAAATCATGTTTACTTACATATGTAGGAATAGGGTTAATCTTCTATGTTAATCTGGCATTGTTTCTATCACCCATATACTTGCTCTATTAGTTTAGGAATTGCTTGTTGTAATGCAGATTTTATGAGCTCTATCAGGGATACTAATATCTCTTCATGAGGTCTTTTACTCTTTTAGAGCCGATTAGCTGTGTTCGCCGTTGTTCCAATTTCCAGTTAGCTACCCATTTAACTACAGTGCTTGTATCAGAACTTTGATTCAGAAGATTAAAAAAGAAAACATTATAGAAGGAAGTTGTCCTGTCTTCTGATGACTATACTAGTAAGTCTGCAAATAAAATTGGCCATAATGTTATCAATCAACAATGGCATCATTACTCAAAAGACCAAAAATGGGGTATTGTTTTACTTCCTAATATCTAGAAATTATCTAAATGAAAGTTTTATACTCATTGCAAAAGATGGCAGCGTTATTCGATACTAAAAGAGTGAATATAACGACCTGTAAGAGCATTCTTTAATCATATCAACAAAGTGATCAAGTGATTGCCACTGTTATTGGTTGTTGGCGCTATAGGGTTCTTAAAATTATTAAAAACTGAAATGTTTTTCTCCTGTTTTGCCTGTGCTTATCCCAATTCCCCAGCCTTGTGATTTCCAACGATTTCATATCATTTGGGTATCACGCGGTATTCCCAGCGGCGCACTTCACCATACAAATAAATGCGGGATATGGAATTAAATTTCTGTTTGTCTGGCTGTGTGTCTGTTTTGGTGCTGCAGTATGTTCGTCTATCTCTCGTGAATTGTGCTTCAAGCATTTCTGCTTGATAGAGTTTTTTAATTTTGAAAGATATTTACCGCTATAAATAGAGGTTATGGCATGGATATTTCTGATAAATTTCTGTAGACTTATTCAGGCATGGAAAATTAATAAAAATTTCATGAGATGTGTTACTCATTATTTTTGTTTATTTGTTTTATAGTATGAACGATGTTAAATATTTATTTAATTTTCATTAGGGAAATTATTCTTTTGCAATACTGAGTCTGTTGCATACATAATATCGGGTTGATTTTTATTTATAAACCATAAGTGCTGTTTATCTGGTGATAGAGTTACTTTACTTGCTATTTCATAAACAAAACTACCCAATGTACGTTTTTAGAGTTATGAGTACCTGGCATTCGCAAGATATGGCATTACTAATCAAACTCAATGTATTTTTCTAATATCATGCTTCAAAAGACTACTGTCAAATTTTCATTCAGGTGCGGAGTTCAGTTTGTGTTTGGCGGTCATCAAAACTGATCTACTTCCGTGTTTTTATAGAAATGTAAAAAGGCTAGTATCGAGCAACATATCAACTTAATGATGTTTTGCTCTCTTCCTATCATGTCCCTAAGACTAGCTTGTGTATACGAAAGTTTCCCTGGTGGAACGACGAGTTGGCTAAGCTTGGGAAGAATGTCAGAAAACTCTTCAACATTGCTAAACTCACGAAGCGTTGGGGCGAATATTGGTTCGCCCTTAAAGATTACAACTCATAATTAAGACGATCCAAACCTGCCACATTATTTAAGAATCGGACAAACTGTGTAGGTTTATTAAGAAGGCTGATGGCACCTACACGCACCTACTATAGGTTCATTTCTCAGGTTCGTCTACTCGTGCACCATACACGTACACGAACGCATCTGACCAAAGTGTCTGTATTACTAGTAGGGTAAAAAGTTTATCAGGTAAAATCTTCAGTCCGGATAAAGTTAAATGGGCAGTAAGCCCTTTTAAACCTTTCAAAGCTCCCGGCGGTGATTGGATCTTTCCAGCGCTTCAACAAAAGGCAATCAATATCATCCTACCGGGTATGATTGCTTTATTTAGAGCCAGATACAACTGGGGTACATTCCTACTATCTGGTGACTGGTAAATGTGATATTTATCCACAAACCAGGCCATAGGCCTAATAATCAGCCTGCAGACCTATTATAAGTCTAACATCATTTTCCTCAGAACCATGGAGAGACTTCATCTAGAGCCATCTACACTCATGTCAGTTTAGACAAAAGGAAAGACAAAAGCACAAAAGGTGCCCTTCACTTTCTTGTAAAGAAGATACATTGAGGTTGCTTTCGATAACACTGGCTACGACTCAATTGCAAGGGCAATCAGTAGCAGAGGTATCGAAGACTCGACCAATCATTGGATAAGTGCCATGCTTGAAAGTCGGGATATTATTTCCTCCTCGGAAAAGTTGTCTGTGACTGCAGTTAAGAGATGTTTTGGATTTTTGGACACAAATGGAAGGGACCTACAATTTAAAGCCGGCTCCGAACGGCGAATTGAGAAGCTTTCCGTGACAAGTTATTACTCTCGGAACGTTTGTCACCCATTCGCGAGAGGTGGGTGAAAAATACTTTTGGTGTTACTGGGATTCGAACCTCCTGCGCAGTAGCCACGCGAATTTCCACTGAGTCACGGCTTTTTTTATCTTTTTTTTTTAATTTTTTTTGTTATGTTTGTTTTATTTTTTTTTTCTCCAAAATGTAAGTAATATTAATAAACCGTGCAAAGCAAGAGAACATTTTTTATACTCACTTGTATGAAAATATGAATTGAAATAAATTGAAATTGCAATTATTATTAACTGGTGCAGTTATGTTCCGGCACTGGACGCTAGAGGTCTGGTCTGGTTCACAGATGGATCGAAGATGGAAACTGGGGTTGGAGCTGGTGTCTTTGGACTCAACCCCAAAGTCTCGATACCAATCGGAAAATTCCAACGGTTTTCCAGGCAGAACTCCATGCCATTGAGACCTGCGCCAGAATTAATCTAAGTAAAGGAATGAAGAGTGCTATATTATATATCTTTTCAGATAGCAGCACTTAGAGCATTGTCGTCCAATTTAATGGACTCGATATCAGTCAGAAGCTGTTAGGATGCACTGCAATCTCTTGCCAGACACAAAAAAGTCACACTCGGATGGGATTCTGGTCATCAGGAAATTGCAGGTAACGAATCTTCAGATGAACTAGCTAGAGAGCTGCTGAGTCAGAATCTGCGTTCATAGAACCTGAACCCTACTGTGGTATCAATTGGGCTGCCGCCACAGCACTGATAAATTGTTGGGATCACAAACTTCGTCTGGTTCACTGGGAAAGCGTCCAGGGGCTTAGGCAATCCAAACAATTAATCAGGAAATCCTTAATTTTAATAGGGATAGCATTATGAAGTTGGTGAGCTTTCTAACAGGTCATTGTGGCTTGCGATGTCACCTTAGCAAAATTGGTTTGGGCTCAGAGACAGAATGTAGGTTTCGCTTGGAAGATAAAGAGTCATCCGAGCACATTCTCTGTGAATTCCCAGCATTACTGTTGCTAAGGAGACGCATCTTCACAAGGAAATATGCTCGACAGCGGAGTTGAGAAATTCTGCCAATAAGGATGTACTATCGTTCATTAGGGAGGTGGTATTAACAAACTCTAAGATACAATTAGATCATTCAGGTCACAGTGTCAGCCATATGAGCTAAGGTATTAAAATAAAAAAAATCCACGCGATGCCGTTTTTGCTTACAGTTGGAAACAAACGTACTCTGTGACGACTTCGGAGACATGTTTGGCGATGTTCAATCATGATTCAAAACAACTTCTCCTTCAATTAATATCTTTGGACGAAACATATCGATCCATTCCTATACACCTGAGATTCAAAACAATGAATATCTTCCTGCGAATTGGAGGCTGTCTCGTGGCTCTTCTTAATAGTGTTGCGCATCTTTATTCTGTGTATATACAAAACGCATACAGCTGAAAAACGCAAAAGTCATTCCATCTGATTGAATGGTTATGGCTACAGATTTCTGAAAACATCGATTGCCTAGAAGAGAAAAGAAAAAAAACTGGCGAATATTAGTCTAACTTATTGGACCGTTTCAACAAAGTTGACATTGAGACAAACGCATATTTCGAAGGGTTTGAAAAATCGTACTATTCAGAACGTTATGTTGAAAAATAAAATGATTTTGGTACAAGAAAACGTTTTTTTTTCTTCTAAGCAATGAAATAAGTTACGTACATCCTAGCAAAAATTAACACATTCATTAAAATCTAAATTTGGATATTTATTATAGAGCCATCGGAAAGGGGTGTTCCCCTTTGTTTATGTTCTTTTTCGGATAGATATGATTTTTTTTAGATTAATATAGGTTTAGGGGTACGTTTTATAAGAAATTAATAAGTACTTTACCAAACAATGTTTAACATTTTGTGGAATAAAGAATCTTAGTTTATAAAAGTTATCATAGATATTACTCACAATGTTTACTTTGTTCTTTGTTATAAAGTTAGTAAACGGCTGTTCTGTCAATTTTGCACAATATTATGTATACATACTTATAAATGAAAATAATTTTTTAATATTGTTCGCGATTGTTCATAAATAAAAGTTCAAGAGGAAATCGTTGTGTGTCAGTGGAATTTTCTTTTCTTTTGTCTCGAATTTTACTTACATTTAGCGCCAATTGGCATTCCGACTGTGCCAATGATATAAGTCGTAATTAAAAAACTCGTACTCATACGAGTACCTTAATGAAAGTACCTTCATTTTCATGTCACGAACCAAACATATGTGTGGTGTGTGTGTGTGTGTGCCCACACCATTTCATCCCTACCTCATGAAAAGATAATCTCTGCAGTTCAGTCATCGGGTCGTCAACGAGGTGCACCACACGTTCCAACAACACAGAGGAAATTGTTAAACATTTACTACGCGGTATTTTGTTTCCACTCTGCTACAATTTAGCAATCACTGCACGAACGCATTGATGTACCTATGACTGTGGCGGTACACATACACAACATATTTAATCCCTGCAATTAGGGAAACAACCACCAGTGGAGAAGTCAATCTACAAGGGGTGCACCGCGAGCAGTTGGTCGTCTTTCTCCCTCTCTGTATGTCATTGAGCTTGGTCTTTCTTGTACTCGTATGTATCATCCTCCTACGTTGCCACCATCGCATCACTTCACAAACTTTTAGCTTTCGCATTCATTTGGATAATTTTAATGAGGATGTTCCGCCGCCTTGCGCCTTCTCGAATGGTTGTGTAGTCTGTTCGGTTATGTTTACACTGTGGAGCATGCCCCCCCCCAACCTGTTAATGATGAGGTGGTGCGACTAAGAAGAGAATTCCTGTGAATGCGCTTTTTGCATCCGCAATTGTGAAGAATCCATACAATTATGCACCAGATGAAAATTTTCCAACAGTTTTAGTTTGTTTTATGTCCATTTTGCCATTTTAACCGCTGGAGCCTTTATGATTTATGTATTGTATGTATGCTAAGAAAATAGAGGTTGGACCTGTTGATTACAGGGCACGATAGACAAGAGAGACTCGTACTGTTTTGCGGCTCCCCTTGCTAAATATAATATTTACAGATAGAAGCGATATGGATAAAATATCATTATGGAAAGTTTCTGGGTTAACTGTGTTAGGCGAGCAAAAGTTCTTTCCGTCAATTGTTCCATTGCGGCTATGTTAACATTCTTAACCAAATTTATGCATAGTAATTATAATTGCTGTCGCAAAAATGTGCATCACTATTACAAAGTGACTGGATAAAAATTTAATTAATTCTAGTTTTATCGCTAAATGAGTTGAGTTGCTGTGGTCGGACATGAATGTCATAAGATAGACTAGAAACGTCAGCAGTTTAATTCAAAATGGAAACTATAATAAGTGTTATCTTTTCTTGTCCAATATGGAACAACATTTTAGTAATGAAAGAGGATGTTTAATGATGTGACGTGACTTTTGACTTTTGATAAATTTGATTCGCGTGGAATATGGAATTTGTGGAGCAAGCCGAATTCTATTAGTGAGTTAGTGAATACAGCCATTGTAACGAAATGCCATAGCTACAAATAATATGTCTAAGGGTTTTCACACTGTCCGTCCGATCTATTTACCCAGCATGTTGGGTTTTTCATTTCGTCCGTTCAGGCAAAAACCAGAAATGCCGATAATGTGTGTAGATCATTGGCAGCCGCCACACAACACATGAATATCTGACAAATAAAATTATAGCTCAGTTCCAAATATATGGCGAATTATAAAATTCACACCAGGTTTTTGTGAAATATCAATTACGTTCGGACATTTTTCTTCACAAAATTGTCGACTTCATTACATGATAGACCACGGGCTGAAGTGCTGACCGAACTTATCAGCATTTTGTTAGCTGACATCAAATCAGCACAAAATAAATTTAAGAAACAGACTAGGCGACAGTCTTGAAACTTCGCAACTATTTTGAGGGTTTTCAAATTTGAACATTATAGCATTCATTTCAGACCGGACAGCCGTCTAAAAACTGAGTCAAAAATCCCCCGTTTGCATTGTCACGCCTTGTTTTATAGACTTTCAGAATTCCCTTCCCCTTCCGTTGCCACGCCTTGTTTTATTAGACTTTCAGCTTTCCCCTTCCCCATCGTATTCGGCCATCAACCCGCCTCCCGCAAAGTCTCGTCAATTACGTAGTCACTTCATGTTCGTGGTCCAAAAGCCACCATGCCCCGCAGACGTTACAACAAGTCGCATCAAATTGAATGGTAGAAGTACTCTTATACGAGTAGACAATTCGGATTTGTAACGGGTTAGACAGTATAAGAAATCGCACCCAAATGGCACGAGAAAAGGGGAAGAAATACATAGCCGCCATCCAAACCTTGATGAGGTGGCAGGTTTCCCTTAGTGCGGAGGAACGACTAGATAGAATCTACGACAATCTCAGGCCGGAATATCGGTATTATATAAAAAGGGGAGAATTCAAAACATTGGCCGACTTCGAGCTTTTGCGAGGAGAACTATCAACACCCCGTCCAAACGTTCCGCCAAATGGACTGATCATACCACAATACCGAAATACCATTCCCTCAAATCGAGGCAATGGCCACCGTACCACCCAACAGCGCAGACTGCAAGCAGGCTGGCTGGACAGCACGAGCCCCCGTACCGACGCCAGACCGACCACTCCAACCAACACCGACACACAACAGGGAAAATTGTTGTTGGTCCTGTGGCCAACCAGGACATACCCGATATACCTTCCGAAACCGACGAGTATTCTACTCCCATTGTGGCACAGAAGGCATCCAGAGCCGCCATTGCAGTTGGCAGTCAAGTGAGACAACAGACTCACTCACTACACAATGTCAGTACAACTTGGCCAACACTTCTTTAATGTAGTAATCGATACCGGTGCCGGAATATCGTGCATTGGAGACGAAATTCGACAGATATGCGAGAACTATAGAATGCTCGCTCGACCGAATAACCTTATTTTGACATTGGCTACAATGCTACGATAACCTCCCGCCAAGTATATTTATTGCCATTGAGCTGGGGAGAACATATATACGGGCAAGAGTTCGAATATGTTCCAAATCTCAGCAGCAAATGTCTCATTGTTACTGACTTCTTGTCAAAGAATGGTTTTACAATCAACCAAGGGGATCAGATAATCATGGCCCAACCCAAAAAACCATTGCTGGATATCCGGAGTAGCTCGAACATAAAAACAATTCAGAATGAAACCACCGCTCACACCGCCGCTTATGTCAGGGGAAGAAAACTCCGTCTACCGCTGACACCGTTCACTGAGTTAAATATCCAGCCGAATACCACCGAAAGAGAAACGGCTCTCAACGACATTTTCGAAGCCGGGGGGATAAAACACGCCAACCCACGAGTTAAAGTTATTCCCGATAGTAAGAAGAAACCATAAACCACCTTCACCAATAAGCTACCCCCGGTTATCTACAAAATTCAAAGGCCAAAAAAGAAGCGATCACCGCCCACGTGAATGATCTAAAACAAAAAGACCGATACTACCGAAGCTAGGGTATGGATTAAATCAACAACCGACAAATCTCATCCGTACTCGCCAGGATGTCAAAGCGAGCAGCCGAGTTATCCGAACCGCAACCTGAACCCAGCGTCTGTCGCCACATACGACCGAGACCAGTCGCCGCAACCCAAAAAACAAGGAGAGATGACACCACCCCGCCAGCCGCTACTAGAACCATTCCGACGGCCACCTCTAACCTAGTTGCCGCCACGATTACAAGAACAGCCACCACGTCCCGAATTGCCCATACACCCAGAGTGACCACCACCACCGCCACACTCCAGAAGATCACCGTCAAACCCGTCGAGAAACCGACAACCCGCACCTGCCCCAACCCGCACCGGTGCAACCTATCAAGAAACCGACCATCAGCACCGCCCTACTCCACAAGACCGCCGTCCAACCCACCCAGAAACCGAACGTAACCACCGCCCTACTCCAGAAGACCACCGTTCAACACACCAATAAACCGACCTTCAGCACCGCCATACTCCAGAAGACCACCGTCAAACCCATCAAGAAACCGACCACCAGCACCGCCCTACTTCAGAGGACCACCTTCCAACCCATCAAGAAGCCGACCACCAGCACCGCCCTACTCCAGAAGACCACCGTCCAACACAACAAGAAACCGACTACCAGCTCCGCACTACTCCAGGAGACCACCGACCAACCCAACAAGAAACCGACCACCAGCTCTGCCCTACTCCAGATGTAGGATATTTCCTACATTTTACATCCGCAGACCTCATTATACGTCTTAATTTTGCAATTTTTAAAGCCTTGCAAATTCCACAGCATTCTCTTGAAATTGTCATACAGAGAGACCCTAAAATACTTTTCACACGCCCATAGACGAAAGCGACTGTTTCGTACGCTATAAACTAGCCTCGAAAGTAGCCCATAACAACAATAGTTATGTTATGATATAAACGTCTTTTGTTATTTACTGCAATCTCAGCGAACACATTGCGCATGAGCAAGAATTCTCTTTTGTTTGTCGTTTGTGATTTCTGCTTCTCTCTCGATTTAGCAGAAAAACCGGTTTGGACGCGTGAAAAATTCATTTCTTTGTTATTTACTGCAGTCACAGAGAACACACATTCTCACATTTCTGCTTCTCTCTCTCGATTTAGCAGAAAAACTGGTTTGGACGCGTGAAAAATAGCGTACATGACTTGCAGAAAAGTGCTCATCGTGCTCGTTAGATTGTCAAGCTTCGACCTCGCACGGTAAACTCCACTTTCGTTGCTCGTTCTGTAATATACTATAACACGCTTGTGGGGAGGAAATGAAATAGTCAACTTTAAATAACTTTCTAACCTACCACCATAAATATTTGTATAATTGAGGTTGGGATGATGCATGTCATAGCAGAGAAATCGTAAATGTAAAATCTGTTGAACATATTTCCCTGTTACTATGTGTAATCGTGCTTCAGATTATTTCATAAACAAAAGTCATGTACTGGCTCATTGTTCGGAGCGTTGAGAGAAACTTTATACGCACGTCCGTCGCTTTGTCAACATTTGTGGCAGTTATTGCTTTAAATACATTATAACTTCTCACAACAACGTCTTTTCACAAAAATCTGAGTTGCAAAATGTCCAATGTCATGTAATTTGTTGCATAAGCATAATTAAATGATGAAAATAATTCTCGATCAAAATTTAAATTTGAATCCAATCTCCAAGTTCTAACTTTTCGAACTTTTTAGAATTCTCTCATTGGAAATGAAGATAATTTCAACTTGATATTATAACTCACAACGAAAACAAAACTACCCTTTTACAGTCTGGTACTAATATAAATATTCCATAAGTATTAATACAAAGCAATTTATATATATAATACTATACTATATATAATGCTTTGGTAAATGTTTTCAACCATGTAAATTGAGAAAGAGTCCCAGTCTGCCTCTTGAACGATGTCTCCTCAGTTTTGGAGTAGAGAAAGTTGAAATTTCTCACACTTTTTTGCTGATGCTGTGGGCAGCACACAAAGCAAAACAAAAAGCTATTTGCACTTTAAAATTTTAATTACACCCTCAGACATGATGAAGTGTTGAGAGGGCAGTCCTTGTCGTTGTTGACAATTTGACTGTAACTGGGCATCCTTCATCTATATAAAGGGTGTCTCAGATTTTTTAAATGTTAAAGTAAATGTTAATTTTATTTAAATTCGGCATTCAATCTGGAACACCTTTAATATAGATGTAAATTGATCAATCGTAGTCAAACCTACGAGAAGCAGAATCAGAAACAGAATGACAGTGACGCTAACTTCAAGCCGGCAAAAAGCATCCGATTGTTATGTGTGTTTCGTTGTTCGCCGGTCAGAGCGCTTCCTCCTTGGAAGGTTTAGATAACTCGGGTTCGAATCTGCCTGAAGTCTTTTTAGTATATTTTTTTTTAGTTTTGAGCAATTGTATAGGTGCAGAGGTTTGACTCTCTCTTACTGGTACTTTTTTTTTAAATTCTCTACATTACCTTCGCGTGTGAATGTATTTGTTTCTGTTTTAATCCACTTTCTTCAACCTGATTTTATTCAAACTTTACACACATCTCCAATGACAATCATCCAGTTTTCCCTAAGCTCTGGGAATCCTGGTCTACGCTATCCTTTCAGCGTTAGGCTTGGCCAGCTCGCTGTCGTATTCCATAAATCCTACCGCAAAAGAACTTCCGAGCAGGATCCTCTTCGCTCATGCGAGGTGTCCTGCCCACTGGAGCCTACCAAGCTTAATTCGCTTCACGATGTCGACATCGCGGTAGCGCTCGTAGATCTCATCATTATAAAGTCTCCGGAATCGTCCTTCCTTACATACGGGGCCAACAATTCTCCGTTAGACTTTTCTCTTGAACGCGGCTTAGAGGCCAGAAAGCTTTTTGCTAACCACCCAAGTCTCGGATCCATATGTTAAGTTCCTGGATTTAAAGAATTTACTATAGTAGGCTTTGTTGGCTTTAAACAACCGTGCGCGTATATCTGGTTCCATGCTGTTATCGGCTGCTACAGTTGACCCGAGATGGCTAAAGAATTGCACGTTCCGATTCGGCATTAAATTTTAGTTCCCTTCCTTTTTTGGCAAAAATATAGCTGCACAACACAAATGGTCGCGAGAAGCAAGTCCTAGGACAACGGTCTATCGCGCCAAATATTTATATTATTATGCCTTCCTAAATGATGTAGTGTTAGGCGGTAGAATCTCTACGTGACGTTAGGATGTCCTATAGCTTATGGGTAACCTGGCGCATCATCTAGTAGTGAAATCACATTGAATTCTTATTTTGTTTACTTTAAATACCTTTCAACCTCTGAAAAAAAACAATTTAGGAACCAGTCTCTAATTATAAGTAAACCTTAGAAATCAGACCTAGTACATTATACGACGTAGAACAAAGGTTTCATCGCGTTGTATGAAGGTTTCCGAAATTTTGTGTTGTACGAGGGTTACCGTCTAAGAGCAAAATTTGGATAAATTCATTCAGCACCAGCTGAACTAAAACGAAATTTTTGGGTATGATGCTTTCCGATACAGACAAAACAAACAGTTAAACTAAAGGCTATTATAGACATCTCGCAGCTATGGGCAGACGAACCAAAGCAGTATGTATAGACACATATAGTATGTATGTACATAGATACACAGTTCTCACTCTATGATCAAATACAAATCTCAATTTGCTTAAGCTTACGAACGTTTAACAAATCGTTCTCTATCATCAATTTGTTGAAAATTCCTCGCGACTTCTTTCAAAATCAACAAATGGACTCCTCTTTGAGCAAAGTCAATAACAAAGCAAGATTGTCGTATTACTTAGCCTGTCGCTCCCGGACTCAGATGGGATGCATGTGGCACAGACATATAAAGCACAAAGATCGGAACCCAAACGATATGAAAGCGGGCGAATAAGCAAATTTCAATTCCGTTGCAATTTATCGTATCTGTTGTACGGTAGTAAGGATTTTTTTCCGTTTTTTTTTGCATTCGGATTTCGTAATTGCTATTTCGTTTTTGTTAGACTTTGGTCATTCTGATCTGATGAAGGTGCAAGTCATCGCTTTCGCTGTTATGCTGCGGGATACGAATAACATTACCGAAGAGCTGAATTCCGTATAATATAGAATGAGCGATCGGCTGGTTTCTTAAAAAAGAAACAATAGATTTTTAAGAAAAATGTGATTTAGATAATTGATTCTAGAAATGAAAAAATGGATAGAAAAATTATCTGAAGCTATAGATGAACAGACAGACAGACAGAATACTATTCACCACTGTAGGTGATTCTAAGTTTTGAAAGAGAAAGAATGGTTACTGCTTAAGAAGGGATTTATGAAAATGGTTCAAATGCTAATACGCAAATTATTTCTGGTAACGCTTTCTTTTTCCATAAAATGATTTCTTGTTTGACAAATACAAATCACAAGGAAAATCAACACAAACACCGATGCAATTTGATATGTTTAAGCTGCATTTACTGGCAACAGAACGCTTCGTTGCTCTTCTAGTTCTGGTAAACAATTGGACATAACTTTCTAGATAACTATAAAACGGAAGAACAACATTCAAATGAGTAAATGAACAAACAAACAAATACCCCATGGATGTCCTTTTTCATGGGCTATGATCGCTATCGTCGTGTGGAGAATAAATCTAAAAGAGGTTTATCTAGCAAATCCCAGACAGAAGTATTGAGGCAAATCTGAGGTTGTTTACTTTACGATGCTTCATTGTTGTGATATGTTGATTCAGGTCATTTTTTATTATATAATGCACTATCTGCCTCATAGAAGGGTTTCCAGATGTTTCCATTCTTTTGGCTTTTACTACTTTACTTACTTGCTTACTTAACTGTATAATAACTGTTGCATTGGTCGAGAAGTTGCAAACTCCTCCAGTACTCATTCACTCGCAAATGGCTACTTATTGTTGTCCATATACTCGTAGATAAAAGTAGTTGCCTCTCGGATCCATATTATTAACCTCTGTGGAGATGATATATCGATTTATTGAGTTTCAGTGCATCCAATGGGACACAAGGATGAAAAATAAGAAAGAGAACATGTGCACATTATTATTATGCAAATCGAATTCTAATCGAATGGATACCCTTCATGCTTTGAAGCGCTGTGCATTCCCATCAATCAAAATATTTACCTAATCTTCCAACTACCAGAGACACATCCAATATGATGAGTGAATAAAAATGGAACTTCATTATCATATGTGTTTATGTGTGAGTACGAACACATCGGGTCATTGCGAGTCAATGTAATGAATCCTTTCGGATGAGTGATGTCAATGAACCTCTGTCTACATGCAGGCGGGTGGATTTCCTTTGGGTCATTTGGCTGAAAGCTGAATTGAACAGCAGCTTAGGACTTTCCTTTGATAAATGAAACAATGGAAGCAGCAAAGCAGATTTTGCATGACGACATGACTGCATGACATCGAATAGTGGGACAGGATCATGCAATGCATTTTAACCTATAGATATAGACATTTTTATATCAATATTTTTATGCTTTCAAACGAAGGCAGGTGTGTGATTCTTAAAGTCTTCGAAACTATACTAAAACGAATTTTTATGAAACATTGACTAACAACGCATTATTCGAAACTATAAAGGAAGTAAATAAAAGTGACGTTGCCACTGTAACTCTGGTGCTTATGTCTTATTACAATGTTAATGCTGAAAAAGCGAGCGAAACAAATTAACGCTCAAAGTTCAATTTTAATAAAATTTACGATGCGAGGTACAAAAGTTGTGGGGTGTCCACATAAAAACAATTACAGTGACAGAAACTGTCCTTTAGATTTACGTGGGTACCTGTCAGGAAGACTTCACCGCACGGTCCTCTTCGAATCCGACAATTAACGTTCACCTATAAAAGATGCATTTATTTACTCTCTGATGAAAGTAGATCCTATCATACAACCTTGCCGATTTAAGGAATGAAGGCAACCGGTTGTATGATCTGCAACTCGACGCCGGGCATATCCTAGCACTGAATACACCAACATATAATAAAATATGTCGGTGCACCAACGCAAATACCCTACCTGCATTTGGGTAGACAACCACAGCCATGATCATACCCAGAACGAACTGGGTCCACAACCAAAAAGTTGGCGCAGACTCGGCTAACAACTCTAGTCAACTTCCTGTAGTATCAACAGGACCTAGGTGAGATCTGTCACCAATGGCCTCAGATTGTTCGGTATGTGGCTTGGGGTATTGACGTAACAAACCCTAGCATCACATCCATCCGGAACCTCGACCCACATCATCTGCCACTAGGATAGCAACCAGACCTGCAATGGATAACCGGGCTACTAAATACAAAGATAGGTGCCATTTAGGCATTCTAAGTACCAGCAATCTAGTTAATCTATCTACCAAAGTGCCCAAGTATCCTACCTATTGATGGAGTAACATAAAACGGCCCCCTCGGGAATTATAGTTACAATTTAATTTTTTTTTAAAACTCAAGATCACCGGTACCAACATAGCACAGGCAACAGCATGAAGTAAAAATTACGTCACGGCACTAGCCAATAGGAGTTACGCGCAACATGTTCACAGAAGCGATAAGCTATACAGGCGAACACCTGAGCAGAGCTTCTCTGACTGGATCGCGCCTTACGACATACAATTGGCTGGACGTTGCTGCCTTAATTGCTGTGCCAATATCTTGCTGCTCCCACTGCTACGCCATCAACTTTATCATGTGAGTTAGTGAAGAAGATGGTGAACACTCTTAACACTTCCCTTTTGTCTAACGTGATCGCCTTGCTGTGGTCTATGCCTTGCTCAACATACGAATCGGGCTGCCACGCATCACCCAGATTTACACATAATTCGCATTCCTCGATTTACGCAGTACCCCGCTAAACGAAGTAATAGAGTGCAAGTATGGGAGGAAGAAGCGATGCCAACAGACTGGCGATGAGGCATACTGTGTCCCATACACAAGAAAGGAGATATCACAGCAAGCAGCAATTATCGAATTTTCTCCTCAATCCTTCAAGATATGTAGGCTCCATACGCTAAAGTCATACCAGTGTGGCATCATCCCAGGCAAATCAACAACTGATTAGAGTTCCACCCTTAGGTAGGTGATGGAAAAATTTCTAGAGTTTCAAAACTCACTACACCATCTTTTTATAGACTTTAAAGTCGCCTATGATAGCATAGCCAGAGTAAAACTATAAAGCCATGAGAGAATTCGGCATCTATAAAATAAACTGACATGACTTGGTAGGTTGACCATGACCAATAATATAAGCCAAGTAATAATATCCGGATCACAATCAAGCCCATTCAACATCTATATCGGGCTCTGATAAGGGGATAAACTGGCCTGCGTCCTCTTCAAGCTGGCGTTGAAGAAACTGATCCGAGACTCTGACGTAACGGCAAGAGGAACAATCCTCTTTAAGTCCATTCAGATACTGGCTTACGCAGACGATATTGACATCGTTGGTAGAAACCCAAGAGCTGTACAGGAAGCTTTTAGCCAGATCGACCAAGCGGCACGAAATCTGGGGCTGTACATAAAAGAGAGCAAAACAAAGTACATGGTGGCCACGTCTGCGACTAGAAGATCCAACATTGGACCCGCAGTTAAAATAGTGGAGCGTGAAGTTGAAGTAGTGCAATCCTTTAACTATCTCGGGTCAACTGTAGCAGCCGATAACAGCATGGAACCAGAAAAGCGCGCAAGGTTGCTTAAAGCCAACAAAACCTACTATGGTCTGTCCAGATATCTGGCTTCAAATCTAGGAACTTAACCATAACATCCAAGCTGCTGGTATATAAGACAATGGCCATATGGATCCAAGACTTGCTTAGAAATAAGCATACTGATCTCTTACGGTTAATTGTGAGGAAGGACAATTCCGGATTACCGCGATGTCGACAATGTGAAGAGAATTTAGCTCGGTAGGATTCGGTGGACAGGACACCTAGCTCGCATGAGCGAAGAGGATAAAGCAAGGAAAGTCTTTTGCGGTAGGATTTTTTGAACACGAAAGCGAGGCTGGCCAAGCCTGCGCTGGAAGGATGGCGTAGTCCAGGACGCCCAGAGTTTAGGAATGCAAAACTGGATGACATCGGCCCAAAATCGGGACCGGTGGAGACTTTTTGCGGGATACCAGGACCTGATCCTGTTTCTAGAGCCAAACATGATGATGATTATTTAAACTTTTAAGAGACCAAAATATGAAATTTATTGTAACGATTCAAATAATTACTCAACCGTTTTCTTCGATTCTTCGTCAGATCTCAATCATGAGGATGCAAGTAAGGAAACAGGTATTATAAATTCCTTATTAATATATATTAGTTCCTAAAAAAAGATATATCTTTAATGCATTCACCATAATTTAAAGTGGATATCTTGGGTATGTGTTCCTACAGATTTTTACGGATCTCATGCCTCGATCGCATGTTAATTCGTTATCCTTTAAAATAAAGGAACAATTCTACAAAGATCTTTACGAAAATTATCTAAAAATTTAACTTCTCTTTATCATTTTAGATCAACGCAGTGAAACAGAGGAAGCAGTTTCATTTATATATCATCCTCCAGAAGCTTCAGAGCATACAAAACTCTTAAGATGATTTATCATCACAACTGCCATCATACAATGGCTGCAGCGTGACTTAAGATATCATTTATCTAGATTCCCAGCACATTTGGTCACCAAAAACGCATCAGCACTAAGCACACGTAATTGCAGCAGTTTGAATACCACTATCACACACACACACGCACAACCCCGCAAAAAATGTCCGTTTCATATCCTCAAGTACATCATTGGCTTCTAATCGTCAGTTGCTTTCCGCTTCTTCCGCTGTACACACATTCGACACCTGTTATTTCTGGTGACACTAGTGGACATCGTCACTGTGAGCATGAAAGTATTCCAGACCTAATCAAATCAAGCCCTGTAATCCTTAAGGCACTTGGAGCGCGAATATTCACTGACTATGACATACGGGAAGGTCTTGGCATCGGTGTTGCATCATCAAGAGGAGACGAAGAAACGTCGGAACAGTTTTTATCAGCAGAAAATCTCATCTTTCGCATCTCCGACAGAACAACGATGACAAGGACAACGAGCAAGGACAATTTCCTATTAAAGACTGCAAGCGACACAGACACAAACAACAACGAATCTATTCTAATCACATTAACACCGGAAACAATATACAAAGGAGCATCTCTGCTAAAAGTGACGCAATCTCCGGATAATGCTGGTACCACAGCTGCAGGCGGCGAGTCTTCCTATCAGTACGAAGGGTAAGTGAAGGAGATTCTTTGTCAAAATTCCCTTTCCAAGTACAAGAAAATTGCATTTTGAGCCAGTCATTCTTTGGTATCTAGTTAATTTGAGAAGAGTAGAAACTCGTAAAGCTTCACAGAATAGAATCCTTCTTTAAGGATAAGTTTAGTTCAAGTGAAAACACGTGAAAATGTAATCCATTACCAACTACTGTGAAAAACATCATTCAAAAAATAAACGAAATATTCAAACCTTTCAAAAATGGATTTTCAAAACATAAAGCTTCATAATATCTGTTGGTAAATCAATCAAATTTTATTTTGGGTCTAACAATTGGTACATAAACAATCCAATTATCGAACACAAAATATATGGAATTCGCCCCCAAGTTACTCACCATCAGAATCGATTTATTGAACCAATATGTTTCCCATTTATCGGTGATATTTTCAGCTATTTCCGGCTATTCGGTCAAAAAATGTACTTTATTTTGTTTGAAGTGAAAACTCCACATTGGAATATTTCGCTGATTTTGTGAAAAACGTCCCTAAAGTTGAACACACGAATGCGGTTCATATATTTGCATAACAGTCAATTTTCTACTCAATATCAGGAGAAATCATCTCCACCCCCACCCCCGCAATACACAATAGCACTCACATACGCATAATTTCTCCATTCGACTCAACAAATGAGCTATTTGCATTTTATGCTGTGGCAAGCAGAAAATTTAAATACTGACTCGCCGTACTGAATGCGACCCACAACCTCAATGGTAATTCTGGTTGATTTAAAATCAACCTCCCTTTTGTTGTTGGGGTGTATAGTATAAAAAACATCAGGCCAGCAGTCTGCTGCGTTGTTCTCTTTTTTTCTTCCCCATCCATCTGCTTTTGTTTTCCTTCCCTAATTTGTTTATTAAAAAATTTGTTTATTCGGCAAAAAAGGAAAAAGGCCTGTTTTGGGAGGTTCTACCTGTTATTGGGCAGGTGGATCCGGATTTACAACAATTTTTTACAAAATAAAAACTAATTTGAATTTCAATAAATATTTCATTTCCAAAATTGTTCCATCATAATGCTTTGGATGTTGGATGTCGATGTAGATTTAAAACCACAACTTAATCAAATTGAGGCTACCGTTTGAATGTGAAATAAGTTGCACTGTGGCGTAAAATAGAAAAATATTCATTTGGAAGCATCATTTAGGTTGATCAAGGCAGACAATACTCTTATAAAGTAGCTTGTACATTCTAATTTTCAATATGAAAGTGGGGCACGAAGTCTTTGTTTTGGTATCCTGTCCAGAAAAGAAATTATTTACATTTTCTTTTTATTTTAGTTTTTTTTTACCCCAATAAAGCGACTGGCTCCGACGTTATTCCGCCATTAGTATTGAAAAGATTTCATCATTCTTTAGCAAAACCGCTTAGCATATTGTTTCATCTCTCAATGAAGTCAAGTGTTTTTGCATCAATTTGGAAAATATCAAATATTCAACCTGTTCCGAAAAAATGGTATAAATCGACACCAATTAACTACCGTCCTATTGGTTTGATTTTTTTATTTCTTTTTATATAATTCGCGCACGCTTAAAGGGGTTTGCACCCTGATAATGTACCCTGATATTATGCAGTCTTGGTCAGAATTTAATGTGCCTAACATACGTAGTTCTTTGAGTTCCACATGAGAAGTGGAGGGACGTTCCTCAAACTTACATGAGAAGCTGAGAGTTCTGTCGTCGGCGAAAGAGTGAATTGGATTATAACTCACAGATAAGAGATCATTAATAAAAATGAATAAGAGAGTCGGGGACAAAACAGAGCCCTGGGGAACGCCAGCATTTAAGTAATGAACTTTAGACTTGAAACCGTCCAAAACAACTTGAATTGAGCGGTCCAAAAGATAGCTTCTAATCCAATGAAGCCGTTTTTCATCGACTCCATAAGCACGCCTTTCGTCGTTCTGAATGAGCGTTGGAATCGACGACGAGGCTGTATTTTTGATTCTTTTCACGAATGACAAACAATTTTTACTACCTTTGCGACATTGTAGTATTTTTGCCTCAATTTTTGGTCGTAGTCGAATTTGACTCGCCGAAGATGGACATTGCTATCATTTCTGGCTCGTTTAAAATTTGTTCGGTTTTTCTCAGTAGGGTTTGCTTTGTAAAACCGAAAGCATACCTCTCTAATCCTAGAAGCCTCTTTAAAGCTCGAGTCATACAATCCATCTTCCTTTGGTTTAACAGACTTATTCCTGGAAGGGATAAAGTCTCTCATACCAATAAGAATGATGTTTGTGATTGCATCAGCGGCGGCATCCACGTTGCTATCACGAAGCAATTGCGACCAGTTAATTCCCCCAAAGAAGTTGTCAACGCCGTCCTAATTGGCTCTCTCGTATTGCCATACTGTTTTTTGGGAGTTTTTTCTCTAACTACGTGGTTTATTAACGAGAAATTAGCTGATACTACACAATTGTCTGACGAGCCTAGAGGCGATAATACATTGACGTAGTATTTATCAGCCCTTGATAGTTCTGCAATTTCATTTTCATTAATTTCTTTGTGGCCGGCAATCTAGCTTAGGATTTACGGGCGCAATGCAGCATCTTACTAGCTTTTGTTCCAACGAGTGAAAACTAAGAGCTTTAAGGGCCCCGCCTCTGTCTATCTTAATAAATAGTTATTTAAGCGTCTTTGATATCCTTATCTAGGTTAATTTTGGCAGATCTCGATTTTTTTCAGTGGTATTGAGACTGTGGTTCAAAGACACCAGCACTCACTGCAGATTTCATCTTAGATCCATCAGTGTACCAAACCAAACTTATTGTTAGAAAGAAAAACAAAAACAAAAAAGAAACTGTTGATAATTTGCGTAAGGACGGACTTAAGCTTAACTCTATTTTTGGCTAATTGACTCAAAAAAATAAAACAATTCTGTTTAACTTAAGTTCTACAACATTGCCATATTAGGAATAATTAAATTGACCACGACAATTACCTAATTTGCCTATCAATCCGTGAACCGGAATGTGATTTTCCGCTCTTTGAAATGCAATTAAACGCATTTCAACATTCCGAAAGCAAATGTTATTAACAAGCGCTGGATAGTTACGCTAATTCGTAATTAATAATGAGATCATGCTAACCAAAGATACACACACACACACATACAAAGAGCTGATCAAAAATTAATACACAAATCCCAATAAACACTTGGTATTTAAATGTAAATTCACTGAATAGTTTCTAATTATTTGTGAATACTATATTGCTCCTGTACTCTGTTAACGCAGCACCACTCAGGACGAACATCACTTCAACTCACATACACAAAACCAATACACACACACACATATAATGCATGTGACTCGAATAATATATAATTTATTCTGAATAATTTGTATACTTTTTCATTAACAGACAATTAAATGCAACCCTCGAGCCATTAGCATGTTTCGATGGTAATGTCCTGAAACTTCTGCCCACTGAACTAATTGCATTTGGCAAATTGGTCAACGAGCAGCAACCGGATGTTTTGCGCATCAGCATAAATGGCCTCCATCGCTGGAGTTCACAATTCGAGAATCACATTTGGAAATATTTGGGTAAGTAGAGGCACTTGAGAGGATGCAGTTCTTCTCTCTTCTCCTGTCTATTGTGTAGCTCTGCATAGGCTGTTGCCAGCCATCAAATAGACTCCGATCCGCACGGATGAAACGGATTAAATTGAAAGCTCCGTAATGTCGCATTTATTATCATTTCATTTGTGAACAGAGTGCCGCCGACCTTACGTCAGGCCGTATTTCGTACAGAACCTCATCAGCCATGGTACATTATTTTAAGCAAAATTATGTGTTCGCTGGTTGCAGCTGAAAAATTAACTACACAACAATTGATGACCAGAGTGCGATATGGTCACATTCGGCGGACAGAACTACACTCTCTGCGTTGTCCTCGATGTGTAGTTGCGTTTTCAAGAGGATACACAAAAGCGGAAAGTGTTAGTTCTGTGGTTGCATTCGGTGAATTATTGCTGTTGTGAATTGAATCAAACATGGAGATGTGTGTACTAGAGAGTGTACCTATGTCGCGTATCAATTTGAGCTCGAGTAGCGAGTAGACACAAGGACTTTTGGTTAGACGGTTCTAGGCTAGTAGGCCAAGGGGACTCTTGCAAATTTATTTAAATTTCTAATATGTTTCAACTGTTGATAATTTATTTGCACTTTTGAATGCATTTATAAATTAATTCTTTAGTTAGAGTTGACACATTTTTTATGCCTTTAAGGAGCAAATCCTTATAAAAGGACAACATACTAAACGAGACTCTTTAAGCTCTTTACACTTTATAAAGACTATCATTTCTTTGAACAACTCCAAGTGGTACCAGGTAGCGTAAAATTCCTCACTAAATTTCCCAGGCAGTTTCTTGTAAATAAAAAGTACTGGTTCCGTTTGTTGATATTTATTTAGATGTTTAAATTATTTTCTTTACCGGTCAAGTGGGCGCCGCCAGATTTAATGCACATTCGGGTGTTTTCACACCAATTTTAATGACATTTCTTAAAATATCTGATGATAAATTCTCCACATTTTGTGGGATGTTCTCCTCTAAAGCCATCAAGGTCCGTTCTAGTGCCATTTATACTTCGTTTTGTAAATGACACTAGAACCGTTTTGGTAGGATTGATGGATAGTCCTTTCCGCACTGATTAATCTAGAACATATCACCATTTAAGGCACTTTACATTATTCCTGTGAGGTTAATTATCTCGGCGTCATCCTTGACAAATGAATTTGCTGGAATCGTTTGCCCGAAGGTTCTTGGAACAGACAACGGCAACTAAGCTTGAGAAGCTCTACAGAAATGTTTGTCTTGGTATAACGGGTGTCTTGCGTACCTTCTCTACGACAGTATTAGAAACTGTCGCAGAAATATTAATTATAAAAATATTTCAGCGCGACACACCATTGCGGTCCAAGAGCTAGCTTCTCGCGACCATTTATTTTGTGCATGTATTTTTTTGCAGACCTACAATTTGATGCTGTATCCGAACGGCGAATTGAGGAGTTTTCCGTGACAAGTTATTACTCTCGCATGTTTGTCAGACATTTGTAAGAGACATCTATTAGACAGACTGCTGCTAGATGCGCTGTTAAGCTTAATGTAGAATGCAATTACAACTAGGTGACCATGTGGGATACCTGAAAATTCTTGACTTAATTATTCCCAAAAGGGACATGTTTTGCATTATCCCCAACACCACGGTCAGGGCACTATTTCGGTTGGGTATTTGTGGTAGAAATATTACACCATGTAAACTTGTCTAATGGTGTTCCGGCACTGGACGCTATTGGTCTGGTCTGGTTTACAGATGGATCGAAAAATAAATCTGGAGTTGGAGCTGGTGTCTTTGGACCCAAGACCAAAGTATTGATGCCAATAAGAATGAGTCTAACGGTCTTCCAGGCTAAACTCCATGCGATTGTGATCTGCGCTAGGTTAAACCTTAGTGAAGTTATTAAGGGCGCTAGGATATGTATCTTTTCAAATATCCAGGCAGCACTTAAAGTTCTGTCGTCCAACTTAATGGACTCTATATCAGTTAAATACTGCTACGATGCACTACAATCTATTGCCAGACATAACAAGTTGAAACTAGGATAGGTCACTTGTTATCAAGTAATTGAAGGAAACGAATCTGCAAATGAGCTAGCAAGGGCTTGGTCAAAACTAGACTCATACAGTCTGAGCCTTAATCTAGACAAGCATAGCATAAATAAATTGGTGAGCTTTCTCACAGGTCACTGTGGCTTCCGGTATCACCTTAACAAACTTAATCTAGGCTCAAATACGGAATGTAGGTTCTCCTCGGAAGATGACGAATTATCCAAACACATTCTTCATTAGATTGGTCTGCTACTAAGGTCCTTCATCAGGAAGCTTGTACGTCTTTTAGATTAGTCATACTCTGTCGATACAATAGATCTTTTTAGGTTAGAGTGTCCTATGGGCAAGGGTTCATTCAATAAAAAATTGTCCGTGAAACGCTTACTGTAGCATGTTGCTCGTGCTGTGTCTAAGAAGACTATGTAATGGTGCACCATTGCGTGGCCCATCGCTTTATTTATGCTTTAGGATCCTCTTTAGTATAGGCATTCGCAGCTGTTATATTTTCGACCGAACGTCTGGTCCGGGGCCAGCAACAGCCGCTTCTGTCGCAAGTTGAGCCAGTCTCCGCGAAGTTAGTGGCTAAACACGCTGGAAATTAACGACGAAATTCCCGTTGAGCTAGAACCACTGAACGATTATTTGTCAAAAGTATTAACACAATTATTTTCCATTCTTGAGGAGCATAGCAATTCATCAGTGTGGGCGGTACAGTGGTAAGCATAGTCCAAAAAGCCATACGAATTTTTCTCACCGCATTGTTCTTCTTTATTACATATACAAATAACACGATGCCGTCCCTGTGATACACATTGCTTTTTTGTTCAGATTTGTGGTAGAGTTGATTTATGAACTAATCAAGACTTAGGGCCAACAATGTTTACTGAGCACAATCATTTTAAACAAAATTCCACCCACCTCAACAATTCCTTTCCTTCTTCTATCCCAATATTTCCAAGTCCACGCTATGCTTAGGCATTATGACGATGAAAATCCTTTAAAGCGTGCGCTAATTATAAAAAAATCCAGAAATTATCTACCTTTATTCTGCTTCTGTTAGTTTCACAACTGACAAAAAAATTAATTAAATTGTTTTTTCAAAGTACTTTCCGTGAAGATTTACATTATTACATTGGACTATTCCTCGAAACACTAAGAGCCTCTTTTTGAAGTAATATCAGAAATGATACGGCTTTCGGATAGTTTAATCCCAACAATTGCGTTATACCCTTTACAAATAAAAAATGGAGGTGTGGGCACAACACGACTTTCTTTTACGGAAGGGGCCGGAATTTTCAGTAACTATATATATTTTTTGCATTTTCTCATAGTAGTTTACTACTACGACTACCACTTCCGTTTGGCCCATTGATTTCCGCCAAAATCAACTGGGCCCTCCCAATTTATGTAAAAAGCTTAAATATGAATTTTCGTCTCAATCAATTCAGCCGTTTGGGCTGTAGAGTGGACACAGAGACACAGGCATACAGACACACAGACAGAGATTTTTTTTTTTGCTTTTTCTGACTCAGGAGATACGGTAATGGGTAAATCTGCAAAAATCCCGAGCTCGAAAATTTTCATGATTACTATACTTACTTTTACTACTAGCAAAAGAAAGTAAAAGGAGTACGCATTTTTTTCTAAGAAGAAATTGGCCTTTTCATATGTGGATTTCGTTAACAGACGGTGAGGCAGACTAACCAGTCAACCAACCATCTATTCTTCCTGACATCCTTCCAGCTTCTTGACGACATAGTTGGTCATGAAAGATAAATCTGATTTGAGTCGTAGCTCAGTGAAGGATGCTAGAATCTTCGATGCCGAACTTCCTTTATCAAACTTTGGCTCAAGAAAATACCGGAATGGTTTCCATGTCATCAGCATCATCCCGAATTTCGCAATGAGTTACATAAAATCTTCCATGAAGAACAATCATTTCTTTTCAATAATTATCTATATTCCTTTTAGGATACTCTTTCGTTGTGATACATCCACAGATGAAATACACATATACACACATACATATATAAACAAACCATTGAAGTGCATTGTAGTCTTTGTGTTTTGTTCCATCTGAGATTTCTTTACCGTAATTTATCCCTCATTATGCAACTGAGTGTAAACTGGGCTGTTGTTGTTCCGTTCGTTTTGGTTCTTATGTCTTCCCCGTATAACCCCACTCAACCCTAAAGCTATCGCTCAATTCCGAAACGTTAGACTAATCACCACCTCTGCTATAAATTCCTTTATACATTGTGAACTCATTCCAAGCCAATCCTTGAGCTGCAGAGGAGCTTCTCCTATTTGACATCGAGATTAAGTTCAGCACTTTTGGTTTTGTTGTGGTATTAAGTGGGCGGCGGGACACAGTTTGCGCTCTCAAAAACATCAACAACAACAACAATTGGAAATGGTAGCTTGCGGTCGTTGGATGGTATGGATGTTTGAACACAAAAAATGGCAAAACACAATTTGCAGAAGTTGCCTCCGATGACGTCGTCGAGAGTAAATGGTAACACAAAGTAGCATTACATGGTATTTGTTGCAATTTGATGAGTTTTTTGTTTTTGGTTTGTGTGTATTATAAAGCTGTGAACTCTATGTGAGAGTCGACCTTAATAAAATTACAAGTATGACATGTTTATGGCTCAAGGATTTAACGAAGAAATTAGTTGCAAGGACACTAATGAATTTACGTATTTTAAACTTTAATCATTAGATGCATCTGACAATAAGGCGTAGGGATATCTTGTAACCACTGCTCAGGCACTCCAAAGTTTACAATTGTCAGCAGATAAAAATGATTCTGTAGAAAAACCCTGAAGGATTTGCAATTCTTTTATAAAATATCGCTAACAGAGGAAGGAAGCAGAGGAACTGGGGGACTTTCAAAATGTTTCTCTGTAAATTGGGCATTACAACGCGTCTATTTAATTTGTGCATTTGTGCAAATCAGCCACCAAAAATCCTTCACGAAATGCCACCCACAAACATTTTCTGTTTTTTGCTGGTGTTATGTCGGAGAAGTCATTCGCCCATACTTCTCCTTTAATGATGCTGGCAAAGCAGTCACAATCAAAAGAGAATGCTACCTGACCAGGTTGCCTGACAATTTTAGGGATGAATTGGAGATCGTTGACTTTGAGCATATGGGTTTTCAAACAGAATGGTGCCACATACAACACATTTGGTCAAATAATTGAGTTATTGAAGTCGAAGCTCGATGCTGAAATGCATGCATGGATCGATTTCATTGAAACCCCATTTATTCTTGAATTCGGTGATGGTTTAGAACCGAATTATTTTTTATAATCTAGTTATTAATCTTATACTTATACATCAGTGTCATGATTTTATTTTAAAGCTCTATGTATATTTTTTCCTTCAGATTACCATTTCCTTTTTAGCATTTTGGCAACTTAAAATAAAAACATATAAAATTATATTTGTGAAACATAAAATTAATATTTTCCCTATGACACAGATTGTTTCTTGCAATTCATTTTTTATTTTCATTTCAGATTAGAATCATTTTGGGAGATAAAATTGGTATAAAATAATTGCGAGCCCGAAGGGCGAAGCTTATATTCAGAGGACATGAAAAATTTTTAGCGAACGTGTGTACATGTGTTCGTTTGTACGGGTGTACGTTTGTTTGTCGTGTCATATATCTCGGTTTATAGCAGACAAAATTTGATGGGACTTGTTTTAAAACAATTGGTTATTATCCGGTTTGCAATAGCGTATTTTTTTACATTTATAGGGGTTACTACCCCTGAGAAAACTGAAAAAACTACTCTATCTACGCATCGCTAACGATTTTTTTAAGCCTGAACGTTTGCAAAGTAAAATGTGGTTTTTACAGTCTATTACAGAAATCCCTTATCTAATGTCTTTGTTCCTATGGAAATTCACTGATCTGGCCAATAGGGTCTGGAACTTTGTGGAACAAGCCATTTCTTAAGCGATTCGTATGAAATTCGGTATGAAGGACTAAAATAAGACTATAATACTTGTTCCTATGGAAATTCTGGAATAGGGCCAATTGGGTTTGAAATTTTGTGGACCAACCAATTTCTCAAGCGATTCGTATGAAATTCGCTATCTAGGACTTAGATGCGACTATAAGACTTGTTCCTATGGAAATTCTGGTATCTGGTCACGATCATATGGTAGGAATATAAACACAAATTTTCGTAAACATCTCGACTCCAGCGCCACCTTACGAACCAAAAAAAACTTAGACTGATCGAAGCACCAAACGAGCATATAGCGGTTAAGGCGGGATGAGGTGACATAAAAGCGTAATATCCATAAAGACAATGGCAATTATGTTATAAGGCGATTCCTAGTCCACATATAATTGTTAATGATAAGTAGAACCAAATTTCTTCAAGATAACCTCAAAAATGCAATCTTTAATGGAGTTGTACAGTGAGCTCATCCCAGGCAAGTCATCGTATTGTTTTCCACATTCGTACACTTTTGGTGTACTTTTGTAGCTTTGTAGCTATTTCCTGTCATTTTTGAGCTTTGCACCACCAAGTCGATGGTGCCATTATTAATTATTGCAGCCCCAAACCAGTACGCCCCCTTCTCTGCTATCATGGTGGTTTAAAAATAGCTCCTCTTTTCCTAGGTCGTGGAAGTAAAAGTTATAGCCACACAAGACTACTTTTTTCCAGTTATTCGAAGTTGTACCTTGTTGCACATCCCGGGTCTTGTGGTCTTTTGAATCTTGAGTTGTTTGACACTACCAATTACATGACGAATTGTAGGATTGCTAGCTTCCACCAGCTGCTTCTCTGATTTAGCTGTCGAAACAGTTCAATCGGAGGCTAGTCTGAAAAGTTTCGTTTTTTCATTACGGTAAAGGCTGTGGAAACATTTTTTTTTTTAAATTTTTGCGTACATTTTCGCATGCTTTAAATAATTACCCACAGCATGAAAACTCCGATTGATCTTGCAAGCGATAGCATTGTTAGACAAGCCTTCCGTTTGGTAAACATCTATTTTTGACTTCTCTGACAATGTCAAACAATTTTTTTACCCATTTTTATAAAAAAAAAGGCAAAATCTTTCTTTTTATATTCTCTATATTAACTTCGAGTGCTCGTGGCTGGCTGGCTGGCTGGTCAGATTTTCTGATCAATTTTTAACCCACTTCCCATAGCCCGATTTTATTAAAATTTTGCACACATGTATATTTCCGGTGACAATACTGTCTATTTGAGGCGCCTTGGACCTCGGGGTCAAATTTCCCCGATTTTATTAAAATTTTATACAAATATGTATCTCCGATGGAAAACACTTTTTTTTAAATTTTTGGAGAGATCGGGCCCCTGGGTCGGGGAGCTCCTATACAAATTTATTTTTTTTAATTATCAATTTTTAACACCTTTCCTAAAGCCCGATTTTCCTCAAATTTTGTACACATGTGTATTTTCGGTGACAATACTTTCTTTTTAAATTTGGAAGTGATCGGGCCCCGGGTTCGTGGGGCTCCCATACAAATTTAAAATAAAAATTACCCGATTTTTTTCAAATTTTACACACATGTGTATACCCAATAAACAATACTTTTTCTAAAATTTGGTAGTAATCGGGCCCCGGGTTCGGCCGCAAGGCACTTATACATTTTTTTAATTTCTTATAGTGGCATCAGATACCGCCGTACTTTAATGACTGTGTGCGGTGTGTGCTGCGCAGTCGGCTGCGCTGCATGTTTTTGGTGGAGAGAGAGAGAGAGAAATCTTAGCTCACGCACAAATGAACCCAGCAAATGAAACGAGACATAAATGTTTTATGCTTAATTCAACTTACATTTTTATTTACTGAATTTTATTTATATTGATGTCGTTTTTTGTTGTCGATATCAACTTACAGATAGAACAACAAGTTTTTGCAATATTCTGACATTTCGCGTTTTCATAAATTAGTTCAGAGCAGTCAAAGAGTTCTCAAGAAAAATGCTCGTGTTTCTTATTTGCTCAGAGTATGAGCGTGCTCTAAGTGCTCAGAATAAAATGATCTGAGCATTTTCAATTTTAACATCCGATGTCAAATGTCTGTTTCGATGATTTTCTCCTACAATAAAAAAAAAATGGCCCAGGATCGAGGGGCTCCCATATCAATTTCTGCGATAAGAGAATTTAGATGAAAAATTTTAATTTTTAATGGTTGTTTTTTTAAAAAAATTATCTTTTAATACAAAAAAATAATTAATCACTTCACAAATAACGATTCTACTTTGACTGATTCTAATCTTACGAAGCAATTTAAATGCCTGATCTTCTGACTCATTCAGTTAAAGTTTCATAAAACTATCGTTAGATTGTTCTATTAAAATTTCGGAATTCACCAATGCATTCAACTCAGCATTGCTCTCACTGCAAATTACTTATGAACGCAAAACACTTGCAACTGCAGAGCAACATTTCATAAACAGCAAACTTATAAAATTGCCAAAGAGGTGCACCCGCCTTGTCTTGTTACGAGTATTATTAATACTCGTAAAGATCGTAAGGAGTGCTATGATGATCATAATGATTTAGAAGTAGCATATGAGGAGGACGTACAAAGGAAGGACGAAGTAGATTAAATTGAACGGAAAAAAGAAGCAATCAAGCCAACAGCTGCTAAGCTACTCGCATGTGTATGAACGCTTATGAAATCTGCTTTGAACGATTTATTATCCTGTGGGAGTAAGTATATGTGTGTTAGTGTGTGTGTATGGGCGTGCATATGTAGCTGTGTGTTTTCGACTCTACTACAGTGCATTTGTGCTAAGAAGAAATGCGAACTGAGTAGCTGATGCTACTTGCGCATCCTTTTTTCAAATACCTTTCCAAGGAACGAATCATTTTTCGTTGGCTGTGGTTATGGTGGTGCATTGTTTGTTTGTCTCCTGGACAATTCCGTCTGGATGCCGAAACGTATATACTTTTGTCTGGAATAGGATTTTGGTTGAACAGTATTTTCCTTCCACCACGGGCGTCAAAATTAATATCCAGTTGCGAATTTTTTTCTTTGTTTTTCCTCCCCCACAAAAACGGACAATACTTGGATCGGAATATGAATAGGATTTAATGTGTGTTTTACGTGTCCTTATGCTATTGGAATAAACGTTCACCATATGCGAGGCAATTGTCAAATTGAAAAAAATCCTCTCATACTTATGTGAGTGTGTGTGGGTACAGCTTCCATTTTTGTTGCTTTATGTGCTATGTCCGCTTTGTTTTACCGACACTAATCCTAAAGCTTTTGCATTTTTATTAATGGATTTTTAAACTTCAATAAAAAAGGATATTTTAAATTATAGCAATAAATTTTTGGTTTTTTTTGCGAAAGAAAATCTTTTAGGTAAAACCTATTAGTGAGTAGCTGAGAAGTAACGATTCTTTTTGTCGGTAAAAAGTGAATTTGTAAAAAATCACATGGTTCCACGAATTTAGGATCGATGTGTGTAACATTCGTGGGCTTAGATCGAATTTCTCGGCCATGTGCGTCCATTTAGCAGACCACAAACTTGCTATTCTGGCACTAACAGAAACACAGTGGAATGCTTATTCAGATATTTCTGCTTTTAGTTGGCCTGGTTACATCTTGGTGCCAGTATTGGGGAAAACCCGATCACGGTCGATCGCCATCTATGTACGTAGTGATGTAACTTATCAAACTCAACCACAGTTCAACCAATGTCCCAACGCGGGATTTAATTTCATTTGGCCCAAAGTCAAAGTGCGTAAGCCTAAGCATTCACTACTGCTTCATATACAGAAGCCCTAATTTAGACAGTGTTTCAACTTGTAGTGAGTTGATGTACTGTCTAACTCTATAACTAGAATTTTATCACTTGATACATTTTCTGAAATCGTCATTGCGGGAGATTTCAATATACAGCCATTCAGGCTTAACGTCACCAAAAAGGAAGGTATGTTGAACTATTTGCTGATTTTAACAATCACACTCAGCTTGCGAGTGAGCCCACTCGAATTCCAGACATTGTAAGTCATAGAGGATAGATTTAGATTCGTACTCGTCAAGTGGCTAGAGTATTAAATAATCTCAACATCCATAAATCTGCTAGGCCAGATGGCATTCCCGCTTTAGTTTTGAAGAGGTGTTCTTCAACGTTGCCATTCTTCTGAAGTCGTCCCAAGACATTGGATAACAACTTTTATCCAGCCTGTTCCTAAAAAAAGCGAACTGTCAACGCTTTCCTCGTACCGACCCATTGCGCTAACATCCATACTTTCCAAGGTCATGGAAACGCTGAACAATCGTAAGCATATGCAATACCTTGAATCAAGTAACGTACTGGCGAAGAGGGCAGTCACACTAGACATGGACTGTGCTGACCCAGTCTACTGTCCTTTGAGCTCCGTCAGGGAACGTGTTCTTTACCTCCTTACCACCAAAGCACAGCTATGGTGGAGTAATTTGACCAATTGTACCACGCCGAGAGCAATGTGGCCTTCATATAATAAAAACAAATCCACCTACATGATCTCCAGATCTCGGAAAGATATTTCCAGAGTGTTTCCCATAATCACGGGTCACTGTCCTGTGGGCAGCCACGCAACCAAACTAGGAATCCCTCACAATACCTTTTGCAGGAGTTGCTTGGATGTGAATGAGAAAGAAACTCTTATTAATTTTCTTTGCAAGTGTCCGGCCCTTGCAGCTCTCCGTTTCCGCAAATTGAGTAATCCCTCCTTTTCCGACCTGAAGGACCTTTCAGAGTACGGTATCACCGAGGGGTTTCTTTAAGATTTATACTCGTACTGTAACTTTTTTTTCTCTTGATTTCAAAACTTTTGCTGTTGACGTATGATGATTTTAGTATTTAGATTTATTTACATACTAGAAAGTTGTCATTGAAAGAAATTAAAAACCAAATGCTTCAATTTCACTAACTTTGTCCCTTCATTTATTTCCTTGACTAATCTGGCTCTTAATTTTGAATTAATTCAATTATCTCTGATCGGCACACATCACTCGATTACTTAATAAATACACACAAAGGCTGGGATGATTGGAGCGATTTTACACTGTGCAGTGTGACATGTGGCAAAGGTGTACAACAACGATTCCGACGATGTCTACTGGACAACCCAATGATAAATATCAACATGAATATGAATCGAAATGAGGACGTAAGCGGCTCCAACCTTAGCATGGACATTGATATGGTTGACGAGGAAATGGACATGAACAATGAAAACACGATGGTGAAATCTGATTCGGTGGACAAAAAACCACCTGCTTTTAATGTGATTTATCAGCGACAGCATCCAGATGTACATGACATTCATCATCACCATCATCAGCATCATCAACATCATCATCCACACGGTTCAAAAAGTGACACATCTGATGGTGATGAAATGACGAGGGGAACTTTTAGTAGCAGCAGTCAACAGCAGGAGCAGGAGCAACAAAAACAATTCAGCTTAAGCTCCACTGACAACAAAATAAAAGAATCGTCAATCGCATCTTCAGTCTCGGCCACTGACGGTAGTGTTACTAATAGCGCTTCCTTGAATAAATTAAAAAAACGTCGAAAGAGGAAAAAGTCAGCAAAGAGCTTATCGACGATGTCCTGTGAGGGATACAACATCGAGCAGAGGAATTGCAATACGTTCGAATGCAGCGGTAAGTCTATTTACCCGATTTATATTAAATTGAATCTTTGCCAAGGATCTGTTTGATGGTGTTGTGTTGCATTTCTTTTTCCATCACTTTCAGACGATATAAGTGACTTATTAAAATTTTATAAAAAGTTCCTTTTGACCGAAGATGTCACAACATCTGCAGGGCCATCGATTGATGGCAGTGATAGTGGTAGTGGCAGCAGCTCTTCTTCACAGCCAACGACGGCGAGGACAACAACATCAGCAATAGATTCGTCGCCGCTTGATTTTCCTGCTGTACCGATTTCTCCTTATCCGGCAATCTCGTCGACTCCGTCAAATATGGGATACGTCAAGAGTTGGCGAAATACATTGAATTTCACACTAATGATCACACTCAGAGTTAAGGTACGTTTGTTGTGCATTTTCAGTTGGGTATTTTTTGTGAATTCTTCAAGGGTTCTGTCATGAATTTCTGATGACACGGGGTTGGTTAGTTTTGTTGCCAATTTACAAAGAATGAGCAAAACAGTACGAGAGTATGTATAAATATCTATATACTGCTGAGTTACTTCAAGTTTTCAAGAATTGGAAATTATTTTTCTGTCAAATTATAAAAAGGACGAACCTACTCGTGTGTCTTTTTCTTATAATTAGCGCACGCCTCGAAGGATTTGCACCCTTATAATGCCTAGGCACAGCGAGGGCTTGGCAACATTGGGGTAGAAAAAGGAAAAAAAGTGGTAATGATTTCACACTAGTACTAGAATGTTGTGCTCATAAGCCCACATTGATTGCTCTACATTTTAATTACATACTTCATACACCAACTCAACCGTACATGTGAATACAGCCACATACAGCAACTGTATATCACATGTACAGCATAGTATCAGTACAGTAGTACTCAAACTAGGGGTCGTAAGATATTTTATTGGGGTCGCGATCATCAGTTGACTTGGGAAAATTGCTTTAGGTTTCACAGGGACTGCAATGACAAGAAATTTAAAGGAACTTGTGTCAAATACTTCTAATATTTAATTCACATATTGTGTGATTCATAGGAAATGGGAGGAAATTAGTAGCTTAAAAAATCCCCAGATCTGGATAAAGTTTTAAAAGAGGTTGTAACCGTGAGCAACTACGAGACGTAAGCAAGTAGTGCTCGTACTTCCTTTTCTCTCTTTTCTCCCAGCTACCAAGGTGGCGTGGTACAGCTCCCATTCAGCACAAAATATAAGCCGTAGATTAACAAACTGTGGTTAACATTATGCAATTAGATGAAGGCCCTATTTTGAAACCGGAAAAATTTCTTATCGAAAAGAACAATAATTACAAGACATTGCTTGATAAATTATCTAAGCTATGCAGTGATTTGCTGCTGAAAGTGCTAAATGAAATTGAAAAACAGGTTCCCTTAAAACAAAGTGGAAGACTATAAAATTTATGAAAGTGACACTTGTGTAGTTGCTTACAGAATAAGGTTAAAGCATTTTACCCAAAAGCGCTCATCAAGATAGAGAATAAACGTATCAGGATACTTGATGCTGAAACAATCGAATCGCTTGAACATCGTATGATTGTTTCTTGCTTGTCAGTGTTTTATTGCTTTTCTATAAGCGGTGTTCAAAAGAAATATTAAGCACATCCACCAACCCAACTGAAATACCCGAGATCACGGGTCTACCATTAGACCTATCTTCGGACGTACCAATCAATTCAGAGATTCCTTCTTTAGCCGCACCATAATTATGTGGAATGAATTGACTGAGTACTAAACATTTTTTTAATACAAAACAGACAATGGTACATAACTATTTATTTCAATTTATTTTCGACAGCAATTTTGTTTTACCATAATAACTTTCGTAGCGTAGACGACGAATGTGCATTAATGGTAAGTGCGGCGAAATCAACCGAACGCTAACACCAGTAAGCAACTGTGCGAGCAGTTTATTGGTTGATTTCACTACAGCACCCGCCTAAGTTCTTAATTGATATGGAGTGGATTCAAAGAATGTCGCTCAGACTCCGAGATTGCGCGGCCTCCCACATGACCTCTGTGAAAGATCGTTTCTCTGCATTTGTTGGGAGTATGAACCGGTGTGTCATGCGTCTCAGTCACACAGTATAACCTGTTAAGAAGACTTATTATCCTCATATTACTGAGTCCTAGTATTATCCTCGAACTCTTAGTCTCGTAGTTCACCAACCACCTGTTTTTCATCTTTTATTTCATAGTTTTTTTTTCTTTTCTATATTACGACTACAGATGTTGCTTCCATTCTACGTACTCTTCCCGCATTATGCGGTTTCCTATATCACTGAATTTTTTTGTATCTACCAACGGAGCTTCTGTTCACCTGTTCAACAGCTCTTTCGATACCTCGTTGTCTTTTATGAGTGTGTTATGCGTTTCGGAACCCAGTTTAAAAAAAGAGTTTTTTGTTTTTTTTTCGCCAAGTCTGTTCAGTTCAGTGCATTCCTCCAGTCTTAACGTAATGTTAAATGCAACCACTTGATTATTGCTGCTTGGCTGTCCGTTATGATGATTATTCTTTGCGCCATGCACTTATTTTCTCGATTGAATTAGTGAATACATCTTACGATTACGTGCATCTTTGCTTGGAATATGCTCGAGTACTCGGGTACCCATTATCTGGAAATACTTGGTTCTTGGCCCATGTTCTTACACACCAGTGCCTCTTGCTTCCTTTGACCAATCCATATAACACTTTATGGTTCCCGAATATATTTAGTATTTAAATTCCTTCCAGTTGTGGAAATCTGAAGTTTCTCGAAGTTCTATTTATCACATTGTCTGCATGCTAACGAAATCTGCCTAGCAATTGAGTCCACATCTTTTCTCGCCTTTACGTATGTGACGTCGCCTACATTATCGCACTCAAACGTAGCGATAGAATCTAATCCAATGTGACAATTTAATTGGGAGATTTCATTGCATATCAGAGATATTGAAAGGTCATATCTCTGCCCTCCAGTGGACATCGACAAAACATTAAATTTGTAATCCTATTATAGTAATCCGTTATGGATTGAATTTATTAACTGAAATTATCGTAAAATCATCATCCACTGATAATGTGTATCCTTTTGTTGTTATTGTCATTGTTTAATTACAGAATGATACGAAAACCACATCGACAATATTTTCCATTCGCAATGCTACCCACAATTTGTACGTGGAGCCAAGCTTGGAGGGACTTCGATTCTACCAGGAGCGTGACAATGCAACTGAAATGCTTCCTGTGAAATTTAATTTATACGACAGCCTTTGGCATCAGATTGCTATCAGGTGAGTGAGCCGGTAACAAGTGAAAAAAAGGGATTATGCGCTGCGCCGGACGACCGGGGATTTGGTTTTACCGCGCTGCACCGCCATCGTCCTTACTGACAACTTGCAATTGTACAATTATTGTGCATGTATTTTAATGGAGGACAAATTTTCGTTTTATTTAACAACAACAAAAACATACAACCTCTCACCAAACAACAAAAATTGACCCATATTCCTGTGTGCGCGCTGCAAGGTGCGATGTACTCTCGACAATATCAAGGACAATTTTAAATTAATTTGATTGCGTTTTTTGCCATTCTACATAATTTAGATCTTTCTGTCTCTCTCTATTACAGCATTCAAAATGGCGACTTCATTTCCATTTATGTCGATTGCCTGTGGACTAACAGTTTTGTTGTATCGAAGCGGTTATTCTCGCTTCCCGATGATGCTGATGTGGAAATTGGACGCGGATTTAATGTGAGTTTTTTTTTGATTGTATTGAGTGTATTTGTTGGGTGGGGGGAAGAATGAGAATGAAAATACTTTGCTGATGCAATTGAATTTCCAGAAATTGACTATTTAATGGTTAACTGTAATTGGAGCGAACAATAAGTTCAGGGTTTTTTTTTCACAAAATAAATCTTTGGCCACGAAGCTATAGATGGAAATTTGTGGTAATTTGTGATTTTTTGTCATAGTTTAATATTTAATATTTACCTTGAAGTTCTTTACTTTATTGTGAAAAGTGGCAAATTAATACTTCTGTCCTTAAATAATCAAATATTTATCATCGAATTCGGAAAGTTATGTTAGTGAGTGGACTGGATAATGGTACCAAAAACACTAAAGGTACACATGAGCTAACTTTTGTGTGTCAACGAAAGCCGAGTTGCATCCTTGTCTGTTTGTCCAACGTATCATCTCCTCCCGATATAAAACCCGAAGCAATTTGCATCATAATCCCTCCACTTCAATTGTATAACATTTTTTCAAAAAACATTTGCTTTACGCTGCACAATTCCACGTGGGAAAACAGCGAGACATGTTCAATTACAGAACAAAATATTCAAACAATGAGAACATATGATTCAATGGACAAAAATTTAAGTTACATCGCATCGGGGCGTGGAAAGTACGAAAAACTTAATATAAATGTAGTGATTGTCGGTGTGTTAGGGTTTTCCATGCCATGACACAAACAGTTGACATTCGTCGGTTCCTACCCGTTGAATATCGTTGTCAAAAACTCGCCTTTCCTCTCACGCAGCGTTGTAAATTGGCGTTTATTCGAGGACTCAGTTATATGAGACATTTTGTACTTCTTGAAGTTCTGATCAATGATAAGATTTATTTAAGTATTTAATTACTTAGGCATGTTATCTTGACTTAATAGCTGCATTTTATTGGTACAGTACCAATAAGAATGGGGATAATTTGATAACAACAATGCCATACGCTTGGAATAATTTTATTCCAACTTTTTGTAGGAATGAAATAATTATTCTATTCTGCTTTTAGTTAGAAACCCCACTAATTGTCACTTTGCCTGTTCAGTGTTCCAGTCGTTGATTTTTTCACATTTCCTAGGAATTTTAAAGATTTTAATTCCAAAAAGGGAAAAGGGAGAAATTATTTAATCTGAACGAAATTGTTCTATATCTACATATATCCAAATTTAATTAAAGTGGCAAAGCTATATCCAATTCCTAATCCTAATATTAATTAATAATAATATTTTTCACCTGAGTAAAAAACATATATTCCCATCCAATTTTTATTTCTTGAAACATAAGGGTGAACTACAGCAAATACTCATCCTTCCGGACAACCAAGAACGGCATCAGTGCTCCAGTGTACGAACATCAATCAACGAAGTGAAAAGATACATAATCGATACGTTCATCGATGACTACGGCAATTAGAAGATTAGAAACACAAATCAGGTGGACAACAGCAGTGCATGGACACACAAACTCCTAGCTGAACGGGGAAAAAGTATAACCGAAAACACAACTCTGACAGAAAACAATAAACATAAATGCCTATATGATAAGTAGTAAAAAGAATCAAATATAAATTAATGGTAAGATAGGAGAGAAGATATCCACAAACATTTTCAGCTCAAAATATTATTTAAAAACACACAAGGAACTAAATCAAAACTAATTGATTCGGTTAATCAAAAATCAAAAAAAAAAATTCAAAGTAAACATTATGTTAAAGTTATTGGAAAATAAATATAAATAAATTTATAAAAAGAAAACAGTTCTTCTTTTTTGAATAAAATACTAATAAATAATTTTAGCAGACTGCTAAATTTAGAATAATCTGGAATTAGAAGTCAGTCTAATTGTTTATATTTGTGATGGTGACTAACAGTTTTACTTTGAGAAAACTGTAATCCTATATATTATATACATACGCATACAAATATATATACAACTTGGGAAGGGATGGAAAAGAGCAGAGATTAAGATAGTTAATAGAATATTAAAAAAAAGTCATTGTATTGTACCATTGTATAGCTAATGTTTAGATTAACAATGAAAGAAAAACAGAAACACATCAAGAAGAAACGAAGAAAACATTCTTGCTCATATAATTGTGTAATTTATTAAATACGAACTATAATATTAATAGTAAATATAAGGAAGAAATAAAATGTATTTAAAATTATAAATAAAGACCTTTTTCTTGTTAACTTCAGAGCACTACGTTGTAATTTGAAGGTCGTCCTATTTGGGTATTTGAAGCAGTTCTGCTGAAAACAGAATGGTATCAGTAAACGACGCAATCTAGAAGTAGACAATTATTCAGCTTTATAAACTGAAAACATCCTGTATAATCTGAAACTTAAACCATTTTTTCTGGCCCTAACGAAGTTACCAATAATCTCGGTTTCCTACCACAACAAGGATCACCCGGGATTTAATTGATTATCTTGTTTGAAGGATTGATTGACATAATATTTCAAAATTAATTTCTTCTATTACAGTCCACCATAATGTGTTTATTATCTTGATGATTATAAGAGTATTAGAAACGAAAATCTCTTTAACTTAACCTAAAGTAACTTGTTTGTCAAGCTATTGCTCTGCCAGCCTTATAGCTTTTAAAGTGAAAGTTCTTTAGGCGCGGTTCGAGTAAACTTTCAAAGCCACATCGTTAGAGTGCAACGTTGGCAACCTTAAAATGTGAAAACAATTTTTTGGTGTTTCTAGGATTCGAACACTGAACCTCCTGCTCAGGAGTCTAACACGCTAACAATGCTCAGGAGACCTAATGGAGCGGAAAACAAAAAGGGGGAAAAAGATACTGTGTAGTTATAACCAACCTGTAGCATTGAGGTACGATATCAAATCGGTGATGCCGTACTCCGAAAGCTCCTTCAGATCAGAATAGAAGGGAATGCTCAGGTTACGGAAATGAAGAGCCGCAAGGGCTAGACACTTGCAAAGAAAATGAATGACAGTTTGTTTCTCATCTAAGCAGCTCCAGCAAAAGGTATTGTGAGGGATTCCCAGTTTGGCTGCGAGGCTGCTCACCGGCCAGTGGGCCGTGGTTATGGCAACCATTCTGGAAATATCTTGCCGAGATCTGGATATCAGCTCGGTGGATTTGTTTTTATTATAGGAAGGCCACATCGCTCTCGTCGTGGTACAATTGGTCAAATTACTCCACCATAGCTGTGCTTCGGTTCCCTAACGGAGCTCAAAGGAAAGCAGACTGTCTTAGCGCAGGCCGTGTCCAGTGTCACGCCCTTTTTGCCACTACGTCCGCTTTTTCATTGCCGTCAATGTCGCTGTGCCCCAGCAGCCAAAGTAGTGTCTGGTCTATGCATGGGCTTATAGAAGCCTGTCACTGCTTGACGAGCTTAGAATTGCAGCTTGTCACAATAATTGGTTTATTTGCAGATTGGCTGTCTACACAAATGCCGACCTTGCCCGCTATTGAGGCATTGTGATATAGGGCCCAGCATGCACCCTCATAGCTAATATCTCCGCCTGGAAGATGCTAGCAGAGTCAGGGAGCTTGTAGGACGTTGAAAGGTTAAGGTCTTAAGAGTAAACCCCATCGGTGAATAGAGTTACATCAAAAAGCTCCCCAGCTCTCCCGTCCTTCTAACTTTCACGAGGTGAAAATTCAACGGAAAAGATAGGATTGAAATGAAGTTTAAGAGTAGTCGGTCGAAGATGGTATCATCTCCTTTGGTAGCACCTGCAGCATATTGCAGTGGCCGTACGTACGGACCGCGCTGTATTCCGTAACGTATTTAAAAAATAGGTCGGAAGGTAGTAAGCGTAGGATTGTGTTAAAATCATCGGTGGGACACGACCGAAGTGCTCCAGTAATACCACCAGCTGCTGATCTCTGTAATATACCTAGCTTGCTGGTATTGTACTTTTTATTAATCGCCAACCACAAGACCAGTGCACACAGGTAAGAATAGGATGCACCACTGCTGTGTACAGCCACAGAGCCATCCTCGGCTGCAGTCCCCATTTCTTGCCAAGGGTTTTGCTGCTAGCATATAGGGCAATGCAATTTTCTTAGCCCTAAATTTTGTATTCGACTTCCAGCTGAGCTTTCTGTCTAGGAATACGCCGACGCTTCTGAGGTAAGCGTAAGTCTGTGGCCATTGAGCTTTCGCAGGGCAAAGTCAGGTATTTTGAAGTTCGTGGTGAAAAGTACCATTTCAGTTTTGCCAGAGTTAACCCTTAGGCCACAACCAGTAGCCCAGGATATAACCCTTCATGACATCACTGATCACGGAAAGATACTGTCCCGACTCAAGTATCACGAATTCGTCTGCAAACGCGACAACCTTCGTCCCGTCCATCTCAAGTGTCCTGAGGACCTTTTTTATAACCAGCAGCCATGGAAGGGGCGATAACAAACCTCCTGTGGAGTGCCCCTGTCGACTGCTTTGGTAATAAAGCTTCTGCCCAGATTGCCATGGATCACCGTGCTACTTAGCATGGAAATGATCCACCGGATTAGGAGTTCCTCTACTCCTAACTTGGTGAGAGTCTCCTGAATGGCATCAATGTGGACATTGATAAAGGTGCCTTCTATACCGAGAAAGGTGGCAAGGGTGTATTGCTTGAAATAGAGGGAATGTTCAATTGTGCGTACTACCTCATGGAGGTAGTGTCTCAGTGGACCTGCGTTTAAGGTAAGCATGCTGGTATTTTGATACAGCTGCATCTTCGAAACTTCAAAGTCAGGATATGTTCCTTATCCAATGACAAACAATGTGTTACATATTAAATAATATATTCTCAGCTTTTACGATAAAAAAAGAACAAACAATACGAGTAAAATTTTTTTTCTCACACAAAAAACAAATTCTCCTCACCACAAAATTTGGTTCGTGACAAAAATTCACAAATAACTGCGAGTCTGCTCCTTGCATTTGCACGCGCTTCGTATTTCTTATCTTATCGCATTAAAGAAGATATCAACCAGCCAGTAAAAGACATCCTTCTAGCCGAAAATCTGTGTAAATTGTCTTTCTTTATTTATCGCACTTGGAAGCAGCTGTGCTTCGTTCGCAGTTATAAATTAACAATTTGCATAACAATAGAATGAAGCCGCAAGAGAACCCGTTTATTCTTTTGTTAACGATTGCAGTGCCCGTGTTGGTTTTTTTGGCAATCAAGATAATCCTGTAATAAATTACGTTAATCTGATTTAGTTGGCCAAATTATGTTGATGTGATGATTTTATTCGCATGTTGGACGATCAGAATGTCATATAATTCAAAAGAGGAATTCAATTTCAATCTTATTCAGCGTAATATTCCAAAAGATACCATTGCAAGGAAGTATATTATTATTACATTATCAGCTAAACAACTAAATTTCGCATAACAGATAAGCTAATCTAAATTATCATGAAAAGTGGATTATTCCTAATTGGGAGGCGATAATTCGTCATTTAATAAAGAACGAAAACGAAGTAAATTATCCTCCTCTCCATTACCTTACTCAATGCAAGATTTTTGCAATAAAAGCGTTCGCTAGTCAGCAAACATTCTAAGCTAATGAATAAAATTGAGAAATATAAGTAGGTGGGTTAACGATTCAAAACAGCAACTACATTAAGTCGCGAATGAAACAACACCAAGAGCAGCATCCGAAAGTAAACAACGAATATAAACTTTGCGGTTACGCGAGCGAATAAAGTTTTCATATAAAATAAAATAAAACTTTCTGTATGACTTAACTTTATCGTGCATTGTCTTCTTCTTATTGAGGATGTTTTTTTTGTATTTTGACGGCGCCATAAACAATGGCTCTACGGTAACACCTCCTTGTCAGCAGACGATTCCGGTGTTTTCCTTAACATCGTTCTAAGAAAGCAGGATCCGTTCAGAACGCAAATAAAGGTTGTTGCAAGAGTTGAACGAATTTCTATTAAATACCAAACATAAACACGAGCTACAGTCGGTAGTTTTAGGCTTCTCCTCAACTATAGCACTGTGACTTGCTGTTAAGGTAAACCTGTGCTATACTTGCGGTAAAAATAAATCATGCATTTTTTGGACGCACTGGGACTTGAATTCGGAAATCCAAGTGCCTAACCACTGCACCACCGACAGCCAAATGTCCACATCCTTTGACACCGACCGCGCAGGTCTTTACGCCACTAGATCTACGCATCATCCCAGTTACGCTCTTCTCCACTAACACACCTGTATTTCTTGTCATCGTGCTTTACGTAACATTCAATTTGTTGCCTCAATTTTTGGTCGTCAGCGAATTTGACTTGTCGAAGATGGGCATTGCAATCATTTCTAGCTCGTTTAAAATGTATTCGGTTTTTCTCGGTAGGGTTTACTTTATAAAATCGAAAATCTCTAATACTAGAAGCCTCTTGACAGCTCGAGTCATACCATCCATCTTCCTCCGTCCGCAATAACAGTCTTACGATGTTTGTGACAATTCAAACTCGCAGTAGTGTATGTTACGCTCTTGTACCTTTACTTTGAGCCATATGAAATCAAATTCCGGATTGGATCATTGGCTGAAACGCAACATCACTACGGACATAATTTACGAGTCCGCGTCGAGGGAAAAAAAATAGCACCAAATTAAAACCACGAGGTATCGAAATTATCAAATTTATGACTTTCACTCAGTTCCATAATTGCTGGACTATGCGTATTTGCATCGTACAGACCCATACATAGTATTCTACGGAACATTCAGACCTATACACATCACTAAAGTAGCCCTCTGTACGACTTTCGGTCCATTCGATTTACGCTGCTGCATTTCTATGCAGGAAAGGCCTACGCAAGGCGGTATCAATCCATGTTCAGATCTACGCATCACCCGATTTACGTTCGGCTTGACATACGCGCTTAGATTTAAAAAGTTAGATAGATGATAAAGAGAACTTTTAATTTAATTTGAATTTAACTTTCGCTTGGTTTGAAACAAACTGCTATGTGTATAGGTATACCTGCGGAGTGTGTGGTGCAAAACAAAACAACCACCGCAAAGTAACTCAATTCTGACAACTCAATTCACAATGTGGCGGAAATTTCACTTAGTCGGTTTTCGTTTTCTTAAGCAGTGCTCCACTACCAGATCCAGAAACAAGGCAGACAAAAATGTGGAAATCAAAGAAAACGAGGGAGGAAATCTTCGCGTAAAACCGCAGCCGCCGTACACGTTTCCCTATTCGATACATATTTTTTTTTTGCTTTTTTGTGTAGTGTCTCGGATGAGATAGGAAAAGTCAGGCATCTAAGAAATTCAAAGGAAATTGCCTTCTTCGTCATCAAAGTGTGAGAAATGAGTGAGCTTTAATATCTCAGACACAGTTGTGGAAGGAAGGCGAGCGACGCTACAAGGCAGGCAAAAACAAATTGATTTTTTTTTGCTTCCTTCACTTGAGTTTTCCAATAAAAATCACGACAGATGTTATAAGCTAAACGAGTGGAGACAATAATTTCCGCGTATGGCTCTTTACCAATAACTAGGATAAGTAAGTGAGTGGTAAGCAAAAGAAAGATGAGAAGACAATATAAGCTACGCAGGCAGTCTTCTTAATTAAGGATTTAAGAGCCGTTAAAACAGGTGGAATATTCCTTAGAGTATAGTGGCCAGCAGTTTATTTGGAGAGACCTGTACAAAACCTTTAAAAGGTTAATATAAAGGATACGCCATTCTGTTGTTGTTGGACCGTACTATGGGGAGATATACTAGTAGCAATAAGCTGGAAAGGTTTCATCACAATAATTATCTCTACAACCGGAGTCCGGTCCTGGTCTCCTTTCTGCATCGATGTAATGATATGATCCATTTACATAGAAAACTTCAACACCAACTTATATGAGCTAACAAGCATTTATATCTACATTTTTAATATTTTCTTCACAAAGTATCAAATAACTACAAGAAAGTCCTGCAACTTTTTAAGCAAAAAAATGTAACATCGATGAGGAAAATTCTTACAAGTTTGTCAGCCATTGTTTTGTTCAGAAAAAAGTTGGTTCCAGTTTGTGTTTTTGTTGTTATGGAGCAGAGTTTAGCAGCATTCATCATGCATAATTTATCTCAAATCAAAAATTATTTTCTTATCGGTGTGCTTGGGATTTAATCCAGAATAGAGAGAAATATATTTTGCTTTTTCATTGTCTCATACTTCAGCTTTCAGTTTCTGCGTTCAGCATTATCATGTTCACCTATATCACCGACTTGATTTTGTAAAATCAAAGCAAAACTGCAGCTAAAAGATAATGAAACAGGACAACCCAGCATTTGAATAAAGTGTTATTATCAACTAAAAAATCTACTTCGTAGGTGTTCTTAATACGTAACATAACGTTGATGCAGTCTGTTTATAAATTTAATATTTGCCAACGACCTTAGAACAACAAAGTCATCTCAGATATCAAAGCCCCTTAACATTCAAAGGGACAAAATGCGACATCTGAACTTATTGGAAAATGTATAGCCTTGGCAGAAGAGCACGTACGATACAATATCCTTTTTAATGGGTAGTTCGATATGCGACAATGATTTTGCAGTTAAATTTTAATAGAAGGAATGGAAATTTAAATTCAGTGTTTTCATGTGTGACTTCTTAAATAGATACAATGTGAAATTTATCAAATAAGAGTTTACAGTAATTTAAAGTAATTTTTGGAAACACAACAGTGAGGCATTTCAAGTCTTCACTGGAAGGATGCAAAGAGACCTGGACGATAGAGTTTAGTCAAATGCCAAATTGGATGACATCGGCTCAAAATCGGGACCGATGGAGAGATTTTATTCGTGAGGACAGAACCGGACCCCCGTTGTAAAGCCAAATATGATGATGATGAGGTTTTATATCCGATTAACATTTACGTACATAATCATTACAAACTGCAAAGTCAAATGGAACAAATGTATTGTTTGCTTTAAGTCTCTTCAAGGGGAACAAAAATTGCTTCTTTTTCAGGCGGCATTTAAACACGCTCATGGGGCTTGCACCCTTATAATGCTTAGCACAGCGTGGGCGTTCGAAAATTAAGGAGAGGAAACGGTGACATCTCTATCCACATGATTGTGTCTTGAACGACTGTAGATCATACAAATACGGAAACACAGAGTCGGGCAATTCATTCCAATTAATTACTGTGCGGCCCAATAAGGAATCAATTCAAAGATAGGTCTAATGGTAGAACCGTGAGCTCGAGTTGAGGCACGGGTATTTCGGTTGGGTTGGAGGATATTTCTGTATGAACACCGCTTACAGAAAACGCCATAAAACAGTGACAAGCAGGAAAAACTCATACGATGTTCAAGCGATTCGATTTTTTTCGCTATATTTACGTCACCAATAAGTTTTAACGCGCGGTTCTGCACTCTGTCTAGTAGAAGCAATGTGGTCTTGGGGGCACCTGCCCAGACAATACAGTTGTATTACAGTTTAGGGCGAATATATGCCTTGTAAATAGTAGTTAATAGTAGACAGGATAGCCGCATACGCTAAAGTCATCATTGCTCCACACTAGTGTGGATTCATCCCAGGCAATTCAAGAACTGATCAGATTTACACCCTTAGGCAGGTAATGGAAAAATGTCTAGAGTTTCAAAACTCATTACACCATATTTGTATAAACTTTAAAGCGAAACTTTGAGCGAAGAGGATCCTGCTCGGAGAGTCCTTTGCGGTGGGATTTATGGAACATGACAGCGAGGCTGGCCAATCCTACGCTGGAAGGATGGCGTAGACCAGGACGCCCAAAGTTTAGGGATGCAAAACTTGATGCCATCAGCTCAAAATCGGGACCGGTGGAGAGACTTTTTGCAGGAGGCAAGGACCGGACATGAAACATTTCGCAGCATTCTTAGCGATGGCGAAAATTCAACGAAGCTTGTCGTTGACACACATACCGAGTATTGCGAATTTTTCAATTTCTATGATGCAGGATCCATTCATTAATAAAGGTTGTGGGTATAAATTACGCTTAGGCGACAGAAGACAGCATTGGGTTTTGGAAGCGTTAAATTCAAATCTATTGTGTAGCCCCCAACTTGTTACGCTTTTCGTAAAAAGTTATTACTCTCGGACGTTTTCCGGACATTCGCAAGAGGTAGGAGCATGAAAATTATGAGTACTTTTTGGTGTTTCTCAAATTGAGTTAAGCCTTTAAGTATTTTCACTTTCACCTATTCTATTAGGTACTTATACCTTGGAGCTTGTTAATATCGACCAATTTAATCTACGATTAATTGATGCACTCGCTGTAAACAAAAGCAGAAACTATGATAACTCATCATCCCCTGCTACGCCATTATCATCAATTTTACTATAGAACTTTTTAAAATGGCACAAAGATGTTTTCCCATATAAACTACTCGTATTATGAAAAAAGTTCTACGCGACTTTTTTACTACAAATTAGCACCATCACTGCACAGCAAAAGAAATCATCCTAAGTGAGAAATCTTTTCAATTATTGTTCTCTTCATCCTTGTAAATTTCAAATTTTCTTTTTGGGAACTTTTCGAAGCCCTAGAATGCAATCAAGTAAAATGAAAGATTATATGAAGACACCAACTTTTCTTAGATAAAAATGTAAGATAATTGCGACCCTAATAACAGTAGTAGTGTCAGCTTTGACCCATTTCCATTAAGAGTTTTGTCATAAAGAAATATTCAGTTTTAACAAATAAAGTACATAGGTACATATCAAGAAAAGATAACTTTATTGCTGCTGTCAAAAATCTATTCGTCCTGCCAGTAAAAAAGTAAAAGTTGCTGTCAAAAACACTCTGAAGGAAAAGATTTCTTTCTCTCTACTGGCTCTTCACAAGTGCGTGCTTAATTTTTAAATGCAAGCCTCTTCAAGCAACAACAAAATTGAGTATTTTCCAAGCCAAGAGTCTATCAAGTAATATAAGAAGTCCTTCGGCCATTAACAACATACATTGCACGTTGCACGACAAACGTACAAACAAAGTTGCCCGTTTTTATAATATCTTAGATTCCATTTTACAGCTACACGGTTTTAATCAAATGATGTACATCGATGATTAGGCTAATTATACTAATTGCAAATTTGCCCTTAAACGGATTCCCAATTAGTAGAACATGCACATGACAGTAGGAATTGAAGCTGCAACAAAGTTGCAGACATGCGTCTGTGTTTTTGTATTTACTGCAACCTTCCTCTACCATGTACACCCATAGTGATAATCACCGTGGGTGGTGCTCTATTATGTTATGCGCTTATGCCGCAGTCATCAGTCAGTCACACAATCGATTTGGTTCCACGTTATCGATTCAATTCATTAATACTCGTATCATCGAAGAGTCGACAAACAGTCGGCCGACCGATTGGCGATTGAATAAATCAGACTGTTTGGTTTTCTGACCACGTAGACGATTGTTTCCATTAGTTGCTATCTTACGAGTATATCTATCGCAGATATATGGCGTTTTCCTGAAAGTGTGTGTGTATACGACAGAGCAATTTTTTAATGCGAATCTAAACAACATCGAAATTGCTTTCGCAGGCATCCTTAAGGAATAAAAATGAAACATTCAAAGTTTTGTCAGTTTACACAACAAAAACAACAACAACAATGCAACAATGTACGGACAGTTAAAAATTTGTTGCAGTTGTAGTAATAGTAGTAGTGGGAAATGGGAAATTAACGCTTTCTTTCCAGCGATGCGGATTGAATGTTTTTCACATTGCGTTTGGTTGCGTTGCTGTGTACGTCGGGGACAGCTATAAATTCATTGAAAGTTTCTCAGCTTACTTTAATGTATCTCTGCGGTTAAAAACTTTCTGAAACAAACGTAATTTTGTTAAGAAAAACCAACGAAAGTTTTGTGTGGCTTAGAGAATGCGCAGGCAACAGAAAATGGATAATCAGATTAAGTAAAATGTTGGAAAAGTATTGGACGTTGGGAATTCATTTGATTTCACATTATCAGTTAGATACATGCAATAAAAATTACTTACTTAATTAATAAAACTGAAATGAGGTTTTTTTTACTATGAAACATAAACGAAAACGAGACTTTGTCGTATATATATCTGACTTAAAAATTGCCTTTTTTTTTATATTGTTACGAAATTTAGTCTTTATAGAGTTCTTAATGAAATTTGCAAATAAAAACACAACACAAGCTTATTAATGCAAAATTTTACAACCTATTATATAAACTTCAATTATATTACAATTTCTTCTTTTGCTTGAGGGGAATTCTTCTTGTTGCGCTACTGTCGCTTCAGATTTCATAGCCGCAGACTCGGGTAACTCGTAGGGACGTGATATGGCCAAGAACGTTGGTTTACACTCAGGTTTTGTGGTATTCGAGATGGAGACCTGTAAGGCCCGCCAGAGTTTCTAAACTAAGAAAAGGGGCTTCTAAGGTAACGCACTGAGAGGACTGGGCTCACCTGATTATAGCGCTGACCAACGTTGGACGTTGGTTGTCCCATATCCCGACGCCAAAATTCCTCCGTCGTTGACTTCGTTTCGTTTGCTTCGCCGTCTGAGATGCTCACTTCGCCCTTTTTTTACTGTTGTTGTCGATGCAGTTGGCATTCTACTTGCAGTGTTTACTTAGTGTTCCTCCTGTGATGTTCACTAGTGTTACTGATGTTGGCGATGCCTTCAATATAAACCGTGTCAGCTTTTGCAGCTTTGCCTAGCTCTCTCGTATTGTTGTTGTTTCTCCTTCGGTTGTGCATCGTTGTTCGTTTGGAAATCGTTCATTCCACATTTTGCCACCTCCGTACTTCGCTTGTGTGCGCGCTACATTGTATGAGATGCTATGATGGATTTTTCTTCTATGCGTTGTTTGTTGCTATGGTAGATTTTGCTTTACGTGTGCATGGTATGTGTAAGACAAAAGTTGACGCTCAAATTTTCATCATTACAAAACAAAATTATTTCACTACTATTCACTGAGGTGGTAACTCTATCTACTTGCAAGTACTTTCGAAGTAGTCGGGTTCGCTTTTAAATAATAACTAAAAACTCACCGTGGCAAAGCTCTACTCTTTTCTATTTTAATCTGTTCCATTTGAACCGTCTAGCATCTACCAGAACATACTGGTAAATTTCTATATAAAATCACCATAAGCATATTAGAGTTCAACTACATGTATGGTACAAGTACCAAATATAACATTTCTACATGTACATACAAGTTCAACGACATGGTACTCGAATGTACCAGTGCATATTTCTATAATCTTTTATAAAGCTTTCCGTATAATTTTGTATACAATCTCCCAACAATATTACTAAGCCTAAGAATATACAATTGGTTACAAAAGGTGATGATGACGCAATTATATACAGCCATGTCCTTAGCCTGTTGCATCACAACTCCTATCTTATGCGTCCACGTCGCGTCAATGGAAACTCGGCCAAATCAAGTGAACGATTTCGGTACCCAATCAGATTTGTATTAGCTTGGGTCGGGGCTAAATAAGAAGGTGGACTTGCTTTGGTCGGCGGCGCTTTATGTTGACCTAGGTTGCGGTTGGCCAATCATCACTCAACTGAATTAATTGATTCTTGAAACTAATACAAGCCTCGGATACATATAGAATTTATCAACAATGACTTTTGGCCCACGGAAAAGGACATGGAAAAGGACAATAGATGAGGAAGCATGATCCCAGGGGACCGGGTGGCGTCTCTTTAAACCTCAGGCGATAGATCGAGTTCGTTGGCGGGCGATTGTAGAAGCCCTATGCGCCCCCGCGGAGTAAAGGAAAGAAAGAAAGATGGATATACAATGGTTTTTGGCAAAACAATTCAATACAAAGCTTGTTCAATAAAAGCTTTCTATTTACATATTTATAACAATATTTTACGCATCGTCAATTTGACAAGTATAAACATCCGTCAAATCAAACAACAGCGTATTAAATGCTTAAGATTAAGATAACTGCGTCTTGACTCCTCATTAAAATACCTGTCTTACACATTATATAACATGTTGTGGTTGTTTGTTTTGGCTAACACGGTTCCTTTTTGAAATTTGAATTCGTCCATTCTTTGAACCGCTTTTATTTAATCTTAAATTAATAAACATGCGGGTATTAAGGGAGAAAGACAAAAACATATAATAAAGAGAGGAAAGTACTAGCCATTAACTTATCGACCGCTGACGGAACGACAAAGACAAAACCAGGTAACAAAAACTCGAATATTAAATTTCATATTTTGTCATTGTATTATTTAATTAAAAATCATTGAAAGCTTTGTGCCTTCCACGACTTACACGACGTCCACGATAGCGCATATTACAACACATCCCAGTAACTGTTATACCTATAATTAATGAAATCAAAGGGATTTTCCTTGATTTACATGAGTGGTGCAAGGGTGGTACACTCGTACAACTGTGTTGTTAGGCCAACAAACCTGACTTACATAAATAAATGCATGTACTTGGTAGAATTTACTTAATTATGACCACATGTAAGCGTTGATTTGTCCGTCGAATTAAAAAATACAGTGTTGCATGCTTAAAACACAAATATATATTTACTTCAATTTTCTATCCGCAGTTTTTTGTATTGATTAAAATTTTAATTACTAAGACCAAGCAAGCGTTAGTTGTAGTTTTCTTACCAAACAACCGATACGAATTTCTAATTAGGTTTCTTCTTCCTTCAAGTAAATTAAGTAAATTGTGAATGTGTGTGAAAAAAAAGGTTCATTGAATAAAAGTTCACGCTTTAGCCAAATCGATTACATACTACTACTACTAGTCTACTAGTAATAACGGCGTTTGTGTCGGTTAGAAAAACTTTTTTAGTTACGCTACCGGCGACCTATGTAAGCATCATTATCTACATCAGTGGATACCTGATATTCTGCATTCTTTGCTATAAAGAAGGCCACCCAGCTTCTTGGCTTGCACAAAAAGCCGATTATATTAAAAATGTTGTAAAAACGGGAGTTCGATTTGCTGAAATAGCAAAGGTTTCACATTTTCTTCAAATAAAAATTTAGAGAGTATAAAGTAAACACACTCTCTAAAGGTGTAACAGATCAAACGATGCAGTTAAATACCATTTACATAGAAACTGCTACATGTTGTATTGAATGTCCGAGCTTAGACGTAGAGCTCAAAATCGATAGCTATTAATGTGATGACATGCTGCGCTCCGTCGAAGTCCACACAACGAAGGTACTGCTTCTAAATGATATAAAGGCTAACGCAAGACAAAAAATTACAAAATATGAACGGCCAGAAAGAACTCAAACAGCTAGGTGCTGTCATTCTCGCTCATCACTGTTCATTTGTTCATTTGCACTAGGCTATATATCAGACTCGTTCAACGTCCCTCATTAATTTTCCATATTGCTAGAATAACAATGGACTAATGCATCCGATATATTTTAATGACTCTGGGTACTCGTAATGCAAACCACAGATACTGCTGTAGCGTACCTGACCCAGAACAATTCAAGCAGATACTCAAATTTAGAGAGTGGTATTATAATCACACAAGTGGGAGGGTCCTGTGCAATTGCACAAAATAATCGTTTCCATGCTTATTTTGCTGGGACATAATGTAGTCTACGAAAGTACGATTACCTATTTAAATTTTTATATTTGTGCCCGGCATTGCTCAGTTATGGATTAGGAGTAGCGAACAGGAGATCAGTAATGAAAGTGAGAAAGAGTATCGTAGATAAAACAGAGCCTTGGGGAACACCAGCGTTTATGCAGTGAAAACTGAATTTGAAGCCGTCCAATACGACCTGGATAAGAATACTAGGTAGATACTAGTCCAATCAATCAGGTCTTATCAATTCCATAGGCATTCATTTTCGACAAAAGAGATTGAGGCCAGACTCTGTGAAATGCTTTGGAAAAATCGAAAGCAACAATTTTGCTTTCACTGAATTTGTAAATCAACTGGTTCAGTGAGATAAGCCATTAGGTCACCTGTAGAAAGTTGCCAATGAAAACCGTACTGCTGTTAGCTAAGGATTTCACGTGATTCAAGGTATTGCATAAGCTTACGATTGATCAGCGCTTCCATGACCTTAGAAAGTATGGATGTAAGCGCAATTGGTCGGCCCGAGGAAAGAGATAACGGTTCGCCGTTTTTAGGAACAGGCTGGATAAAAGCCAAAAGAATAAGAAAAATAGAAAAGCCTGCGCAGTGGTAATTTTAACGACTAAGAACACCTCTTCAAAACTATTGCGGGAATGCCATCAGGCGCAGCAGATTTATGAATGTTGAGATTTAAATCTCTAGTCTCTTGACGAGTACGAAATCTGTCCCATAGAAGATTCGACTCTTGCAAATACTGACGGCGATAAGGCGCTATCTGGTAGCGTAGAGCTAGATGCGAAATGTGAAGCAAGCAGATTGACCTTATTTATAGAGCTGATTGTGGGAATGTCATTGTGAATATAAATTATGAATTTGCAATCTTCCATTCCTGAAACTTTTTCAGAAGATATTTTGCTTAACTTTAAATAATGTCTAATGTTTTTTATTGTGTATTAATAGCTCTGCAACATTGTACGCTCTGAATTGATGATATTTTTCAAGGATGTATGTATGGCTTTGTTAGCTTACCTTTATGTAAATTGCTTCTACTCATTACTCGCAGTGCGATATATTAGTCTATTTTCGTTAGAATTTCGAACTTTGAGTTGATACATACTGTAGGAGAAGCTTGTGTCCTGTACATGTGCAAGTTGAATTCAGAAAAGTGCCTAGATAATGCCTTAGAGCAAAAGATACACGTGTATACACGAGTCATATAAAAAGACATGTGTATATAGAACAAAATGTTTGCACTCCATCACTTTAATAGTTTAATCGCATCTTTTGAAGGCGAAAGACCATTATTATGCCCATATGAGAAATGAACATTAAAAACGGTGATGAAAACACTCTTACGTGCTCCAAACCACACGTGACATTAATTCCATTTTCTGCTGTCAATTGTTATTGCTATGATTATGTTATGATTAGTCTCAAAAGAAAAGGTTCACATGAATTGTGAAAAAAGGTCGTAATTCTATGTGTGTTTCACATAAACATGCATAGTTCAACGACGGTTCTATATTTATTTACGCAATAAAATATTGTGCAACGTAAGTGCTGGTGGGTTTAAATACTTTTGCATATATGGACTCAACATTCATAAAAAAAAGTTGTGTTTCGGTGGACATACCGAACTGAAGAACAGGTAAAAGCAAGATACACTATGTGTATCCGTAAAAAAGAATGAAAATTATTCTCTTTGCAAATGACCCGAACATCTCCTACGTTTTAGAAGCGGTAGAGAAAAAAATCTTCAGTTTTAAGAACACTACTGAGTGCCTTTATTGCTGCCACATAACCACTCTTATCTTGGATGCCAGTTTTTCATCTTTTAATCTCTTTTTCCGCCATTTGGCAATGTACAATTGAAAGTGACTGCAGCCATTTGTTTGCTTGGCGGGAATATTTTTATGGTTTTCGATGGCACTTCGAGAATGGGAAGAACTTTTTTTGAAAGAAAAAGGAAAGGACAAATACAACGGAGATGAAGATGATAAAGGTTTTGGTATATACTTTTTATATTCGCTACTTCTCATTGTATTATTTTTTATGATATCCATTCGTCTTTACTGTTCCAGACACTGAAGAAAATTAGTCGTTTGATTGTAATCTAGCCACTGGCCTGTCAAGTCTTAAGAATGTTAAACAAGGAAGAAATACCTACTAAAGCCGCATATAATACACGATACCAGATAGCAAACACAGAAAGTAAAATACGCTGACTAGGGTAAAATGATATGAAAATGATGACCACATCCATAATCATCCTATTTTGTTTTATATATAAGGAATAAAACAAAATAGGATGACTTATGATCTCAAAACTTGGTTAAATACCATCTATAATGTGTTTTTGAATTAAAACTGAAACCAGGTTTTTAATAACTGAATAAAAGGAAATTGCGCTGATTATTCCAAACGCAGTTCTTTACGTGTATACAGTTGCTGATATCTTCAACGAAAGATTGTCCTCCAGAATATACTCGTAGCAGAATCCCTTACAACCTCGTGTATCGTACAACTATGCAACGACAAAACAGAACTTATTTCAATGCCAACCTATACACTTGACTAGTGGATGAAGCGCTTGAATTTTAGATATATACTTATGCACCAACGCAAGCTATCAGCGGAACGACATGCGATGATAGTGACATTGCAAAAAAACGCCAGAAGGCATATATAAAAACCACATAAATTATATAAAAGGACAAATCAACTTGTTAGAGAAATCATCCAGAAGACAACGACGTATAGCAAGAACATAAAAAAGATAATAAAATTGAGAAGATCAAGGGAAAAACACCCAGCCTTCAGATGGGGGAGACAAGCGAGAAAAAAAAGATGGGAGATGTCGAGACGCCTACGATTTTGCGCGTCTGCCAAAAAGATTCAGGTATTCCAGACTTAGTCACAGGTAGGTTATCGCTTCTGTTTTGGCTTTAAAACTCATACATTACAGATTGTCTTCAAAGGATGTTTTTTCTTTCTAATTTGTTTTCCCATTTCAATCGATTTCTAAACTATTTCTACAGGAAGCGCGCTAAAGGATATAAATCAATGCGAGAGATTTTCCCATGATTTCCTGCACCAGTGGAGCAAGACAACACGAGAAGAAGAACAAAAATACTCCGCATAAAAACAATGAGAGGTGATGAGGTTGCGAAAAAGATTTCCACCGCAGCTTTTTGCATTATCCTCTGTGAAAAACTGAGCAATTTTATACTAAAAGCTTTGCATCTGGATTTGCAGGGTGTTTTTTATGAATAATATCTTTAATCAGAGAATGGAAATGTTTTTGTTTTCCCTATAATCTAATAATTCTTTGAGTTATACATAGATAAACAAAATATCTTATCGTCATAAGCATTACCCTGTATTCACACCTGACCTCATCAATGCACATTTGAGCTATTGCCAGATGATTTTTCTCATCCCGACAACAACAAGAGGAAAGCGTTAGCCTCAACAGCCACAACGATAAAAGAACTATGTATAATATTATTTTTTAAATATAGCAACAAGGGGATTTCATTAATTCGTAAATGCACGCTGAATCGTTGTACGTCCGAACGAGCAGTCAGCATCCGATATATTTCAACTTCTAGGAATAATAGATTTTTGTGGATAAACACAACGCGATATTGTTTTACAAGACTGACCCTTGTCGAACTGTATATATGGTATTGTTCGTCTAAAAGATGTATTAGCTCCATCATCAACCTTTTGTAAATCGAAATAAATGCGCTATAAATGGACGTGGAAATTGGTAATTTTTCCTGTGTGGTGCAGAAATGAAATATCTAATAATTTGAGTTGTTTTTTTAACAGTTTCTTATGTGGGTAGGTAGTATGATGGTCCTCGCGGCAGTTGCGAGAGCCTGAATTAGCGCCTGAGTTCGCCACTATTATCGGGAGACATACGAAAGGTTCTTACTTCATCGAGACATATATTGTTCAGTAACTTTAATATTAAAGGAGTACCGCAAACCGTACCGTACCGGAAGGATGTGCAAAGAATGTTCCTATTAATCAATTTCCTGTTGAACGATTCTATTGAAAAAAAGAATAATTTTTACCACTTGGAGTAATAATACAACGGTCACGTTTCTTAACTGCACATTTCCTTTTAACGGAAACATTTGGTTAACCCTAAAATATTTACGTGGAAGCAATTCTTTTTGAATGAACCGGCCTTGGAAAAGTACGGACAGACATATGACAACAGTTCAAGAATTAATGTAATTTTTAATAATATATTTACTGCAACCGACCGATATGGTGTAGGCGCCAGCTTCTTGCGACCACAAATATTATGGGTGTTATATTTGCAATGTAAAGCCATATCCGAAAGGCGATTTGAAAAGCCTTTCCTCGACAGTTTGTCAGACATTGGCAAGAAGTGGGACCATCAATTCTTTTTGGTGTTTATCTGGGACTATAACTTTTATCCTCTCGCTCAGTAGTACAAAGCACTTACCACTGAGTCACAGCTAACACTAATGTATTTTTTGTATCAAATATGATAAAACAAGGATCTAATGATACTATTTGCGATGCTAATATGGTATAAAGATTCTTGATCTTGGGGACTGGGGTACCTCCTCTTTTTCTGGATGCTTTACGACTGCACTTTGAATATATACATAGTTAAAGTAAGCGAGATGTGGGCGCCGTGGCTCAGTGGATAAGAGCATGGTCTTCTGAGCAGGGGGTTCGTGGTTCGAATCGCAGTAACACTAAAAGTATTTTTCACGGTGTCCCACCTCTCTGACAAACGTCCGAGAGTAATAACTTGTCACGGAAAGCTTCTCAATTCGCCGTTCGGATCCGGCATTAAATTGTTGGTCCCCTCCATTTGTGTGCAAAAATATACATGCTCAACACAAATGGTTGCGAGAAGCAAGGCATTGGACCGCAATGGTCTGCCGCGCCGAATATAAGCGAAATTTAACAAGGTAGCATACCTTAGTTGGTGCTCAATTATATTATTTCAAGAAGCGGTCATCTTTATAACATTTGGGAACGCTTAGCTACTGAATGTGGTTTCTGTCTTAGATTAACAACCCTGCTCTTCAGTTGTTAATCTAAGGCTGAAACCACAACTTCAAGACCTAAATTTCACGAGCTAATGTCATCAATCGGACGACAGATACACAAGCGACGCTCGGAGTTCCCAACATAGAATATACTACTCGCAACTTAGATATGATCTAAGAGATCAGTCATACTTCTTAAACTGCAACTCAAAGTAAGAGGTGAGCTGATCGCACTTAATTTTATTCCGCATCGCCCAGAGCTGCTAATTCCTTAAGATCTGTGTAAAAACAAGCGAGCGATGAAGTTCCACTTTATAGAGATATATCCTCTTTTAAAAGAATACCGCCTGATATACTTTGGGAAAACTGAGCTCGAAAAGGACAGAAAGCTGAGCATTTTAAATAGAAAATATGGAACGCGTTGTAAAACTACACTGCGAAGGCTCTAAGGTATAGAAAATATATTATGGAGGAAAGTTTTTAAAATAGATATGCCATTATAACTAGATTTCGTTATGAAATTTCTGAATTCTTTATTCTTTATTATTCTTTATTATATACTATACCATATTTGTAAATTCATATTTTATGTAGAGAGCCTAAATGTTAATATGGTAGACGGTCAATAATGACCAAACCTAAATAGACTTGAAAACTATGTTCCAAACTACCCTTTTATGAAATAGAGGTCTTAACTAACTAATGAAACAAATAATTTATTGCAAAAGAAAGATATAAATGTATACACAATTTTACTTTTAAAATACAAAACATAATAAAAAAAGATTTTACATTACATTACTGAAAATATTTTAAAAATTTCTTTATATTAATTACAGAGATTTGGAATAAAACTTTTTTTAAAAAAAATTAATTAAAAATAAATAGATATCACCTTTTTTTCCTTTTTTTAACGATTTTCTTTTTACACATACAACACTAAAGATAACCAGTATAACCTGGTGGTGGCATTCGCCATATTTCTCGATATTATTGCACTTCAAACAATCCACGATTATGCAGCCATGGCAAGAGTTCCTCAAGGTGTTGCACGTATCTCGGATTTGAATATAAGCGCTCCTTAAATTCCCGTCCGGCTTCGGTGTCTTCGAAAAAGTTTTCCAAACTTGAATTATCGCTTAGATCCATTAAAGCGGAAGCCAAGACACCAGTGCATGCTAAAAATCCTGTAATGCAGAAAATCGTAAGGTATCTATCACTTACTATTATAATCCCATCACTATACCCCAGAAGCTGTGTTTGTACATTGAAATATGAATTTGCGTTAGCCGTGGTAGATTCTTGGGATATTGCAGAACTTGCAAATTCTCAACCAAATGATCATGGTAGAATTTAATGAAGAAATTGAACTGAGTCAGTTTATGTTCCAATGCAGCCGATGTAAAGAGCAAATAGTACAAATCCTGTGCTGGAGAACCATATTTGCACATTTGAAAGTCAACGAAAATGGCATCTTTGATTTCACCATTATCATTGTATTGAAACATGCAGTTACTTGACCAGCAATCACCATGGTTAAGGACATTAAAGTCAGAGAAATCGATTTCGTTCACACGGATGTATTGGTCGACAGATGCTTTTTGTAACTTTTCCTATAACACAAAAACAAACGCAAATGATTCCTTCGTAGTGTAGAGGACGAACATTACAATTTCACCCACACTCACACTTACAAATTTCTCGGCGTACGATTCGTTGCCCTTGCACCTTTGGATACAATTGAGCAACATTGGATTGCGTGCATTTTCTCTCGCCTCAAAGACTGAACGATTTTCCTCGGTGACAACTCCATTCATGAGCATATCGGGATAACGGCCTTTCGTTGCGTAACGACAAGCAGAAACAGCATGAAATTCTGCCATTTTTTGCAGAACCCACTTTGTGTGCTCCATATCAAGGCCTTCAATGCGATTAGCATTTTTGAAGCCCTGTGGAGTTAGATCCTCCATAAGTATTGCCTCCCCACTGGCAGAACCTATGTTGAGTTTATAATATTTCGGCATTAATTTCAAATCCTTCCCACAATCTTTGTACATCTTTTCGAATTCTGGAAGAAATTCTTGATACATGAGAATCTCTTTGGGGAAGTAGTTCATCAAGCTTATCATAGCTTTAGACTTCTGCGGCATGGGAGGCACTTTGAGCATATAGGAAATGCTCTTCGATTTTCCATCTGAAATAATTAGGTATAATATATACATCGTCAGCAAGCAACAACCTGTATTACCTTCTAGTTGAACTTCAATGGAAATTCTGAACATCTCCGAAGCGTAAATTTCTCCAGGAATCATCGCTGGCGCTACTGAGAATTCTATGATTTTCGAAAATTCTGGAACATTTTCTCGAAGAATATTCTCAAAGTTTTTCTCCTTGACCCATTCGGGGACAAGTTTTATTGATGGTGCGGCGTTGCTTGGAGCTTGCTCATTGGGCGCCATTTTGTTATCAATTGTGTGATTTGTTGTTGTTAATAGACAATACACGTACGATTAACAAATAACGGACGATCACAAAATATTTTAATTTCTTCAAATTGGCTGTAAGTTTTCATAAAAATTGAAATTAGTTTGTAATAAATTTTTTAATTTGCATGTTCCTTTAGAGCAAATTTGTTCATAGAATCGAAATCTTTTGCATTAAATACAAAATCATTTATTTTTAAATACAAGAATGTTGGAAATATTAAAATGAAATTTCACAATTTATTATTCACTTACATTTAGTTAACGGAACGCCACAAATTAAAACAATGTTGCGCAACAGACACTTAGTTAACTACTGGACGAGTGCCAATTATGTTTAAGAAGCGTTAGACGTTGGACGAACTAAAAAATTCAAACACACACTCAGATTTTACCAACACCCAAATAAGTATTCAGGCCCGCTAGCATTCAGCTATTATTGACACTATTACCATAAAGCCATCGGGTATCGGTAGTCCTCAAACACTTAAAGCGAGCTTCGTAATCTCGCTCTCTTTATTATTTTTTGTAGCTGTACTCAATTTTAAGCGATTATTTGAAATGTTAACCCTTTATTACATCCATGATGGCTAGGATAAAGTTAAGACAAAAACGTAATCAACAACGTTTTTCTTTAAATTTTAGATAACTGGAGATTACTGTGTCATCTGCAATATCAAGCTTTATTGCACAAAACGTGAACGTTTCTTTCTGCATTAAACCAAATACGTTATTTTCAATTTAGAGAAAGTTGTGATCGAGTTAAACTGAATTTAAGGTTTTATATATTGATAATAATTTGGCAATATTTAAGATTTAAATTGTCGTCGCTACTTCTTAAAATTGTATAAAATTGATTTGAAGTCATGCAAACATTGGCGCCTATAGAAATATGCGTAAACATTTAAAAAATATTGTAAATCGTCACATTGAAAATATAGAAAATTTTGCATTCAGTTGAATAGAAAACAACAACCACCAGTCCATAGCAATTATTTAGCTGAATGTATGTAAGTCGTTGAAAACCCTAAAATTTCAGTTATTCAAGAAGCGTGAGAAACGGGGCAAATTTTTGTCAGCAGCAATTTAGTGTTGATGATATTCAACAGCAGTATCAGCTGAATAACGCTATGATAATTCTACTTTTTACTCCCATGTTAGGTTATACCCAACTCTATTTGCATGGCTTTATAATTGCACAGAAAGATCTCATACGGTAATACTTATAACGGAATGATTTATGCATATTTGTCTGTCTTAGATTATTTATGTTGCTATTAGACCGAGTATTCGTGTTATTTACTTTATATTAAATCAAACAAATAAACCTTGGAAAGAGCGAAAGACGACGTAAAAGAGCCATACTGATGTCACTACTAATGTGCCGGCACAGTGGACAAGAAAGAACTGATCGCATTTATACTTACTTACATACATATATTATGTATACTACATAAAAAGTCAATTGCAAGTATGTTAATTAAAAATTTCAAACATCAATAGCGAATCCAAAAGTTTGATGCAAAATTACGATGGTTCTTATATACACTTGTGTGCAAAAAAATCGCACATTGATCAATTTTTAACAAAAGTTTCAAAATATTAACAAATCTAATGTTTGTTTAATTTTCTTGAATGCAGATTCAGAGTCAATTTCAACACCTATCCAGTTGCATCTTTTTTTGTATTTATACCGTGCCATCAAAGTGAATTTAGGGGTCAACATCTCCTGGAGACTCGTTGGAGCAATATTTCTGGCTCAAACTATTTTTTTCAGCTCGTCCCATAAGTGTTCGATTGGATTGAGTTCCAGGCTTCGAGCTAGCCACTCTATAACAGACACACCACAACCTCTTGAAGATACAGGTACACTTTAACAGCCCTATGTGGTCTCGCATTATCCTGGATAACTATCTTCTCCACATCAAAAACAATGTTTTTACATCATTTACTTACCCATTCTGCTGAAAAGCTCCGTTGGTAAGACCGATTGATAAGAAAAATAATCCAACTTTTATATCTGATCTTAGGCCCATAAGTATATTACGTGCATTATCCAAAATTTGTGAACGACTGAAGGACTCTTCTTAGAGGGTAGAAACTGTCTCCATTCTAATTTAAGTTGGTTTAGAATATCTCATAGTACAACAACTGCTGACTGATACAAAACTGATATAAATATGTTACTCATTCTTCTTGACTTCAGTAAAGCATTCGATAACATAAATCATAACCTATTACTTTCAAAATTAAGTATCTTCTTTTCCATGTCTAGCTCATCATTTAGTCTGATCTGTTCGTATCTGTCAAGCAGGTCTCAATGTACGATGGTCTCATTCATGCAGCTTCAGCAGAAATCATTCGAGAAGACTCAAGTCATGCCTGCTTATGAGGCAGTGTCCAGTGATGACACCTACAATAGGACGTTTACACATTGTTGCTCAAGTGTGCAACATTCCATTTAAAACTCTTTATTTACAATTAAGAGCTATGACATAGCTCGTATCGCTTAGCGTAGCTTAGCTGAAATGTGCAACGGGTCTAAGATAAAGCCTATGTAAGTGCTTAATTCTAATTCAGTGCCTATTTTTGTACGGTGCGAGTCTAGGTTAATTCTTATACTTATTCTTATTGCTTTTAAGGATAGCACTCTGTTCATCTACTACAAACTAATTTTCGTAAATATATCATATACACCAACCGCAAGAACAATCGTTACACAACATCCATTACAAAATGATTCCAGTTACCCCCTTTGATATTCCACCATTCATGACCTTACAGAAAGATATTCTGTCATTTGCAAAGAAGGTTTATTCTCCTTATTTATAACTCACGAATTATAAATAGTTAAAATCATTGAATGGTACGTGCGTAGACTAATAAATACCTTGTCTATTGTTTGGCTTAGTATGTGACCATTTTCAAATTACAAGTCACATTCGATTATTACATGTCGCATTCATTGATGCGAAAGCCAACATTTCGACTTAATCCATTATTCGCATATTAATCCCATTAAAGCATCATGTAGCTAGCCATCGTCATCCTTAATCTATTTAGTCGTATCGTCCTATCACATCATCTAATATCGTTACCCATAATCGTGTTGCTTCTCATATTGCAGCCGTGAACCTACTGCTCTATTTTATGCTTCGATACGCAACTAAACGCATATTTGCATAATGCAATAAAATGCATTTGACATTTTAGGTGGGAGCAATAACAACCAGTATTACACACGAGAGCGTCAATACACCTGGCAAACACTTAAAAAAATTAGTTGCAGTTGTATCGCATTTCACGTAGTTGCTCACAACACTATTTAAGTTGTGAATTAAGAAAACGAATAGAATGCAGAGATTTTATTTATTTACATATTCTTTCCACTTAATTTAACTTTATTAATTTTTAAATACTTATTAAAACTTAAAATGAATGCCCTAAAAATACTTAATTCCTCATCATTGTGGTTGAATATAGACTGACTAATCAATCGTGCCGACGGCCATAAAGTCATTAAATAAATTCAAATTTTATTAATTAAAAGCTTTTTTCAATTATATTCCCATAGAACTTATTGCTTAGATATTTTTTGTAGGAACTTTGTTTTCTTTCCAGTGTACGTATGACTTGAAAGACTTAAAGAATGCAATTGCTGTCTCATGGCACTAAAGATAAGACGGATATTATGAATGCAACATTATTCAAATTCTGAATATAATTTTCACTACGTGCGTGCGAGTGAATGGGTGATTAACATTAACTGCAACAGGCTTTATTACAAAATTTCGATAAGAATAATGAATTCAGCAATCAGTGCGTTCCTTTAGGCTACACGCACAGACTTGTGTGCAGTTGTGTTGAATAATCACCTATGATATACAACAAATCATCTAACAACTTGGGGCTAAATTGAGTTTTAATAACATAATTTTTTTAATTTATTTATTTATTTATTTACTGTCAATGAAAAGGGAAAGAATTCGTTGAATTTGTTCTTGGTAGCGATGGTATTGAAGTTAATTTATACCTCAGTGCGTCAGTAAATTCATTGAGCAATTAAAATACAGGGAATGCAACTTTAAGGCACTACGTATTGGTAACATATTTGCTGTTTGCTATTACGAAGAATTAGGAATGCGAATTTAGAAGGAACATATGTATTGGTTGGTACGTCCGAAGATGGGACCAATGGTAGACCCCGTGGACTCAAGATGAGCCACGAGAATTGCGGATGGGTTTGGAGCATGGACGGGAAGCACCTGAATATTCTTTTGAACACCGTTTGTGGTATAAAAGCGATAAAACACTGACTAAGAAATTATTCCTACAATGTGATATTTTCATCTCGCAATAAATTTAATCGCGCTGTTATGTATTCTATCTAAGAGATCCCATATAAGCTTGAAGCACCTTACCAGACAATGCAGTTGTATTCAAATTCATATAATAATTAGAATAAATATAAATAAAAACTCGGTCTTGCACCGTTTAAAAAATCCGAATAATTTTTACTGATGTCTTATATATGGTCGCCGTTCCATCGAAGTTTGTTTTTGATACACATACTCGTACCGAGAATTGTGAGTCTATCGGTTTTTTCAATGCAAGCGTCATTCATGGACAAAGATTATTAGGGACTTAAATTTCGCTTAGACGACAAAAGAGAGGTTTTGGTAGGTGTAATCCCCACCTTGTTATGCTGTCAAGGTCAGAATTTAACGTACTAAACATACGTTGTTGTTGCAGTTTAAGTTATGAAGAAGAGGGACGACCAGAAAATGTGAACTCGTATGGAAAGCTGAGAGATGTTTCGTCAGCGAAAGAATAAATAAATATTTAATATTGATAACGGTCTGCCGCAGGGCACAGTAACGGCGCCACTATTGTTCAACATATATATTTCTGAAGTACTGAAGGACGTGGACGAGTCTTTATATATTATAAGAAAGCTCCAAGACAAATTTGACAAGTTTCAGGCATACTGTGAAACATGGAAGCTTAAGATTAGCTATTCAAAATGCGAAGTTATCCTTTTTCAGCACCCTCTAAGCTCTAAGGCTTACAATCTACGACGGAATTGGAAGAAACTGCAAATGACTGGTGCAAATGGTTTTCAGATGCCAACAAAGACGCTGCCTTCGAAGTGATGTCAAGATAATTTGCTACCAAGCGTTTATTAGACCAAATTTGATCTATGCGTGTCCAATATGGTGAAATATAAGTCCATCGTGTATGAAAAAATCCGCGTTTTTGAGAGGAAATGCCTTAGAGCATGTATGCGTATATATAAAAGTGAACGGCCCAACTACAAATATAATATGCAGGGGCGCTTATCGATTTCATAAGCACTCATTTTCCTGATCCTGATGCCAGACTCTGTCAAATATCTTGGAAATATCGAGTGCAAACAATTTTGCTTAAACCAAATTTGTGAATTTCGGTAAGATATTCCATCAGATCACCAATAGAACGTTGCCTTCAAAAACCATACTGCTGATTTCTAATGATTTTCCGATATTAAACGTATTGCATATAATTATAATATTAATATTTAACGTGACAGACCGTTGTGGTCCAAGGCCTAGCTTCTCGCGACTATTCGTATTGTGCGTGTTATATTTTTGCACACAAATGAAAGGGACCTACAATTTAATGTCGTACCCGAAAGGCGAAACTGATTATTAAATACTGTCACACATGCGTCTTCCTTTATAGATTAACGAAAAAAACACACACAACCGACATCTGTAAGACAAAGTACATATATACATATAAAATATTTGAAAATAAAAAAAAATGCTTGAATCATAACTAGAGTCCTAGAGCCCTAGGTAGAAAATAAAATGAGTGGTGGGTCTAGAGCAACAAGAACTGTTATAAAATAAATGAAAATTTCTGGAATGTTGTTAATGGAATTCTGGAATATTTAATGCTTAAAAAAGTTACATTAAAAGACCCACGCTAAGCATTTGATGTTCTTTTGGTCTTGTTTTAGACCCATAAAGCTTAGCGTGGTTTTTTACCAACTAAACCACCTAAAAATCCCCTAAAGACACACTTAACAGCTTAACACCCCACTGAAGACCTTTGTCAAGACGCCTTAAGACCATCCCAAGGTCCACTCAAGACCACCTTAAATCCCTCTCAAGATCCCACTCAAGACCCAGTTAAGACCACCTCAAGATCCCCGGAACACGCTCTTACGACCTCCTCAACACTCCCATTAAGAACCCCTTAAGACACACCTTAAGACCTGCCTGACCTGTATTCCACAAACGAGACTCTCAACTGTGAGTTGAATGAATGAAAGCGTGACAGAATGACATATAAACCGAAAGACAGAAAGACAGACAGACACAGGCAAGTTAATGTAAAAGCATTTGAAAGGTGGGTGTATTTTGCATTATATAGTTCCAACTTTCCGCTTCAAACCTAAATCAACTTAAACTGTTAATTTAATCTACAAGTTGTAACGTATTGGTGGTCCTTGAAAAAATCACATTTTTGTATAAAATGTAATGCACCTCTACGCCCATTGATGCGCATAGAAACAAACGCAAATTCCACCAAAGAATATCTTTAGTTCGAGTGTGTATGGACATGTACATGTAAGTAATTTTTCATTGTCATCGTTCAGTGTCCTTTGTTTACGCTGCCACGCATTGTGAAGCATGGAGCACTCGTATAAAATAACTCGAGTAGAAATTTTAACAAAAAAAATCCGATAACAACAAAAGATAAAAGCTCCGACCAGTAGGACTCGAAATGAGAATAAGTGTATCACTCCACTCACACCTACAACAGGCAAGCGACGCCAACAATAAAAATAAATGGGGGTGTATCTTGTTGCATAGTGCAGTGAACTATTTCTTACCACCACCGCTGCCACGTCGCATCTATCTACCCTTCCACCAGACACACTGATGCAGTTAGTTGAAGGTACTTGAAAATGAATCGTGGTTTGTTTTATTCTTTAGTTGGTGTTGTGGTGGTTTTTGCTGCTGTGGTTGTTCAAAACAAAATTGTACGGGATATGATGAGAAACTCTGAGTATAATAACACAAATTGCGAAAGGATATGCGACGGATGGGGTTATTGCGATTCGTTCCAAATGCATAGTTTGAGATGAAATTGTACACGATGCAGCATGTGCACCACATTGGGATGAAACATATGAACTCTATGTGTCATCGTCATGTGGGTGAGTTCACGACACGCATAGCACAGAAGCCAAGCGCAATGGCTTTTCATTTGACTTTCATTGTGATAGTTTTTGCCGAGGCCTTGCCTTTTGCCCATGAATCATTATGATATGCAGAGCATGTGGTAATCTATCTTTGGACTAGATGTCGTCATATGTGTTCACAAGTTAGCGCTATTTCTCATAAAAAATGCAAATGTTGGCAAAAAAAATTTAGACACACAATATAGTGCCTGCCAACTATCTAATGGAAAGCAACCGCAAAGAATTCATAAAGAATTTCAAGAAAAACGGATCATGAATGTTTTTACCGGTGATCTTAACTAACTTGAATAGTTCTCGGACGACGTGTACCCATGCTTTAGAAAATCACAACACATAACTGTGCAAATAACCGGCTAAATAAAAATCTTCTTCTTTTTAAAGTTGTTTGTAATAACCTTAATTTCAACGAAAGTTATCATTTTAATTTTGTTTAATACATTTAATACAATAAGACGAAGGATAAAAGTTCCGATAGTTCGATTATGAACCTTGCAAACAAAAGCTTCAATTTCTATACAACCTTGGTATGTTTTGAATCAATACAAAACACCCACACCCATATATATATACACATAATCCAAACTCAAATGAAAATATGAAAAGCAAAAATAAAATAAAGATAACGACAGAATTCAATGCGATCTGTATGGTATCGTAAAGGTTTATTGAAAGAGTTACATTGGAATTTCTACGACAATATGAAGATATCACAATGCGGGTATAAGGAAGAACTCAATTCACAGAATATATAAAAATTGAATTGTCTATTCATTGACTGACTTCAATGCCATCTGTGATGTCCGAAAATGTTATCGTGAATGTGCTATCCTTGGAGTTGTTGACAGGAAGCAAAAGAGAAAGGGTTGACCAGGTCGACTCGACGAGGATTTTATGGAATTCAATCGTTATCTGCAGTTGGCATAAATTCAAATTATATAGCTGCTCTGTCTATTTAAGGATATTTTACTGATGGACAAATATTGAAGATAACTAGAATGATTGCCTTTGTTTTATATGGTATCTTTTTTGATTTGTGTTTTTTTTAATTAGAACTTTAAAATCTAACAAAATGGGCTATGCTAAATGACACATTTTCACCTTTTGTCTCTTTTAGTATTTATAACCTTCTCTTATTGCGTCCCACAGCCATGGTAGTTTCCAAACCAATTCGCAAATAATAGCCAAACTATATTACAGGTGATATCCTGTGCTAGCACACTGAAAGGCAGCAGCTTAATAATTAAACAGTTGAGCTGCAAAATGTCTATAACTAATGACACACAACAATTGGCAAAAAAAACTCTTCAGCAATTATCCAATTCATGGCCAAAATTCTGGCACGAACCTTGGAATGAGAGGAAAACAATGTACGTTTTAGATACGTCTGCGTGCTAAAGACCCAGCATGCCTTCATCAATGAAGATAGTGGATTCCGAGTTCCAAGTAGTGCATTCCTTTAACTGTCTCGGGAAAAAGGTAAACGTAATCTTTTAACCAGGCAATAGGCCTAGTGAGCTACCTAAATCATACAGACCTATAAGTCTAACATCATTTGTTCTCAAAATTATGGAGAGACTTTTTGATGTTCATATCAGAGCCCGGCTAGATACGTCTAGCCCTCTACACTCAAGTCAGTTTGTATACAGGAAAGGTTAAAGCACAGAGGACACCCTTCACTACCTTGTTAAGAAACAAGAAGGAACTGTTCGTTCCAAAGAAATAGTTATGTGTGCTTTCCTTGACATTAATGGTGCTTTCAATAACACTGTCTACGACTCAATTGCAAGAGCAATTAGTAGCAGAGGTATCGAGGGCTCGACTAACAATTGTATAAGGGCCATGCTAGTAAGTTGAATCATCACTTCCTCCTCGGGGGAGTGTCTGTGTCGGTAACTGCAGCTAAGAGCTGTTTGCACTTCTCTCCACTTCTATGGTCACTCGTTATAGACAACCTTCTATCTACATAGATCAGGCTACATCGCACTTGGTTATGCTGATGATTGGCGATAAGCACAGCACGACCATTATAAATGCCATGCAAGATGCGTTATTTCACGTTCTAGAATGGTGCAAGCTTTCCTATATCCTAGCAAACCTATTCTAGTGCCTTTCACGAAACGAACACTATTCGAGTTTGGACCTATAATCATAAAAGGCACTACATTAGGCTATACCAGTGAGGTTAAATATCTCGGAGTCATCTTTGATAAACGACTAAACTGGAATTCTCATATCAAGTCCGCCATCGAACGTGCGAAAGGCTCTGTGGGCCAGTAGACGCCTCGACGGCAGAACTTGGGGTCTTAATCCTAAAATGATACATTTGATGTACACTATGATGGTGAGACCAATTATCACGTACGCGGACATCATATGGTGGCCGAAAGTACTTGAACGGACAATGGTTATTAAGCTTCAGGAGCTACAAAGAATTGCCTATCTAGGTATAACGGGTGTCATGCGTACCTGCCCTATGACTGCATTAGAAGCTTTTGTAGGGCTTTCACCCCTGCCAATTTTTATTAGGTAAACGACCACTTGATGCGCTATTAAGCTGCAACTAGAATATGGGTTAAACCAGGTGAATACGTTGGACACCTGAAAACTCTTTACTCGATTCCCTGCTTTGAAGTATCTATGACACCATGGTCAGGAAGTACGTTTTCAGCAGGTTATTTGAGGTTATAATATTGGACCGAGCAATCTGGCAAGTGGGGCTGGGGTATTCAGACCCAACACCAAAGTCTTAATAACAATGGGTATGAGTCCCAAACGGAACTCCATGTCATTGAGGTCTGAGCTAGGATTAACTTTAGTAAGGGTATTATAGGCGCTACGATTTATATCTTGTCAGATAGTCAAGCAGCAGCAGACAGAAAGCGCTATCGTCCAACATAATGGACTATTAATCAGTTAAATACTGCTACAGGGTAAAACAGGCCGTTTTCCTATAAGGAAATCCTTGATCCAGACAAGGAGAGCATCAGAAAGCTGGTGAATAGTGTTATGGTTTTATTTACAGCTAAACTGCTGTTAATTAAAGTCTGCTTCAGCTGTTTCAAATTTGAAACTGATCGACGTTACAGCATCTAAAGGTTACACAGAAATATATTACATTAAGAGTATAATCAGAGAACAACCTTTGTTAGGTTGTTTTACATTCCTTTTAAAATAGATAATAATTGTTTTTTTTTTACAGGAAAATGAAACTTTAAAAGGTTTAACTTAAAAGTTCTTAAACAAAAGAATTTCTTGCAAAAACTCCGACATAATGACATAATGTCTCCTTGTATCTTCAAGACCTATACTAATTCATTTTTAATTATTGTTTCCACTACAGAATAGCACTAAACTTAAAGAAACACAAAACAAAACCGATGCATGCAAATAACAACAATTAAAACAACAGGGTTGAAATCGAACAAGAAAGAGAATCCTTGACATTGTTTTCCTATAGACGCTTACCATAAACAATGAATGACCTCGATTTTGCCCTCGATTTGCCTTTGTTTTAGTTTTATAGGATGTGGAATATTTAATCGAAGGCTCAGTTCTCTAAGAAATTAAAAACAAATACGTATTTTGCTACGCCCTATGATAGTCCCAATATCAATATGGTATTATTATGGTGCTAAGAACATGAAATGCGTTTGATCTATTTTAGTATAGACGACACAGGAACCTGACGCGTAGAGAAATATCCTTATAGCTTCTCCCATCATCAAGCAAAAAAACATGTAACTAATTAAGAACATATTTATTCACGGTTTTCTTTTATTTTATTCATTATATCATTTAGTTTTAATAACATTCATCCTTAGTATTAATAAACATGTAATAAATAGGAGAACCATCAAGAGCAACAGGAAAAGCAAAAAAAATCCAAGAGATGATATTGTGAGTAGTTTATCCTTTACTTTAAACAATATAATGATAAAGACAATTTTAATTCAATTCGACTAAACAGACAGACCCACAGTGTCCCACTAGCTTTCTAGATAATTTTGGATCCAAAAATCACAATTTCTACTAAAATATACTTACGAAATTAGTGTACTTCTCTAACATGGGTCTTGCTTCGTTCCTCAAAGATATATACAAAATGGGGACAAAATATGCTTATTACAATTATTTACTTGAAATTACGCCCTGATTCGCAACTTTGAAAATTGTAATAGAGATACAAAATAAAACAGAATTTTTGATTCCGGTTCACTTACTGCTCAACCTAAGTTGGAGCGTCATGCGTCGTGGTACAATCTAGACTGAGCAGTAAGGAAAAATTGAACGGAATCAAAAATTCTGATTTATTGTTGAAGTGAAACTTCGACGAATGGATCTACACCGAAACGAAATGCACTACAAACTAAGTCACCACCGAAATATTCCTGGGTCGAACAATCCGAATGGAGCTCGACTTGTTGAAATCTACTCCTGAATACGGCACGGATCGCGATATTCAAAAAGAGCAACAGTTCAACCATGGAGCCCGACTTCGTAGTTTCTGTCCAGTTGACATGGTGTGTGATATATTCAGGACGCCTTATTGGTACGAATCGCACGTCACGGTATTAAGACGTCACTTTACCGACGTCACTTTACCGAGAATGATCACACCGAATCCGAGAAATTTCCAATGGATCTTCTGATGAAATGATTTTGGATTTGTGATTTCATGATTCGCTAGCCTATCTCGATCATCATCTCCAGTATGTGGATCACAACTGAACTTACCGGCCTCGCTGTAGTTTTCCATAACTCCTACCGGAAAGGACTTTCCGACCAGAATCCTAGCTAGGTGTCCTGCCCACTGGAGCCTACCGAGTTTAATTCTCTTCACGATGTCAACATTGCGGTAACGCTCGTAGATCTCATCATTACAAAGTCTCCAGAATCGTCCATCCTTACATACGGGGCCAACAAATATCCGTAAGACTTTTCTCTCGAACGCAGCTAAGTGGTCGGAATGCTTTCTGCTAACCACTTAAGTCTCGGATCCATATGTAAGTACTGGTATAACCGTTATCTTATACACCAGCAGCTTGGATGTTATGGTTAAATTTGAAGAGTCTTGACAGACTATAGTAGGCTTTGTTGGCTTTAAGCAACCTTGCGCGCACTTCCGGCTTCATGCTGATATTGATCCAATATAGTTAAAGGATTGCACCACTTCAAATTCGCGCTCCACTATTTTAATTGCGGGACCAATGTTGGATCTTCTACTCGCAGACGTGGCCACCATATACTTTGTTTTGCTCTCATTTATGTACAGCCCCAGATTTCGTGCCGCCCGCTCTATCTGGATGAAAGCTTCCTGTACAGCCCTTTGGTTTTACCAACGATGTCGATGTCATCTGCGTAAGCCAGTATCTGAATGGACTTATAGAGGATTGTTCGTCTCGCCGTTACGTCAGAGTCTCGGATCACTTTCTCCAACGCCAGGTTGAAGATAACGCAGGCCAGTCCATACCCTTGTCGGAGCCCGTTATAGATGTTGATTGGACTTGATAGGGATCGCGATATGATGGGATGGGATAGGATGCCTCTTCGCTAGTCTTCTGGCATGATAGTGATAGTGATGGCGTTCATGCATTTATATTTTATTTACATTTTATTAATTTTCAATTATTATCTATATACACAGCCATATAAAAGCTTTTGCTTAAGGTAAAGCTTAAAAATATTTAGTTTTAGCTAAAGTGATTGTTTCTCTATACAATTTGGTGGTCTTTTGGTGGTCTTTTAGGAGTCTTTTTCGGCTCTTTTGGGAGTCTTTTGAAGGTTCTTCGGTGGTCTTTTTGTGTTCTTTATGGAGTCTTATGGGTTATTTGAGGTCTTTCAGTTCTCTTTGGGGTCTTTTGAGGGTTTTTGGGTGGTCTTTTTGGAGTCTTTTTAGGGGTCATATGGTGGTATTTGGGGTTCATTACGAAATGTTTTAAGGGTCTTTTGGAGGTCTCTTGTGAGTATTATGAGATTCTTTTGAAGGTCTTTTTTGGGTCTTTTCAGGGTCTTTTGGTGGTCTTTTGGATTATATTTTTCTTTGGGGTCTTTAAAGGGTCTTATGGAGGTATGTGGAAAGCCTTTTTAAATATTCTTCAAATAATATTATCTATGTAAGTCAATCAAATAGTATATATTTTATATTTTAGAGCATTCTTAGTTATCCAGTTGTAACATTTTGTTGAGCAGTGAACTCAACAATTGCGCTGTGCGTTTTGTGCGATAAAATTTCATCGATCGTATCGTATACACGCATTAACATTTTTGTACTATTACAATTTTCAACTTTGCGAAATAGTAAATAATTCCAAGTAAATTCGAAATGAGTTCGTTACGCCTGCTCTGTTTGATATTCTCAATAAAAAAAAATCCTCTCCATATGAACTTTTGGTAAATCTTCCCATATTTCCATACATCCTTTTTTAATTTTACTTTCTGACATGCTAATTTCACTGTGAACAAATGCCCAAACGGACAAAAAAATTGTGAATCCTTTTTCATTTTTGTGTGGTGTTGTTGTGGAATAAGTGCAGATACATGATGTGCAAGAACAATGTGCAAAGTGGCGCAAACTTCTGGCTAATAAAGTTTTACATTCTTGTTTCTTTCGACCAGCAATGTTCATTGGCAGCTATGTTCACTTGAAAATAACAAGCTCCCAACAGCCAAAACAGTCGTTTAACTAAACGGAGCACGAAAGCCCACCATCCTCATCAGGCACCTGATATACCCTTTGGCTTTTTGCACCGCACTTAATTATTATTATTTGCGTTGATGTTTCCTTTCTTGTATTTAACTTTTCTTGCTCGGTAGCAGTAGATATACCGACAAGTATTACTTTTGGTGTATACTCGTAGATGAACACCCACCGTTTGCTGCGCTCAACTATTATTAGAACGACGCACAACAACTGTTATGGTCAATGACTGTTGCTGAACGTGCACATGGCTTCCTTCCATTATCTGTTCTTTCTTTCTGTTCTACTCATTGCTCTGGCTGCTGTTGACTTTTATGTCCTTAATGCTAAATAGCGTATGCCATGAAATGACGGTACAGATCAAAACAACTGGAACAGAACAAAACAATCACTACCACATCACCACGTAATGAGTGTGTGGTACGAGTATCCTGTACCCTAGTTACCCTGTCACTTAAAAATATGTAAGGCATTGTTTGGAAATAGAAATGGAAATGTATTTTTAGATTGAAATATCAGCTGATGGAATGATGTCGCTGGAACGTGTCCATTGCACATTGCTTTCGCGATAATTAAAAGTAGGGGTATATTGATAGGGTTCTTATAGTTGCTATCGTCGTGATGCTAAAAAGTATACCGTGCTATTGAGAAAAGAAAAAAAGTAACTGATGATTGGTCTAAGGCAAGAGAAGTAACATTCGATCGAATTCGAGTGAAGTATGTGTTGTTGCACAGCATAACAGATTTAATTCTTCCTTTCCCTTGAAATTCCCTTCTTTTGTTAATTGTTAATTTAGAATTCACACACTAAATCCTTTCTTTAAGTTATCTCATCTAAAAATATCTTCCGAAGTGCACACTTCACGTAAACACTTTAACAATGAGAGCTATGTACAGATATGTGCCTCCACCTCATCATATTAACTTACTCAACTTCTTGACGACTATATGCAAATTCCCTGTTGGCGACTATTCATATTTTTATGTGATACATAAAAAACATGATAAACTTGAGAAAACTTGTCCTGTTAAGGAGTGAGCTTTGTCATCCTATTGGCCTATAGTCTGGTTCTGTTGCGACTGCAACGACCTTCCACATCTCTGACGATGCTGAATGCCGAGGGAGTTCTTTTTGAAAATGTTTCTTTTGCATTTATTTCTTTCTTAAATTGTTATTTTAAGAAATAAAAGTTTAAAGTATTCAAGAACAATTTAAGTTTTAATGCTTACTTCAAAGCTCGCGCACACTTAACGACTCCCTAACAATAATTAAATGCTACGATTTAACAATGGATCTTTATGTCTTTACTCCTGTGCTTTGGTTACTAGTTCTGATTATTCGTTTTCTCTAATTCTCATACGTAAATAGGCTTTTGTGAAAGTAACATGAAGATACCATAAACTTTGTGGCGTTAGTTGTTGTAGCACCAGAATTACCCAAACAAAAACCTTTCCAATAAATTACTGAATACCGATTAATGTCTTAAACTAACAAAAACCTAAAGAACTAACTCACGGTGCTAAATATCAAAAATTACCTTATGGTACTTTTATGTTTTAATGAAAAATATAACTACATATAAAGAGAAGCAAGTGCAGTGGAGTCTATGCTAAGTTTTCCATGCATAAGGAACCCAGCGAGTATATTAAGACTCTTCTGATCGACGAGCTAACCATAGCATTCAAGGAAACAAGTCGGTCAGGTTCGAGTATTGTGTACTCAATCTTACAAAAAAATGATTGTCTGCGGAACTGTAACACAAAAAAAGTAGAGAAGGCAGAATAATCCCTTTCAGACGATAGCGATTCAGAACAAACATTCGCTTGAAAGACTATGACACCCGGATTTCAGAGTTATCCCTATTAACTTCGCGTGCCCATGTGTTTGTTTGTGGCTGTCTGGCCAAATCTTATGATCATTTTATAACCAACTTCCTAAAGCCCAATTTTATTCAAACTTTGCACACATGTGTATCTCCAATAACAACACCGTTTGTAAAAATTGCAAGAGGTCAGGAAATAAGGGAATAGGGCCGAAGAGCTCCCATATAATTTTTTTTAAAAATTAACCAGATTTTAATCAATTACATGAAAAATTTAGTTTTAATGGGTTGGTTTTTTACCAAATAGGTCTAATATATTTGAAATCAGGAAATAGTCCGCTAATAAAATATCTTAAGGTAATCAATCTGATCTCAGTACGTTTTTTTTATAATTCGCGCACGCGTAAAGGGGTTTGCACCCTTATAATGCTTGGCACAGCGTTAAGGAAAAGGAACAAACACACCTTTGGGTGTTGTCTGGCCAGAATGGCAATCCACCCAAAATTGTGTATATTAAATTCGCCCGCAATAGCGATTTCAGTTTTACGATATTCGTATTTTGTAACAATTCTTAAAATTAAATCAGACACTGCATCAAACTCGATTTGAGTTGAAATACTGTCAAAGTTGGGTTTTCTGTACAGAAAGCAATAGTCAATGCTACGCACTTGAACCTGCACTCTCACTCATATGAAATTAAATTTCGAATTGAAACATTGGCTGAATTGAGGCAAACTTTGGAGCGCAACATCACTACGGACATAAATTGCGAGTCCGCGTCGGGTAAAAATAATGGCACCACGTTATAACCAGGCAGATTTAATTCCGAGGTATCAAAATTACCAAATAAAGGGTGTCCAAATAAGAAATTCAGATTTAAATATTTAATAAAACAAAAACGGCTTAATATATTTCCAAATTTATTTTTTTTTGAAAGTACAATCCTCCGGGTTATTTATGAAAAATGATTTCATTCAAATGGGAGCCGTGGCTGGCCTTGGCGTCGTCCATTCGGTTGGTCCAATTTCTGAGCACATTTTGGATTGTGTGTGGCAGTAGTTGATTCCGTTGACCGTAACCGTCGCGCCGGCCTCATCTTCGAAGAAATACGGTCCAATAATGCCGCCACGCCACAAGCCGCACCAAACAATAACACGCAATTGATGCTGCTCCAGATATCCTTGTGGATTTTCCGATCCTCAAATGCGACAATTTTGTTTGTTTACGAACCCACCGAGATGGAAATGCGCCTCGTCCGAAAAGATGATTTTTTGAGCCAAATCCTCATCAATTTCGAGTTGGTCGCAGACCCACACAGCGAATGGATATCGCAGCGGATGGGCACGGGGCGTTAATTGCTCGACCAATTTAACTTTATAGGGCCACAAACCAAGGTCTTTACGCAGAATTCGTTGCATGAAAGACCGGCTGATGTTCATTTCCGATGCACGATGACGAATTGATGTTCTCGGCCGTTGACGCACATTTTCGGCTACCGCGGCGATATTTTCGGCTGAACAAACACGACGAGCACGGGTACGCGTTGGATTGTCGACTAGGTAGCCCGTATCACGCACTTTATGCACAAACTTCTTGATACCGTTGGGTGTGAGTCCCGTGTATTCACCAAATTTTGTACGACATTTTCTTGCGATTTTGAACTAAATTTCCAACATTTCCGACTTTTGCTCGTCAACATTTAGTCAACTAGAAGTAATATCCTGAGTTTCTGTCAAAAAAAGAATGACATTAGTGTTGCCAGAGCCAAAATAACCGATACGTTAAATCTGAACCGCTTTATGGGGACACCCTATATATGAGTTTCACTCAGTGCCAGAATTGCTGGCTTGTGGACATGTACATGTACGTAAACACAGCGAAAATTCGTCGATATGACCACATGTTTTTATTTTTCTTCTTATAGTAGTGATTTTATTATGGACTCTGGACATATTTTTTAAAAATCCAGTAAATTACACATTTAGCTATCTCTTTTATCCTCGAAATTTTTTTAAACGGTGTATCAATAAAGCTGGAATTACCATTGCGTAACCTCTTCTATCTCTCATATACTTCTGTAGTCTTCCCAATGAGTTCGGAAACAGCATATAGCGCTTCCATCCCTACTTTCCAAAATCATGAAAAAGCTTATTAATCATCAGCTTGTGCAATACCTTAAATTGTCCCAAGACCTACTTCTATTTACTTGTCAATGTTTTATCGCTTTTACCACCAACGGTGCTTAACATAACAACCTAAAAGCATTCCATCTATACTTCAATTCATCCGCAATACTAGTGGCTTAAGTCAAGCCCACTGTTTTACGTTGGATTCACTCGTATTCAGAATTGAGAGAAAAAATCTGACAGAATTCATTCCATCAGTAGCACATATACCCAATTAATTTAATGCTTATTTCCAAATTCACACAAAACTGCATCAAAATGCAATAAATGCTGAATGTTAACATGTGATGAGATAAATAGTTATCCCATTTTGTGTGGTGCTGCTCATGAAACCAGAATGCCATGCAGTACTTAATCCTATGTAACCAAAATGAACGCACTTATATGGCATGTGTCTCTTTAATCGGATTAAAATTTTTCGAAATTTAGAGCTTTAGCTTAAGAGTATGTCGCATCAGTCTCAACCGAACACAATCACAAGTCGAGATAGCAACGTGATGGGACACACTGGAAACAATGGGACTTCATCTGAAACTGGGACTAAATTTTGTCCCTTTCAGGACATTGTTCCGAATGTACTGCAGATCGCAATATATCAATTTCTGTCGCAGTACGAGAGAGAAAAGGGAACATTAATATACAAACTAACAGACTCGCTTAATATTTTCGGGCTTCCCGTCAGCCTTGATTCTCTTTGAAATGAAAATGAAGCTTTTGAGTTAACAAAACGGAGAGAATAACAGGAGCCCGCTTGGAGTCGGGCGGTCAAAAAAAGGTGTTCCTGAGCACTCCACAGCATCGCAAAACCTTCATGTCAGTCTGTTTTGTTCTTCATGGCGATAATTGATTGCCCGAACTCATGAAAGCGTTTCTAATCGCAATATAAATGCGTACTCTGTGTATACTTCACAGCAAAACTCTAAGGATACTTCGACTGAACGACGAGATGAGATTTATTGCTTTCCGGTGAAATTTGTGTTCGCATTTCTCATAGTCATTTCTGTTTAGGACCCGAGACGAGCTTGCGATTGTTAGACAGTCAGCGAGATGTTCTGATGCGCTGTCGTATGCGATGTCTGACTACATTTACACTAGATACACAAAATGAAACATGAGACGACAGTGGGACGAGAAGACAGAAAGACGCTCAAGGGATTTGCTCCCTTAAAATGCTAAGTATTGAGGAGATGTATATGCACATGTGTCTTGAATGTCCACCGATCACACAGAGACGCGAAACACACACAGAGCCTGGAATATATTATTGCATAATTAATGTGTGCTAAAGGTGATGAGTTCCGATGACTTTTAACAAAAGAAATAAACAAAATTGTTTCAGGTGGCTTATTCCAAAACAAAAATAGTTCCCACAACAAAACCTAGATATGTATTGTTAACTAGCGGAAATACCCAGCGTTTTCCACTGACCACCACCCAGCTGAACAGCCGCCCACTGACCTCCCGCCCACTGACCCTCATCCACCCAGAAAACTATAGAATATATATGGTCGCCAGTTCATACAAAAATCCTATGGTAAAGCACTTTCAGTTTTTCATGAATTTTCAAAATTTTCGGGCAACTTTTCCGATTTTTCTTTCCGTACTAACCTTACTTGGACTATGACGAATATTTTTAAATATAAATGAGCCAAATCGGTCCAGCCGTTCTCAGGTGACGCACTTACCAACGAACAGAATTTAATTTTGATTTCTATAGATTTCGTATCATATGTAGCAAAAAAGTGTTTTTAGACTGTCCCAACAATAACACGAAAAGAAAACCTCTATCCGCAAACAAGATTCGAGTCTGTGGCTAAAATGCCAAGTGAATAATAGAAAAGTACACGCCTTCAAAATACTGACCTCAATACTGCTGACTCCATTTTAGTAGTCGCAAAGATCGGAACGACTGGTTCGATGATGAATGTAAGCTAAACGAGGGACGGTGGTGGCTTAGACCAGGACGCTCATAGTTTAGGAATGCCAAACATGGTGTCATCGGCTAAAAAACCGGGACCAGGGGAGAGATTCCGGATCAGATGATGACTCATGTAGTAGGATATTACGCTTAAGTAATTCAAAAATCCGACACACGTAAAAGTTAAGTAACTTAAAATTTACGGAACGTTTAACTTATGTTGGGTTGGTTATTGTATCTTTGTTAGCATTAAATTGCTCTTTAGGAAGTAGTATTTCGACAACTAAACAAAAAGTCGTTACAAAGAATCACTTGACTACGATAATACGATTTTCACACAATATTGTATTGTAGTTCTGTAATAGGTCACCATATTTGCCGTAGCTTTTCGATGGTTGAATTTTCATTTTAATGCGGGAATGTATAAACAACCCATGAAAAATACAATTTTTCGGAAGTGGGTTAAATGGTGGATAACCGGTCACGCGAAGTTAATATAGAGAATTTAAAAATAACTTTTTAATAAAACCTTTTCTTGCTTCATTTTTGCTTTCCCCCTTGCGTACTAAAGAAGACGCCCCTTTTTAGATTTAGCAACAGAATGCTGTATAGCGCCCAGTGTAGTTTTGTGACTACTCCTTCGCTTATCCTTTTCATGCATGAATATCTATCGGAAGGACATTGTGTGTCTCCATTTGTTTGAGTTAATCCTTTACGTAACGGTTTATGTATAATACGGTACACATTATGCGTTGTCCGACATTGTCCTCGTCCCAGAAAACACAAGGAGGTCATTTTGAAGAGAAAATGCAGTAAATTCGGATAGGGATTTATTTCATTATTTTTGAATAATTGATATAGGTCAATAGGTATAGGTGTAGGTAGTAACGATGCGAGTATGTGTGTGGATCCTTGATTAAATAAGTAGAGATACCTAGGAGGTTTTAGAAGGACCCTTTTCTATTTGTTCTTTTCTTTCTATTGTTCCGATTTTTTCCAAATTTTACCAATGTTTTTGTACAAAAAATATAACTATGTTCAATGACATTCTGCCCCAATCGCCAATGCTGGCAGCTCCGATTGGGGCACACGAATTGGCACAAAAAGTGTATGATCTAAATGGAATACCCCTTATCAATTGTAAAACTGAGGCTTAATTCGTTACATGTACAATGTAAATGCGCATACATATATAAAGGATAAAATATTTCATTGAAATTAGATCGCTCTCGTTAGCTTGGCATTGCAACAGCATATCGGGCGATTTCAATTTGTATTTCTGCATGATCGCGTTTAATCCGTATATCGAAATTCTCTTCCAATTCAAGACCACTCATTTTCAATGGTACTCGTATTTCTCGTTACATACACAAAACAAAAAATAGCATTCTCTGTTTCACAGTTTTGCAAATAAACAATTCAATTTGCATGCTGGATAAAACATTGGAATAATTTCACAGCAAGAGGCACAGCTAGTTAGCCAATAATCCTATCCTGATAGCGATGAGTGTCCCAGCGTCAATAACGACTGTGCTTGGTGCAATACGTTGGTTATCTGAAACAAGCAACAACAACAAGAACTTAATCGAAACCTAAAAGCTTTACAGCGCGTATGTTATCGAAATAAAATTTAAATTAAATATAAATCCATGGTTATTTGTTACTTATTGAAAATGAAACTGTGTGGGTGGGAGTGTGAGTGTGTGAGTTGTGCAAGTTCACTTGTTTTGGCAAATCCTTATCACCAGTCCAAGCGAATAAAATAATTGTGTCGTCAATTTTGCCCGATATCGGAAATCGGACGCAGGAACGCAAAATGACCACCAATCGACCATTGTGCGCTCAATGTACATGAATGCGTGATACACGTTCGATTGGATTTTCGGCACTAACGGTGTCCGATAAGCAGAACAGTGTCCGTTTAATTGGGATGCTGTTAATTTTGATATTCAACTGTGGCACACAAGTGTGTCGGCAGTGATGTTGGTGCAACTGAACCGATTTTGGTGAAAATATTTGTCAAATATATTTTTTTAGTTGAAAACGTCTCACTCTACAAGAGATAAAAAATTTTAATTGTTAAATATCACACACGTTTTTTAAAGTTATATTTTATATATATACTAGCTGAGTACCCGGCGTTGCCCAAGTATAGTTATTCATCCCAATCTTCTATTACACCTACCTTCCACACGACCTACAGAGTTGAAATTTTGTGAGTATCTAAGTCCAAAATAGCATTTTTTATATTCTACGTATGACGCTTGTCACCTTGCGCGTGTGGCACGTGTGATGGTTTGAAATTGTGCAATTTTCTCGTTTTTTGAGGTCTTTTTTAACCACTTTTCGCACCACCTAGAGAGCTGAAATTTTGTGAGCGGCTCAATGTCAGAGGCCCATTTTGATATCCCGCTTTAAACGCGTGTCGCTAGTCGCGTGAAAGAAAATTCTTTGAAATAGCTCAGATCTCGAAAACAGATACTTTGGCGATTATTACCAAATAATAAACGACTGTGTGGCGTGTTTCGATGTGTGAAGACCAGCTCTTGACAAAGTCATATACAGGAAAATGAAAAGGTAAAGAGGTGATCAGCTTGCAAATTCACCTGCTGCTTTACCTTATACCGGTCAATGTCTTTGGAATCATGGCTATGCGACTGTCAGTAGTACAGTGCAGTAGATCAATGGAAATGTCAAGACACTAGACTATAAACAAATCGTTAAAGACGGAACTAGCGAACTTTTGATTACACTACACCCGTGTTATAATCCAATAAAGATTTTCGAACTACATGTCTCTCCAGAGAATTCTGAAAAAGTGGTTCTATACCGGAAAAACGATGCTGAGCCATTTCTTACTACTGACGGCTTCAAGCTACACGGTAGAGTAGGGGCTGAAGTTTTCTTTGACAAGTTGATTGTGAACATATGAACATATTCGTTCGTCTCGCAGACTACTGCAGCGTATACCAAGCGGACGAAATAGGGATTAAGGAGGTACTTATCTTGGTTAAGGGCGCCGTGGCTCAGTGGATAAGTGCAATGACTTCGTGGTTCGAATCCCATTAACACCAGAAGTATTTAATTTATTATAATTATATTAATTATTAGCTAATATTCAGTTCCCACCTCTCGCGAATGACCGACGAACGTCCGAGAGTAATAACTTGTCACGCAAAGCTTCTCAATTCGCCGTTCGGATATGGCATAAATTGTAGGACCCTTTCATTTATGTGTAAAAATATACATGCACAAGACAAATGGTCGCGTGAAGCTAGGCCTTGAACCGCAACGGTCTGTCGCGCCGAATATTATTATTGTTAATATTAATCTTAGTTAAGCATAATATATGTAATATCAAAAAAGTGGGGCAGACAAACAAAATGCTAAGATTTCATTCCAGTTTTTTTTAAACTTCAAATTTATTTATTTGACTACTGGTTTTTTCTACAACTCTTAAATTGCATTCCACAGTTCCTCCACATTGCCGGTGCTACAATACTCTAAAATACCTTCACAGTATACAAATAAATTAACTGGAAAACATCGATTATGCATTTATTACTACAAAGCATATTCATCATTAAACGATCAATAAGCCATAATAAACCATAACATGTCCAATTTACATGGAAAAATAATAATTCGAAGTGTAGCTTGAAGCAGAATAAGAATTTAAATCATTGTTCGGATTCGCTTAGAAATTCTTAATGTGGAAGAAATTAAGTTGAAGTCCATCACCCTTTTCATTAGATACAGATACTTTACAGTAATCTACATAGGTTTCCTTTTGGTCTTCTGAAACGAAAAATCTTATTTTATTGAGAATGGCAAACTTAAATCAAACGAAAGAGGGGTAATTCTTTTGTTGGTCTAGGACTCAACTATCAGTCAACTAGCAGTCGGAATTTCTAAAACAGCACAGCAAGGTAAATCCCTTTGCAATCTTTTAGTGTCCCTTTTTGTACTTTCTTAGATCTATCCAATATATCCTCAATGAAACTACATAGAAACTAGATTCCTCTTAGCCGGAAAGTGCGGGCGGAATCAACAAAATGTAAAATTCATGAAACAGGATTCGCAACCAACCATTACGTTCGCTCGATTTCATTGTTAAAGTTTAATTAGGGAAAAACGTAGCCTTAATCAGTTTGGTCGCCACGCTGATAAAGTTAGCAATATACTTTCGCCCGCTCAGTACCCAATGGCTGGTCGTGATACTATGGCGGACTACAGAAGGACGCAATCTTCTAATAGTAAAGTTAGGGTATTTTAAAGTCAATTAAACCCACCTTAAACCCGCGGGTTGAATGGCATGCATTAAGCGTACTCTTATCTGGTATTGTACAAGAAATTGTCGTTCCATGGTTAAAGGCAAGGCAATCTCATTACAGTTAGCTAAATGCTGTGCTCCTGGTTGTAGTAGCGTCATCGACAAAATCGTGCGCAAGGATCTTTGAGGTGTGTGTACGAGCAGAATAAATGTTGTTTGCGGAAAGGGTCAACATCCCGGTAGTACGACGACCGACGAGCTGTGAATGTGGAATTGTTAAACCAAGATTATATTATAACAATTTGGAGCCAGGAACAAATATTGTGTTTAGGGAAGTGAAAGTTTACCCACCCTTTGGTATAACTTTACTGGAGCACAAATACGAGTATAATAATCTCACATTAAGTTAAGATAAATGGGTGATTTAGAGTTTCACGTGGCAGTCGGTACACTACTAGTCGGTAAACTGGGTGAGTCTTCCGTTTTCTGTACTTTGGAAACCTTAAGCAAACAATGAACTCACCTCATTTAAAATATCACGCTTAGCAGATTTGTTAACGCTGCAAAACTGAGAAATCAAGAGCTTTCAATTAAGCTACGTAACTGAACTATTACCTCGCAATGTACGAAGCGATAAGGAGTACGTGTTGTGTAGAACAGCCAGACTTGCTCTACCTTTGTACACATGGAAAACAAAAGATGTAATTTACCTTAAGAATAATTTCTGGTGAAGCTAAGAAGAACGTTTATCAGTGTAACTGTGTTAACTGAACTAAAATTTCGAGTACGAATTAAGTTTATTGAAAACAACTTACATTTGAAAATTTAACCAAAATGGGAATTAAATTATTAATATTCTTGCATATTCAAATTCGGAAGACCAGCACCATTGTATAGCCAAATATATAATTAAATAATAATAATTAAAAATGCATATACAATATTCAATGGATACTTACAAGTGGTTTAACGTTGCATAATGTTGTATATCACTGCATAGCATTTCATAAATACGCATTATAACTATTTGTTGCATTTATTAAAAGGGATTTTCAAGATAATAAAGAGATAACGACCGTACGTCCTATTATATAAAATGAAAACATGTTGTAAATTAATGTCAATTCATATACATTGGTAATCATTTGGTCATCATCAGCATCATATTTGGCTCTACAACCGGGGTCCGGTCCTGGCCTTCCGCAAAAAGTCTCTCCGCCGGTACCGATTTCGAGCCGATGTCATCCAGTTTGGCATCCCAAAACTCTGGGCTACGCCAACCTTCCAGCGTAGGCTTGATCGACTTTGCCGTCGTGTTCAATAAATCCTACCGCAAAGGACTTTCCGAGCAGGAACCTTTTCGCTCATGTGAGCTAGGTGTCCTGCCCACCGGAGCCTACCTAGCTTAATTCTCTTCACGATGTCGCGTGACTCTCGTCATGTTGCGGTAACGCTCGTAGATCTTATCATTATGGAGTCTCCGGAATCGTCCTTCCTCACATACGGGGCCAACAATTCTCCGTAAGACTTTTCTCTCGAACGCGGCTAAGAGGTCAGAATGCTTTTTGCTAAGCACCCAAGTCTCCGATCCATATGTAAGTACTGGTATGACCATTGTCTTATATATCAGCAGCTTGGATGTTATGGTTAAGTTCCTGGATTTGATGAGTCTTGACAGACTATAGTAGGCTTTGTGGCTTTAAGCAAGCCTTCGCGTATTTCTGGTTCAATGCTGTTATCGGCTGCTTCAGTTGACCTGAGATAGTTAAAGGATTGCACTACTTCAAATTCGCGCTCCACTATTTGAATTAAGGGACCAATGTTGGATCTTCTACTAGCATACGTGGCCACCATGTACTTTGTTTTGCTCTCGTTTATGTGCAGCCCCAGATTTCGTGCTATCTGGATAAAAGCTTCCTGTACAGCTCTTCGGTTTCTACCAACGATGTCAATTTCGTCTGCGTAAGCTTATAGAGGATTGTTCCTCTCGCCGTTACGTCAGAGTCTCGGATCACTTTCTTCAACGTCAGGTTGAAGAGGACGCAGGCCAGTCTATCCCCTTATCGGAGCCTGTTATAGATGTTGACTGGGCTTGATATTGATCTGAATATTTTTATTTTTATCAGTTCCGCTGGGATACCATCAGATCCCGGGCCTTATTATTTATGAGCCGATTTATCACTCTGCTGACTTCGTCTATGCTTGGTGGTGGCAGCCTAATATGATCTTCGGTCACTGGTGGAGCCTCCAATTCCTCAGTTAACAGCCCATTTAGCAACTCATGAAAGTGCTCTTCCTATCGCTCTAAGATGCCTTTAAGATCGGTGATCATTGTCCTTGCAGTATGTGCAACGCGGTATATATTGCGTCATACCGCGGACTCTTTGGTAGAACTTCCGCGCCTGGTGCGGTCCTTGCTCTCTGTACTGTTCTAGTTCACGGACGAGATTCTTCTGCCAGGCTGCTTTCTTTCGCCGTTGAACTGTTTTTTCATATCTTCTGAGCTCTTTATATTCATCTTCGCGTGTCCGCGTTCTATGAGATTGTTGCATTGCTCGGTACGCAACATTCTTACGTTCAGTCGCTCGCTTACATTCGTCATCGAACCAGTCGTTCCGATCTTTACGAATACTGCCTAAGATGGAGTCAGCAGTACTAATAACAGTATTTTGCGGGCGTGTCTATTTCCTATCTCTGCATAGCATTTCATAAATACGCATTATAACTATTTGTTGCATTTATTAAAAGGATAGTGGCATTTTCAAGATAATAAGTGTACCGCGATTATAAAAAGTTAACGACCGTACATCATATTATAAAATGAAAAATTTTTGTTGAACATATTCCGTAAATTAATGTCAATTCATAAATTAGTAACATTCCTTGCTAGGAAGTATGAATTGTGTTTCCTGTTTCACAAACTTATATTGCTCATATCATTTTCAATTGTTTATAAGAGCACAAAATTTACATTTTATATTAAATAAGTAAAAAATTAAATGAGTAAAAGTACAACATTCAACCACGAAAAATAAGTTCTGGGGATGACTGCCTTTCCTTGCATTCGAATATTGTCATTTTACTAAACCTTTGCTTTTTGCTATCCGTATTCAATGCAGAGTTGGTTAATGGATTATTTCATATTGACTTACCCTTTCATACAACCCTACAGGAAATATTGTGCCAACTAGCAACATCTTGTTGGCCAATTTATTATTATAATAAAAACTGTCCTAGATAACGAGTGCGCAATAAATCAGCTATTTGTCCGGCTGTGTGGCTTGAAGCGCCATCCTGTTTGAAATGCATGTCATCTAGCTCCGTTCCATAAATACTGATACTTACTGCTTTTCCATTATAGTTTTTGAGCAAGAACAGACCATAATGATACCACCAGACCAATCGCCCGGTAAGTTCTCTACTCCCCAAATACGCCAGTTCTGTTTGTTATGGAGTCCATACTGGAAATGAGCTTCGCTGAAATATATGATTTTTTGTTTAGAATCTGCATCAGTCTATTCTGCTTTATAATTGGGAAACTTTCTTCACCTGTCTGTTAGCTTAAATTGTTGTTTTAGTTGGTCAAAATGATGCTCCTAAAGGTTTATCTCTTTTTTGAGCCTGGTAGGTGGCGCTGGAGTCAGTATATTTTTGAAAGTGTGTATTTCTAATGTACAAAAAGTTGGTAACAATGCCAAATTTACACCTAAATTTATATTAAGTTAAGTTACGATCAGTTTTTTGGGTCCGGTAGGTTGCGCTATACGAGATATATGTACACGAAATTGTAATTAGTTTGGTTGTCTGTTATTTCATTTTAAAAAACACCAAGTAAGTTTTTTTGTATTTTTTGATTATATCTATATTATTTATATCTATATTTCCTAGTTGTCTTACGCTTATGGACAGATGCTATGTTCACAAAATTATTTTTTCTATAAGCAGTTTTGTAAACTTATCTAATTACAAGTAATCTTATACACAAACCTGAAATTTAACAACCATATACTCCTCTACACTTAAGTGCACTTATTCCTTTTTATGTCTAGTATATTTTACTTCGACATCTAAAATATGAGTTCCATATAACGTCTACACACAAATAGAATTCAGATCTTTTAAAATAATCAAGAACAAATAATTCGAAGCTGGTCAAGCGGCCAAAGGTGGCCGTTCAATGAAAATCTATTTGCCTCAAATGAATGCATCCGACATCTCGGGTTCAATTCAAATTGTTAATAATTGACACAATGTGGTAATATTTAGAGGGAGTTTAGAAAACAAGTGATGTATGTATTTGATCAATAAGAATTAAGACTCGTTGTGAACTAATAAACTCCTTACCGTACAATAAAAGTAAGTAAAAGTAATAAAGTAAGGTTCTATAAAGGGTCTAGGTAGAAGGCCACTAAGGATCTTTTTTGAAAGTAAATTAAGTCTTTAAGATCAAACAATACATTTTTTTAAATTCTTAAAACCATTACCAACCAAAGTCCAAGTCAAACGATTTTTTTTTAAATTGTATTTTCAAACGTGATTATCTTGAAAAATGCTCTTCAATAAATTTTTTTGACTAATGCAGTATTATCCCACCGCTATATATACACCCCGCCCACGCATCCCTTTGGTGATGGGAATGCAAAATATTAAAAGCAGTCACCATGTTGGTAGAAGGAAGGGGTACAAATTTAAAATACTTGCACACAAATTTTTAAATACTGAAAAAATACGTAACTCATAAATTTGGAAGTGATAATGCGTACTTTACAATGCGTACATGTGGCAAGCCTAATTAGGTAGCACCAAGTATAATGTGAGATGTTACTACAAACCAAAGCAGGAATGTTGATTATTTTACTATACACTCGTAAAATAGAGATTTAATATGTGTCGAACCTATTATTCTCTATTAGTGTCGAACCTATACCATGAGGTGATGGTCTTTTTTTTTTGATAACGCTGTTCCAAGTGATGGTCATTGCTACTTTTAAGTTACATATATACAAACATATAAATTCGCTTTTATAAATAATAATAATGGAAAATTCCACGACTTGATAACACCAGTTTTTAATTTTTGATAAATATAAAAACTTTCGCCTTTTTATATAAATGGTGTAAACAAAAAATAGCATTCCTTTTATAAACTACTCACAACTACTTTTATTTCTTGGGAAGGCACGCTGACTTACAACAAATGACAAAGTTATATATAAAATTAAAAAAAAGTTTTCCTTTTACGCGGATGCGTTCATATAAACTCTTATAAAGAAACACAAGGGCTGCCATCATTCGAAAGTTCTACATAGCGGAGTTTCATCATATATACCAACCAGATAAAGTACAACAAACTATTGCGGTAGTAAGTACAAATTGTACTAAAAGAAACGCACTTATGTCGGCATCTACATGTCACGAAATCATTTGGTGGAAAATTGAATTCGTAACTCACCCAAGGAACAAGGACAAGGGAAATTTTCTTACCCCTACGCAGGCGGTAACGCCTAACGAAACCATCGGTAACCAATGATAGCGCGTCAAGCTGTGTTCAAACCTCGCGGTAAAACACAAACCAAAATGGCTTCCAAGGAAATATTATTCCCAACAGCACACAATGTGTACAACTAAGGGATGCGAAATATTACAAATCATAATTTGTAGATTCAATCGATGTGAATACATATTTCTATTTGTCGCTTATCAGTTTATCGCAGTCTTCCATTCGAAAAGGACATTAAAAAATGTGCAAAAGATTATTAAAAGTTGTTTTTAACTGAATGTAAATTTATATACTTATATTTGCCTAATAGAGAAGTTTATAAGAAGAAGTAAACGTTTCTTTGTAATAATGAACTGATAATCAAAATTAGAAAAGTAGTTATTACAAGAAAGAATAAACACCTGCTGTGCATAAAAAAATATTGAAATAATTAATGAAAAAGAGTGTAACTGCAAAGTAATGCAACACCACCCAGAATCTACGTATATGTCGGAAGTACCATTTACTCCTTTGTGGGGACAGGAAGCTCCGCCACCACCACCAATTGTACCATATCAGGAATTAATCGCTGGGTTTCCGTGTTCTGATATAGGTATGATCTTAAAAAAAATTACTTTTGGCAAGAAAGGTCTTCGCAAAGATTTTCGACCAGAAACAAAGACACAGATACAGATACAGATCACAGAGTGACAATTTTTTTTTCACTGAAACGGAAATAAACAACTTGTTTCAAGCAAAATGTGCATTGGTTGAAACAAGTTTAGTGTCCAGAGTTCGTGAAAACGGGAAGTATAAAAAAATTCGAAAAACTTTGATTTAGCATATGGATACGTAATATTTTGTTTATAACAATAATAAATTTAACGTAAAAAATTAACAGTTTGACAAAACAAGATAATTAGCTCACTGTCGCACCCTCTTAACTTAGTATGTACCGCCAAATACGAATAGCAATGAGTTGAATAACTTATCGTCCTTAAAATAAACCAATTATTGAAATACGTATTTGAAAGGATGTGGCTGAAAAGTATAAGAATTCAAATTAGAGTTTGCATCGTTTTCGTATCGTACACTTTTAACCGTGAAGCGAATGGACGACGCCTAATAATTACAAGTTGTCACCTCCAGAATGATGGGCTCCCTAAATCAAAATTCACTTTCAGAACAAAAGTATCGGTCGAAATCAGACAGGGTCTAGAAAGGCTTCTTTTTTCGTAATAGTATTTGAAGAATTCTCCCAAATATTGCTGTTATATTTAAAACTCTTCTGTTTGCAGCCATCTGGCCACGGTCACAGGTCAACAGTTTGGTTAATCAAAGGATTTTGTCACGTGGTAGTGGTGGTATGCAAAATTCATCAAGTGCATCGTCGAAGAAAACTCGTCGTCGTGTAGCGTCCATGGCGCAGCGTCGGGCTGCCAATATCAGAGAACGCCGACGGATGTTTAATTTGAACGAAGCGTTTGATAAACTCAGGCGAAAGGTTGGAAATTTTGTTATCCATTGCACTAAAGGGTTAAACATAAAAATATTCTTCAATATTTTGCAGGTACCCACATTCGCCTACGAGAAACGCCTCTCGCGCATTGAGACTCTCCGCTTGGCCATCACATATATTGGATTTATGTCAGAGCTCTTGACTGGAACTCCACAGAATACACACAAGACACGTTCTCCGGAAATTTACTCGGGTATCAATGGTTCACATCATCCACCACCACCAATAGCCCATCATTTGCATCCGGGGGCATTTCAAAGAGATTTCGTGTCACCCTATACTCATAGTTTAGCCTAAGGATAACATAAATTTTGGAAAATTCAATATTGTTAACTATTTTTAGTAATTTGCACAGTTTACTTAAAAATTTTAAGGTAAATATTGTTTTATTGTATAAATAAGTTAGATGAGTATGATGTACATTTAATTGTCATATAAATTTGTAATTTTAATTTTGCGAATATAAATCATTTGCAATTTTTGAATTGTAAAAATTTGAATTTTGTAATAACAAATAAACGGAAAAAGAAGTTAGCTACATTTTCCAAAGAATGGTATCGAAATATTTTATGTAAACTGAAGATTCTCATAAATAGAATGTTACGCAATTTAGACTTTCTAGAGTTCCTAATGGATTTACAGATTACAACTTGAAATAAAAATTTGCAAGAGTTCACAATTTACAGTTCACATTTACATCATCATCATTCTTTGAGTGGGACGAACTCTGCTTGCCTAGCTTTCGCCAATAAGCATGCTCATGAACTTTTCCTATTTAGCGGTCCTCTCTTCGAGAGTGAACCGTAAACCACTACGTAGGTGAGCCCAGAAAGAAACTGGGTCCTCAACCCTAATTGGCAGCTAACTGAGGAATTAGATGCTCCAGCAATGACCAAAGACCACACTATACTGCCGGCACCAAGCATAGACAAAGTTAGTAGAACGATAAATCGGTTCAAAAATATTGCAATACACCAAGCAATTCGTGCAATTATGGGAAAAAGAAGCGATGCCATGAAGAGGCATCCTGTGCCACATACATAAGAAAGGAGATATTACAACATGCAGCAATTATCGTGGCATAACGTTGTTGAGTACCGCGTATAAGATTTTCTCCTCTACCCTAAAAGACTGAATAGCCTCATACTATAAAGTCATCATTGGTCCATACCAGTGTAGCTTCGTCCCAGGCAATTCAACAACTTATCAGATTTACACCCTTAGGCAGGTGATGGAAAAATATTTAGAGTTTCAAAACTCACTACACCATATTTTTAAAGACTTTAAAGCTGCCTATGTGGGCGCCGTGGCTCAGTGGAAGTGCACATGGCTGCTGAGCAGGAGGTTCAGGTTCGAATCCCAGCACGTTCCGAAAGTAATACCTTGTCACGGAAAGCTTCTCAATTCGCAGTTCGGATCCGGCCTTAAATTGTAGGTCCTTCCATTTGTGTCCAAAAATTAACATGCACATGCAATGGTCTGTCGCGCCGAATATTATTATTATTATTTTTAAAGCTGCCTAAGATAGCATAGCCAGAGCAGAACTGTAAAAGCAAAGAGAGAATTCGGCATCCCAAATAAACTGACACGAATATGTAGGTTGACCATGACCAATGTTATAAGCCAAGTAAAAATATCCGGAGCACTATCAAGCCCATTCAACATCTATTACGGGCTCTGAAAAGGGGATGGACTGCGTCGTCTTCAACCTGGAGACTCCGACGTAACGGCGAAAGGAAGTCTATTCAGATTCTGGTTTTCGCAGGCGAGATCGACATCGTTGGTAGAAACCAAAAGCTGTACAGGAAGCTTTCATCCAGATCGAGCGGGCGACACGAAACCTGGGGCTGCACAAAAATGAGAGCAAAACAAAGTACATGATGGCGAGCAGAAGGTCCAACATTGGTCCCGTAGTATTGGAGCGCAAATTTGAACTATCTCCTTTAACTATCTCAGGTCAATGGTAACAGCCGATAACACCATGGAACCAGAAATACGCGCACGGTTGCTCAAAGCCAACCTCTCTTAACAATTAACGATGTCGACATGACGGTAATGATCGTAGATTTCTAAATTGTAGAGTCTTCGGAAACGTGCTTCTTCCCATACGGGGCCAACAGTTCTCCGGAAGACTTTTCTCTCGTAAGAGGTAAACACCAAAGAGTAGTGGTATAAATATTTTCTTATACACCAGCAGCTTGGATGTTATAGTTAAATTCATGTTTAGTCTTAACAGATTAAAGTAGGCCTTTTTTTGGTATTAAGCAACCGTGCGCGAATTTCTATTGACCGACATAGTTAGAGGTTCAAATTCATGACGTTGCAGTATTACTAATGGAATACAAAGGTGATGTAGGTGAGGCTTTCGTTGAAATATGGCATAGAACACGACAAATGGCAAACTGAATTTCATTGACTTAATATGAGGCGTTGAAACCCGGACGTTCAAATAATGATTATTCTAATACACACTGTATTGTCGAGGCAATTACACATTTTGAGGAGAATGTCAATATTCCATATCTTTGATGTTGAATGACTTTACGTAACCTTCCCTATTTCGGATGAGAGAAAATTTAAAAGATTTTTTAGTTTTAATTCCCTTTTTACATTCTCTGCTAGTGGACTGAGTATTAAATTTGTTGCGAAGAAGTTTATAGGGAATCTGAGCCAATAGACTTTTGCCGATACTTTGCTACCAGTACTCAGAATAAATTCCATACTTACATACAAGTAGTTGGCAACTATGTAAATAACTCATTTGGATAGTTGGTTAAATTAGCATACAACTGTAAAACATTTTAAAGTCAAAAAAGTCAAACATCCAGTTTACCCTAATATGACCGAAATCCACCTGATAGTTCCAGTTATTGGTGATCACCCCTCCATAGAGACGTCTGTGAGAATAACTTCACCTGTTTCACCATTCATGTGGCACGATTATAAAGTGACATCTTTCAAACAAACCGTAAAATTGTTATTTTTAATAAGCTGCCAGAATGACAAAAGAGCATATTGTTCCTTAGTTTACATCATCCCTTAAACGGATAATTGTTCCATCAATGACAATCGAATTGTTTTGCACTAAAATATATTACTGCAAGTGCTGCAATACGGTACAGTTAAGGAATGCATATTGCAGCTTCACGGTTAATGTGGAAAATATTAATTTTGGTTTTTCTGCAGTCACAGCTCACACAAATTATGACACTGAACAAGTGAGCTCATCACCCCCTTGCGAGCGAGTGTTTTGTTTTTGTTTTGCAACACCACCAACCCTAATTTGATTTCGATTTACGAATCCCTTGATTTTCAATCTGGGTTGCGCTTTATTTACAATCTGCGCAGTTTTTGAGAGGAAATTAACTTTAGCGTGGGGATTAATTGTATCACATTGCACACAGGATGAGCAATATGTTTTTGCCTTTTTGTCACACTTCATGGAGGATTAGCAATAACTACCATCAATGATGTCTTGTTAAGGGTGGACTATGCGCAGATCTTTTAATAAAGTGGGCTTTAGTAGTTGATCACGTGCGACATAATAGATAAAAATGGTACATTTTATTGAATAATATTCAATCAACAAGACAAAATATTAAAAAAGTTTTTTTTTATTTATGTGTCGTCACTTAATCCTTTAAACTCCTGCTGTTATGGCATGCGCCACTCAAAGAGATGAAGTGAAGTAGTTCAAAGCAATTTCCGGCTAAAAGTATGGAAAACGAAAATCTCTAAGAAATATCTGCTACGAATAAAATTCAAAACTTTATGAATTAATAAAATACAAAAACAGAATTTGCAAATATTCAATTTACTGTCATCTAACTTATAAGAAGAATATGAACTTTTCTCACTTCTTGTTAATCCAATTTCCAAGCGTTGATTTTATCCTTCCTCAAAAACAGTCCACTTGCACTTGGTTATCGCATTAATAAAGTTATACAATTCCAGAAGTCATCCATCCTGTGTTGAGTTTTCATCAAACATAACTCACCCTAATTGTTTTCCCTAGTAGTCCTTAGCGATAAACCGAACTCTACGAGTATTTACTGCAATCCGTTGCTCGTTATGTCATTCCCATGTCAAATTCCCAACCAATTTAAAAGATGAATGCGCCTTGCACCCCTATGCTCTAGTTCACCGATCCAATTTCGTTGATGATCTGACATAAATTTATGCCGAAATTCCAAAATTTTCCATAGTTTTGCAAGAAAAATCTCATTCTTTTCGGCAAATATTAATATCGTACCGTACTATTTGAAATGAAATAGAAACAGGTGGACGAAAAGTTGTCACTCTTAACTGACTTCTTCACATACGTTGAACATATGGACTCCTTGCTCACTAGTGGAGGTTGAAATTTTTTATGAAATGTCAGTAATCAATGAAATTAGCATTAATGTAAGGTACAGAGTGATAAGAACCTATAATATGAATCAATTACCCACACATTTTACCTACAACAGTTGTCCAAATAGTATCTTATGAGATATCCCTTTTGCAAAATTTGAGGAACCTTCGACGAAGGTCGGTCTCTGGAGTTATACCGAGACGGACAGATTTTAGTGTACAGTCATCACCCGACTTACGTTTTGCAAATCACTACGTAACTGACACGACTATGTAGGTTGACCATGACCAATACTCTAAGCCAAGTAAAAATAGCCTGATCACTATCAAGCCCATTCAACATCTATAACGGGCTTCGAAAAGGGGACGAGCTGGCATGCGTCCTCTTCAACCCGGCGTTGGAGAGAGTGATCCGAGACTCTGACGAAACGGCGAGAGTAACAATCCTCCTTAAGTCCATTCAGATACTGGTTTACGCAGACGATGTTGACATCATTGGTAGAAACCCAAGAGCTGTACAGGAAGCTTTCAACCAGATCGAGCAGTTGGCATGAAATCTGGGGCTGCACATAAATGGGAGCAAAATGGAAAACTCAAGCTTCGTGTTTTTCCGACAAAGCAAGAAACAAAAAGGAAAAAATACGTCTGAAATTCTAATTTTAGAAAATTCATCATTTGGTAATTAGAACTAAGTATCGTTTCATTGTTGCGTTTCAGGAGTTCAGTATTGTTATTTGTATTTGACAATCACTAATACGTTTTGATACCAAGATTCACAGCTAAAGCCAGAAGTCTTGATCCAACTACAAGAATTTCCAACCTAATAGTCCGCTGATCGATTAAATGCGAGTAGACACGAGATAATTTTCGTGATCGATTACGAAACCAAATTGTTATAAAAGCAACAGCAGAAGAACTACTCAACTTTACGTAATGTTCACGAGTATTATCTTCAACTTATGTACACTTAAACCTAAGAAGTGTCAACTCACAGTCGTTGAGCACATAGTTAATAAGATAAGAATTGTAAACATTAATTATTACCTAAATGTAATGTAGGCATGTGAGATAGCAACTGTTAATTATTGTTAAAAAAAATAGAAATTGAACTGGAAAGGAGGTTCTAAATTAACTTGAAAAATATTGAAATTTCTATAATAATGTGACAACAGTTTAACTCAAACTGTTGTGGGGGATATATAAAAATATTTCTTACAACAATTAATCAATAATCAACACAATTAGACATTGTATTTTCTAGCCACCTAACCTTAATGCCTAACAAAAAGAACAATATTCATTTAAAATCTAAAAACCAACCATAATAATAATCTCCATGGCTTTCATGGCTTTTGTTTACATAGCTGTCCTCATTTTTGATTTAGTCTGCATTAAGTTCTCCAGCTTAGCATATTAGGTGTGTTCCAACACAACAATCACTGGCAAAACCTTTGAGGTTGTTATAAAATCCAAAAGTGCGTAGTTAACTTGGCTATAGAAATATTTAGCAACATTATGTGAAATGCCATTCATCAGCAACATAATGTGCAGGTTCCTCAACTTTGGCAGTGGTCGCTGATACTGCGAAAACTTCAAGTTGACAATTAATTGGAGGAAAAAGAAGCCAACCATGTTAGGGTGAGAACCTTTCGATCTATGTGACATCACAATGGACCATCTATTGGTCTAAGTTGGTCGGCTTCCTACCGACAGCCATCCCAACCTAACCTGACCATGTTGTCCATTGAAGCTGAGGTGAAAATCAAATATTATAAATATAAGTCCGGCGAGCCGAAGTCTAGAAAGTATGTGTTTTTAAGTTTGCCAAAAGAATCGCACTGGAATATGATGTTGTTGCACCAAACGTCTCCATGATTGAGAACATTAAATTCACTTGGATTAATTTTGGCACGGGAGGCCAGGACCGGACCCCGGTTGTAGAGCCAAATATGATGAATTTTGGCAAATTGAAGTGAATGCGATCGACGAAGTATTCATCAGTGTCTGCCTAGCAATGAAAATTAAATAACTACAATGCAATCATCAAAGCCTTCCCTACCAACTGCTTTGTACATTTCTAGCAGTTTTTCCATTTATTTAATTAAGCTAAAATAACATCTGATTTATGAAACTCCTCGAGAAAAGTACGAATCTTCTTATTGAACATGCTTGCCACAAAGTGTCTAACATTCGGGCCATTGCGTTCTGTGTAACACGCAGACGCAGCATGAAACTGAGCCAATTTGGCTAGAACTTAATTTATGTGAATCATGTCTAAACCATTTGCTAATCAGATTTGCATTCCTAACACTTCGATGGTTTAAATCTTTGAGAAGAATGTACTCTATGCCTGCAGGAAGTTTGATCAATTTGTGACAGAGTGGAGCAAAAGTCACGTCCATACAACATCTTTGTAGAGACCCTCAAATTTCGGAATAATCGTATGCCTTTTTCAATTAATTCAAACCATACCCGAAACCATACCCACGGGAAAGCTGTCAAAGTTTTCGTGGTGAATGCTTTGCAAATAGAACGCCGAACAAAAAACAAAATTTGACTAGAACAACAAACCGAGAAATTAGTCTGCTTGCTCTCTCTTCGCCATCTTGCTGAGTAAACAAAACCTTAGACCTTACCCGTCGATTGCCGACGGGAAGCAAAGTTATAGTTTCGGTTACAAAACATTGCAAATAAAACGCAAAATCAAACCATACCACGAGTACAGTACAGTGCAAATAGAACGTTAAACCTAAACCACTAGAGAGAAATCTTAACTCTACCCTGCAAATCGAAGGAACTATAAGCGTACCTCTCCTGCTCCTTCGTAAATATCATTAGCTGGTTAGATATAACATTAATACGCTTTTTAAGAATAAACGAAGTAGATTTGGTTGGTTGGTTGGTTATTGAGTTTAATTCGTTTCACCAAATAATTAATACCGTATTTAAAATTATTCGATTAGTGCGGATACAAGATTGTCGGATATGTGCATCCTTTTCGAGACAAACACATTCAAAACGTGCGGGTGAAATTTTTTTTTTCACTTGATATATAAAAATGAGTGCACTCAGTTAAAAGAGGGGAAAATCAAAGCTACATCAGTTTGACGTAGCAACATCGAATATGTATCCCACTGTGCTCCGCCTCCTAGTTGCTACATGTATTGTATCTTACAATACGAATACATGTAAGTTTAGTCAGTTTAAAGGGATAGTTTTTAGGCACTTGGGATTATTTCTAACCCTATTCTATATACCAAGTGAACTCTGTCCACTTGATAGTGACCATTCTAACCCATTTCTATATTTTTTATTCATGCACATAATGAGGGATTTTTCCGATTGGTGAAACTTTTCATCTATAGAGTTATAGATAATCTGGGCAACTTATTCATTGAGATATTGATAAATTCTGAACAACTTATATTCTCGATTACTTCTTTAAAAATGAAGCTACAGCGAATTTCACTGTCAATGGTGATACACACTAACGGAAAAGCATGCAACGTGAAAGATTTGCATTAAAGTGTGGATGTCGCATTAAAATTAACTTTGGAACAAGCAAAGTTTTACCAGGATATTTTTGGGGTGCTTTTCTTTTAGTGTTGTATTTCCCCAGTTGACACCTAGATGTCATCCAATCTTGTTTAAATCAAAGGCGGAGCTAAGGTTTTCATCCCTCTTTTAGGTTGTGATACAATTTATGCTTTGCAGGGAAATGTAAACGAAATATGAAAATTAATCTTTTACGGAGTACTTAATTTACTCAGAGTTCATATGTATCTTTAGTCACAATTTCAAGGGGTCTCCTCCTAAAACTTACTGAAGCTTGGCTGAATACAGAATATACAAATTCTTTTAAATAAAGAAATGTCTTGCGTCTTACCCTTACCAATAAAACCAAGATAGCTAGTCATATGATATCCTTAATATTGCAACTTGGTAGTATTTTCTGTTGTTGTGGTATTTTTGCACTGTTTTAGGGAAATGAGCATATACAACGGTATTACTTCTTCAATAATGCCTTAACAATTATTAAAATAATATAACCCGAGAAATAATTAATTTTATATTTATATTTCATCATCGTCATATTTGGCTCTACAACCGGGGTCCGGTCCTGGCCTCCCGCAAAAAGTCTTTCCACCGGTCCTGATTTTGAGCCGATGTCATCCAGTTTTGCATCCCTAAACTATGGGCGTCCGGTCTACGTCATCCTTCCAGCGTAGGCTTGGCCGGCCTCGATGTCGGGTTCCATAAATCCTACCGCAAATGACTATCCGAGCGGGATCCTCTTCGCTCATGCGAGCTATGTGTCCTGCCCACCGGAGCTTACCGAACTTAATTCTCTTCACGATGTCGCGTGACGCTCGTCATGTTGCGGTAACGCTAGTTGATCTCATCATTATGGAGTCCTTCCTCACATACGGGGCCAACAATTCTCCGTAAGACCTCTCGAACGCGACTAAGAGGTCAGAATGCTTTTTGCTTAGCACCCAAGTCTCGGATCCATATGTAAGTACTGGTATGACTATTGTCTTATAAACCAGCAGCTTGGATGTTATGGTTGAGTTCCTGGATTTAAAGAGTCTTGATAGACTATAGTAGGCTTTGTTGGCTTTAAGCAACCGTGCGCATATTTCTGGTTCCATGCTGTTATCGGCTGCTACAGTTGACCCGAGATAGTTAAAGGCGATAGTTCAAATTCGCGCTCCACTATTTTAATTCGAGACCAATGTCAATGGTCTTCTATTCGCAGACGTGGCCACCATGTACTTTGTTTTGCTCTCATTTATGTGCAGCCCCAGATTTCGTGCCGCCTGCTCTATCTGGATGAAAGCTTCCTGTACAGCTTTTTGGTTTCTACCAACGATGTCAATATCGTCTGCCTAAGCAGTATCTGAATGGACTTATAGAGGATTGCTCCTCTCGCCGTTACGTCAGAGTCTCGGATCACTTTCGCCAGGTTGAAGAGGACGCAGGCCAGTCCATCCCCCGAGAATATCTATAGTTATTTTTGCATTGATTTCTTTAACATTTAATAATGTATTTTAAAAAATAATATATTATTAAAAGGTAATCATATATTTTTTTTATTAATGGTTGCTAACCCCGCCGACCCACATCCACAAGACTCCGTTTAGACTCACCAAAAGCTAAAATAACAGGCGTTGTCTGGCTGCCCCTCACACCCTACTGACTCAACCAAACTGACCGCTGCCCCACTGAAACCACCGCACACCAACCATTGAGCCCCACCCCCATACATAAATTTATACATAAATCCCATAATACATAATCGCCATATAGGGCAAGGCCTTACTCAACTGTGATGTCTTTCTGTGTCAAATTCGATGACTCTGCGGGCTGAAGCAGAAGGTGTACATCCACTATACAAAAGAACCAAATTTAAAAAGCTTCATTAAAGGCCGGAATTGGCGGTTTCTCCGGTGAAACGAGGAATCGCAGAGAATCTTCAAGAGCTCGATTTGAGTCCAGCTTTTTCGCTCATGTCTTATTTTCTAAAAGTTATTTCTTTTTTATTCAAACATTAGATGTTTTTTTTTAATTATTTATTTACCCAACTGAATCTTAGGAACTAGTGTTAGTAATAAAAAAACAACCCATAAAAATTAAAATTTTTCATCTAAATTCTCTAATCGCAGAAATTGATCGATCCGGGCCATTTTTTTTTTTTTATTGTAGGAGAAAATCATCGAAACAGACATTTGACATCAGATGTTAAAATTGAAAATGCTCAGATCATTTTATTCTGAGCACTTAGAGCACGCTCATACTCTGACCAAATTCAGCAAATAAGAAACACGAGCATTTTTCTTGAGAACTCTTTGACTGCTATGAACTAATTTATGAAAACGCGAAATGTCAGAATATTGTGAAAACTTGTTGTTCTATCTGTAAGTTGATATCGACAACAAAAAACGACATCAATATAAATAAAATTCAGTAAATAAAAATGTAAGTTGAATTAAGCATAAAACATTTATGTCTCGTTTCATTTGCTGGGTTCATTTGTGCGTGAGCTAAGATTTCTCTCTCTCTCTACCACCAAAACCATGCAGCGCAGCCGACTGCGCAGCACACACCGCACACAGTCCATAAAGGGCGACGAATATCTGATGCCAGTATAGATATTTAAGAAAATGTATAAGGGCCTTGCGGCCGAACCCGGGACCCGATCACTACCAAATTTTCGAAAAAGTATTGTTTATTGGGTAAACACATGTGTGTAATTTGAAGAAAATCGGGTAAATTTTTTAAAATTTTTGTATGGGAGCCCCCCGATCCCGCAGCCTGAGGGGCCTCAAAATTTAATAGAAAGTGTTGTCTTCGGAAATACACATGTGTGCAAAATAAAATCGGGCCATAGGAAGTGGGTTAAAAATTGATCGCAAGATTCCACGACGACCGACAGACGTCCGATAGACGTCCAACAGACGTCCGACATCCGTGCCACGGGAAAGTGAAGTTAATATAGAGAATTTAAAAACTAACTTAGCAACTACATTAGTTATAAGTAGTTAATTATAAGCTATGTGGGCATACACTACTTTCAACAATTTTTATTTTGTTTGGTTAGATTTAACATTTTTGTTTTTTTATTTATTTTTACAGTAATATATATTGAAATTATTAAGAACAAAAATTTGGTTAAAAATTCTTCTGCCATATTTTTTAAGATAAAAAAAATTAAATTGCTTAAAGCTAATTAAAATCCTTAAATAGACTTAAAAACTAAATCCCTACAGGTAGCGGTTAGGGTTAAATGTCGGCCACACTCCAGTCAAGCCACCAATATTTTCATTCATCTAAATGCTTCTTGTCTGTCAGGTCTTTTTCAGGCACGCTACGGAAGTATCTCTAGATATCATTTCCAGCCCTATTGAGCAACAAGGCATGCGGAATTCTTTTGTCAGTTGCCCTTCTAGTAACATGGTGTATTACAGGAACGCTGCATGAATCTGACAAGTGGCCCAATGTGTCCGGATACAGAAATGTCTCAGGTGATATAAATCCACTCTCCAATATTTATATTAAATGACATTGTCAACTCCGGAAATTTTTTGTTTGACACATAATGCCTGTACCCAGAATAAAAAATTAGATTGTCTTTCTGGAGATATGACCTATATTTGTAAATCATAATATTTTTTATCAAACTTTAATCCATATCTCAGCGCGTCGGTATTTAGAAGAATTTAACAATTATCTGTGATATACTTATATACTTGTTTCTACACATCTCTTATGAATAATATTCAAGATTTTGACTGAATTTTCATTTAAAAAACAATCTCAGTCACTGAAACAGATATAAAAATGATAAGAAAAGTTTTATCTTTTATAGGAGAAAACAGGTAAATGCAGATGTTTTATAAGATAAAAGCTAGCAAATATTCTAATATAACAACAAGCGACTTAATTCTGAATTTATCTTATCATAAGTATAAATATGCATCTAAAATGAAGTTATCCCAGTTAGGTATCAGATCAATTATAAAAGCCACAATCGACAGCTAACCTTATACATTATAATAAAACCTCTCATTTTAAAACTTCCCATACGGCAAACAATTTTTCAAATATTTCATGTAACATCACTTCAAAAATGTTATATCTTCTTAACCTGTTCAAAAAATTCATAAAAATATTGCTACATTTTAGAATACGTTGCACACAGTTATTGCTTAGGGGTATGTTGAAAATATATTTTAAGACAGGCTTAACTTCATCAGTGTTTTCGTACAAATCTTATTTAGTTTCAAGTAAATTGGTTAACAAAAATTCGGTGTAATAGTCGGACAGCACTTTACTGGTGTAGAAACCAAAAACAACTCAATTGATTTTTATTTCATTTCGCGTTTTAAAAATTAGAAACTTAATATAATAAAGGTCAGTGGGTGTGAAACGTGTAATATGTGAAGTAAATTCCCAGCAATGATCGCATTGGTACGAGAATACGCTAGTTGTCTATCCCAACACTTGATCACTTGTTTCATTGTTAAAAGCTATTACACAGTTGATTATACTGTCGCTTTGGTTTTCAATGTCAATAAAACATCTAAAGTAGAATGATGACGATGATGATTTGATCACAACTAATGTCTCATAGCATTTCAGTTGTTGAATATTTGCAACATTCGTATCAGTTTGACCAAATCGAGATACGCTTTATAGTCAGTTATATAAAATGATAGAAATTTTTATTTAAATTACTCTCGCGATAAGATCTACGTATAATTAATGAGCATGCTTGTATTTTAGTATGATATGTGTAGGTAAATTACTAGTGGCATATACAATAAATAGACAACCAGTCTCAGTCTGGTTCAAAGCAATTTATCTGAATTACGAGTACTTTACTAATGTAGTTTCAAGTTTAGTGTTGCACTTTCAGAATCGACGAGACAACCTTCCGATGAGGTTCTACTTACTTACTAAGTGTGCAATAAAAGTGAGTAAATAAAGTAATTACGAAAGAATTACAAATGTTCCCATCGATATCATAACAATAGTGATTTAATTGTCTATCAAACGTAGAAATTTTTTAAGTTTTACTGGAATCATATAAATTAATTTTGTTGGCGCGATGATCTGTATCATTACCATGAAAAGATTAAAGAAGTGTTAATAGTTTTTAGTTAAGAAATTTGAAGTTCAATAACGTAATGCTATGCTGACACAACCTCATGCAACAAATTTGAAAGCAGAGATATAAATTAAAAAAATTTCCTCTTGGTACAAAAGATACAAGTTAAGGAACAATTTATTACATTAAAAGTTGCGTTAGTAAACAAAAAGTGCAAAGTAAATGTTGACTGAGAAATGTGTTCATGCAATGAGAGCATTGAGCCATATTTAAGAACACGCTCTTCGGGTATATCCGAAATTTTTAGGAAGTTGTTGGTATAAGAGATAATTGTTGCATATAGTATTTAAATTTTTTGTTTAAATGTGATAATTGTGAATAATTTTTAATAAAACGAAAAACAATTGAATGGCAAAGCAATTCAAGAGTAAATTTTTCAACACAAGCAAATACCTACGTTGTATGTTTAAAAAGTACTGAAACTGAATGCACGCGATGCGCTTGGACAAAACTTGTCCCACTTCCCGCTTAGAAAAACATCTGTTGATTATTCTGTAAAATTTTGAACCCAACATTACATCAATTTCTCGGGATGTGTTTATTTTTTTTGTTGAGTAAGTGTGTCAAGAAAAGGTAATCAGATAAATCGGAACAGTGTTATGTTAAACTTTAAGTTACCGGAACGAAAACTTATCAAAAGTGATAGTAAGCTTACGGAGAGCAGGTTTCATCGAGAGTTCAAGAGTTCAGATCCCTTTACTTAAAAAAAAACAAGTAAATGTTAAAAAAATTTCGTTTTTCGGGTACAAACTTTTATATATACGTCGAAACACGCCACACAGTCGTTTATTTATTATTAGGTAATAATCGCACAAAATATCTGTTTTGAGGTCGGAATTCAAGAATTTTCTTTTTTTCTAACCTTTACACGCGCCACACGCGTCAAAAGCGGGATATCAAAATGGGCCCCTGACATTGAGCGGCTTAAAAAATTTCCCTCTAGTTCGTTAAAAAGACCTCAAAAAACAAGAAAATGGCGCGATTTCAAACCATCACATGAGCCACAAGGGAAACTTGATACGCGTCATACGTGGAATATAAAAAATTGTATTTTGGACTTAGATACTCACAAAATTTCTCTAGGTCGCCTGTAAGGTTGTTAAAAAGGACCTTAAAGAAGTCGAAAAAAAACATTTAAACCCATCACATCCGACACACGCGACACGTGTCATACTAGGAATTTATTTTGGACTAGACATTCACAAAATTTCAGCTCTCTAGGTCGTGTGGAAGTTGGTTAAATCTCAAATAAGTCGAAAAAAAATGTTTATAACCAACACATGCGCTACACGCGGCACGCGACACGTGTTATACTTGGAATATAAAAAATGTTATTTTTGATTTAGACGCTCTCTAGGTCCTATGGTAGCTGTTTAAAAAGGACTTCAAAGAAGTCGAAAAGAAATGTCAAGCCATGCTTCATACTCGGAGTATAAAAATGCTATTTTGGACACTCACAAAAGTTCAGCATATACAGGGCCCGGAGGTTATAGGCTACAATTTTGGTTTGGTGGCGGGTAGGTGGGGGTGTTGCTAAATGCTGTGCGGTGGCTTCAGTGGGGGAGCGGTGAGTTTGGATGGGCCAGTAGGGAATAAGGGGCAGCTAGACAACGCCTGTTATTTTAGCTTTTGATGGGTCCAAACGGTGTCTTGGGTGGGGGTTGACGGGTCCCGGGTAACGCCCAGCTTAACAACTATTAATAAATAAATAGAGTATTTTTTGTTTGTTTTGTCTTATTTCTTTTTGGGAAAACTCAAGTAAAAATGTTTACTTGAAATTCTGAAAACATTTCTTTAACATAAAAATATCAGAAACATTATACCTAAGTTGCTTCCTTTTGGATAGCATTAAGTCGCATTAAAATTTTAATTGAAAACTTAATCATTGTTTTCCTTATTTTGTTTTTTGGTCTCGTCGACTATTGACATTTTTATTTTTGCCATTATTGCTACTCTCTTTAAATTAACAAAACGAATTTGAAAATAATTTAACTCTAACATCGATTTTTTAAGAAATGTTACTTCTATCAAAGTTTAAAATAATTATTTATTTAATTGCAGAGATAATGCTATATTACAACATGCAATTAATAAACTTCAAACTTCTACCATTGGTCAAGAGCAATTGCAAAGTCACGAAGTTTGAATACTTAATTAATAAACATTATGTTAATAATAGTTTTAAGTGAATTAGTTATTTATAGATTTATATGTTAATTTAACTTAATCATAACTTAACAGCAACAGCACAGGCAATAGTGTAAAAGGTTATTTTATTTTATAACCAGTAATACACGTATTGCAAGATTTCTCTTTTGGCCTTTGAACTGTTACTAAATAGGAGCCCTGTATGTATTCTTAATTTCAGTACAGTCTTAGTTGTATATTTTGCTTAACAACACTTAACTAAACATTTCAAAATAAAACGTCGATCTTTTACAAGGCAAGGCAGTAGAGTTTAAAAGCGATAGAAAGCGTTTGTTTAAACTAAAAAATTAAAGTTGATATTGATACTTTTAAATATTTTTGAAAGCAGAAGTTTTTAACTCCTTTTCTTAGCTTCAATGAACGTTTATTTTTATATAGATTATAAAACATACGGCAATAAGCTGTGTAAAGATATGTAGACGGACAGAAGGACAGCCAGAAACCATCAACTAAAACAAATCTTTCTCGAACTTCATATTTTACGTATTTGAACAATGGTTTGGTATTTCGATAAAAAATTTAAAAGTAATGCTATTTTCGCAGGACCTACAAGAACAAAATGTCTCCAAACAGTACCCCGACTAATCCCAATGAGCAACTCGCCATTCCACAGTGGCTAAAAGAAGATTACTTCTACGAGATTTTGGAAAAAGATGTAACAGACTTTTCCAAAATCATCAAGTTCACGCCAATTGCTGCCACAGGTCCGGGCGAGAATTACACATCGACAATGCTTCGAGTCTGCATTGATATCCAACTAAAAGGTAAGTCTGATACGGTTTTTAATTTTCTGCATATCCGCATATTGAATAAAACTTTCTTCTCTCCATTACCGTCCGCCATTGCAGATGGTTCCACCAGCGAAATCTCATACATTCTCAAAACCATGTTGGAAAATACCGCTGGAGGCAAATTGGTCAACTCGATGAATCTCTTTCCGAAAGAAAAGGAAGTCTATCAATCGTTGTTGCCTAAATTCGAGGCGTTATACAGCGAAGTTGGCAAAGAAGTGCTATTAGGGCCGAAATGTCTTAAAATCGAAGAAACGCCAGAGAGAATAACATTGGTCATGGAAGACTTAAAGCGAAAACAATTCAAAAATGTCGATCGGTTGCAAGGACTCGATATGCTACATATGCGAAATGTTTTGCGAAAGTTGGCTGAGTTTCATGCGGCATCTGCCGTTTATGAGGAACGAAATGGTCCATATTCGGAACATTTTCATAAGAGTTTTTTCAGCGAATCTAACAGAAAATCAATTGAACAGTTTCATGAACTTCGGGATACAATATATAAGAGGGCAATGCACACTTGGGGTCTGGACAACATTGAGTACTATATAGAAAAATTGGTAAATCTTTTTTTATTCCTCTCTGATAAATTGCCATTAACTCCTTCTGGTTGCTTCATATTAGCCAACAGTAGACTCGTATTTCAAAATGGTGGTTAGTTCGAATGAGGTGAACCCAACAGAATTCAATGTACTCAATCATGGTGATTGTTGGTCTAACAATGTCATGTTCAATTACAATGAGCGAGGTGATATCGGCGACACATGTCTTGTGGACTTTCAAATCTGCAAATGGGGAACTCCAGCCCAGGACTTGTGGTATTTGATTACCGCTTCATCGGATGTTGAAATAAAGACCAAGGAATTTGATCGTTTCATTCAGATTTACCATGAACATTTAGTCGAATGTCTTAAACTGCTGAGCTACTCGAAAACAATTCCAAAACTGAAGGACATACATATGATGATTTTAAAATACAGTTTCTGGGGTGAGTTACGAGCTTTAACGAACTTTTTACTAAAAATGACAATAATGTTATACAATGATGGTTTTATTCTTTAGGTTTGTTCACAGCAACTGGAGTTATGACAGTGACTTTACTGCAACCCGATCAGGATGCCAATATCGATATGATGCTAATGAGTGGAGAGGAGGCCGAAAAGTTCAGATACAAAGCCTACAGTAATCCCATATATGCGCGGGCAATGTGCGAAATATTACCATTCCTTGATAAGCGGGGAGCTTTAGATTTTAATTAGTTACTTAAATTTAAGTTAATCAGAAGCATAATTTAAGTCTAGGATAATAGGGAAAGAAGTAATAATGTAAACATAAGTATCGTTATGTAACTAGTTGGAGTTTTTTAAGCTGAAAATCTGTAAAGCTTGGAAATTTTGAGTTTAATAAAAACGACGCAGGTGAATGAAATGCACTCTGTATTTCAAAACATTACTCAAAACCACCCAGCAAATTATCGAGGTTCCTAGATCATATGCACAAGTCGACAGAAATAAAATGCCTGACCTCGGCAAATCGGATCCCCAAAAACCTCACGAACGTCGAAGAGTGTTATGATCTCTGCTCAGATCGCACAGCTGTAATTTTGAAGATTGGCGGAAGTCTAGCAAAAAAGGAATGAGTGCCTAGATTAAAAACAAATTTCAAAAAAAGCTCCAAGGAAAATATTGCTTTAAATGTGCCACTTAAGACGCCGTTCGAGAAGAAGTCCATAAAGAAACCTGTCATGCACTCGCCACCGATAAGAAAGGCTTACGACGAATGAGCAAAAGGATCCAAAGAGAAAGCGGATTTATTTGCCGAGCACTTAGAAACAACGTTCAAGCCGTTTGAAGGACAACCATTGACCGAAGATACCAATGCCAGCACGGAAACTGACAACTTTAACATTAAAGCTGCATCGCTATCCGAACTTCGAGAGACAATAAGAGAGTTGAAAAATACCAAGGCTCCAGGATATGATTAAATTACTGGTGAAATCTTAAAGGAGTTACCTAAAAAAGCATAGCTTCTTTATATTATAAATGCTGCCTTCAGACTTTTGTGGCAAGTTTGGGTTTGCAACCCCTTATAATGCTTAGCACTGCGTTGGCGTTAGGAAATTAGGGACAGGAAAAGATGAGGTGTCTATGAACATGTGTCTTAAATGACTGCAGATCATACAAATGCGGAAACACGGATTCATTCCACATAATTATTGTGCGGCTAAAGAAGGAACTTATGAATTGAGTACGTCCGAAGATAGCCCCAATGGTAGACCAGTGAGCTCGAGTTGAGGCATGGGTACGGGGATGGGCGGGATGCATCTGGATATTTCTTTTTAAGATAGCTTCTGGAAAAAGTTATAAAACTGTGACAAGCATGAAACATTCCTACGATATTCAGCGATTCCAATGTATTTGTTGTATTTAAGTCACCAATAAGTTTTATCGCGCAGTTCTGAATTTGGTCTAGTAGCTGTAATGTGGTCTTAGCGGCACCTGACCAGAAAAATACAGTTGTTTTCAAGTTTATGGCGAATATACGTTGTTGTTCAAGTTCCACTTGCGGTACAAAGCGTGGAATCACATGAAAAGCTAAGAGTGCTATCGTCAGCGAAAGAATGAATTGGATTAAAAGTAGCGGATAGATATATGAAAATAAGAAAGAGTGTCGGAGACAAAACAGAGCCTTGTGGAACACCGCGCGTTTATGCGATGAACCTTGGATTTGAAACCATCCTATAAAATCTGGTTTGAACGGTGAGAAAGATAGTGAATAGTCCAATCAAGCAGGGCGTTATCAATTCTATAAGCATTTGAGAGATTTGAGAGAAATAAATTATTAAGATCAGGGCGGCTTATTTACTAGGATAGAAGCAGATCTGATACAATTTATTCAATTAAATAATTCAGTCGAGGCCAGTTATATCTTCAACATATTAATGTACTCTCTCCATTCCATTCTCCATTCGATTTACCATTTCTTCAGACGGATTAAGACTTGGCCTCACTCTGAAATTGCTAAATCGTTGTACTGTGGACAAACAAAGGTAATTGCAACAATAATTGTGAAAAAGCTTCTTGCTTCCATAGAGTTTACTATATTTACTAAACTTTTTAAAGCAAATCTGTGTACAGCAGAAGTGGCAGCATTGAATATGACTCTAAGCTTTAATCACCAGTCGTAAGCCATACCACAAAGCTTATTGAATAAAAACAAGAGATAAAAAAGTTTACAGGGAAGTGAGAGCTCTGCCTGCGCATAATGTATTCTCTCAAAATACTTTTGTATATGTTGCCAGTAATCATTTGTCTACAAACAGATTTTTTAGAAAGTTAAGGAGAAGGTTACCTATATGGGTGTTGGTTTGTCATTGCGGAGGTAACTTAACTTCTTATCAATTACAATCGGAAAATAGAATAAGACAATTTTCTAATGAACCATTTTAGAGTGCCAACTACTGGCAAACGAATGGTTTGCGCTCTTAGAGTATCCAAAAAACAATGTGAGAATTACATAGATAATTATAAACGGTAACCAAAGTCAGTGAAAAGGTAACCAATTCTTTATGTGGCTTAAATGCACAAAAAAAACCACACCTGGCAATGTTAACATGAGCGCATTAATTTCCTCTGTAAATAACAATTATCAAGTGGTTAGCTTTTGTTAGACAATTAAATTTAATGTTTTTGTTGTGATACCGGGTAAATGCGACTCACGCGCCCGGCTGCTAAGAGCTCGTCGTCGAAAACATTTATCTCTTAGTAACACACTTCAAATCAGGTGACTTAATTGTCGGCTTCTACGCTGTTTCATCGTATTGTTCTAACGTAACGTTAATTTATTTTAAAATAGCAAAATAATAATAAATTTGAAAAAATGGGCACTGACGACGCAAAGGTATATCAAGCACCAGAATGGCTGACAGCAGATTTTTTGCAAGATGTCTTTAGAGAATACTACAAAGATGAGAATTTAGAAGTCTGTGAATTGGTTGTAAAAAGTGTTCTTAACGAAGGGTGCGCAAGTGAGCTTCACAGGGCCACATTCAATTTAATGCGAAACGATGTGCCCGGCAAGTTCTCCGTCATCATCAAGGTGAGTGCGGTATTATAAGCATGGCGCAAGATGAATCCAAATTTACTCCACTTATTGCAGGATCATCCGAAAGGCTACACCGGTGTTGTCACTCACAAGTGTAAACTCTTTCGACGGGAGATTCTCTCCTACAAGGAAATACTTCCACGAATTGAGGAATTACTCGCTACCATTGATGAAAATTCGATAAAAATTTCGCCAGCATGCTACTACACAACCGAATCTCCAGAACCATTCTTAATTCTGGAAGACATGGAAGTCAATGGATTTGTGAATTTTGAAAAATGTCGACTTTTTACTTTGGAGTATGTCCTTCTGACTATTCGGAAATTGGCCAAGCTACATGCTTGCTCTGCAGTTCTGGCTGCAAAGCAACCTCATATTATGGATTTTTTCCAAGAAGGACCAATTTCACGAAATCCAGATCGTAAAGATTTCCTTGGATTTTATCCGGTGAACATTCGTTGTGTCGCCGAAGAAATTGCCCATTGGAAGGGCTATGAAGTAGTCGCTGAGAAAATGTTTAAACTTGCCGCAGATGTTTTGCCCAAAGCTGTAGAAATGTATGAATCCCATTCGCAGAACTTTTGCGTTTTCAATTTGGCCGATTTGTGGATAAATAATTTGATGTTCCGTCTAAATGAGGTGCATGAACCTGAAGATGTTATATTGGTGAGAGTTTTTAAACGTAAATGCCTATTATTATATATTAATTAATATGTAATAAATTTCAGTTGGATTACCAGCTGGCCTACTATGGTTCTCCAGCTGTAGACCTTAACTACTTACTTTTCGGTTCGCTAAATGAAAATGTACGCAAGGTGCACTTTAAATACCTCATTCGTGAGTACCATTGCATTTTGAAGGAAACACTTGAGAAGTTGCACTACAAAGACCCCATTCCCACGTTGAAGGATATTACCATTGAATTGATAAAGAACAGTTTGCAAGGTAAGTTGTTGACAGGGTAATTGTATCTTCCTTGTCATTTAGTGGCATTACTCTACATGGTTACAGAGAATCGTTCGAGCGTTAAAGTTACAAATCTTCGTTCCTCCATCTGCAAGTGAATGAAATCATTTCTTTAGGATCACTATAGAGCCAGAAAATTAAATCGTAAAATCTTCTATTTTACTTTTCAGGTGTTATTGCCGCCACATGTCTGACACCGTTGATCTTTATGGAAGCTAAAGGATTTGAAAATTTGAAAAACCTCAATTGCCGAACTGAAGAGGGCGACAAAATGCGCCGAGATAATGTGGAGAATCCAAAATATCGAACTTTTCTCCAACGTACTGTCAAGGAATTCGAATTGTGCGGATTTTTGGACGAATAACGTTATTTTTCCTTATATTAAGTTATTTTATTTATAAAAGTTTTAATATTTTTTAGATCGAAGTAACAGCTTTTGCAAATAAAGCTTTTCCCATTTAACAAAATACAAATTTGGAAAGTTATTATTCTTTTCTCATAAATAAAAAAAAGCGGCTCGAATTATATGACAATTTTGACCTTCTCCTTAATCACACATATCCAATAGTCCTTTTCGATCAAAGATCGGCAATAATCGCTTCAGATTGTTCTGAACTTTGGCGTTTTCGAAAAGTCGCCTCTTGAAATTTTTCGACCTTTCGTCATCCTTCATCAGAGCATGGAAATCAGCATCTTCTAAGTTTTCATTGATCATGACTGGCTGAACAATGCAAGAAGATGTTACCGCTGAAAATAAATTAAAAAATTATATTCCCGCATTGAATTTTTCCATGAGAGCATACCATAGAAACTCTTGGCTTCCATTTGGATTCGGAACTTGTGCAAACTAGGAATATTTCCTGTAAACTTCAGCTGCTTCAGCGTATCTACCAGCTCATAGTAATACCACTGGAAAAGTTCATCTTGCCAATGATACCGCAATTCCTCACGCAGCGATGTGTTAAAGAAATAATGCAAATCAACCGCCGGAGAAGCCCAGCAGCTGAATTGAAAATCTACCAGAACAACATCTGTCGGCACTTTACTTTTCTGATCGTATTTGAACATCATGTTGTTTACCCAGAAGTCACCATGAACTAAGGTATTGAAATTATCCTCCAAAGGATCGAAAACACGCGTTGCATGTTCCATTACCGTTCTCTTCAAATCGTATAGCTTCTTACTGTATTCGTTGCTGAAGTCGTCCGACCTCTCCATATATCTTGCACATGCGTCAAGTACTCCAGTAAAATATGGTGCCCAAGATTGTGTGTGCCTATTGAAAATGCCTCGATCGAACTTTTTGAAGATACCTGGTGATCTTTCATTAAGCACCGCACTAGTTGCGTGCATTTTAGCCAATTGGTGCAGTGCCAGTTTTGTGTGATCGATATCCAGCCCGATTAATCGATCAGCCATCATATAGTTTTTAGCTGCTGACAGATCCTCAAAGATGATCGCTGAATTTGAATAGTCCACATGGATGGTGTCAGCAAACAGCTTTTCGTGTTTCCCACTGCCAGTAACTTCCTTGAGGAGTTCACTCAGCTGCGGCAGGATTTTTTCATACATTTCCATTTCACAGCGATACATGTCATATGGACGCATAATGCTCGAGAGGAATTCATCACTTTCAAAAGAGGTTTTGACAATGTACGATTGTGTTTGGACATCGCGAATTCCATTGTTGCATATGCCTTTGAATTGAATCTTAACACGAGTCATCACACTGGCGTAATTCTCACCTTTTCCAGTGGCTGGTTGAATTTCCAAGTTCACTACATTCAGCGATGAATCTTTATAGAATTTTCTCAGTTTATCCTGCAGATACTCGCTGGTTAGCCATATCGGTGTTGGGTGGGATGAATCTGCAATGCTTGCAGATTTTTTGTTTAGTTCAGGCATTTTAGCCCGCGATTTAAATGAATTAAAATTTAACAAGCTTCTTCACTATGCACCACGGTACGTTATATATATCCACACCCACACTCAGAACATCCACCCCTAAACGGACGCCTTCGACTTTGAATGTCCCATTTTTGTTTACCCTGTGAATACGTCAATAATGATAACCACATAACATTATAATGTATTTACTTTAGGTTGTAAATTGTCTCTTTGCTACCGCCTCATCATCATCGCCACAGATAACAGTTTTTCATTATCTTTAATTTTATTATTCAATAATTTGTAACAAATGCAGACAACAAAACGAAAATTTGTTTTTGTTAAATATACATTTTGATCTTCTTAACCTTGGAAAAATAAATTAAAATTTTACAATTATTGCTGTTTGTGTCAACGCTGTGGGAACGGTTGCATTCCGCAGAAGTACGAGTGTATATACATTTTCAATGTCCTTGCATCTATATAATAGCAGTAAAATAGCTAGGTAATTGTTAGAAGAATAAATGCGAGCCCTATTACAAGCTCAGAATACGTTATGTGTGTTAATTCATAATATAAAATAGCATCAGCACTGAATCTCCGACATTTATACAAATGGGTGTAGAGCCCACTGTGCACTGTGGTTGTATAATAAAATCCATAAAAATTAATACCTTTATGGCAGTGTCCATCAGCGGCGAAGCGTTTTTAGAACCCGATTCAGGTTGAGTTACTTTTAAGTTTTGCTATACGAATCAGATTCGAGTCAACATTAGTCATTAGTATTGCTGACTCCATCTTAGGCAGTAGTCGTAGAGATCGGAACGACTGGTTTGATGACGAATGTGAGCTAGCGACTGAACGTAAGAATATTGCGTACCGAGCAATGCAACAATCTCGTAGAACGTGGGCACGCGAAGAAGACTCGAATAAAGAGCTCAGAAAATATGAAAAAACAGTTCATTATGGCGAAAGAAAGTAGCCTGGGAGAAGAATCTCGTCCTTAAACTAGAACAGTACAGAGAGCGAGGACCGCACCAGGCGCTGAAGTTCAACCAAAGAGTCCGCGGAATGATGCAATATACAATGCGTTGCACATACAGCAAAGACAAAGAGAGTAATCTAATCGCCGATCTCAAAGGCATCTTAGAGCGATGGGTACTAAATGTCCAGCTAATGACCGAATGACACTATGCGTCCGCCACCAAGCTTAGACAGAGTTAGCAGAGCGATAAATCGGCTCAAAAATAATAAGGCCTAGGGATCAGATGTTATCGCAGCGGAGCTGATTAAATTAAGAGGCCCCCTAATACACCAAGCAATTCATGAACTAATAGTGCAAGTATGGGAGGAAACAGCAATGCTAGAAGACTGGCGATAAGATGCATCCTGTGCCCCATACATAAGAAGGGCGATATCAAAACCTGCAGCAATAATCGTGGTATAACGTTGTTGTGTACTGCGTACACAATTTTCTTCCATATCCTTCAAGACAGGATAGCCCTGTACGCTAAAGTCATCATGGGTTCGTACCAGTCTGGCTCTAGAGTTTCAAAACTCACTATACCATCCTATAATAGACTTTAAAGCCGCCTATTATAGCATAGCAAGAGTAGAACTTTATAAAGCCATGAGACAATTCGGCATCCCAAATAAACTGACACGACTATGTAGGTTGACCATGACAAATGTTATAAGCCAAGTAAAAATATCCGGATCACTATCAAGTCGATTCAACATCTAACATCTAACGGGCTTTGACAAGGGAATTGACTGGCATGCGTCCTCTTCAACCTGGCGTTGGAGAAAATGATCCGAGACTCTGACGTGACGGCGAGAGAAACAATCTTCAGTCGATTCAGATACTGGCTTACGCAGACGACATTGACATCATTGGTAGAAACCCAAGAGCTGAAGTAGTGCAATCCTTAAACCATATCGGGTCAGGTGTAGCACCCGACAACAGCATAGAACCAGAAATACGCGCACTGTTGAAGGACGATTCCGGATACTCTATAACGATGAGATCTACGAGCGTTATTGCGATATCGACATCGTGAAGAGAATTAAGCTCGGTTGGATCCGGTGAGCAGGACACCTAGCTCGCATGAGCAAAAAAAACTGGACGACATCGTCTCAAAATCGGGACCGGTGGAAAGATTTCTTGCGGGAGGCCAGGACCGGACCCCGGTTATAGATAAAATAAAATAAATAAAAAATTTCAATAAATTGTAAATAAATTATTTTCTTTCTTCGGCTTCTGAGCAGTAGATCAAATGGGTAGTTCACCCATTCATAACAAAATGTTTAGTGCAGTGTACTCACAAAGAATGGGTTCAGTACACTGAGTACACTCAATATAGTACGATTACACTGAGTATACTGAGTACTCGGTGTACTCGGTGTACTCGGTGTACTTGGTGTAATCGGTGTACTCGGTGTACTCGGTGTCCTTGGTGTACTCGGTGTACTCGGTGTACACGGAGTACTTGGTGTACTTGATGTAATCGGTGTAATCAGTGTACTCGGTGTACTCGGTGTACTCAGTGTACTGAGTGCATTTTTAGCGGTTATTATTGCACACCTTTTGTTTGGATAGAGTATTCAAATGCGAAAGAGAAATCAAACAGTTTTGGTTTCTGGTGATCGAATGCTGTACAGTGTTTGTTTCATAGAGATGGGTACTCCTTTTCAGTGTACATTAGTTCGTAATATTGCAATGAATAGAGTACACTGAAGTACTGTACTCTATTGCAGAGATCAAATGAATGTATGAAGACATCAAGTCCGAACCCCTTAACCGCTGCCCGCTATAATGTAAATGGATTTCAGCCAAAAAAATGTATATCAGATTCCTTAAGAATACAAACACTTTTTTTTAAAGATAGGTAGTTTTTGATTTAATTTTTTTAACTTTTTTTCATGTTTTTTCAACGTTACTTTCAATATAGGTACTCGAAGCTCATTGTAATAACATTATATGTTCTTTAAGTATTTCTTCTACTTCAGTATATTTGAGCTTATATAATTAAGAATTTTTAAAAAAAACTCTCAGAATTTCACTCCTCGCCACTGGTGTCCACCCACAGTAGCAAAAAGCTTAAAGAGTAATAATTAGCTATTTATCAAAGTGTTACGTGTGGATACGAAAACGGGTAGAATTCTCTAAAAAATTCTTCTTTTATAATTATTCAAGAATCAAACCAAACAGTCTAGTACATTTCAAATATACAAATATACACTTTATAAAAGAAACGTTATGTACGAATCCGTTAAACCTTAGTCACACAACAAAGGTCTACAAATTAATATAAATCTTGGTGCAAAGATAAGACGAAGCTTAATTTGTTAGCTCTTTATCATTTAAACGAGCTAATTTTCAAAGGTTATGTCACTACTTTGATTACCTGAAAGCCTTATCCTCGCCAAATATTATAAACTGAGATTAAGATTGGTCAATTAACTGCCATCCACCTCAACTCAACAGAATAATTTAATTCGGCTATAAGCGTACCGCATTCATATGTCGACTTTGGCTTCTTCTACTCAAGTAAATTCAATTGAATAAAAAAATTCATGCAAACATACATCTAAATGTGAATGTGATGGACCGTTGTTAGGAGCAAAGCTCGCAATTAAGCTCAATGTAAATAAGTGTTATCCACACGAAGACGCAGTAAGTCACGTGGAGTAATTCTATGGATTCGGACGTTACAATGGCGTGATGGCTTGGCTATAAATGCATGTGGAAATGCGTTGGTCCGGCTCATTGATCGTCATACATACAAGGCGTGCAGTAGTACTCTGACAAATATGCCCGATCAAACACAACAAGCTCCAACCATTGAGAATTGTGGCCTAGCTGCACCAGAATGGCTAACAAGAGCCTACTTCGAAGATCAATTGCGCAAACACCACAAGGACACCTCAGTGAAAATTGTCAACTTTGACATGAGACCGGCAATGGGGAAAGGTGAAAATTTCGGTGGTATACTGACCCGGGTCGGTGTACAGTACATTTGCCGTGGTGATCGTTCAGCAAGAAATCGGTCGTACATTGTGAAGTCCTCCTTCGAGGGTGATGAGTTCGCTAGGGAAACAATGAAACCGTATGATATATTCAATCGTGAAATGTCCATTTACGAGAGTGTCCTGCCCAAGCTAAACACGATGTTGCGGGAAATCGGTGACAACGATCAAATGTTTGCCAATACGATTACGGTCGATTACGAACGATCTTCATTGATTTTCGAGGATCTGAGTGCGCGTGAGTTTGTCATGCCCGACCGGACACAGGGTCTTGATATGAAACACATTCATATGATCTTGCGAAAGTTGGCCAAAATGCATGCGACGTCAGCAGTTCTAAACGAACGCGAATGCGGTTCCTTGGAACATTACGATCGAGGATTCTACAATCGCCATACGGATGTTTATATGCCGTACTTTATTGGAAATCTGGATGCGTGTGGACGACGTGTCAGCAAGTGGCCAGAATTCAAGCACTATGGCAAAAAGCTGTTGGATCTTAAGCCCATGTTCATGGAGTATGGGAAGCGGGCATTCGAACCGACCAAAGGACATGTTAATGTTCTGACACATGGTGATCTCTGGACAAATAACGTCATGTTTCAATACGATAAGCTAACAAAGGAGCCAACTGATGTGATCATCATTGATTTTCAATATTCGGTATGGGGATCACCGGCGATCGATCTGCACTACATATTCAACACATCGTTGCGCGAGGATATCCGTCTGCAGCGGCAGGATGAACTCTTTCAATTTTATTACAACATTTTTGCCGACACCTTGCGAGCACTGAAATTCCAAATGAAAATCCCCAGTTTACATCAGTTTCATGTGCACATGGAGGAGAAGCGGTTTTACGGTTAGTACCTTCCATTTTCTTATAGTAAAATGAATACGTAAATAAATTTCTTAAAGCTTTCGCATCGGCCTGCATTGTTCAGCCTGTGATGGTTAATGAAGAAACTGAAGATGCCGATTTTAATGCACTTATGGCAGAAGACGAACGAGCGAAAAAGTTCAAAAACACGTTGTACAAAAATGCAAAAGTCCAGAGTAATTTGAAGCGATTGCTACCGATTTTCGATCGGGAAGGATTACTCGAGCTTGTGCAGTAGCAAGTTACTCGTAGTATTGAAAAGCAGATGATTATGACCCTCGGTTCTCTGTGATCTTTAAATGGTTTGTATTGTTGTCTAGTTAAGTATGTCTAAGGGTGATAATCTTATTAAATTGTAAATAAATAATAAATAAATAATAAAATAAAAAAACGAGCAACTTTGTACTTTCATCGTCCGTGAATTTCGAAGAAGTCCACATTGATAAGAGAGTCAAATATTTACGCAGAATAATAAGAATGTAAATTAAATAAATTATCTCTTATGTAGGTTAAAAAAAAAACATTTATATTGCTTGCTGTGCTGTGCTGTGTACTTTTATTCTTATTCTTTTAAGAATCGAAAACCTTTAAACATTTTATTTCGCACAAAGTATTTCAATAGTAACAGACGCACAAGGTGCTTATGTGTATGTGAAAACGTATAGTGTCGAAGACTATTTATAAAAAAATACAACATTCAACCTATACTCGTATATCGTAACCGTTAACTTAATATAAAGAAAATTAACAGTGTCAATAAACAAATTTAAAGAAACTTTCAATTAGTAGTCTAATAGAGAGCTAGAGCCTTCTCTACCTCTATCCACTACCACCAAAAGAAGTTGCGTTTGAAAAAATATGTGCTTTTCCTAAATAAAGTGAACTAATAGATACTGAAATGTTAACTGTGCTAACAGATATCTTCTTCTTTTATGGCCCAACAAGCATTATTTTTGATCGTCACATATAGCTTGTTACAATTGGATCGCCTCATTTGAATTTTTAAATTCTCTATATTAACTTCACGTGCCCGTGTGTTTGTGGCTGGCTGGCTGGCGGACGAAATTTTTTGACCAATTTTTCACCCACTTCCTAGAGCCCAACTTTATTAAAACTTCACACACATGTGAATCTCCCATGACAACACTTTCTATTTAAATTTTTGGCCCCTCGAGCCTCAGAGTCGGAGGGCTCCCATACAAATATTTTACGAAGTTGACCCGATTTTCTTAAAATTTTACACACGTTTATATCCGATTATTTTAATTTTGTTGGGCTGATTTTTTACTTTTGGATCGTCATATTTAGGTCGTTTTATTATAGGATCGTACATTCGAATTGTTACTTTTGAATCATCACATATATTTCGATCGTCACTTTTGAATCGTTACTTTCCAATATAACTTTTAAATTATCACTTTTCGATCACCAATTTTGAATCTTTACTTTTGGATCGTCACCTTCAAATCGTCACACTAAGATCTTAACATTTGGATCACTACTTTTAAATCGTTACTTTTGAATCATCGCATTAAAATTTCGGAATGCCACTTTCGAATCTTTACTTTTGGATCGTCCCTTTTAATTCGTCACATTTAGGTCGTGAAATTTGAACTATCACTTTTGAATATTCACAATTTTCTTCTATTTTTATAATGTACACACGCTAAGGGGATTTGCACCCTTATAATGCTAAGCACAGCGTGGGCATTAGGAAATTAGGGATAGGAAAAGATGAGATGTAAATACACGTGTATCCTTAATGACTGCAGATCATAGAAATGCGAAAACACAGAATCGGGCAATTCATTCCACATAACTATAGTGCGGCTAGAGAAGGAATCTCTGAATCTCTCTGAATCTTAAATCCGAAGATAGGCCTAATGGTAGACCCGTGAGCTCAAGTTAAGGCACGAGTATTTGGGTTAGGTTTGAGGATGGGCGGGATGCATCTGATTATTTCTTTTGAACACCGCTTATGGAAAAAGCGATAAAGTGAGAAGCAGAAAATATTCCTACGATGTTCAAACGATTCGATCGTTTTCGCAATATTTACGTCACCATTAAGTTGTATTTGAATCATTACAATCATAACTTTTATATTTCCACCACATTCGAGTTGTCACTTTTGATTTCATAGTTTTAAATTTTGTCCTTTTTGACTCGTTACTTTTAATTCGTCACAGCAGGTTTCGATCGCCACTTTTGAATCGCTCACCATCATCATATTTAACTCTACAACCGGTGTCCGGTCCTGGCCTCTCACAAAAAATCTCTCCACCGGTCCCGATTTCGAGCCGATGTCATCCAGTTTGGCATAATCTTTACTTTTGGATCGTCCCTTTTAAATAAACTCTGGGCGTCCTGGTTCAATAAATCCAACCGCAAAGGACTTCCTGAGCAGGATCCTCTTCGCATGCGAGCAGGACACCTACTGCCCACTGCAGCCTATCGAGCTTAATTCTCTTCACTATGTCGACATCGCGGTAGTAGTATTGTTCATAGATCTTATCTTTATAAAGTCTCCGGAATCGTTTTTCCTCACACACGGGGCCGTAAGACTTTTCTGTCGAACGCGGCTAAGAGGTCAGAACACTTTTTGCAAAGCACCCAAGTCTCGGATCCATATGTAAGTACTGGTATGACCATTTTCTTATACACCAGAATGTTGGATGTTATGGATAAATTCCTCGGTATGAAGAGTCTTGACAGACTAAAGTAGGCTTTGTTGACTTTGAGCAACCGTGCGCGTATTACTGGTTCCATGCTGTTATTGGCTGCTACAGTTGACCAGAGATAGTTAAAGTATTGCACTACTTCAAATTCGCGCTCCACTATTTTAATTGCGGGACCAATGTTGGATCTTCTACTCGCAGACCTGGCCACCATGTACTTTGTTTTGGTCTCATTTATGTGCAGCGCCAGATTTCGTGCCGCCCGCTCGATCTGGATAAAAGCTTCCTATACAGCCCTTTGGTTCCTACCAACGATGTCGATATTGTTTGCGTAAGCCAGTATCTGAATAAACTTATAGAGGATTGTTCTTCTTGCCGGTTCGTCAAAGTGACAGCTCACTTTCTCCAACGCCAGGTTGAAGAGGACGCAAAACAGTCCATCCCCTTGTCGAACCCCGCTATAGATGTTGAACGGGCTTGATATTGATCTGAATATTTTTACTTGGCTTATAACATTGGTCATGGTCAACCTACAGGGTCTTGTCAGTTTATTTGGGATTCCGAATTCTCTCAAGGTTTTATAAAGTTCCACTCTGGCGGTGTAGTGATGGTGTAGTGAGTTTTGAAACTCTAGACATTTTTCCATCACCTGCCTAAGGGTGTAAATCTGATCAGTTGAATCTGAATCTTATACGCAGTACTCAATTCCTTAAGTCATTGGTGGAGCCTCCAATTCCTCAGTTAGCTGGCCATTTAGCAACTCATGAAAGTGCTCTTCCCATCGCTCTAAGATGCCTTGAGATCGGCGATCAGATTTGTCTTTGCAGTATGTGTAACGCGGTGTAAATTGCGTCATACCGCGGATTCTTTGGTAGAACTTCCGCGCCTGGTGCGGTCCTCACTCTCTGTACTGTTCTAGAACTGCGATTATGCCAAGTAAAAAAATATTAGATAATAATAATAATTGCTATAATTGTTTTAATTCAAAAATATTTATCTTCACCTTATCTACGTGACAAAATTTCGAAAGCACTAAAAAGATTTTTCTTTCAGTGACATTGCAGTTACGGAGCAAAATGTCGTTAGAGTCTCAGCAGAGCATTACCAAAGTTGAAAAAAAATCGACCACAGTTCCAAAATGGCTTTCCATCGAATACTTGGAGGATAAACTTAGCCTATACCGCAAGGTTGAATCGGTAAAAATACGACATTTGGATATTAAAGCAGCCACAAGGAAAGGTGATAACTATGCCAGTCTAATGTCGCGGATGACAATTAGGTATGAAACTGAATGCATCGGCGCAGCTACTGATTATCACACAGGATCATATATCCTTAAAGTGGCTCATGAAATCGATGATGCAGCCTACGTGGTTATGGCACAGTACGGAATATATGAGTGTGAGTTGACTATGTATGAAAAGATCTTGCCGCGTTTGAGTGACCTTCTGAAGGAGATCGGAGACACAGATAAACTTTTCGTGGACACCATTTACGTCGACAATGAGCATTCGGCTATAATTCTCGAAGATCTGTCGTCTAGTAATTATGTCATGGCTGACCGTCTAACCGGCATAGATATGGAACACACGAACATTTCACTTAGAAAATTGGCCAAAATGCATGCTACCGCGGCCGTGCTTAACCAGAGGTCACCGGGCATCTTCAAGACGTTTGATTGTGGTATTTTCAATCGCCACACAGAGGGTCTTGCACCGTATTTCGTTGGGGTCTTGGATGCATGCGCTCGGTATGTTGAGAACACAGATGATAATTGCAACATACAAAAATACAGCAAGAAGCTGTTCGAGCTGAAACCGATGCTAATGGAGTACGCTGCGCGAGTCTTTGATCCGAACGAGGGATTTTTCAACACTTTGGTGCATGGCGATTTCTGGGTGAACAACATTCTATTTAAGTACGACCCCAAAGGACAACAGACACCAACACCAGTTGATGCTATTCCCGTTGACTTTCAATTCAGCTGTTGGGCATCTCCAGCTGTGGATTTGCATTATTTCTTTAATACATCGCTGCGCGAGGAGTTACGTTTGCATCAACAGGATGAACTTTTCCAATATTATTACAACATTCTGATCGACACTCTCAACCAACTGAGATATGCGGGAAGAATTCCAAGTCTTCATGATTTTCGTCTTCAAATGGAGGCTAAGGGTTTCTATGGTGCAAGTAGTTCTATTTGGAGTTTTTGATTTTTTCATACAACAATTATCATCTTTTTTAGCCTTCGTTTCAGCGTGCATTGCCCAGCCAATGATAACCAATAATCAAACAGATGATGCGGACTTTAGCGCTTTAATTGGCGATGACGAACGTGGAAGAAAATTCAAAGATCTCTTATTTACCAATCAGAAAGCCCAGAAGAACCTGCAACGCTTGCTGCCGATCTTTGACCGAAAGGGAATGCTTGACTAGCGTAATTGAAAGATTGTTGTGCTTTTGACTCTTGCTTATTAATTTTAAGTTGGCTATTTTTAATAATGGTTCTTGATCACTTTTCTTGTGAGTCGTTCTTACATTTATTAAAAGAGTAAATTAAAAGTTACTTCTAAAGCGCGTTGTTAAAGACATTTTTCATTATTGCTGACGTTAAAACTACAAAAAATGCGATCTTTTGGCGATCAGCCATTACAAAAGCTCTGACTAAGCATATTGAACGTATCTCGATATTTTTGTTCTTTTAAGCATCCGCTATCTATGTTTAATTAGACATAACGCTTAACGATCGCAGTTATCACAAAAACTGTAACGGAAAAATGTTCATCCGTGCTGTCTGTTTTATTAATTACTAGCTGATCCCAGTCGCTTCGCTACCCACACGCATAAACTCCTGCCTTCATGTAACAAACGCGGGGTGGGGGGAGTACTATAGCCTAAGGAACACCTGCCAATAATATACATTTAAAATTTTATAAAAATCAGTTGGTAAATGTGAGTTTCCACAAATAACAAGCAAAAAAACTTTCATTTATTTTATAAAGGGTGTCCCAACAAGAGCGCCGGATTCTATTGTATTCAAATTCAAATATAAATTTTAAAGAAAAAACACTTTTATTTTTGACTTAAGCAAACATTAAATCGCGTAGTCTTTACCGTAAATCTTGTATTAAGAAAATGGCGGCAAATTTAAATCCAGCGCTTTTGTTGGGACACCCTTTAAATGCGGCGCTCTTGTTGGGATACTCTATATATGGATGGTCAGTGTATAGAAAGATATGTTCTTAAGAAATTCACTTCACACCAAAAGACTTCACAATAAATTTAAAAATTATCCTCTCATTAGATGAATGTCTCCATTAATAGATTCCACCACCTTACACTACGCATAGCTGACAGTTTCCAGCTTAATATATTTTCAGCATTGTCTATACAGGGTGTATCCGTTAAGGTGGCAAATACTTAAAGGGATGATTCCTTGGTTAATTTCGTGAAAAAAATCGTATGGGATTTTCTATTTTCAACCCCTGCGAAGACGCGTACTTTTGTCCTTACATCACTTGACACCCTATAATTCTTGAACGCTTCTAGCTACAAGGTCACTGTTAGTTGTTTTTGAAAAAAATTTAATTTCCAAAGTCTAACAATGTACATTTTTTAAATTCTTAAAAACATTACCGGCCATCAAATTCAGATAAAAAAATTATTTTTTTAAATGTTATTTTCAAACGCGAATATTTCGAAAAATGCTCTCGGATAATTTTTTTTGACAAATGCAATATTAAAGCCTATTCAATTTTCTATAAATCCACCTCACAATATTTCTGCATTTGGTCGACAGGAGCAGGGTTAAAAATGAAAGTTTGTAAAATGAACGAAAACGTACTTTTGACTTTATAACTCTTGAACGCTTCCAGATAGAAGGTTACTGTTGGTCTTTTTTGAAAGAAAGTTACATTTTTAAGATCAAACAATGTACATTTTTTTAAACTATTTAAGCCATAATGATATTAAGGTTAAAAAAAATTTAAATTGTATTTACAAACACGATTATTTTAAGAAATGCTCTCGGATAAATTTTTTTTGACAAGTGCAGTATTAAAGCCTATTTAATTTCCTACAAACCTAGCTCACAATATTTGTTCATTCGGTCAATAAGAGCGAGATAGTGCAGTTTGTGTTACTACTACTACGTATAAGAAGAGCTGAATGCCGTCTTAGTGCTCCTGCAGCAACAGTGCAACAAAATTACACGTGGAATGGATGCACTCATGCCACTTCACTCCAGTGCAAAATCTGCTTCAAACGGACTTACCCAGAAGGACCTAACTTTTTGAGTGGACACTATTTTTATGTGTCAATTTTCACCAATCCACCATCACGGGGGATACACGGGCACGTGAACCATACGTGTAGCAAAGCGCCCGGAAACAGCTACTATTAAATAAAACGGTTTTTAATTGATAAAGCTACAGCATTTTTAATTGGTAACACTTCTAGTGACAATTTCTCTATGGTGTTACGATGTTACGATGTTGGTTCCCACCGTACTACCCCCATCCAACCGACCACCAAGACCCTCCAAGAACCACTTTAAGATACCCCCAAACCTATGTTCGCACACCACAAATATCACCGCTATCTATCAAATGCACGGTCTTTGAGTCAATCTCATACAATCAATACCTAGCCACCCACCACACCAACTTCCTTAACACCATCAAACATTCACCCAAGAGTCTCCAGCACTTCACAAAGTTTCACCTATATCGAATGAACGGTCTTCGAGCACGAACAGACATACAGACAAAGTTTCATTTTATATGTAAAGGGTGTTTTTTTAGGAGGTTTGTTTTTCCGATAGATGTCGTTTTATTTTATGACAGTTGTTTTGACAGCTCAAAGTGGCATTTCTACTCAGTATTGTTTGGCAAATCATTATGAATAGGTTAACTCCAGAACAACGTTTTCAAATCGTGGAAATTTATTTTCAAAATCAGTGTTCAATTAAAAATGTTTATAGAGCACTTCGTGACTTTTATGGTGCACATAATCGTCCGTCAGAGACCACCATAAAGAACGTAATTACCAAATTTCGGTCTACATTCACTCTTTTGGATGCCAAGCCACCGACAAGAATGAGAAGAGTTCGTACAGAAGAAAATATTGCTGTCGTTGAGGCCAGTGTCGAAGAAAACGACAATTTATCGATTCGTCGTCGTGCTCAGCAAATTGGACTTTGTCCATCGACTTTATGGAAAATTTTACGTAAAGATTTGGGTTTGGTGCCATACAAAATTCAATTGGTGCAAGAATTAAAGCCACACGACCATCGTTTGCGCCGTGAATTCAGTGATTGGTCGTTAAATCAATTGAACGAAGATCCATTTTTTTACCGTAAAATTCTCTTCAGTGATGAGGCGCATTTTTTGTTAAATGGATACGTCAACAAACAAAATTGTCGCATTTGGAGCAAAGATAATCCACACGCCGTTCAAGAATTACCAATGCATCCTGATAAATGTACTGTTTGGTGCGGTCTATGGGCTGGTGGGATCATCGGTCCATATTTCTTTAAAAATGAGGAAGGACGACGCGTTACCGTGAATGGAAATCGATACAGAACCATGTTAAATGAGTTTTTGTTGTCAAATCTTGAAGATATGGATATGGATGAAATGTGGTTTCAACAAGATGGTGCCACTTGCCATACAGCACGTGAAACAATCGACTTATTGAAAGAAACTTTCAACGACAACATTATTTCGAGAAATGGTCCGGTGAATTGGCCTCCGCGTTCGTGCGATTTGACGCCACTCGATTACTTTTTGTGGGGATACGTGAAGTCATTGGTTTATGTGGATAAACCTCAATCGATTGACGCTTTGGAAACCAATATTCAACGTGTCATTGCTGACATACGCCCTCAAATGCTTGAAAAAGTGCTGGAAAATTGGACCTCCAGAATGACATTTGTGAAAAATAGTCGTGGTAGCCATATGCCAGAAATTGTGTTTAAATGTTAAATGCCAAAAAATTATCTACCAAATAAAAAAAAATTTTGGTCATTTCATAATTTTATATGTGTTTTATTCAACAAAAAAAATCGGCAACCTCTTAAAAAAACACCCGTTATTAAGATTTACCAGTATGTTCTGGTGTTTTCTGGATGGTTCGAATAGAATAGAATAGAAAAGATAAGAAGACTGTGGAAACTGGGGATTTTTTATATATACAGGAACTTCACTGTGGTGAGCTAGTTATTATTTGGAATTCAACCAGACTAGTGGAAAAATACTTGCGAGTAGGTACAGCTACCACCTTAGTGAATAATAGTGAAATACAAGTGTTATAAGTAATAAGTAATAGCAATAATATTCGGCGCGACATACCATTGCGGTCCCAGACCTAGGTTCTCGCAACCATTTGTGTTGAGCATGTATATTTGTCCACACAAATGAAGGGGACCTACAATTTAATGCCGGATCCGAACGGCGAAAAATAGAGCGTGGTTTAGTATTAGCAGGAAATTCAGAGGTCTAAGATTCACACACTGAAAGCATACATACTATGGTAGTGCTATAAGTGTAAGGTAGTCCACCTCCTTGCCCAAAGAAAATACCTGCTACAATGGATTGTAGCTGCAGAATAAAGTGTGGACGCACTTAAGGCAAATTCCTAGTTTACAGGCTTCTACTCCAAGGGTCTAACGACATCATCTCTGTTGCAGATGTGTCTGATAATAAATTGTCACAGCAGATCTATTCTATTAAACAAGAGCTGTAGACGTTAGTTACGCAATTAGAATTAATTTCAGACAACTCTCAGCTCAATGTCGACGTGTGTTGGAACTAAATTAGAGGACACAACCTATCATACCAAGCGAAATTGCACAATCGCCGACTGTGTCGTAGCAATTAATCATTTCAAAGATTTACACACGTTTCTATTTGATTAAATTTTTTATATTTATATTAAATAAATAAAACTAAATATATAGTTCCCGTTTTTATCAGTCATATGCTAAGAAGTTGATTATAATCGTACGAGGGTTGCTGCGATATGGCAATAGGCTATTGTTGCTATAATTGTTTGGACATTTTCGAATTGCACAAGAATGCATCCATCAAATTGTGAGTACTTATTTTTTTTTGCGATGTTCCACGAACAGCCACTGTATTTCACTGCTTGCTGGCTGGAAACAAAATGAAATATTACAAACATGAAAGATGCAGGCTATATTGATATTACATCAAGATCAAGAATTGTCAACGACGATGAGACCAATTTTCAATTATGCCCATAAATCAAGAAGGTTCTTACTGGCCACACAGCCGGGCAAACATTTGAGTAATTGAAGTCGAAGTTCGGTTACTGTGTTGTCTCCAGAAGTAAACCAGTCAATTGAACGCTTTACCATGTTGCCTGACCCATGTTAAAGGAAATTGCTCTGTTAATACTAATGGTAGAAACTTCGTTTAGGATTTAATTTTAAGAAGAAATACTAGCCTCTGTAACTGCGTTTAAATAAAGTAGATATCTTGTTTCAGTCTTTAAATATCCAATTTATATGCCTGTTCCATTTTTCTTGCCCATGCATTTTTGACTTTAAGGTAAATTTTCTCCAGAAAATTCGTAATTAACATACCGTTTTACTATTTTTTTCGGTTGAATAAACATCCTGTTGGAAATATGATGAAGCTAGTTGAATCAGTGGAATGTCCTCCAATAGTTCGGGTAAATCATTTCAAAAAAAACTTAAGATAGAATTCAACCTGGGTGGTAGTTTGAAGGGGCCAATTAACTTGTTTCCAATTACGTCCACATATTGACGCTGAATTTGTGTTGAAATGATGACTGTCTCTTTTTGTGTGGATTCTCCGCAATCCAGGTATGAAGATTGTGAAGTTATTCCGTTTCTTGAAGCCTTCGGTATGTATTTCCAAATACTCCTTCACTAGGAAGTCGTCGGCCATTGCACAACCCATAAAAGTAAATAATGTCTGCGTATTCTTGGTTTGTAAGCGCAGACATTTCATATAGCGTTTTAAAGCAAATGTAACCATGGCGTAAAAAATTTAACTGATGAAAAATATGTCAACATTGGAGATAGACCCTTACTGTAGAACGATTTTTTCCTTAGCATATACCCAAAAATCTGTTGTAACTCGGTAGTAACACGACTGTGATACGTCTTTTGGAGTCGGAAGGTCTTTGATGGCTATTAGCTTTTCCGGATGTGGTTTTATTCCACTCTTTTCGATGATGTGGCCACAAAACTCAACATTTTTCATACCGAAATCGCATTTTTCCAACTGTAGCTGGAAACCGTATTCTCTGATGCGCTCCATGGCTTTGAAGAGCTCCTGCTCGTGATCTCGTTCGTCGACTCCAGCAATGATAATGTTGTCGATGAAACCGTGAGCTGTGATGGCAGCGAGAAGATTGTTGATTATTTTCTGGAAAATGCCAGGAGCTGTCTTCACTCCTTGTTGCAGTCAATTGACGTTGAATAGGACGATGTGAGTATTGATGGTTATCAGTTGTTTTGCTTGTTCATCGTTTTCGACTTGGAAATATGCATCGCTCAGGTCAATTTTGCTGAAGACTCTTTTGCCTGTCAAGTTTGCGCAAATTTCTTCTCGTGTTGGCAATGGATACTGATTTGGCTCCAGATTGCTGTTGAATCTAGATTAGTAATCACCGCATATTTGAATCTTTCAATTTTTCTTCTTGACTGCCACGATCGGAGCTGGTGATTCGGAGTAAGGGACAGGTGATATGTTGAAGGCGTTCAAGTTCTGCTTGTACTGCAAAAGAGCTATTTGAAGTAGTGCAATCCTTTAACTATTTTGGGTCAACTGACCAGCCCATAGCAGCATGGAACCAGAAATACGCGCACGGTTGCGTAAAGCCAAGAAAGCCTACTATAGTCGGTCAAGACTCCCGGAATTTAACCATAACATCCAAGCTACTGATATATAAGACAATGGTCAAACCAGTACTATCAGTAATATGGATCAGAGACTTGGGTGCTTAGCAAAAAGCATTCTGATCTTTTAGCCGCGTTCGAGAGAAAAGTCTTACGTAGAATTGTTGGGCCCGTATGTGAGGAACGACGATTCCGGAGACTCTATAATGATGAGATCTACGAGCGTTACCGCGATGTCGAAATCGTGAAGAGAATTAAGCTCGGTAGGCTCCGGTGGGCAGGACACCTTGCTCGCATGAGCGAAGAGGGTCTGAAAGTCCTTTGCGGTAGGATTTATGGAACACTTCGCTGTCGTTGCTGTCGCTGCCGGCCAAGCCTACGCTGGAGAATGACGTAGACCAGGACGCCCATAGTTTAGGGATGCCACACTGGATGACATCGGCTCGAAACCGGGACCAGGACGCCCATAGTTTAGGGATGCCACACTGGATGACATCGGCTCGAAACCGGGACCGGTGAAGAGATTTTTTGCGGGAGGCCAGGAACGGACACCAGTTGTAGAGCCAAATATGATGATGATGATACCCAGGTTTCCTTTCCCAAATTATCGTTGACGAATTAGGGGACGCCCCTTATAGCCCGACTTGTGTGAAAAAGTCAAAAAAAAATTTGACTCAGCGCATTCCCTCCTACAGGCGTTTCCGTGAAGGTCATTTGCATGATGTTGTGTTCTAAGTAACACTAAGATATTGTGACTAAGTAAAAGTAATGTACGAACCATTACGTGTTTCCATACAGGACATTGCAAACTGAAAGGGCATCTAAGGAAATTAAAATTAGAAGACGATGCCAGCTGCAGACTCTGTGTGGAAGCGGAGGAGACCACGTGGCATCTTCTCAACGAATGCAGAGCAACGATCCGACAGAGAAGAGATTACATAGGAACTCATTACGTAATCTCCGAGCCTGCGCGACATTCACTGAACCCGCTCCATATTACTCGTATTAAGTTCTTAAGAGCCATTGGTACGGAGGTGGTGCTATATGGACGAGCATACACTGTTTCCCTAGTACAAGTCAGGGGAAGACTACAGCCCATTTATCATCATCTTCAACTGTTGCGTTCCAAATTACATGGCATCGATGGCACTATAATCCAGAATAATTGAATGTTTTATATGAAAACGGATTCGAACGATAAACAATTATTGTAATGTTCTGTCCCAGTAAAAATCGAGCATCCCTTGTATTGGCTAACTTATATTACAGGGATTTGCTTTGTCAGTGCAAAAGATGTTTAATTGTTTCTGTTCCCTTTTAAGACATTGGAAGATAGAAGCTATCTCATTTAGGAAATTTCCTACTTTTCTATAAAACAAGCAAGAAGTTTTAAATTAATAGATACAGTGGAGCAGTGGAACAGTGGCGTAGTAAGTCATTGTAGGATTCTTTAGTTTTACCATCTTCAGCCGTTGGAGTATGCATAAATAAATAAAATGAACATGATTCGTAGCCTTTCGTTTACATTTAGTCAGCAGTTTCCTTCCACTCTATTTCTTTTGTGTCCAAGCAATAAAATGGCAAAACCGTACTTTCGAATCGCACTCAGATATGCTACAACGCCACATACCCACCGAACGAACTGCCGATCTTAATAACTATTCTTCAAAAAAGAGTTCATTACGCAAGTGTAATTTATAGCTTGCAAAGCAGTTTTACGTAAGTGGAAAATGCTTTCTTGGCAACTCTACAAAGCTTAAGGCAAATATTTGCATTGATAATGATAACAATCGTAGTCTAACAAAAATTACGTTTATTTGAGATGCGCTACGAACTGACTGACTTCTGTGCATCAGTGAAGCAATTGTGAGTCGGGAGGCTAATTTAAATATTTAATAAGAGCGTACAATAAATCAGTTGCCTTACATTCTCATATTCGGAGGGTATAAAAGCCACTGAAGGCCTTGAAATGTATCTCATAGATAAGTTATCCGAGCGAAACGGTGAGTGCCCCTGAAGAAAATGCCTGATCAATCCCAGAACACGCCAAAGATAGAAGACTGCACTGTGGATTTACCAGAATGGTTTACCAAGGACTATCTGGAAAATCGTCTAGGCAAATACTACAAGGATGACAATTTGGAAGTCATCAACGTGGAAACGAGTGCGGTTACGGGCAAAGGTGAGAACTTCGGTGGTGAATTAACGCGCATTGGAGTGCAGTACAAGTGTCGCTGCAACGACGACGACCCCCCTGAACTAAGACATGGATCGTACATTCTGAAGACCTCCTATGAGGGCGATGAATTTGCAAAGGAAATAATGAAGCCGTATGATATTTTTAACTGTGAAATGTCCATTTACGAGAGTGTGCTGCCCAAGCTAAACGCACTTATGAATGAAATCGGCGACAACGATCAAATGTTTGCCAACACCATCGCTGTGGATTATGAACGATCGGCATTGCTCTTCGAGGATTTGAGTGCACGTGAATACGTTATGCCTGATCGGAAACAGGGTCTTGATATGAAGCACGCTCAATTGGTGCTACGCAAATTGGCCAAACTACATGCGACATCGGCAGTGTTGAATGAACGGCAACGGGGATCTCTGGAAACGTATGATCGCGGAATGTTTAACCGACATACAAGTGTTTATAGCTCGTGCTTTGTGGGGCTGCTAGACGCTTGCGGTCGACTTGTTAGCCAGTGGCCAGATTATTGGCATTATGGCAAGAAGCTGCTCGAACTCAAGCCGATGTACATGGAATACGCCGCACGGGTGTTCGATCCAATTGTAGGACATTTGAATGTGCTGGCACATGGTGATCTCTGGATAAATAACATCATGGTTAAGTATGACAAGGCAACCAAGGAGCCACTCGACGTAATTATCATCGATTTCCAATATTCCGCTTGGGGATCGCCTGCCATTGATTTGCATTATTTTCTAAACACATCTTTGCGTGAGGAGATGCAACAACATAGGCAGGATGAACTGTTTCAGTTCTATTATTATATTCTAGCTGACACACTAAGGGCGCTGAAGTACCGAAAAGAAATTCCCAGTTTACACCGATTCCATGTGCAAATGGAGGAGAAGGGTTTTTATGGTATGTCTTTTGATTGGAAACCGAAAAACTTTAAAACCGACTTTTACTTTTACAGCCTTCTCCTCGTCATGCATTGTTCTGCCTGTCCACTTAAACGAAGAAACTGAAGATGCCGACTTCAATGCCCTCATGAAAGAGGACGAGCGGGCCAAGAATTTCAAAAACACCGTCTACAAGAATACAAAAGTCCACAAAAACCTGAGGCGATTGCTGCCTCTTTATGACCGTAAGGGTTTACTTGATTTTGAGCAATAAAAGGTGCAAATTAATGGTGATGGATAGCGAATTAAAGTGGGATTTTGTGAGTTTGTAAGTTTCCAATTCATTTTGTTAGGGCATCAATGAGGCTACAAAATTAAAAATAATTTTAAAATAAAATTGAAGTTTTGGTTACAATATTATGCATGATAGGCAATCAAAAATTCGTTTTACATTTCATTTATGTGAAAACATTTCATAACATCTGTTAAAAATCCCATCCAGCATATTCCTTGACGACATCCTTGTTTTCTTTCCGATGACGATGCACAGCACTAGCTTCTCCTTTAGCCACACATTTTTTACGCATCTCACGCTTTTCCTTGAGATCCATGTTCTTCTTGATGCGATCGGTAATCACAGATGGAGCAATAGTACTCGCAGTCGTCGAATACGAACGCTGACTGCGCACATCCGAAAGGAGTTTCTCGACCATTTTTAAACGGTACATTCGTGAGTTCGGATCAATATCGACCAGTTCAGGAATATCATTGGTTTCAAGGTGATTGGAGCTCACTGATAGAGCATCGGATGGAACAACTTCAGTTGAAATTGGTGTTATTTGGGAATCTGCGGTTATCGGTACTATCGGCTTTTCCGGAACCTCAACTTCTGCACCTATAGTTATATTTGCTAAATATCGTGTACACGATTCAATATAGCGACGAATCGAATCATTCGATTTGCTAGCTTTGGTCTCCGAAAATGCCACTTCATTCTCAACTTGTTTGCGGTATTCATTGATTTGGTTGTTTGAAGAATCATCCGGTGCAGCGGTTTGAGCATCGCTATCATCGTGTTCGTTTTCCTCGTCAGATTTTTCATCAATCATTCCATATTCCTAAGGAGATAGATATTAAATAAATTAAAAGAAAAAGTGAAATCTTAATGATTATCGCCCACCTGAAGCAAGTCATGTTCCATTTCCCTGGTAAACCCATAGCCAGTGCAATGCACTTCCGCATCTAGATCATCGTCACGCACCAAATCCGAGAACTTTGGATAATCATGACTTTCGTAGCCGAATTTTCGACGGAACATTTCACGAACACAGTTGACATCACGTTCAAAGAAGCTGAAGAGGAAGATGCAACATAATAATCATAAAAAAATTCATTCTGAAACTTACAATTCAGCATTCTCGTGTGAAGTAGACATCATTTGAGGAAAATCGATAAGAATTGCCTTTCCATCATCGCCAACCATCAAATTAAATTCATTAAAATCTCCATGAATAACACCGCTGTTCCCCAGGCGAACAATTAAGTTCATTAGATCATCGTAAACCTGCTCAGGATCCACCAGTTCGTGCACTTGCGTCCTAATAGGAGAGCAATCATCAATTTACTTGCTTAGTACTGAATTTTATTATACTGTACATTGGCCAGCCGTTAACAAGTTCCATCAGAACACAATGCCGATTGAAATCGATAGGTCTTGGCACGGGAAAACCACGCTCATGTAGTGCTGTCATATAGGCATATTCTCTAGTTGCAGAGATTCGCGACAAATACAGCCAAGATGCCTTGTGCCTTCTGCCGTGATAATCACGTTTCGATTTTATATTGCGAAAGCATGTTCTACCCAAGCGATGAAGTTTCAGGCAAATTGGGTTTCCTTCCTCATCGGCCACAACATAGATGTTGGATTCTTTACCAACGCCAATTTGATTGCCAAACGCCGACACAGAGCCACGTAAAGTCAGCGATTTCAGTGCTAAGTAATCGTACCCAGTGTTTGTCAAGCGGTAACCATCATCTGGAGTAAAGAATTTAGAAGAGGTTTAGTACTAAAAAGGTCTTCAATACAGTCTCAACTTGTTACGTTTTTTGCCACGTTCATAGGAAACTAATTTGTGTTTACACAGTTCACGCAGCAGTTTGTGGACACCTCCGGATTTCAAATTGGCAATCGATGCAGCTAAAGGTCCTGGAACCAGTTCATGGTTCTTCATGCCCATTTCGATCTATATGCAAAAAGTAAAACACAACCATTGATCAATTTACCAAATAGCCGATGATGTGTCCTTTGCTTTTACTTACAGCTGTCAACACACGAAAATCATCTTTCGTCAGATATCGAAGAATAACAACGTCCAATTTTCCCATTTTTTAGACTTATTAACTTTTCAATGGACGAAATTTCCAAAAAACTTTATTGAAAAATTTCGTAAACACGTGCAACCAGCGCTTTAAAAACAAAACAATAAAAGTCACAACTTCTGAATAGAAGTCACAACTTCTGAAATGTCAATACACACCTTCAAAAGTGACATTTCATTATTATTTTGCACAGGGAGTATCAGTTGGGTCACTTTTTTTAAGAAATGTAAAAAATAGAACTTACATCTATGCGATAAAAACAATTTTATGCTAAATATGCTAAATATAATATATTAATAATATAAATTTTGTTCAATGAGAAAAAAGGCAGAACAGAACATCACAAATTTGTGAATAATGTCAGATCCAGTTAGAACAGGAAATTATAGCCATAGCGTATAGTTTATTTTAGTTTTGACAGAGGTGTAAGAGCAATCGTGAAATTTAAATTAAAAAAGAATGAAGAAGAAAAAGAAATGGAAAGAATGATTGATAATGATTCACAAAGTGAAAATAGTTTTTCAAGTAATACAAGTTCCAGCGACGCCGAGTATAAAGCATCAAATATACAATCACAGCGAATTTTGACATTTCTCTCAAATCTGTTCTACTTGAATAGTAGGTGCAGAAAAACTGCTCAGAACAGAGTCATTGAACAAAAAGGAGAACAGTCTCAGACAGAAATTTTCTCATTGAACAAGAAAACCAGAAAACCATATGGCACAGGGAGTATCAATTCGTTAGAATTTTTTTAAGAATTGTAAAAAATGGTATATATTTACATATAATATATTAATAATATAAAAAAGTGACGTATTTCATTCGACTTATTAAAAAAATTAGACAAATTCTGAAATGTCAATACAAACCTTCAAAAATGGCTTTTCATTATTATTTGGCAAAGGTAGTATCAAGTCGTTAGAATTTCTTTAGATTTGTAAAAAATATGACTTACATCTATGCGACAAAAAACAATTTTTGGTATATATTTACATATAAGCCGGCTTGGCTTTACAAAGCAACAGCTTTAGGCTTTAAATTTTTAATTGTTATGTGTTAAACAAAACACCGGCTTAAGGTGAGTACCATAACAATATAATGGCTTTAGTTTCTAAATCCTAAAGATTTTTTGATATATTTTAGGCTTTGTGCTTCTGCAACACAGCAATAGTATATTCATAATATAAATAAGTGAAGTATTTCATTCGACAAATTATAGGAATAATGGTTAAAAAAAGAAGTCATGACTTCTGAAATGTCCATACATTTGGCACAGGGGGTATCAATTCGTTAGAATTTTAATTTAAGAATTCTAAAATATATGATTTAAATCTATGCGATAAAAAACAATTTTTGGTATATTATTACATATAATATATTAATTATATAAATTAGTGCCGTATTTCATTCGACAAATTAAAGGAATACCGCTTGAACCGCTAAATGCTTACTGAGAATTAGGAATAAAAAATCGAAAACGATTAAAAAGCTCTCTAGTTTGTATTATTAAATTTAAAGTCGATTGCCTTTCAATTAAAATATTTCTCAATTTTATTTTAAAGTGTTGCTACCATATGGATTGTGTCTCTGTTAAAATTTGTGAACCATTGAATTGGTACGCTGATGTAATTTCATCATAAGTTAGTTATAGAACCACTTTATGCGTGATGGTATATGCCAATAAGTATATACAGGGTGTCCTAGAAAGAATTGATAAAATGATGCGGGTTGTTAGGGGAGCTCATTTCCAACAAAAACAACCAAGTAAAGTTTTTTCGAATTTTCGATGTTTCAAAAGTTATTCCTCTTTAAGTGTTTGCATTGAAATCGAATACACATTCACACACATTTTATTTCTGACAAATCACCTATTTTAGAACTCTAAATTTTGTTAATGAAAAACATGAATTACTTTGTGAATAAAATTGATAAAAAAAACATTCTGTTATGAATAGCCTGGTGTGTGATACCTTTTTAAAATCTGTATTAAACACCCATTTTCTACGCTTGAAAAAATATTTACCACATTTCATGATTAACATTGAAGTTGATATTTTTTCCCCCAAAAAATAACAACTACACATACGATTTACTGCATATCTATTGGTATAATCCATAAAGATTATTATAATACCGAAATTACATATCTTAGGTACTACCTGGGAAATATTTTTTTTGTTTTTTATTTTGAGCGCCCAATCACACTACTATGAGGTGTTTCTAGCTTATCCTTTTTGGGAACCCCGATATACTACGTTTTCTTGAAAGAGTTAACCAATTGTGTATATACATGGAACCGCTAATTATTATTGAGTTTTGTTAAAACCAAATAAACTCCATGAAACTAGAGCGATTAAGAAAGGGTTTTATGATATTTCAATTCTAATAAACAAGAACAGATCTGTCAAATTAATTTTATACTTTTCATACACACGCTTCGTTTTAAGACTAACAAGTTAGAATACGTTATGGAAACGTGGTAATAGAGGAATGTCATGCAGTCGTGGAAATTAATTCAACATTTATTGGATTTTTATTGCTTTTGTTTTTGGGTTTTGTTTTTCTTGCAAAATCATCAAAATAAAAAAAATTAAAAAAAAGTGAATTTAAAATAAAACATATCTGCAGGCAAATCTTAGTTGAAATGTGAGTTCGTATACGAACGAGGTATATAGCATACAATTTTATTTTTATGTGATGCGTTTTCTTTCCTTGGGTTAGTTTAGTGTAATGACAGAATCTACTACAAAAATTGTCGATTTTCGCGAATCGGTTTGTTCTTTCCCCAAGACAACTCACAGTTCACCTACTCATGAGTCGTGACTAGTCTTTAAATGTCAAACAGCTTCTTGCTGTTGGAATTCCAAATAATCAGTTAATTGAATTATTACAATTATTTCAATGTTCTAATTATTTTGAGTAAATAACGCAACAGCCGAATTGCATATTGAAAAACAATTTATTTTTAGATGCACATGTACTTATATTAAACTAATACTTTCATGTATAAATTTTTTTTAACATATATCTTTGCGAAACAAACACCTTATTAGATATACTTATAGTAACAGATTAGTCGATATCCAATTTCTTGAAATTTCCTTCAACACCATACAAATTGGAGGCATCCTTCGGCTTTCCTGGTCGATTTTTCTCATTAATTTTATGTATTCTTTCATATTCCAATAACTCTTGTCGACTTTCTCTTAATTTTTTATAATATATCTCTAAAAATCACAATTATACTGATTTTAAGGTTACTTCAATTTTTGAATGTTCAAACCTTTATTTGTCATAATATCTGCATCAGGTCCACCATAGTCTTTGGGTAGTATTTCTTTTGGTATAATTTTATAAAAATTCTCCAAATTGTTATGTAGTTGTAAGACACTTTGCATTTTCTGATTCAAAAAGGGACTAATAAGGGCCAGTATCTTATCCATGAATGGCACGGTGTTTACAAAATGGATACCGACAAGGCGCAGAGGCGCTGCATCCTGGGAAAGAGGTTTTTTATGTAAGTTAAAGTAAAGTAGAAAATATGTACCTGTATAAAATATATGAGTTTCTTCATAAGCATAATTCCAACCCTAGCCATATGAGACAAACTGCAACCTTTAAGATCAATAACACAAATATAACCTGGTTGAAGTCCATTTTCGATCATCCAGTGGGTGGCAACCATAACAAATCTAAAAATTAAACCTTAATAAACCTTATGACATAAATTTATCATAAGCTTTCATTTTTCCAAAATTTACAATTTATATTTTATTTCCCAAATTACAGCTATGATGTATCTAAAATCTTCTCAACCATTATATAGAATTTTATTATGTATCACTATAAAACTTTTTTTTTTTTGAGATTACCCTAGTCCAAGTGACTGACACTGCGACCTATGAGATCTATTGTATCAATAGGGCATTAATTGTCTGTCTAAGAGACATGGAACTTTCCTAATGGAAGACAGAATGCCCTTAGTAGCAGAGTTTTTCAACTCCACTGCCGGGCATATTTCCTTATTGAATATACGTCTCCTTAACCAAATAAGTGCTGGGCATTTACAGAGAATGTGTTCGGATGACTCCTCATCCTCTGCACAGAACCTACACTTTGTCTCTGAGCCCACACCAATTTTGTTAAGATAATACCTTAAGCCACAATGGCCAGTTAGAAAACTCACTAGCTTCCTAATGCTGCCTTTATCTAAATTCAGGAGTTCTTTATATGAGAAGGGTCTGATCAGTTGTTTGGATTGCCTCAGCCCGGGGTATTTTCTCATTGAGCCAGGCGAAGTTTGCCTTCCCAACAGTTAATCAGTTTTGTGGCGGCCCTCCAGTTGACGCGTTAAAACGTTTAAAACTCATACTTTTCGTTCGAGTTTTCGTTTATTTTGTTGTTTCTATTGACAGTTATTTTCAATTTATATTGACATTTTGACATTAGCAATGTAATGTGTTAAATTTTTAACTGAAGTAAAGAGTTGTCAATCGAACAGTCTCTTCACTTTTGTTATCTCAGATCCAGCTACTAATTCAGTCAATTCAGTCCAATCGAACGCGGCTCTTATAACAACAACTGTCAGTTTGAGTTTTTTATTTAATTCATTCTAAACATTCTGAATATTCCAAAATTGACATAAAACGTTTTTTTATTTATTGTTTGTATTCTATTCCTTTTTTAGGCAATTTTTTTATTTCTTCGGAATGTTTAGAACGTATTCTTTTTATCCTACATCGATAGGTAGAATAAACAGAATATTCTTTGGTCACGTGATTGATATTCTGTTCCTTGTATTCTTTCTGAATGAATTAATGAAAACACTCTTTATTACGCACATTCGTGATGCGGAGGGCTCCGTATACTCCGTGTCCTCAGTAACTCGAAAACGATTGCCTACTGAGGAATCGGAGAATTATATAGTTTTTTAATTTACTACCTTGTTAACTACATAATTGACTACGTTGTAAAAAAATCGAAAAAATTAGCTTTTTTGTTTTTTGAAACTTATTCAATTTAAAACATTCAATCATCAATTAATTATAAAGCTAATAATTCGTATATCATAAATTATAAACTGTGATTAATAAAGTGGTTTTATGTTGTATTTTTTAAAATCAGATTGCCAATTTTGCATAGGACGAGCCTTCTTATTATCATATCATATTATCATTCTTTACAATATCCAGACAACTTTCTTCCGGTCATTTCTATTTCTTAACTAAATATTATTAGTTACTAGATGTCCAAACAGAGTTTCACTTTTATGTATAGATTTACCGTTTACCGTAAAAAATGGTTATTGGTAAAAATTGTTTTTTTAGTTTAAAACGTTCAGAATAAACTCAATTGAAATTAATTTAAAAATGAAAGGACCAGGCTAAATAAAATAAATTGACTTTTATAGACTATATGCTAATTTTTCCTTCGTAGTTTAACAAGATCCAAGCACGCAAAACTGACTTTAGTTTTGAAGAGCAATGTGTACACTGCTTTAAGATATTTGGAAGCCAATTTGTAAATGTGCTGAAGCAAAACCATCTCTTTTGCTAGATCACAGAAACATTTTTAAAAAGTACAAAAATTAGATGTATTGGTAATTAACTATAGAGCAAAATCTCTGTATCTCACGACGTTCCTCACTCTTTTCACTACCACCAGTTATCGAGTTTCATAATATTTTTTCTACGCTATATTCACATCTCACATACAGCCGATTTTCGTATTTTTTCACTGCATAAGCATGCGTACAGTTGGGCTTTTTATAGAGAGGGTTTTGGCTGAAGCCATGCAGGCCTGTCAAAACCTTCTGTACAGAAAGCCCAACACCCTACTATTGCTATAAAAAAACAACCCATAAAAATTATAATTGTTCATGTAAATTCTCTAATAACCAAAAGTATACTTAATTCCACTATAAATGCTTAAAAATAAAAACACATGCAAACACTACATGCTCTGTGTTTAAAAATAAGAAGCAATCCCAAAATGTAATGCACCACTTTACACAGCGCACACAATCATTATAAAGGGTGTCCCAACAATAGCGCCGGATTCTCTTGTATTCAAATTCAAATTTTTGTATATAAATTTTTTAAAAAAACCACATTTATTTTTGATCAACGTACAACTCGTATTAACAAAATGGCGGCAAATTGAACACCCTATAGTACGGCATGATCTGATGTCGCTATATGGCATGATTTTTTTTAAAAAAATTGTACGGGAGCCCTCTGAACCCGGGGTCCTATCAATACCAAATTTTAATAGAAAGTGTTCTCACCGAAAATTTAAATGTGGGCAAAGTTTCAATAAAATCGGGTGGGTTAAAAATTGATCGCAAGATTCCACCACGACAGTCAGAACCATTCAGACGGGAAGTTAATATAAATTAAATTTAAAAATATCTAAACGTCTTATTGCATTTTTTGAACACAGATTTTAATGATAATGACCAACATTGATATTTTTAAATATGGATCTGTGCGTCAGAAAGACAGTTGGGCTTTACAAAATTAATAACACAGAATGCTGTCAGTTACGACTTTTAACATAGAGCGGAAGTTTCTACGGAAAATAACTATAACTATAGTTTTTACCAGTATTGTTTATTAAAGTCTCTTTGTTAACTTCACTTGCCCGTGGCACGATGTCGGTCGTCTGCGTGGAATCTTACGATCAATTTTTAACCCACTTCCCAAAGCCAGATTTTATTGAAATTTTGCACACATGTGTATTTCCGGAGACAACAATTTCTATTAAAATTTGAGGCCCCTCGGGCCACAGGGTCGGCTCCCATACAAATATTTTACAAAATTTTACTCGATTTTCTTCAAATTTTGTACACATTTATATCTCTCATGGACAACGCTTAAAAATTTTGGAGACTCCGGGCCCCGGGGCCCATAAAAATTTTTAAAAAAAATTAACCCGATTATCTTCAAATTTTACATACGCGTGTATATCCCATAGACAACACTTTTTGTAAAAATTTTGGGTCATTGGGCCTCAAAAATTTAAAAAAAAATTAACCCTATTTTTTTTAAATTTTAGATATACGTGTGTATCTCCGGTGGACAACATTTTTTGTAAAGTTTTTAGAGTGAATGGGCCCTGAGGCCCTAAGGGTGCCCATATAAATTTTTTAGAAATAAGCTCGATTTTCTTCCAGTTTTAAACACATGTGTATCACTGATGGACAAAACTTTTTGTAAATTTGTTGGAGTGATATAGGTCCCTGAGACCCGTGTGGTGTCGATGTACATTTTTTAAAAATTAGCCCGATTTTATTCAAATTTTAACACATACCCATCTCCTATTAGAGAATTTACATGAAAAATTTTAATTTTTATTGGTTGTTTTTTTTTTAATTTGCTACAAACTATAAAAGCATTGTAATAAAAGAGGATTTCTTTTGAAATAGTCCTGACCTCAGCAAAAGCAAAAAACTTATTATTGCAACATAGATAATATGATGTAAAAATATGTACTATTCCTACTTTTCTTATCCAGTTAACTTTATAATTTCTGTAATTTTGGTAAATATATTAACTTTTGTTTTTCCGCTTTTACCAAGGAAATCTACTTTGGTTTGCGTTTACGTTGCACGATTTTTAAAAGGAAAATTTTTAATCCGTAAAAATATGCATAAGAACTTCGTTAACTGGGTAATAAATAATAATAACAGTCCTTTTGTTTTAAGGGCGGGCCTATTTCATAGATTAGCCATAAAATAACTTACAACTTTGAAGTGTCAGCGAAATTGTAATTAGATGGATCGGTGTCGGTTAGCTTGGAAATAATAACTTGATATCCTTCTGGAGTTGTTTTATTCAAAGGTACAACACCGCTAAAAATAAATGAAATGACAGTTTTAAAGCTCTCTTTCAAAGTCTGACTTCTTACATCGTCCTCATGGCTCTTTTCAATTCCTCACGCTCTACATCAAAATTCGAAAAAAACTCCGGACAATGCGTGAACATTGTAAGAAAATTGTCAATCATTCGCTTGGCCATTTGCATGCCGTATTCAGATGTATAATAAAATAATATCACTTCCCCTTCGGGCAGCTCTTCCATATGCGGTTGCGCACGAATCCAATCGACTAATTTCAAAACTTCATCTCGTTTTATTTCGGGAAATTTCCGATATTGCATTTCAAGATTAGCCGCCTTCATAGTTTTTTAAAAAAAAGAATAGCCAGGCACTTGCACTTTTAATTCACAAAATCACTGGATAATGACCTGTTGTTGGTAAGATAATTTTGCCGTTGGAGCTAAGACTCTCAAAGAATGATTGCTTTCAACTACTGACATGTACGCTTCGTTGACGAATGTGATTTGTGCTGTATTTATAAAAGTTGATTACCAACGACACAGAGATACAATTTATTTGAAGCTCTTACCAAAACAGTAATTTCATATATACACCTTTGCTCTTACTATTATCAAATGAGCAACATAGTCTCAAGATGACATTATCTATATTGAGATTGGTAGTCACTACAGTCATTGCAGGTAATAAACATACATGGCAAGATGTACTTGTAAAGTCGGTAGTTAACGTCTAAAAAATATTAACTTTTTTCAAACACTCAGCCAAGTTTGCTTTTAAAATTGATATGTATGTAATGTACATATACTATCAACTTTTTTTCGGGCAAATGGAATAAACATACGAATATTAAATTATACCCAACTACTGATCACAACCAATAAAAATCCTGATTAGTGATCTGCTGACCCAAGTCCAAGAGAGCATGATAATAATTACATATAGTACTCGTATTTTATACTAAATGCATATAACATTTTTTGAACGACGAAAAGCATATTGCACAAACGATATGCATACAGTGGTGCCTCCGTATTTTCTGATGTTGAAATCGAAATGACCACACATAACAATATGTGAAACAGCTACACACAGTAGCGGATTAAGGTTGGTTGAAGCCCCGGACACAGAAAAAAATATTAGGACTCTAAAAAAAAGAGAAAACAAATCCTTAAATAAATAAAAATATGTCCTAATAGCATCGTGCTATTAATGTTTTGTTGCCAATAAAATTTCAATATGTGTAATACGATAGAATAATATTTTGGTTAAATTATAAAAAAAAATGTGAAAATATTTAAAAAAAAAAGGCGTGTCAGCTCCGACGGGTGACTGAAGTTTACTCCTTAAGAATCGGTTTTTATATATAACACGCGCCACACGCGACATGTCACATGCGTCACAAATTACGTCATCGCAAGCCAAGCGCTAACCAATTGTTTTAAAACAAGTCTTATTAAATTCTGACTAGTAGAAGCCGATATATACCAGTTCCAGTGTTCCATGCACTAAACACGTCACACACGACGCACGACACGCGTCACACGCAGAATATCAAAAATGCTGTGTAAGATATAATAATAATATTCGGCGCGACAGACCACCATTGTGGCCCAAGTCCTAGCTTCTCGCAACCATTTGTGTTGAGCATTTGCACACAAATGGAGGGGAACTACAATTTAATGCCGAATCCCAATGGCGAATTGAGAAGCTTTCCGTGGGAAGTTATTACTTTCGGACGTTTGTCAGACTTTCGCGAGAGGTGGGACACCGTGAAAAATACTTGTTGGTGTTACTGGATTCGAACCACGAACCTCCTGCTCAGAAACCACGCTCTTATCTCCACTGAACTACGGCGCCCACTGTGTTAGATATAGCTACTCACAAAATTCAGCTCTCTAGGTCGTGTGAAAGGTCGAAAACCAACGACTTCACTTTTTGTTAACGCTTTTTTTAACGCGTAATAAGTCAACACTCGATTTCACTCCCCATAAAATGTTTTGTATAATTTTTTTATATCTATGCAAATGGATTCTTAAAGAGTAAACTGCAAAAACAAACAAGTTTTGCACGAATAAAAAATATATGAAAGCATTACTACAACTTTCTTCAGCAACATTACCAACTAAATTAAGTGAATGATTAGAGTACGGAATAAACGTTGATAAAACAAGCGTTGATGGAGCATGTGGTCTTATTCTTATGTTATATTGCACACTTAGACCGTTTATTGTCCATTGTGGTACCACAGGATCAAAGCCTTTCCCCTTATACTACCATCTCCTTGAGAGATGTGTGGCAGCTTATCGCTATCCTCGCCGTCATCGAGAATGAATCCAGCGATTTAATTGCCGCCTGACTGTCTACATTAATTACAATATCGATTACCGATATTATATTATGTCTTAGCCAGGTCATTGACTCCTCAATCGCTGTCAACTCATACACGCTGCAATTATCCGCGAGTCGAACGGAAATGTTTACGTTAGGGATGTTACAGTAGACTCCGGCGCCGACCTTACCTTCAAGCTTGGAGCCGTCCGTGAAGAGTTTTACTGCAAGAGTTTCTTGTGGCCAGCTGTCCCTCCATTGCTCTCTGGAGGACATAAGATGGCACTAAAACACTTGTTGAAGCATAACACCGGCAATGTAAAGTCTACGTTCGTCACGTCTGCCTTTAGCGAGTTATTGATCGTCGAGTGTCCCGTTTGAATACTAATCCACTGACGTGTTGCTGACAGTCGCGCGGCCGAATTGGTGTCTTATTTTACTTGCGCGACATATTTGCTGCATTGTCGTAAGATTGTCTACAATAATATTTTATATCTATTGGTTAATTTTTAAAGGTCGATAAATCTGTATCTTCAAGATACTCCCCATCATGTCTCACTATTGGGAAAAATTTTAAAAATCTTTTTCTACAAAAGTTAGTTGATCCACATGGACAACATCAGGCGTAGAGTCTAAAAGAGTTGTTGCCGTTAATGAAAAGAGGGTAAATCTCCAAAAATATCAAGATCTGTTAGAGGGGAAATCCGATCTACCATAGATTGGTTTTTTTTGGAAAAAACGAACTTGACAGCCAAAAAATCAATCTGCGCCAGATTTAAAAAAAAAACACGACATAAATCTTTAGAATTCGTCGTCGTTCTGATTGAATAAGTTGGCTATAGCTTTTAAAAATCTTGTTGGAACTTTTGTTAATTATTTTAAGTTATGACTTAAGTAATTAGTTTATATCTTTCAAGTTTATTTAAAACTAAAACAACTAAATAAAAAGAAAAACGAACGAGTGTGAGCATTTTTAATTGCCACGGCTTCTTTTTAGTCAACAATTAGCGTATATTTTATTAGCCGTTAAGAGTTAATATTAATTGAGATAATTCCGTTTATCCCCTTTCCACTTTTCTATCTTCTTACTTAGCAATTTCGAATAATAATTTGTGAGTAAAATGAAAATCATGAGCACCTGAACGAAGCTAATTATAAGTAAGCAAAAACAAACCGGTTGTCATGTGAGTTCTGTGGCTCAAATGTTAGAGCACTGGGTTGAAGAAGATGTAAAAGTCTTAAGTTCGAATCTGCCCAGAACCTTTTCTGGTAGTTATTTTTTTAGTTTTCACTGTTGTGTTCTATTATACAGGGACTCACTAGCTTTTTAATATACTTTTATATACATACTTTAATTTATGTTTGTATGTATGAATATCTTAATATATAAAAATGTTCGTCCCGGGTACGACCGTTTAAAACTCGAGAACCGCTGGACCGATTGATACGATTAGACAATATGTTAGATTAGTCTGCAGGAAGGTTTTTATTAAGTTTAATCCCCATAGGTGGCGCTGTACTCGTTATATTTCAATTTTTCGTATTTATGGTACGATTTGGTTCAAATTCACGAAATAACCTTAAGAACGATCTCAGCATAAACTCCAACATTTCTTAGCTGCTCTGATAATGACTCTATAATCTCTGCAGCAACTTTAAAACTAAACCCTCTAATAGATTGACCTGGTGTGGGTGATTGGAAACTTTGAGCAATTATTATTTTTCAATAGTATTCTTGACACGTTTTGAAAAATCAACAGCTGTTGGATAAACTGGATTCAAACCACATTAGCGAAAAATATTTTGCATCGTGGTCACCATGTCCTTTTTTTTAAAGTGGAGAGAAGTTTCTTTTTGTTTTTGCTTGTTCAAGATTTCTTGATTGCCATTCGCACACAGTTTCTTTCCAATTTAATTGAATGTGCTGTCATGGGAAATACACATGTGTGAAAAGTTTGAATAAAATCGGGCTTAAGGTTAGGTTAGGGGTTAAAAATTGATCACAATATTTGGTGTGTCCGCTAGTAGGCGAAGTTAATATAGATAATTTAAAAAGAACGACACTATATTCCACTAATATTCACTTAGGTGGTAGTTGTACCTACTTTTCAACTTTTTATGTAGTCTGGTTCAATTCCATATTCCATGTATTTGTATAAAATCTAGGTTTTCGCGAAGGTTCTATTCTTTTCTACTGTATTCTACCAACAAACGATCCGCCTAGAAAGTCTAAGAAATTACCAGTTCATACTACTATAATCTTATTAAAAGCTCTTCACATAATTTTATATACAAGCTCCAACAATATTTCGGAGCCTAAAGATATGCAATGGGTTAACAGCCGTAAAGACAAACTCACACACTTGACAAAGAAAGTTTAAAAATTGCTTACAAACCGCACAAAAATTAACACATACAAAATGTTATGTAGTTTTTTTCCAACTTAAAATTGTATCCCCTTTTTTGGTGTAAACTGAAAAATAAAATTAATATCTATATGTATATCTAAAACATCCTTAAACGAGCACGATTCCTTTCCTTACTAGTAAAATAAATAACCGTAACCACTACCGTCAATTGCCAAATTCGAACTCCTCGACTGAACACTGAAAGGAATATGCCGACCACATACCATTGCTGGTATATTTCTATTAAAAAATCTTTACATTCTTTTTCGCATGTCATTCTTGTCTCTCGTGCCAATGCCAACTAAGTACAGGTGGGTGCGTGTGTGTCCTTTTTTATTTTTACTCTACATGGACAATAGCCGACCAAAAGAACGTGAAATTACGGTTTACTTCTCGTCAGATTCTCTCTCTCAGAAAACATTCCTACATTAACAAGTAGGGACGCCAGGCTACGTGGCAGAAAATAATTTGTTGACGATACTCTTTGCGCTACATACGGTAACGACAACCAAGTCATCGTCGGAACGGACGCAACGGATTCTATGGGCTAGGCGGTAGTCCATTTAGTATTAAAGAGAGAGAGGTTGACCCTTGTCACCTAGAGCATGGAGCATGGAGTTGGTTGTCACTAATTACGACATGGCTACATCAGACAACTTATATGTGGTTTAATGTTATAGTGCAACCACATCTTGCCAACATTGTATTGCCAAACAAAGTAGCGAAGAAGGAGGGTTGGACCTTGCATAAAAGTATTGTAATAAATAAAGTTTTTATCAGAGAATAAAAGTTGCAAATACTTAAAGCAAAAACAAAAATGGAGGTGTGGGCACAACACGACTTTCTTTTACGGACGGGGCCGGAATCTTCAGTATATGTATTCGTATATTAATTTTTTTTAATTGGTATTTTTTTTTTAAATTTTTTTTTCTTTTATTTTTGTTTCTCTTTCTTAAATTTTTTTTGCACTAAACATAATTCTCCTAAGTGATATACTTTTTGAGTTATTTGGAAAAATCCGAAAAACTGTCCAAGTAAACTGTAACTTCCGGTTGTCAGATTGCCGTAAAAAAACTAGTACCTCACAATAGATGTAAAAAGCTTAAATAAATTTTCATCCCGATAAGTTCAGCTGTCTGGGCTGTAGAGTTGACACACACAGACTGATTTTAACGAAAATCTGACAGCCGGAAGTGACAGTTTACTTAGACAGTTTTACGAGTTTTTGCAAATAACCCAAAAAGTATAGCACTTAGAAGAAATCTGTTAAGTGAAAAAGAAATTTAATAAAATAATAATAGTTTTTAAAAGCTTTCCTTTTTAATACATATCGAGCTGCCTCCTATGAATTATATTACATATTAAATTTTTTTTCAAATTTTTTTCTCAAATGTTTTTTTTTATTTTTATTTTTTAATTTTTTTGTTTTTTGTTCTAATTTCTTTTGCACTTAAGAGATTTCTCCTAAGTGCTATATTTTTTGAGTTATTTGCAAAAACTCCAAAACAGCCTAAGTAAACTATCACTTCCGAATGTCAGATAAAAGAAAGGAAAATCGACTAATCGATTAATATTTACAAAAATTTCGAATCTGTGTTTACACAAAAGTTACCTATTTTTATTTAAAGTATTTCCATTTTTATGTTAATTTTAAGATTTAGAGTTAGAGACAAAAATTTTGTGCGGCCGATTTTTATTTAGCCTCCTTTTTCGCATCCCTCAATTTCTTCGTTACACTTGACAACCACTTTGCGATTTCCAGAATCTGCTTGACTGAGCGCGCATTGGAAAGCATCTTCCATTAGATTCCAGTCATAGCAATGCGATATCAGACCGCCAATGGGTGCTCGACCGGACTCTAGCAGTTGGATGGCAAGAGGGAACCTGAAAGTTGATCATTATCATTACACACGATTGAAGAAATATAAAATTCATGTGTCTTCGTACATATTTGCCAAACGAAAACTCGGAATTATTTTCACATCCTTCATTAGGACTTCCTGAAGATTGAAGCACGCACATTCGGTGAAACATTCAGCGAGTATGCACGTTCCACAAGGTTTAATAGCTCCGATTGCCGTGTTCATTGTGGCTTCACAAACAGCACAATTCAACACCACATCTGGCCATGTGCCCAGCGAGCAATGGATTCGCTCAAGTATCTCACGTGGCTCCATTTTAGAATCTACGCATACAACACGATCAACTACTCGCAGTTCATCTTTGGCGAAATTCAAATTCTGAGCCATCGAACAGGCAATGCACACGCGCTCAGCTCCCATCGATTTGGCACAGATAGCAGCTGAAATTGCAACCGCATCGGAGCCTATAACAAGAATACTACTAGATGGTATTATAGAATTAGCTTTGCAGCATGCTTGGCATCCCAAAGCGAGTGGCTGTACCAAAGCACCCTCCTCTAAATGCACATTTTCGGGAAGTTTGTGGGAAAAATCTGCCGGATGAGCACAATATTTGGCAAGGCATTGGTTAAATGTCATCTGTGGGCAGACATTGTATGCTCCCGCCTTGCAGATGTCACACATGAGGCAAGGCACCCCAGTCTCTATAGCCACATGATCGCCGATCTTCGATGGGCAAATGCATTTGCCAACCTGCGATGGTGTGTGACAAGACAGTTAGTAAATGTAAGTTAAGACTGTAGAGAAGAAGAGTATTGCAAGCTGTTTGCCTTTTCTATAACTCCAGATGCTTCACAACCAAGCTTAATCCCTGGGTACTTTTTGCCACCAGTTTCAAATACATGCAGATCGGACCCGGATATAGCTACGGAGTCAATTCGAATAAGAACCTCTGAAAATGTAAGGTAGTTTAACACATTTAGCATTATCTAAGGTATGTAGAATCTTGTCGGCTTTTTTTATTAAAGCAGGGGAAATAATAAAATAAGAGGGTTGCTCAATATATAATGGGATTAAAAACAATTGCTTAACATTCAAATCTCATTTAATGGATTTTTTTCTCTAAACGAGGATCTCTGCATTCGATTAATTAAAATGTTTGTTTTTGCATTTTATAATTTTTTATTAAGATCTTGTTAACAGACGGACGGAGAAACTACCAACCAACAAACCAACCATTCTGCTGTAGGTCATCAAAATGCTCAACCGCTATGATTTCTGGAATCAGGTGAGACTCTGGCGGGCTGGAGTCCCACTCCATCCTGAAGCTTGATGTCTTGCAGGGCCCAGTTTCCATTTAGTAGAAAGTAAGCAGTGAGATTTCTGCTGCTTTCTAAATGCTGAATCCAATAGGGACAGTTCTCTCAGTACACTCACCCGAGTGCAGACCAACGTTCTCTTGCCATTATATCAACGCTACGGGAGTCAGCGGCTAAGAAATTTGGAGCGACAGCAGCGGTACAAGCGGAAAAACCTCAAGCAGAAACCTAATATTGCCTTTACGACTAAGTTAATCGTACGAAAAGAAATGAAAATCGGCAGAATAAATATTGGGCAAACCTCGTGTTTTTTCGTATTACAGTGAATCCTTAAAACCCCCTTCAGTAGAGTTAATTTGATTAATTCTGATATAATAAAAGTTGACACTTTTGAAAGTCACTAAACTAAGGAATGAATACTTATATTAAAATTCTTACCGTTGTCCTTAATTTTAGGAAAATGTTCGCGAATATGTTTGACTTTGTAAGGAGCACTAATTTTGATCATTTCATTAGAGGGACTTTCATTATTACAAGAGTCAGATGATTTTCCGAGGCGAGGTATTTTAACCAGTTGATGGGTGGGTCTCAAAAATTTATGTTGTTCTGTTGTAGTCGAAAACTTACGCTTCTGAAAGTTTTTATTTTCTGCCTTAGTAGAAATATATAAAAACAGATTTTTGAAGTGGGTAATTTTGTTAATTTTCAGCATACAACCTTCCAATCTATCCCTTTCCATTTGAAGGCAGCTTGGAAAGCCTGAATTATCTGACAAAGCCGGTGATGTACATCCCTTGCACACTGTATGTGGACTTCGCAGGGTGGCGCTGCAAATGTTTGGGATTTTCGTCTGGCGGCATATAAGCTATTGGTGGAAAATAAAATGTGGTCACACAATTTCTCCAAAAGAATTCCTCTTACTATGAAAGTTGGTTTAAGTTTTTCACAAATTTGCATTTTCACTTAAAATTTAAAATTCTAAAAAAAAGAATAATTTAATGCTTTCCGGAAAAATAATAATAATTTTCTGAATTTTTTTATATCAAATTTTGAGGAACTTTCTAATAGTTTATTGAATTGTCTAAACAATAAAGTGTTTCCAACTCTATTGATAAAAAAACCTTTAAAAGATGCCTACCTAGATGTGCCGTAACAAAATGATGTTTGGAATTGAACAACTTACTTAACAAAATACATAGATACTTCGTATATAAATCTATAGTTTATATTATAAGTTACCGAAATTCGAAAAATCCAGACTCGATTCTTATTATTTCTTGTGATCGACAAAAAACGGGCTTACTGTGAAGCAGGCGCAATACAAAAAATGGAGGTGTCGCCACAACACGACTTCCTCTTATGGACTCTTTTTTAATTTTCTTTACACTGATTTCTCATAAGTGCTATTTGATATTTGCAAAAACTCGAAAAACTGTCCAAGTAAAATGCCTCTTCCGGAATGCGGATTTCCGCCAAAATCAACTGGCATCTCCAAATTTATGTTAAAAGCTTAAATATGATGTTTCATCCTCATCAATTCAGCCGTCTGGTCTGTAGAGTGGACACAGACACACAGAGATTTTTTTTTGCATTTTCAGACTTTTCGAACGTGGTCATGATCCATCCGCATCGATCAACCGTGTGCTATCACTAAAATGAATTCTTCCTCTTTATCCTAATAACTAGCTGATTACCCGGCGTTGCGTTGTAATTTATCAATCCCAATTTTTCTATTAAAAAAAAGAATGATATAAGGCAAAATCGAAGTAATTTTATTAAAAAGGTATAGCTACAGTATTCAAATAAAATACAATTATTAAAAAAATCAACTATAACATTAGTTTAAAACAAAACTTGGTTACATACAATGTTTTTAGTTGCACCTCCAGGAGCAAGAATAAATAAATTAATTAATTAATCCACCATAGAGCAAGCAACATAAAGTTGTCGGTGGAAAAACATAGCGATCTCAAATCTACTCCGCAGTACTTAACAGACTGCCACTGTCACTTATTGTTCGTGATCTAGATCCAGAAAACGCAAGTTTGACTGGAAATTGCAATCTCTTAAATGTGAAAGGGAGATCCGTCGAAATCTCTGGGATAAAAAACTGTTTCACCATCACTTATTTTCTGTCAAGAGAGTCACTTTAATTACATTGCCCAGCATATTTTCTACCTTCTCTGATTTGAAGGAGGAGTGACAATGTCCTCACCCTTTAGCCCGGACGGTTACCGAGTACCATTCTAAAAACCACTTTTCATCTCAGCAACCCCAAAAATTATGGTATCGACACTAATATCGGTCAACCCCTTCTCCCATCATCAATCGACACCATCCCTGTAGAGGTATCTTACCAGCGCTATTTATATCAGCGACACCAAAATCAATGGAATTGGCAATAATATCCGTCACACCCACGCCCCCACAGACGAACAAACCACCCTCCTAGAGAAACCCTGAATTTCTGCAGACCTCTCTCTCCAACAACACCAGATCGCCAAGCTCTATGCACCCAGCACTATTCATCTTCATCTCAGCTACCACGAAAACTACAGAATAGACTCTAATATTGGTAAAGCAGTTAATTTTTATTTACAGTATTTACATTTTTTTGAGACAAAAATTTTGTGCAGCCGATTTTAATTTAGCCTCCTGCATCAATTTCTTCGTAACACTTGGCAATCACATTGCGATTTCCCGAAACTGCTTGACTGAGCGCACCTTGGGAAGCATCTTCCATTGGATTCCAGTCATAGCAATGCGATATAAGACCGCCAATGGATACTCGGCTGGATTCTAGCAGTTGGGTGGCAAGAGGAAACCTGAAAGTGGATCATTATGCACGATTGAAGAAATTTAATATTTATGTGGCTTTGTACATATTTGCCAAACGACAACTCGGAATTATTTTTACATCCTTCATTACGAAGCCACCGGCTTTAGAATGCAAGCAAGCTACAAATCTCATTCTATAATACTATCTAGTATATTTTAGAATTATCTTTGAAGTCTGCTTGGCATCGTAGAGTAATTGGCTGTACCAAATACCAAAGCACCCTCTTTCAAATGCACATTATTTTGAAGTTTTTGTGAAAAATCTGTCGGGTGAGCACGATATTTGGCAAGGCATTGATTAAATGTCATCTGTGCGCAGACATTGTATGCTTCCGCCTTGCAGATGTCACAATGAGGCAAGGCACCCGTCTCTATAGCCACCTGATCGCCGATCTTCGATGGGCAAATGCATTTGCCAACCTGTGATGGTCTGGGACCGGACAGTTAGTAAATGTTAGTTAAGACTTTAGCAAAGAAGAGCATTGCAAGCTTCTTACCTTTCTATAACTCCAGATGCTTCAAAGCAAAGCTTAATGCCTGGGTACTTTTTGCCACACCAGTTTCAAATATGTATATGCAAGTCGGACCCGACTACGGAGACAATTCGAATAAGAACCTCTGAAAATGAATGGTAGTTTAACACATTTGGCATTATCGAAGGTATGTAGAAGTGTTTTGGACTTGTTTTTTCTATTATAAAATCAATATATAATGGGATTAAAAACAATTGTTTAACATTTAAATCTCATTTATTGGTTTTTTTCTCTAAAGGAGGATCTCTGCATTCGATAAGTTAAAATCCTTATTTCTGCTTGTTATGGTTTGCAAATGAAAACAAGTAAATGTAAAATGTTTTTGAGGCTGAAGAATTTTTTTTTCCACGCTTGACACGCGCCACACGCAACTCGCGACAAACGTCAAAAGCGGGATATCAAAATGGGCCTTTGACATTAAGCCGCACCTTTCGTGCGAAAGGTTGTTAAAAAAGACCTCAAAAAAGGAAAAAATGGCGCGATTTCAAACCATCACACGTGCCACACGAGAAACGTGACACGCGTCATACACGGAATATAAAAAATTGTATTTTGGACCTAGATACTCACAAAATTTCAACTTTCTTGGTCGTGAGGAAGGTGTTTAAAAAGGACCTCGAAGAAGTCGAAAAAAAATTGAACCCATCACACACGCGACACGCGCCATACTCGGAATATAAAAAATACTATTTTGGACTTAGACACTCACAAAACTTCAGCTCTCTAGGTTGTGTGGAAGTTGGTTAAAAAGGACCTCAAAGAAGTCGAAAAAAAATTTCAAGCCATCACACGCGACACGCGTCATACTCGGAATATAAAAAACGTTATTTTGGACTTAAACACTCGTGTGGAAGGTGGTTAAAAAGGACAACAAATTGGTTGAAAATACAGACTAAAAGGCGTCAAGTCAAGTTAAATAAAAGTTTTTAAAAAAAGAGTACGGACTAACACTTTTTTACATAAACTCATATTAAGGATGACTCTATGTGGATCTTGTTAACAGACGGAGAAAGAGACTAACCAGTAAACCAATCATTGTCCTAAAATAGTTCGTTCGAGGTTTCTGATGGCATTACGTTCAAACCAAATGGTTTTAATTTAGGTCATTAAAATGCTCAGCCGCTATGATTTCTGGTATAACAGTTGTTTTTTGGATGTCATTTGAATTCGTCATCCAGCCAACACAAATGTCAGAACACATTATAACAAAAATAAGACAGCTTACCCACAGAAATCATCCATATTTAACAGTTTTTGTCATTTGCCTTTACGACTGAGTTAATCGTACGAAAAATGAAAAATATCTTTTTATGATATAGCCGTCAAAGAAATGCAAATCGGCAGAATAGATATCGGGCAACCCTCGTATTTTTTTATTTCGAATTACAGTGAATCCTTAAAACCCCTTTCAGTAGAGTTAATTTGATTAATTCTGATATAATAAAAGTTGACACTTTTGAAAGTCGCTAAGCTAAGGAAAGCCTACTTATAATAAAATTCTTACCATTGTCCTTAATTTTAGGCAAATGTTCGCAAATATGTTTTACTTTGTAAGGAGCATTAATTTTGATCACATCATTAGAGGGACTTTCATTATTACAAGAGTCCGATGATTTTCCGAGGCTAGGTATTTTAACCATTTGATGGGTGGTTGTCAAAAATGTATGTTATTCTGTTGCAGTGGAAAACTTACGCTTCACAAGGTTTTTATTTTCTGCCTTAGGAAAAATATAAAAAAACAGATTATTAGCGTAAGTTAATTTTGACAATGTTTATTATCCAACCTTTCAACCTCTCCCATTCCATGAAGGCAGCTTGGAAAGCCTTCCTTTTTGCTATGTATAACTGATAGAATTTGCTTTTTGGGCAAGGCTCTCCCACATCATCAGGATAGCAATTCTTTGGCTTTACCTTACGGTATTTTCGTAGCCTTTTGTCATCCCAAGAAAATTTCTTGCATTTAAACTGACGGTGTTCCTCGGCGAATTCCGCTTCTGGTCCATATTTGATTCGGCGTGCAGCTTTTACAAGTTTTTTCCGATGACCATTGCTGTAAGAAGAGAATTGTCGTTTGCTGCCTCCACCACAAGATGACGTTGATGAGCCACCACATCCCTTGGGACAATTTGGCTTAGTACTACGAAGAATTGCACCCCCACTATTTTTCGTTTTTGCTGGTTCTTTGGAAGGCAAGGATGATTTTGGACCTGATGCCGAACAGATTGTTGACGACGGTGATTTTCTTACCAGACTAGTTGTTAACGAAGACTTCGAATCTAGTCCGGAAATCATCGGCTCAGATTTCATAGAAAATTTGCATAAATCCTCTTTACCCATATGATAAGTACCTAACTTCACCAATCGAGATTCAGTATTCGTTGATTTGGTTAGGTTGTTTGTCTTAGCAATGAATGGTGGATTATCTGTCAAAGCCGGTGACGTACATCCCTTGCAGACTGTATGTGGACTTCGCAGGGTGGCGCTGCAAATGTTTGGGATTTTCGTTTGGCGGCATAGTAGCTATTGGAGGAAAATAAAATGTAGTCAAACAATTTATCAAATTCTCCAAAAGATTTCCTCTTACTATGAAAGCTGGTTTAAGTTTTTCAAAAATTTGCATTTTCACTTAAAATTTAAAATTCTAAAATAAAAGAATAATTTCATGCTTTCCGGAAAAATAATAATAATTTTCTGAATTTTTTTAAATCAAAATTCGAATAACTTTCTAACAACAGTTGTTTGAATAGTCACAACAAGTATCTAGAACAAAGTTTTTCGCCTTTATAAGTGTTATTCCAACTGTGACTGATATTGATGATAAAAATAACAATTAAGTTATTGTTAGGAAACAGTCAGTTTAGTATATGGTCGTGTGAAAAAAAAAATTGAAGATAAGAACGACGAGAGAGTAAGCTTGGATTGAAAACAGTAGAAAAACCAGTCTAAATTTGCACTATTGCATTTTTAGATGCATACCAAGAATGAAATAAATGTCGGTTGGTGTTTGAGTCTGATGATGTTTGCTCCTTGCAGCCGTCTGCCATTGAAATCGCTCCAACTAATCCAACAACCAGAGGAGCATCGATGAATGAATGAAGTATTGGCACCGGCATTTTAGTACGAAGCCGCTAGTGCCAGTTTGTCATCGGATTTTGTCAGGCTGCGCCAGCTGGAGACTGAGGACGTCGCACAAATTGAAGAGGAAATTGCTACATTGGTCTGATAGAATTCTTGATTTAATTAATCCCCATTAATTGCATTCCTCGCAAATGCCCTTTGCATACGATCCGCACTTAGAATGCTAACGTACAACCACTCAACCCGTGAACAGAAAAACAAAAGTGTCATATAACTTTGTTGGCACGCTCTGTGCCTGCGGGCATTAACATGCGAAACAATTACAGCTTAATGAGGGCGCGATCAGCGGTCGACTGCTTATGACAACAAATATGCTTACTAGGCATCATAGGCAAGCGAGCGCTGATCGTTGAACGCGTTCGGTCGTTTACTGTGTAACATGTATTAATAGTATATTAGATAACGAGCAAGGAAAGTGGATATTATCGTGCGAGTAAGCTCGAAGCACGAGGCGGGAGCCGAGTGCGGCACTCTAACGAATATGATAAGCACTTTTCAGCGAGTAATGTAGGCTATTTTTCACCTGACCAAAACAATTGCTCTGCTGAACTGCTCATGGGCAATGTGAAACTATTGTGGGAATGTGAGTTCGCTGATACTGCAGTAAATAACAAAAGTATTTTCTATGTTAACACACTAGTGTGGATAATGCCTACTTTCGAGGGTAGGTTATAACGTAGGAAACAGTCACTTTTGTCTATGGTCGTCTGAAATAGCATATTACATAACGAGCGCGAAAAGTGGTTGGACGCTATTGTGCGAGCTAGAACCTTGAAGCACGATGCGGTAGCCGAGTACGGCAATCTAACGAGCACTTTTTTCATACGACCAAAACCGGTTTTTCTGCTAAACTGGTAATGCGCAATGCAAAACTACTGTGGAAATGTGTGTTTGCTGTGCCTGCAGTTAATAACAAAAGTATTTTCTATGTTAACACACTGTTGTGGATAATGCCTACTTTCGAGGGTAAGTTATAGCGTAGGAAACAGTCACTTTCTTCTATAGTCGTCTGAAATAGTATATTACATAATGAGCGAGGAAAGTGCGAGTTAGAAGCTTGAAGCACGGAGCGGTAGCCGAGTGCGGCAATCTAACGAGCACGATGAGCACTTTTCTGCGAGTAATGTACGCTATTTTTCACACAACAAAAACCGGTTTTTCTGCTAAACCGGTTATGCGCAATGCAAAATTACTCTGGGAATGTGTGTTCGCTGTGACTGCAGTAAATAATAAAAGTATTTTATATGTTAACACACTGTTGTGTTTCACTAGTGTGTATAACGGCTACTTTCGAAGCTAGGTTATAGTGTATGAAACAGTCACTTTCGTCTATGGGCGTGTAAAAAATTATGAACGAAACGATATGGTGATAAACATGTCACATAAGCAATATAGGCAAGCGACCCAAATCACTGGAATGCAATAATACTGACCATCACAATATGGGGTATTGGGTCAGGAAGCAATACAGACTTGTATACATTGGTGTATTGTATTATTTAAACGTATTGGTAGATATTCGCGATAGATGCTAGCACTATCTTATTCGCATGTATTGATCGATATTCACATTATATTATCAAATATTATTCGCATATATTAGAGTCTTCGGACTATAAATAAGAACTTGATTTTTAAATAAAGTTGACTACAATTTCGGTACTTGAAGCGGACGTTTCTATACTTCTATTGGGCTTGCGAGCCTAAGGCACTGAAGCTTCCCCTTTCAACATATAAACCAATATTGGAATCCCACCTTTGGTGCAGGAAACTGCCAAAAGTTTAAGTCGAAGGCGTAATAGCAAGGACTAGTGGATGTCCAATAAAGGAACGTCAGAACATTTTTCAAGCGTATCCATTGCTACGACTAAACATTTACAGAGAGAAGCACAAGAGTTCAATAAGGCGTAGCAATCGACTTGCATAAGTTTTGTAGGGTAAAGGCAAATTAATACATGGAAATGCCATAGCGTCACAATACGTAGTACGATTCTTGGAAAAGATTGGTAGAGTCTGCTAATTAATGGCATTTTGCAGAGAAGATTCTAGATGCAGGAGCTTCCAGATAAATTTTGAGTCCTGAAATGGTGCCTGGAGAGCAAGTGATAGAACAGTTACAGAAGGAAATTTAGCAGTTACCGGAGAATGTTTCGTTACACTTGTTTGTAGGATTAAGGCTTAGACGTGGATTTATTGTTTCCCGTGTGAAGAATGAATGCATATTGGGTCTAAATTTTACGATGGCGCACCAGATGTCACTTGATTTGAGGAAACAAGTGTAAAGATGCCGTAATGTAGAAGTACCGCTCAGAATTGCAGACAATAATAATGGTGGATCACTTAGAAAGTGAGTGTTGTGTCTCCCAATACATGCCATCTGGGCCTGGTGAGAATTCATCATTAAGTTTTTGTAACAGATTTCGATAACAATAGGGTCAACAGTTTTAAAGAGAAAGAGGCCTTTGGAGAAGTCAAGTAGGTAACTGAAATAAGAGGGGTCCGGTAAGAAGGAGTTGACGGCGAAGGATTGTTTGAAAAAGGTAGCAAACAAGTTGGCAATGGTATGTGGAGGGGTTTATGATGTATGTTTGTAAGAGAGTGATGGCCGTCAGACTTCCTTTCATAGTTGACGAATTGAAAAAAGACAGGATCGAGCCCTATGCAGTTGAATCAAATTAAAGTCGCCGAAAATAAGGATGTCGTCAAGGGAGTTAGATAAGTCGATTATTTGTTCAATGGTGTTGATGGCAAGTTGGTAGGATTTAATAGGCTGGACCGGTTGAATGTAACAACACGTAACGTACAGGGACATACGGGGGAGTGTTATTTTTATTGAAACGAAATCGAGCTTAGTGGACGAAGAAATAACGATTAGAGATGAGTCGAGGTCGTTGTGTCATTCGAAGCTTATCATTTTGAGCTGCTTCTTAGAGTTACCGATGGAATTAAGGTCATCGAAGTTTTTCAAAGAGTAGTATTTGGCAAGTTGGTGCAGGTTTTTTGTGTGATTATCCAGGAAGATATTTTAGGTAGTGTATAGATCTTTTTCTCAGACCTAAACAAAGTGCATTGAAGGACTTGCCGCAGATTCCCCTACAATTCATCCACTCTTCGTGCTCGTCTTTGATTGTACATGCCTCGTTTCCGTACACAATAGTTGAGCTGAGGTGATTATATTCATTAAAGGTCACGTAAACGACAGTCAAGGAGGAAAGAGCAAAGCGAGCACCATACGCGTACTACTTCAAAATATGTAGATAATTCCACAGTCGAAATAGATCCGACAGTAAATTGTTATTGGACACAATGGAACTCATTAAAAATGAAAGATATACTGCTTCTAAGACTTTGGGAATCTATCGATGGTTAGAGCACCACATCAAAGTTATTGCTACCAACGAATTTGGTGAACGAGGTTCTTGACGAAATACACAGTGAAACATCTGGAGAACATTTTGGCATAAACAAGACCCTAGATAAGGTAATAAATCGATTCCTTTGGTTAAATTGCGGCAGAGATGTTGAAAACTGATCCCGAACGTATGGAATATGAATGTTATATGAAACACGTATATTAAATTATATCTAGAACCTATACATAAAATTGTAGCTGGAGTCCAGGTATTCGCTAGATAGTTCGAATGGAACAGAACCGAATAGAATAGAATAGCAGAGTGCTTCCAAGTAGATAGAGTAGTGAATAAGTGTTATATCTTAATAAGTGTTATTTGTGTGAATAATAAGTAATCACCAGTGCGAATTTGTGAACTCTTGCTTGTTGTGAATTAAAGTTGTAATCTCTAGAACTTGCGTTGTGTTTTTATTTGCAAAATCCATTACGAAATCTAGAAAGCATGTGTATATGTATACTTTATATCTACAACACTGTTACGATTTAAACAAAAATCCAATTTCAAAAAATACCTCATTTTGCAATATCCTGTTTCCATTAAATTGCAAATACTCAGTCAATTGTAAAATACCACAAATTGTATCGTTTCAATTTTCTTATTTTTTTTTACTAAATAATGCAACAGCCGAATTACGCAATTAAGAACAATTTATTTTTTAACTAATACTTAAACTTATAACTTCATGTAAAACTTCATGGAAAATTACCTAATTAACACCATAATATATTTGTTTTACATAAAAACACCATATTACATATTCCTATAATAACAGATTAGTCGATATCCAATTTCTTAAAATTCCCCTCAACGCCATACAAATCGGAGGCATCCTTCGGCTTTCCTGGTCGAATTTTCTCATTAATTTTATGTATTCTTTCGAATTCCAATAACTCTTGCCGATTCTCTCGTAATTTCTTATAATATATCTCTAAAAATCACAATTATACTGATTATAAGTTTACTTGAAAAATTACATGTTCAAACCTTTTTTTGTCATAACATCTGCATCGGGTCCACCATAGTCTTTGGGTAGTATTTCTTTTGGTACAATTTTATAAAAATTCTCCAAATTGTTATGTAGTTGTAAGACACTTTGCATTTTCTCATTCATAAAGGGAATAAAAAGCGCCAATATCTTACCCATGAAGGGTACGGTGTTAACAACATGAATACCGATTACTCGCTGGAGAGCTGCATCCTAGGAAATAGGTTTTTTATGTAAGTTAAATTAAAGTTAAAAAAAGTATGTACCTGTATAAAACACATGAGTTTCTTCAGAAGCATAATTCCAATGCTAGCTACATGTGACAAACTGAAACCTTCGAGATCGAAAACATATATATATCCTGGTTGGATTCCACTTTCGATCATCCAGCGGTTAATAACCATGAAAAATCTAAAAATAAAATCTTAATAAAATCTTAGGAAATAAATGAATCGTAAGCTCAACATTTTACTGTACTAGATACTATTAGCTTTCCTATATAGGGCTAGAAATCTGAAACAGTTAAACTGTATGACGGCTTAGCCACTGAAAACGAAAAACATCCAAAACCCAAAATTTACTTTTTATATTTTATTTCCCAAATTGCAGCTATGATATCTAAAATGTTCTCAATCTTTCTGTAGAATGTTATAAGGTATAAATTTAAAACTCATAAAATTACATATTTGATTAAAAAAAAAAAACAACCCATAAAAATTAAAATTTTTCACGTAAATTCTCTAATCGCAGATACATGTGTGCAAGTATTCAAACTTGAACGCATCGAAAACTCTGTCACTTTAAAAGCTAACCTATGGATATGGTTTCGGATACGGTTTGTGCAATTGGAAAGAGACATTAGTAAACAAAATACGTACATATTACTTAAAGATGAAATGGAATATTCATAATCGATTCGACTTTTATACTATTACGCACATTCATGGTAACTTTGTGAAATGCCATTAATAATGATTGTGTAAGTCGGAGTAATGTATATTGATGCTTGAGGAATGATGTGAAACCGAAATTTTCTGTTTTCGTTCATTATTAGAAATAATGACATTATTAATAACCGTGTAAGTGCCGAGTTAAAAATATGGCGACGCAAAGTCGTAGTGCTGCCATGAACAGGCAGAATAGATTTTCAAATCAAAATCCACCAAATCAAGCAGCGCAGCCGACTGCGGAGCACACACCGCACAGAATCGTTGAAGTGCGAGGGTATTTAAAAAAATGTGTAAGGGCCTTGCGGCCGAAAAAGTATTGTTTATTGGGTATACACATGTGTGTAAAATTTGAAAAAAATCGGTTAATTTTTATTTTAAATTTGTATGGGAGCCCCACGAACCCAGGGCCCGATCACTTCCAAATTTTAAAAGAAAGTATTGTCACCGGAAATACACATGTGTACAAAATTTCAGGAAAATCCGGCTTTAGAAAGTGCATGTGTGTAAAATTTTAAAAAAATCGGGTAATTTTTATTTTAAATTTGTATGGGAGCCCCCCGACCCCGGGGCCCGATCGCTTCAAAAATTTTACAAAAAATTTTGTCCATTGGAGATACACATGCGTATAAAATTTGAAGAAAATCGGGAACTTTTTTCATAAGATTTGTATGGGTGCCCCTCCGACCCAGGGGCCCGACCTCACCAAAATTTTTACAAAAAGTGTTTTCCATCGGAGATACACATTTGTATAAAATTTTAAGAAAATCGGGTAAATTTTTTAAAATATTTGTATGGGAGCCCCCCGACCCCGAGGGGCCTGAAATTTGATATGATGATAAACTTTTCTTATTATTAACATATTATTTGTCTATGTCAGCTATCCGCTGCTTATCGATTAAAGCACGGCAACACTTCACCGAATTTTACAAAAATTCTAGTAAATCTCTCACATTACAGCAGCTGACACTGAATATTCATTCAGACCGGTTTTTGTCAGGACAACAAACTTCATTAGAAATGTATGTTGAAAACTTTTCACACGCCCATAGACGAACACGCGCACACAGAACACAGTCATTATAGTATGATATGATCTGATGCCGCTATATGGATAAAAATTGTATGGGAGCCCCCCGATCCCGCAGGCCAATCACTCTCAAATTTTATCAGAAAGTATTGTCATGGGAAATACACGTGTGTGTTTGAATAAAATCGGACTTTAGGAAGTGTGTTAAAAATTGATCACAAGGTTCTGCCCACCAGCCAGACAGCCAGTCAGCCACGGGCATGCGAAGTTAATATAAAAATAATAATATTCGGCGCGACAGACCATTGCGGTCCAAGGCCTAACTTCTCGCGACCATTTGTGCTGCGCATGTTAATTTTTGGACACAAATGGGAAGGGACCTACAATTTAAGGCCGGATCCGAACGGCGTATTGAGAAGCTTTCCGTGACAAGGTATTACTCTCGGAACGTTTGTCACCCATTCGCGAGAGGTGGGACACCGTGAAAAATACTTTTTGGTGTTGCTGGGATTCGAACCTGAACCTCCTGCTCAGCAGCCATGTGCACTTCCACTGAGCCACGGCGCCCACCGAAGTAAATATAGAGAATTTAATAAAAAACTCCCGTAGACACTCATCATTTAGCACTTTCATTTTACTCGACGACATATACCTTAAAGCCCGTACCACACTACTTCAGCTTACATTTTGGCTGGCAGCTTAATTTTGACATTTCCGCATTGGCAACTGAAAGATTACCAAAACGCATGGAGGAGGGCAGTGATACGATGCGTGTCACACTTCTTTCGTCGTGGTCTTTCCCCTTATGAACATCGCATTAGGTTCTAGTTTTGCCTGTGACAACATTTCTAGCACATTCTGTTTGTCTAGAGAGATGTTCGCGCCGAATTTCCAAAAGTCGAAGAGTAATGACCAACACCTTAACGTTGGTATTTTTTTAAATATGGACTCTAGCTTTTACCAGTATTTGTTGGAAACTAAAAAAGCTTTGTAATAAAAAGAGACTTTCTTTTGAAAAAGGCCTGACCTCATAAAAAGCAAAATACTTATATTTTGTATATTATTATTACATAATATAATGTAAAAATACTATTACTACTTTTGTTATCCAGTTAACTTTATAATTTAAATAAATTAACTTTTGTTTTTTCGCGTTTACCAAGGAAATCTACTTAATTGCGACCATTTCACATTTGATTTGCGTTTACGTTGTACGATTTTTAAAAGGAAAATTTTTAATCCGTAAAAATATGAATAAAAACTTCGTTAACTACTGGGTAATAAATAATAATAACAGTCCTTTTGTTTTAAGGTCGGGCCTATTTCATAGATTAGCCATAAAAGAACTTACAACTTTGTAGTGTCAGCGAAATTGTAATTAAAAGGATCGGTGTCTGTAAACTTGATAATAATAACTTGATATCCTTCTGGAGTTGTTTTATCCAAAGGTACAACACCGCTATAAATAAATGAAATGACAGTTTTAAAGTTCTCTTTCAAAGTCTGACTTCTTACATCGTCCTCATGGCTCTTTTCAGTTCCTCACGCTCTACATCATAATTCCAGAAAAACTCCGGACAATGCGTGTACATTGTGAGAAAATTGTCAACCTTTTGCTTGGCCATTTGCATGCTGTTTCCAGATGCATAATAAAATAATATCACTTCCTCTTCGGGCAGCTCTTCCATATGCGGTTGCGCTCGAATCCAATCGACTAATTTCAAAACTTCATCTCGTTTTATTTCGGGAAATTTCCGATACTGCATTTCAAGATTAGCTGCCTTCATAGTTGTTTTTTTAAAAAAAGAATAGCCAGGCACTTGCACTTTTAATTCACAAACTCACTGGATAATGACCCGTTGTTGGTTAGATAATTTTGCCGCTGTAGGTGACTCTCAAAATATGATTGCAATCAACTATTGACTTGTACTGGATACGTTTCGTTGTTGAATATGTGATCTGTGCTGTATTTATAGGTTCATTACCAACTTTCTTTCTTTGATCTTACTAGGAGCCAAGTCCCAAGATTACATTATCAATATTGGGATTGGTAGTCACTACAGTCATTACACGTAACACTCTTATATCGCAAGATCTATAGTCGGTAGTTAACAACTAACACATAATAAATTTTTTTCGTCAGACAATTTTATTTTATAAATTGATATGTGTATGCAAAATGATACGAAAAGTATGTACATCTACGTATTTTCTACATAGTCTGTAGATAAAGTATCAGTCAGCGACTGCTGGCCTAATATAGCTTTGTTCTTACATATATTTTTCACCTTTTTTCGGAAAAAGCAAATAAACATAATATATTAAATTGTATTGCAAAAATTATACCCACCATGTGCTGCTGACCCAAGTCCAAGAGACCATGTAATAGTAATAATTATAGTATTTTATTATTTAAACGCAAAGTATATTGGTCGGACAAACGATATGCATGCACCTTTGTCTCTATAGTTTTATAATTTCAATCGTTTGCACGTGGTTTATCGACTTCTGATTGACTAAGCTGGCTACATAAGTGCAATTTCTGCTAATTATTTTCAGTTATGAGTTAAGAAGTATATATATTTCAAGTTTATTAAAAAAATGAAATATCAAGAAAAACAATCAAGTGTGAGCATTTTTTAATTGCCGCAGCCATAGGAGCCATTATAATATAGTACTTATATATATAGTTGTCGTGTGTTGGTGTGACAATCAGAGAAAAACCACACCAGAACCCTCAGACCGTCGGTCCATTGTACTCGTTCCCAGTCAGTTCACTATTCAAATCTCTTCGTTACCTTTAGATAGGACTTGATTTAGTTTCAACGATCGAAGTTCTTCGTTCATCCTTAGCCTGAAAAAAGCAGGACAGCTACAAAGCAAATGTATAGTTATTTCTTCTTCCTCCAGACAGGACTTACATATTGGATCCAATATAATGGGCTGCAGTGGGCTTATTCTCACCACAAAACCAAACCAAAAGCTTAGTCAATTTCTTCCGCTGCCAGTAAGCTTGTAGGCGCATCTGATGGATGTTCGCGACAACGCACTCCATCTAGATCGTCGTACAAGGATCGGCGTACTGCGGTACGGACACTGAAGGCCCTCGGAGCAATTCCAGAGACCAACAGAACACCGAAGCAGTTCGCCAAGCTAAAAAGTCCTTTTTGACAAGCACGAACATAGGACCAGCGATGACTTGTATCGATTCAATCGATTCGATTTCAAAAAAACCTAAAGCACACTAAGTCACTCCATTGTTACATCTTAGATATCCTTCAGTGATCTCCTGAAGGACAAAATATTAGTCGCAGCGATAGATCGCACAAAGTCCAAAGAGCGGAGCACTTCGTACAACCACTTCCGCCGCACTGGACATTCTGTTCGACCTTACACCACTCGATATTTTAAGCAGGCAAGTAGCAGCAAGCTCGGCTATTCGCCTAAATGCTATCTCCCCAGTTGACTAAAAATGAAATCGGTCACTCTTTCTTTCGAAACCGACATATAGCTATCGCCGCTTCAATCTAATTAACTAAATCTTGAGATGGCAGATTAAGCAGTGTATTGAGAGCATCTGGTATGGTATTTCCCCATTAGTTCTGATGAGGTGTTCTTCCAAGCTGGCGTAATCTTTTTCATCTCTCCTATTCTTCTGGACTCTTCCCGAGAAGTTGGAAAATAACCTTTGGCCAGTCCATACCCAAAAAGGGCAAGCCGTCTTCACCTTCTTCGTGCCGACCCATTACACTTACATTCATTCTTTTTAAGGTCATGGGAACGCTGATCAATTTTCAGCTAACGAAATATCTTGGAAGTAACGAAATCCTTAGTGACCGGCAGTATGTTTTCGTGGGCAACGTTCTACTGGTGATTTGATGGTATATCTCACCGAACAGTGGAACAGTTTGCCATCATGCTCATTTGTCCAAAATTCGTGCTTATGGAGTCGATAAAAAAACTGATTCATTGGATTAGAAGCTTTCTTATGGACCGCTCAATTCAAGTTGTATTGGTCGATTTCAAATCTAAAGAGCATCACTTAAATGCTGGCGTTCCCCAGGGCTCTGTTTTGTCCCCGACACTCTTTATCATTTTTATTAATGATCTCATTACCTCTAATCCAATTCACAATTTTGCCGATGACAGCACTCGCAGCTTCTCAAATAAGTTTGAGTAACGTCCCTCTACTTCTCATGTGGAACTCAAACAACTACTTATGTTAAACACGTTAAATTCGGATCTGGATAGCATAGTAAATTGGGGAGAAAATCGAGTAGAATTTAACGCTCCCAGGAAGATCTTTTTGGTAATAGTATAGATCTTTTTCTCAGACCTAAACAAAGTGCATTGAAGGATTTGCCGCAGATTCCCCTACAATTCATCCACTCTTCGTGATCGTCTTTGATTGTACATACCTCGTTTCCGTATACCATAGTTGAGTTGAGGTGATTATATATTCATTAAAGGTCACGTAAACGACAGTCAAGGAGGAAAGAGCAAAGCGAGCACCATACGCGTACTACTTCAAAAAATGTAGGTCTATTACACAGTCGAAAAGCAATACGAATGTTCCCACAAAAATATATTTTTGTTGGTGTAAGCCTAAACACTTAGGGAGGTCGAGGAACAGCGGATTATTGTTATAAAGCAATTATTCAACACGGTAAGCGCGAATTATTTTGCTGCGTTAGCGGGGAGAGGAAGATATTTAATTTTACCAAGCGGCAGAAAAACGCGTCCGTACTGGTCGGCAGTTGAATGAAGATGGGAAGTACAAGAGCATGATGATTCAATTGCTCTTATATTCCAATGGATGGAGCATGGAAGAACACCGTAGTAGCACGAGATCCGACAGTAAAATGTTATTGGACACAATGGAACTCATTAAAAATGAAAGATATGCTGCTCCTAAGACTTTGAGAATCTGTCGATGGTTAGAGTACCACATCAATGTTATTGCTACCGACGAATTTGGTAAACGAGGTTCTTCACGAAATACACAGTGGAACATCAGGAGAACATTTGGGCATAAACAAGACCCTAGATAAGGTAATAAATCGATTCCTTTGGTTCAATTGCGGCAGAGATGTTGAAAACTGATCACGAACGAACGAACAACTAGAGAGGAAAATGCATCGATACGAGGTTGTAGCGCCATTAATTGAGCAAGTTGCAAAAGAAACTGATCAAATACAAAGGATGATACATGTTCATGCAGTAGTAAGGATGAACGTGGATGCCAGCAACCTGATGGGTGCTCGATACGATCTGCATGGGATCTGTGGAGGATTTCAGAGGAAGGGAATTTCGTCCGGCTTTACAATTCCAAGAGAAGAAAAGGGAAATCTACGAAATTATGGCAAAGTATGGAAGGCCCTTACAAGATCATTAAGGTGATCAACGATGTAGTATATCGGATTCAACAAAGCGGATAGGGATAATGGTACGATAATTGATTTAGTAAACTTAACAGCGCCACCTGTAGACAATTTCAGTACTATTGTACATGCAGGTTATATGAGACACGTATACAAAATTATATGTAGAACTTATACAAAAAATTGTATCTGGATTATGCCAGTATGTCCTGGTATTTGCTAGATGGTTCGAATGGAACAGAATAGAATAGAAAAGAATAGAACATTCTGGAAACTCTTGATTTGTTATAAATACCCAGTTTGTTGTCATTTGAATTTGTACCAGAGTACTTGCAAGTAGATAGAGTAGTGAATAAGTGTTATACTCTTGCTTGTTGTGAATTAAAGTTGTAATCTCTAGAACTTGCGTTGTGTTTTTATTTGCAAAACCCATTACGAAATCAAGAAAGCATGTGTATATGTATACTTTATATCTACAACACTGTTACAATGTTAAAAAAAATCCAAAATATTACTCATAATCCATAATTAATGTCTTCAAGCTGTCCTTCTCTTCTTCTTCTTCTTCTTCTTCTTCTTCTTTTTATTCTTGAACGATTTGGTGGTGTGGTGCTGTATGTTGCTTTGTGTAGTCTCTAGTGGGGCGGTGGTGAAACCCTCACCACAACCCACAGAATCTATCCCATATCACTCTGGGCCATCTTTACTGTTGATGCGCTCAAAGGCTTAAAACGTTTTGCCCAAATTTCAGCCCAAAGCTAGAACGCATGTTGCACGAGTAATTACGACCGCGCTTCTTAGTGCAAAACACATTATTTTCCAGAGCTACATGAGAGGAGCTTAAGTGCCATTATAAGGTGTTGGAAATTTCGTTTGGCTGATACTTTCTGTATGCCAGAGGGTTCGTTAGATGTCCTTGAAAAATGTGTCTGTATGTGTATGAGTTGTTTTTTGAAAATTGGTCATTGATTAGTATGTACGTATATTGCTGACTTTCAAAAAATAACGAATAAATTAATTTAACAAAAAATTTGCAATAAAATCTCTTTGAATGTCGTATAAGTGTTAAGCGGAACAAAGAGCGTAAAGCAATCTTTGCACGATAATTATTTAAATTCGAAGATATGTATGCCCAATCTAATCCTGTTATATATGTAAATACATACTTATAAATATTTTTTTTGATAAAAAATTAAAAAGCTATACCCTAGCTATACATATACATTAGAAATTGAATTGAAAACGACAAGGTATATAGAGTACATTTTGCAATGCAAAAGTAATTATGTAAAAGGAAACCATCCACTTTGAGGCTAAGTGGGGGTATACCTACCGGAACCGGTCCAAAGTCGTGAAATAGTTAGAGTAACGGCTATTCTCTAACGTCTGGTTTGTATGAAATCATCCGCTTATCAACCCAAAATTAACAATGGTATGGAACGTTGGGATTTTAAAACCACAGCGTTTTATAAGTGAAACTGGAACTTTCCTTTTTTGGAAGGCCTGATTTCAAAATTTGACTGTCAAAGATATAAGAGGCAGTAAGCAACAGGCTATGGGTCATGATTTGCTTATAAACGCGTCATCATTGGAGGAAATCAAATTGTCTCAGTTTATTGTGCGTCTTTTTTAGAAGAACGACTTGGATTTGAATTCTACAGTAATTTCTGTAACCTCCGTTTTGGAAAGGCATTCTAAGGTCGTTTCTCAGCTCACTATTTTAGAGGCAGTCGATCATTTATTGAGTAGGACTGATTTGAATGATTAGAATATAGCTTTTTAAACAAAAAGTGTCACCATATTTGGCTCTACAAACGGGGTCTGGCCCTGATCTCCCGGAAAAACCTCTCCACGGGCACCCGATTTCGAGCTGATGCCACCCAGTTTGGAATTCATTAACTGCGGGGGTATTGGTCTATCCCATTCTTCCAGTGTAAGCTTCTTTGCTGACATTTTTTAAAAAGCCTATCGCAAACGATTTTCAGAGTCGGATCATCTTCACGCATGCGAGGTAGGTGTGTCGTGCCCAGTGATCTCATCATTATAGAGCCTTCGGAATCGGCATACGTCATTCCTCACATACGGGGCCAACAATTATCCGTACGACTTTTCTCTCGAACGCGGCTAAGAGGTCAGAATGCTCTGCTAAGCACCCAAGTATCGGATCCATATTTAAGTACTGGTATGACCATTGTCTTATACACCAGAAGCTTGGATGTTATGGTTAAATTCCTGTATTTGAAGAGTCTTGACAAACTAAAGTATGCTTTGTTATCATTGAGTTACCGTTATCGGCGGCTACAGTTGACCCGAGATAGTTTAAGGATTGCACCACTTCAAATTCGCGCTCCACTATTTGAATTGAGGGACCAATGTGGCCAGCCGTGGCCACCATATACATTGTTTTGCTCTCATTTATGTGCAGCCCCAGATTTCGTGCCATCTGCTCGATCTGGATGAAAGCTTCCTGTACAGCTCTTTGGTTTCTACCAACGATGTCGGTGTCGTCTGCGTAAGCCAGTATTTGAATGGACTTATAGAGGATTGTTCCTCTCGCCGTTACGTCAGGGTCTCTGATTACTTTCTCCAACGCCAGGTTGAAGCGAACGCAGGTCAGTCTATCCCCTTGTCGAAGCTCATAACATTGGTCATGATCAACCAACATAGTCGTGTCAGTTTATATGGGATGCCGAATTCTCTCGTGGCTTTTTAAAGTTCTACTCTGGCTATGCTATCATAGGCGGCTTTAAAGTCTATAAAAAGATAGTGTAGTGAGTTTTGAAAGTTTAGACATTTTTCCATCACCTGCAATGGTGTGGACCAATGATGACTTTAGGGTTGGTTCTATGACATTTTCTAGAAAAACATTTGCTAGAAAAACATTTTCTCGAAAAACATTTTCTCGAAAACATTTTCTCGAAAAACATTTGCTCGAACGTAATTTTTTGGTAAAATAAATAACCGAAAAATTTTAAAAAAAACTCTCGTTTCGCGAACAAAAATTACTCGCGATAGTTTTTAGAAGGATGAAAACATAGACTATTTAGTTTTCGAGAAAATGTTTTTCTAGCAAATGTTTTTCGAGCAAATGTCGTTTTATACATTTTCTAGCAAATGTTCTTCGAGTAAATGTTTTTCGAGTAAATGTTTTTCGAGTAAATGTTTTTCGAGAAAATGTTTTTCTAGCAAATGTTTTTCGAGTAAGTGTCTGGGTACCGACTTTAGCGTATGGGGCTATCCTGTCTTAAATGATAGAGGAGAAAATCTTATACGCGGTAATCAACAACCTTATACAACGATAATTGCTGCATGTTGTGATATCTCCTTTCTTATATATGGGGCACAGGATGCCTCTTCGCCAGCCTTATGGCATCTCTACTTCCTCCAATACTTGCACTATTAGTTCATCAATTGCTTGGTGTATTGCGGGACCTCCTGTTTTAATCAGCTCCGTGGGGATACCAACTCATCCTGGAGCCTTATTATGTTTTTGAGCCGATTTATCGCTCTGCTAACTTCGTCTATGCTTGGTGGCGGCAGCATTGTGTGGTCTTCGGTCATTGGTGGAGTCTCCAGTTCCTTAGTTAGCTGGCTATTAAGCATGAAAGTGCTCTTCCCATCGCTCTAAGATGCCTTTGAGATCGGCGATCAGATTACCCTCTTTGTCTTTGCAGTATGTGCAATGCGTGTATATTTCGTCACACCGCGGACTCTTTGGTAGAAGTTCCGCGCCTGGTGCGGTCCTCGCTCTCTGTATTGTTCTAGTTGACGGACGAGATTCTTCTCCCAGGCTGCTTTCTTTCGCCGGTGAACTGTTTTTTCATATCTTCTGAGCTCTTTATATTCATCTTCGCGTGTTCGCGTTCTATGAGATTGTTGCAATGCTCGGTACGCAACATTCTTACGTTCAATCGCTAGCTCAGCCCCAGGACTAACTTTCCCTGCATTAAGGGCGAGTCCTATTGCTTGACCGTGGTTGTTTCTAGTCTCTTCGTTGCGAAGGGCAGCCGTGTTGACTCGAATCTGATTCGCGGATGCTGTCTTTCGTGACGTTGCAACCCGCGCTCGGAGCGCCATACCAACAAGATAGTGGTCCGAGTACTACCCCAGAATGATTTTTACGTCATACTGAAAACAGGCATGGAGTCGTCGTTCGAATTCTTCTTTTCCATCATCTGGGAATCCTCTGTAGGTCCGTGAACGTTTATGAGGCTTATGTTTTTAAATCTACCCCGCACGCAAACGGTGCATAGCAGTTCATTTACTGCTTTAAAGCCGATTACGGTGGGTTTCATTCTTTAGCTGACTAGAAACCCCACCCCGACCACATGATGTCTAGCATGACAGCTGTAATATATGTCATATTCTGATTTTTGTAAGACACCATTCCCCGTCTACCGCATCTCTGAATTGCTGTTATGTCAGCATTATATTTGGACAGGGTATTGACTAGCTGCTGTGCAGCTCGAGCTCTATAGTCTATACAGTGAGTGCATTTTGTAATATCCTTTGTCCATTAAATTGCAAATACTCAGTCAATTGTAATACCACAAATTTCTTTACAATTTTCTTATTATTTTTACTAAATAATGCACAATTACAACAACAACAATTAATACCAATATATTTGTTTTACATAAACATTTGTGGAACTAACACCATATTACATATTCTTATAATAACAGATTAGTCGATATCCAATTTCTTAAAATTCCCATCAACGCCATACAAATCGGAGGCATCCTTCGGCTTTCCTGGTCGAATTTTCTCATTAATTTTATGTATTCTTTCGAATTCCAATAACTCTTGCCGATTCTCTCGTAATTTCTTATAATATATCTCTAAAAATCACAATTATACTGATTATAAGTTTACTTGAAAAATTACATGTTCAAACCTTTTTTTGTCATAACATCTGCATCGGGTCCACCATAGTCTTTGGGTAGTATTTCTTTTGGTACAATTTTATAAAAATTCTCCAAATTGTTATGTAGTTGTAAGACACTTTGCATTTTCTCATTCATAAAGGGAATAAAAAGCGCCGATATCTTATCCATGAAGGGTACGGTGTTAACAACATGAATACCGATTATTCGCTGGATAGATGCATCCTAGGAAATAGGTTTTTTATGTAAGTTAAATTAAAGTTAAAAAAAGTATGTACCTGTATAGAATACATGAGTTTCTTCAGAAGCATAATTCCAATGCTAGCTACATGTGACAAACTGAAACCTTCGAGATCGAAAACATATATATATCCTGGTTGGATTCCACTTTCGATCATCCAGCGGTTAATAACCATGAAAAATCTAAAAATAAAATCTTAATAAAATCTTAGGAAATAAATGAATCGTAAGCTCAACATTTTACTGTACTAGATACTATTAGCTTTCCTATATAGGGCTAGAAATCTGAAACAGTTAAACTGTTAGACGGCTTATCGAGAACCCAAAAATTTGTTTTTTATATTTTACTAGCGGAAATACCCCGCGTCTCCCGTCTGCTCCAATCAACTGACCACCCGCCCATTGACCACCCACCAACAATTCCAATTCCATTTGACTACCTCAGCCACCCAGAAACCTATAGAAACGATACTTATATCAGAAAAAAATAAATACGTGTCGGAATCGGAAGAAATGGTCGTGAGTTCATACAAACATCCTATGGAAAGCAGCACAAAAAACAGTTTTTCCAGAATTTTCCAATTTTTCTTTCAGTAAAACCTTATTCGGACTATGGCGAACATTTAAAAATAAAAATGATCCAAATCGCTCCATCCATTCTCAAGTGATGCGGTTACCAACAAACAGCATTTCATTTTTATTTCTATAGATTCCCCAAATTGCAGCCATGATGTATCATCTAAAATCTTCTCAATCTTTCTGTAGAGAAAAGTTGAAAGTTGGTACCTCTACCGCTGTTTTAACTGTACCAATGGACGAATGGAGTGAAGATAGCATCCACACATCTGTCGAAGACTTCTGCGAACTGACAGATAAAATGAACTCGTCCTTAATTACGTGCGCAGTGCGCACAGACGACAATATTGGGCAATACCACCATAGATTGTACCTTCACCAGACACATTTATTTTGATATTATGCCTTATGCATCTTATTTCTTATATCACAGGCCAATGTTAAACTAAATTGTGGTCGAATCTAATATTCGGGCTCCAGCTCTAGCATTCATACAAAACCAAGGAGGACACTTTGAGCACCTGTTATAACTGTTGTATAACCTACAAAATTATTTTTTTTCCTTTGCTTAAAGCAAAAAAAAAAACATTTTTTAAAATTTTACCTGGTACAGTTTTCCGCAAACTCTTTGTTGATTTTTATTTTTATTATTACGTTCATAAGAAAAAAGTAATAAAATGTTATACATTTTCTGAAGAAAATTGACCTCAAAGTCAAAAATTAGCATGGGTAAGAAAACTGGAACAGGAATTGAAGTTGGATATCTGAAGACTCAAATAAGATATCAATTCCATTAAAACGCAGTTACAAAGGCTAGTATTTGTTCTAAAAATAAGATCCTGAACGAAGTTTTTACCATTAGTATTAAGAGAGCAATTTCCGTTAACATGGGTCAGGGTACAACAAAGTAAGCTTTTTCTTAAATCCCCTATAAATGACGTCAACATCGAAGATAGACCCTTACTGTAGAACAATTTAGAACAATGTAGAACAAAATTCTTAGAATATACCCATTTCCTCATTTCCCAAATTATCCTTGGCGAATAAGGGGACACCTTGTGTAGTACTAAATAAGTTATATGACTTTTGTACATACATCGCCTAATAACATAATTGCCGTTGTCTGTTTGTTTGTCTGTATGGATATAAAACTTTTACGTCGCCTCATCCCGCTTAAACCACTATATGTTTCGAAGCCATATTTACACCATGTTATATTTTTGTGCTCCGATAGCACTGGAGTCGATATATTTACGAAAATTTGTGTATGGTTGGATTTGGTTCATATTCACGTTTGGTGCTCCGATGAAAAATGGTTAGGTGGTAGGAAAAAATACAGGTAATCGTCATATCCGAATTTTGTCTTACTTACTCGAAAGCATCGTTTTGGCGTGACAACGTCTCACTACAAGGGGTACATGTTCAAAAAGTAAAATGTTAAGTGTCCAATGTTATAAGACACTCTTAATATCACTTTTTATTTTTATTTTTTCAACAGTGTATTATAACTTTATGTATCGTTTCCTATAGTTATATTTTATATGTGCATAACTATATATGTATGTATTATTTAGTATCATTATTGTAAGTGAAACTACTTTATCAATTCTGGAATATGGTTATTATGGTCTGGAATTTCGGGAATAAAGCAATTTCTTAAGCGATTCGCATGAAATTCGAAATGTAGGACTAAGATGCGGCTATAAGACTTGTGCCTATGTGTATTCTGGAATATTGGTCATTATGGTCAGGAATTTTTGGAACTATATCATTTTGAGATGTCCGCTCGTGTATCCTTTCCACAGACAAGAAGATCTTTGTTTTCACGCTCAAAACCCACGGCCGTTTCGCCGACACAGCCTACCCGGCTCTTTTTCTCGAAAGAAGTTCACAAGACCGAGTCGTTGGTGCTATATGTCACTTTACACACGTTGCTTTTTCTCTAAGTGGGTGTAATTTAATTTTTTATAAGGCATGTTATTATTATTACAGTTTTAAATTTAATTTTTGGTATATTAAGTTAGGGAACAAAAAAAAAACAAGAACGAAAGGAAACCAAAAGAAAAATAAAAAGAAAAATTTAAAAGAATTCAATTTGTAACACGTTGTAACAAAGAATCTAGCAGCCAAACGTTTCTTCTACCACCTCTGTCAAGCATTAATGCAACGGCTGAGCTCTATCTTGAGGTTTTCTTTCTTTTTTTACCTTTTTTCTTAAAGTTCGTTGTGTACATCGTTTTATTCGTTTGTTTTCGTTGGGGACAATTGAAGGTTTTGGGCCCTCTACTTCTGCACTTGATACACTCTCCGCCTTAGTTATCAGAAAATATAGCTTCGGCGTCGCTGCCCGAACTACTGCTCCGTTCTTTTTGAATTCTCTATATAGCCTACTCGTTGGCATGATTCTGTCGTTCGTTCTTTCGTCCTTTTGTCGTTCGTTCGTTCGGTCTTGCGATTAATTTTTAACCCACTTTCTAAAGCTTGATTTTATTGAAACTTTGCACACATGTGTATTTTCGCTCACAACACTTTCTGTTAAAAATTGGAAGTAATCGGGCGCCGACTTTTATCAAAATTAACCCGATTTTATTAAAACTTTGCATGCATGCGGAGATACGCTTAGAGAATTTACATGAAAAATTTAAATTTTTGTATTATATATCTACATCAATCTATATTAACTTCGCGTGCCCGTCAGTTTGTTTTCTGTTTTGGAATCTTGCGATCAATTTTTAACCCACTTCACAAAGACCGATTTTATCGAAACTTTGCACACAAGCATATTTCCGGTGACAACACTCCCTATTAAAATTTGGGAGTTATCGGGCACCGGGGTCGGGGCTCCAATACATTTTTTTTTTAGATTTACTCGATTTTCTTCAAATTTGTCTATCTCCGATGAACAACACTTTTTGTAAAATTTTGGAAGTGATCGAGCCCCAGGGTTTAGTCTGAATTTGTTGGAAACTAAAAAAGCTTTTTAAAAGGGAATTTTTTAATCCGTATAATATGCATAAAAACTTCGTTAACTACTGGATAATAAATAATAATAACAGTCCTTTCGTTTTTGAGGTTGGGCCTATTTCACAGAGTAATCGTAAAAGAACTTACAACTTTGTAGTGTCAGCGAAATTGTAATTAAAAGGATCGGTGTCTGTAAACTTGATAATAATAACTTGATATCCTTCTGGAGTTGTTTTATCCAAAGGTACAACACCGCTATAAATAAATGAAATGACAGTTTTAAAGTTCTCTTTCAAAGTCTGACTTCTTACATCGTCCTCATGGCTCTTTTCAGTTCCTCGCGCTCTACATCTAAATTCGAGAAAAACTCTGGAAAATGCGTGTACCTTGTGAGAAAATTGTTAATCATTTGCTTGGCCATTTGCATGCTGTTTCCAGATGCATAATAAAATAATATCACTTCCCCTTCGGGCAGCTCTTCCATATGCGGTTGCGCTCGAATCCAATCGACTAATTTCAAAACTTCATCTCGTTTTATTTCAGGAAATTTCCGATACTGCATTTCAAGATTAGCCGCCTTCATAGTTGCTTTTTAAAAAAAGAATAGCCAGGCACTTGCACTTTTAATTCACAAACTCACTGGATAATGACCCGTTGTTGGTTAGATAATTTTGCCGTTGTAGGTGACTCTCAAAATATGATTGCAATCAACTATTGACTTGTACTGGATACGCTTCGTTGTTGAATATGTATGTGCTGTATTTATAGGTTCATTACCAACTTTCTTTCTTTGATCTTACTAGGAGCCAAGTCCCAAGATTACATTATCAATATTGGGATTGGTAGTCACTACAGTCATTACACGTAACACTCTTATATCGCAAGATCTATAGTCGGTAGTAGTAGTTGTTAACTAACACATAATACATTTTTTTCGTCAGACAATTTTATTTTATAAATTGATATCTGTATGCAAAATGATAAAAAAAATATGTACATCTACGTACATAGTCTGTAGATAAAGTATCAGTCAGCGACTGATGGCCTTATATAGCTTTGTTCTTTACCTTTTTTCGAGAAAAGCAAATAAACATAATATATTAAGTTGTATTGCAAAAATTATACCCACCATGTAATATAAACTGATATAAAATTTGGTTTTTGCTGTGCTGACCCAAGTCCAAGAGACCATGTAATAGTAATAAATATAGTATTTTATTATTTAAACGCGAAGCATATTGGTCAGAAAACGAAATGTTTTGTCTCTATAGTTTCATAATTTCAATCGTTTGCACGTGGTTTATCGACTTCTTATTGACTAAGCTTGGCTATATGAGTGCAATTTCTGCTAAATATTTTCTGCTAATATTTATTTCAAGTTTATTTAAAAAAAAAATTTAATATCAAGAAAAACAATCAGGTGTGAGCATTTTTTAATTGCCACGACCACAGGAGCCGTTATAATATAGTACTTATATATATAGTTTTCGTGTTGGTGTGACAATCACAGAAAAACCACATCAGAGACTTCAGACCGTCGGTCCATTGTACTCGATCCCAGTGAGTTCGCTTTTCAAATCTGTTCGTTAACTTAAGATAGCGAAGACTTGATTTAGCTTCAACGATCGAAATTCTTCGATCGTTATTATATTCCTTCCAAAGCAGGACAGCTACAAAGCAAATGTACAGTTATTTCTTCTTCCTCCAGACAGGACTTAAATATTGGATCCAATATAATGGGCTGCAGTGGGCTTATTCTCACCACAAAACCAAACGAAAAGCTTAGTCAATTTCTTCCGCTGCCAGTAAGCTTGTAGGCGCATATGATAGATGTTCGCGACAACGCACTCCATCTAGATCGTCATACAAGGATCGGCGTACTGCGGTACGGACACTGAAGGCCCTCGGAGCAATTCCAGAGACCAACAGAACACCGAAGCAGGTCGCCAAGCTAAAAAGTCCTTATTGACAAGCACGAACAAAGGACCAGCGATGACACTACGTCTAAGCGACAGAGATCGGTGGAGGAAATCGATTCGATTTCAAAAAGACCTAAGGTGCACAACACCAGCACACTTAGTCACTCCATCGTAACATCTTAGAGATCCTTCAGTGATGTCCTTAAGGACAAAATATTAGTCGCAGCGATAGATCGCACAAAGTCCAAAGATCAGCTAGTCTATGTATGAGCGGAGCACTTCGTAAAACCCCTTCCGCCGCACTGGACATTCTGTTCGACCTGACACCACTCAATATTTTAAGCAGGCAAGTAGCAGCAAGCTCGGCTATTCGCCTAAATGCTATCTCCCCAGTTGACTTAAAATGAAATCGAGCAATCCTCTATCCTAGCTATGTTCTTAGCTAAAATAGTACCAATCCCATTATAGCCACAGGAATTGGTGTTTTTCAACAGTAATAGTAGTGAGAGTACTTCTTGAACTAAGATATGAAACAACTATTGGTCCACGATCTATTCGAGTAAAACAATACTTTTTTTTCCAAATCAAATTTCCGGCAGGGCGGCAGTATGTTTTCGTGGGCAACGTTCTACTGGTGATTTGATGGTATATCTCAACGAACAGTGGAACCGATCTTTGGATCAATTTGGTGAAAGCAAAGCTGTTACACTCGATAATTCCAAAGAATTTGACAGAGTTTGGCATCATGCATTAAATGCTGGCGTTTCCCAGGGCTCTGTTTTGTCCCCGACACTCTTTATTATTTTTCTTAATGATCTCTTGTCCATTAATTCTAATACAATTCACTATTTCGCCGATGACAGCACTCTTTGAGTTTGAGTAACGTCCCTCTACTTCTCATGTGGATCTCAAACAACTACGTATGTTAAGCACGTTAAATTCTGACCTGGATAGCATAGTTAATTGGGGAGAAAACAATCGAGTAGAATTTAACGCTTCCAAAACCCATTACTGTCTCCTATCATCTAAGCGAATATTAAATCCAATACCATTTTCCATGAATGGCACTTGCATCGAGGAAACCGAAAAACTAGCAATTCTCGGTATGTGCGTTAACGACAGGCTTCGTTGGAATGACCACATATTCAGCGTCGCCAAAAATACTGCGAAATGTTTAGGTTTTCTAACCCGGTGAAAGAAATATTTCAATCCCGCTGATCTGGCTACTATCTAGGCTTTTATTCGTCCTAAACTTGAAAACAGTTGTCATATCTGGTCTGGTGCACCCAAGATCACCGGTGGCGAAAACATTCCGAAATCAATAGATTCGCTTGAACACCACATGAACGTTTCCTGCATGTCATCAGCGGTGGTCAAAAGAAATAGCCAGCTGCTTGCCACCTCTGCTTGAATTCAACCGCAATACCCGTGGCGCCCTAAATGCTCATGAAGCCTATCTTCGGACGTGCAGTTCAATTCAGAGATTCGTTCCTTAGTCGTACACACGTATGTGGAATGCTCAGTCCGTCTTTCTACATCCCTATAATCCACAGGCATTCAAAACACAAGCTCATAGACATCTCCTCTTTTATCCTCCTTTTTCTTAACGACCATGAAGTGCCAAGCATATAGCCGAGCATTATAAGGGTGCGAACGCCTTTTCGCGTGTGCAAATTATTAAAAAAAAATCTGCCGAGGTAGAGCGGAATAACCTTTCTAGTTTCCTGCCTTCTTACATAATAGTTTCAAATAATAATTTGTGAATAAAATCAAAATCATGCAACGTTTAATTTTTCTTATATTATTGGTCTTTTTATTTCCCTCTTAACTATAATATTTACAGATCGCAGAATTAAAAATTTTTCCTCTATGTGTTAGCAGGTCCACCTGAACCAGAACCAGCCCCGACAACTGAACTGCCTCCACCACTGCTTGCTGCGAAAATAGCTTGCAAATTACTAAGAAAACCCCAAGCTAAACCAATGATTGTGCCAAACAGTTCGAGCACATGAAAACCTGCGCTCTCACTGATCATCACACGTTCATTTGATGTTTCGATTGGAGACTCGTGTGTTACTCCTGATATCGGGGTTACTGTATGTTGATCTTCATCTATCCCATCACCGCTGAAGTTATCATTACGGAGCAAATGAGTTGTTGGACGCGATTTGGAATGTTGAGTCGCGGCAGGTACATTACCATGAATACGATTCTGAACTGTAGTTAATAGATTTCTAACCGGCTTTAGAACGATTAGACGCTGTTTTGCGCGATTCCATATGCCATTTGCGAATGATGTGGACCTAGCAGGAGAATCCTGATCTTCCAAATTGACGTTTTTAAAAATTTCTCCTGATTCTTGAAATCCAAGTGTGAAATCCAAGCTTGCGGGCAATGTTTTTTGTAAACTAGAACTTCTGATGTCGTGTTTGTTTTTCTCGTCGGTGCCTACTCCATCTGAATTAAGGTGCGTACTCTCATTACCCATATTTATGGTATTTTCAAACCTTGTCCGAAGATTTTCAACGATATTTTCTAATACCTCTCTAATCGGACTTGATCGATGTGGATGAATATTCTTTGTAAGTGAATCGTCTCCTTGAATATCCTCAAAGTCGAAATCGGGAAACTCATTTTGGGTTTTTTCTTTTGTCTTTTGCTGATTGACAAAACTTACAATATGCGTCGTTGGCGAAGACGATGGAAGTGATTCGCTTTTCCAAATGGATAACTAAAAATATAGACATACAAAAATGTATTCGGTAGATGCTTATAGTTATTATAATAAATGTTATAGCGCTGACCGCTGATACACGACACAATCTTTTGTGAGATTGCACAATCATGTTTATTCCGTTCACAATGCATGCAGTTTTAAACCAATGCTCTTTATTATTTATTAATTTTAACATATTTAGTGTAATATGCACAAACGAGTTAATTAACGACTGAACGACGAAACAAGAAAAAATAAAAAAATTCAAAATTATACAATCAAACATCAAAACCATATACTGTCATTCAATTTGCCCCAGCACGCCATTGATCATTCATGACTGTGTCGTATATGAATCTATTAGCTAAGAAACCTTAAGGCCTGTTGTACACTTCAACTAAGCTATGCGATCAATGTAACATGGTTTGTAAGGTGTGTTAACAATATCAATGGATGTATGAGCTTAGTTAAGGCTTAATACTTAAGTAGATGTATAGATTTTGGTTTTGGCAAAAAAAAAAATTTTGCTAGTTATGTTGGAAATTGTTGGAAGTCTTAAGTATTAATTTTTTTCATTGTGAGATGTGATAGCTCCCTTAGTTGACATTAGCACGCGAAGACAACTCGAAATAATACTGTTTTTGTTTAACAATAACAAACACATACTCGTACTCGTCAAGTAGCTAGAGTATTAAATGATCTCAACATTCATAAATCTGCTGGGCCTGATGGTGTTCCTGCTATAGTTTTGAAGAGATATTCTTCATCGTTGGCATTGCCACCCACTGCGCAGGTATTTCTATTTCTCTTTCTTTCTTTCTTTCTGAAGTCTTCCCAAGGAATTGAAAAACAGCCTTTGTCCAGCCTGTTCCTAAAAAAGGCGAACCGTCATCTCATTCCTCATACTGACCCATTGCGCTAACATCCATTTTTTTTTATAATGTACACACGCTAAAGGGATTTGCACTCTTATAATGCTTAGCACAGCGTGGGCGTTAGGAAATTAGTGAAATCTTTAGCGACCAGCAGTACGGTTTTCGAAGGCAACGTTCTACAGGTTATCTAACGGAAAAGTGGAACCAGTCACAAATTTGGTGAAAGCAAAGTCGTTGCACTCGATCTTTCCAAGGCATTTGGCAGAGTCTGGCATCAAGCTCGCTGTCGAAAATTAATACCTATGGAATTGGTAAGACCCTGCTTGTTTGGATCGTTCAATTTAGGTCGTATTGGACGGCTTCAAATCTAGTGTTCACCACATAAACGCCGATGTTCCCCAAGGCTCTGTTTTGTCTCCGACACTCTTTCTCACTTTCATTAATGATCTCCTTTCCGCTACGTCTAATCCAATTCATTCTTTCGCTGATGACACGAAAGTATAACAAGGTGGGAACTACACAATAGAGTATAATTTAACGCTTCCAAAACCTAATGCTGTCTTTTGTCGTCCAAGCGTATTTCCAACCCCCAACATTTATCCATGAATGGATCCTACATCAAAGAAACTAAAAAATTCGTAATACTCGGTATGTGCGTCAACAACAAGCTTCGTTGGAATGACCACATATTCGCCATTGCTAAGAATGCTGCGAAATGTTTAGGTTTCCTAAATCGGCATATATTCGCCATGAACTTGAATACAACTGTATTGTCTTGGCAGGTGCTCCCAAGACCACATTGCATCTAGTTGACAGATTTCAGAACAGCGCGAAAAACTAATAGTGGACAGTATTTTTATTGCAGCGGAGTGTTTCGCTTATACATAGACAAGCCGATCGCTGGACTTTGCTTAGTACCAGACCAACACACCGTACAGAAGTTTAGGTCGTATTTTTACCCAAATATAAAGCCAGTGAGTGATATGGGCTTAAAGACCCCATTTGTTACCGTAGGCTTTTTAACAGGAGAAGAGCGCTACTGTGGGTTTACGAACTCTTTCCTTTTTATTAGGTTTTCAGCTTAGATTTCAGTCCAGATTGAGAACCAGTTATTCAGCTTTATCAGAGATGATAAGTTTGTGCCCTTAATAGAGGTTGGGTCAACATGTGGACAACTTCTGTTTTGTGGGGGTTTACTCCCAGAGCACAACGATCTGCGCATCTAGTTAGCTTGTTAGAGCATTCTGTAAGAATTCTTTCAGGGTGTTATTTAATAGAATATTTTGTTGAGGCTCTTGTGGGTCTTTTGGGGATCTTTTAAGTGTCTTTTGAGATCCTATTTTGGGGTAATTTGGTGGTATTTCGGGGATCTTTTGGTGGTCTTTTGGAAGCTTTTGGGGTCATTTGATTGTCTTTTTGGTGGTCTTTTATGGGCCTTTTGTGGGTCTTTTAAGGGTATTAGGAGGAATGTTGTGGGTCTTTTCGGGATCCTTTTGTTGTCTTTTGCGGGCGTTTGTGGGTCTTTTAACTTTTATGGAATCTTTTGGTGGCGTTGAAAGCCTTTTAGCGTTCTTAATGCTTGCACGTATTAACGTATTGTCGCGGAATATTTCAAGAATATTTTATCAACAAAACGTCACAGATAAATTTACTCCTTCAGTCTTTGTTTTATTAATTTAATTGTAATATCGGTTACAACATAAAAGAAATGGTAAAGGTAACACGCTTGATGCTCAAACTTTTGAATAACATTAATAATATACTAATTGCTCAAGTCACTTGCCTTCACGCACGCACATTTAAGATTCTCAACGCTTTAAATATCATCAGAATACTAATTAAGTGATAGTGATTCTCAAACTTTGGACTCTCAAACGTTTAACAGAGACATAAACCCAATGTCAACCACTTTTTCAGTAATTCTCTAAATTTTAAATATAAATTGAGAAATATTTTCCCTGCAAGACAAGTAACATTAAAATAAATAATAAAAACTAGGGACAAACGCTCGTTTTTTTTAAAACCAACAAGAAGCAGAGTCAGAATATGAAGAACGCTAATTTCAAGTTTGCGAAAAGAAGCCGATGTTAGTTCCGTGGCTCCCTGGTTAGAGCACTGTGTTAAAGAAGATGTAGAAGTTTTGGGTTCGAATCTGCCCCGAGCCTTTTCAGTAGTTATTTTTTTATTTTTCTCCGCAATTGTACAGGGTACTCACTAACTTTAAATAGATTAAATGGAATTTTGTTAAATCTGACTTCTGGAAGCTGCGATTCGATTCTGAAATTTCTTTTTTATATTTTCTTAAAATGTAAATACCCACGTCTAATAAGGTTGTTATTCATCGAAGCTTCACTTATCAATCACTAGTTTCTCCTGTCTTTGCAAAAAAAGAGAAAAGGAAACTCACAAGAATCAATGCAATCACAAATCCTAGAGCACCACCATCGCCCTGATCAATGTTTAACCACAACATCCTTATGCGGATGGCAATTCTTGAAACTCTTGAAATGAACTCAAAATCACCCTTCAAAATTATTTTGCCGATCAAACTAACCGGTGGATTCGTACGTCGCGATTATTGTAAGCACAACGCAACGCAAAGAGGTACTCAAGCAAACTATTGTTTTGGACAATTTCACTTTTCAATATTGAGCGTTCCGTCGTTTACCAATTTCAATTGCTGGCTATTAAAAATTCAAAACGCATCGCGACTGTGTATGCAAATGTGAACTACGTACTCTCTTCTGAAGTGCTGGATCATACATATTTGTAGACAGATTTATAATATACCTACATACTTTTTTATATGAACGTCGTTTTTAAGCCCGATCGATTGGGCTTCGCATGCAGTTCCGATTTGGATTAACCAAAATTCCTCAAACTCGCCGCACATTTTCATGGTCAACTTTAACGAATTTTTCATCACTTTTTGGCATTCAGTTGCAAGGTGTCACTTGGTTTTGGTTTTTGTTTTGCAAAGGACCGTTTGTTTGACTAGACCACACTTACCGAACATTGCGCCACATAATTGTCGTACGGCCAGCACCCAATGCCCCAAAGACGAAATGTCCAAGAGCCGTAATTTGGACATACATATTTGTATGTAAGGTGCGACATTGTGTTTGGAATTCTAATTGCGGTTTAGTTCGATGGTGACATGGACGCTACTAAGAGCTACAACTATTTGGAATATGTATGTATGTATGTACATATGTGGAAGCATAACATTATCATTGCATCCACAGTTCCACACTGCTGCACCATTCGAGGATGGTTATTGAACCTTTGGGTTTTTTTTTTTCTAAAAGCAATGATTATGTGGGTTATAAATATTTGTTTACCTTTTCTTTCTGACCATAAGCCATTAATTATCAAGGTTTTTAATTCTTTTGACGTGACAACGTCTCACTATGGGGTGCTATTTCAAAAAGTCAAATGTTAAGTGATACAGTGCTCACACTGTTGTGAGACACTGTTACGAGACTCTGTTAGAAGTGCTCACACTGTTAAAAGTGCTCACACTGTTGCGAGACACTGTTACGAGACATTCGTATGAAACTCGGAATGTAGGACTAATATGTGACTATAAGACATGTTCCTATGGAAATTCTGGGATCTGGCCAATAGGGTCTGGGATTTTTGGAACCAAGCCATTTCTAAAGGGATTCGTATGAAACTCGGAATGTAGGACTAATATGTGACTATAAGACTTGTTCCTATGGAAATTCTGGGATCTGGCCAATAGGGTCTGGAATTTCGGGAAATAAGCAATTTCTCAAGCGACTCGTGCCTTTTAATTTAATCGTAATATTGGTAATATTTTATTTTTGTTTTTGTTTGAATTTCTTTTGCACCTAACTGATTTCTCCTAAGTGCTATAATTTTTGAGTTACAAAATCTCGCAAAACTGTCTAAGTAAACTGTCACTTCCGGCTGTCAGATTTCCGTCAAAATCATCTGGTCCCTCACAATTTATGTAAAAAGCTTAAATATGAGTTCTTGGTTCAAAAATATTAACATGTGAATCCATTCTTTTTGTTTTTAAATATCTAACACTTCTTACATTTTGCTATGGATAGAGGTCGCCATGAAGAACAACACAAAAAAAAATAAAAAAAAATGCAGTGTAATTATTTTCATAATGTGGTCCCGAGGATTGAAAGAAACTAATTTAAGTATTTCAGCAACGTCGATTTTGGGTCTGTTATTTTATTCAACCCGAGCGAGGCAGTGTACGTTAAAAATTTTCTCGGTGTTTTTTTATACAACCGAGGGGATTTTACTCTGTACTCTGTGTTTGTGAATTGTGCACGACACGGTGTATACACAGTTTCCTATTTTGACACTCAAATAAATATTATCGTAAGGGGGTGAGTAAGAGCGAGTATAGTTACCCAGTCTACAACCGTATATTTTTACACGGTACAACATTTGCTCGGTGTATTCCGGATAACTATATTCTCTCGCGTTGAATATAAGAATAGACCATTTATCAGGTGGATGTTCAAGACTTTTGCGAAGAACTGCAGAATATAACATAAGAACATTAAATGTCGTATTTTTTTTTGTTTTAGAAATCTGCGCTCGAGCTCGGATTTTTTCCCGAAAAACGAACACGGAAGCCGAGAATCTTTTGTTTAAATTGTTTTGTTGCATGTGTTGTTGTTGCAGTTAGAGGGGAAATCCGTTCTACCGTAGGTTGGTGTTTTTGGAAAAAAAACGAACAACTTGACAGCCAAAAAATCAATCTGCGCCAGATTTAAAAAAACACGACATAGGTAAAATATTTTTATAATGAGAGTCCCGATTCCCGACGATTGAAAGAAAAAAAAATTAAAATGTCTCCAACGTCGATTTTATCATGTGAATGTTTTTTCGAAGAACAGCAGAAAAGAAAATAAGAAAACTACAGTGATTTCATAGTGTGGTCCCGACATAGCGCTGAAATTCATTTCTATTATCGCTTTCCGTCGCACTTATGGTTTCAACTCGTATTAAATATGAATGAACTAGTAATATCACGCTCTTGCATTGCCTAGGTTGTCAAAGTCAATTGATTGTTGTTTTTATCGCTGTGGCTGGACGCTGGCTGTGGTATGCGCCTATGCGGTTTTCTTTTTAATTTGAGGCAAAATATTTTTGTTTTGTTTTTCTAAACCAATCTTGTGTTAGATTTTGTTGGTTACATTATATTACATATTGAAAACAATTATCGAACATTTCGTCTTTTCTTTTTCGAAAAAAGTTGCGTAAAAGCAAATAGTAGATATGGTGTAATTGATATTTTTCCAGTAATACTTTGCTAAAAAAGGATTAACAACTACATAGCTGAGCATTAGCTGGCACTGGAAGGAAGAATCGTGAGCAACCTACTGATTTAAAACCCGCTTCTGTCTATCGTGTTGTCATTACAGTACAAATATGCAAATATTATTAATAGTGATTTAAAAAAGTGTACTTGTGAGTTGTGAGTAAAAATTTATAGTAAACAAAACGACTAGAAACCCATACGACCGTGGCAAGAGTCAATTATACCAAATAAATTAGAGTAGGAACTTTTTGCTATCAAAAATAAAGGAAAAGAATAAAAAATCGATTTACTAATCTTCGAATTGTCTGATGTGCGAACAAATGTGCTTATACACACTGCTAGAGGATGCAGTCTCATACAATCCAGACACTTTGGACCTCAACAAAGATCCCGATGCAGCCGAATATTGGTTTAATGTCTTCCAAAAAATGATTGAAAAATTTGCCACACAAGCTGCTGCTAGTCAGCGAGAGAACGACGAGACTGCAGTACAGCGTGCTGCCGATTTTCGCCGTTCCTATACGAAACAGATTGAGCTGCTCCGAAAGGACAAGGATGTGCGGTAAGTTTTCAATTTCTGTTTGTTTGAATGTTTACCATGTGTGTAATTGTTGTTTTTATAGAAGCAAACCTCTAGCAATTCGAGAACTTCTTGAATTAAATGAAACCACATTGAGGCTACATGGTTTTACCGATCCATGGATTAAGCAAAAACAATTGGAAAACGAGGCAGCAATTGCATTGCTGCAGAAGCGATTGAGAGAAGTTGATACACTGAAAAGTGATGCGAAAAGGTGGACAGAATTAATACGAGGAGTGTTAGCCGGTAAGCATTAATGACAAGAGGCACAAGGTAGTCGTGGAAATGCGAAATGATGAAAAGTTTATTTGTGCTTAAAATTTTCTTGTTGTCGCTTAGCTATTAAATGCAGACATTTATTTATTTATTAGGTACTAGCTTGTACCGGGCGCTCCACGACTCGCACTGACAAATCCCCGCATTGCCGGCACTGCCACGGGAGGGGTGTACTATTTCCTAAACCTAAACAAAGCGCTACCTCGATCGTATTTGCACTATGTGGTTTACCGAGATTTTGTTAAGACGGATATTCAGCTCAATTGGCTATCTAGTTTTTAAGTTTTAGTGTCGTATTAGAAACTAACAGACATTCATTTGTATATATAATGAAAAAAAAATATATATATATATATAGATTAGTACGTACAAAGTAACGCAGCACATAGGACACATTCATTATGATGCCGCTATAGGCGTAATGTTCGTACAAAACATAACAGAAAGCTGCGTAGCGAGCAGTGCAGCACACGGCTCACAGCACACAGTCATTATAATGCGCGACCGCTTTTTCTTCGACTTTAGTTTTTTAGTTATAAAATTGGTCGCCACGAAAGGCCCTTTTATTTGAACATGATAATATATAGCCTATGTTCATTCTAAATAATGGTGAAGAATTTTTGAAATCGGTCCACTAGTTCCGAAGATTACATCCTACACGAAAACTAACGTTACCTCTTTATAATATTAGTGAAGATAACAGAGAGAGTTATTTGAGATTGGGTTTCCCAGAAAAATCTTTGACCGTGGACCAGAGCTTGTTGGATCCTAGTGTACAGTTTTCGAGATAGCTCAGCCACTAGGATCGCCGGTGATCAGCAACTAGTTTTTGGATGTCCTTTGGAGACACTCCTCCTTCCCAGGCTCCATCAGCAACTTATCCTTGCCAAAAATGGCTTTAGGAAACATCGCAGCATTTCAACTGCCTTAACGGAGCTGAAGGCCCATATTGCTGAAGGTATAAACCATTGTCATCCGCACTGGCGCTCTGCTGTCGTGCCACTCGATCTTTCAAGGCTTCCGACAATGGACCCCTCCATCCTCTTACAACATTGACTGAATTCCACTATCCCCGAAACTCAAGATGGGAGTCATACAAGGAGAGGTTCTCTCATCCATCCTATTTAGTCTCTATGTCTCGATGATCCCAATTATTACGCCGATGATTGCTCTGTTCCTGCCTTCGGTGCAGATCCTAACGTGGATGCCATTTGGATAAACTCCTACTTGACAAAGCTACCTGAATTCTTCAACAAAAAGGAAACTCCACCTTGCCTCCCAAAAATCATCTGCTACGCCTGTTCACCTCTTGGAGCAAAGAAGTCAGGCTAACACTTGACATTCGTATCAACAACAAAAATATCCCTACAGTAAATCACCCCAAAATATTAGTAGTCATGTTCGATAATCGTAACCTTTTGTAGGCACGCAAAACATATTTAAAGGAAGTCCTTTCTACGACGTATAAAGCCATTGACCGTTAAGTTATTAACTATGCCGCCCCCATTTGGATGTTATAATAAACTGACACACAATTGACCTATATCCAGTCCAGACAAAATACAGCCATTCGCATCTCAACTGGGTGCCTCTCCATTACCAACCCCAATCATCATAATGGCGAAACGTACATGGCAACATAACACAATGAACTGTTGTCTAAACAATTCCTGCCAGCCTGTTACAACCAGTTCATGGCATCACTATCAGTGAGATGCTTACGTCAAGACGTACAGAGACAGCATAATCCCAGTCCCATACCTTTAATCCCACTACTGTCCGTTTAGCCTCAAATAGTATACACTGTGAAACAGTCTCTGCAGCAGTATTTTCAAGCAATGTTAATAGGGTCCTTGGTACACGCCCTTATCATATAAATAATAGCGAAAAGTCCCTACCCAGGAAAACCGGACAACCCTGGCACAACTCCGGTCATATTGGTGTCATATAATTCAGAGTTATAGAGCTCGTATTATCACTGGCGCTAATGATCTCTGCCCTGACTGTAACCAAGGCACCCATACTACGAACCACCTATTTCTCTGCCCACATCACCTCACGAATTTGAACGTGACAGACCTGTGGTCAGACCACCCAGTCGGTGTGGCCTGTTTTCTTTGCCTGCCAACCTGACTCGAGAACTACACTCCATCTGAAGTTCATCTAATTAGTACAAGGATCTTTTATTAGCTATTAGCTTTGCTTGCCTTCAGCTTATAGTTAATCTTAGTAAACTTTGAAATTAATAGGTATATAAGTACTGCGTATAAGGGTATAATGATATCGGGGCTTCTGTTTACTGTGATATAAGACCTGGAGGTGCTACCACAACAACAACATACCATATGTAAATCCATTTAGTCTTCCTTGAAATAACCTTACTCTTAAATAAATATTTTGCTGGTTGCTCCTTATCAGAATCGTTCATCTATTCACATTTATTCTGCTATCTAGATAGCGAGCTGTTGCATTAGCAAATTTGAAAAGTAAGTTTATTACTTCGCAAATTTATATTACTTGTTTTTATCACTAGATCTTATAATCATCAAAACGAATAGAAGTAATTACTTGTGTGAGCTATGAGCAGATTACCTTGTCAGCTTCTAGGTTTTGTCTGCGTTTATAGTATTACGCCGACTTATCTTAAATCCAATGAAATATAAAAATTCAAATAACTAATTAAAATTGTTAGATAAGTGTTTAGCCGTTTTGTTTTCAAAATGAAACAAATAAGGGGTTTCTGGCACCTAGGCACAAAATTCAATAGTATTGTGTACCATGTTAAGCACTAAATGCCTAAACTAAATCACTTATGTTAAACAAATCATTAAAAGCTATCCATTTGTTACTGATTGCACTATATTTATGGACATATTGTATCTTCCCTATTGCATAGGTAACATGTTCGATTGGGGAGCACAAGCTGTCTCAGATATCTTGGAAAATAACAAGTCATTTGGCCTACATGATGCCTTAGACCGAATACAAAAGCGACCCTGGCTGATAGACCATTTGGATGCTTGGCTAAAGAGGCTACAGGTAAAGTTGTGACTCTGTAGAAATAGTTTTTCTATTTATTTACTTATAATCATCTTTTCTTCAAAAGGGCGAACCACACAAATGCGCTGCTATCTTTGTGGACAACAGCGGTGTTGATATAGTTCTTGGAATTTTACCATTTGCACGGGAACTCATCCGAAGGGAAACAAAAGTGTTGCTCTGTGCAAACACCGAACCATCCCTGAATGATGTAACATGCAGCGAACTGAATGATATCCTCGAGAAATGCAGCTGTCACTGTGATATTCTAGCGAACGCTCGTCACAATAAGCGACTCTTAGTGTACGCAAATGGTCAGAAGGGACCATGCTTAGATATGAGATGTTTGCCAATAGGTAGAAAGTTCTTATCTTCTTTTTTTCTTAATCAATTTATGTTAATTTAAATATTTCTCTTCACTAGAGCTCTGCAATGCAATTCAAAGCAATGAGACTGACTTGCTGGTTATCGAGGGCATGGGTCGAGCGCTGCACACAAATCTCTATGCGAAATTTCGTTGTGAAACATTAAAACTCGCCGTTGTCAAAAATCAATGGCTGGCCAATCATTTGGGCGGTGAGACGTTTTCAGTTATGTGCAAATACGAAAGCTAACTGTAGTTAGATTGAAATTGTTGCCCTAAACTCTTGCAGTGTAGTCTAAGGCGTCTCTTGGTTTTTTTCTTCGTATCTTCCCATCATCTGAATCTTTTCTTTCTTGTAATTTCCACTACGCGAGGACTTTGTATGTTGAAATTTATTATTATTATTGATTGATTGATTTAATAATTTATTAATATTATTGATTATTGTGGATATTTTGTCGATGACGAAAATTAGAAAATTTAACATAAATGGCGATATAATGCAAAATTATAAACAAACTATATTTTGGCATTTTATGTTTTCGTTTGATAACTTTTAGGAAATATTAAGAAATCAGTTAGTTAGAAAGGATTTAAATGAGATCCTGTAGAGACTGGCTTTGGATAGAGAAGTGAATGACGAGTATTTTTCAAGCCATTGCTGACTTACACACATGGAATCATTAATTTATCTATTTAAACAGCGAACGAACTATCTGTCGACACGTAGCCTTAATTGCAAATAATTGCATTAAATAAAAAATCGACATTCAAAACTTTCAACTAATTAATGTGATTGTAAAATCGTTCCACCAAATGCGCTGTGCTCTAAGAGCAGCACGCTTCACAAAGTCATTATGGAACTTATAATGCAATTTTAATTATTGTAGCGCTGACAAATTCAAAATAATCCAATTACTCATTTGGAAGATGCTTATCTTTCCTCTGGTAGCACCTATATAAATCGTAGGAATTGTATCAACTGCAGTGTAGTTTGTTCGCATCTGTGTTGCCGCAATGAAATTGGTTGCTATTTTTGTCACCCTGATGGTAGCCATCATCCTTATGGTGGTAAGGCTCAATTTTCTATTTAATATTCAGAGTCTAAATAGAATTTAATTTTTTCTAGGACTCTTCTTTTGCTCAAGGAAAACCACCAGATTCTATTCCTCGACCAGGAGGTACTTTTGCGAATGCATTTAGGAGATCTGAAGCTCACTTTGGTGAGAATAATAAACTCCAACATGGTGGACCAGGAGGTGGTGGTCATTCTGGTCCTGCCGGTTCTGGCAGACATGGTCCACCACCGCCAGGTGGTCCTCCTGAAGGTGGCTCTGGTGATGCTGGAGAAGGTTCTTCAGGTGGTTCGCAATAGAACACACCATCAACTAAAATCTACATGAAGTTTTTGCTTTACAATAATTAAACAATAAACACAATTTGATCCTGAACTTTTGTTATACTTTTGGTGGGACCTTTCTCGCGCCACTGCTCTATTTTGGTTTCATCATCATACAATCGTGTCTGGCCTGTTCACAGTATCCAGGTTGTTCACTATGTCAAGGTTGACATTTTTTTGTTCAAAAACTAGTTTTATTTGCTTAAAATATACATTTGTGTATGTAAATGCAAGAGTTCTTTGGAACAAATTTGTAGGAAAATAGAAATTGAAAGTATTCGCGAATAGATGTTTGCTTCTTGCGCTAAGAAGATGACTGTTGGACCGCTTTTTCGCTTAAACTTCGCAATGCTAGTATGCCAGCATAATCAGTAGAGTTGTCCTCAGTCCATGCGATAGCTTTATCGAAACTTTCAATAGCTTCATCCACATGTGTCTTGAATGACTGAATATCATACAAATGCGGAAACATAGAATCAGGCAATTCAATCCACATAACGATAGTGCGGCTAGAGAAGGAATCCCTGAATTGGTTGGTAAGTCCGAAGATAGGATGGTAGACCCGTGGGCTCTAGTTGAGGCTGGGGTATTACGGGTGGGTTCAAGAATGGGCGGGATGCATCTGGATATTTCTTTTGAACACCGCTTATGGAACAAGCGATAAAGCCGTGACAAGCAGGAAATACGATGTTCAAGCGATTCGATAGCTTTCGTTATAGATGCAATGTGGTCTTGGGAGCACCTGCCCAGACAATACAGTTGTATTCAAGTTAATTGCGAATATATGCCTTGTAAATAGTAAGGTCTGTCTAAGCATTTCGCAGCATTCTTAACGGTGGCGAATATGTGGTCATTCCAACGAAGCTTGTTGACGCACATACCGAGTATTGCGGGCTTTTCAGTTTCTTTGATGCAGGATCCATTCGAGGATAAAGGTTGGGGGTTTAAATTACGCTTAGACGACAAAAGACACAATTGGGTCTTGGAAGCGTTAAATTCTACTCTATTGTGTTCTCCCCACCTTGTTATGCTCTCAAGGTAAGAATTTAACGTGCTTAACATACATTGTTGTTCAAGTTCCACTTGCGATTAAGAGGGGCGTGCAGAAAACTCGTGGGCGTACGATATCAATTTGACTCTGGGAGGTGGTGCGGGGAGTTTCGCCATGTAGTGGTTGAAGAGAGTCGGTGAGAGGACCCCTCCTTGGGGTACACCTTGCTTAACTTTCCTGTATAGCGATGTTGCTCCAGAATTCGACATAAGATTTCCTGCCATTAAGGTATAGTTTGCAAGCCATCGTTTCGTGGTGTTGGAGAGCTGTGACTCTAGGATGTGTTGTAGTGACATGCCAGGTCAACGTGCCTGTTTACCGGGCTTGAGTAGGGAAATAATTCTTTTCACTTTCCAAAGGCATGGATGGTCCAATGTTTGAATTGAAAGGCTAAAAATCGTTGCGATTCCATCCGGTTCAATGGTTTTTGGAGAGTTTTGCACTGCGTATGGCTAATTCGACTTCGGAGGAAAGAAGAATACGTGAGGTGTTGTCGTTGCCTAGGCTGTGAAATTTCCTGAGAGTAGAACGCTTGCTCTTGTTACAGTGGGTTGGGTGTTCTACAAACTGGCGACATAACATTGAGGAACACTTGCTGGGGCAGTCTTGTTATGTGCTGTTGAAGGTGATGGCTGTTTCTTCTCTACGTCTGGTGGTGTTGGAGTTGGATCAAAGCTTCTTTGAGCCACCGTCACAAGATTGAAGGTACTCCAGCCGCATTTAGCTCGCCTGTGTTGGTTGACTAGGCGATCAATCTCGTGATTTAGTTGGTCAATTCTAGTATTCGCGGGGTTAATGCTGCGAATATGGTCATGTTCGTTAGCGAGCTGGACTGCTTCAGCTGGGAAGTTAGTCCTGCTTAGTTAGGGATTCTGTCGGCTGGAATGAAACGGGCAGTTGCTCTAATTACGATCCGGCAGAAGATCCATTCACCTGAGATTGCGTTGGTGGGGGGTGGTACCTGTCCCAATTGTCTCTCGACAAACCAGGTGAAACTTGGTCAGTCTGCCGTGGGGTAATTTACAAATATGCGTTTATCCGCAGACACTAAGTCATCGGCTTTATTCACGGTGATGATGATCGGGATATGGTCGGAGTTTAACGCTATATCTGTTCTCCAGAATGTACAGGCTAATAAGGAGTCGCTCACTATGCTGATGTCTGGGGAGATGGAGCAAGTGGCACAGATCCAGGTTGGATAATTTTTATTGATGGTACCAAGGCTTGACTCGTCGAGTTGCTCAGCAACATGCGTGCCGTGACGATCGTTCTCTAGATAAGAGGGCCAGCAATCATGGTGGCCGTTTCCATCTGTTAGTAGATGTTCTAAAGAAGGAAGGTTAGCCGGAAGTGCAGCAGGCAGTTGGTGGAATATAAACATTCGTTATTTCGATTAGAGTGTGGTTGGACTTGACTGCAATAGTTTGTGTTTTGAAATGTGGATCGGGTGTGGTGGGTGCCGGTGTTGGCATGGGCCTGTAGTTTACCGAGTTGTGCACGATGAACACAAGACCTCCTTCTGTCCTTGCGTATGATGTTGTAATTGGTGCTTCTGAATAGCAAGCAGGAGGGGTGAGCTTTGTGTGTGGTGTTCATGTGTGGTTTGTTGGTTTGACGTTTGCAGGGGGAATTGAGTCTATAGATGTTGTCAATCGGATTATGACTGGTTGTGGAGTTTGAGGTTGTGACTGACTGTCTGTAGTGTTTGGTTTGAGCAGCATGGGACCAAGAAGTTGGCGGTACATCATCGATGTAAAACCAAACCCGGTTTCGTTTTCTGAAAAATCCGGTTTACTCGGGTACCTGAGAGACGGGAACCCTGTTATGCATGCCTTAACTATCGAATTATGTTAGATCTGTAATGACTTCGAAATATTTGTATGTACTTGATTCGAAATATCTGTGTGCCATTTTATTAAGAAGTACTTGGGTGCAGAAGAGTACATGAAACTTTTAGGTTTGTGCATAGGATTATTTGTCATTTCATAACTTGACGATAGATGGCTTATAAATACAGAAAATAATTTTATGAACAAAGCATTTGTCCATAAGCGTAAAACATCTAGGCATTTATTATCTTTATTTCAAGACTGTTACAGTACACGCCCACCCTGCGGTGGTAACAAAGAGACGGAGGTTAAAAAAAACAACGAAGCGAATTTGCTTTTTGATATTTCACAGGAATAAAAGTAAAACACAACTTTTGCACTTATCAATGCATAATATTTGAGTGTGTTGGTTTTTTAATTTGTTTTTATAGTTTTCGAGCATACACACATATACATAGATTTTGAAGAATAAAGATAAAGTGAAATACGCTTGGCTTAATGTTGATGAAGCATCATCTACCTAGTATTGATCCTCGGCCAAGTGATTTGGTTCTGATGTTGCTTCGAATGCCCGGCGGGCAGCTTCATGCTCGGCACCAATTGCAGCATGTTGTTCGGCGATCTTATCATAGAGGCTGAAATGTCTGTTGGTTGCACGTACGACGGCGGCACTTTCTGCTGGTCCACCAGCGATGGGCTGTAAAAAAGTAACAAATGGATTATAATAAAGTAAGGAATGGATTAGGTTGTAGCTAATTGCTTCAAATATGTAGTTCTGTTTTAACGATAGAATTTTATTAGAAATGAAGGTATAAGGTTTTGTGTTTGTCCAGCCTAGCCTATTAGTCAGTTGAATTTAATGCACGATGTAGATTAATTCATTTCTATAAGTTAGTATTTTAAAATAATTTATTTGATTAATTTAGTTATCCAATATACAATTTATAGGAAAAGAATAATAGTTATTATTCTATAACTGTTCTTCTTCTTAGCGTATGATTATCTTTGACGAAAAACTTCCAAGTCGTCCAAATGGACCTTCCCCTAGAGAATCGGCGAAAAGGCAAAAGTCATTCCATTAGCTGGAAGGCAAAAGTCATTTCACTAGCTGGAAAGGTTATGGCTACAGTTTTCTGGAATGCCAACGACGATTTGAAGAAAAAATACCTCATTTAGAAAAGAAAAAAAAAACTTTCTTCCATCAAGACAATGATCGAGCCCACAAGTCCATATATTATGGATTGGGCTACGAATTACTTCCTTCCTCGTCCACCATATTCTCCAGTTTTTCAATCAATCTAAAAAAAAATGCCTCAACAAAAAGAGATTTGGCTCTAAAGAGGAGTTCATCATTGAGACAAACACATATCGTACCATTTAGAAGGACTTAAAAGGACTTAGAAACCAAGAAGGTTTAAATCAAGACTATTTTTGAAAGATAAATTACATTTATCCAAAAAATAATTTTTTTCTTGCCAGGCTTATCTTAGTTATCAGACTGCATTCGTCTGTATAGTTAGATATCCCCGTGGGGTCCAGTTGTATTTTTTTACCTATATATGATTAGGGTGGGGGGCTCTACCACGGAAAATAAAGAAAGGGCCGCGTATACTTAGAGTATGCTCGAGATGAGCAATGTCTTCGTACTTTAGCGACCCAGAAAGGGCTACTGGTACTCAGAGAACATATTTTTTTCGGTAGTCGCTTCGTATTTAGTAGCTCATTCTCACAACGGAAGACCGTCATGAAGGCCTAGGACTGCTTGGTGGTGCTTGCTTTAGAGTGCTAGTGACGCAAGTCATTCAGGGAGTCCTCCCTTGGCAATCAGTCTCTATATATAAAAAAATGATATGTTTCGAGGTTCCGGACAAATGTGTTGCCAGGGTCTGCAATGCAACCTCCCAGGCACTCATCTCTGAAGGAATCGAGATCATTGATACTAGATCTCACCAAGATAGCCTTTGGTACCACGGGAGTTGTCTGTGCCCAACGGACCAGGTTTTACCGTGAGGTTGACCGAGTCTGAGGACAACTATGGCTGCGGACCCAGTTCGTTCTGGGGATGAAACGTGGGGACTGAGGCTTACTTTCGAAAGAGGGGAATGCCTGACGGGAATTGTTATGAGCAGCTTAATGTCGAAATCGCGGGTTCGTCCGACTCCAATGATGATGTATAGCTAGATACAATATAATTTTCAATAAAAAAATTTGCAACAACTCAAAGGAATGTCTGAATGAAGTTTTGTTCTGGTGTCAGGACTTCTGATAGTATGAAAAACTTGCACTCGTAAGCTGATCGTGCTTCCTTTTATTACACTTACTAAACTGTGCTACTATAAAAATGTAATCTTTTTAGCAGGGCGTGGCAATCGAAATTGTTTTTCAATTGTGCCAAAATATTGATGAGAAATTCTTTGCCCACTGCGTCAACATTCTATTACGATCATGCCTTATGAGTTTTAGTAAGTCTGAAGCTCAACACTTACTGTCTTACTAGCTTTATAATTATTAAACCAGTTATGGGGTAAACACATTTTGGTATAATTTAGTAATAATTTCAAAGCCAAATGAAACAAGTTTACGTATTTCGATGTACAAGTTTGTAAGATCCGCCTAATACTCGTAAATGCAGCAACTGACAAGTTGAAGTTATTGAATAAATGAAACCAGGACTTACCTGTTGACTCGCGTGCTCCTCTGCAATGCGATTGTACAACTCAAAGTGCCTCTGTGTGGCAAGCTTATTCGCTTCTGTGTCTTCAACCTTGTGACTCAGTTCCGGATGGAAGCCATTTTCATCGGCGACATATTGCACGGTACGAACCTGTTGTCTTGGATCAACATACGAGAAGGCTCCACGAACTACACCAGTTCCATCGGAGACCTCAGTGTGTGTACGATCGACATGTCCCGGAGCACGTCCAGCTGAATAACTGAAAACATACGGCCTTGGTGGACCAGGTTGTGGTGTTGTCGTCTGGTACTGATTCAAAATATGCGAAACATCTCCGAATGTTGATGTTGCTCCGATCAGCAAAACGGTGACCTTGAATAAATCAGAGATTAGAAAAATTACTTAGGTATGCGAGTGAGCCGCTACGTCATCGCATGATCGTGTAAAAAATTCAACGACTTGAAGCGGAAATACTTGTACACAAAACGTTGTGTATGTTGTAACTTGTAGTAAACAGCAACGATGATTACATCATAAGATGAGGTGGATCATCTCTTGAACTTATTTTAGGTCTTTGAATGTAATTTTCTACTCCGATTTATTGCTTACACCACGTACATTGCTAGCGGTTTTTAATGCGTGGCCTCAATTCAATTGGCTGACTCTGATGCAATCGTTAATAACCAAACACCAAAGAAGCAATTTCCAACACCACTTACCACAAACAATGTTGGATTCATTTTTTTTAAATGTTGTTAAAAATCTCTTCAGGGAAACTTTTATATCACTCGCGCACGTTATGACTCGACGAGGCCTTTTGGTTTACTGGTTGTTGGATACTACAAAATTCCCATTTCACTGGTTGGTGCGGTGCGAATATAAAAGACAATTTCGCATAAATTATTATTAAAGAGTAGTCTGTTGACGAAGCTGCCATCCAAACAGGTATTGCAGAGCTTCCGCCGCTCTTGTGTCGTCCCTTATTCCACAAAGCAACAAGTTACCTGCTGATGAGTTGCTCATTTCTCTGACATTCTAGCCATAGTTCAGCACTCGAAGCATCTTCTGCAAAGACTTTTCTGCAAATGTTTGTTCCGCTAAATTATGCTCAAAATCTGTAAGAGTCTCTTTTGAGTATGGCTCTGGTAAAGCTTTGCTTAACATCAGCTTCTATGCTTAGTTAACATTTTATTGTTGATGAGTCCAATGCAATGAGTATAGCGTTTAGTGGCTTTTTATGAAATTTTTTTAACTCAAAGTCGGCATTTCAATTGGAATTGGTATCGAGGGAAATGGAAAAGTGGGTTTTTTTTTAAATTAAATAGCTGGTCAAGAAAAAAACTAAAAAATTCTCCAGTTCTGCGCAGAAAACTTTGAGCTTTATAACAGATTTTTGATTAAGATATTTTATTAAACATTTAAGTAATATACAATTTCGACTTGAAACTAAACTATAACTAATATTAATAAGTGTCGGCTCAACAATAGAAGCCCGACGTATTTACATTGTCTTTATTTTTTGTATTGCTTATTAAACAATATTTTCACTACTACTTCTTGTCCCGTACACTGCCTTGATCATCGGCAGTCCAGGAAAGCAGCACCCGCGCGTCAACTTTGATGCTTCTAATGCCATCTCATTTCATTTCATTTCTGGTGGTATTAGTGGTCCTGATGGTGGTTTATTTTTAAGGGAATTTTATTTGTATATCATAACTAGCGGAAATACCCGGCGTTTCCCGGCTGCCCCCATCACACTGACCCCCACCAAGTTAACACCCGCCAACTGACACTACATCCACTGACTGGTAGATTTTTCAGCTTTCTAACTTCGGTGATAGAAGTAAAAAAAATTCTCGTGTTCCAAGAAGCTGTTTGTTGCATATTCAAAAACCTATTTGCAATGGTTTGAAACTGCGATAGACTAGAAGGCAATTTCTGTGTAGAATTTAGATTTCTCTTCCTATTGTTGTTTCGGCTTCCCGTTCTATTCGCGAACCGTAGCCAGAGTTTGGTGTATTGTGTAACCTTGCTTAATAACCGAAGATCGACGGATAAAGTTTCCTTTACGAGAGCAAGTAAAACAAATTTCTAGTAGAATTCGTTTATCTTCTAAATACAAGTTACAAAGTACAATTAAGTACTTATGCGTGGATTTTAAAAGGACGCGCAACTTTTAGATTTCATAGTATGTACATACTCGTATTTCAAAATACAATAGAATCTGTGGTGTGCAGACAGAAGTATTTGTTTGTTTGTGTAGTTTAATAGAACCCAACCAAATAAAGTGTTTTTCAATAAGGATATAACATTGGTGAAGAAAGTTCGTGAGAAAGTCTTCCTATTGGATAGTGTGGTAGAAGTGGTCCTCGTATTGTGCTCACGCCCGAGAATATTGCGACTGTGGCCCATAGTGTGGGACATAATCCATCGATCTCAACTCGACGCCGATCGCAGCAACTAGCCATTACCAGCACCAGCCTGAGGAGAATACTGCACAAAGACCTCGGATTTCACCTCGGATTTCACCTAAAAGGTCCTCAGGAGTGTAAAGCAAATGACCATCCGCTTCGATCATCTTTTCATAATAAGCCGTTTTGGAGACGTCAATTGGCCTGCGTGGAGCTGCGATTTGACGCCGATGGACTTTTTTCTATATTGTGCCGTTAAAGATAGATGTTATGCGGACAATCCAGAGACAATTCCAGCTTTAAAACATAACATTGCGACTGTTATACTCGAGATAGGCGCTGAAATCATCGAAAAAGTTATTGAAAACTGGACTCACAAGATATCTTACTGTACGGCCAGCAGAGGAGCCACATGAACAAAATTGCGGTTCAAATCTCAACCTGATAAAAAATATGGAAAAACCCAAAACCGTATTTTTTAAGCTATATAAGAACTAAAAAACACAAAAAGCGATACGAGGCTAAAAGCCTCATCAAAAATGTATAAGTATAACGACTATACCGACAAGGGTGCATGTACACCAATCTCACCACCCGAAGCTAGTGCAAGTACACCTACTTCACTGCCGTATACTACCTATAATCGAGCAAACCGCTTAGCCTGTCGACCTAATGAACTTTCCGTTCCTCCAAGGTTCCATAGGAACTAAGTTAATTTGCTGATCGTCAAATGAACAGCGCGAATTGCACCACTTTCATTTGACCACTACGACACCGCTCCCCCCCTTTGTTCTCCTCGAACATTTCCTTCTCGCCCGATCATCAAACGAATAGCGCGAATTGCACCGTTCTCCTTTGATTGTCGCGACCACGATTTCCATTCCGAGAATCGAATAAGCTGCGCGAGTTGTACTACTCACATTCGCCTCACTTACTACGCTTATACCGAGCTCCTGGTGGAAATTAGCACATAGTGCCGTCTCAGCGCTACCGACACTAGGTCACTACCTGTCTTAAATCCTTTATAGTAAGTAGATTGTATGAGTTATTATATAGGTATATAGTCATAGTAAGTAGTTATATGCCAACGTTGTCAAAAGAAAGAAAATTAAAGAAATAAAGAATCATATACGAATATTAAACTACACCGAATATAAATAGGAAGCGTAGCAATTTGGGAATTTGTTTTGTAAAATTTTTGGTATCATACTAAATATCAGTAGCTTCGAAGCTTTTTAGCCAAATGAATTTTAGTTTGGATAAATGCGAAAACTGCCACAGATTAATTGTATCCGCTAATATCATTACTCATAAAGAAACAGGAATAAGCGCACGAATGGTGAACACCACAAAAATTGACAGCTTACGCTGCCCACTAAATTTCTGCTGTATAAAAATATGGTGTTACTAATGTTGACGAGTACATATACATATACATAGAGATTGGAGAATGAGGCCCAGTACAGCCCGCTGCTTCTTAGATGGTGTAAAAAAATTATAGTAAACAGGACACCTAATTCGCATTAGAGTATAGAAACCTACTTCGACAGTCCTTTGCGAGAGAAATTATGTGAATCATAGCAAGCCTTGACTGGATAACATTAGTTGGGAGTCTGGCTATAAAGAATATAATTAATGTGTCCGACATTTTTGTTGCCTGGTTACTTTCAATGTTTATGATGTGCAATCTTACAGGCAAACTACTTAATTACTCAATAATATACTGTGTGTATACGATATTATTTACAAAGTGACCGATTTCGGTTTAATGACTTGAAAATCTTCTTTTAATTCAAATGTATCACAGACGAATTTTTTTTTATGGGGTGATTTACTTCGTTTGCTACTCTATCTCTCATTACGATTTCAGTTAGTAATTTTGCTAAGTGCTAATGCTATAGGGTAATGACTATTTTTATTGACAATAACATTTCAAATTCGGTTTAATAAAAGGTCATAAAACATGACTTAATTAACCTTTTAGTTGTTGTTTTTAAATTGACACAGTGACTCAAATGTTAACCGTTTTGCTGCTAAACAAATGCGACAAACCTGATTTTGTTTTCTATTCGTAAGCTGAACCCAATAATGCCTATTGGGTATTTAAATACCCAAAAACGTGCTTTAAGGAAAGTCTATTAAATATTAACTTATCCATCTTATTAGCCGTGCCAAACACATTTGGGGCAGACAGACGAATACTTTATTTTTCTTTCTTATGTGTTATATACATAGAAGCAGACAGACGGATCTAGTTCATTCCTGATCTGGAATATTTCATACAGGAACGCTTTCAAGTCAAAAAGTATTGCATCCTCAAGTTAAGTAAATCTATTCCTAATTTTGAAACAATCGTCAGCTGTACATAATGAACTTTTGCAAACGAAAACCATCAGTTGCTAATAAACTTTATTCAACAACAATTCACCATAAATTTGAACTTAAACAACTTTGTTTTACTTTATACAATTTTTCATTAATTGTGTTTTTTCAAACTAATATTAATAAATCACAAAATGAAACGAAAAACTTCATTACAAAAAGCACCTTTAGCGAACTGTAAAAATATTAATCGATATCCAATTTCTTAAAATTGCCCTCAACCCCAAACAGGTCAGAGGCATCCTTTGGTTTTCCCGGGCGTAGTTTCTCATTAACTTGATGTCGTTTCTGGATTTCCATCATTGCTTGTCGATTATCCCGTAATTTGTTGTAATATAATTCTGAAAAAAGGCAATAACGGTCAGATGAAAAATAAACTCCCTTGTTCACCTTTCATTGTCATGATATTCGCTTCAGGGCCGCCATAGTCCTCGGGTAGAATCTCCTTCGGCACATTTTTATAAAAGTCTTCCAAGTTTGCATGCAGCTCTAAAATACTAAGCAATTCCTTCTTCATAAATGGACTCATTAGGGCCAGTACTTTATCCATAAAGGGAACAATATTGACGAAGTGAAAACCAATTAGTCTGATGGCGGCTGCATCCTGGGAATATTAAAATTTCAAAAACATATTACATACCTAGACCAAGATATTGGTAATCTGACTGATCTGATTTAGAACTCACCTGCAAATAGTATAGGAATTTTTTCATTGACAATATTCCAATCCGGGCGATATGACCTAGTGAACAGCCCTTCATGTCTATTACAATAATGTGACCCGGCTCGATGCCACCCTCAATCATCCAAAGATCAAAGACCAGGCAGTACCTAAAATAAACATCGTCATAACTTATGAGGGCAGTTGAGGTGGGACACCGTGAAAAATACTTTTGGTGTTACTGGGATTCGAACCACGAACCTCCTGCTCAGAAGTCCATGCTATTATCCAGTGAGCCACTGCGCCCACATGGTGGCAATAGCATCCATTTATTCGGCTTATTACAAGCTTAAACTAACAAGATCGAAGACCTACAACTAATACTTAAGACTAAGACTTAAAACTAACATTTAAAGAAAAGGGGAATGGTGAACGAGATCGATTTTAAGGCTGGGAGTGCTGCGGTTAAAATCTAAAATTATAAGGGTTAAGTAAATCTTCCGCAGCATATGGTAGATTGTTTCGTTAGAACCGTACGCAATGCTGTGTGCCAGTAGATATAAGAGATGAGGGCATCGTAGATTATGAGGGTTAGTGTTAAAGAAAATATATTTGTTATCGTGATATTCAAGTTTATGAGGTTAAGGCGGTCTTGATAGAGAGGCAGGATAAGCGGATTGTTACAAGGAATACTACAAAGAGCAAATAGGAAAACACGTCTTTGGATGCTCTCGATTATTCTGGAAACATGAACTTTTTGGGCTAAGCATGGAGCTAAGCATGGAGACGGTAAAATCGGGAAGAGGTCTTGGTGCACTAACGTGACAAGTTAATAGATTGGCATTAGGTGATATTGAACCCTAAGCAATTTTTGAAATACCAGGTTGAAAAACTATTTAGGTCTTTTTGAAGGAGGGTCTTGTGGTAAAGAAATTGGTTTGAAAAAATTGGTAAAGTCAGTGTAGAGGTAGCTGTTCCAATTAATTTTTGTTTGGTCTATGCTCTATGTCTTAAGTGTTCTCTATATTCTCTTCACCACTTCCGTGCAAAATATGCTGGTGGATGATAAACAGAGTCATTGTTATCGTCATCATCTTCCATATTCGTCATTTGGTCGTCATCAGGCTCTTATTCTATGACCAAGCTACTTACAGGGTTCATAAGCTCTTCTTTTTCATCATCATCATCTTCCATATTCGTCATTTGGTCGTCATCAGGCTCTGATTCTATGACCAAGTTACTTACATGGTTCATAAGCTCTCCTTTTTTCTCAGCCAATATACATATATTTGCTAATCTGAACTTTTTCCAATTCATATTTAGTGACTTTCTAAATGACACCTTTAAGCGATGGTAACTTTTTAATAAACTATGACTGATGAATTATAAAAATCGACATTCAGTACTCGAATACTAATATGTTGATTTTTATAATTATAGGTAACTGGTTGAGTACCCGGCCTGCTCGGTTGCTCCCCCATACTCTACTCCGACCAAGCCCTCCCCAGGAACACCACCTTTCGACAAATACATCCCACACACCTCCGATCTTCCCACTGACAAATTTAAAAAAAAAAAAAAAGTAATTTTTTTTTGAGAATTTTCTTTTTGTCATAATATCCAATTCACCACGAATCGAACTAAAATGTAACCTGCTATTATAGTACTACAGCCATATACTCGTATTGATTGTAATTAATAATTTCCTGGGTATATCACCTAAAGGTTTTTTCCAGGTACAGTTTAGTTGCCTTATTAATTGTCTGTTATTAGTTCGCTCTTGAAAGAAAAAGCAGCCAAAGTAAGACGCAAACGGGCAAGACTGACTGCAGATGGACTACTATAGGTCTAAGATACCTATACACTATAGCGTCGAAAATAGAAGAAATTATAACCTTTTTAGGAACAAGTTGTGAGAAATGGTTTATTGGCTTGCAATTGGCCGTTTTTGTAACAGCACATTTCTGCAAAAGTGAATAAAGTTATTAAAAAAGCGTTTGCCTGTTATTGAAAGTAGCAAGGGGAAAAAAGTTTGTTTGCCAGCGTACTATAGTACCATTTTTTTATTTTTTATGCATATCAAGAAAATAGAAGCCAGAAGGAAGGAAAAAATCCAGTTGGAATTAACAGAAGAAAATTTGCTAGTACACTAAGAGAAACAAGTTTAAAACCTTTTGGTAGATTAAATAATCAAATATTCAAATAAATGATCCACCTTTAACAGACAATGGATATTCCCGTATCTGAACTGTACTCAAAAACTTTAAAGCTCAACTTGTTATGTATATTTCTGTTTAAATCCGGCTGTTGCTTGCTTCGAATCAAGTTTATAAAGACAACGCAAACTTATAAGTCAATTGTTATTAAAAAAAGAAAAAGCAATTTTGGTGCATTCGTATTTAGGAACACATTTTTAATGCGTAGAAGTATTTTTGTTAAAATCTCGATTAAAAAAAAACACTCACAACTTCATAACATCACAAAAGTTGAAATTCACCGGATCGGTATCACATAACTTTCCAATAATTATTCGATATCCCTGTGGCGTTGCCTTGGGCAATGGCACAATGCCCCTGCAAGTAGCAAAGTGTATAACTGATGCATCAAAACTTTCTACGGATCGCACAAATGTCTTACACAGTGCTCATGGCCCTTTTCAATTCCGCACGCTCCACATCTAAATTAGAGAAAAATTCCGGACAGTGCGTCCGCGCTGTTAAATTGATATCCAACGTTTGCTTGGACATTTCCATGCTGTATCCGCATGCGTGGAAGAACAGCAACGCCTCCTCTTCGCTTAGATTTTGCATATGCGGTTGCGCTCGAATCCAGTTGACCAATTTGAGAACTTCATCCCGCTTTATTTCGGGGAATCTGCGATATTGTACATCCAGAATGGCTTGCTTCATTTTATTGTCGAACTTTGATTTTATTTTCAGAGATCGCGACGATTTACACTCACATGCATTCACTTAACACCACTGTTGCTCGATTACTACTGACGTGCAGTGTCGTCTGGAGCGACGAGCAATTGCAAATACCTATCACTCTATTTGCTTGGTTGGATTTGTTTCGTTCGCGATTTGGAGCTGTTTTGTGTTTCGGTGGAAAACCTGTTATTTGAAATGTGTTTTCTAGCGGGAAATGTGTGGAAAGTTAAGATTAAGGAGCAGATATACCCGCAGCTACGATAGTTTTTCATTTACGTAATATCACCGTCGGTCGTCGGTCGATGGTGCACTGCACTGACTGAGCTCTATAGTGAAGTAACCGAGTATAGAGGGTAGGTAGGTAGGTAGGTAGGTTGTTGTAAACATCAGGAAGCTTGCCGGCTACCATTTTTTAATGAAACAAAATTACTTCCACGCAAGTAATACAATTTGAAGTACATGATTGCTTTTAATACGGGGCCAATTGCGCGACACCTCAAATCTAAATTGTTAGTAATAAACAATTTCTTTCTTTCTTAAAAGCTTGAAGTATTTAAGTTTAATTAGCCATATGGAGTATTACATATAAGAATTCACCGAGCCACTAGATAGAATAAATAATCGTACATAGAACATAATAATATTAATATTAACAAGAAAAATAAAAATATTTGACGCTACAGACCGTTGCGGTCCAAGGTCTAGCTTCTCGCGACCATTCGTGTTGTGCGTGTTATATTCTTGCACACAAATGGAAGAAACCTACAATTTAATGCCGCATTCGGAAAGGTGAGTTAAGAGGCTTTTCGTGACAAGTTATTACTCTCAAACGCTTGTCAGACAGTCGCAAGAGGTTGAACCGGGAATAATATTTTTGGTGTTTCTGAAATTCGATCCTCTAACCTCCTGCTCAGAAGTTCAACGCACTAACCACTAAAGCCAATTTAGAATTGAAATGATCTAATGCTGTAGGAAATGCTGTGAAAACAATGCTGACATGGCAGTAGAGGCACTAATCCATAAGGCACTCGTTAAAGATCAGGCAAATTGTGTAGGTATACTAAAGAAGACCGTTGGCACCCTTCACGTTGGACCATGAGGATACACTCAGAACCCTACTTCAGGTTCTTTCCAGGTTCGTTCACTCTGCACTACACATGTACCAGAACGCATCTGACCAAATTGCTAGTTGAGTAAATAGTTTATCCGGCAAAATCTTCAGTCCGGATAATGATACACGGGCAGTAGGCTCCTTTAAGCGATTCAAAGCCACCGGCGGTGATAGTATCTTTGCAGCCCTTTTACAGAAGGCAATCGATCTCATTCTGCCGGGAATAATTGCTTTATTCAAAGCCAGCTATAACTGGAGGTACATCCTAACTAGGTGGAGACAGGTAAATGTGATGTTTATCTCCAAACCAGGCAATAGGTCTAGTGAGCTGCCTAAATCCTATAGACCTATAAGTCTAACATCTTTTGTTCTCAAAACGATGGAGAGACTAATTGACGTTCATATTAGAGACTGGCTAGATTTGTCTACCCCTCTGCACTGGGGTACTCTGCAAGTCAGTTTGCATACAGGAAAGGAGAAAGGTAAAAGCACAGAAAGTGCCCTTCACTACCTTGTTAAGAAGATAGAAGGAACTTTCGTTCCAAGGAAGTGGCTCTGTGTTCATTCCTTTCCGAGAACATATTCGCTTTCTTCCCATAGTAACAGAATTAAGGAGCGCTTCAGCGATGTTGATTGAGGTTAGTAGGATATTAAACCCATATAAACGAATAAGAGGTTACTGCTCTTAATGTTCCTTGACTTAGAATTAATGAGGCAGCGGAAAGATAGTTTGGACAAGGACGTCCATAGGTAAGTGCGGCGAATGGTACCTTAGTAATGATAGTTAACAGACATATGAGGTCTGTTAAGAAAATCAGAAATCCGCATTATCCTAATCATAATTCTAATTGGTGAAGACATTTTTTGCGGAAAGACCACAGTTGTAGAGTCTCTCATTCAATAAAAATGTGATGATCTGTGTACTGTGCACGAACGAAGTGTTATCCACAGTGCGTGACAGACGAACATGTCTATGTTAAGTGTACGATCTCGCCATATCATTTGCGTGTCATTCCACTGTCATTATTATTACAGAAAATTAAAACATTTTAGATTTATAGAAATATAACAGATCAACATTATCATGGAGAAAACATTGCATGTTGTTCTGTAGTGTATTGCTGTGTACGAATGTATGGCACTAATAATTAGAAGTAATTACACGTATAAGGAAGCAGCGTTAATTAGTAACCGCAGAGTAAAACAATAATTGACCTTGAAAATTGAAGTACCGAAAGCAAATTACATCGTTTGACTTGTCTCATTTCACGATGACGATTTAATTTTAGTCAAAAACAACAAAATAAACAGCATTATCATCATATGCGGCTCTACAAAAAAAAGTCACGTCCCCGATAGCAACTACGATCCGATGTTAAGCAGTTTGGCATCCATCATTCCAGCTTAAGCTTGGCCTATTTTTAGTATGCAGTATGTGCATTGCACTTTATCTTAGGATTCGAATTCCATTATCTACTAACTACTTTTCGTAACAATATACATAAATACAAAACCAGTCCAAAACCAACTTATATTTCAATCACTCTACTGGTTACCAAACACCAATTCAAACCAAATAAGCCTTGAAAATGAAGTGCAATCATCAAGCCTATTTGGTCTTATGGAATCCAACTTCAGGGGTCATCGTTAGCTACCAATATTACAAAACTACAAACAAGACGGACAAAGATACTACGAACCATCATCTGCTCCCCGTGGTTCATCAGAAATGAAAATATCCTACGTGAACTGAAAATTCCTGAAGTTCAAGAAGAAAAACAGCAAATTATATCAACAAACTGGAAATCCTAACACCCTTGCCAGAAACCTTTTAACCGCAAATAGACGTAAGCGACTAAAGAAGGGAGAAACTCTAGACTTACTAGATTATGGTCCAACTTGATTTTCTCTTTTAATTGTAAATCACATCTTTGTTTAAAACATAACATTTCAATACACTGGTAAATAACATTATTGTATTTTTCTAGTCTCTAAGATTTGATAAGTTATTTTAATAATCTAGGTCAGTAGTCAAATGCTTGCCTCTAACTCATACTGAAATCTGAAACCGTGCAGATTTTTATAGAAAAAGCGTTTTGTGTGTTATCTGCAACATGAAGTTTGACCCTTAAAACCGGAAAGATTTTACAGCACATGTTCTGCACCTTCTGCAGCGATTGCGTCCTACTAAACAGACTTTATAACAGACCAACATTAAACATACTTATAATAACTTGATGATGTAAAAATCTTTTAAAATGTGGTGTCAAGATACCACTGCAAAGTTTGTTTATTACCTTCCTGAAATCTTCTCAGCACTTGCAAGTAGTAAATTAACTGCAACAGAACATCAGACAGTATAATTGTTACATAATCTTCTTGTCATTTTCAATACCAATTTACCAAAGTTTTAATTGAAACTAACGAACGCAATAGTTTACTATATGTACCGTGCACTGGTGCATGCACAAACTTATTATACGCTTCCCAACTTTAGGGTAAAGTGATACCCTGACGACAACAATGACGGCTATGTCCATATAAGTTAGTGTAGTTAGTAGTGGAACAAATGCCACAAAACTCGCCTCTGCATGACAAAGTATTTATTATTTCTTGTTGGTTAAAGTTAATTAAGTCGACAACATCGTGCAGGTGGTCGAATTCACGCACCCTGAGATACATTTTTATGGAATGCGGCACGCTCTCGCGTTAGTGTGGTGTAGAATTGTCAATCATCTCGTTCCTGGTATGTCAGCGGAATTAGTTCGGTACTGTTCAATGGATAAATTTAAATAAATTGTAAACTCAATAGACATATATTTCACCCTTGTTATTATGGTTGTTGGTGTATGTGTGGTGTGATGTTGTTTAAAGTGCTGGTGTAAGTTTTTCATTTGATGATTTGTACTAGTAGAGTATTGTAGATGTATTGATGGTATGAAAATACGAAATTCTAGATTCCTAATTCCTTAGTAGTTTACGAATTTGCAGGAAACGATGGGAAACAACATGACAACTTCAAGTTCTTTAGCAGTTCGCAAAGAAAGCAAAAGAAAAAGAAGGCATTCGGAGAAAAAGATGTAGATAGTGACTAACAGAAGTGGTTATTATTTTTTTTTATTGTTTTTGATAACTAAAGCTTGTAAAGCTAATTTTTAGTTTCCATGTTATAAAGTCGTCGTTTATTTTATAAAGAAAACATAAGGCCATTATACTCAGACCACAGGTCTGTTCTGCTCAAAACTTTACACCTTTTAGGAAGGAAGGAAGTTCAGCCATCAGCAGAATAGGGCGAATAACACAGAATGGTCTAGATTGCAGGTGACCGTAACTATCTCTGACTGGTGGAAGTGCGATCAAACCTCCACGTGGTGGCCACCGGTAATCCTCCAAATACAAGAAAAGCTAAATGATCGGGATAGTCCCTTCAAAGTAAGGTTGGCGCGAGGCCAATAACCTCGCCCGTAAAAAAACGTTTATTACGGAAGTCAAAATCAGCCTCGGATAGATTGATAAACGACGATGACCACGGCAACGAAAATGGCTAAACGATTTAAGAATTTTCTCATGGAACGTGCACTCACTGTATAGAGTATAGAGCTCGAGCTGCACAGCAGCTAGCCAATACCCTGTCCAAATATAATGCTGACATAACAGCAATTCAGAGATGCGGTAGACGGGGAATGGTGTCTTACAAAAATCAGAATATGACATATATTACAGCTGTCATGCTAGACGTCATGTGCTCGGGGTGGGGTTTCTAGTCAGCTAAAGAATGAAACCCACCGTAATCGGCTTTAAAGCAGTAAATGAACGGCTATGCACCCTTTGCGTGCGGGGTAGATTTAAAATCATAAGCCTCAAAACGCAAGCGTGCCTCAAGGATCATCCTTGTCTCCCACGCTCTTCTTGACATATATATCAACGACCTGTTGTCTTCTACAACCTGTGATATCCATTCATTTGCTGATGATACAACACTATCGGCTTCCATTGAGTTTGTCAATCAAAAACAATGCAATTCTCGCTTGAATGGTTCGCGTGAATTAATGAATTTGACTATTCTGTTAATATTCAAATCTTCAAATAATTCTTGATTGGGGCATTTCTAACAGAGTAGATTTTAACGCAAATAAATTCCAGTCTTGCCTTTTTTCTCAGAAGACAACTCAACATTATGTTCCACCAGTTATTAATGGTACCCCTATTGCGAGATCTGATTCACTTAAGTTGTTAGGTTTAAAAGTATCAAGTGATCTTTCCTGGAAAGAACATATTTATGAAATTTCAAAAAGAGCTAGCCAATGTTTAGGCTTCATAGGACGTTGTAACTTCTACTTCACTCCCTCTGAAGTATTAAGATTATATAAATCTTATGTTAGACCAATTTTAGAATTTGGGGTGGGTGGGGCTCCAAGATTGCATTTGGTTCATCTTGATGGTGTTCAGAATAGAGTTATCCGTTTGATAAACGATGTAACCATTACTTCGTCTCTTGATACTTTGGAGCACAGAAGAAATCTAGGAGCTTTATCTGTTTTCTATAAATTTTACAACGGTAAATGTTCTTTAGAAACCCGTTCTCTAGTTCCAGGGCCTTTTCTCAGTATCCCCTATAAGTCGATTCGAATACTAGTTTACGCAGACGACACCGACATCGTTGGTAGAAACCAAAGAGCTGTACAGGAAGCTTTTATCCAGATCGAGCAGATGGCACGAAATCTGGGGCTGCACATAAATGAGAGCAAAACAAAGTACATGGTGACCACGTCTGAGAGTAGAAGATCCAACCTTGGTCTCTCATTTAAAAAAGTGTAGCGCGAATTTGAAGTGGTGCAATCCTTAAACTATCTCGGGTCAACTGTAGCAGCCGATAACAGCACGGAACCATAAATACGCGCACGGTAGCTGAAAGACAGCAAAGCATACTTTAGTCTGTCAAGACTCTTCAAATCCAGGAACTTAACCATAACATCCAAGCTTCTGGTGTATAAGACAATGGTCATACCAGTACTTAAATATGGATCCGATACTTGGGTGCTTAGCAAAAAGCATTCCGACCTCTTAGCCGCGTTCGAGAGAAAAGTCGTACGGATAATTGTTGGCCCCGTATGTGAGGAATGACGTATGACGATTCCGGAGACTCTATAATGATGAGATCAGTGGGCACGACACACCTAGCTCGCATGCGTGAAGATGATCCGACTCTGAAAATCGTTTGAAATAGGCTTTTTACAAGATGTCAGCAAAGAAGCTTACGCTGGAAGAATGGCATAGACCAGTACCCCCGCAGTTAATGAATTCCAAACTGGGTGACATCAGCTCGAAATGGGGTGCCCGTGGAGAGGCCAGGGCCGGACCCTGTTTGTAGAGCCAAATATGGTGACACTTTTTGTTTAAAAAGCTATATTCTAATCATTCAAATCAGTCCTACTCAATAATTGATCGACTGCCTCTTCTCTGTCTCTAGCTGAGCTGAGAAGCTACCTTAGAATGCCTTTCCAAAACGGAGGTTACAGAAATTACTGTAGAATTCAAATCCAAGTCGTTCTTCTAAAAAAGACGCACAATAAACTGAGACAATTTGATTTCCTCCAATGATGACGCGTTTATAAGCAAATCATGACCCATAGCCTGTTGCTTACTGCTCTTATATCTTTGACAGTCAAATTCAGGCCTTCCAAAAAGGGAAAGTTCCAGTTTCACTTATAAAACGCTGTGGTTTTAAAATCCTAACGTTCCATACGATTGTTAATTTTGGGTTGATAAGCGGATGATTTCATACAAACCAGACGTTAGAGAATAGCCGTTACTCTAACTATTTCACGACTTTGGACCGAGTCCGGTAGGTATACACCCACTTAGCCCCAAAGTGGATGGTTTTCTTTTACATAATTACATTTGCATTGCAAAATGTACTTTGCTTTGTGGTCGTTTCCAATTCAATTCCTAATGTATATGTATAGCTAGGGTATAGCTTTTTGAATTTTTTATCAAAAAAAATATTTATAAGTATGTATTTACATATATAACAGGATTAGATTTTGCACACATATCTTCGAATTTTAATAATTATCGTGCAGAGATTGCTTTACGCTCTTTGTTCCGCTTTACACTTATAGGATACGACATTCAAAGAGATTATATTGCAAAATTTTTGTTAAATTAATTTATTCGTTATTTTTTGAAAGTCAGCAATATACGTACATACTAAGCAATGACCAATTTTCAAAAACAACTCACACACATACAGACACATTTTTCAAGGACATCTAACGAACCCTCTGGCATACAGAAAGTATCAGCCAAACGAAATTTCCAACACCTTATAATGGCACTTAAGCTCCTCTCATGTAGCTCTGGAAAATAATGTGTTTTGCACTAAGAAGCGCGGTCTTAATTACTCGTGCAACATGCGTTCTAGCTTTGGGCTGAAATTTGGGCAAAACGTTTTAAGCCTTTGAGCGCATCAACAGCAAAGGCGTCTACATGGCAGCCATTAAAAAAAATTTAAAGATGGCCCAGAGCGACATGCCATGCTAGAAAATCTGGGTTGGGTTGTGGTGAGGGTTTCACCACCGTCCCACTAGAGACTACACAAAGCAACATACAGCACCACACCACCAAATCGTTCAAGAATAAAAAGAAGAAGAAGAAGAAGAGAAGGACAGCTTGAAGACAATAATTATGGAGCAATTATTGAGAGGCACCCTCGCTTTGCCGACAATGTGCGGATGTCTAAACAAATGTAATTACTTAAAAGTGCATCTCGAAATGTGCATTGCATGCATCATTGATTTCCTTTTCATTGTACGGCGATAAAGAGACATATGCACATATTAAGAGGGTGTAATGGATTCCCGAGCCGCTGTCCTCCCTCGGAATAACCGGTACAGCACGCAGCCAAATAGACGAGCAATATATGTAAACGAGCGGACACAAACCGCACACCACACATGAGGTATCCTTCATCCTTCCTCTATTGATGGATTTTTAAACGCCCTTCGTGTCCTTTTAAGGCATAATAGTTTGTAATTAAACTAAACGCATATCAAACGCGAACGCCTGTTTTGGCAGTGAATAATTTCACATCTCTTACAAAAAATAAAAAATAAGCAACATAGCGTGATGAGGAATGACGATGACCAATAATCAGTAGCGCAGTTCCGCGTATTCAACGCGAGTATTTACTCAAAAGTGTCGAAGAATTTCCTCCTCCATTTTGGGTTTCCCTCCCTCTTTCGGTAGAAAAAGTAAAATACGAGTATGCGATGGACAGTGGGACTTATGAAGAAACTTTTATTCAAATATTTTAAAATTATATTACCTTAACGTGATGATTGAATTACTAACTCTGAAGTTTTAGAAAATTCATAAAGACGAATTGTAAATAGTGAATACGATTTCAAAAAAGGTAAAAAAAATTATTTAAATTTTTAAAAAAATATTTAAGATATATTTATTAAAATTGTTTCCAAATTACCTAATGACATCCACATTGCTATTTTGCTGTGGTCACCAAAACATATGTAGGCTCTGCAATACTCTGCATACGGTACCAAAAGATTTCACCATCTTGAGACTTCAACAGATTATTGCACTCCGTAAGCAAACTCCGAGTAGAATTTTTCTGTCGAGTTTTTAGCAAACACAATTTGAAAGGATGGTTGAATAGTACCAAGACAATTCGTCGAGACACCCATGATATACGGATTCAAGATGAATTCAGGCTCTCAATTTCTTAAGGTCTTCCTTAATCTTTAAGCAAATATAGGGTTAAAAGCAAAGTATGTACAATATAATTTGAAAATCTGGGCATATTATGTGTCGGCGTTGCCTAGAAATACTGGTTTTGATAAGCAAAATCGTGATCCGCGAAATGTTACATAACAGGTGGAAGGAAAACAGATTAACTAACAAACATCACTATAAGAGCAGCTCTCTTATGAATCAAATCCATATAGTTAGTTTACAAACCAAGCTCATCTCCATTTCATATCCAGAAGACGAACCGATATTGGCAGTAGGAAGCGATGCAGCAAAATTGGAAATGCCATATAAAAGCTATTGCAGCAATGAGACGCTATACACTAAACATACTTTATTTCGATGGCATGAGCATGGGATCATGGACTAACTGACTTAACTTTTCCCTTAACACTACGACTGGATCTAAAGCCAATCATGCCAACAACAGATAAGTTCTCGCGAAATGCGTGGGATAATAAAAAAACACTCAAGCGCTAATTAAGATTCTCGCGTCATCTACCACGACTAATCAACACAAGTTTAACAAGCTAAAACACACAGTCTAGCTCAGGATGCAAAAGAATTCATATATGACATATGAGTTCTTCAGGCCTTAGGAATAAAAAAATATAGTAGAACTCTTAAATAACTTGTACATTTTGTTTTTGATAATTTTGATTGCTTTACCTTATTTATGAGTTAAGGTTCTCTGCCATAGAGTTATAAAAATGCTCCAAGTTACATTCCTAGTATAAACTAACAATTTAGGGTGATGGATGTGACGAACTGATTGCTTCTATTCAGCTGTAAATTTTCTTTTTTTTAATAAATTTATTTCTCAATTTAGTGTTTGTATTTTATTGCACACTATCTAATTGATGTCCCACGGTGCAACAGCAAATGAGGGTATTCTTTATGCAACCCGATTAATGCTCTGAAGACAATCGATTTGAATTTCATCTGTGAACAACATCGTTCGGCCACAACACTTACGATCATCACAAGAAGGGATTTCCAACGGTCATCAATTCAAATTTATGACAGCTCAGCGCTATGTGTGTGGTGCCGTATAGAATAGGATGTATATTTTCCAATTGATCACACCACAATAAACATTGCTAACACCTGGACATAAGGGAAAAAATATTTAAAAAGCACTTAAACTGAGAAATGACCGAAATTGATGTATAGGAGATTCCTATACTCGCGATGTTTATTACAGAAACACTTTCATTTCTTGGGGGTGGAAACGCTATTTATTTATTGTGCACTTATCCCATTTCCGTTTCCTCTCTAACAACTACTTGCGTGTCATAGTGCAATTAAAGAAATGAAAGACCAATGTGGTCGATCGTCTATTGTCGGCGATCGCCCAATTGCGTAATGCACTTATATGTCCGGATTCTGCACTTAATTGGTGCGCGTCCAAACAGATGATGAAGTTTTCTTTTGGGTGCATGACCAAAACATTTATTCGTTTAAGGATGTTAGAATAAGGAATTGTATTCAGGCGCGTTGAGAGTAAGTTTTTAAGGCCACGAATGGAAAACATGTGAAACATGAAGCGCATAAAAGAGGAACCTAACTAGTCATGTTAGGCGTTTTATATTTTTGCACATAAATGAAAGGAACATATCATATCCGAAAGGCGAATTGAGAAGCTTTCTCATGGCAGTTCTTAATCTCGGACCTTCGTCAGACATTCGCGATTGGTGGACAGTAAACAAGCTTTTTGGTGCTTTTCTGGTATCGGTACTTCGAACCTCCCACTCAGAATTCCGACGCTCCAAGTTCTGGACCACGGCGCCAACTTATAAACCATCTACTTAATATTAAAACCGAAAACCCATCATATACTCTTACCATCGTTGAATAAAAGCCAATCGACTAAAGCGATAGTGTGCAAAATGAACGATACTGGTTATCGTTTTCGTAGTGCAGATTCCAATCTCTTTATATACAAATTGCGCCTGCTTAGAAATAATATTTTCATTTTCATAATAACATAATTGCCAAGTAATTATCAGATGTCGACGGCTTAAAAGAGCGAAAGAAAACTACACATTGCATTACATTGCTATCAACTACATTTAAGTACTCTACTATCCAAACCGTCTTATATAAAGAGCTTTTTCTTAAGATAGCACCAATTTTTTTTACGTAAAACAGCTTGTGTTTGAGATATTATTTAATAATACCATCGATGTCATTAATTATGGAACACCAAATCATTGAAATGTCCTTCACAGCAACGCCAGTATAAGTGAATGCGCGGAATCCAATATTGCATTACTTTTTCACATTTTTCCGGGTTCGTTGTTGATCTTGAGGTCATATAAAGTCTCTGGCGTATTGGCATTGACCGTAGATTTGACAAATCCCCAAAGAAAATGCTCCAAGGACGCGAAATCACACGTACAATTGACTGGTGAATTTCTAGAGATAACGCGATCACCTAACTTCAACTTGTGGAATGTGGTGCTAAATGTGGTACTCGTCCAAATTTTCCGAAAAATAGTCTGTCAAAATGTCTCTGTTGACTGTGACTAAGTTACCATCATTATCTTTTGAGAAGAAGAGTTTGGTCCAAATAACCTCTCCTGGTTAAACTGGTCCCAAAAAGTAAATTCATATCCGTCTCGACCTATATCATAAGATAGTAACGCGGAGCTTCTCATAGTTGTAATTCAGTCTAAAGACTTTATTAAAAGTTATTGCCGAAAAACCCGGATTTTTTTCCTTCTAATATACTACCCCTATGAAAAAAAATCTCGAAATTACGCCATCGCGAGTCGAACGCTAAACAATTGGTTTAAAACAAGTCCCATCAAATTCTGAAGTGGTAAAATCGAGATATACGAGTAGACAAGCTCACAAACAAACGCACGCACACTGAAAAAAATGTGCCATTCGAACTCGCAATTAGTATTAGTTCATAGTACTCATATTATAATCATTATTAAATATTGTTTTACTCTTATTATTAAGTCTGGAGAAATTAAAACGAAGGTAAGCAAAACAATAAATCTTTTCAATTCAAATTGGCCAAAGAAGAACTCTGGTTTAGCGGCGAGTGTAACCCGAGCAAACATCAATACAATGACTTAATCTAAACCCTAAAGAGGTTACTTCTCTTACATGCAGCACTGAGATGCACGATCTTTTTTTTACACAAAGTATCAACACAGTGCAAATGACAATTCACGTAATGTCTATAGGAGTATTTCTTAATTGGTAGCTCAGTTGTAAAGTAATTTAGTAGAATGTTCAAGTTTGTAGAAAAGTGACCTTTAGGCACTTATTACTCACCTCGCTCTATTCAAGGGAAGACGAGAATACAGAAGGAAATACTTTCTTAAATTGCTTAAAAAAGTCTTATTGACTTTCGCTTTAAAATTTAAAAAAAAAAACTTAAATAACAATCGCATATACATAGATATACGGAAAGCATTCATGTTAATAAAAAAATAATATAACGTCAAAAAAGGGTATCGTCTATCGTATTCCATTCCATTGCAATGCACACAAAGCTTCCAATATCCTCCCGTCAGTAACGCAGGTTTCATCAACTTTTAAAACAAATCGCAATACGAATGTTTTCTTCAAAGACCGGCGAACGAGGCGGCATGTGCCAGAGGCAGATAGATGACAACAGATCACTCTCACTGCCTTAGACGACGTTGAGGACGATAACGATGACGATGACGAAAAAGAGAAATCTAAAATCCTCTTGAAACAATCTCAAATTCCAATTCAAATCCACAATCAAAACAATAAGTTACTTTTACTGAGGGGATGAGAATATGCAGGCGATGCCAGACCGCAACAGTCGACCGCCGAGAAGTTGTAAACTCTCACTTTCACTGCACTCTTTGTGTGTTCGCTTTCGCTTGTTTGTTAATGGATCCGGCGTAGACGCGTGTGCGACATCGTCGGCGGCGTCATCGTTCGTCCTTCAGACACCCCAGCAACCCAATCTCAATCTCAACCCGTCAACGCATCCATTTCACGAACTCAACCGCTCACGTCTCCCAGCCACCGTCAAGGAATATCATAATGAATAATAAAAACAAAAAGCATTTTTCTATTCAGGACAAGAACGGTTAGAAACCCCAAAAGCACACTTGAACAATGGAAAAGTGTCATTTCGGTATAAATGCATTTCGAGTATTGTGTTTCGAGACTGTAATCGTCGTCTGCCACCCCACAAGCAGATCCTCGGCACACATCCCTCCGTAACCTACGTGAAATTTACAAAAATCGGGAGGGTTTCCTCGTCTACATCACATGACATGAACCCGAATGCAGCCGTCTGCAACAATGTCACCAGTCACAAGATGTAAGAAGTGAGGCTTCCTTCGGTAGCACTGAAGTGACAAGCAAAAACCGATTCAGTTCAAAATAATTAAAAAAAAAACTTAACGAACCCAAATCTATTCGAAGGGACAGAATAATCATCCTGGTTCACATAGCGAAATACACAAAAGGTCCTTTGGAAAGCGTATCATTTGTAAACTGTAAAACAAGTATACGGAATAACGCAACAATTCTCGCTTTCGAATACGCGATCCAGTCGTCTAGATATACGCGAGTATAATGCTCAAGCTGCATTCAACGCTCAACCCCTAAAATACTCGTACTGATGACTATAAAGGGAATGAATACAGCATGGCGGACTCATGACATGGAATTCACATTTAAGGTTCGACGTTTAAGTATTTTATTGAAAAATGCTTATAATTTAATAGAAATGAATTTGGGTGTTTTTGTGTGAGATTTCCATTTTGTTAGCTCAGCTGAATATGATGTGATTCTCAAACTTTTCTACGAAAAATGTAGTTTTTGAATTTTACGAACAGATAATTCTATGGGGACGTGTTTAGTTTGAAAGAAATGTTTGGATTAAATAAGAAAGAAAAATGTTTTTGCTGAAGCTTTTTGCTATTGAAAGAGAAGAACTAATACCACCCTTGGACTTTCTCTAAATAAATAAATAAATTTTTCTCTGTTTTTTACTCTAAATTTAAGAACTAATTTAAGTATTCGCGAATGGCAATGCCAACCAACAAGTTTCTCAAATCGCTGGCAAACTTTGATTAGAGCTTAGAGGATTAAAGAACAGTGCGATATAGTGCGATTATAGGATAGATTCATTGAAAAAAAATACTACAGTAGGGTGTAAGGTGCAGCCAGACAACGCCTGTTATTTTAGCTTTCGGTGGGTCCAAACAGTGTCTCGGGGGTTGGTTGGTTGGTCCTAGGTAACACCGGTGTTAACAACTAGTTATACATAAAGACAAAAAAATTTACATTATTTGTTTACAACTGAATTCAAAACTAAGAGTTTTGAAGGGCGTTTCGTCGTTTACCGATTTCGTTTTACAGTAGCAGTTACTTTGCCTTTCTGATGGTACGGAAGTTCCAATTAAGAAACAATATTTTTGGGAGAGAGTGTATAACTTAAGGTACATGGATTTCATCTCTTCCAAAGCGTCAACCGCATTACGTTTCAACTCGAGGACCGGAGCATTGACGGATGAAGAAGCTAAGTTCGTCTTGAGGATGTGTTAAGTCATTGTCCTTTCTTTTTCGTTTGTGGGCCAAAGTCTTATGGTGAGCCCATAAATCAAAATCATTATCACCAGTGGAAGACGTTTCACTTCCACTCCCAATGCTGTCATCTGTCTGTAGAATTTCTTTAACCGTGGATAAAGCTATCCTGGAAATGGATTTTCTTGAATGGGTCTGGTAATGATGCTGCCAGTAGAAATGAATGTTTCATTTCTCCAAAAAGATGGTCAAACTGGCTCAAAATTTTTGTTTTTAATTTCTTTGCTACCAGAGATGTATAACAAACTTTTTTTATTTGTTGGCGTCCACAATAAGCAAGTGGAATAACTTGCTTTAATGTGGCGTATTTTTCTCCACTTACGAGGGGTGCCGTAAATGTTTATAGTAAAAGTAATAAAAAATTGCCTTTAAGATCTGTACACTGTACACGCTCAAACCATTAATCGGAACACTTTTTCCAGTCCCAAGATAATAGCTCCAAAACATGGTTTTTGAACGCTTCAACCGCTTCTTCAGGCGATAAAAATCGTTGTCCACGCATATTATCCTTGATTGTTGGGAACAGGAAGAAGTCATTGTGTGCAAGGTCGGGGCTGTAAGGCGGATGACCCATCAATTCGATCGTTTGAGGGCTCAAATACTCGCTTGTTTGATGTTTGATGTGAGCTCGCATTATCGTGATGCAAAATGATTCGCCGTTTTCGGTTGTTTTCTCTCAATTTGTTGAAAACCTCAGGCAAACATATGGTCGTATACCAAGCTAAATTGACTGTCTTTTGATTTTCAAGAGCCACATTAGCCACACGACCGGTTTTCGTGAAGAAACACGCTACCATTTGCTTCCCAACGCTCCGAGCTCGCCCAACTTTTGTTGGTTTTTCTTCGAATTGGAAGAAGAAGAAGGTCGAAATAGAGCGCGAAACCCAAACCGTGAGAGAGAGAGAAATCTTAACTCTATCCTGGAAAATGGAAAGAGCTATTAATAAGAACGCCTCTAGAAATGTGCATGCTGCCTGTATATTGCAATCACATGCTCACATCACCAGAACATGGTTTGGGTTTTTCCCTTCATTTGTTCAGGCATTCAATCCGAATTAGTCGTTTCAAATTTCCAGAAATGCCTATGCTACAAGTGACCGCATAATACTCGTATGCAATGCCAACTGTACGCAATATTCGTTCATTTGTAAAAATCATTAAACCTTAACTAAAAGGACCTTTTAGGAAATTGTACCACAGCATTTCATAGTTAATTTGGCAAATTGGCCTACATTTTGGGTTGTTTTTTTTTTCTTTGTTGTCGGGGTAAATGGTAAGTCTCTGCTAATGACCAAAAATTAATCTTAATTCAACGAGTTCCATCATGCACATAATCATTGAGCACAGAGCATAAACTTACTCGTTGCATACTCCTTGAAGAAGAAGAAGGAAATCATAGCAACCAATATTAAGGGAAGGGACTTGAAGGAAAATGCGGCACACGTCATTCTAAACTTTCGAGCAGATATTTTTTAATGCGCGCGGCTGCATTTAGAGAAAAGAATGGCAATAGACCATGAAAGGATGACGACCGACCGACAGCGCGTATGAGTATTTCATCCACCCATCCATCCATCCCTTGTATTTACCGGCGGCTTATCGCCGATGTCGAAGCACACGCGACTATACGACGAGTATAGGAACAACAGACAATGGATGAAGGATCAAGGCTCGTCGCTGTAATGTAATGTACGTGTGAGTGTGTTTGCTGAGTGCTGAGTTGACAGATCTTATCCTTTATAGCTTTGGCTTGCTAATCCAGGAAAGCACACAGAAACACATATTAGTATATTACCGGGCGCTCACCACCACCAACGACACGGTGCGTCAAGGTCTTCAAAACTCTGCGAAAGGGGTGAATTGAATGCTGTACATGAGGCCTGAAGGGCCCCTTATTGCAGCGGCTGTATAGGCCCTAAGGGTTGGTTCGTTGGGTACGGCTTTGGATTGAGTGGATAAACGCATTACGCCACAGCACCGCTCACAGCTTGTATTCGCTTCTCCAGATCAGCTTGGAAACATATCTTTCTAGCGTTGCCACATGCTGCATGCGCTCAGCACAGAATGATAATCAACAACAACGAAAAATGCAAATATATTTAGGTAGTAGCCTGCTAGATACATTCATTACGCATATGGACAACATAATTTATACTCGTATCTGTCCGCACTCATTACAACCTTTTTTCCTTACAGTCTGGTTTTGTGTTTTAGAAATATTTTAAAAAGCGTGTCGCATGCATAATTATGTGTTTCTTTTTTTTGTTTCGTTACTCGTTGCCGAAAAAAAATATTTACCGGCTCAGCTGATGTGCCTGGCACAGGATAAAACAAATTTCTTCTTCTTTTAGGGAAGTCAACTCTATAGGGTGGGTGTTCTTCGATGTGCGATATCTTCATTATGTGGGGGCTTACTTTAACCTCAGAATTATGTGTATTTATTTCTTTTCGGAGTTTCGTTGCCAAGGAGTCTTTATATTATACTCGCACTCAGTGCTTCGAGTGTCCTCTTGAGAAAGACGCAAAGTGGAAAATCATTTAAATATGCAATTTAAATATGTTTTCTTATATTAATTTTTGAGGCGAAGTAAGGATGTATGGATGGATGGTGGTGCACTTTAACGTGGAAAGTGAAAGGATTGTAAGAGGAATGCACATGAATGCATACAGGTGGTAGGAGCACACGCGTGCCAAAAGATGAAAGAAATCAAATGAGCACTAAAGTAGCAGAAGGTATATGTTATAAGAACGAGCGATTTTTTTTTTTACTTTTAACAAATTTTAATGTTATATTAATAAATAATCTGCCACTAAGTGAATGCGTGCTGATTGTGCGGTGAATACTTTTTCCAGAGTCAATATATGTTTACAGGTAAATAAGCGAAATTGCTTAATTTATTATTTATTATTGTTTGCGGAGCAATGGGTTTGTTCGTTTCAGTGTTCTCTTTGAGATGTTTTTTTAAAAATATAAATTAACTCATAATAATTATGTAATATATTATGTAAAGTACACATCGGTGTCCATTAGCTTTTCAGATTCAAAATAAATTGTTGTTAATAATTAACAATCACCATCAATACATTGTTGAAATGTTGAATATTTTTTGAGTCCTTATAGCCAATCATATGTTTGCTTTGTCTTAACAGAGTTGCGGCTTTTATTTATGTATATTAGAAAGTACTTAACTTAATATGTACAGTATATGGACATTTCCATATAACCGCAAAAAACTAAAATAAACCAATAATAATACAACTCAGTTAATAAATACGCAAGTTAAATTAAGCATAAAACATTTAATAAGCAAAATACATACACACGATGAAATCGAATGTTCATGATCTATTCGACTTTTATCTGCACGCGAAGCAAAGGAAAGAATTCAAAATATGCGCCTAAAGTATACACACGAATAATTTTTAAGAAATTTGTATTGGAGCTCCTGAGGTTGAGCGGTATTGTCACAAATACACATGTTTGAATAAAATCGGGGTTTAGGAAGTGGATTACAAATTGATCGCAAGATTTGGCCAGCCAGCCAAGTCAATGGAGATCTTGATGAGGTCTAAAGAGATTTTTTGCGGTTGTCTTGAGTGCTAGTTTAAGGGAATATTGGTGGGTGTCTTGAGGGTGGTGTTTTAGTTGGTCCTTAGCGGAGCTTAGAGGAGTTATTGAGTGGGGTCTAAATAGATTTTTTTGGTTTGTCTTGAGTAATAGTTTGAGGGAATATTGGGGGTGTCTTGAGGGTGGTATTGTGGTTGGTCCTTATCGGGGCTTAGAGGAGGTATTGATTGGGATATTCGGGTTCTATGAGTTGAATGGTGCCGGTAAGACAGCTCTTGGGGGATGGGGTCGATAACAAAGGGGGAGGGAATACCGATATTAGTGTTGATTCTATGGTTTTCGGGGTCGCTGAGTTGAATGGTGCTGGTAAGACAGCACTAGGGGAATGTGCTCGATAACTGACTGACCAATATTAGTGTCGATTCTATCATTTTCGGGGTCGCAGAGTTGAAAAGTGATGATAAGACAGCTCTAGGGAGATGGGTGATGGGGTTATGGATGAGTTGTATCACCGGAGGCGGGAGGGTGACCGGTATTAGCGTCGACCCTGTAGTTTTCGGTGTCGCTGAGATGAATAGGTATTAAGAATGGTACTCGGCAACCATTTGGCGACGAAAAGGGACAGTGTGAAACAGTTTTTATCCCACGAATAGCTCTCATTACGACGGATCTACCTTTTAAATTTAAGAGATTGCAATTTCCAGTAAGACTTGCGTTTTCTATGACGATCCATAAGACGGACAGTTTATTAAGTACTGCGGAGTACAGATTTGAGATCGCCATGTTTTTCGCACGGACAACTTTATTTTGCTTGCTCTGGGATGGGTTGACCTAAGAATTTATTTATTCTTGCTCTTGAAGGTGAAACTAAAAACACTGTATACAACCAAATTTTGTTTTAAATTAATGTTATGTATGTTTTTTTAATTTTATTTTATAATTTGAATACTATAGCTATAATTTAAAATATATTTTTTAAAATAAATTTTGTTAATAAAAACCTAAAAAATCTTACCTTATAGATTTTTTTTTTTTTTTTTTTTTTTTTATATAGAGACTTATTGCCAAGGGATGACTCCCTGAATGACTTACGTCACGGCAATAAGTTGGGCTAAGCCCTTTATTAAATTCAAAATAAATTAAAAATCGAAAGAATGTGATTTACAATATATCACATTCCTCACGTTTGTAGCCGGTTTCAATTTATTTTCTCAGAATTCTCCCTGATTCATTGGAAAAGCAATACGAAAAACGAACACGAATTTAGAACGACGCGAGTCCAAATACTTTTATCAATGAATCATGGTCAGGGAAAACTACAAAAAACCTTGACCAAGAAAATATTACAAATTATAAAAATAATTTAAAAAATACTGATAAATTTTTTTTTTTTTTTTTTTTTTTTTGTTTTTTTTTTTTTTTTATATATTAAGAAACAACTTATGAATACTTTAACCATCATCCTTCAAGAACTTGTTAACGGCTAATTTGAACGCCTGCAGATTATAAGATTCTGGAAACACGTGTTCGACCAATTGATTCCACATCGAAGATACTCTAGGAAAAAAGGAGGATTTAAAGTGTTGGGTTCTACATGAAAAAAGTTTTAAGGCAAATCTATGTTGATTGCACCTTAAACGAGTGTTTACGTTACTGAGAAAAGGCCCAGGAACTAGAGAACGGGTTTCTAAAGAACATTTACCGTTGTAAAATTTATAGAAAACAGATAAAGCTCCAACATTTCGTCTGTGCTCCAAAGTATCAAGAGACGAAGTAATGGTTACATCGTTTATCAAACGGATAACTCTATTCTGAACACCATCAAGATGAACCAAATGCGATCTTGGAGCACCACCCCACACATATGAATTAAATTCTAAAATTGGTCTAATATAAGATTTATATAATCTTAACACTTCAGAGGGAGTGAAGTAGAAGTTACAACGTCTTATGAAGCCTAAACATTGGCTAGCTCTTTTTGAAATTTCATAAATATGTTCTTTCCAAGAAAGATCACTTGATACTTTTAAACCTAACAACTTAAGTGAATCAGATCTCGCAATAGAGGTACCATTAATAACAGGAGGAACATAATGTTGAGTTATCTTCTGAGAAAAAAGGCAAGACTGGAATTTATTTGGGTTAAATTCTACTCTGTTAGAAATGCCCCAATCAAGAATGATTTGAATATTAGACAGAATAGTCAAATTCATTAATTCACGCGAACCATTCAAGCGAGAATTACATTCTTTTTGATTGTCAAACTCAATGGAGGCCGATAGTGTTGTATCATCAGCAAATGAATGGATATCACAGGTTGTAGAAGACAATAGGTCGTTGATATATATCAAGAAGAGCGTGGGAGACAAGGATGATCCTTGAGGCACGCCAGCATTGATCCCATGTGAATCTGAAGATATACCATTTAATACAACTTTTATTTTACGGTTCCATAAATAATTCTCAATCCATGTAATGAGAGAGGAGTGTAAATTCAGCGCACGAATCTTATTAATAAGACAATCATGCCATACTCTATCAAAAGCTTTAGCAATATCTAAGGAAACAACGCTTGATTCACCTAGGTTTTCAATGCTTCGCTCCAAACAATGAGTCATGCACGTCATTAGTTCGCCTGAAGATCGATTTTTACGAAATCCATACTGAACATCGGATAAAAGAACATTCGAATCCAGATAGTTCATTAGTCTGAAATTAACGATAGATTCCATTACCTTCGATAGAACCGACAACAAAGCAATAGGTCGGTAGTTCGTAGGTGCCGATTTATCACCTTTTTTCGGAACGGGTTGAATATTTGCTATTTTCCAAAATGATGGAAAAACACCTGTCTTCATTGAGAGATGAAACAATTTGCTAAGCGGTTTTGCCAAAGTATGATGACAACTTTTCAATACTAATGGCGGAATACCGTCGGGGCCAGTCGCTTTATTGGGGTCAAGTTCTTTCAGAATCTTTGAAACAACCCGTTTCCGAAAATAGATTTTAGACATACCTGGGCCTAGATTCGGGAGAATTGGGGGGCTTTGATTAGTTAAAGGAAGAGTAGACGCACCAGCAAAATGAGAAGCTAAGAGATTAGCTTTCTCAATATTAGTTCTATAATGAATACCATTATGAAATAAAGAAGGAATAGACGAAGTATTGTCTGCAAAGTTTCTTTTAACCAATGCAGCAAACGACCAAAAGCTTCGACTGTTTGAATCAGAATCCAATATTTTTCGCATGCTATCTCGAATCTTAAGGTCATATATTATTTTGGACCTTTTCAATATAGCGTTTGATCTGTTTCTAGCTATTCGAAACTTTACAAGGTTTTCTTCAGAAGTGCAATTAACGTAGTCCAAATGGGCTGCTTTTTTACACGCGACTGATGACCTGCAATGTTCGTTAAACCATTTATTTTTATGAGTATTTTTCTTTTTAAATGAAGAAGGAATGCAATTTTTCATTCCTAGCAAAATGGTTGACGTGATAAGTTGTGATGCTTCATTAGCATTATTGCTGGAAAAACAGGTTGACCAATCAAATGAGCTATAAAATTGGTTCAGGAGCTCCCAGTTAGCATTTTTATAGTGCCAGAGTAGCCTTTTACTTGTAGTCTCTATAAGGGCTTGTGATATTGAAAATTTGGCAACTATCAAAGCATGGTCAGAAAGACCTAATGGAGCAGATACATCAATTGAATATTTATCAGGCATAGTTGTAAGAAATAAATCTAAAAGGTGAGGTGATTGACCAGTAGTATCGGGATACCTAGTTGGCTTATCAACGAGTTGGGTGAAAAGATTAACATTTGAAAATAGTTCTGCGGTTTCACCTGATCGATCTCTACCATTCGAATAGGTCAACCATGAATCATTGTGGACATTAAAATCACCCAAGACTACCAATTCTGATGTTGGTGATGATTTGTAAATCTTGTCTATTGTGTCTGATAAGTAATTAAACTCAATATTAGTGTCATCAGGTGACAAATTAGGACTACGATAAAGGGAACAAATAAATATCGAATGGTTTGAAATTACAATTTCAATCCATATCGTATTGAACATTGGATTACTGTTTGGAATATTAAAATTAGGTACACTAAAACTGATGTCTTCTCGTATAAATAAAATAACCCCACGATGAGGAACCAAACAGTCGACACGAGAATACCCCTGACATTGAAAATCATTTGGGGTACCCATATAAGAGGCCTGCGTTTCACATAAACTTAGAACCGCAGGTTTATTCGCGTCAAGATGTGCTACGATCGAATTGAAATTTATTTTAATGCCGCGAATATTTGTGAAATGAATTTCAAAATAAGAGTTCATTTTACAAATTAAAAATACCGAACCCGTCAAGATGATGAAAATATACGTAAAATAAGATAATAATAATATAAAAAATCAAAAAATATTATAAATAACAATAATAAGAAGAATTTCTACGAACCAACCACTCAACAGTGAAAACGTTACTTATTCGTTTGTAGTACCAGGCCTAACAAACGAAAAAGGCACGCACAGCTACTGAGACAGAAAGTCAATAAAAATTCTACTTCTGAAAACTACTCAAATAAAATAAAAACTTGAATAACAATACTTTTTAACGTAACTGCTTTTTTGTGTCTGATTCTTTGGTAACGTTACGATATGATGTCTTTGTTTTGATGGTATTGCTATCAGCAGTATCCACGCTTGATGAACAATATTGGAAAACACCTGTAACCGCTTTTCGAGTTCAGCAATTTTTGTCGTTTGGATTTTATTTGACTTCTTTTGTTGATTCAGTGTGATGATCTTGTCGTTTAAATTATCCAACAGCACCAGACTCTGCGATTATTAATTGGCTATTGTTTCCGCTTTGGTAAATCTACTCCACTTTTGTTGATATTCTTGTTTTTCAAATTACCAATTTGTTCTTTTTAAGATCTTGCTTTCTGTATCGATCTTGACCAATAAATTTAACACTTTTAGATATGAAAAATTAATCTTAAAATATTTTAACACAACAATAACTACTGTATGGTATTAAACACAATTTGAAATAATGAAAAAAGGTTATTATAATTAAAATGAAAATATGAAAAAATATTTTCAATTATTTGAAAAAAAAAAAAAATAATAATAATAAATAATAATAATAGATAGGTATCATTCTTTTTTCTACCCCTGCCTAATAGAAGATTGGAATGAATAAATACCTGGGCAACGCCGGGTAATCAGCTAGTATTAATATAAAAACGATTTTGCAAATATATGGTATGGTGGTGTACTTGGGCGATCTTGCAAACGATTTACACCGCATATGTACTTAGACTGGCTGTGTATGCAGATGATTCTGCAATTAAATCACCTGCTGAAGGATCTCATCTCTTATTCCAAATAAGCTTTATCAACTTAGCCAATGATTGAGTAACTGAAACATGAAATCCATGATTCAATCATTATGGATTGTAAGTATAGAATAGCGCAGGGTACGAAGCACAATAGCAAAGCTGATTAACACAACTTCGTCCCTCGGCGGCATTTCTATTCGTATCGATATTTTAAGAAACGAACATGAGCTTTTCTTCATCGGATTTTTGCTGTGGGTGGGCAGAAAGTCGAAAAAATGGAGGAAAAAGCGGTGGTAAAAGTTTAACATTTTCTGCAAAATTGTAATACTTTGTCGCAAGTTTTCTTGTGGGTATTAGGGTACTTAAGAAAAATTATTTATGGGAAGCGATTAATAAATTTTTTTCAGAGACAACACGCCGTACCCTTACCATTTCCGATACCATATACCCAAGCCATAATTTATAAATAATTTGGAGTAATACCAATATTTTCAGGATCACCAACACTGAAGGTAAGTAAGAAACAGTCTGCCAAGGATTATAACTATTGTAGATTAACGACAATGATGTCGATGTGCCATAGAAAATAAAAGGAGTAAGAGGATGAATTAGATACGAGTAAATATAAATAATTCAACAGTAAGCAACATTGATAAAAAAAACCTCGCTGGATCAGCATTTCTACATTTTTTAAATATTGCTCTGGCTACCGATTCACTCATGTCAAAATGTATTTATTGGACACTGCGTAAAAGGCCATAAAAATGGACATTTACTCGCTATATGAAAAATGTATTAAAAGTTAAATAACACCCATTAGCTTATTTATGAATTTCAATTATTGAAACATCTTAACTCTATGTAGTTACTCATATCTCAATGAGCTCATTAATGCCCCCAGAGGCGGCATAAAATATGATTCATCATAATTCCAATGCACATTGACGCCACAACTGCTAATAAGTTAATTATTCAGACGTGATATTTGATTGAGTCATAGCTGAGCGGCGACTGGACTGCCGTCGTCACAGTATCACAAAAAAGTACGACTGACTATTTACATCGAGTTCAGTCACCCTCACATACCCGAATATGTAAGTGCCAAGGAATTTTGTATCTAAAAATCAACCCTTAAACACCAAAAGAAGACAGCCAAATTCAAGGTAAGAGAATATCAAGATTTCTCATATTTACCCGTAAGTAAAGTTGCCGCCAAAAATACCTTCATATTGAACTATGTAGTCGTATGCATGTCTTCCTTTAACCAAAAGTGAAATTCTTCCTGTTGAAAACATTGTGCAACATGGGGAAATTTCCACTTCCACTTCCAGTCGGCACAACGCACAAGTACATAAGTAGCTACCAACGTTTTCTTATCGGAGATTTTCTTGTTCGTACATTGTTGAATGTAACATAAAACTCCAAGGAATTCCTCAATTCTTGCCGCCACAACTAGTAAGAAACTTACCCCTGGTATTATGTATGCCCGCTGTACTTGCATGTACGTATGAAAGAATTACGAGTAGAAACCCCAGGGTGTTTGTTATGGTTCATGGAATAAATACGAGAGAGAGAGGCAAGACCACCTTAAAGAAAGTGGAAATCAACACCACTTACGGACAAAGTCCTACGACATGCTTCTGAATTTTCGTAGAAGTCCACACCTTGTCATTACGTCGTTAGTCGTGTATTGATTTAGAGGTCTTGAGTCGGAGGTCGTCGTCGTCGTCGACGTCAATAGTTGCCGCCACGCGCCGTCATGTCTCGGAATTTTCTGGTTAATTTCGTTTGTGCCGTTTGCGAAACCTTTTAATTTGTAATGAACATTTAAGTCGACTACAAGTGTGACCACCAGTGAATCATCAGTTCCCGATTTAGCTTACGTCTGTCTATATTAGCGGACGGAATCCCTTTCGCAAAATGGGTTGACGCGCGCCTTCAATTCCACTACTCAGAAAGTTAGTCACGCAATTCGTAAGAATTTTTATTTTTATTTTTTGTTTTTTCTCCTTTGTTTTGTTTCATGGAAACATGTGCAATGGCAATCATATCATCATACTGCAGTACACATGCTAATGGGGTTCATTATTTTTGCACCCCCCTATAATGAAATTTGTCAATTTCTACGGGGGGTTGTACATAGAGAACTTCCTGTCCCACCGGTGCAAAGTGCCTTCGCGATTTGTGGTTTTTTTTCTTCAATTAAATGTGCAATTATGTTTAATATGATTTTAATTTGCGTTCTGTGTTTTGAATTTTTAAATCAAATTAATTTTTAAGTTTACATAAACTGCACATACACTAAGCAAGTGATTGGATAAATCTGCAGTCTACACAAACAAAAATGGAAAAAAAATTTGTGTGACTAACAAACGGTCGAGCATGCAAACTGTATTGGGAATTGATCGACAACTGTTATGAAATAATAAGTTATTGGGACTGCGGTATAATTTATTATTTGGACCAGCGGTACCCAACATTTTCCATGTTCGCAACACTTATTTGAATAAAGAAGTTAACCGCAGCGATCCCTATAAAAATTTCAATGTAGATATCGGGAAAAATAAGTAAAATCCACTTGATAAACATAAATTTAAAATATAAAACATGTTGATGGAAACATTGGGGTCGTGTATTTCACCGTCGTCTTCATATTTAACCGTACAACCGGGTTCCAATCCCACAAAAAATGCCTTCACCGATCACGATTTCGAATCGATATCATCCAGTTTCCTTAATTTTTGTCGTCGTGGTCTACGCTATATTTTCAGAATAGGCTTGGCCTGTCTCGCTGTCGTTTCCCATTAATCCCATCCCAATCCCAAATGATTTTCCGAGCAAGATACAGCTTGGATATTATACTTATAAGAAAAAAATCTTGATTTGAAGAGTCTTCCCTGACTATAGAAGGTTTTGTTAGCTTAAAGCAACCGTGGGTGTATTTGTGGGTCCAATATGTTATCGACTGCTTCAATTGATCAGAGGTAGTTAAGTAATTGCTATCATAGGCAGCTTTAAAGCCTATAAACAGATAGTATAGTGAGTTTTGAACTCTAGAAATGTTTTCACCGCCTGTCTAAGGGTGAAAATATAATCAGTATATGTTTTGCCTGGGATGAAATCACACTGTTATGGGCCGATGTTGACTTTAGCTTTAGCTTAGTTTTCCGAGATGAAAGAAATATAATCCAATTGATTGATTGATTGATTGACTTTCAATTTCAATATATGTGGCGGCAAAAATAACGGGATCTTTTTTTCTACCACCAAACCATTTCACAATTTTTCATCATTGCACCAAACGAACAAAAATTTTCGTAAATATCTCGAATCCACCGCCACCTAACTGGTCCAAAAAAGAACCTAAACTTATCGAAGCACCAAACGAACATAGGGTATGAATATGAATCAAATCCAACAATAAAAATATGTTCGTAAATATCTCGACTCCAGCGCCACCTAACGTGTCTAAAAAAACTAAAGCTTATGGGAGCACCAAACGAACATATGTTGAGAATATAAACCAAATCCAAACAGGAACACAAATTTTCGTAAATATCTCCACTTCAGCGTCACCTAACTGGTCCAAAAAAAACCTAAACTAATGGGAATATGGCTTCGATACGTCCAGTGATTTAGGCGGGATCAGGCGTCATAAAAGCGTTATATCCATGCAGACAAACAGACAATGGTAATTATGTTATTAGGCGATCCCCAACATTCTTCTAATTTGGCTCTACTGAAAAGCTTATCAATAAAAAAAACGCCTTTTTTGAAAGGTTCGAAAAATCGTACTATTCCGAAGGGATCGAAAATTATATAAAACTTTGGACTAAGTGAATAGAGCTAACAGGGTACTCGTACACTGTTGATGAATTGTTTTTTCTTGCCGAGGATTAGTAATTATAACTCTACCCTCGTATAACAGACAACCAGGAACTAAAACTTTCAGTTCTTGATGTCATCTCGTCTCATGAGTTCTTTTAAACAGTAAATTGTTCCATATCTCTTTTCCTCCACCCACAAAATGTAAGCATTGAAATATATTCAGATATCGGGTACATAGTTAAATCGTTTACTTTCATTCAATTCATTGCCATTCTCAAATTCCATTCAATGCAAATGCAGATGTAGAATAAAAGATTTGAGAATTCCTCTGCAAACCCTGAAACGGAATATTAATGAATTAAAGCGGACGGACCGATGTATGATATGGAATTGGTTCTACCATGTAATTTTACAGCACAATAGAAAACTAATAGTGTATCTAAATTTTAATAATACATTTTTGCACATTAACTCTTAATGTACATACGGCTAACACCCATCATTGATCTAAAAATGCAATCTCTACAGCTGCTATCTAGTCTTTCCATACAGTGGCGACTGTTTTGTGTCCTTGTACCCATAATTTACCTAAAATTCTGTCACATTTGTCCTGTATCAGGAAATCCCAATCGAACGCGCACACGGGCTATTTTCAAAACAAACCCTCATCGAGTAAAATCCCAGAAAACCCAGCTGCCTGAGTTTACCTAGGATCAACGTTAACAACACCCATGACAAACTGCAAAGTTGACAGATTTATAGAAAAATGTAGCGATATGCATTGAAAAATTTGTCTCGTGCCAGATTCTATGTTTGTGCTGTTGCCGCTTTGGAAAGTTGTTTGACCCCAAAACCTATACTGAAGTCAGGCTTATCAGTACTTCGAGTCAAACGGAGAAAATTACAATTTCTATGCTATTAGTTCGAATTAAAATATTCCCTGTTGGTTAGTTGGTTGCTTATCTGGGCTTACATTTTTTAAGGGCGACTTTTCTATTTGTTGCATTAGTACTATTATGAAAGGCAGAGCCTTCCAGCTGGTTAGGTTATTGGTTTTGATTGATAGTAAATTAGTCTCAACATTTTAGAGCCTGTGTGTCCTTTATTTAAAGACTATTAGAGCGTCTCTGCTTAAATTCAAGTCGCTATCAGAATCTAAATATCGTTTGCTTGAATGTCTGTCTGTTTTTGCATGCATCTTCTTAGAAATTGCAGGAAATTGATTAAATTTAACAAATAGAAGCACTACCAAAGGAATTTATCTAAATTCACCCGTAACGCTTCTGGCATCTGAAATATATTTCGGCAGACCTTCTTTTAGTTGCAAAATCATCAAAGAAATTTTGCAATCATTTATTTCTTATACATTTGTCTACAGCTGTCATTAAAATTTAGAACATTTTTAAAAAATGTTTCCATGTCTCCAGCAGGTTATATTTTAACATTAACTTAAATAAGACTCTTACAGCTTGCCACCCGTACATAATGCCTTGGTCGTCAAGCATCCCTGAAAAATATCCTGTCCTGCTTTTCAATATATGTACTTACTTTCGCTACATTGCAGTTTCTTTATTTTGCACCAGTATTAAGGCATACTGTACTTACGTGTACATTGGTCGTGCGCCAGTATCCTGCTGCTTACCCTGTAAGGATAGAAATCATGGTTTCATTCATTGTTTTGCTGCTCTGTGTAGCCCAACGATAGTGCAAATTCCTATAACGATGGACGTTTTGTCGCAACGCATATATGTATCTGTGTACAAAGATTTCTGTTGTGACTCCTGAATGCTTTTACAATATTCCTTCCTATTGTTTATCCCAGCAACGAGTCAAATTCCAATTCAAACATGCTCACGAACAGGGACGCCATCCGCCATCAACCACTACTTTGTGCAGTTCCTGCTTCCTCGCAATCAAATCGCGTCGCGTAGATTTTCCCCGAAAACCCAACACAGAAAAATGCACCTGGAAAGATTTTTCCTCTCTGATTTCCTCGGTACGGTACATACTCTGTGCTCGACTGCACGCACATGCTCGCATAAAACTATTTCATATATAGTCCCCCTATCCATGATATTAAAATAATAATAATATGGGAAGTGATTGTTTCGTTCGCCTTGTATTGTAAGACAAGTCTGGCAGGCAGTGAGTTTTGAGGTCGCGTGCTCGAAGTGCTCCGACACCCGTGGTCGGTATAATTTTTAAACTTGTTGTTGTATTCTTGTGCTCATTCATCCGCATCACAAATGAACTCACAGCAAGGGTTCCATGGATTTCTGTGCAGTGGTTGTGTGCGTTGGGTTACTTTTATCTTGGGAATGCGAATGCGAATGCATTATAATTTTTTTGCTTTTGAAATCAAACATCGCGTTCACTACTCCTCGTACACTCGTTGACGTAATTGCATGAATTTTGAAGAAACAAAAAACAATTTGAGTAATACACTGGAGACTTATGGAGGGACGTATTTTTAATGTATGCCTACGTAAGTCGCCACACTACCGTGTCTCTCGACAATGTGCACGCACGATCACATATTCAGGCTAAAGTTATCAATCAAGAGGGTGCATTATAATACATATATATGTACGAGTACATAATATCAGCATTCTATTGTTAGTTAAATTCGTTTCTAAAGTTGTTTTAGGGCCGTATTATACAAAGTTTGTGTTGCAAAGAAGTAGAGTTAATAATGGCCAGATCATTGAATTGTACCAAAAATTTAATATCTAAAATTCATAACATAGGAAATTTTGATTGTTCAAATGCAATTAATTGTAAATGTTACGCTATGTTAAGCAGAATTTATAAAAAAACAACCCATAAAAATTATAACTTTTCGTGTAAATTCTCCAATAACCAAAAGTATACTGAATTCCACTATTAATGCTGAAATATAAAAACTCATACGAAGCACTGCAACCTAACAACAAAACAACCCCACTCGTAAAGTAATCAGCGCTGCCCACAGCCCACAGCGCATAGCGCACAAAGCACACAGAACACAGTCATTATAGTATGAAATGATCTGATGCCGGGAAAAAAATTTGTATGGGAGCCTCTCGACCCCGCGGCCCGATTACGATTAATAGAAAGTATTGTCTCTGGAAATATACATGTGTGCAAAATTTCAATAAAATCGGGCTTTCGGAAGTGTGTTAAAAATTGATCACAAGATTCTGCCCACCAGCCAGCCAGTCAGCCAGCCACGGGCACGCTAAGTTAATATAGAGAATCTAGAATGAAATGCTGTTCATTGGTAACTGCATCACTTGAGAAGGGCTGGACCGATTTGGTTCATTTTAAACCGTTTTTATTAGCTCGCTTTCGTGTATGTCTGTCTGTGCGGATGGAATTTTATAATTGATTTTAAGCTAACTTCCCAATGAGCTAGAGACTTGAAACTTTAAGCGTAGCTCAGAACAGGATGAACATTGACAAATCACAAAAAAAAAGACAACAAATGACAAAAAAAACATTAATTCAACGCGAGTTTGCAATTGGTTTCAATCAAAGCAAACTACTAGGCACAATACTCGTTTTAAACGTTTTAAATTAAAAATGTATTTTAATTATCTAACTGGTTTATTTTAAAATGTTCGTCATAGTCTAAACAAGGTTTGTACGGAAAGCAAAATTGGAAAAATTGCCCCAAAAACTCGAAAATTCGGAAAAACTTAAAGTGCTGTTTACCATAGGATTTTTGTATGAACTCACGGCCATAACTCACGATTCCAACTCGATCCTCACGTATTTATTTTTTGCCGATATAAGTATCGATTCTATAGGTTGCTTGGTGGCTGAGGTAGTCAATTGCTGGTGGGGGGTCAGTGGGCGGTGGGTCATTGGGCGGGAGGTGAGTTGGCGGGTGGTCAGTTGGATGGGACAGCCGGGAAACGCCGGGTATTTCCGCTAGTATAATATATAACATGACTAGGAACTGCACTGGATACATTATTATTACTTTTAGAGCAAACGAAATCTCAGCTTAGGAATTTCGCTTGTAAGAGGTTGCGAAAGTAGAGCAAAACCGAATTTCCGAACTCTGGAAAAATATTGCCTATCCGCTGTATCGAGCAACCATATCTCGTAATAGGTTCATAGACATTCTGCAATTCATACGCTTTAATTGGCATGCAACCAGATCCGTAAGAAAGGCAGAATATAAGGCCGCACTCATAAGGGATGTTTTTAATCTGCGAACCCATTATCGGCCAACTTCTTCACAACACTTCCATTGGTCAAGGATTTGTCAAGTTGGAACTTGACTTCTGTAGGCAGATTAAAAAAACAAAAGATATGTGCACACCGAGTTCAAACCCTCCAGAACTAGGTAAGTCACATCTAGTTTGTTTGGATTTACTGAAAATGCCATGATGTGATCCGTGGTTCTGTTATCCACCATTCACAGAAATGCAGCTTTCTCAGGACGACTGAAGAACAAGCCAGAAATAAAAATGTATTATAAAAAAATAAATGGTCGCGTGGACACGATGATGGATAAAATGTTGGTTCAGTACTCCACAAAACGGACAACTTCACGATGTCCCTTGGCGATGTTTTAAATTATTCTGGACACGGCTGCACTTGCTGTGTTTATTATACTCCTTCATAAGCGAAACAACCCACTCGGTTCCGCCAATAAGTCCACAAGATGGCAGTTCATCGATCACTTGGGAGAGGAGCACTTCCGTCCTCAGGTATTCGAAAGATCGAAAGATGTTAACATTACTGGAAGATTTTATATCATGAGAGCAACAGAATAAATTTTAGGAAACATAAAACATAAGTTTACATTGTCTTAAATTTTACATAATTATAGGCAATTAGGTCATTATGTTTGACAACAATTCCAAAAAAAAAAATAAAGGGAATCTTAAAAATTATATTTTTGTGTTGTTGTTAATTGTTCTATTTTATTTGCATTTTTAAAACTACTGCGGTCCCCAAAATGATTCAACTAAAAAAGTGAGTCGCGAGAAAAAAAGTTTAAGAATCCCGGTTTAAAGTATCTGAATTATCGGCGTAGATCGTATATTTGATAGGAAAAAAGAAAACTCACACGAAGGAGACGGCTAATTGTCTAATCCATTTGTGGAGATAACACGGTCACCAATTCGATTTAAGTAACTCAATTGTGTGGCATGTGGCGCCTTATGTTTCAAGTCAACCTCATCTACTTTATCCGAAAAAAAGTCAGTCAACATACTCCGGGAGCGATCTCCATTGACAGTGGCTATGTTGGCAGCTTCATCGAAGAAGAAGTATAGATCAATTAACCATCCACTATGGAATAAGCACTAAACGGTTACTTTTGTCGTTATGGCATTTCTTGAATGGCTTCGTGTTGCTGACTTGCCGAAATGTGAAAATTTGCTTATAAACGAAGCCGTTGAGCCAAAAATGGGCTTCAGTGCTGAGAATGATTTTGCGATGAAAAAAGTTACGTCGCAGCTGATAGTCGTTAGGCTTCTGTTCCTGGATCAAAGCGATCTTATAGTGATGCAGGCCAAAATCTTAAATTCGCTACAAACTGGTTTCAGAGATGTCCAATTCCTGCGATCCACGCGGAACCGAAAAATTGGAGACCTCACTTACATTCACTCACTGCTCACTCCTCACTTTTTCTCGAAACATTATCAAGTCCATATGTAGATTCAATTTTTCCACTAGACGTTCATTTTCTCGTTTTTATTTGGATGAGTACAAGAACACCTCTTTAACACCATAACTGGACTATCATCTGGCCCAGAATACAAAAGTAGATCGGTCTCATTAAATAATAATAATAATAATAATAATAAATAATGAGTACGTTTTATTTAAAGTTGACAAAAAGTGACATCCTATACCTACTGAAAAGGCTTTGTGGATCCTTTACCTGTCTGTCCAGCGTAAAAAGACAGAAAATTGAACTCCTCACAACTTATCTTAAAACACGTTTGCCGCTTGAAAGGGACAAATTTAGTTACAACTGTTCCTCGGGCTGGTTCAATTAAAATTGTAATTACAGTTCTAATATCGCTACGCAGGCGTAAGCTTCTGCTCAGCAAATTTCTCCTGCTTATAGTAACAGTAGTAGGGAGTCTGTACAATACGTTAACCCCTAGTAGAGTGAGTATAAGTTGAGAATTCTAAAGAGCTTGCTTGGGGTGATTTTTTGTACTGAGATGCACATATGCACCACGACGACGACAAAGCGTCGGAAACGGGATTTGAAATGTAAATTATTTTCATCGCAATCATCTGACCTCAACTATAATAATTTAAGTTTCTACACTGACTGCGAGTACTAACGCACCGCAAGCGTTTTTGCCTGTGACGAAGCGGTAAAAACCTTACAAAGCACATAGAGATTTTGCTTTGTTTTGTTATGCGCCTATGGATTTTACTTAGAGAGCGAAACCAAGCCATTCTCGTACCTACCCCACCGTGCAGCAGCGTACAAGGCACATAACCAGCCGAACCGAACCAAACCAGGAACAACCATTACATCAGGCTGGCTGCAAAAGGACTCTCACTTACACTCGCGGCGGTACACTATGACGGGGGAAAAAAAGGGTGACTAATATGTCATTAACAACAATGCAAGGAGATTCCTTGGCTTCAGTGCTTGCTCAGCATAAGGACACAAGCAGCACACAACTCAAGGGGATGATTTTGGTTTTTCGATTTCGAATTTGGTGGTGTGCTGTCTGCTGTGCTGTGTGGTACATAAATGCAGGTCGTCGGGATGTTGTGTTAGTCATTCAATGTTGAGTCGTGGTCCTGGAAACATCGAAGTCCTGGTGCCCATATATACACATTTTTATACCTAGTATTAAGTTTTTCTAATTTTCCGTTTGTTTGTTCGTTAAATTTTGAAAAAGTTAAATTTATTCCTCCCATTACGTTGTGTTTTTTGAAAATTAAAAAATAAAATAAATAATTGTGCAAGTGAATGATTGGCCCACCGTCAACCTCACTACCATCGCTACAATGGCAACCCTTTCGCAACACAGCATCCATCACATCAATCAGGCGGCATCCCATCCTGGGCATGTCATGCCACATGGTTTGGGTTTGCTGACTACGGTAGCATCCTTGCCTCCAAAATATCGAAGCCGATATCTGAACATTAAGACCAAGATTGAGATACCATTGGATTTGTCTGTGAAACAACTTTCGCCGATGATAATCGATGAACCAAAACCAGCACCAGCACGACCTGTCTTACCTGCAGTTTCTGTTGCTGCATCCTGTGCACCACCAGTAGTTGCCAAACACATCTCTGCTACAGATACATCTTCACTGGTAATCACTGCTCTAAAATCCTTTCACAAACCAATAACGCCGCCATTGACACCACCCAAGCGCCGTAAGTACTCTGAGCCAAAGGAGGAGGTGGATGGAGTTATTACGGAGAGCAATATCACAGACTCTATGTCGTTCAGTCACCCCACTAAAATGGCCAAAACAGAAGTGCACTTAACCATCAAACGCGAAGTGACGCCATCGAAACCAATCAAAGTTGATTCGCCTCCAAAAACGACAAAAGCTCATCCACCACAAGCAAAGCCATCGAAAAATAAAGCAACACGAAAACTGAAATTTGACGAGGATACCAGCTCTCCGGTCTCAGGGACTATTATCCGTCCTCTCGAGGAGATCACCGAAGGCTCGGTACAGTACAGCAATGGCGACATTGATCCAAAGTATAACATTGTCGAAATCACCGAGGAGACTAAAGCCGAATTGGCCGCTATTAAGAATGTTATCGGTGATTATGTGTGCAAGTTGTGTCGCATCAAGTTCGATGACGCCTTCGGCCTGGCGCGTCATCGCTGCTCTTGCATAGTGCTGCTGGAATACCGCTGCCCCGAATGCGGCAAACAGTTTAACTGTCCGGCAAATCTCGCTTCCCATCGGCGCTGGCACAAGCCAAAGGTTGAAGGTATGTTAGTCAAGAAGGAAAATCGAAACGCTGCTGCGTCAACAGCTCCACCCGCAGCATCCAAAGAGAATCAATTTGGTTGTGAGGAATGTGGTAAAACTTTTAAGCGACAAGCATATCTGCGTAAGCACAAATTGACCCACAAGAAGGATGCAAAGTTGGCATCTTCGTCTTCGTCGTCGTCGTCGTCATCATCATGCTCATCTGATATGACAACTTCAGTCTCAATCAAGGACCACCATCAGAATTTAGAGGCACACAGTACCCGTTCAGTCCACTCTGGCAGTGTCAGTTCGAACTCCAGTGTGCACTCATACAATGGCCATGAAGAGGAAGTCACCTGTTCATACGACTACGAAGTTGACACCATGTCCAATTGCAGTTCCAGCTCGTCGGGTCGATTGCAAATCGTCGAGAGTCACAACCATTCAGAGTTAACCGAAGAGGAAAATATTGCAGCAGCAGCTTTGGCCAATTTACGAAATTGCACTTCGGTGATTCAGCATACGACAGTGGTTCACTGAGAGGTGCGTTTTTGATAGAATTTTTTTTACTTATATTTAGTGTATAGTTAAGTTTTTTCTTTTCACGATTTTGATATACTTTTGTAAATTTTTGGGCCCACGAATTTTTATTTGTTTTTTGTTTTGTTGGTCCCAAACCCGAAAGAAACGAGTTCAATCTAGTCATCTGTACGTTAGTTTTTAAGTTACTTAATCACATGATTAAGTTAAACACATCCAGCTAAACATTCCAAAAATTACATTTAAGTTTTGAGCCATTGATCTCAATAAGATTTATTAAGGACACTTCTTTTACGAACAGTGTGTGGTTGTACTAGACAAGTCTATCCTTACTTATTTTTAATTTTAATATTAAGTTTAATATCAACTGGAACTAAAAATGGAGTCGATTAAGTTTGGCATTTGAATAATTGGTTTAAGTAATTTTTTATAATATTTTACCTAAAGGTTGTTGACGTCTTAAGTAATAGTTAGGTGATGTGAAATTTATCTAAAACAATTTTTAGCAGAAGTGTTCCCAGATTCTTGCAATTTTATCGTTATTTCCTGCTTTTAAATTTCATAAATTAGTTTTTTGTTTATATAATATAATATATATAATTTGTTTTTTTACTCAAAATTGCAACCTTTTACTAGTCAATATATTATTCCAGTGTTATATTCTAGTCAGTAAATTCGAATTGAAAGTCTTGAGGGCTTTCATACCTTCAAGTCATTCAAACACTCCAGTTTTATAATTCAAGTCATTAATTTCTAGTCATTTCATCATTTCGGTTTTATATTTTTGTCACCGAATTTCCATTGGAATTCCATAAAACTTTATACCTTCTAGTCATTCCATTATTTCAGTCGTAAATTAAAAATTTAAATTAGAATAGAAAGCCCTCAAAACTTCATACCCTCTAGTCTTTTCAACATTTCAAAGTTATATTCTAGTCAGTAACCTCTAGTTATTTCAAAATTTCAGTTTTATATTCTTGTCACTAAATTTGTATTAGAATTCCACAAAACTTTATTAATTCTAGTCACTAAATTTGAATAGAAAGCCCTCAAAACTTCATACCTTCTAGTCTTTCTAACATTTTATTTTATATTCTTGTCATTAGATTTGAATTAAAAGTCATTTATAACTTTTAGTCATTCCATAATTTCTGTCTTATGTTCTAATCACTATATTTAAATTGTAAGACCTCAAAACTTCATTCCAACATTTCAATTTAATATTCTAGTCATTCCACACTTTAAATTTTATATACATGTCATTTCTTTGAATTTAAAATTTACACCTTCTAGTCATTCCACGTTTTCAGTCTTTTATTTTAGTCACAAAACTGGAATAGAAAGCCCTCAAAACTTCATAGCTTCTTTTCAAAATTTCAATTTTATATTCTAGTCACTAACTTCTAGTTATTTCAGAATTTCAGTTTTATATTCTTGCCATTGGATTTGACTAAAAGTCATTTATACCTTCTATTCATTCCATGATTTCAGTCGTTTGTTCTAGTCACTAAACTGGAATAGAAAGCCCTCAAAATTTCATACCCTCTAGCCTTTCCAATATTTCAAAGTTATATTCTAGTCACTAACTTCTAGTTATTTCAGAATTTCAGTTTTATATTCTTGCCATTGGATTTGACTAAAAGTCATTTATACCTTCTATTCATTCCATGATTTCAGTCGTTTGTTCTAGTCACTAAACTGGAATAGAAAGCCCTCAAAATTTCATACCCTCTAGCCTTTCCAATATTTCAAAGTTATATTCTAGTCAGTAACTTCTAGTCACTTCAAAATTTTAGTTTTATATTTATGTCATTTAATTTGAGTTTAAAGTCCTTTATACCTTTTAGCCATTCAATCATTTCAGTCTTTTATTAGAGTCACCACTTTGAATTGTAAGCCCTCAAAATATCATTCCATTCCATTTCCATCATTCTATCATTCATATTCTAGTCACAAGCAACCACTCATTTCACAATTAAAGTTTTATATTCATGTCATTTAATTTGAATTTTAAATCCTTCATACCTTCTAGTCATGCCAATATTTCAGTCTTTTATTCTAATCACTAAGTTTAAATTGTAAGCCATCAAAACTTCATTCCAACATTCCAATTTAATATTCTAGTCATTTCATAATTTAAGTTTTATATTCATGTCATTTAATTTGAATTTAAAGTCCTTCCTACCTTATAGTCATTTCATCATTCCAGTGGTATATTCTAATTACTAAATTGGTAGCCTTCAATTTCATATCATAATTTCTTCAGTCATTGTCATTAAAAACAAAGTATTTACTCTAAGTTATATTTAGTTTGAATGAAAGACATTCCAGGCAGCTTAGTGCAGTAAAATTTTTATTACTTAATAAGTTAGCTTTAGAGATTAAAAAAAAGTAAATATACATGTACAGGTCAGTTAAGACAAATACAAACCTCAAACCAAAACAAACAACGCAACGAGTGTCAACTCTAGTCATTTTAGCCCATAAGTCAACATGAATTAAATCATTAAGACATTTCGAGTCAAGGTTAATGCTTAGTTATTTATTTAAAACCAAAAAAAGAAATAATTTTGTACCTTAAGTTAGAGTGTAGTTTTTGTCAAAAATTAATTTTTTAACGGCATGAAAATATTTTAAGAGAACCAGCAAATGCACTACCAACAAAAAACGTACAAAACAACGCGCACAATTTAATTTTTAAGCTTTTATTTACTGAATAATTATTCATAATTTAGTTTCTACGCCAACGGTTGTATAAAAATGTAAAAATATCACAACGTTATCGTTCCTTATTACATAATTTAAAAAACAAAACACTAATAAACGAGTTGTGGTTAATTTAAGAACAAATAATTAATTCATGAAGTCATAAAACTGAAATTTAGAAAACTAGAAAACATAGTTAGGCTGGGAATATCAAAATTTGTTTATCTAATTTATAAAAATAATAACAAAATTCAAAAGTACAAAGGAGGAGAAAACTATTTTTTATACACGAGTTTGGTTTAAGCATAGTATTGCATTAAAAATTGTATAAAAACCTTATAAAAAAAACTTTAACTTAAGCTATACGATAAAATGTTAAGTTTTTTGTTTGAAACAAAACATAAAACAAAGAAATACAACCAAATACACACAAACACAAATGTTGAAATGTGATACTAAATGTTAATATATTTGCATTAATTTATTATAAAATTGTATGTCTACAGCATAAGAAACAAACGCGAACAAAGTGCTAACAACACAAATTAATATTTTTCTATTAAATAATTTACAAAAAGGCGAACAAATCAGGTGGAGGAAATATTGAACGAACTATATAGCACAATCACAGTAATAACTAAGTTATTTAAAGTATTTTTATACAAGAAAATTATGTAGATATAAAAATAATTTTGTATTTATTTTTCTAAGAAAGACATAAAGAAAAAAATTTGACATAAATAGTTATTATTGTAAAAAAATTGGAAACGAAATAAAAATTGCAAAACTTTTTTTAACTAAAAATTGTACCCGATTTCTTTTCTTTATATCCCAAGAAAATTTAAGGCGCTTCAAAAATTGTTTCGCACTCCTGAAAATGTGAAAGAACTCGTGTCCTTTTAGCCGCGTTGTAATTCTCGTTATTGATAGCTTCACGTGTCCGAGAAGTTCTGTTTGTTTCCAGTCGGGCAAGAAACAAAATCGCCACAGGCAACGTTAAGTGATGACAATAGCGGTATCATTATCGTCATTTTCTTTAAAAAAATTGGCTCTGGAACCGGTGTCCGGTCTAAAGTCTATCTTACTTACTCACTTACACAACAGCTAGGAGAGACCATGCTAATTGTTTGCGGTTAAGCAACAATTAGCATGGTCTAATTCTTCATCGGGAGTAGATTCAAGAAGCTAGAGGGAGCGTTGATTTCTATTCAGTCTACATGTCCTTGTCATCTCAAACCTTTACCATGTAGTTTATCGGTTTGTGCCACTATACAGCTCTTATAATTCGAATTCAGATGGGCAGGACACCTAGCTCACATGAGCGATGCGGATCCTGCTCGGAAATACCTTTGCGGTAGGATTTATGGAACACGACAGCGATGCCGGCCAAGCCTAAGCTGGAAGGATGACGTAGACCAGGCCACCCAAAATTTAGGGATGCCAAACTGGATGACATCAGCTTGAAATCGGGACCTGTGGAGAGATTTTTTGTGGGAGGTCAGGACCGGACACCGGTTGTAGAGCCAAATTGATAATGATGATGATGATAATAATATTGATATCTCCATCAATCCCTCATTTCAGTAAGGCGACGAGGACAGTTCATGTCCAGCCCAGAGCCTATCGAGCATAATCCCGTTATTATGGAACATAGGTTAGGTTAGGTTAGGTTATGTTAAGGTGGCAATGGTCCATTGTGATACCACACGGATTAGAAAAAATTCCTTCCACCTACTCGATGAACCAATTAGAGCTTCGGATGAAGCGTAGGAGACTACCAATGTCAATGTTGATGAGATTATTAGTGTCGTTGTAGAAGAAAGCTCCCATATGGACTTTACGTTTTTGGGAGAGGGCTGGAGAAGTACAGAGAAGATGGACGATGGTCTCCTCATCCTCCTCATCCATGCAGCTTCTGCAAAAGTCATTTGAGAAGACTCCAAGTCTTGCTGCATGCCTGCTTATGAGAGAGTGTCCAGTGATGACAACTACAATTCCACCGATGTGCGAATTTTTTTGAGAGATCAAACATTTGGAGCGTTTCGGATCCAGCTTGGGCCAGATCTGTTTTGTCACTGTGCAAGTGGTTCCGTTTGACCACCTACAGTTAGTTTTTACATTAGCATCCCGCTTTAACAAGAGTTTGCATATAGCGAAGGGTAGTGTAGTTCCTTAATTGGCGAGTTCGTCAGCCATACAATTACCCGAATGTCTCTGCGCCCCGGCACCCAACACAGGTGGATATTGAACTGCTCCGACATCTCCATGAGAGATGATCGGCAGTTAAGAGCTAGAATTGAATTTGTAGAGACTGATTCGAGGGATTTCAGTGCAGCTTGGCTATACGAGAATATACGGATATCCTTAGCGGATATGACGTTTATCCTCAGCCAAGACAAGGCTTCACTGATCGCCATGATTTCAGCCTGGAAAACACTACAGTGATTTGGATGACGGAAAGAGTGGCTTAGATTTAGCTTTTTTGAGAAAACACCTCTGCTGACTCCGTCATCAATTTTTGACCTGTCCGTGTAAAAATTAATGTGTTCATCATCCAAGTAAGCGTCTTCGTCCCAGAATGATCTGGAGAGGAAGGTGACTTGGAAGTTTTAGTTGCAATGGAGTTGCGGAATGGTATAGTCTATGTTTTCTGGGATCCTGACTAAATTCAGGATAGAAGAGTGACCGATTTCATTTCTATACCACTGGGAGATAGCATTATGGCGAATAGCCGAACTAGCAGCTACTTTCCTGCTGTAAATGTCGAGTGGCGTAACAGAATGTCCAATCCGGCGGAGGGGGTTGTATGAAGTGCTCCGCTCATATAAAGACTAGCTGATCTTTGGACTTTGCTTAATTTGTCAAGGTTTACTTTCTTATTTAAGGCAGCCCATCATACAGTCACACCGAATAGAAGAGTAGGTCTCTTACTACCGCTGTAGATAGCCAATGGGTTATATGGGGTTGAAGACCACATCTGCTACCAATGGCTTTTTTGCATGAGAAGAGTGGCACTGTGGCTTTACGAACCCTTTCTTGTATATTAGGTTTCCAGCTCAGCTTTCTTTCAAAATAAGATCCAAATACTTGGCTCTATCAGAGATTGTTAATCTTATACCTTTTGTAGAAGGAGGGTTAATAAATTGAACTTTATATTTTCTGGTGAATAGTACAAGCTCAGTTGTGTGAGGATTTACCCCTAGACCACAGTGATCTGCCTAGCAAGTTAGCTTGTTGAGAGCATTTTGCAGGAGTTCCTTTAAGGTATTCGGGTATTTTCCTGAGACGGCAATAGCAACGTCATCCGCATAAGTGATTACTCTGCAGCCCTTACCTCTTAGGCATACCAGCCTTTCATTCACCGGTAAGTTCCATAGAAGAGGGGACAGGACTCCACCTTGTGGGTTTCCTCTACAAACAGATCTTCTGGCAGACGACACGCCCAGATTTGAATTACTAATCTTATTTGCGAGTAATATGGAGCATACATAATAGTCCTTCAAGTACTACAATGTCAACAGTTATCCACAATGATTTCCCCGCAAACGTGGGTAAAAGTTCATTGTGTTTTTATCTGTGCCCCTTATTTAAGTAAAGCTAGGAGCATTGTCTTGTATATTAGCGACTTAAATGTTAAAATTAGGACTCTTCAGCGATGTAATGGAGATTGCCTAAATGCAATTTCTATTGTGTAGCTGCTAAACCTTTAATTGACTTGAGGTAAGACAATGTCTTTACATGCATTACTTTAAAATTGTGCTCAACTACTTCGAGAAATGGAGCAATGCAGCATCTTCTGTTCGCAGACGCGGCTACTATTAACTTTATTTTATTTCTCATTAACGTGCATTCCTAGTTTTCGAGTGCCGCCCACTCGCTCTATGCTCAATGAAAGCATCTTGCACATTCCTTGGAGTACAATATCGTCTGCTATATGACTCCCTCTTTATTTCGAAACCCACCCTTCTTGCAAGAAAAGAGAAATACAAATCAGCACAACATATCAGATATTATGTGGCTTTGTAAAACAAATTCTAATACGCAATACTTTCTCCTCTTCTTCGTATATTTCCCCAGGCATCCGATTCATTAGACTCAAAAGCAGAAAACTGAGGCAATGGATATTGACCACTTCGTTTAACTGCTGCTCATTTCCCCCAAAGGCGAGAAAACCATTCCACAGATAGAAATTTCCGTTTCCGGCTTGAATTCGGCTGAAATTTTTTGTCCTATGTTGTGTAAAATCGTTTCTCAAGTATAGAGATACCTTTACTGTCGCTAACGGGGTGTGCATTTTTACACTCACGCAATGCGAAGGGATTTTCGTATAACACCCCCTTCCGAATGTTGATGGTGATTTGATAACTATTCTTCGATGTCGTACGCTGTTTGTTGGTGGACAGATGCATCATCAGCCACAAAAATAAAAGGAAAAACAATAATAATGTTTTTCACTAAATTAAAAGTTCAAGCCGAGCTCTAGCTTCTCGCTCGAAAGGACCGACAAACAGGAAGTTGGTCACACAAGCACCAATCTATCGCATCCATGACAATAAAAGAGGCAACATCACGAATATCGAGGCATGTATGAAGGGATGCATTTCCGTTCAGAAGTTCAGGACTAATTGAGATTTTTCATATGTGCATTTGAGGGTGGCATTCTAGAGAGTCTATTTAGCCTCCTATCCTTATATGCTGCATAAAAATCTGGTAGAAGCGGAAATACCACCCTTGTTTAATATTTAATGTTTACCATAGTAACTCGCATACTGGTTTATAGTTTGCTGTTGTTGTTGTTTTTTTTTCAGAACATATTTACTTTTTAACGGAATATGTTTTTCTTCTTTTTTTAACTTGTTATTTATTTTTTACCAATCGACAACTGGTGTTCGATAGAGATTGTTCTTGAGTTTTGCTTTTTTTAATCGAGGGGAGTTCTTGCACTATTGAACGATACAATTGGAGTTTGAATTTTTTGTATAAGACCAAAATACAGCTTCTAGTTTCATGGGATGCTAGTAGTGATTTCGATTTGCACGCTTATGGCAATCTACGACACACAAACACATATGTTTGTTTCTGTTTAACAATCGAAATCAATATAAGAAATTGCATTTTACTTTTTAGTTTTTGGTCCATGTCATGAAATGCGGTGCAGGAACGTAGGTGTAGGAACTGTTGATACATTACGCCACGGATTTAATATTTCCGTAAGACTTCCGTTTATTGTAGTTCTTTCTGGATATTTCAAGAGAAGGTGTTTGACGAAAGATTGGCGTCTGCAGGTTATACATTCAATCGAAGAGGTTCATGCCAGAGAAGATTGCTTTGCCAATCCTGATCGGTAAAATCTTGATGCAGTCTGTTCGTGATAAATCCAGCAGTCTGCTTGATTAGATTGCTAGAAACATATGCTAATTTGACATTTGTTTTTTAACACATTTCTGCAGCAAGTTAAGCATCAAATTCAAAGCTTTGGCGTTGTATAGTACAGGCGAGAGTGAAGACCCTTGCGGAACGCTATTGCTTATCGATAGTGTAGATGTTGAAAAACCGTTTGTATTTAAAATGTTAAACAAATTGAACAAACAAAGTAATCTTTATATATAAAAATGAAACTTTGTCTGTATGACTGTATGTTTAAAAATATTATGACATGTGCACCTTAAGCATTAACTCTTTAACTCCTGCAAAACGGGGACATTGGAAGAAAACATGTTCCACATCTTCTGGTATACCCTCACATAAAGTACAGTGGGGTGAACTCTCGTGCTTATATTTTAAGAGGTATGAGCGGAAGCACCCATGCCCAGTTAGATAGATGTCTACTTCTCCTTGACCTCTACCGTCCCATAATTCTATAGATGGTATTAATCTTTGGGCCCATCTACCCTTACTTGACTGCACCAATTTTCTTTGGCAATTTCCAACGGCTTCGGCGCATGCTGTTTTGCGGTTCTCGGCTCTTTTTGGTGCCTATAAATCACCTATCGTTCCTTGGCCAGTAAGTCGATTGGGAGCATACCCGCAACCACAAACGCTGCGTTGCTCGAGATGGTTCTGAAACCACATATTGCGGTCCGACGTAGTTCACTGAATATGCAACTCCATTTGGCTGAATTGAATGCATTATTGATATGATAGTGCAGTACTTTTTTGTTCCTCCCTTCCACCTTTGCGCATCTATCGCTTTTTGTGCCAGATTTGTAACGAAATCAATGGCATCGATTGTTGAGCGGACTTTGCGGAAGTCATGTTGGTGTTCTGCAAGGTCTCCTGATTGTATTACGGCTTCCTGTAGCCCACCCTGTATGTATGTATCTTTGTATGTTTGTATGTCTTTAAGTCTGTATGTCTGTTAGCGATTACCTCGAAGACCGTTCATCCAATATAGCTGAAACTTTGGTTCGTTGTGGGGATGGTTGCCGTGGATGTTTGAAGGTGGGGCCTAGTGTAATGATGGTGTTGAGGAGGCTGGCGTGGTGGGTGGCTAGATATAGTTTGTATGAGATTGACTCGAAGACCGTGAATTTGATAGTATCTTAAGGTGGGTCTTGAAGTGGGTCTTGGAGTGGATCTTGGTGAGTTTTGGTGGTCAGTAGTGTGGTGGGGACACTGTGGTGGGGGCAGCCAGGCAACGATGGGTATTTCAGCTAGTACGAAATAAAACAGAAGAAAATTTGAGCGATCATTTAGAAGATTTTTTAGCATTTTGTTCAAGTAGAATATCTGCAAAAAAAAAAGCTCTCTACAGCTGGACTAGATCTTTAAGATATTATATCTTATACGTTCCTCCAAGTGATTAATTGACCAAGTCAATGGTGTATCATCTATCATTAAAATAATTTTCGGCAAAAATATAGCATTCCTGAATAAAATATAATAATAAAGTGTGTGACAAGAAGGCGTAGCAACTACATTTATAAAGGGTGTTTTTTTGGGAGGTTTGTTTTTCCGATAGATGTCGTTTTATTTTATGACAGTTGTTTTGACAGCTCAAAGTGGCATTTCTACTCAGTATTGTTTGGCAAATCATTATGAAAAAAAAAAAAAAAAAAAAAAAAAAAAAAAATTACATTTGTGAAAAATAGTCGTGGTAGCCATATGCCAGAAATTGTGTTTAAATGTTAAATGCCAAAAAATTATCTACCAAATAAAAAAAAATTTTGGTCATTTCATAATTTTATATGTGTTTTATTCAAAAAAAAAATCGGCAACCTCTTAAAAAAACACCCATTAGATATAACGTGTTTTTTTAAGAGGTTGCCGATTTTTTTTTGAATAAAACACATATATTTAAAATTATGAAATGACCAAAATTTTTTTTTATTTGGTAGATAATTTTTTGGCATTTAACATTTAAACACAATTTCTGGCATATGGCTACCACGACTATTTTTCACAAATGTCATTTTTTTTTTTTTTTTTTTTTTTTTTTTTTCATAATGATTTGCCAAACAATACTGAGTAGAAATGCCACTTTGAGCTGTCAAAACAACTGTCATAAAATAAAACGACATCTATCGGAAAAACAAACCTCCTAAAAAAACACCCGTTACAACTACAAAAATATTGCTCTTGCAGATGGTCTTCATAACGTTAATCTCTTTCAAAGTAAAAGTAACTCATTTTATAGCTACGAGTTTATTCTAACGGAGAGAACAAAAAAAATGTTTATGAGTCAGTAAAATATTTATCCAAAATGTGAATAGTTACGGGTTCAGTTCTTCAACAGATTTAAATCTTTAATCTTTATAGTCGTCATCACATCTCAGTTGATAGCATACGTGCAGTAATAGGGTATACAGTATACAAATACTTTTGTAATTAGATTATTTGACAAACTCAGGGACATCTTGTGATCCCCTATAATTCTGAAATAATTGCCAATCTTCGTATCGTAAACAAGCATCTGCCTTCTTCACTTTCACATCTAAACCCAATACGTCATTTTCGTCCTTTTATGCAACCGAAAACATAAAAAATATTTTGAGATAAGACGATGAATGACGAATGCTCTATAATGCTTATCAGCGGGATGCCACATAAATACCCATATACTGCGAGTTTACGCGAAATGTGGACATAATGAAAAGATCATCATGGTATCGCACCTTTTCCTCCGTATAAACATTAAAGCAGTCAGTTTGTCCTTTCGACAAATATTGCGTGAAAACATGCGGGTACAATTGAAATCTCGCATGAAAACGATCCTTTTGCTGCTCTTCAATGCGAGTACCGCATATAAATCGGTAATTGTATTTGTATTTACAGCTCTAAGGAGTGTCAACGACAGAGCGACGGAATCGAATGAATCGACTAATAATACAAAAAAATAACAATGTACCGCCGCGGTCGACAGCCACAGCAAAGGTGCATGCATTTCAATATACCACCTGAAGTTTTCGATTAATTGGAACCCTCATAATTATTCACCATCATCGCACATTGCCCTGCCTAATGGGTCATCCGAGGAGTGTGCGCCGGAAGAGTAATGGAAATGAAAGTGCATCATACACAAAATACAAAAGTTGGAAGAGCCATCGAAAATTGTTTCCGAACTTGAAGTACGTCAAAGGTACGACGTATGATGGAGGATACTCGATACGGTCGCGATCCCTGATGAGTGCGTGCCCTCTAGGCAAATACAGCTGCCGGTGCCGCTGCTGCAACGACTACGAAATTGTATCTAGATATTTATTTTCTTCTCTGTTTGAGAACGTTACTTAAGTTAACTTAGTTCCAATACTTTGATGCTCCTTCCTTGCACGTTCTCATCTAATGTGCATGTCAATAGATAAGCCTCATTCAACTGCCTGTTCTACTGGGGCGTGCAAGCGATCGTTATTTTCTCTCTATTGATTATTGTTTACCAATTCTCCGTTATACTTTTTCGTATTTAGATAACGTAAATTGTGTTATTTTTTACGCCCTCGTGTAGAAAGAGTGTTGTTGAAAAGGTCCCTGGTTTGATGAATATCGGGAAATTTTTCTTATTTTTTTATATGATCGAGTGGATTCTAAGAAAATTGTTTTGCCAAAAGAACGAGATCACTTAAAGTAAAGTAACTATGAGAGTAAGAAAGTTCCATTTAAACCGTCAAACCCCTTTTCCGAAAAGTTCCTAAAAGAAACTAGAATTTTTACTTATGAAACATACTTACAATAAAATTGAGTTTGGATCTTCACACAAACGAAAAATGTCATATTATGCATCAAACCGTAAACCATAGCAATCAACCCAGTACCCCGAACTAGTTGTGTATAATGCAAGTAAAGGCAAAAGAATCGCGTCAAAGATTCCACATTGGATTTTCGAAGAACTCAGTCGAATAGTAATGTTCGAGCGTTTGAACCATGTTATACAAGTTAGGCTAGAAAACTAGAAGCTCCATATAAATATTTTATTGCTGCCCCAAGTATAACCATGGAAAAGCCAGAGACACACTTAGAACACACATATTTTTGCTTTGAAAATAAACCACGGAGTCAAACACCGGAAAAGTTTTGCGACGAAATACTGAAATACTAAATTTACGATGGCGACAAATTGCAGGAACCACAGCGGATTGTGAAACAATACAAAAAATCTGGTTATATTTGCGGCCTTGTCGACAAATGCTCGTACGTTAGCACAAAAGATCTCAGACCCATCAGTCTATCATCATTCCTCTTAAAGACACTAGAAAGACTGATTGATATCCACGTACGCACTAATTGATGCGTTCTGCAAGGGCAATTTTATAGAAACAGCTCTGCATACGCTAGTACAATCTAATGAATATTCCTTTTATTACAAGGAGTACACAATGGTAGCATTCCTAGACATTTGAGGCGCTTTTAAAAACGTCAACACATCTGTGATTGTGGATGCACTATCGACTTTGAGGGTAGATGACTCACTTGGTGAATTGATTAATCTTCTGCTAACAAGTCGGAATTTTTATTCAAAACTGGGTGTGACGTCTGCCAGAAGATCTGTCTGCAGAGGAACCCCAAAAGGTGGAATCCTATCCACACTTTTATGGAACTATGATATGCTTGAAAACGGGGGGAGGCTACTGAGTGACGTTGATATTGCCGTCTGCCGTTGTTAAGGAGTAAACCCCCACAAAACTGAACTTGCCCCCTTCACTTGGAAGTAAAAAATCCCACACGTTAACCCTACTTCTATTAAAGGTACAATCTTAACCATCTCTGATAAGGACAAGTATCTGCTGGGGTCTTATTCTGAATAGAAAGCTAAGCTGGAATCCAAACATACAAGAAAGAGTCCATAAAACCACAGTGGCACTCTTCTCCTTAAAAAAAAGTCATGGGAAACACATAGGAACTTTAACCCCATATCACTTACCCCATATGACACTGGGGGCAGTTAGTAAGCAAGTAGCTGCTAGAGCGGCTATTCGGCTCAATGCAATCTCCCAGTGGACCAAGAATGAAATCTGTCACTCCTCTGTTTTTTATTCATTCATCATTCCAACAGGCAACACAGACTACGCCATTACGCAACTTCAATTCAACAAAAAAATTTAAGTCTCCTTCTGATCATTGTGGGAAAAAGGAGCTCAGTTGGAACGGATCAAAAAGTGATGACGGGGTTGGCGGAGGTGTTTTCTCAAAAAGGCTAAATCTTTCCGTCTTCCTGATCACTGTAGTGTTTTCCAAGCTGCGATTATGTCGATTCATGAAGAGCTATCATGGCTGAAGAGGAATGTTATATCCGCTAAGGATATACGCATCTTCTCGGCGGCGCTAAAATTCTTGGAACCCCTGGAATTGAAGCCTTACCGATCATCTATCAAAGAGGTTCAACATTCACCTGCGTACCGGAGCACAGAGACATTTCTGAAAATTGTACGGCTGATGAGCTAAACCAACTATTGCTACATGCAAATTCATATTAAATCGAGATGCTACCGAAAAAACTAACCGTATGTAGTCAGACAAAACGCTCCAAGTGTTTGATCTCTCATAAAAGATTTCACATCGGTGCTATAATAGGTGTCACTACTGGGCACTGTCTCATAGGCAAGCATACAGCAATGCTTGGCGTTTTCTCGAAGAAGCAGAAGCTGTATGGACGAGAAGGAGAAGGACATTATCCTTTCTGTAAGTGCCCAGCCCTCTCTCAAAAACGTTAGCTCCATGTGGGAACTTTCTTTTACAATGGCCACCTTAACGAACTGACTCTGACATTAGTATTCTCTTGCGTTCCAAATGGTTCAGCGAGTAGGCGGGAAAATTTTCTCGATCCATGTGGTATCACAATGGACCATTACTGGTCAAAGTGTGTCGGCTTTTCCACTGACAAGGAAAATTTGGTAGTTTTTTTAGTGTATAGTTCAGTATAAATTGCACAATAACAGTTAAAATTGCAACAAAATGAATGCCTAGTGAAACCGTTAAGGAAATTTTTTTTAAATCAACGATCCCTTGCGCTCGCAAGGCATTTAAAACGGAATAGAAATAATGCTAAGTACACAGCATTCGCATAATATAAACGCGAGCAAAATAAACAATAAACAATGAAACTGCAAAGAATGTTAATCGATTATGTGCGGCAGGCGGCGGCGGCGGCCGCGGCAGTCTGCACAACAACCAACGTTCACTTGTTATAAAAAAAAAGTATAAAAATTTTGATTGTTTCCTGTCCAGTACATGGGCACAGACAGGAGGGCAACACGACAGACGCCTAATTGTACTTATAGTTTAATAGAAATTTCCAATATTATGTATAACACACGTATAGGGGTGGACTGGTGGTGGTGCCACCACCACTGCTACTGCTCGTTCACCCGATTTTTCACCGAACATCTGCCAAATATTAAACGCAAATCAGTATACGATTCCAACGATAAACAGCAAACTGACATAAGGAAGGGCTCAGATAGTGTGTGCACTGTGCACCACTGGCACCGCACACCTTCACACACAATTTAGCTATGTGAACGGTGCGGCGAGAGCGATTCCTAATTGGAATTCAAGGGGTTCTCATTAAAGAACGCGTTGCCTTCAGTAACGTCCAACAATATATTGGTTCACAATGACGAGGATTTCTGTTAAAGCCTCTCTCTCTATTGCTGATGGGACAAGAAACCAAAGCATAATCATTGCATGCATTATTCTCCCAGATGAGACTTTTTATTTCGCGATCCGCAAATCCGCATATACAAGTACGAGTATGTATGGAGTTTTGTACCTCCGTCCGGCCTCACATGACAGCGGGACATTTTGTTTTTTGATTTATTTCCTATCGTTGATGTAAACGGCAGCCAAAAGTGTGCCGCGATTTGGTCTAAACTTGTTGTTGTTGTTGTTGTTTGTAGACTTTGAGACCACCATAGTTCGATGAATTTAAGGGTTGGTTAACTTTCTAGCATTGCATGGGAATTGCTAGCAGTGCCAGCAGTTTGCTTCTGCTTGGTACTCGTTTTTCACCCACCTTTGCTGTCAATCAGAACCTAGGGAGTCATGACTGGGCGTGGGTAGAATAGTTGCGAAAGTTCCATGCAAGCGAGCACGCATCCATTGACTACCAAAATTGACGGTGTTTGTAACAAAGTGTGTTGGGATTTCTTCGGTTCTTTTCATTGATAGACCAACCGAATACTAAAAGCAGTTCGCTTAAAAAAAATTCTAGAAAGATAGAGAAGCAGTAAGGAATTCAAGTTCTCTTATCAAATAGTATAACAAACCATTTCTATTTATGTATATTGCCCACGAGGTTCAACCTGTTTACGTTTTTTGCTGTTGTTAGTCCAAAATTTCCAAAAATGCATCAAAATCCCTCGTCCATTTGCCTTAAAAATATAATGATAGTGGGGATCTAATAGACCGGATGATTTGATGAAAGTCTGAATTGTGCTCTATTTTTCGGACTTTGTTATTGCTTCCCGTTTTACTTAAAACAGACAACATGCACAATTGGCGGAGTAAAGCAAAAAGGATATCATATCGTAATAGTTCTTTGTTTCGACAACCCGTAAAGCTGAAAATTTGACTTATTGTGGGATGGAAGATATTGCAGTTCCGTGTGATACATCTGACTCCATAGCAAAGCGCATAACAAATGCCTTTACCACCTGAATTTGCTTTAAATTCCAGATAATTTCTTTAGAGTTACCTGTCGTTATAAAAGCCGCTGTGAGCAGCTTCGAAAAATTCAAACAACATTTGTTATGTTATAAAAACTCACATTTACCAACCGATTTTAATGAAATTTTCAATGTATTTATAATATTGGCAGTTGTGGTAAGGTTATAGCAATGATAATAAATACCTAGATTTCTTGCACTTATGGACAGATATGCTATGTTCACAAAATTCTTTTCTGCATTTATAAGCCATCTATTGTCAAGTTATGTTATGACAAAAATCCTATACACAGACCTAAAATTTGACTTCCATATACTCTTCTACACTCACTTGATCACTTGATCATTTTTATGACTAGTATATTTCAGCTCCACATCTAAAATTTGAGGTCCTCATAGATGTTATGATATACCTCAGTGTTTCTTAATAAAAATGGAACACAGATCTTCCGAAATTATCAAGTACCAATAATTAAAAGTCATTAGATTTGGCAAACCGTGCCCGATCTAACAAAATTCGATTTGCATCAAATGAATGCATGGTCATGGACATCTGCTTATATTATTAATTGTGGTTATAGTACACCATTCTTCCCACTCCCTGCGGAGAGATGTAAAATATTAATATCAACCTAATTTGCAAACCGATCTTTATGAAATGATTTAACGTATATTATTACCAGGTATTCTTTTGCGGTCTTTTTGCGGTATTTTGGTATATTTAATCATCGGTTATGTCGCTCTTCAACTTTGGTGCCGAGGTGCCAACGTCGACTCGGACCACTATCTTGTTGATATGGTGCTCCGAGCGCGAGACAGAGAGAGTAATCTGATCGCCGATCTCAAAGGCATCTTAGAGCGATGGGAAAAGCACTTTCATTAGTTGCAAAATGTCCGGCTAACTGAAGAACTGGAGACTTCACCAATGACCGAAGAAGACCACAACCACAACGCATGCTGCTACCACCAAGCAAAGGCCAATTTAGCACAGTGATAAATCGGCTAAAAAATAATAAGGCCCCGGTATCAGATGGGATGGCAGCGGAACTGATAAAAATAGGAGGCCTCACATTACACCAATCAATTCATGAAATAATAGTGCAAGTATGGGATGAAGAAGCGATGCCAGAAGACTGGCGAAGAGGCATGGGTACGTTATACCCAGATATTGCATAAGAACATGCAGCAATTGTTGAGTACAGCGTATACGATTTTCTCCTCTATCCTACAACACAGGATAGCCCCATACGCTAAAGTCATCATTGGTCCATACCAGTGTGGCTTCATCCCAGGCAAATCAACAACTGATCAGATTTACACCCTTAGCCAGGTGATGAAAGAATGTCTAGAGTTTCAAAACTTACTACATCATCTTTTTATAAAGCCATGAGAGAATTCGGCATCCCAAATAAAATGACACGACTATGTAGGTCGACCATGACCAATGTTATAAACCAAGTAAAAATATCCGCATCACTATCAAGCCCATTCAACATCTATAACGGGCCCCGAAAGGGGATGGACTCGCCTGCCTCCTCTTCAACCTGGCGTTGGAGAAAGTAATCCGAGAATCTGACTTGACGGCGAGAGGAACAATTCTCTATAAGTCCATTCATATACTGGCTTACGCAGACGATATTGACATCGTTGATAGAAACCGAACAGCTGTACAGGAAGCTTTCATCCAGATCGAGCAGGCGGGACGAAATCTGGGGCTACACATAAATGAGAGCAAAACAAAGTGCATGGTGGGCACGTCTCCGACTAGAAGATCCAACATTAGTCCTGCAATTAAAATAGTTGAGCGCAAATTTAAAGTAGTGCAATCCTTTACCTATCTCGGGTCAACTATAGCAGTCGATAACAGCATGGAACCAGAAATACGCGCACGGTTGCTTAAAGCCAACAAAACCTACTATAGCCTGTCAAGACTCTTCAAACCCAGGAACTTAACCATAGCATCCAAGCTACTGGTATATAAGACAATGGTCATACCAGTACTTACATATGGATCCGAGACTTTGGTGCTTAGCAAAAAGCATTCTGACCTCTTAGCCGCGTTCGAGAGAAAAGTCTTACGGATAATTGTTGGCTCGGTAGGCTCCGGTGGGCAGGACACCCAGCACGCATGAGCGAATAGGATCCTGCTTGGAAAGTCCTTTGCGGTAGGATTTATGGAACACGACAGCGAGGCCGGCCAAACCTACGCTAGAAGGATTGCGTAGACCAGGACGGCCAAAGTTTAGGGATGCAAAACTGGATGACATCGGCTCAAAATCGGGACCGGTTGAGAGACTTTTTGCGGGAGGCCAGGACCGGACCCCGGTTGTAGAGAAAAATGTGATGATGATGATGCTCGTCAGCGTAAATTAGTTGCAGTGTTATGAAATTCGATCAAATTATTACGTTTCAATAAAAAATTAAGCTCATCTCAAACAAGCAATTAAATCTAAGAACTTAATTAGTTGCAGTGTTATGAAATTCGATCAAATTATTACGTTTCAATAAAAAATGAAGCTCATCTCAAACAAGCAATTAAATCTAAGAACTTACTGACATACCAGGCTTTTTAATGCAGCATCTTATTTTACAAGTTTTTTTTAATTTTACAGAAAGATTCCAATTTCATTTTTGTAAATACATGCTGGTTACGTCACGCTCATAGAAATTGGCAAATAATCTGACGCACTTAGTATTAAGAAGAATCATTTAATCTTTATCTCATCAGTTACTCCAAAGATGTTGATGAATATAAGAGCTTGCCAGTTGGAAAAAATATCCTGTAGTACATAAGTTATAGGCGGTTCTTTTAGCACACCATCAACATACAATACCACGTACGCCTCAAATCTGATCCCGAGTCAGATTGCAGTAAACAAAGCTCGCGTAAAATACGAGAAGAGCTGATGCCACACAACATGGATGTGTAATACGCGGTGCATGTGCACCCCCAGAGACTTACTTACATTCATACTTCATAGGAGGGTGAGATTTTCATTCTATTTCCCTGCAATATGATGGGAAAATTTATTCTGGAATTTCAATTTGCCGTACAGCTAAATGCTCGGGATTTATGTCGGTGAGCAAACACTCTTCCACTCGTATAGGCTAAGCTTCTGTTGCTCTGTGTGCGTTTGTGTGAAGTTCGAATTCGAAACATTGAATGCAGTCACAGCTCTCACAGGCAATGCATTAGCGAAATATCTCCTGGGAGATGGTGACGACGTCTATGTGTGTCCTTTTGATTTTTTTTTAGAAATACTCTCGCTTTCTTTGTTGTTTAGTGGGGTAACGCACATAGACATGATAACATATCAAACAGATTGATATGAATTTCCTCCTAAATGTGAGATTATTAATTCTTTCCGGAGTTGTCATGGAGTTCCTTGCGAAGAATGGGTGAGTGGGTGAGGAGATGACGTGATGGTAGATATTGTACCCAATGTATGAAGAGGGATTTTATTGACACTGCTGGGTGAGGAGGTTATGGGTGCTGCAAGTTCAACAGTTAACACAGCCACTAATGCTGAGAATGGTACTCGTATCATGTAGATAATTGAATCGCACGGTTTTACTCCTTTGGGATGATGGTCATGATGGGAACTTGTGGCAAATATTTTTTTTAATGTCAACGGGCAGATTCGTTTTGTTGCATCAGGCGATTTAAATCGAAGTTTGTTAAAAGATGATGATGTGCGACGTTATCAATTGTCCATTTAAATGACACTTGGCGTGCGGTCGCCTTGGAAAACGTGCTCTGAATTAAGACACACGGTGGAAATGTTGTTTTTATGTCAGCAATAAATGTTATTGCGGTAAACACGGTTTTGATTGAAAAACCCACAATAAAGAAATCTATAAATAAAAGAATTTAATGTTTTTTCTTTTTTATTTTGACGATAAGTTTGCATGTAAATCTTGCATAAGTTTTTAATACAAAAGGAATGTACGAGATCTGATCAAAAATTAGGGGGGTTTTTCTTTATTAAAAAATCTTTTTTTATTCATGAATGTTACTCACAGGATTGAAGACATAAGAATTCCTCAACTTCTTCAGCAGCCTTGGGAACAAGTTCTTAGCAGGTGGCGACTATAGTGCTAAGCACAACTACTAGGCTAACAACTCCAAAAGGCAGACAACTTTGGTACGCGCTCATTCAAAGTAATCTGGCCTTTGTCTCTATGGGTCAACCCACCAACTGGCAAATAAATCGACAACAAATTTCGGACCTTATAGACTTTGAGATCACAAAAAATATTAATAGGCACAGCCTAAAAGCCGAGACATAAGGCGATATCTCATCTGACCACTCACCCGGGTTATCACAGTGACAAATTTAGGAGGCCTGTAAAGAAGTCACACAAACCTCACAAGCAAATCTACAAACTGGCTTCAATATAGAAAATACATAAGCTCTCATCTCAACCTCCGATGATGCAACACAAGGATTGAGATAATGCAATTCCAGAATTCAACCAAACACAAACAATTGCCGCAAATTCCGCCACACCTTAAACCACCAGATCATAATTTTAAAAATGCTCCACGCACATCAGCCAGGAGCAAAAGCATACATCTCCCTCTACGAAACAAAAGCTGACGAAGGCGACGAAAGTCCTCCAAAGATTTCTAAAAGAGCAAAATGATAGGAGCCTAAGAATATATCTCGAATGCCTCTCACCAAATGCAACCAACCATCACCCACTTTGGAAAGCGGCGAAGAAAACAAAACCTCCAAACCAGCACGACCCACCAATCAAACAAACAAATGGAAACTGGGCAAGAACCGACGATGAAAAAGGAAACACTTTTGCAGAGCATCTATGTGAAGTTTTTACGGCAAATCTATCGAAGTAATACGAATGCCTCCAGTAAGACTCTCAAAAATATAGCTTTTGAGAACCAGGACTGCTGTAAAGAATACAATAAATCCCAAGAATCACCAGGTTACGACCAAATCAGAGGGAAAATGCTAATATAACTCCCAGAAGTAGCGATTTAAGCCTAGGCCAGTACCTACAACTTTGGAAGATGTCGAAGATAATCATGATGCCTTTACTATCCTAAGTCTTCAAGAAACTACTACATGGGAAGATAACTCTGTTCTTAGCATGCCACAATAGACCAGGTCCACAGGGTAGTAGCTGAGGCTAGAAAAACCTTCCATAATAGGCAGTACTGCGCAGCTGTGTTTCTTGACGTTGAACAAGCGTTCGACAAAGTTTGGCACCGTGGGCTTATCCATAAAATAAATGAACTTTTGCCACAAAACTTCCACAAGTACCAACAAAGTATTTTATAAAGCGCCACTTCAGGATAAATTACAAATACATCACATTAAAAGACCACTGTATAACAGCAGAAGGTGTGCGCCGTGGCGCAGTGGATAAGTGCATAACTTCTGAGCATGAGGTTCGTGGTTCGAATCCTAGTAATACCAAAATTATTTTTCACGTTGCCCATCCTCTTGCAAATGTCTGACAAACGTCCGAAAGTAATAACTTGTCAAGGAAAGCTTCTCAATTCGCCTTTCAGATAAGGCAATTCATTTGTTTGCAAAATATACATGCACAACACAAATGGTCGCCAGAAGCTAGGCCTTGGACCGCAACGGACTGTCGTGCCAAATATTATTATTATAAGAGGGGAAATGTCCTTGACCCACTCCAATATATATTACTTACATAAGATATTTCGACGGACAACTACTTAACTATCTCTACCTTTGCTCTACCTAAAACTAGTGGGGTCGCCAGAATCCTTCAACTGAAAAAACATCCTAAAATTTTCAAAACGTACTAAATGGGCTTTGTAATAAAAGGAGGCCTATGGTACCACAATGGACCGAAACCGATCTAAGTGTGCAATAGCAGCCACCAAATCTAACCTAACCTTTGTCACCACTTGTACCAGCGGGCTTTTTTCAATCTTCTCAACAAAAAGCAGAACTTATTTTAGCCTTAATTCCATAATTTAGCAACAAATGTTGCCTGCTTCATGGCTCATGTTCAAAACATTTGAAAAATGGTTTGGCATAAGCTAATTGATATGCCAACCCCAGTGATGCGGCGATTGCCCATAATACACCCTATACGGTGCTGCACTTCAAAACAAAGTTTAATGGAAATTCGGTTTTTCATTCTTTCCACAAATAAAAACTCGAGCCAACATAATAAAGTAAGCATTCCAATAGAGTATCCAAATTCCAGCACTGCGAAAAATGATGACAATTGGACAGCCCGCAAAATTCAACAATTCCCCATCTTTTTTGATCAAACTTCGTACTTATAATAATTATTTTTATGTTTGTATCAAGTATGTATTTATGCTATGTATGCTTTAGTATATCATTTAAATATTCTTCTGAATAGAGGTATATGTAATACTTATTCTGTTGTTTCTGTTGTATATGAAAATGGCACTATTGTATTGTAATATATTGTGTAAATGTATATCAATATATCAATTGTATGATTATAAATATAGAATACAACATTAGGCACTGTGCGTCGACAGCTCAAACAGACGACAATTGGATGGCTTAAGTCTGTAGGCAAATGGCTCGATTACAGGATGGAGAAACATCGATTGTACAAAATGACAGTGATAAGAGACACATAATAGGAATACTTTTAAAATGGTAATAATATATATGATAATAAAATTGCGTACGCAACTTAATACTTAATTAATCTGTTAGTGGTCACATTTAATGCATCCAGTAATCTAAGTCACAACACTTCTAACACAAGCGGGACTGCAAAAAGGCATATTTTTCTTTACACAAAAGCGTCCGCCAATCAGAGACTTAGCACAATTGGCACCGGCACAAACGAAGCACGGACCATGCCAGTGGATGTCTCCCCAGGCAACACCTTGATCGGCAGGTCCTATTGGCTTTCGGCAATACTGACAGGCTTTAGCAAAGAAATTATCATAGCATTTGAGACAAAGCGGCATATTGGTCTTCTCATCGGGAATGTATTGTTGGCCAGCCAATGGCTCGTCGCATTGATAGCAGCAGAAATGTTTAATATGGAATGTATCACCCTCTGCAGCTGTGTATTCTTTCGTAAAGATCAGTTCATCACAAGCCTTGCAGCGAGGAATCTTTAGAATGATAGCAAGATCACGTCCACAGTAGACTTGACCACCATGAAAGAAGTAAACTAAATCAGCAAGAAGCTCACGACATTCATGACATTTGAAGCATTCTGGATGCCAAGCGATTTCTTTGCCAGCACGCTCTGCCTTGACAGCGACTTCACCCGTCATTATAGATTTCTGACAATCACGGCAGTTCATTACTGGATTTGAAGTAACAGATGGAGCAACATTTGTGGCAGTAGTGGTAGTGCTTGGTGAAATATGCATATTGTTAATAGCCTGCACACATTCCGGATACATATTCATTTCCTCTATGCCTGGAATGGCAACGAATTTACCAGAACTGGCGTTTAAGATCTCCTCGCCAGACAGCAGACCTGGATGAGTGGCATAATTCGGTGTCGATGGTTTCGAATCGAAGCCAGAGTCAGTGCTTTGCGATACACGAAGACCACCAATTAGAGGATTTGTGAACGAGCACACACCTGCTACAGGAGTCTCTCTTGCATAGGCAATTTGCACGGTGTTTGGCAAATGCTCTACAAATTGAAGCACTTCCTGTGCAAATGGCTTATCAGAATGCATCTCATTGCGGAGTTGTTTCACTGGTGATAGCAACTTGCATCCCGCGTATCCAATGTTCTTGTCTTCGAGCGTTTCAAATAGTTTATCATAAAATGGACCATTAAGCACTGCACTTTGAAGGACAACTGAATCCACGCCAATCGCTTTAAGCTTATCTTTAGCTTCAGTACTTAGCACTTGAGAACCATCTTCAAAATCTGGTATAAGTGGAGATGATGCCAGAACGACCATTTGCTGTCCCATCCATTGTCCTGGTATCGGATGAATTGCACTCTGCAGCGGTTCCGAATTGATAACTCGTGAAAACACTTGATCCTTTTCGTAGTCGACATTAAGAGGTAACCCTAAATCGTGAACTACGTTAATACCAGAACTGAATTTCACTTTTCGCATTGGGGTATCTTGTTTCATCAAAGATGAGAATCGAGCTTGGATTGGATTCTTCATCGGAAGTGGCGAATTAAACGACGCCAAATCATTTACCTTAATTTTAGTAGGAGTCGCATACTGTGGTGTGTATGGTTGCACCTCAACAAGAGCATCAAGCTGTTGCTTGAAGTTTGGTTTTAGATTATACTCCTTACGAAAATCTGCAATCGGGCCAAGTCGAGGATCACGCGATATATCCAGATTCTTTGCATGAAGATTGTCCAAAATTTTATCATAGATCGGCCCATTTACTACCATACTACGAATCGTTTCTTTGTCGAGACCACGCAACTTTGATTTAAACGGCTCTGAGATGCCTTCAAATGACGCTGGCGACTGTGTCAACGGCTCAGAAAATGCGACGAAAATTTTTGGAAATGACGACACAATCTCACTAAGAATCGCTGAAGCAAGCTTCTTCGACGAAAGTAGACCGCCAAGCACTATATCCGCTACAGGTGGCTCATGCAGTTTATCCAGAATCTGCGCATATTCCGGTGTAAAAATAAAATCCTCCTCGATGGTCGTTGTTTGGGGTATATGACCCACACGACCATGAATAACTTTACCAACTCGCACAACACTTCCTTGTCCGACACAATTTTCCCGAATCTTTTGAACATACTGCTGCAACTGAGTAGCTTCTGACTCTGTAAGATTGTCGCACAGAGTTGCATCGAGATCATGCGGCGGAACTTGAAATTCAAGTTGTTGCTTGCGCCTAGCGGCAGCATCACTCCCAGCCACAGGGATCTGCTCCGTTCCAAGTTTATCCATATAGTCCGAGACAACGTCTGGTTCAACATTTGGCGGAACCCAATCAAGTTGAACTGGCTGATTGGCCAGTGCTTTAATTTTCATATCTAAAAATGAAGAATAAAATTAAAGAAATCCGATATTCTCCAAATCGGTCAAACTTACATGCTGGCTTCGAGCGGATTTGACCGAGAATTTCGAATTGCGCCCATCCGGAGAAGTCGTCGTCGGGGCACATATGCTGATCTTTACGACATTTGCAGTTGCGGCAGACTTTCCGCCAGAAATGCAAATCTAAACCAGGACATCTATCACCTGGTACGAAAAATGTTAGGAATTATTATAAGCAATAATCAAACAAAAATACCACAGTCATTGCACGGGGCTCCAGCACCAGCCTCATGTCCCAATTTTCCACGAACTAGCTTCTCACGGCGACTTTCGAGCTTAGACAGCCATTCTGGTGCGGCCGGCGTTTCAACACACGAATCACTATCTGGTTTGCTCATTTTTAAGGCTAGATTTAACCGTCTGGATAATCGAGTTAATAAGCAGCACTTATTTTCTTTTTTTATTATTTAAGGCAGGATACTTAAGGCAATTATTTCGATATCTTATGTATATCTTTTACTTCATTTTTGCTATATAGGCACTTAAGTTTTTAACAATTATGCAAGGAACCTCTAGTGGAATTGCACCTTCCTCATCCCCCGTGGACTGTAATTCCAGACAACAGTGGAATGACTTATATCAAAATTGCAATGAAAAAAACTGCAAATCCAAAAGAAAAATCGAATTTTCTGTGAAGAAAAGGAAACAGTAAATGAATATTAAATTAATGCAATAATTCCAAGCAATGCAAACAATTTCGATAAAACAGCAAACTACAAACGAAATATTATGTAGAAAATATATTTATTTTAATAGGCCGGCGAAATCCGCCACTGTGTTAGGAGCTTAGCCAAATTCCAAATCCAATTTGAAAGATTTACAAACCAAAATAACCAAATGACAACCAAAACAGAAAATTTTAACTCGATTCCTCTTATCACAACCAAATTAAGGGAGATTCACATCAAATGTTTGACGTTTCTTTTATTTCCTCTGTGTCTTTCTAGGGAAAAAAGGAAATTTCCGTTTCCATAGCACAAACAATTATTGTTGCTTTTAACTTAATATTTAAAAAATCGAAGGATTGCAATTTACAATATTTTTCATTTCCATTTCCATATCACAAACGGATATTGTTGCTTTTAACTTAACATTTAAAAAATCGAAGGATTGCAATTTACAATATATTTACATTTTGGCTTCTGTCCCTGACACTCTACTGATCCAACCAAACAGACCGCTATATATATATAAAAAAAAACCTATTCGAATCGTGCGTTATGGTCCCGAGTTCATTAATAAATCCCATGGAAAACGGCATTTTTCAGTTTTTCCAAAATTTCTAATTTTTCTCGAATTTTCCAATTACAATTTTCCATGTTCCTATTATCATCCCCGGATTAATCATCATCATATTTGGCTATACAAACGGTCTCCGGTCCTGGCCTCCCGAAAAAAAATCTTTCCACCGGTCCCGGATCGAGCCGATATCATAACGCTCGTAGATCTCCGTTTCCGGAATCGTCCTTCCTCACATACGGGGCCAACAATTCTTCGTACGACTTTTCTCTTGAACGCGGCTAAGAGGTCAGAATGCTTTTTGCTAAGCAACAAAGTCTCGGATCCATATATGAGTACTGGTATAACTATTTTCTTATATACCAGCAGCTTTGATGTTATGTTTAAGTTAAAAAAACCCAGGACTGATAAAATTTTAAAAAAAAAAAAACACGACAAAAATCTGTTATTTTAAAAATATCGTTAGAAATATGGCAGTTTAATAAGTTCTACTCTATTACTTAAAATAAATTCGTAGCACTAATACATTCACTCACCGCAAAATAAGTGAAATCCACAATACCAAAATTAAGAAAGATGAGTGGAGAAAAATAAGTGAAAGAAAAGTGAGTGATAGAAAATGAAACCCGTAATCAACATAATAAGCTTTCTTTTAATTTTAATCATTATTAGTTTTATTAATTCATTCAAATCTTCAAATAACATTAATAATAGATAACACCTTTTAGCCATTACACATTTCTATTAAAATATATTATAATTCGACTTTTTATTATATCAAATAAATCAAATATCAAATTGTATGTTGTACCTAAAAAACAAGACAACGAAAATCCAACGTAGATTGATTTTTTGGCTATCAAGTTTTTCGTTTTCTCTAAAGAACCAATCTACGGTAGATCGTAATTCCCCTATAACAGATCTGATGTTTTGGGAGATTTACCACTCATTTCACTAACAACACATCAACACACCTTTTGTGTTCGATTTAACGAACAAAAATCTATTCTCGAGAGAAGATTTCTAAAACAAACAAAAAACTCATTAATATGATAGCTGTATTTTATTGCCAGGAATAAGGAATTACAACAACAATTGCACTATCTTATTCCTTCTTTGGAATAAGAAAACCTTCTGTTTTGCTGATATTGACATTCGAATTCCTTATTCCTCGTCATATAAACTACGCCTGATATGTACCATATCGATGTGAGTGCCAGTGCTCTATCTTACCAATTACCTTTGTTTCACCACCTTTGTTTTACGTTATCCAAATTCATGCCAGAAAAGTCACTTTTTTTACACTTTATTTTTATTTCTATCGGTCGTATTGTTTATTTAGCACTATTTCAACGACGGGTTTCTGTAAATTAGTTTTTGGAAACAATAAATGTAAATATAAAATATTAAAATATATATGGTACGACAATAAACCTAACACGAGGCCAATCATAAAATTTGTGATTCTTATTTATATGAATAATCGAATTGAATAGCAGATTTTTCATCGGATTATTATTTGTTACACAAAACATATGTATACGAGATACCAACATACGATATTACAAAGTAAACTCATCGCTTCAGTATGATTGTGTGTGTATTAAGTCTGATAAAGAAAGTTGTGTTGTCAAAAGGGAGGAGAGTGCCTTCGAATGAAATTGACAGTCACTTCTCTTGTTAATTTGCTTCAATTAGTTCAAAAATATAAATTCTTTGTTTTCTATTTCCAATTAAATTGTGTTCTGTTTTTATAAAGATTTTTCTTGGCTTTTTTACTACGCTTTGCTTACGCTTAGTGAGGTTTTCGATTTGGTCAAATCGCAATCATCAACAAAGAAATGGCTAACAATTATTTGCAACCTGTTAATAATCATTTTGACCTCGATAACGAAGTCGTTAACGATGTCGACGATGATGTCTTCCTAAGAAATTCAAGAGCTATGGGTAGTTATGGGGGCGGTTCTGCTGGTTCACAGAATACAAATCCCTTCCTGGATCAACAGCAGTATTACGAGGATAAACGCAAGGAAATCGAGGAACGTACTCTAAACTCTACTAACAGGAGTCTCGGTGAGTAAAACAAACTTTGGGCTTTTCAAGTTCCTTTTACTTTCAACTCTGGCTTCTCTCCCGCTAGGATTACTTTACGAAACCGAAGACGTTGGAAATGCGACAGCTATTGAACTTGCCAAGCAGCGAGAACAATTGGAAAAATCATCCCGACAATTAGATGAAATAAATTCTACATTACGTTTTAGCCAACGCCATCTTAACGGGCTAAAAAGTGTCTTTGGCGGACTGAAGAATTACATATCTGGTAACCGCGATATGTCACCTCGCTCTACACCGTCACTCGCTGTCGATAACACATCTAAAGCTCCGCAACCAGCACCAATAGCAGTGTCTCCGGAGGAACGTTACGACAATTATCCATCCCACCGCATACATGCGGACTCTTCGAACAACTATCAGCAACAACAAGTGCAACAACATCGCCAGGCAAATCCGTTCGAAGCACGTTTGGAAGCGAATCTCGAAGAAATGTGCGGATCCCTAGCACGTCTCAAAGGATTAGCAACAGATATGCGTAGCGAAATCGAATCACAGAATGATCTTATCGATAATATGAACTACAAATTTGAAGATGTCGACATAAAGTTGACCAAACAGAACAAGGATATGAACAAGCTTTTGGGGAAGAAGTAAATTGCAGTCACCTAATTGTGTGTATATAAAAAAATCTATCGTTATTAGTCGAATTTGAAGCTGTTTCTTTTGTACTATTTTTTAAATTAGTTTTAGGTATAATTTACAAAAAATGCACTCTTACAAATATAAATACGGCTTTAGTAATAAACTACGCTATACTCATAGTCAAGTGGATTAAGATTCATGTATCACATTCGTTAAAAAAAGAAACAATAAAATGTATTTATTCCAAATAATCCAATTAAAATGTTGTCATCAAAACTACGTCGTGGGTTTTTTATTTTCAAATGAATTCGATCACCATCGAACCTAAATGATATGTGTACGTTTTCAGTGCCACAGCATTGACATCACGAAATAAAAGATGCATTTGTAGATTTTATTGACCCGTGGTGCGTGGAATGTTTTTTTAGTCGAATGTTGTCGCACTTTGACTTGAGATTATTAGAGCATCACTAACAGGAGGTGCCTTATATGTACACAATCAAGTTTTAATTTTAAAAAATGCTGATAAGATTATCAATAACATTTAAACTTCCAGTAATTAAGAATCACAGATTCTGCAATTTTAACTGTGTTTATAATTTACGAAGAAAATTTGTGCTTTCCTCTTTGCAGACAACACCAAATGGAAGCGTTTTCTTCAATCGATCGAATTGCTTAGTAGACTGTAGAATGGATTAATTGAGAGGTACTGACATGTGGTTCAAAAACATACGCAGTGAATTGGAATAAACTTATTGTACATGAAAGTATATGCCTATTCCTTTGACTTGATCTTTACATTTTCTTTTTTTTCTTCTTCTTTCAAGTGATGTTCTTTTTAAACAGATTCCGATACTTCAAGTTTCCCTCATAGTGAAGGGTTTCTAGAGCTTGCGAAAGTCATATTACCTTTCCCAATAGATCGTTTTCTTAAGCTTAGCATGTCCCATTTGCATTCATATATTTGGTTGCAGCTTGTCATCCTGCAAGAGAGAGGAGAAGAAATCCTAACTGATAAACACCGCATTTGCTGATGAGGCTTTAATGTAAATGTAAGAACTCCAAGGAAGAATTAATTTATAGCACAAGAGTGACATTACTCAGTCTCCGCTTGTAGAGACAAAAATGATGATGATGACATGTTTAGGTCAATTACTATTGCTACTGATGAAGCCGGCGCTGAGTTGCGACTGAAAGATATTGAGAAAACTCTTCTTTCTTTCTTTCCTTTGCTCCGCGGGGGAGCACAGGGTTTCTACAAACGCCCGCCAACGAACTTGATTTATCGCCTGAGGTTTCAAGGGACGCCACTCTGTCCTCTGTGATCTTGCTTCTTCTTCTATTTCCCCTTTCCATGTCTTTCTAGGACGGCCAACTCGGCGGCATCCTTGTGGATTCTAGACAAGCGCTAGTTTCGTAATATCGTCCGCTGGCTTTCTCAAAGTGTGGCCAATCAAGCTCCATGTTCGTCGTCTGATAGTGATCACGATTGCTTCCTGCTGCGTTACTCTCCACAAGTCTTGATTGGTGATAATGTCCGGCCATCTTATTCTCAGTATCCGCCTTAAGCACTTGTTGACGAAGACTTGGAGGCGCGTCGCAATTGACTCTGTGACTTTCCAAGTTTCGCAGCCATACAAGAGTACTGAGAGAACGTTAGATCTGAAGATCGTTAGCTTTAGATCCCAGGATATTTGCGAGGAGTTCCATACTATAGGTGTGTCGCGTCATGTTTACACGAGAGCACACATCCGAGTCAGTACCACCATTTTTTGATATCCACATCCATCCAACGAAGGAGTAGCGACGCTGATGTTATGTAGCCTATTAGGGTGCATATGTGGGTTGATGGACGTGCCTGGCGAAGTACAATTCAAAACATTCTTAAAATGTGGTCGCTGTAGACGTCGGCTGCTCTTCGGGTTCTAACGTGCAGCAATAACGCTCGTCACTTGCGGCTTATAGCGATGTGATCAATCTGGTTGTTGGACATGTGATCAGGGGAGGTCCAGGTGGCTTTGTGGATGTTTTTGTGGGGAAAAATTGTGCCTCCAATGATTAGGTTGCGATCAGAACATAGATCAGCAAACATTTCTCCGTTGTCATTCATAGAACCAAGGTTATGCTTTTCCCATAGCATGTTCCCAATCACTGTTGTCGATGTCTACTTTTTCGTTAAGGTCGCACATCAAAATAACGATGTCACTCTTCCGTAGTTGATCTAATGAATTATTTAGACGCATGTAAAACGTGTCTTTTTCTTCAGAGGTGGCTTGTTCAGTTGGTGCGTAAACTTGAAAAAAACACGACCTGTCGAACAACTTTAGGGAGTAGAAATCCCACTCTATTCGCATGGTGTTCTCCTGCAGGCTTTCCCGAAAAAATTAAAACTCGCCGGTAGATGTTCGTTTTTCGTTTGGCTAATAAGCTTTCCACCCCAGATGTTTACCACATTATGTGGTTGCTTAGTTCCTTTATGAATGCCCCCTACATCTGCAAGCCAATTGGCTTGGCATTCGACCAGAGAACTGTATAAGTCTTGAAGTGTTTTATTCTTTTCCAGGTTAGGGATTTTGAATCCAACAAAAGGCCAAAAGTAATGTGTTCTGATGTTTCTTCGCCTCGAATCGAATCGGCAGCGGTCTAAATGGGATTTACCCATTTTTAAAAGCTGTCTAACGTGAATAGTGAAGGTATGACACCTTTAGGGTGGTGAGGGGTGGGGCAATATTTGTGTCAAATTTTACAGCCGGACACTCAGCTTGTAAAAAATAAAATGTAAGTATTTTTTTTAATGTAGTGCCTATTTCAAAAGAAATTCCATACTGACAGAAGGGAACACTGTTGTAAACCTGAAAGTGGAGCGTATTGGGATAGTGAAACGCTAAGGATAACTACTTTAAAAAAATTAAAAACAAAATTAACAAAAACGTTGGACTAAGTTCATCGAGTTAAAAGAAGATTTTGTTGAAAAATCAAAATAATTTTGGCCTAAAAACATTTGTTCCTGCCAAGGCTAGGTATCTATGCTGCCCCCGTAAGTGAGATCCACTCAACTGATAGATTAGAATTTTTTTCACATTGACACTGTCAGTTTACTGCTATGTAGGGAATCGTGTAATATTCAATATATATTTAATAATAATTTTTAATAATTACACTTTACATGATGTACAGCGTAATTCTTTCCTATTATCTATGAATATTACGGTGTAAATGCTGCAAATTTTCAATGATTTTATTCTCTATGTTACACCATCAGACGAAAAAAGTTTTAATTACATTCTAAATTATTAATAACAATGTACGATTATAATATACTTATATATACTACACTAATACACAAAATTTGCCTAAGAATTTCACATTTCTTTTGAGTTCTTTTCTTTAAAAAAAAAACATTCTTTTAATAAAAGACCCATGCATAGAAAATAACAATTATAATATTATTAAGTTTTGTTTGTTAAGAGTGTTCTGCCTTACAAGTACAATGGATATAATATACATATACGTATTACATACATTTACCGTTTATCGTCTTAACTCTCTTATAACTAAAACAGCAATTCGTTTGGATTTTTTAAAATAATGTTAACTCTCAGAAAGTCGTTGCAAGTTTTCCAAAATGTTGATTGCAATGTTATTTCAAATACAAGATGTAAATTCCTAAAACATTGAGGACAAATAAGTTTGTATTTTTATATAGATACCTACTTACAAGAGACCAGCCACTAGACATTGATTTCTAGACTAGGCTAGTTGATTTCAAATGACATTGCAAGACCAGTCGAGATTCGGTAATCAGAAGCGTGTAATTTAACTGTCAAATTAAAAAACAATAAAAAATTAGCTCTGTATTCTCGGTCATATTAAAATGAGACGCGATTCCTCACTGAGGACTCAGAGAATTTCTCCGATTTGTTAAGATCCGTTGGCTTTGTATTCGTTATCTCTCCTATGACAGTGTGATGTGGATGGGGTAATTAATACCTGCTGTTATGCAGACCTCCTTCTGTACCTCTGAAGAATATTTAGTAGCAATATAGCAGACGGGTATATACCCTCAAGCTGGAGAAGGGCGAGGGTGGTATTCAGACTGAGAGTAGGGAATAAATGTATCGTACCCATCCCAAGTCCTACAGACCAATTAGCCTAACTTCGTTCGTCATATCATCGACAATTATACAAGGTCGAAAGTACTGGGTAGAGAACCACTAAACTCCAGTCAACATGCACAGTGCGAGCAGATCTGCGAAGACCGCACACTGGGAGCTGACGGAAATTATAGAGGGGTCCGTTTCAGTAAGGAAATCGGGCTATTGAAGGTGCATTCGACAACGCATCTAATGAAGCGATATAAAATTATCTGGAAAGAAAGAAAGTAGACAGTACAATCACTAAATGGATGCAAGAGGATGCCCACAAGGAGGGGTACTGTCTTCTCTTTTGTGGAGCATCGTTTCAGTTGAACTACTCCAGCGACTATCTGAAGCAAGGACTTATGCCCAATGCTACGCAGACGATATAGTCATCGTGCCAAGAGGAAAGTTCGAGGAAGTGCTCTGTGGCATAATCCAAAACGGATTAACCGCCACGAGAAGATGATGCATAGAGTTAGGACGCAGGGTAAACCCAAACAACACCACACTGGTTCCCTTCACCAAATACCTTGGACAGATATTTGATAGTAGACTGCTATGGAACAAACACCAACTGCAAAAATCAAAAAGGGCACTTAGGGTTTTTGAAGGGTGACAGGAAAATCCTGGGGAGTTAGTCCCAGAATAATGCACTGAATGTACACCCTGATCGTTGATAGTTACGGAGCAGTGCCATGGGCGAATAGGACCCAGCTAAGCACCAAGAGAAGGGAATTGGAAAAAGTGTAGAAGCTGGCCTGTGTTTAATTACAGTGGGCATGAGAACCTGACCCACGGCGGGTGTGGAGGCAATTCTTGAGCTACTCCCACTACATATAGTGGTTGAGAGCAAATCCAAGAAAGCCCAGTTACGTTTGAGCAAGGTAGGCTGCTTCACGGACGGCAGGGCAAAAGGGTTAGTGGAAACAATCGCCAAACAGATTCCTTTAGCCAACATGCCGTGTGATAACATGCTGCAAAAGCTTGAATTCAAAAAGAACCTTGAAGGCAAAATGAGCACCAAGAAGGAGTTCAGATCTGGAACTGAATACCAGATACATCCGGATGCCATATAGTGGTATACAGATGGAAAACAGAAGGAATGGGTTCAGGAGTCCATGGGCCACGAACCAAGTACTCTAAAGCAATGGGGCAGTACCCGAGTATGTTCCAGGCAGAAGTCAATGCCATTGAGAGATGTACTCACTTTAATCTGGAAAAGAACTGCATGAGGAAGTAATAGCTATAATGATAGACAGCCAAGCTGCACTAAGGGCCTTGGATTCATAACACATCACGTCCAAACTTGTGGAGGAATGCAGGGCGAAGCTAACCAGACTCGGAGTAATCAACAAAGTATGTTTGTACTGGGTACTGAAACACACTGGCATAGAAGGCAATGAAGTAGTGGGTTCCCAACAAATGCCTTAAAAAATCATGAGTAACGACATTGCTTTCACAAAACTGATGAATGGATTGGTTCCACTGTTCGGTCAGATATGCTATCAAATCACCAGTAACACTTTGTGCACAAAATCTGCCGGTCACTAAGGATTTCATTAGTTTTAAGATATTTCATGAGATGATCATTAATCAGCGTTTCCATGACCTCGGACTGAATGGGTGTAAGTGCTATGGGTTGGTACGAGGATGGAGACGACGGCTCGCCTTTTTTGTGTATGGTGTGGCTTGATCTTTCCAATTTTTAGGAAAGAGTCCAGAAGAATAGGATAGATAGATAGGATAGCTGGTAATACCAGCTTAGAAGAACACCACTTCAAAGATCGCTTAAAACTCTAGCAACTGCACGAGTACGAATGTAGATCTATCCCATAGAGTGTTTAAAACTTAAAGGTACCGGCGGAAACATTGCATAATCGGGAAGCGTGGAGCTAACATCAAAATACGTAACACACAGATTGGCCTTATCTTTATAGCTGATAACTGGAATGTCATTGTAAATGAGCGTTGGAATCGATGACGAGGCTGTATTTTGGCCGTCCCAATTGGCTTTTTCGTATTGCCATTCTGTTTTTTTGGGCAGTTCTTCATCCAACTGTGTGACGAGAAATTTGCTGATACAAAAGCCTAGAAGCGATAATACATTGACGGAGTATGAGAGGTAAGGAACAAGTCAAGGGTGTTTGCGGAATGATTTGCAAGGATGTATTCTTGTAGGCTCATTTACAGACTGAGTATAGTGATTAAACTCAGCGAATATATTAACACACCTTTCTTCGGGTGTTGCCGGGCCAGAATGGCAAAACCACACAGAATTGTGTACATTGAAATCGCCCGCAATAACGATTTCAGTGGGGGGATATTATGTTACAGTTACTGAAATTGAATCAGACAGGGCTTAGAAGTCGTTATTAGTAGAATTACTGTCTAAGTAAGTATGGTAGTTTATGTTAAACTTGAAAGTATATTTATAACTTGAAACAAAAAGGGCCAAACACCAAAAATTTACTTCTTGGGAATAGCTGCTTTTGGCTTTTTTTTTCAATAGAAATTTTTTAACTGCATTTTAAAGACTTTCACTGAAGTTATTACTATGGCTCTTTTTTTCTGATTGTTTCTTATTTGTATCATAGAAAACTCGCTGGTTGGTCATTTCGATTAAGTCTATGCGCCTAATGTAATAATTTCCTAACTTTCTCGTTGAAACAATCCAATTGTTTTGAGTCCGATTGAGACGTAATGAAATGCATACATTGTTATCTATGTTGTTATTCTGCTAATGTAATGAGTATTGTATATCTACACAATATATATGTATATATATGTACACACATAATATATTTATAATGTATGTGCCTACATGCTTATGAGTACTTTTGATAAAATATTTTAGTAAAATGTGGAATGATTAATTATTTACTTAATCATTCTTTGCAAAATTATTTAAATATCAATAATTTCATTTAATTTTTGCATGCCGGTAGAAGAAATTGCAGGAATACACTTTTATTGCTTGCACTGGCACCCCCAGCGCCATCCTTATCCTTATTGTTCTTTTTCTTGGTTGCTTTAATTTTCTTCTTTGCCTCATTTGATTGCTTTTTAGGTGGTGGATTCTGCTTTTGGTGTTGTTTGTCCTGTTGTTGTTGTTGTTGTTGAGTCTGATTGTTGGCTGTTGTTTTGTGTGTTGTTCCATTGTTTTTGATTTCAGATTCAGGTTCCATTTCCGATGAGTTGTTGCTGTTACTGTTGTTGACACGAGGTATTTTCGTATCATCATCCGATTTTCAGTTCTTTCGATTTTCTATTTTGGTTAAAATTGAAAAAATCCATCAGATTGCGTACATGTTGTTGCCGCCAAAGAAATCGCCAATCCATTGAATTGCAGATTGTTGGTGCGGTTTAGTTTAACATTTCAAAATAGAAATTGAATTGAATATGAACATTAGAAACAAGGGTTTTTCTTTCTTTCTTCATAATAAATACAAATACTATAAAATGCATGTTTAACGAAAATATTTCTTTTAACAAATGCTTATTGCTAAGGTACATACACACAATTTGAAATTAAATTCAACTTAAGATACTCATTTCAAGTTAATTGGTGATCAATAATTGTTTGGGATCGTCATGAACTCTTTTTCTGTCCTGTGGCACAAGTCTAGTAATTGTTTTTTAATTAAAATTAAAAAGATATTTATATAACAAAAAATGGGCAAAATATCAAAGGAAACAAAAAGACAACCAAATAATTTAACATTTATTGAATATTGACATGTTAATTTGGTACGCAAAAGACCACAAACAAACCTGCTGGCAATCAAATACTTGGCAGTATATGTTGTTACGAAAATGTAAATAGATTTAAGAAATTATGTACTAAAAACCATGGCATGCAATCAGGCTGAGTAATATGTACTTGTGTACACACACTGTATTTAAAAGTTATTTTTAGAATTTTTGAGTAAATAAATAAGGAATTTACCAGTGATCTGGCGCACTCTAGGTTGTCGGAAAAGATTAGTACCTTCGCGAAGCTGTTGACTTACTAGATATAGTACAAAGTTTTATCACAGTAGGTTAGGTTAGGTTGAAGTGGCCGTCAGTCCAAACCGACGCACTTAGACCAAGAAGGTCCGTTGTGATACCACAAGGATGTATAAAATCCCACGCCTACTCTTTGAACCACTTGGAGCCTATTCGTGAGGGCTGGGCAAGTACAAAGTAGGTGGATAGTGGTTTCCTCCTCCTTCTCATCCATGCAGCTTCTGAAGAATTCGTTGGAAAGGACTCCTAGTCTTTCTGCATGCTTGCCTATGAGACAGTGTCCAGTTATGATACATATAATGGCACTATTGTGCAGTCTGTTTAGAGAGATCAAACACTTGGAGCGTTTCGGATCTAGCTTGGGCCAGATCTGCTTCGTTGCTATCCAAGTTTTACCGTTTGACCATCTATAATTAGTTTTTATTATAGCATCCCGTTTAAAGATGAGTTTGCAACTAGCGATCGGCATGCCAAGTGAAACAAATTCAGGCAATAGGGGTAGTGTAGTTCCATGTTTGGCGAGTTCATCAGACATACAATTAATAGGAATGTCTCTGAAATGCTCAGCCATCTCCTCAAGAGACGATCGGCAATTCCGAGGCAGAATGAAATTTGTGGAGACTGATTCCATGGACTTTAGCACAGCCTGGCATTTTCATAAAAGTTATTGCCGAAATTCTGAGTCGGTGGTCGCAACTTTAAAAACGCTTATTCTTATTTTCGGTTGTAATAATCGACCCATCAGACAGGGTGTGCGTGCTGTAGTGAACATATTCACTTTTAAATGTTCCTGTGCCAGTTAGGCAACGCACCAGTCGAAGTACCGCAAATATTGCAGCCGTAAGTGCTTCAGTTCAAAATGAGACAAATCAGTCGATTCAAAGCCGTTCACAAGAATTGGGAATCACTCAGTCCACATTGTGGCAAATTTTGCGTAAAGATCTTTGCCTAAACCCTCATCATCATCGTCATATTTGGGTCTACAACCAGGGTCCGGTCCTCGCCTGGCCTACACCCTTACAAAATCAAATTAACTAAAGAATCGCAGCCGTGAGCACTTCAGTTCAAAATGACTTCAAAATAAGTCGATTCTGGCGAATTTTGTGAAATTTCTTGGGCTAGATCCTTACAAGATCAAAATAACTCATGAACTGAAGCACCGAAACTTTTCTGATTGGGTTCTACAAATGTTTGAACGAAAATTATCGCCATGTTACGGTCAATGAAGTTCGCTATCGTCCCATGTTGGAATACTATTTTTGGCTAGAATTGGAGAGACTTGACATCAGTGATATGTGGTTCCACCAAGGTGGTGGCACATGCCACACAGCTGGTCAAACAATTGATACATTGAAGGGGATGTTCGGTAATCGTGTAATCTTCAGAATGTTTCGTTCGAATGGCCAGCTCGCCGTTGGATATCTTTTTATGGGCTTTCGTTTAGACGTTGGTTTATGCCAACAAGTCAACAACGTTAGAGAAACTCAGGAACAATATCGAAAGCAACATTGCCAACATTCCGGCCGATATTTGTTGAAAAGTGGTAGAAAATTGGCTCTAAAGAATCGATCGCTGCAAATGTGCTCGCAGTGGTCATATGAACGAGATCGAGTTCCATACTTAAACATGTGTACTAGACTGTACAATAAATTTCAGTCCGATATCTCAATTATTCTGTGTAATACAAAATTGTAATGTCCTTACTGGAAAACTCCTTTTGATGATCGGTGATGGGTGACGGTGAGAAAAATTCGGGAATCAAACCCGTTATCCTTGAAGTCAGCCGTGCTAACCAATGCACCACCGTCACTGTATCTCATAGAAATGATCTCTGTTTATAAAAATTTAACGTGATTAACATAACTTGTTAATCCACTTGCAAAGAAGAGGAACGAACGTGCAGAAAATGTGAACTCTTATAAAACGCTATGAGTTCTATCGTCGATGAAAGAACGAAAATAAGAAAAGGTGTCGAAGACAAAACAGAGCATGTAGGGCATTTATGCAGTGGACATCTGATTTGAAAGCGTCCAATACGACCAGTATTGAATGGTCAGGAAGGTAGACACTAATCCAAGCAAGTTTCCATATAAACTACTGTCTGTTCTTATAATAATAATAATATTTAGGCGCGACAGACCAAATAGAAGAGACCTACAATTTAATGCAGTATCTGAGAGGCGAATTGAAAAGCTTTCCGTGACAAGTTGTTACTCTCGGGTGTTTGTAAGACATTCGCGAGAGGGTGGAACCGCGAAGAATACTTTTGGTGTTTTCTGGGATTCTAACCTCGAACCCCCTTACTCAGAAGTCAATGCACCTCCCACTGAGAAGCGGCGCTCACACCCCGCACCTCTTCTTACCACATTACAAAAAATAATTAACAATAAATAAGAAAAATTAAAAAATACAAATTATCAATAAATAATAATAACTATGTACATGCAATGGTAATTAAAAAATAATTTGTTGGCAAAACAAGCGATGTTTTAACTTTTTACTCTTACATAGACTATAATGAAAATCTTTATTATAATTTGCACTTTAAGCCCAAATTTTGAATTCCTTAATGAATTTACAATATAAACTTAATTTAGTCTCGATAATTTCCTCGATATTTTATTGAAATATTTTAAGCAAAGCCATACGATTGTTTTTGTTTCATAAATACTTGTAAGAATATGTGTTCATGACGGTATTGTGTGGCAGGTGTTTGTTGAATTAATAAATGAATTGCATTTAGTTTTACATATTTGTATTTCCTTTCCCGTTTATGGGCATTTGTGGATGCAACTACTTGTTTAATAACAATTAGTAAAAATAGTTATTGCCAATTAATGCGTTAAAAACATAAAAAAGCTGAAGGAAAACTAAAAACTATTTTCAAAAGTATTATGTTACAATAAAAAGCTTAGTTACTGGACAATCCAACAAAAATTAATAATTAACAAAATATCCTGCAGTCGACAAGTTCTTAAAATTATTAATACAACAAAAAAGTAACGAAGGCTGCCATTACGTTATGTGAAAGATGAGAAAAAACGAAAGAATTCTTTGGACAAAAAATTATCGCATCATCTATTATTATTATAGTTTACATATTTTCTTATAAATCGTTCAAGTTAATTATCAAAGATCCTTAATAAGGAAATATAATAATGTAATGATAGCCTTGCACAAGATTTTGTATACATTTCATGAGGACAATCGCACAATCGAGACATTTATATAAAAAAAAAAAAACAGTTTTTTTGTTTTTGTTAGATACACATTAAGATATGATAATACAAAACGTTTTTTATTAGATACACAATAGGACATGATGAGTGTTTTCCTTAGTTCTGAATATTCCGAATTTGACATAAAACATACATTTATTTATTCTTTATATTCTATGTTCTTTTATTTCTTCGGAATGTTTAGAACGTATTCTTTTTATACTACATCGATAGGAAGGATAAACAGAATATTCTTTTGTCGAGTGATTGATAATATGTTCCTTCTATTCTTTCCGCCTCTTCATTTACTTTTATCGATTGATTGAAGTTCTTCTCTCCAATCGTTTTGCTCACAGAGTAATTATAAGAATCAAATCAAAATTCTTTCCATATAAACTCAAACGCCGCTGCATCCTTTGAAATTAAAAGAAACTGTTCGTAGTCCAAATATTTATTTATTATTTATATTTTAATTTGTAATTACCTTATAATATATATTATGTTCTGTGTATTATAAAATGTTTTTCTGTTTGTTCTGTGTGTGTGTTTATTGATTTTTTACCGAAACAATGAGACTTTTCATACAAAGTACGATGAAAATTCATATAAAGAGTAACTTGATATTAAATATAAAGATTCGCCTTACTATCACTATAGTACACAATAAGTATAGAAATATTTTTTCTGTAAACTAAAAAAGAAGAAAACAAAAAATCAAATGAATCATCAAAGAAAGCAAACGAAGAAGTGTAATTTTCATTTTTTTATCCATTTATTTATGATTTTTTTGGGTTCATAATATGAAAGTATATAATGAATTATTAAGTGTAATAAATGGTGTTTCGAGTGTGATGGAAAATAGACGGTGGCTTCCGTTTGGCATGCTGCTGAGACTCCAAAGTTCATGTATCCGGCATACGGCAACACCAGCTTCCATCCATCCATATGTCGCCTTTGTTTTCGTCTGTCTGTCTGCTCCCCATATAATTTGCTTCTCCTTCGTTTTTTTTTATTATTATTATTTTTAAAAATTAATAAATCATCCTTTTCCCTTTTCAAATAATTTTTTTTTAAAAGTCTGTAAGTTTGTTCTGAATTGCGAAAACTTTAAACATCGTTTGTTAATACCAACAACGTCGTAGAGTATGCAATAGTCTAATAGTAGTAGAAACATAAAAGTTGAAATAATTTCACAAAGTTCACAAGAAAATGGCAACAAAATTAAATTTTGATGAAATAAATAAACAAGTAAATGAAAAATCTCTAAATAATAAAACAATAAAATGATTTTCGTTTGCATTTGCGGTGTTCGGTGATTTTGAATTGTTATTAATAAAAAGTGCATAAACATTGTTTTGTTGTTTGTTAATTAATTCTCGGACAAGACAATCATTATTTAAAGTTTGTCAATTGATTAGAAAACAATTAATGTATATATAATGTATAACAATTAGTGGGGCGACGATGATAAGTGTCGTTTGTTGGTAATGTTTTCGTGTATTTATTTACGAGTATACATAACAGTCTAAGATGTTATTTGGATCTGGAGAATTAGACATTTTTGGTATTTGTTTGTTGTTTGTTGTTTTTTTTAAATATAGAATTTTATCGGCATAAAAAAGATGTTGCTGATGAAACGAAACACAAATTTTAAATAAAATTAATTAATAAATTGCTGTGATTTTGGTTTTTCTGATTTTTGTTTTTGTTATTAAAGTCCATCAAAATAGAAATAGACAACAGAAGAAGACAAGTTTCGGAACTGATCACAAGCACTCACAGAGACAGTTAGAAGGGGGCAGAGAATGAATATTGGATAAATAACGTTGCCAGAATTTCTAATTCAAAGCAAGGGGGGCAGAGTATGAGGGATACGGATTGGATAAATAAAGTGGCCAGAATTTATAATTTAGTGAGTTTTTTGTAAACAAGAAACGTCGGTGAAAAACATCAAATGGACAAAAAAGCAGATAATGCATTTCTTTTGATATTAATAACAAAGATAACAAAAATACAATTGACAAATAATGATTAGCGCAACAATCCAGAACCAAAACAAACCTAAGTCACGTTTACTACCCGATAGATAATAAGCAGACAAACTGTACATGATTATTTTTACAAGATATTAACAATAAAGTAAAAAAAAAGGCAAACAAAGAGATTAATTTAGAGAGAGAGAAAATCGGATCTCGGAGTAAATGCAAATACGAAAATTGTCCTTAGAAATTTCATCAAAAATCATATGATTGTTGTTGCTACAATGAAACGAAAACTTGTTCTTTATTTTATTTTTCTTGTGGACTCTGTGTGTTGAGTAATTTATAAATTCCATTTCAAGAAGGACAACCGATAGAAAAATTGTAATCGAGTAATTTATTTAATTATTGAAGACTATTTCGGTTCGCTTGTCACAACATTCACAAAAGTAGCAAAAAAAAAAACTGAATTATTTTTGGAAAATAAAAATAAAATATTTCTGGTTGCATGTAGTAAATCTTAAAAAATTTTGTTCAAATTTTTTTTTTTACAAAAGTCATTTCAATTTGATTTTTGGCATTCTTCATTTGGATTTTCAAATTATCTTCAATTGAATGGTTTTGTATGATCTTTTGTTTTTGTCGTTTCATTTCATTGTTTCATTATTAATTAAGGTATTTAGAGATATAATATATCATTTTATTATAATTGTAATAAGTTTATTAAAAATTAAAATGTTTTTCTTTTTCTTTTCATTTCTCGTTTGTGGTATATGTGGATGATATTTATATTTTTTTGTTTGTTTATATTTTTCGTTATTATTATTATGGAGAGAAGAGAGAAATTTTTGATTTGATTGAAATTTATTTCTTGCCTGCAAGATAGAAAAAAAAAACAAATAGTTTTCTATTAGATAGCTAAACGAATTCATTATGTGATGGTAGTAAGAACAAAATAAATATTGCTTATAATAAAAATTGTAAAAAAGTCAAACAAAAGAGGTAATATATTAATAAAATATATATATATATATATGTATATGAAGTACTTAAAATAATCAACAACTAAATAAATGAGAAAAATAAACGGAAAATGAAAAAAAAAAACAATAAAAGTAAAAGTTCTATTAATATTCTAAAAGTACTTTTTTATGCCGACAAAATTCTACATTTTGCTATTTTTTGGACAGAGATAGCTGAGGAGGAGTTGAGGAGCTTTAATGTCTTAAAATATATTTTTAATTATTCTTTCTTATCAATCAATAAAACCCGCTCTGCAAAGTCAAAAACAAAAGACAAAAAAAAAAAATCGGTGATCAAATATGATTCTTGTTGCGCGTGTTAGTGTGAGTCGTGCTTTTCGAGTCTTCTACTAACTTAATGAACTTTATAACAACAACCACACATTAACTATAAGCCTTTATTTAATGTCTTTAAAAATCAACGTGCTGTGAAGTACTCTTATTAACTTAGAATTTGTTCATGTCATTGCTTGTACTCGAATTATTATAAAACAATGTAGTAATGATAATTGCTTTTGTTAGTGAATTAAATTTGTTATTGATTATCGTTTTGATAATGACCAAAAAAAATGATAGCCGCAATGTGCTTTAAAGAATTCGGTGTATAGTTAGTATATTACATAACTAGGAAAGTGGACGTTATCTTGCGAGTTAGAAGTTTGAAGCATGAGGCGGCGGCCGAGTGCGACAATCTAACGAGCATACGATAGGAACTTTACAGCGAGTAATGTACGCTATTTTTCACACGACCAAATGAACTTTGCTGCTAAATTGCTCATGTGCAATGCTAAACTACTGTGTTAATGTGTGTTCGATGAGACTGCAGCAGATAAGAAAAGTATTTTCTATGTTAACACACTAGTGTGGATAATGGCTACTTTAGAGGGTAGGAAACAGTCACTTTCTTCTATGGTCGTGTGAAAATATATTTTTGGAGTAAGTCGATATAACTTGTGCTTCACTTAGACTGTCGGTTTGCATTTACATTTTTGTCAGCCAAAGCCATTAGTGGTTTGCGAAAAATATTAGCATGTGCTAAGGCACAGCGTGGGCATTAGGAAATTAGGGAGAGGAAAAGATGAGATGATTGATTAGTGTGGAAGGAATGTTTCAAAATATGTGCAATGTAATACCAAGTCAGATTCCAGCCAATGTTGTGACTTTCACATGAAATTAAAATAAGGTAGATAGTAAGTACCTAATTAAAGTAAAATCTGCACATAAGATTAAAAGAGCTGTGTGAGTTGTGTTCCAACATTTTATTTGATATAGAAAAATAATAATGAATTCAAATTATGTTCGAATCAGCTGTCTGTCAGTTCCACGTGAAATGAAAGTAAAAATCGAATAATTTAACATGAAATTAGAAGGTTGATTTCATTCGATTTCGAAAAATAATACTGAATTAAAATTATGTTCGAATCAGCTGTTTGCTGTCAGTTTACAATCTTTACTCTGAGTTCTACATGAAATAAAAGTAAAAATCGAATAATTTAACATGAAATTAGAAGATTGGTATACAGTTTATTCGATTTCGAAAAATAATAACGAATTCAAATTATGTTCGAATCAGCTGTCTGCTGTCAGTTCCACATAAAATAAAAGTAAAAATCGAATAATTTATCATGAAAATGGAAGATTGATCTAGATTTCAATCGATTTCGAAAAATAATGATGAATTCAAATTATGTTCGAATCAGGTGTCTGCTGTCAGCTGACAATCTTAATTCATTTCATTTCATTCGATTTCGAAAAAAATAATGAATTCAAATTATGTTCGAATGGGTTATGGGGTATTCGGTATTATGGTTGAATTGGTGGTAGCGTGACAGAAAAGGCAACTAACTGACTTGACGAAATAGCCGTAAAACACAAGCAGTAAACAAACATTCAACAAACAATAAGACACGCAATGGGATTGGCATGAGTTAAATTATGCTCTGTTGTTCATTAATTTGTTTCAGCGAAAACATGAACCATTGGGGGTACAGCGCATTCACTCTTGCAGCCCTTTCCATGGAAGACAATTGAATGATTTCTGTCTTCCATAATTATTAACATCGCTTGCACTTTATCCAGAAAGAATACTTCTTATCAAGTTAATCAGAGTTATATCAATTTCACTTGAGACACGCATTTTAAAAAAAAGTGAAGCATGATACAAAACTACGTCAAATGTCTTCCACCATATCTTGCTCATAAAAACCGCGCTGCCTGCCAATGAAATTATTTCGTAAGTTCGATGTGCAGATTAATCAGCGTTTGTATTATCTTAGAGTGAAGTGTTAAAGTACTTTTAAATTTTCTATATTCAGCATTAAATATGGACATGAATCAACGATTGTATGATGACATGATGTGGTTATGTTATTTTGCACCTTTCCGCTTCGTTCATTTAAATGTTCAGAATGTGAAGAATAAATAAATACAATGAGACTTACCCCCAGGCTTTGCGTAACTGTCTTTGTGCTTTTAACAAATATAATATTCCATGGCTAGGAACTTACCATGTAATTCAAATCTCAAAATTCCACTTTCGCATTACAAAGAAAAAGAAAAAATAATACAATAAGCAATGCGAAATGGGATTAATGGAGAATCCAATTACGCAGCAGATGTTAAAATACAACAAAAATAAATCTTAAACATTCTATGACAGTATATAATAGAGTAATAGAAGACAATGTCGCTTATATATTAATTAGATATTGCGTTCGGCAACTGTGAAAAAGCAATATTTGATCACCGACTTATGTTTGATGAATTTTATATCTATATATTTGTATGTAGGTGTGTATTTAACTTTGTTGCAATATTCAAATAAACTATGTGTTATGCTAAAGTTTTCATATTTCAACTATAAGCAGAGCGCGAAGCAAAGTGTGCTCACTATTGCTCTTAAGCGGTATCCAAATCAATTGCATTTTAATATAAAAAAAGTATATAGAAAAAATTTAAAAAGTAGTCAGAGAAGATTTTTTTTTTAAATAAAATGATAAAAATATTAAGAATAAAAATAATCTCTATCATTTCTTTTGTTGGGTCAATGTTTAGTTCTGTAGTAATTTTGGTTGTTGTTGAATTTAATTTCATTCATTATTATTAATTTTTAAATTTTTATCCTTTTTTATTATTTTTAATAAAAAAAATTATCTTTTTAAGAATAGAAGGATATCTAAAAATATTTTCGTTTCAAACCTTTGCATTTTTATTTTATTTTAATATATTTTTAAAGAGAGAGTGAGAGAGAGAGAGAGAGAAGGAGACAGAAAAATAGAATAAAAGAAAAGAAAAGCAAAACTAAAAATATCTAAAACTGAAAAACAAAATTTAAAGAGCAAAAGGACTTTAAAAAAAAAACCTTTCTACACATAAGCATCTTCATAATCATTTAATATAGAATTTAATTATGTACTACTATTTTTAATTATTGATTACGCTTCAAATGGTGATTCGGGGGTAGACGCACGTTTCGATTCGCAAAATATTCCCACATTTTTTCATTATCAATAATTTTTACAATTTATCTCCTCTTTCTCGATTTTTCTTCTCTTTTCTAATTACAGAATTTATCACTTTATATTGATGTTTTGCAAAAAACGAAAAAAAAAATCAAAATTTAAAACAAAACATATTGAAAAAAGAGTGAAAGAAAAAGTAAAAATTACAAAAAAGAAAAAGAAAAAAAAACGAAAAAGTGTGGTTTTAGTTTTAAAAATAAAACAAAAAATACATACAATACAATAATTTTAAATTTTTGGTGGCGCAATTAATAAAAAATTCATTTTCATTTTAAATTCTTTGTTGAAATGTTCAACAATGCTGTAAGTTGCAGTTTCTAGATGACATAATCGAAACAAAAACAAACAATTGTGTGTGTGTGTGTGTATGTGTGCATATTTAAATTTTACATTGTTTACAATTACTATTTGATAGGCGACGAGCACAAAAACACAAAACTGTCTGGCTGTGTTAGAGTGTGCAATAAGTTGCTCGCGGTGTTCATTTGTGTATCAATGCATTTGCATTTTTCCAAATTGTTTTAAAACAGTCATTATTGTGTGTACTTATCAATTATTTGTTGTTGTTGTTGTTGTTGTTATTATCATTATTATTATTATCATCATCATAATTAATACACTTAGTAGATTTAAAATTACAGTTCTTTACACTACCAATTGCTTGGGTGACAGAAAAAATAGACAAAAAAACAAACTTTCGAAATAACGTAAATGTATATGTGTATCCGCATGTGGGTGTATAAGTCCGATTATTATTTTTATTGTTGCTGAGATGAAAAAAGCTAACGATTTTTGTGCAACTAATCTTAAATTATTATGAGAGAGAAATCAGCAATCAGTATTTTTTCTTGCAATTCTTTTAATATTTGAATCTGGTAAACAAAAATCAATACGCATGCAAACAAGAAAATAGATAAGGGTAGTTTAAAATCAAAATTTTATAACAGAAGCAAAAGCAACTACTGCTTAGTTGAATCTAAAGTCGAAAGTTTATCGAAATATTAAAAATATTGCACCGAGGTCTTGCTGTTGAGAAATCAAACTTTAACGCGCTCAAGTGCAATGTTCAATTCTTTTAAAATTGAATTTAAAGTCGCAAGAAAACCCAAAAAAAAAACACGTGCAGTGCTAAAATCAAGGTAAAATAAAATTCAAATGAATGCAATGCAAATTTTACTTCAATGCTCCATAGTAGTCGACCAGGACATGGAAAGAAGAAAAAAAACTACAACTGTCAAAAAATGTTCTGTATATTTTTTCAGAGCAAAAAGATCATATCCGAAAAATATTGGAGCGTAAAAAAGAACTCTGCAGAGAAAAAAGATTTCTCGGAGAATGAAAAAAAAAAAAAACAGATATGAATTCTGTCAGTTAAATTATCTCTCCGATTAATCTGAAAAAAAACACAGAGAAGTGTTTTTTACGAAATATTACTTAGTTTCCATGGCTGAGTTAATCCAGTTTATATTATCTGGTGAGAAGCCTTCCGTGACATTTTAGTTCGTGTCGCCAAAAGATTCATTCCCGCCGGAAGAAATGGAAATGCAAATTCGAGTTAGTTTCCTTAAACCCAAATTAACTCCACGAAACTAGAGCAGTTGAGTTAAGGTCCAACTATAATGGGCTGCCGTCGATTTATTCTCATGACAAAACCGAAAGAAAAGCTCAGCTAATTTCTCTCATTCTTTAATTTACCCATCATGAACTTTAGCAACTACTTGCATTTCACACAATTTCTCTCAGTTGTCAAATTTGCGCACCGAATGTCTCACATCACTGACACCTAGATTAGAGGAAACCGACCAAAATTACTCTATGGTCACAGCATACGAATTGCATATAATGAGTCGTTCACAAAATTAATCCAACTCAAGTCCATTATATACTAAGTTTCCAAGGACCAAGTTTTAGTCGAGTTAGGTTTTCGTCGAGTTCATAACACGGCGGCGCTAACTCAAGAGTGTTTCCATGAACTGAGTAGAGTTTAACAGCTGCGTTGTTGTTGATTGTTGAATGTCAGCGAAACCTAACTCACCCGCTCTAGTTTCGTGGAGTTATTCTGAGTTTAACAAAACTAACTCGAATTTGCGTTTCCATGCTTATAAACCCGAGCTAACTCGGCGATGGGAACTAAGTAATAGTTGGCCCTTTAGGTTTCGCTGACATTTCAACAAACAACAACGCACCCGTCAAATAAACCCTACTCAGTTCATGAAAACGCTACGAGTAAGCGCCGCAATGTCATATTATTAACTCGACGAAAACCTAACACGATTCAAACTCGGTCCATAGAAACGCAGTAAATGTAATGAACACTTACACATTCTTCTATACTCGCTAACCAACAATAATTTCAGCTTTCAGTCTGTCGCTAATACAAATTACAATTATACATTTTTTTATACATGCGGCGGTTGCCTCTTAGTAGAGAGTTTATTATTTATATTTAAACGTAGTTGACTTTTTGCTTCACTATACGTTATTACTTTCTGATATTTTAGTAAACTCTTCGGAAATTCAATAATGGTCGCTATTTTCCAAAACATATATGAGACTTGTGTGATTGGGGTATTTTACTTCAAACTTCACTGTTGTGTAAAGGATGTCCAAATTTGAACTTATATTCAGATATTATTTTATGAAATGTAAATATTGAGTTGTAATTTGTTGACAGAATTGTTTTGTTAAAAAATCATGCTTTCGATTGAACAACGGGTTTTAGTCGTAAAAACTTATAACATGATGAGCGAACATATAATACGAAGACGACTTGCTAGAGTTTCCGTAAGTATATTCCTAATACTATTTACATGGATACTCCCATACTCAAAAACACACACTTTCATTAAATTACTTATTTCACATTAAAGAAGAAAGTTATTGTAACACGAATAAGCAATTGTAATTTAAAAACAAAATTTTAAAGCTGTATGTAAAACAGAGTTATGTTGTTTTTTTTATTCTTGATGTTATGGCAAGGGTTTAAATGGATTAACTGAGTCTTGCTTTATTCATTGTTTCCTCGCAATCAAGCCCCTTTACAATACCCCTTTTGTTGTTTTTGATTGGAGGATTTTTATTGAAAATGCGAAAGGAGCTTGTATTTTATTTATCAAACTGTGTCCATCTACCCATATTTTTACAATTAAAACTCGTTGTGCAAAGGATAGTTACTAGAAATTCCTAAAACCTCTCCCAAAACAATTTTCAAAAGATTACAGTTCAACGCTTTCATTTTCATAAAAACTTATTTTTTAAAATTAATTATATAATGTATTTTTATGTGTATGTATTTATACTATAAATCAATGTTCACCCTTGATCTTAAAAATTTTTCAATTATTTCTTAATTTGTTTGTTTGTTTTTGTTTATTTTTCTGTTCTTTTCTCTTTTCATTACTTTTAATAAATTCACATATTTGTTTATAATATATATATATATATATATATATATATATATATATATATATATATATATATATATATATATATATATATATATATATATATATATAATATATATAATTAGTGTGTTCATGCAATTTAAATTTTCAACAATATAAACAAGTAAATAGAATGCATTTTGTGTATATTAATTTTTGTTTTCTCATTTTTAAATTAAACGTTAAAAATGGAAATTGTAATAGAAAAAACAAAAATATGTGAATATTTTTTACTACGAATAGTGTAGGTAGAAAAGAGGTCTTTTGTAAAAATTAAAAAAAAAATAGAAATATTTATTTCTTTTTATTTTTATTATTTGCGCCACGCGGTGGAGTTAATGGTCGCCCCGAACCACCAAAGCTTGGATAAACAAATCTACGTTTATCTGCAGGTTTTAGTATCTGGAAGGAGCACATCAGTGTGTCGTCCACGGACATCATTGCACCTGTGTATCGTATCGTTGTCGTAAAGATGTGTAAATTTTGTTACAATATGAAAAAGACAAAGAAAAAAAGAAGTAAATATAAAAAAGTCGATTCGTTAACTTTAATATATAAATATATTTTAATCAAAAGACGCTCACCCGCATTATCAAACTCGCCGCAATAGTTGGGAGCCGAGAAGAGCGTTACCAATTGCCGCTTGGCAAAGAACTCGTAGCCGTCTTCAACAACTTGATGAGCTCGGCATATCAGATCAAAATCATGTTTCTGCAGAAACTTGCCCACCACCTACAAAACATTAAAATTTACTTTATTTAAAGACAATATTCATAGTAAGCTTAATAAATAATTATTACTTGGCCACCATACGAAGCCCACTCATTATGTTTAAATCTTAGATAAGCAAAATTGGTTGGGTTGGTTCCGGCTACCTATACATACATAGATTGGTTCTCGGCAACCGATTAGCGATAAAGTTAAAAATGGGTGTACTATTTGAACACGACAATTGGAAACCATACTACCAACAATACAATATTTGGAAAGCAATATTTGATTTTTGATCAAAAAACTTGTGGAATTTTAGTATCTTCCTAATATATAAAAACGTTAGTGCGTATGTATGTCTGACTATCACGGGTGAACCACTAAAGCTTTCCAACTATACTCAGACCAGTGCCATTATTTTTTCGCCACCACGGTCACGCAATTAATGTACGTAGTATCTTGTGAACGAGCCCACTCGAATTCCAGACATTGTAAGTCATAGCACTAATACCCTTGACTTGTTTCTTACTTCTCATCCTAATAAGTACACCGTCAGTGTATTATCACCTCTAGGCTCTTCAGACCAGTGTGTGGTTGGTATTGGCTAATTTCTCGTTGTCGAACCACGCAGTTAAAGAGAAAACTTCTAAAAGAAAAGTATGGCTACATGAGAAAGCCGACTGGGTTGGCCTCAACAATTTCTTTAGGAGCATAACTGGCCACTTAATGCCAATAGTGGTGAGGGTGCCATTTCTGATACGATCACGAACATAATCCACGAGACAGTTTATCACTTCTGCTTAGTATGATTTAAGCTGCAAAGAGGCTACTAGGAACCTGGAGGTTTGCTCTCGGTTATATAAAGCAAACCCCACTGTGGAAAACCGAAACAAATTTAGATGAGTTAGAAATGATTGCAGTGCCTACCTTAGACGAGTCAAATTACGTCAAATGAAAATGTTTTTTAAATAATTTTCAACCCACATTTCTTCCCAAAAATCTTGGCTTCTACTTACCTCAGCTCCAAAGGTAAAACTAACGCCACGATCATTTTCACCCCATCCCATTGTATCTTTGTCCGGATCAGACCACAAGAGATCACATAACAGTCCTTGATCTGGTACATCCGTTGGCCTCATAATACGCCTAATTTGTTCCATTGATGACAGATCCGGGCTTAGACCGCCGTGACAGCAGAAAATTTTTTCATCAACTAAAAGAAAAACAACAACAGGAAAAATGTCAGATTACCATTCCATTCAGTGATATCATTAAAACACTCCGACAGTCAGAAATTGATTAAGACAAATGCGATACTCACCAATTGCTGCAACTGGCAAGCAATTGAAGCAGTCTGTAAATGTCTTCCATAATTTAATAGTATAGCGTCGCTTGCATTCATCGTAGAAACTGCAATTAAAACAAAACAAAAATTTACAACAATATTTTGAAATAATCGAAAAGAAGCGTATCATTCATAGCGCGCGTGTTGGAAATTGTTGCGCATCTTGCGAATTTCTAGTAGCAAGTACATATAACAATAAAAACAATAATGATATTTGTTGTTGATACCACTTCTGCAGGGAGCAAAGTGGCGAGAGAAACCATTGAGTAATTCGTTTAACGATATTATCATTGAACACGATAGCTGACTGACAACACCGTCGCGTCGCTACAAACACCACTCGATGTCAGTCAAACGAACCACAAACAACATAGAAAAAAATAACAGCACACAGACTTTAATTTTCATTAATAATTGTAGCATTAAATAATAATAAATGATTGCGTTTGCATTGTGACTTTAAGCGGTACCGCTTGCCGCTTGAGCGTGAGGGTACGTTGATGAGTGGTTCGCGCTGCACCATTACTCCCCGGCTGCAACCGCCCAGTTTTGTTGGTTGCTTGACTTGTGTAGAAAGTTCGTTGGCTGCTCAATGGCTGTCGGATGATTGTGTGAAATGCACTCAATTGAAGCAAACAATGCCTTTCCCAATTGTGATCTAGATTTCATTCAGGAGACTGGTCTAAATTGCATCATCAATGTCTGGTCGCTAGAGAACGAATGACATACGAGCTGTTGGTACAACATCATTAAATAGATTGTAAAGCGGAATTGAGGCTATAATAACGTGGCAGATGGAGATTTTAATGTTCGTCTATCATTACTAAGTGGCATCATACTAATGAGTCAAAAAAAAAACACACACGAATTATTACCGAAAGGACCATACAAAATATGTAAAACAGAAAAGAGAAAACGTCAGAAAATTCATAAATTATATCTTCTCTACAACTATTGTTAATCTATAGATACTTAGGGTGATTCACAGATGGATCGAAGTGGGAACATGGAGTTGGAGCTGGCGTCTTTGAACCCAACACTAAAGTCTCGATACCAATGGAAAAAAGTTCCACGGTTTTCCAGGCGGAGCTCCATTCCATTGAAATATGAGCCAGGAATAACCTTAGTAAAGGAATTAAGGGCGCTAGAATATATATCACTTCAGATAGCCACTTCATTAATAATAATATTCGGCACGACAGACCGTTGCGGTCCATGGCCTAGCGCTTCTTGCGACCATTTATGTTGTGCATGCATATTTTTGCACACAAATGGAAGGGACACACAATTTAATGCCGTATCCGAACGGCGAATTGAGAAGCTTTCCTTGACAAGTTATTACTCTCGGACGTTTGGCAGACATTTGCAAGAGGTGGGACCGTGAAAAAATACAAATACTAGTTAATAAAGAGAATTTAAAAAACAAGACAATTTTAGCTTCATACCAGCGTTAAGCTGACTAGCAATATAAGAAAAACTAATGTACAAAATTATGCAATCTTGTAATCAAGTCTGTTGATAAAAAAAAAACATTCTAATTCGATTTTCCTTTTTCGGGTAGAAATAAAAATATTATTGTTATTGTAGATCTCTTGATCTCAGCAGTATCACTTCTGAAATGGGGTTAATGTTACATACAGTCGGATGACATAAGCATTATATTCAAAAGTGCATTTGCCATTTCACTTCGGCTTGGCGCCACACCACATTCACCTATCAGCCAGTCACTATTTTGATTGATAATAAAAAGTATATTTTTCTTATAAATATATACATATATATCAATTTACAACTGATAACACAAGAAAAACAACTTACCCATAAATCCTGTTAATACTAGCACACTCATGATTTCCTCTTAGCAAGAAGAAATTCTCTGAATATTTAATTTTGTATGCCAGTAATAAGCAAATTGTTTCCAATGACTGCTTGCCACGATCGACATAATCGCCCAAAAACAGATAATTCGACTCCGGTGGGAATCCACCGTACTCAAAGAGACGCAACAAATCGTAATACTGTCCGTGGATGTCACCTGAAAGGACGCAAAAAATAACAAAATAAAGATATTTTTAAGTATAATTTAATATATGATGGAAAGTAATAAAAGTTCAATTTGTGAAAGATAAAGATATGTTAGTGTAAATTAATAAATTGACCCATATGTGAGAACAACCAATTGATTCTTCTGCACGAAAAGATCATTGACACTTGAGCTGAACTGAGTTTTGACGGTAAAAAGCTAATCAAATACAGAAAAAATGTTTGTTTTTATTAAATTTTATAACCACAATTTTATGGCCAATATGAAGGTCGAAAAGCAATGCAAAGCTTGTTTGTATTTCACTTTATGGTTTGTTTTCGGTTTCCACCCAGTACACCCAGTATACCCACCCAGCAAGCACTGGGTGTACTGGCATCGTTAGATCTTAGAATCGTTAGATGTATAGGGTGTTTTTTTGGGAGGTTTGTTTTTCCGATAGATGTCGTTTTATTTTATGACAGTTGTTTTGACAGCTCAAAGTGGCATTTCTACTCAGTATTGTTTGGCAAATCATTATGAAAAAAAAAAAAAAAAAAAAAAAATGACATTTGTGAAAAATAGTCGTGGTAGCCATATGCAAGAAATTGTGTTTAAATGTTAAATGCCAAAAAATTATCTACCAAATAAAAAAAAATTTTGGTCATTTCATAATTTTATATATGTTTTATTCAAAAAAAAAATCGGCAACCTCTTAAAAAAACACCCGTTAGATATAACGTGGTATAAAAAAAATTTTGGTCATTTCATAATTTTATATGTGTTTTATTCAAAAAAAAAATCGGCAACCTCTTAAAAAAACATGTTATATCTAATTTTTTCATAATGATTTGCCAAACAATACTGAGTAGAAATGCCACTTTGAGCTGTCAAAACAACTGTCATAAAATAAAACGACATCTATCGGAAAAACAAACCTCCTAAAAAAACACCCGTTAGAAAAACAATCTTTGACTTAAGATGGGACTTGATGCAAATTTTAACTTTCATCCCTTTATATTATGTAAAATAACGACTATACACAATTTGTACTCGAAAGTAAGCAAAGACTTGGTTTTTTAATTGGAACACAAGCGAAATAGGTTTACAATGCAAGCACGGCATGGGCTATAGAATATTACAAAAAGTAAGGAAGAAGAAGTAGACTGCATATATATTGAAACGTGTTTAATTCCTAAAGACGAAATCTCTTTACAGTACATATACGTCCGTAAATAATGAGATTTGCGCTTACGAATTGGGTGCTCATTAAACTGCATTTTGCTGGTTTTTTATGTTCGTGAAACACTTGTATAAAATAGTGTTGGGGCACTGGTACTTCCCACAACACCTCATTTGATAAAATTGAGCATATCCGTTTCTGGTTTAATATAAAATATACCACGTACATAATTTATGCAACTGACTGATTCTTAAACTAAAACAGAAAACAAAAACGTAATGAGTATTGCTCTCATAACTAATACACACAAAACTTGCCAAGTCCAGTTTTGGCTGTCCATAGGAACAAATTTTGGTAAAGAAAAATACTCTATATGTTTATTGCTCTAAGACTAAACCGAAACGATCGAGCTTACGTACCCTGTACCCTAACCTTGACAGTTTAAGTGTTGATAAGATGTTAAAAACAAAGTCAAGGCATTCGCCTATCGATATAGCGTTCGGTCAGGTGGCTTAACCAATTGATATCAGATCGGTTCTAGTTTTGTCTGGTGTTTGTTTTCAATCACGTTCTATTCGGTCCGTCTGTATGAGCGCATATATCTAAATGAAGCTGTTTCGATACGGTTGTGTGATAATTCTAGAAGAAAAATTACAACGCAACTGTCAAGAATGAAGGTCTTGTTATCCAGTTGAAGAAATTTGCCACCGACTAATAGAAGACCCCTGATTAATGATTTGAACAACATCAACTTGAGTGCAGTGCAATGGACATGGGTGTCCCATGACTACACATCTTAATACGATAATTTTCATATAATTCTCTGGTATGTAATTTGCATCGGAGAGGAATGACTTTTCAATCACACTCTTATATTGTTACACAAGAAGTAACGTACAAAGTTTCAAATTAAACTTCACCCATGAATTAACAAATGAAAATCAAGTACCACTTGGTAGTCATTACATTCAGAAAGTGCAAAAGTGCACTTCAAATATATTTTGCATGGTTTGATGGATTCAATCAATTCATCGTCGTCATGGGATACTTTCAACATAAAATCAAAAGTTCTTTTCAATCGAGATCTAATAAATCCACTAGAGCAAAACAAATGTAGATAATGAAGTTGCAGCCATGCAACTTTAGAGTGTTTACAAACTACGTAACCGATATTAAAAGATGCTCAATAAAGTGATTTGCTTATTTTTTCTGACCTTCACTTAATCATTGTAATACATTTTAATTTCAGAAACAAATAAGGAACAGAAAAAGTGTTGAAATAGGGCTGCCTTCGCCTTTGCCTGCCCTATTTATTGTAAGCGTTGGATGTGTGACGTGTGCAGAAATCGCAGTTGTTTTTTGCGAGCGTCCAACGTGTTTTTCTTTCTTCCACCAGTCTAGACATGGATTCCCACTCCCATTTCTCGGATGGATTTCATGTCTGCTAGTTTGTCGCCATTTCTATACAAACAACAATCATTTTCATTTCATACATTTGCTTACGTTTTAATGTAATTTGTGTACAGTGCTAAGCTGGTGGGTGGTAGTTAAGGGAACAGATTGGCTGTTAACTGTTATGGTCGTCTCTCAACCCTGCAAAAATATTTACGCTTTAATGAACGATTTATAGACGACTGATGGCGATTGCTATTGCGAAATAAAAACAACAATATACCGATCTGATCAGACGACACATAAGAACGTAATGTGACATAAATTATTTAGTATTATATTGTCATTGTTACATATTAGGAAATGAATAGACAAGGTTTGGATTTTATATTTCATTTATTGCTTGAAATATAGTGGCGAGCCCGAAGGGCGAAGCTTATATTATATAAGTATACGTTTGCGAGATTTTAATTGTTTAACATGAAATTGTTGTAAAGGAAATGAGGTTGACAAAGTCAGTCAATGGTAGAGACATGTCGATGTTTACAAATTAACACAGAACTATATCATGGTGCTGCTAAAATTTTGACCATTCTGACTTAGCTCCGAGACAAAAGCGGTCAATATACTCAATGTGTATCTCATTAAAAATACATGAAAACTTGCATAATAAATTAAAATTATACGCTTGCCCCAAAAATTTGAATTGAACAGCCTTATTTAAACCAAATTACTTGGCTTAATTCATACGAAACCAGCCAGACAGGATCGGGCCTCGGTTTTAGAGTCAAATATGATGAGGATGAAGCATATTTTCCTACCCACAAAATATGGGCTGCCACCCTACCCCACCCCAAATAGTGTTACCAACCACTTTCAGTATTTAATTCCAGGTGTATAACAAATTTGATTGAAATTGGTCAAGGCCTTCCAGAATTGGTCTGGCACAGATAGATAGATAGATAATAGATAGAAGATAAAGATAGATAGATTGGAGACGGAGATAGAATATAGAGATAGATAGATAGAAGATAGAGATAGATAGATAGAAGATAGATGTAGATAGATAGAAGATAGAGATAGATTGATAGAAGATAGAGATAGATAGATAGAAGATACAGTACATTCTCGATTAACACAACTCTCGAATAGCGCAACTCTCGATTTGCGCAACTACTCGGTTATCGTAAAACTTTTTACCAAATCGCAGTTTGTGGAACCTTTTTTGGCCCAATTTGGAAACAAAGTCAAAGACATCGATTTGTCATCTAATCAAATATACATCGCAGATTTTTTGTTGCTTTAATGCAAAGTTTATGAAGATCAACTTTATTTTTAACATTTAACATCTCTGAATTTTCAGACTTAACGTTAACCAGAAATATCGCTTAAGCAACAAATTGTAGTTAACATAAAATTTACTAAGTTTGCTTTATTTTATTGTTTTTTCTTCGTCGCTGCTGTGTCTTCTCCTATGTTATAAGTTGTATAATATAACGTCGTAAGCGCTGTTATTTGTTAATTTTGCTTAAGTAACGATGGATTTTTGTAGCAACTTACAAAGAAGGTAATACACACAAAATTGCAAAATAAAATTTCTTTCTTTTCTTTCTTTTGCTTAGTGCAGTAAATTGTTGTACTTTGGTTTGAGTTTTGATTTCTCATCGCTGATATTTATTTTATTTTATGCGTTGAATGATACTGCAGCAGAACCGTTTTGACTTCTGTTAGTTGGTTTATTTATTGTTGTTTTACAAAATAAAAAAAGATTCGAGCCAGGAAGGAAATAAAAAATTTAACTTTACCCTTAATTATTTACTTGTTTTCTTCTGTGTGTTGTTATTTTGTACAAATATTTATGCATATTAAATATTTAACACAAAAATATGTTCTGCTCGTGTTTGCATTTTTATTTAACTGTTAGATCAATGATATTATTGTGAGCGTTGCATTGTTGTAGAACGAGAAAGTTCAGTGGTTGTAGTCCTAACAACATGTTTTCGAGCTGTTAAACAGGTCTTTTTAATCTAGCTTATATGATTAACATAATGGCAATATATTCGATAGTAAAATGCTATTCTCTGATAACTAAATTTCCTTCACATTTACAAATTATGATTTTTTGAAGACAAATTGTCAATAAATAATATTCTTTATTGAATTTTATAAAAAAAAATCATATTTTTTTTACTTTAAAGCATCATAGCTCTCAAACGGATGCAGATGCAAGATAACATCTTAAATTAGCCTATACAATTACCAGTAAAATAAGACTAAGTTGGTTGCTCACCGCTAAATATTTTGGAAGTTACAGTTTAATATTTGTGTGTATTTTTTTCTGAACAAAATTTTTTAAGAACCCTGTATCTAAGGGATGTCAAAAATTGACCAACCCCCCTCTCATAAGATTTTATTTTTCAGAATGAACCAAGAAATTACCCTTTAACGGATTAGCATCCCAAACCCGAACACCCTGTATATATAAAATATAGAGCATTTATTTGTACATTTGTGCCTAACTCTGGAACTCCATGACCAATTTCAACCAAACTTGTTATACATATTAGTACCTATATGTGGGAGGCGGCTGCCACCCCTACCACAGCCAAAAAACCTGCCTCCCCCTTTCCCATGCTACAGTTTTCGGTATCACCGTGCTGAATAGTTTGGTTGTACACCCATTTGGATGAGTTATGTACCGACTCTATAGTTTTCGGGGTCGCTGAGTTGGATGGTGATGGTAAGACAACTCTAGGGGGATGGATTTGGGATGTTACTATAATACCGCCACTTAGGGACATAAATTTTGAATACTCAACATCAGTTTTGGATTGCCACGTTTGTAACGATTCAAAACTTAACCCTTAACCCGTTTTCAACGGGCATTAGGAAGTTCCTTTTCTAATTGGCTTATACTTCCGTTAAGTTTACTACAAAAAAAACCTCTTGATGCATTCTATCTTGTTCCACAAGGATGTGTAAAACATGTATCATGGGGCGATTGTTGTTTGACTTACGTACATTATATAGTTCAAATGGTATGCGAGTGTGAGCTTGACGTCATAAAGAAAAAGCCCAACAGAATCAAGAGTCAACTAAAGTTTTTAACATGACCAATCGATAAAGCAATTTAATTAAAAGGTAACCATAGAAGTTGACGCTGGTAGGTTTGAGGAGGAGGGACAGGAATAGGATTGAACAACCAACATGCAATATAAACTATGAGTATGTCGATAACTGCCAAGTAGTGATTTGTGCACCAATGCCAAAAGCATTGCACATCCTCGCCAAATCCACTTTCCCTTTAGGTAGTGTTGGTCTTTGGTTTGTTGCCTAACGTTTAACACAATCAACACCGGTTGTATGCGTGTAGGTTAAGTAGAGAAATTGACAGGCACATCGTGCGACTCATAGTCAGTCAGTCAGTTAGTCCACCGACCGACATGATGACGACAACAGCACCAGCAGTAACAACAATAAAACCAACGACACTCAAGTCAACCTGACGAAGCCCAGTTACGCATGGCTAACTTTGAGCGTATGACAAAAGTAGAGTTTGTGCTCGGATTTCTGCAGCACACTGGTGTTTTAGTTTAATTTCTGTTGTAATTCCCTTATGCATCACCCTTCTACACATTTAGCACAAAAAGAAGAAAAAAAAGAGTGTTCTAGTGATGATGTCGGTGGTGGTAATGTTTGCAACACAAATTCTATATTTGGAAAAGTTAACAAAGTATTTTCCTATATTACAATGCAAGAAGGCATTAATAAGAGAATTTGTTGGGTGTGGTTTTGCAAGTGGACGTTGTTGGGAGGATAAGATGTGTGCTCCTTCTACAATTGCCTTAAATATATATTGTACGGGTTGAAAAAAGAATTCCAGTGAGAATTAATTTTCATATAAGTTTAGTGAGTTTTTGTATCAACTTATGCAAACGTTTTTAGAAATAATTTACGATTGCAAAGTGCGCACATGTAATTAAGGCAATTTGTCGAGCAGACCTATGGACCTATGGTAGTCTACAGAACGAAACAAATGCTAATTTTGGTTAAGTTGGTTTTGGTTGTTGGGTTGCAGTGCTTCGCATTTGTTTTTATCTTTCAGCATTTATAGTGGAATTCAGTATTATTTTTTTGTTATTGGACAATTTACATGAAAAAATGTTTTTTCCTTCCACGAACTCTCAGTAATCTGGAATATTGAAGTTGGATATTACATATTAGCAGTCTTTTCTGGATTTTATTCCTGGTTACCCTATACACACTTCTCAAATCTGAAAAAGATGGAATTTGCTTACATCCATTTATTTTAAAGCTTATCGTCACACAATATTGAATTGATTCAAAATAAAATTCTCAATAGCTTCGTTCAATTAGAGTTATTGGAGCACAAAAATTAACAAAATCATTCGTGCGTCACACGCGAAACGCAACAGACTGCGCCTAAACTTTCAGCTTTCTAGGAGTTGAATTTCTAAAACCCAATGCTGTCTTCTCTTCTCGTAATTTAAACCACCAACATTTATCCATGAATGGATCCTGCATCAAAGAAACTGAAAAGCTCGCAATACTCGGTATGTGCGTCAACAACATTCGCCATCTCTAAGATGGCTGCGAAATGTTTAGATTTTCTAAAACGGCCAAGAAGTACTTTACTCCATCGGACCTGGCTACTATTTGCAAGGCATATATTCGCCCTATACTTGAATACTTGACAGAATTCAGAACCGCGCGATAAAACTTATTGGTGACGTAAAACAATCGAATCGTTTGAACATCGTAGGAAAGTTTGCCGTAAGCGGTGTTCAGAAGAAATATCCAGATGCATCCCGCCCATCCTCTCTAACCCAACCGAAATACCCGTGCCACAACTCGAGCTCACAAATCCACCATTAGACCAATCTTCGGACGTACCAACCAATTCAGAGATTCCTTCTTTAGCGGCACAAAAATTATGTGGAATGAATTGCCCGACTCTGTGTTTCCGCACTCGTGAGATATGCCGTCATTAAAGACACATGTACATAGACATCTCACCTATCCTCTCCTTAATTTTCCAACGCTCACGCTGTGCTAAGCATTATTAAACCCCTTGAGCGTGTGTTCATTATAAAAAAATGCGTGAAAGTTGGTTAAAACGTACCTCAAAGAAGTGGAAACAAACAGACAACCAGGTTCATGTCAAGTTAAATAAATAAAAGTTTTCTATAAAAAAAAAGATTCAATTTGTTCGCTTTGGAGCTTGACGGGTAACCTTTACCATTTAACAAAAAAATATTAACTTTCGCTAAATTTGGACCACTAAAGTTAACGATTTTGCGAACTCACTTCAAAGGAAGTTGACTGAAATGTGAAAAAAAATGTTCGAATATCTGCAAAAATAGTAGTACTTTCTGGCGAGAAAAACTTAACATTTACTTCCACGATCTAAGAAAAGTGGAGCTGTTTTTAAACAGCCATCATAGCAGAGAAATGGGCGTGCGTGGTGGTTTGGGCTGCAATATCTTATTATGGGACCTTCGACTTCGACTCAGAAATGGCAAGATCCAACTACAAAGCGGTTTTGGAATCAGCTTTTCCGAAAATCCACGATTTCTTTGGACCACTTTCATGGATATTTCAACATGAAAACGCTCCTATACACATCGCTCGCATTGGTAAATCGTTTGTTGCCAGCAAAAATGTTGAACTTTTACCATGGTCACCATATTCGCCAGACCTTAACATTATAGAAAATGTCTGGGGCTGGTTCAGAAGAAAAGTGTACGAAGGTGCAAAACAATACGATGAAAAGGAAGCACTGATCAATGCAGTTAAACACTTGACCTCATTGTACAACAATTTTTGAGGTTATCTTGAAGAATGGTGGATCTACTCATTATTAAAAATTATACCAGAAATATGAATCTTCTGGGTTCATTTGAAAGAAATTAATATTAGAGCCACACTTCCAAGTTTCAAAAGGAGTGTTGTCATCGGACATACTCCATGTGTTGAAAATTTGAAGAAAATCGGGCTAATTTTTTTGGATCTTGAAGGGTTTTGGTTATCAGTTAGACGAGTATTGTGTAGTGTTGATTTTTTTAGCGGATTTTTTGGTTTATTTACTGAGAGTCTCACAACGACGTAAAACGCGCGCGAATATTGACATGAAATTGTTGACTCAGAAAGCAGTCTATTATACCCCGAAATTCCATGTAACTCTGTCAGCATTTCAAACTGAATTGTTTATGCCGATTCGGTCAGTCAACGGCGATCGTAATTTCTAATACAATTCAATTGTAAAGTTATGCATGTGCTTCGGTTTGGAACAAATTACCAGACATCCACAAATAACGTACCATCATTTATAAACACATGAGACCGTCGGTCGGTCGATTTGGATGCCAATGATGCCAACCAACGGATGATATCACTGTTCAATAAACGATGATGACAAAGACTGTCCAACTGTTAGCCAACTCAACTCACGTTATAGCATCAGCAAATGCCAGAAAGTCAGACGCAAAGAGAAATTATCAATATTGAAACATGAGCATAGCAAATGAATGGACGGAAACATAGACTGTCCGGATAAATGTATTATATGGCAGCTATAGATGCATATGTAGATGTGATCATAATCGAAGCGACAGATGCTGTTGCTACATTACATTCCAGCACTTCATTCGTTCACAGCCATAGTGTGGATTTTTTTATTGCTATAAATATTCATATATATGTACAGAGTTCATTTGTACGAGAGAATGTCAATATTTAAATTCAAATTTAATGGAACTGATCCAAACGATTAATCTTAGTTAACTACATGGTAGCTTTCATAATAAATAAAATTCATTTATTTTTATACAGATATCTCCAGATCGATTGTGCAGTGTAAGATCATCGATCTTTCTTCCTTCCTTAATAATTGGTAAAATTCAAGGGGAAATCGCTTGGATGATTTCGTGATTTTCTTCGCAAATGAAATAAATGAAATGAACTCGAATAGTCAATTGAATGGAGTCAAATGTTTTCTTTTTACATCTCAGTCTTTATAAACATGGATACAACTGCATTGTCTGGGCTGGTGCCCCCAAGACAACATTGCATCTACTAGACAGAATTCAATATCGCGAAAGCAATCGAATAGCTTGAACATCGTAGGAATGTTTCCTGCCTGTCACTGTTTTATCGCTTTTTCCACAAGCTGTGTTCAAAAGAAATATCCAGATGAATACCGCCCATTCTCGAACCCATCCGTAATACCCGTGCCTCAACTCGAGCCCACGGGTCTACCATTAGGCCTATCTTCGGACGAACTAACCAATTAAGAGATTCCTTCTTTAGCCGCACAATAATTATGTGGAATGAATTGCCCGATTCTGTGTTTCCGCATTTCTATGATCTGCAGTCATTTAAGACACCCGTGCATAGACATCTCATCTTTTCCTCTCCCTAATTTCCAAACGCCCATGCTGTGCCAAGCATCCCTTTAGCGTGTGTACATTATAAATTAACAGAACATGTCAATGTTCCAAAACAAAAAATATTAAAAAAAAAAAAAGGCATATTCGAATTTTTTTTAACTTCTTCCAAATCATACATAGCAGACAAATAATTTTTGATTGTCGTAAGCATTTGGAAGAGGGGTAGTCAACGCACTTATCGTTTAAACTTTTAACACACGACCTCTCAAATGAATAATATTTAACCTACGAGTACTTTATATGTGTGAATTCAATTTAAAATAATATTAAAAATTCATTTAAAATCTAGCCTCCGGCGTCTAAATGACAACGATACGACAGTCGACAATTAATTTGGGAGGAATTCTTTAAATAAAAGGATTTCGCAAGTGAATAAGCACGTCGTGTGTACATTACACAGCAAAATGTATATTAATAATGATTGTGTCAACGACTGACGACTTGTAGAATAATTTTATAGGACAAGGTCTCTTCGTGATTTATATATAATCATGAAAAAGATCGGTAATGAAGGCATTTTTGCAATGAGTAAGGTTGCTTTCTGTAAAACGAATCATTTGCTGAATGTGGCTTAATATGGATGGGTGGGATTGATGCATAAAAATGTTTTTAGCGGTGAAACCTTATTTTTATCGGTTGATTATCGCTTGTTGTTTTCATTGAAAACAAAATTTGAATTTAGCAGAACCTATGTCAACAATGACAGTCTTGCCATAATAATTTTAACGTGCTAACTTACTAATAAATTAACCTCATAAGCATTTGTGGACAAAACTTAACCATTATTGAAGTGCAATAATACCGACAGTTTACTTTATCATGCCTCAACATATACAGTATTAGCTTTATAATTCGCACTTGTGTTGTTGATTATCAAATCGTACCGACTACAAGATTCCTATTTACCCTACAAACTAAGAACACATCTTAAAAACTTTAAACCAAGCCGGTAAGTTTGGCGCAAATACTTCAAAAAAAAAGCAATCAACAAAGTAAAATGTATGCACCAGCGTACGTTGTGTTTGAGGTTGGTTCGCCATAGAATAATAACCTCACTGAGAGCGATAAAAAATACTCTAACATCTATCTATCTATCGCATGATCATGTTTGGTGGTCGATTAATCCATTTCTCGAAAAAACCGCTTCACCAAACTTCTCCATCAATAAATTGATTGTTTCACTAGCTGTATGTATGACATGTGGTGTCGTGTTATTAAAACTAAATGTCTGCATCATATCAATATCATACAGTTTGGGAAATCACCTATTTCATTAACAGTACTGAACTCATAATCTGGATATTAAAGAAAATTTATTAGATATTCGTGCAATATTATCGATTTGAATTTGCTTGTGCGGAAAATGACGAGAGGCCATGTTTTTTCCATCGTTGTGTATGTCGCAAGCATAACATAAACGAAATATATCACAAAAGCTCATTTGGAAAATAAGCTAATTAATTGAAATGAAAAAAAAAACAGAATCATTCACAAGCCCTTTCTGCTCAGTCATTTTATATCTTAGATATCTGGAGGAAGACACTTTTTCATTTACGTCAATGAAGGCAAAAACAATAAAAGAAAATCTCTGCATCTGCTTTGCTCTTCAATCGTAATAGAGGCATAAGAAATGAACAAAGTTTCTTTTGAGATTACGCCAAAATAAGAATTTCTGTTGTTCTGTGAAAGTTTCTATTTTACGATGCAATAGGTTATTAGGTAAATCCGTTTTGCACATTCAGCGCCTGTGGTCTTTTCGCAATTCTCTTTGTTTGTCATGTTGCCTTATATTGAATTTGTTCAGTTTCATTTATTGTATTTTGGTTTCATCTCGTTTTAAATATTTGCAAGAGTAAACTTTCGCTTCACCCGCGTATGATTTTCATCTTCATCAAATCTCATTTTCATCAAATTGTTAAAATTTTTATTTAGCTCATAGCGCGTGCTGAAATATTTGTTTTTTTGTTTTGTTTATTGCGTTTTTAATTTTCATAGCAATTCGCTTTGGAATTTATTTTTAGCGTGCTGTCACACAAAGTTGTTCAAAGGGGAAGAATATTATTTTAAATAATTTATGAAATCAATTTGGTTAAAAATTCACTTTCATATTGATTTTTTCAATCAATTATTTATTCCAAATTTTAATGTAAGTGATAAGGGGAAAAAAAAGAAAATAAGGGAACTTACAAGCTATGTTAGTATACTTATATAAATCACCAGTTTGATTTTCATTATATTCTATATATGTTTGTTTTTATATTAAGCAGGAAAATAAAAGAAATATAAATTTTGTTAAATTTACCTTAAATTACCTAAATCTACTTAAAACTAACTATGTAAGTTAACAAAAAAAAAACCCATAAAAACTAAAAATTTTCATGTAAAGTCTCTAATAATAGCACCTAAAAGTATTCTGAATTCCACTACATAAAAAAAACATGCGAAGCACTGCATGCTTTTGTGGTTAAAAAAGCAAGCACCAAGTCGTAAAGCAACGCTGCATACAGATACAAACAGTCATTGTAGTATGTCGTGATCTGATGCGCCTATATGGCATGTTTTAAAAAAAATTGTATGAGAGCCCCCCTCCGTGGCAGGTTATTACTCACGGAACGTTTGTCACCCATTCGCGAGAGGTGGGACACTGTAAAAAATACTTTTGGTGTTACTGGCATTCGAACCACGAACCTCCTGCTCAGTAGTCATGCGCATTTCCACTGAGCCACGGCGCCCACTCGATTTTAAAATAGAGAATTTAAAAATATAACGAAGAAAACAAATGAAAAGACAATTTCCTAATCTTTTGTTGACAGCGTCCCAGGCCGCCAGCACAACCTACATCATAGAGCCGTCGGTTTGAAAACTCTATGACACCCATCGTACGGATTACCCAACACGATGCCGGCCACATCAGAGTCGAGCCACTAATATCCGATTAGATTATATTTGTCACTGTCTCTTTCAGGTATGAAACTGCAGTATGTCAAGACGGCATTACGAGCACCCAAAGTCATCGATGCTTTTGTCCGTTGGCCTTCTAGCAATATGGTAGATCAGGGGCACGTTGCATGAGTCCGACAGATAGCCCAGTACATATAGATACAAGAATTCCTCAGGTGGTATAAATCCGTTCTCTGGTGCTCTCTCAAAGTACTGAGGATTTGGATATTAGGATATCGAATCTAAGTCGTTTGCACTTGAGACTGACCGACCGAAATGATTCCTCTAGTAAGATATAAAATGACAAGTGTCGATTCTTCAAACTCCGGAGTTTCTTATTGACTCATAATTCCTGCAATTAGAGTGTTAGCTTCTATACATATTCATACACGCTCTAAGGCATTTTCTCTCCAGAACTCGGAAGTTTCCCAAATATGAAGGATTGAAATTCCACCATATTGGACACTCATACGTTAAAATTGGTCTTACGAACACCTGGTAGCAAAGGACCTGCACCTCCTATCTCAGATGGCTTGGATAAAATACCTTTCTCAGCGCCATAAGCGGTATTTACGTGCTCATTGTAATACAAGTATGTATCAAAAAAAAACACCCAAATACCGCACTATCTTCTTTGTTGGAATGTGAAAACCATTTGCACCAGTGATCTGCATTGCTTCAGAGGTCCGTATTTCCACGTCTTAGATGGGTGCGAAACAGTATAACTTTGCATTTTGAATAGCTAATCTTCAGGTTCCACGTTTCGCAACATGCCGGAAATTCTCGAATTTGCTTTGCAAATTTCTTTGAATTTTATCAACGCATAAGCTAAGGAGCACATCCTTCAGCACTTCGGCAAAAAATAAATTATACAGAACTGGCGCCATTACTGCGCCCTGTGGAAGGTCGTTAGCGACATTGAAACCACAACTTTTGTGTTTTTATTATCTGTTATAACTTTTCTTTTCTTCCTTTCTTCTTTTTTCGTATATTATCGATATAATAATTATAACTAAATGATGTGGAAACCCATATATTGTAATTTTAGAAATCAGCACGTCGATCAAAACCGTGTCAAGGGCTTTTTCGCGATCTACTAGACCGGCAGCCGTATTCCTCTTATTAATCAGATGCCAGTTGATATCTGAATTTGAACCCAAAATGGTCCGCTGTATGATCTCTTTTTCGTCGCAAACGTTCAAAATGGACTTGTTAATAACCACTTTTATGTTTTTCCACAACTCGAGTAGCAAGGTATTAGGTGTTTTCATATCATATTGACAAGGAGAAAAATACCATATGGGTCGCAGAAGTTTTATAGGTATGTCACGAAATAACACGAAGAATGTTGGCTGTCAGCAGCTGCTTTATTATAAAAAATAAACCAATGCCATCAAGTAGTTTCACAGAAAATAATCGAGAGGTGACAAATCATACGATCTTGGGAGTCAATTGAAAGTTTAATATCTTGAAGTAAAATTATTTTTGTATTTCATCTACGGTGCCACCGTGTTAAATGAATCTCCCGTTGGGCTCAGTCATCCATATTGACTGCGATAATAGCTGCATTTTATTTGCAGAGGAAGGAATTCGAATGTCAAAACCAGCCAAAACCAGCCGAACAGCAGGTTTTCCAATTCCAAAGAAGGAATTCGACAGTGCAATTGTTGTTGTAATTCCTTATTCCTCGGCAAATAAAATTCGGCTAATAAAAAAAAATCTCGCGACTAATATGACGACTAAAATTGCACAAATTGACGATCGATTTTGGGCGAATTGATAACTTTTTTCAAATATAATGAATGCAAAAGTAATGAAATCAAAAAGGACAAGCAGAATTAGAGCTTGATCCTACAGTTAATCTCATAGTAACTTCGATTTAAGCTAAAATAAAAACACCCGCAAAATCATTGTTTGGTCTTTCTAGACGTGTAGTAATCATAAATGACTAAAATGATCATAAAATTGAAATAAAAAAGTAAAAATAAATGGTTTACAACTAACCTTCACGTTATTTCTATATGAGCAAAAAAAACACCCAATAGTATTTGCAACAACAACAGTAAAGTATCAGCCAACTGTCTCGTGCGCTATTAGCAAGCGAACGACAAAGAAATCGCTTTCTGACAATATTCGATAAGTGTAGCATTGCATATGTACCTACTCGTACTTACATCCCATCTACTTGTACACAGATTAGTTAGGAAAAACTATCTGCAAATATTTCTTTTACCTGTCCGCCGTACGTCTGTTTATTGATTTTGTTCGTGTATTCAATGAGAATTCAATGTTACCAACACCGCGGTGTATAGTGCAATGGCAGACCCAGTAATAGATACAAAAAATAAAATAAAACTTCTATGCACAACATGTTGTTGTTGCTGCTGCTCCCCTTTCATAGAAAATGCGATGCATTCAAGAGAAAACAGGAATATCGATTTTTAGACAAGACAAGAAATTAAAAATAAATGTACGTACACGTACTACTTCTTACTTGCATTACTGTTTCACTTAGTCTCTGTATTTGTGTCTATGTCTTCTTCTCCTACAAGTCGACATCAAGTAGAACAATTTTTCTTTCTATTTGTTGTTGCTAAGGATTGCACACATTTAGCAAGTGCTAGATTCATGTTAATGCATGAGAGTAATTTACATAATTTCGCTACAATTGCAATGTACTTTAGCGACACTTAATTTAATTGAGAAATTGAAAATTGCAATCAGATTGTATTTGGTTAAGTTTATAGGCATCCTTAAATTGAGTCACTTATACTTTAGAAATGCGCACCAAGGGGAAGAACGCTACGCTTTGTCTTCTGCACTTGAGCTCTTGTAGATAAATAGAAAAATATATTTCCTAGTCGACTGCAACATGAGAGCTGGAGTGGGTACAATATCTTTTCATTTCAAATACATAGATAGAATAAACATACTTGAAGTTAATTATGTAGCTTAGTATGTTGACCTAATTTGCTTGAATGTTTAAACCCAAAATTACATGTTGATAATTTAGATATTTCATTGATTTAAATAAAATGCTAAGTTGTCAATAAATTGTCAATGATTTATTTTTAAAGTCAGACATTAAGAAGTTAACGTTTTAGGTCTTTAAATGATCATCTTTGGATCGTAACTTAACATAAATTTAGATGTGTACACGAGTAAGGAGAGAATGGTATGGAAAATTTTAAAAAAAAATTTAATGACGCAATTACTGTAAGATTCTGCTAGCAATTTTTGGTAAAAAAACCACTGATTAGGTACAAATTAAATATGACATTGAAATCAAGAGAAAAATACACAGAAAAAACTAAGAACAGGTAATAACAATAAAGATAAGATACTGTTGTACTGATTATTATTATATATCAGTACATTTCCATTAATCTGGTATACCCCGCTTACTCGGTTAATATTGAATTTTTAAAATTACACTTAGTTATTGCGAATTGCAAACAATGAACAGTAACTAATTTTTGATGAGACTTAAATTGCAAAATTTCATCAGTACTTTTTTGATGCACCTAAAAAGATATGGAAGATAATTTATGTTTTTTTTGCACAATAAAATATAGATACCAAAATCTATGAAACTTATACAGAAACAGAAAGCAAGAAACGTTTTCGTAAAAAATCCGCTTTTCCCGAATGAAGATACTGCCATGTCGACCAATCAAACTAAACTGCACGAAACCAGTTGCAAGTTTCAATAATTAATAATTTATTAATAAATTTGAGATAAACAGAGCATCATGGTTTTTTTAAATTCATTTATTTGATTCCGTGTAGTATGTTTAATTGTAATTTGTTACAAATAAAGAAGAATAACCTTACGATATCTAATAGTAATGTAAATGACGTTGACGGTTTTAAATTTATGTTTGGTTTTTATCTGGCGATTATGTTTTAATTTTAATAGAAATAAACATGTCTGTAAAATTTCAATAAAATCGGCCTTTGAAAAGTGGGTTAAAAATTGATCGCAATATTCCACGACTGCCGACCGACCGACATCCGCGTGCCACGATCAAGTGAAGTTAATGTAGAATTTAAAAAATGTATGATGATGAATCAACGTAGCTTAACATTCTCCAGTCATACATATTTCGTTTATTTATTTTTCTTGTGACTGTCTTATTTTACAATCATTAACACACAAAGCTAAGTAATTTATCAAAGCAAAACAAATAAATAAAAAACTCACTCGTATGTCGTATGTCGTATGAGTCAATGTCGTTCATTTTTTGGTTTGCTAACCTTGAAAAATCCTAAAAATGTTCGTTTAAAATATTCCATATGCTCTCAATGTTACAAAAATTATGTGAATTGTTAAAAAAACTACCTCATAAAAAAAACCACAAAAGTATGTGAAATGAAGAATCATGACAATTGATTAATGATTGAGCCCACACAATTTGCTATGCTATTGTAAGAACAGAAAAGAGTAGTTCTAAGAGTAGGAAAAAAGAAAGTTTTTTGAGAGATTCAATTCCTTTGTATAAACGGATAGTGTATTTGTATAATGTATATAATTGGAAACAATTTTAAACACTACTTACCGCAGATTTTAAGAGGCGCTTCTAACTCCAAAAGAATTGGCTGTGATAAGAAAATTTCTCGGGATTTCAGACATAATCCGCGGATTTCACCTTCTGATAACTGTACATTTTTACCGGGCCTTGCTCCACGCACTGTAAAGGACAAATAATTTTATATTTTTTAATTAAATTTAGCTAAATTCGAATTAAATTGGATTTGCGAAAATAACGAACTGCTTTGCATACGTAAAGTATTTTTAAATAATCTAATTAGCTCTATTTTCGGTCTTGCGGACCATTAATATATATAAATAAAATTTATAAATTATCTTTTGCCTTGATGATGGTCCGCAAGACCATTTACGTTATAGACTAACAAAGTCTACATACTTAACAAAGACTTGACAATTAATAAAAATGAATATAAGTAAATAAACTATGTTTCTGACGAGTTTTATGGATGCCTATAGATGGAATAGATACATTCGATCGGCCTGTTTGACCATGCAATTTATTTTTGATTTGCAGGAACAAAAAGAAGTCATTGAATGCCAAATCAGGACTATATGGCGGATGACCCATTAATTCAATGTTTTGATCGCTCAAATATACAGTTGCTTGTGCCAATATGAGAGAGGAGCTCGCATTGCGTGGTGTAGAATGATCCGTCGTTGGCGGTTGGTTTTCCATATTTCGTCGAAGACTTCTGTCAAACAAATGGTTGTGTCCCATTCAGAATTGACCGTTCTAAGTTACACCAATTGTACACTTTCGGCACAGGCCAAGTCGGAAAAAAGGCGATCATTTGCGAGTTATTTCAACCAACGACATAGTCGTCGAGTCGATATCAACCCCTAAACCATTATCAATAAATTGGAGCAGGCAATAAAATTACTAACTCCAATGCGGTCATAAAAAACAAATGGATACTATCGATTCGATAGTATTAACAAAATCTTTAACGATCAGAACTTTATGTTCGAACGATAAATGTCAAGTGTAAAAGACATAATTTATAATTATAATTTGAATATTAAACCGAACGGAACTCGATCCGATAAAATCAGCAAAACAATTAACGATCAGTACTCTATGTTCGATAATTAAGTGTCACGTTCAAAAATCTTTATGATCTTTAAGCAATGAAATCCGAAGAGCAAGTAAAACAAAGTAGAATGCGTAGGTGGGAGTAAATATATATATATATATATATATATATATTATATATATATTTTCCGTGACAAGTTATTACTCCAGAAACTGAGAGAAAAATTACTTCAATGTCTCAAAGGAAGAAAGAATTTTAGGTCATTCGTTCAACGAAATACCGTCTCCTCTTCCATTCCAACGTGATTCACAATGACATTGCAACCGTCAGATATGTAGACAAGGCCAATCTACTTGTATTACATTATGCAGCTAGCTCAACGTTACCAGATTGTGCGTTGCCGCGGCCATTACTTTCAAGATACGAAACCTCTATCTACTTTCATACTTTATAAAGCTGATCAATAGTAAGCTTATGCAATACCTTGAATCAAGCGAAATCCTTAGATGATCTTTTGGCTTATCTCACTGATATGTGGTGAAAGTTAAGTTGTTTGCACTTGATATTTCCAAGGCATTTGATAGTCTGACATCAAGCTTTTTTGTCAAAAATAAATGCCTATGAAATGGAAAAGGCCCTTCTTGATTGGACTAGTAACTACCTTTCTGACCGTTCAATCCAGGTCGTATTGGACGCCGGTGTTCCCCAGGGCTCTGTTTTGTCTCCGGCACTCTTTCTCATTTTCATTATTGATCTCGTACCCGCTACATTTAATCCGATTCATTCTTTCTCCTAAGATAAAACTCTTAGCTTTTCATATGATTTTATGCTTTCTGCACGCCCGTCTTTAATGCAATTGGAACTTAAGCAACGCAACAAAGTATGTTAAGCACGTTATCCTTTATCCATGAATGGATATTGCAAAAGAAAAATGAAAAACTCGCAATACTCGGTATGGGCGTCAACAACAAGCTTCGTTGGAACGACCACATATGCACGATCGCTGAGAACGCTGCGAAATGTTTAGGTTTCCTAAAAAGGTGCAAGATGTACTTCACTACTATTTACAAGGCATATATTCGCCCTAAAATTGAATACAACTGTATTGTCTGGGCAGGTGCCCCAAATCACATTACATCTACTAGACATAACTCAGAACCGCGCGATAAAACTTATTGGTGATATAAATATCGCGAAAACTGCAAAATATTTAAAAATCTAGTTTTGCTTTTCACTTCACTTTATCCTATTCTATCACTATTCACTTTTTTATTGCACTTGCTTCACTTAGCACGTTTTCTGTCGATTGCTAGGAGTATTAAGAATCGAGCCTGAATTTTATAGAGTACCTATGTTCAATTCCTTCTGATGTATGTTACGGCATCTATAAAAGCTTATTTTTATAACTAACACAGTTACAGTTGTAATCATACTTATAAGGGCGAAACACTTTATTCTAGACACCTGTTTAGACTCTATAAAAAAAACTGTTCCCAACTGTTCCCAAAACTTCAAAAGTTCAGAAAATTATAAAAAAAAAACATTTTTTTCGGGACAAAAGCTCAAAATTATTTCTTTTTTTTTTTTAACTTTAAATTTTAAGTGAAAATGCAAAATTTTGGAAGACTTAAACCTGCTATCATGGTAAGAGGACTCTTTTTATATTTTATTTGTTTTATTTTTCTTTCATTTATTTTCCACCAATAGCTTATATGCCGCCAGACGAAAATAACAAACATTTGCAGAAACGCCTCGCGAAGTCCACATATAGTGTGCGTTCGCGATAAAGGCAAGGGGTGTACGTCACCTGGTTTGGCAGATAATCCACCCTTCATTCCTATAACAAACAATCTAACCGAATCAAGCAACACTGAATTTCGATTGATGGAATTTGGTACTTACCAAAAGGCTAAAGAAGAAGCTGCGCGAAAGCGACAGGAGCTCAGAGAAAAAGATTCAGAAAAACTTTGTAAGAAATCTGAGCCTGTGATTCCTGGAGTAGATTTGAAGTCTTCATCAACAACTTGTCCAGGAACAGAATTGAAGCCGGGATCAGGTTCAAAACCGTCATGTCCTGCCAAAGAACCAGCTAAATCGAAAAAATGTGAAAGTTTATGCCCTAGTTCTCAGAGCAAATTGCAGCCACCAAAGTCAACCACGTGCCCAGGTATCCAAGAATCATCATCTTCATCTTGCCATCCCAAAAATATGACGGAATCACCAAAATGCGAATCGAAGCCAAACAAATGCCCGCCAACTGACACGAAAACTTCCTGCCAATCGGCACCACCGACAACTACAAAATGCCCAGGTGTAGCTGAGAAATCTGAAAAGGAACCAAAGACCGCTTGTCCACCAAAGTCAACCAACTGCCCAGGTATCCAGAAATCAACATCTTCATCTTGTCCTCCCAAAAATATGACGGAATCACCAAAATGCGAATCGAAGCCAAACAAATGCCCGCAAACTGACACGAAAACTTCCTGCCAATCGGCACCACCGAAAACTACAAAATGCCCAGGTGTAGCTGAGAAATCTGAAAAGGAACCAAAGACCGCTTGTCCACCAAAGTCAACCAACTGCCCAGGTATCCAGAAATCAACATCTTCATCTTGTCCTCCCAAAAATATGACGGAATCACCAAAATGCGAATCGAAGCCAAACAAATGCCCGCCAACTGACACGAAAACTTCCTGCCAATCGGCACCACCAAAAACTACAAAATGCCCAGGTCCAGCAGAGAAATCAAAAAAAGAACAAAAGACGACTTGCCCACCAAAGTCAACCACGTGCCCAGGTATACAGAAATCAACATCTTCATCTTGTCCTCCCAAAAATATGACGGAATCACCAAAGTGCGAATCCAAGCCAAAAAAATGCCCAGCTGAGAAATCAAATAAAGAACAAAAGACGGTTTGCCCAAATGTTGGAGGTGAAACTCCTCGTAGTACTAAACCAAATTGTTCCAAGGGAAGTGGTTCCTCTTCGTCATCTTGTGGTGGCGGCAGCAAACCAGTAAATTAATAACTGCTCGCTATCAGGACGCAAGTGTACGAACTGGTGGATCCTGAGCTGGTTAATGATAATCTAATAAGCTGGTTAAACTGTTCGCCTGGGAAACAACGGTGTAATACATAGAGATTTAATGGATTTTATTTGATGGTTGGCGGAGATGGAAAGCTAATTCTTATCGATTTTCATACGAAAATTCTGAATTGTATGTGAAAGAACGAATTTTTTACAATTATTGTATTGCATTTTCCTCTTTAGCTTCTTTAATCGTCAAAAATTCGGCTACGAGAGTCATGATTACCCAAATTTCTTGGATTTGATGCGTGACAATGATCTAGAAGCGTTCGTATTTGACGACTGTGAGTACTATTGTTCCATCTGTTATTAACAATTGCACCAAGAAGAACATGGACCTGAAGGAAAAGCGGGAGATGCGAAAGAAATGCATGACCAAAGGAGATGCTAGTGCTGTCCATCGTCATCGAAAAAAACAAGGATGTTGTCAAGGAATAGGCTGGATGACTTCAGCGTACTTGGGTTCTGATATAATTTTATGAACATTAATGAAATGTGAAAGAGATTTTTGATTTTGGCTGTGAAAGTAAATGCCGGTTTTAAAGTTATTTGGTTTCCATTCTTCAAAATCAAAAGACGTAACATAAAAGCCCATATGCTCGTGTAATCGGTGTTAACTGGGAATTTCTTTTCGGTACTTCAGCGGCCTTAGTGTCAGCTATAGCATATAATAGTAGAACTTAAACCGTTCATCCTGCCTATGCAATTGTTTAGAAAATAATGCAAACCAATGGCAGGCGATTCCCGTAAAATTGGAATATTGGAAATCAACGGTTCCTTGGTTGCCTTGTCATACTTAACCATAATCCATTATCCAGAGATCACCATATGCCAGCACGTTCAAATGTCCTACAATTGAATCGAACACCCGTGCGGCGTATTCCGTGTACATTGGCTTGAGTTCGAGCAGCTTCCTGCTATAATGCCAATAATCTGGCCACTGGCTAACAAGTTCCAACAGCCCCACAGAACGCTTGTATGTCGGTTAAACATTCCGCGATGATTCGTTTCGCCGGTGTGTTCAATGAGGCTGTTCCGAACAGTTCAGAACAGAAAAATATCAGGTTTTCGTGTTCAATGAGAAAAACTTCTGTCTGAGACTGTTCTACTTTGTGTTCAATGACTCTGCTCTGGACAGCTATTCTGCACCTACTCTTGAGGTAGAACAGATTTGTGAGAAATGTCAAAATCAGCTGTAATTGCAAATTGCATGCTTTCTACTCGGCGTTGCTGGAACTTGTATCACTTGACATTCTATCAATTGACATATGGCTTTAATTTTCTGTTCTAACTTGATCTGAAATTATTTACAAATTTGTGCTGTTCTGTTGTTCATTTTTTCTCATTGAACAAAAGTAATAATAATAACAGTCATTTTATTTTTACATTCCATTTTTTGATTATTATCGCGAAATTATGTTTTTGAGGTCGGCAAAAGTGAAAATGTGAAATGAAAAGATGAAAAACAAAAGTTCATTTATTCACAAAAAATAAGGAAATTATAAAGTTTCCTGGTTAACAAAAGTTTACATTATATTATGTAGTAATAATAAACAAAATATAAATAATTTTGCTTTTTATGAAGTAGGGCCTATTTCAGAATAATCTCCATACAATTGTGATCGGGCCTCACCTAACCAGCGAGTTAACTAAAATAAATAATCACAATAAAAACTGTCACTGTGAATTAAACATAAATCGTTTTTCCTACTGCCGCTGTCGCAGTTTAATCCACACAGCTGCAATCGCTGCCAAAGCACTTTTTTTCAATTGACATTAAAAAAACGAGTTTTTTGTTTCATATATTTATGACAGTGGCTGTGGCAGCCATTCCATTGCAATCGTTCGCATTTTTCTCAAACATAAAGCATACAAACTACAAACAGATATATTATGTACATACCTTCTAAAAGCCGCGATATAATGCTGTCAATATTCATTAATTCAATATTATTCATATTTCTATTTTCCAATAATCCAGGCGATAAAAGCTATAATTAAGAGCAATTTAATTACAGATAGTTGCGAAGCCTATAAACGCACTATTGTGTGGGAAAATAATTAATAGTATGCTGATTTTGATTTTCCAATATCACATTCATGCGGCTGCAGCAGGTTTTTATCCTTTGGTATATAAATTCACTTCGTTTTTTTTTTTGATACAATTTGCAGCACTTATGATACGAATGATTTTTTTTCGTAACTGAACTTTTTTAATTAAAAGAATAAAAAGAATATGAACAACATGGATGACACAAGGTTGTTAGAAAATGTATTTATTTTGCACACACAAGTAAAAAACGCTCCGAATGAAAAAGATAAATCAACCGGCGAATTGAATTGAAGAAAACGACAAACCAAGCCAACGATTTTCGACTCTTTATTAATATTACTTGAAAATTTTATAAGAAAATTTTCTTCAAAATTATGAACAAACGAACTTGATTCGCCCACAATTTCCACACGAAACGAGTCGAGTCGTCAAGAAGAAACGACCACGATGGAATAGATGATCAACAGACGTACAATAGAGGAAGCGAGTGGAAATAACAGCGGTCGCACTCCTTCTTTCGTTGATATGTAATATGCATAAATGAAATGATTACTTCCACTAGTTAATATTAAGAGGACCGAACGGAACGAGCAAGAGTGCAAATTAAAAAGAGTCGACACATCGTTAACTCGTTGCTTTTCTTCTATTTTTTCGTTTCGAACCGATGTTTTTTCTTCCTTTTCACTCTTTCACAATATCATTTTTTCTTTTTTACATTCAATGAAAAATTAAAATTTCAAGCAAATTTACAATTGCAGTATGCTATGCTGCTCGAAAATGCGTAGCACTGAGAAACTTAAAATAATTATATAAATTAAATCACAGACCGACTGATTATGGTTCAATTAAAAAAGAAAAATAGCATCGAACATCGAAGATAATGTGAACGATGCCAGCGAGCAGCGAACAACGACAGTGAACAGTGAAGAACCACCACAGAACAGAGAACATAAATGGCGGCCGCAGTCTGTACTATTACTATACATAATTTGGATTGGCTTAGTAGCAGATGCGTTCTTAAAAATTTTGTGGAATGTGGATATTGGAAGTGGAATTAGCTTTTACATCAAGAGTGAGTTCCATTATCTGGCTTTTCCAACATTTTGGTCGTCTTATTTATTTGATGTGGGGAAGTCGGTTTTATAATTAAACTTTCAAAATTCAGATATTTTTTTTTTCATTCTCTGAGAAAAAATGTATTTCTGTAAATCATTTTTTACACTTAGATAATTTTCAGAAATTATATTTTTACTCTGAAAAAATGCACAATGTTTTTTGACAGTTGTAGTTGTTTGTTACTTTCTTAAAACATGAGCATTAAGGTGACAAATAAAACTTTTCTCTGGTATTAAAAAAAATTCAACGGTACATTTATTTTATCTGACAGTTCTGGTCAGAAAAAAAATTATCGGATTAATCGGATATGCAATTTCTGTGCTTTCTCGGATTTCTCCGACATCTAAAGAAAACATGCCCTTTGTTTGTTTAATTTTGGGGAGTGTTTTTTTTATGTCGGAAAGATTATTTCACTGTCAAAATTCAGATATGCCTTTTTTTTCAAGAAAAAACATTTATTTTTCTGATTCGTTTTTTACGCCCCGATAATTTGAAGATATGATCTTTTTACTCTGAAAAATAATGCAGAATGTTTTTTGACAGCTGTATTTGTTTTTTATGTTAGTTTCTTCAAACATGATACATGTTGACTGCTATAGAGATTAGATCAGATGAGAAATAAAACTTTGATGCTAAAAAACAACATTGAATTTTTTTTGATCTGACAGATATTATTTGACTGTTCTCTACGATTTCTCCGACATAAAAAACTCATGGTTAATGGTTAATTTTTTTAGATTATTTTAATAGTAAAAGGAAGTATAGTAATCATGAAAATTTTCGATTTCACAGATTTACCCATATCTTGTTTATTTTGTTTATAATGGTCATGAATTATGGACCATGTTTTCTTTTGATGTCGGAGATATCGGAGAAATCTGAGTTCCACAATATCCCATAAATCCGATAATTTTTTCTCCGATCAGTACTGTCGGATCAAAAAACTTATCTGCTGTGTTATTTTTTTAGTATCACTTTTCACATGTTTAAAGAAAAAAACAACTACAGCTGTCAAAAAAGTTCTGTATACTTTTTCCGAGAATTATCTGGGCGTAAAAAACGCCTCAGAGAAAAAAGATTTCTCGGGGAATGAAAAAAACACACAGACATGAATTCTGACAGTTAAATTATCTCTCCGATTACACCGATATAAAAAAAGCATAGCCGGTGGCAACAATTTTTATTGTTGGTTGCCATAGAATTGTTATCGACCGGCATATAATTTGTATGCCGGAATAAAATGCTGCGTGAACATGTCCATCGTCTAAATTCTCTAATGCATTAATAAGCTAATGTTTGAGAAAATTACGTGTTCCTTGGAAACGCGAAATTGTAAGCAAACCAAACTAATCCAAGAAAGAAGTAACGTGTAACGCAATTGCATACAAAATAAAATCTGAAACTGGTTAGTGTAAGTATTTAGTGAATTTAATTTTTAATTTAATTAATTTTTAAATTGCTTTCAGATATTTAAAGCCTTAAAATGGAGCTTCGAAAAAATGCACATCCGATATTTGAACCGCAACACAAGAACAAATGTTACTGCACGAACATATTCAGTTGCCGCTGTAAATTAAAAGAGGCAATCTCTTCAAAGCCTGAGAGATCGAAACCCAACCTCAGCTTAAACTCCACGTCACGACATAAGTTTGTAAAGATCCGTAGAGAAAACACCGGTGCACAATCTATGCAAACAACAAAACAAAACGTTGAGGAAACATTGTCTGCAATCGCATCAGGTCCAAACTCAAGATGTTCTAGCCAATGTACGACATCTCACTTCACAGGTAGAGCAACACCAAGTGAGAATTCATTGCAGGTATCTGAATCGCGCCATCAACTAACCGATAGACGACAGCAATATGAGCGTTCGAAGGAACTTATTAATCAGGCTAAGTTGGATCAATTCAATATGTGCCATATTATTCCCTCACATGATGTAACTCATACCCTCTGTGGTGGTGCCAACGACAGAATGATTGAACTTCAAAAATTTCGCATGAGAAATCCAAATGATTGTTTCAACGTACAGAAACAACATGCCATTACGATGGAGCAACGTCTGGATGATTATGGTATGGAACGAGTAGGTATTATGTGTAAAAAACCAGCGGAACATTCATACTTTCTTAATGACCGCGGACTACTCGAATTGGACGTGGGACAGCCAATAACGACAACATCCAAAGCAAAAATTAATCGATCTAAAGCGACAAGTCCGAAGATTGTTCCATTTGTTACCAATACTCAAAGTGTTGCTCAGCAAATTCTTCGTCAGAAAATACTTGCAATCAAAAATAATGATATCGAAGCGAAAAGAAACCTCCAAAGGAAAATTATTTTCTTTCCTAGTAATAGTTTGGCATTGCGCTTTCAGGAGTCTTATTAGGGGCTGGGGAAAGGATGCTGTACCTCCTTAGAAAGTTAAAAACATCACTTTAAAGTAATTATGTTAAAGATTTGTGAACTTAGTTTACATTTAATTAAGGAATTGTAAAGTAAATATTGTGTATATTTAAACTTTTGTTTAGTAATACAATGTTAATGTTAATTAAAAAAAAAGTTAATATAATAATATAAGATAACAGAAAAGGTTGTAAAATTTGACAGACTATCTAATTAAGTGCAGTTCTATGTTCACATTTCATGCTAAGATATAAATGACATTGTACAAACAATATTGCAAGAACTGTATAACTATTTTTTATTTGAAAACCACCTCGCAGAGTGCGACTGGTCCATATCTTGGTCTTCCAGTAGCTTATTAAAAAAAAGTTTATTACAAAAGTAAAGACTAAAAAATGGCATTCGGATTTGCATAAGAATCCGGAAAACGTGGTCATAGAAGAGGTCCGCAGAGGTGTGGTTTTCACTAGGCCGACGTCAATGAAGGGATACCTTGCTTCTAAGTCCAATGCTCCAAATAAAGTCGACAATAATTGCCTTTATAACTTTATTTTGATTATGTAATATCAAAGGTATATATATATCATCATCATCAACATATTTGGCTCTACAACCGGTGTCCTGGCATCACGCAAACAATCTCCACCGGTCCCGATTTCGAGCTGATGTCATCCAGTTTGGCATCCCTAAATTCTGGGCGTTCTGGTCTACGCCATCCTTCCAGCGTAGGCTTAGTCGACCTCGCTCTAAATAAATCCTACCGCAAAGGACTTTCCGAGCAGGATCATCTGGAAAACGTGGTCATAGAAGAGGTCCGCAGAGGTGTGGTTTTCACTAGGCCGACGACAATGAAGGGATACCTTGCTTCTAAGTCCAATGCTCCAAATAAAGTCGACAATAATTGCCTTTATAACTTTATTTTGATTATGTAATATCAAAGGTATATATATATCATCATCATCAACATATTTGGCTCTACAACCGGTGTCCTGGCATCACGCAAACAATCTCCACCGGTCCCGATTTCGAGCTGATGTCATCCAGTTTGGCATCCCTAAATTCTGGGCGTTCTGGTCTACGCCATCCTTCCAGCGTAGGCTTAGTCGACCTCGCTCTAAATAAATCCTACCGCAAAGGACTTTCCGAGCAGGATCATCTTCGTTCATGCGAGCTAGGTGTCCTGGCCATCGGAGCCTACCGAGCTTAATTCTCTTCACGATGTCGACATCGCGGTAACGCTCGTAGATCTCATTATAGAATCTCCGGAATCGTCCAACAATTCTCTCGAACGCGGTTAAGAGGTCAGGATGCTTTTTGCTAAGCACCCAAGTCTCGGATCCATATGTAAGTAGTGGTATGACCATTGTCTTATATATCAGAAGCTTGGATGAATGTTATGGTTAAGTTCCCGGATTTGAAGAGTCTTGACAGACTTTAAGCAACCGTGCGCGTATTTCTGGTTCAATGCTGTTATCGGCTGCTACAATTGACCCAAGATAGTTAAAGGACTACTTGTACTACTTCAATTTCGCGCTCCACTATATTAATTGAAGGACCAATAATGGATCTTCTACTCGCAGATGTGGCCACCATGTACTTTGTTTTGCTCTCATTTTTGTGCATCCCCAGATTTCTTGCCGATGAAAGCTTCCTGTACAGCCCTTTGGTTTCTACCAACGATGTCGATGTCGTCTGTGTAAGCCAGAATCTGAATGGACTTATAGAGGATTGTTCCTCTCGCCGTTACGGCAGAGTCTCAGATTACTTTTTCAAACGCCAGATTGAATAGGATGCAGGCCAGTCCATCCCCTTGTCGGAGCCCGTTTTCTCATGGCTTTATAAAGTTCTACTCTGACTATGCTGTCATAGGCGACTTTAAAGTCTATAAAAAGATGGTGTAGTGAGTTTTGAAACTCTAGACATTTTTCCATCACCTGCCTTAGGGTTTAAATCTGATCAGTTGTTGATTTGCCTGGGATGAAGCCACACTGGTATGGACCAATAATGACTTTAGCATATGGGGCTATCCTGTCTTGTAGGATTGAGGAGAAAATCTTATACGCGGTACTTAAGATCGTTATACCACGATAATTGCTGCATCGTGTGATATCTCCTTTCTTATTTTTCGGGCACAGGATGCCTCTTCGCCAGTCTTCTGGCATCGCTTCTTTCTCCAACATGTATGTGCAACGCGGTGTATATTGCGTGATAACGCGGACTCTTTGGTAGAACTACCGCGCCTAGTGTAGTCCACCATCTCTGTCCTGTCGTGGTTCACGGACGAGATTCTTCTCCCAGGCTGCAATTAAAATCCTAACACTGGAGGTATTAGCATTTTTTAATTTTTCGTGAACCGAAAAAAACAGACTGGACAGACAAGAAATATGTACAAGAAAATAAAATCATTTACATCCTTCGAAGCTGCTGTGACAGCGTCTTATAAAGCCACAAAAACAGACTGCAACATTATGAAGAAGAATCGTAATTGTACTGATTTCCGTATTAATAAATCATTTTTATTTTATTACACTCAGAAGCATACACAATAATTGTAAGTGCAAAAAGACAGACCAGAAGCAAAGTATCCTTGAAATGTTGCTACTACGTACATTGAACTGTAACTGCAAACAATATATACTCTGCCTGGTTTTGTCTTTACTTGATTTCCATGTATTCTTATGTGCGTCTGAATGTGCCCAGTTATATTCAAGAGGATACAGGAAATAAAATTATAACCACGATCAAATATAAGTCGGATTTCTTGTTTTTGTTCGTTGTTTAAAGGTTGAAACTGCATAAAGTTAAGGAAGCGATGTATTTCTTATTGAAATAAGTTCATAATTATGTGGTTGTAGGCAGTATTTGCCTTTGGCCTTTACTCTAAACTGAAAGGATTGTTGCAGTCGGTCACTGATGGTTGTTACTTCTACTTTTATATAAAAAAAAATCCGTAACAACGAAAGTTTATTTATTTAAATATATCTTCCACCTTTAAGTATTGTCCAAAAGTAAAAGATGTGCGCACATACAGACATCTCCTCTTTTTACTCTAATTAATTACATAACTCTGTAAAGCCCACGCTGTGGTTAAAATTATAAGGTTATAAATCCCTTAACCGGGTGTTCATAAAGAAAATTTACAAAACAAAAAACTTAGACAACGAACTTGGAACTAGTAATCATTTTTTTTGTTCTTATCCCATGACGTACAGTGTACATAATAAAACAATATCGCACATTTATGCATTTGATACATTTTACAAAAGGTGATTCTAAAACTGTGATGGAATATCCAGCATACCAATTCAGTGGTTCACAAGTTTTAACAGAGACATAAACCGTAATGGGGGCAATGCATTTAAATAAAATGGAGAAAAGTTATCGTTGCACGAAAATTGGCATTAAATTAAATAAGGTCTGTTCCCGTGCATGAAAGTGCATAACATTTGTTACGAATTTTACTACAAAAGTGTTCCCGTATTCGAAAAATTGGAAAAGAGAGCGGATAATACATGCGAATTTTGCCAACTCTTACTGCAAAAATTTCTGTGAGTAGTAAATAGCTGAGAGCTCAGAGATTTTCTCTTTTTCCTCAGTGAAGAGGATTGCATTCAGTCGAACAACATTCTCCGCTATCTGTCAGCTCAGCAACAAAAACTTTTTAAAGTAAAGTGACAAGGTGACAATGTGTTGTGAGAGAGCGAATCCAAAATAATTTTGTCTCAGAAAATCGGAGATAGTTCTCCGATTCTTCAGCAAGCAATTCGATTTCGAGTTACTGTGAACACGGAGTGTATTAAGCCCTCCGCATACTGAACGCGCCTACTGTGAACAAACGGTCAAAAACGAATTTATTGACAACAAACTAATGTGGGGTGACAAACGGTGATGATGATGCGTTTAAAGATAGTCATGTCCTTAGCCTCTCGCATCACAACTCCTATCTTATGCGTCCACGTCGCGTCACTGGAAGCTCCGCCAAATCAAGTGAACGACGGTGGCGGTGCTTCATGTCGACATAGGTTGCGGTTGGCCAAATCACCATTCAAATGAATTAATTGATTCTTGAAGCCTCGGATACATATCGAATTTATCAACAATGACCTTTGGACCACGGAAAAGGACACGTTTTGGAACTTGGAACATTCACACGCTCACCAAGACAACAACGCTTGCACAATTAACAAAAGAATTTCGTAAATACCATCTAGAGATTCTTGGTCCTGGAGTAGGGGAAAATGAACATCTACCGGCAAGTTTCTAATTTTTTCGGGTAAGCCTGCACGAGAACACCATGTGAATGGAGTGGGATTTCTACTCCTTAAAGCCGCGGGCAGATTAGATCAACTACGGAAGAATGACATCCTTATTTTGATGGGCGACCATAACGCAAAAGTAGGCAACGACAACTGTGATTGGGAACATGTCATGGGAAACCATGGCCTTGGTTCTATGAATGACAACGGAGAAAGGTTTGCTGATCTGTGTTCTGAAGGCAACCTAATCATTGGAGGCACATTTTTTCCCCACAAAAACATCCACAAAGCTATCTGAACCTCTCCTGGATCACATGTACAACAACCAGATTGATCACAGCGCTATAAGCCGCAAGTGGCGAGCATCGTTGCTGTACGTTAGAATCCGAAGAGCAGCCGACGTCTACAGCGACCACCACCTTGTGGCTGGCAGTGTGCGATTAAAGCTCGCGGTCCGCTCAACCCCACGAAGTCAAACAACGAGAGAGCCATCTGTAGCGGCACTGAAAGACCCAGATGTGAAGCTGCAATATGTATCCCGCATACAAAAGTCACTCTCTAAGATACAGCCTCAAACCCTAGAATCTAAATGGGAGAAAACCTTAAGTGCGCATACGGAAGCAGCCTCAACTATTCTAGGTTATCCCAAGTATGACGTGTGTCGTATGAGGCGCGTGTGATGGGTTGAAATCGCGCTATTTTCTCGTTTTTTGAGGTCTTTTTTAAACATAGAGGACTGAAATTTTGTGAGCGGCTCAATGTCAGGGGCCCATTTTGATATCCGACGTTTGACGCGTGTTGCGTGTGGCTCGTTTGAAATAGGCCCGACCTCAAAAACAAAACAGATATTTTGGCGAAAAGCGAAAAGTTTGTACCCGAAAAACGAAGTTTTTTACATTTACTTGTTTATAATTAAGGCATGCTTCAAGTGATTTTGATGGTCTTGAGTGAGTCTTTTTTGGAATCGGAGTCAAAATTGATATTAGTGTCGAATCCATAGTTGTTGTGGTCGCTGATATGAAGTATTTTTTTTTTTTTAATTAGCGCATCCTTCAAGTGATTTGCTGGGAATTGGAGGGATTTTTATCGTGGGCGGGGTCGATATTGATATTAGTATCAAATCCATAGTTTTCTGAGTCGCTGAGATTAATACCCTTGCTAAGACAGATGTGTGGTGTTGTATAGTGGGTTTCAAGGGATTTCGAGGGTAATTGAGATTAAATTTAATAATACAAATTAGAGGCTTGTTTATTCGTGCACACTAGTTTTCAATAATATGAACCATTTTTACGTATACCACCGCTTCATACCCCCTAATCAGGAAGTTCTGATGCGCACCCTTTGTTTCTTTGTTTATTTTCAGAGCACTGCAAAGAAACATACAGCAAAATAACCACTCATTCTCCAATTTTTGCACAAGTACGTGACTTACATATAAAGTAAATTACTGGAATAAATTCAAAACGATTACAATGGGCAATCTTAACCTGAGAGGAAAAAGTTCGAAGTTGCAATTCACCTGCCGCGAGGGTATACCAATAAGAAATGTAAATATTTTTGCAACAACAGAAAATGGGAGGTAGTCACCTTTTTGTCTACATTATTTGACATCTATGACGCCCGCCACCACACATTTCTTAGACTATTCACTTAGTGACAGCGACATCGAATAAAAGTCTGACCATTGGACAGAGAAAAATCACTTTTTCAGAGTTCAAGGTTTTGTGTCTACCCGTATTATTATTGTGCACAAATATTTTGTATTGAATATTCAAAGGTTTTTGTGAATTATTATAAACGGAACACATCAGACGGATGCACAAAAACGTTCCTTCATTTGCTCGTTTAAGCATTGCATATATATATATATATTATACTCCTAACCGCTACCGCATATTGAAGAGAAACAAACAATTCCGGCAGTTGGCAGAGTGATTAAGTTTTGTTTGAATATTTATTCGCCCGTCGTAGGAGTGTATCCATGAAATGTCAACGTTAACAGTCGAAGAATATACATTTGTGTGTGAGCTTTTGTGTACATTAGCTCGCGTGTACATCGGGTAGTGTTTTCTGTTTGGTAAATAATGTGTAGTTCAAGTGCTCGCCTCACCTATACTCGAATACTCACAGGCTGAAGAAGTTTTGAAGATTGTTGCCTTTAGAGAATTTGAGAATAACTGCACTTATAGTTTTTATGTCAATGCCTTTTATTAAACAAGAGGAGCACTAAAATACAAAAAGTAACAATAACGCTTATGAAACACGACTACAAAAATGGGAAAATAAAAAGCTTTGACGACATGGCACATTTTTTGATTAAACCAGTTGTTCTCAGTCTATTCATTAATGGCCTTCCGCTAGACCTAAACCATTGTCTAGCCCATCTCTTTGCTGACGACGCTCAATTTATCTATGCTGCCAAAACTGCAGACTTAGTTTCTCTTGTTTCCCATATTAATGATGACTTAACCTCTGTCTCGAATTGGGCTACGACTAACCAACTTGCCATTAACCTCTCCAAACGTCAGGCAATCGCCTTTTCTCGTACTCTAGGTAGTATCCACCTCGACTCTATTATGGTTAATCACCTTGTCATGCCTTACTCTCCTAAAGTCGTTAGTCTTGGCTTTACATTGGAGGAATCGTTTTCTTGGAGTGCTAATATCAGTGCTGTCATTGGTTCTGTTTGGACAGTTCTACAGAAGCTTTTTATTCTGGCACTAGCCTGAGTAGCATTGATCGTCTTAAAATATGCTTTAATGCTTTCTTTTAAACGATTCATTGACACATTCGTGATCACATCTCTGGCCCTGCGTATGATTTCCTGGGGATTACCCTCCTAAATTTCCTGAGCCTTAGGACTATAAATTTTCTTTTTAAAATCAATGAAATGCATTTGCGCTCTCTTCCATGACCAAACACCTCATACTTTCTACACACTCCCATAACTCCATGGAACAATCTTTTATTATTAGGGCTGCTCGTCTATGGAATGCCCCACCAACCTTAAACACACTAAGCTGAGAATGTTCCACTCCATATGTTAAGTATGGGTGTAGACCGAAGAGATGACCGCAATCACTAACAAAAAGCTGAAACATTCTCGAATACTTTGTGGAATCTGGCGCCCAAATGAATCTCAATGAATAGTTTTACCAGAAAACTCCTCTGGAAAGCTTCATTTTCTCTATGACCAGGGAATATCACTAACTGATTTCATGGAAAAATTCGATAATCCGAAATATTTGGCTGTCTCATATTCCCATCACCTTGCCCTTATACTTGCAGGTTTGGTATATCAATAGGTCATTCACCCGATTTTATTAAAGAAATCGCGCTTGCATTCTCCCATTGTTGTGTATACTATGTATTTCCTTCCGGCGGCTTCCGGCATGGAAATATGTAACTCACCCCAGCGCAAACACGAGAGTCATACATATCGACATTTCTTAATTTTATTTCCCGTTTTAGCGACGCGTCGCGTCGCATCGCCATCATCTTCATCATCATTATCATTTTGCCAATCGGATCGGACAAGAGGCGTACTCGAATCGCTCATAAAGCAAGCAAAGTGCAAGGTCGCCATCGGTCATAACTTATTTTATATTTTTGATTTAATCTCCGATTGGAAACTTTTGTCTTTTACGTACATACCGCGTGAGTTGCCGGTCTCTCCGCAAAAATTAATATGTAGACAAAACCACAGTAGTAGTAGTAGGCACAACAATTCCAAAAAGGTATCATTCACTGAGACAAAAAATAATTTTATTGAGAAAGAGAATAAAGAAAAAGTTGAAAAAAAAGAATAAAATTCAATTCACAATGCCGCATGACAACAAGAACGAGACGGGTTAAAACTCGCAAAAAAAATATTCACAAAATGGAAACAAATGATTCAATTCACAACTACACTTCACGTCTCGTTGTATCGCGGCGTGACAAGACCGAAAAGGCTCAACGAATTTGTTGACAGGTGTTCCGTGGTTGGAGCAAATCAATATGCTTATCAAAAAATAAAAGTACGAACAAGCTCTTAGGCGAATTTACAAATACGGTCAACATGAGACTCAAAAAAAATCATCACGTTTTGGTTATGTTCATCGACTTCAGTAAAGCTTTTGACACTCTAGATCATCACAGGCTACTGGAGGCTGGGAATTAGGGGATCTTTGAGCAGCTACTAGAACTACTGGGGCGCCGTGGCTCAGTGGAAATATGGTGGCTACTGAGCAGGACGTAGTTCGAATCCCAGTAATACCAAAAGTATTTTTCACGGTTTCCCACCTCTCGGGAATGGGTGACAAACGTTCCGAGAGTAATAACTTGTCACGGAAAGCTTCTCAATTCTCCGTTCAGATCCGGCCTTAAATTGTAGGTCCCTTAAATTTGTGTCCAAAAATATACATGCCCAGCACAAATGGTCGCGAGAAGCTAGGCCTTGGACATCGAAGGGCATTGAATGCGGCGTACCACAGTGGTTAAAACTGAGTCCTTTACTATTTATTATATACACGATCGAGCTGCTGCGAGTCTTCACAGAAAGCATTCCCTTTGCGTACGCCGATGATACATCGTAAGTCATCGATCGCTGGATACCGCAAAGCAAATAATGCAAGCCGAATTTAACAAGGATGTATGATTGTGTCACGATAATGGTCTTCTGTGGACCTCACTGTCAACTAGTCAATATAGGCATTACTTACCAAAACAACGATTGTCTAGTAGCAACGACCACACTATATATCGAAGTAGTAAGGTCCTATTACTACTTAGGGGTCATATGCAGAGAGGTGAAAGTGGTTTTCATACCCACAGCTGGCAAATGCTCACACGTCAGTCCAAAAGATCTAAGACCTATCAGTCTGTCATCATTCCTCTTAAAAACTGCAGAAAGACTGATTGATTAAATAGTATAGACAAAAGACTTCTGTGTAATGACCAACAAGCTTATTGCAAATGCAAATATGTAGAAACAGCTCTACCAATGGATAAGAAATGAATTCGAACACTTCTATACTCTGAATTCATTCAAGGCTCCACCAGGAGGTATAGACTACACCATTCCTCAACTACATTTCAACAACAACTTCCAGGTCACCATCCCCTCCAGATCACTCTCGGAAGACGAATCAATTAGTTTTTATACTGACGGGTTAAAAACTGATGATGATGTAGGCCGAGGTGTTTTCTCAAAAAGGCTAAATATAAGTCTCTCTTTCCATCTTTCTAATCACTGCAATGTTTTCACGCAGAAATAATGGCGATTAAAGAAGGCCTGTATTGGGTGAAGAGAAACGTCATATTCAATAAGGATATCCGCATATTCTCAAGTCAAGCAGCTTTGAGATCATTGGAATCAGTCTCTACGAACTCAATTATAGGCCTAGACTACCGATCGTCTTCTAGGGAGATGTCGGAGCAGTTCAACATTCACCTGTATTGGGTGCCGCGGTATAGGGACATTCTGGGGAACTGCAGCGCCTCGCCAAAAATGGCACTACGCTGCCACTTCTACCTGAAAATAGTTCCCTATGCATACCGATTTCTGCATGCAAGCTCATGTTAACAAAAGTCCTCTACGCTTCATTCGAAGCTCTTACTGGTACAATGAGTAGGGCGAGGAATCCTCTCGATCTATGTGGCATAACAATGGACCATCTATTGGTCTAAGTAGGTCGGCTTTCATGCCGACAGCCACCCCAACCTGACCTAACCTATTGGCTGGCATTGACATGGCCGCCATGAACTCATATGGCTTCAAAGCCAGTTTAAATAAAGTCCAAGAACTTAACAATATTTTGCTCATTCATTCAAATGCTATGCGACTAAGCCACTTTAGTGAAATACTAGACTTGGACTAGACACTCAGCAATCACTTCTCCTTATATGTCCGCAAATCTTTTGCTTTTAATTTGCTATTTGCTTTGTACGCACAGATCAGTTAGTCAGTCAGTCAGTCCGTCAGCCAGCAACGTTTGGCAAAAACAAATGATCAGTTTCGCTCAACAGATTCAGCTTAAGATCACTTGCTGTTGATTCCTTTCTTTGGTTGATTCAACGTCGCCTGCTGTCAGCGGCGATGTAGTTGATTACAGAGGCTTAAAGTTGGTTGACTGGTTGGCTTAGTGTTTGCTTTATCGGGTAGTAGGTCTCGATCTCGATTCATTGTAGAAGCAATCACATTCGCACTCGCGCTTCCACTCGCACTCGTACATCGTACTTCGTATATAAATCGCGAATTGAGTAACTTTGAGCTCAAACTCTGGTGATAATTAAACGCGAGAACTTTGTCTACTGCTCGATTCTTTGGACCGCGGTTAATTATTCCAATTACAATCTACCACTAAAAGGATAAGAATAAGAAGATAATTTGTTTAGTAAATTCTGAGTGTGAATATTTTTCTTTGATGATTTTTATGTAAAACGGTTTGGAAAGCGAATTTAATAAAAAAAAATAACAAAAATGATTAAGAAAACTCCACTAGCAAAATTTGTTGCCGCTCTGTGCTTTTTACTGGCGATTTTTGTGCTCGATTCGGCAAGTGGCAGAGATTTACGTAAGTAAATTAAAAAAAAAGTGATTTCAAAATTGTCGTCTTCTTAAATTCTTTATATTAACTTTACGTCCGGATGTATTTGTTTGTGGCTTGTGGACAAATCTTGTCATATATTTTTAATCCACTTCCTAAAACCCGATTTTATTCAAACCATAGGTGAATCTCCGATGACAACACTTTCTGTAAAAATTTGAAAGTGATCGAGCCACAGGGCCGAGGTGCTCCCATATAATTTCTTTTTTCAATGTTAACCCGATTTAATTCAAACGTTGCACATATGTGTTTTTCCGATTAAGGAATTTACATGAAAATCACCATACATGCTAACCAAATTTCTATTAAAAAAATTACCGACATTTTTGCTTGGTGTATGGGTTATTATTGGCTTTTAAGTACTGCATTGCGTTCCATTAGATCATCTTAGATCATCATCATCCAAATATGGCTCTACAACCGGTATTCGGACCAGATTTTCGCAAAAAATGTCTCCAACATCGTGACTTCGAAGCAATGTAAACCAGTTAGACATTCGTTAAATCGTCTACAACATCCATCTACTGTAGGCTTGGTCTGCCTCACTGTCGTGTCAAAAGAATCCTACTGCTAAGGATTCTCCTCTGTGCTCATCCAAGCTGGGTGTACTGCCCACGGATTTCACTTTCATTCACTCACTTTTTCTTTTACTCATTCTGGTATTCACTTATTTTTGAGTGAGGTGTGAATTGTGATACCAATTTATTAAAAACTTTTATTTAACTTGGCTTTTTCTGTCTGTCGGTTTTTTTTCGATTTCTTTGAGGTCATATTTAACCACATTTTACATGATATATAGAGCTGAAATTTGGGAACAGCTCAGCGTTTTATGCCATTTCTGAGTTCCCGAATGAAGCACAGGTTGCAAGTCATGTATGGCGCGTCTGATGCGTGAAAAGTGGGTTTATCTTTTAAATAGGCACTCCGTTTTTTAGCGACATTCCACATGAAATTTTGTGAATAGCTTAACCTTACAGGGCGGTTCTTAAATCCCGCATCTGACGTATGTCGCGAGTCGCGTGTGGCGCGTCTGATGCGTGGAAAGTGGGTTAATCTTTGAATAAGCCCAATTGCGTTGACTTCTTTAAGGTCCTTTTTAGCCACTTTTCACACAACCTAGAAAGCTTAAATTTTGTAAACAGCTCAGTGTAATGGGCTATTTCTGAGATCCCGCGTGTGACACATGTCGAAAGTGGTGTGTGGGGCGTGTGATGCGTGGAAATTGAGTTAATTTTTGCATTTGACCCCATTTTTTGACCTTTCACACATCCTAGAAAGCTGATTTTGTGGGCACCTCAGCGTTTTGGTCCATTTCTAATATCCCTTGAACCGCCAACCAACTTTCAATTTTAACCCTGCTCCTGTTGACCGAATCTAGAAATATTGTGAGGTGGATTTTTAGAAAATTTAATAGGCTTTAATACAACATTTGTAAAAAAAATTATCCGAGAGCATTTTTTGAAATAATCGCGTTTGAAAAAAAAAAATTTTTTCTGACTTTGACGACGTTTATATCGGTAATGGTTTTAAGAATTTAAAAAAATGTCCATTGTGGGATCTTAGAAATTTAATTCTTTTCCAAAAAAGACCAACAGTGACCTTGTAGCTAGAAGTGTTCAAGAGTTACAGTGTGTGAAGTGATGTAAGGTCAAAAGTATATCTGTTCGCATTAAAACGATACGTACACCGCATAGACCCCCCCTCCCAATTTTTTCAAGAATTTATCTGAGGAATCATCCCTTTAAGTATTTGCCACCTTTACGGATACATCTGTATATTGAGACGAAGATTACGACGCAAGTTTTTGGTAGCGAATCTCATTCTCACCACGGTTGGATTTGTTTCATCCCTTGAAAGTATGCGAATAATCGGAAAAGAGAATCCATGTACGTCAAAAATTTAATACAGTCCAGTGTTACAGGATTAAGAGCTTAGTTGGGTCTAAGGTTGCTTGCACGTTTTTCTCGTTCCATACAAAAATCGGATACTACAATTGCCCTGAGACAGTTAATGGGATGCTTCAATACCTTAATTGAGAAACAAATACAATAAAAAATGGCCAGTGCCTATTACCTACAATGCTCACAACAATCCTGTCCCGAAAAATCAAGTTTTTTTACTTATCGGGTTCCGCCTTAGTACCACAGATTTTCCTTATCTATCTATATCTATCAAAAAGATTAAAATAGGCAACAGAAGCTTTTCTACTGAAATTTGTTAGATAAACATTAGTTCACTAACTTTTAACTAAAATTAAAAGAGTTTCGCTATCATTAAAAAAGCAGATCATCAACTTTGAGTCCGTTTACCTATTACGCCAAAAGCATCTATCTACACTGTAACTCCATATGCAGTTCACTGCGCTTATCTACAAACTGATGTGTGCATATGTATATGTGTTTAATACACTCCAATGTGAAATCTGTGGTCCGTTGATAGTTGGTGGTTTTTTTTTAAATATTTCTCAACACCCTGCATAGTTGTCATGTTTTGCAACAGCAATTGTGAGTACACGCAAACTCATACTCATACTCCGAACAGGGTACAATCAAGTTGCTGTCTGTTGTTGGTCAGAAAGTAATTTAGCCAATAACTGATACCAAACCTGGTATCTGGAGAATTTAAAGTTTTTATAAAAACGAGTGCATCAGGTGCCTGCACACACATCTGAACCATTTCGCCATTAAGAGTTGTTAAAAAAATTAAAAACTACCCACCAACGTTTTGCAGTGAAATATTTCCGTGTGAAGTTTATCCATTTTATGCTTTATTTTAATAATTGTGTGAGAGTGATCGTCCGTCCGTCTGTCTCTAAGTACGTTCCTTATTTTTTAACGAGAATATTTTTAAAATAATTTCAGACTGCGAGGTGAAAAGAAATGTTTAAGCTAAGTGAACAAGCCGTTCCCTATTCTTCAATTAAAAATAAAATGCTTATGTTTCTGTTTTATAATTACAATAATGTACGAGTATATAAATAACTAGCTTTTCCCGAGGACTCCGCCAACCGCGTACGGTGTACTATTGCCTAAATCTAAACAAAGCGCTTATTCGCACTATGTGGCTTACCGAGATTATGTAAAGATGCATATTCAACTCAATCGGCTGTCTAGTGTTTGAGTTTTAGTGTCGTATTACAAACCTACATTTTTCATTTTTATATACATAGATAGATTATAGTACGTACAAAGCAGCGCAGCACATAGTACGCAGTCATTATGATGCTTATGCTATATGGCGTGATGTTCTTACAGCACAGAAAGCAGTGCAGCACTAAGAAGCCCACTGTCATAATTTCGTTTTTTCGTCGACTTTAGTTATTGCACTGCAATTTGGGTTACTTGTCTCTGATGGTCGCTTTTTAAATGCGAAAGTGCGACACAGTGGATTATGCGTTGTTGTGGTGATGTTATGCAATACATATTATTGTTATTATTAAATCTTGACTTGAGGTATTGGAAGCGGAAGATTTGTGTAAAAATTTTTAATTTGTTGTCGTGTTTAAACGTTATCCAATGTTTGCAATGGTTAAAGAAAAAGTTACCTATCAATAATTGACATTTTAGAGAGTTTTACAGTTTGTGAGCCTAGTTCAGTTAAGCCAAACAATTGTTTAAGCAATTTACTACCAAAATTCACCTAATTTTAAACCATGACATAATTTTATAATAGGAATACAGAAACAGAAATATTTGCTAATTTACAAGTTGCCAACTGAGCCGTCTCTAAAAGAAAGGAAATCAAAGAACGGACATCTCAAAATCTCCAGACCATAATGACCTTATTCCAAATGACCATATGACCAACATGGGACATACCATTGGATACTCAACATGGGACATAACATTGGACACATAACAGTGGACATTTAACATGGGACATAACAGTGGACATTTAACATGGGACATAACATTGGACACATAACAGTGGACATTTAACATTTTACTTTTTGAACATATACCCCTTGTAGTGAGACGTTTTCACGTCAAAAACAAGGACGAAACCTTTCAATTTGTATTGATAGCCAAGCTACTCTACTAGCATTGAAATCACATTGCGTCCACTTGAAGATAGTTTTGGAATGTAAGAAAAGACTGAACTATATTTCAAGATGGAATTCCGTGACTCTTATTTGGGCTCTGGTCAATACAGGAATAAAAGGAAATGAATCTGCTGATGCATTCACAAGAATTGGTTCTTCCGATGTTCCTACTGGTCCGGAACCAATCTTAGGCTTTAGGCTTTAGTCAGGCAAGCTTAACTATTGGTATTCGAAGATTTATGGAAGCACTGTTGGAAATCCATAAATACATGAAGCACTATACCAAGCACTTTGTGGATAGGCCAAATTTTTGCATCATGCCAATTTTTGCATCATGCAATGGTGTTCTTTTTTGTTTGTTTCCCAACATAGTTGATGTGGTAATATACAGCTGAGCATCTTATGCACAGCCACTAAATTAGTCAATCGGATTGCTGTGCAATAAACAAATTACGTACTATTTCTGTGTCATAAGAAGGAAGCCAAAAGTAATTGCTATCCATACAATCAGCTTAGTACGTACACAAAGACTGACATTGAATGTAGTTTTTTCCATTTTGAATAAATACGTAATTCTTCAGATTACATTCAGAAATTATGTTTCCAATTCAATGAATTGATTCAGTGCACAGATATTTTTGATATTATGCTTTCGATTCTACGCTTCGATACGCTTGGTTGTAATATTTTGATTGTTGCATTGTAGCAAATGCGTGCATGGGTTTCCTTCCAGTTACATCTTCAAACTTAAACTAGAATTGGCGTGCGAACATAATTTACTTAATTAAAAGCTGGTGTAGTAAACAACTCTTGTCTCCTATAGCCATTTTTGTACATTACTCGCCGTCGTATGTATGGACGTGGGAATCAGTGTACGCGCTGTACAGACTCGAGTTCTTGAAAAACATGTTATATACTCTTACCTTGTAATTAAAAACTTATTAATTATTAAAATTTATAAATTAATTGTACATAATTGAAATGGTAAAATTCCATCAAAAGAACAAGCAACTCACTAGTAATGGTTAATATTCATGGTCTTTTTATCATTAGCTCACACAAAAGGTTTAAATTTATTAATTCATTTAACGAAAAGTCTACACAGCACACGACTAATAAGCACATTAAGTAAAAAGAGGAAAATTTGTTTAATTGTTATGTGTTGTTTTTATTAATTTCTTTGTGAATTAAGCGGCACTCACGAATGGCACGACTGTGATGGAAAAAACCGTAAAAACTCTGCAAATGAATTTACTTTTGTGGTTCAGGGTCAGCATGCAATAAGCTACGCTAAACATGCCTCCTATCCATGTATGCTAAAAGCGCTAAAAGCCTACCGCCAGGTCATGTTAGACACACACAAATAAACACTCGCAGTACAATTAATTCTTTACACATAAATGTATCTAGTTGCATACGTAATAATCCACCGCTTAAGCAATGTCGCGTTTTTAATTCAAAGAGATGCTAAATGACTGATGAAATTAATTTTACCTGGTAGTTCTGCTTACCTTCCCATGTATCTAAACCGCTGACAAGGAGAGCAAGTAATTTTTTTAAAAGATTCAAAACTAGTTACAGACATCAATTAGTAAGTGTTTTCTTTTTATCTAATTTTAAAGCGATATAAAAAAAGGAACACAAGTACATCAGTCATCCATCTAATTTATCCTAAAAAGACAATCTACAATCTTACTGAATCTTTTAAGTACTTTACGTACGAGTAAAAGTTGCATGGTCAGCTGCGCCGAGTTAAAAATGCTGCTCTCAAAAGACTTAAGCGACAAACTTCCAAACTTTAAATGGCTAATAATAATTTCTGTGTCGTTGAATTTGAAAGTTTGAATTATATGCAGATGACATTTGCATGATCTGTTGTTATAACCTTTTTGCTCCTGGTGGTACCATTTAGAAGACCTGAATTATGTGCCGATGAAATTGCCATTATTTGTTATTGTTGTTGTAGCAGCTTCCGGTCTGAAATCGGACCTTTTTTCTGGGTTGACGATCGTTGGTCCAGTGTTTGGATAAACACCGCAGCCCTTTCGGTGCGTAGAGCCAATCGTCGTGCGTAGAAAGTACGCACAATCGTAGGGCTCCTGGTGATAATATTTACCATCTAGATTCTAAAAGATCTCAATTATATGCTGATGACATTGACATGAACTGTTGTCACAATCGTTGGGCGACAATGTTAAGTTCAAACTAAATCACTTGCATTCCACACTACACAAGTGGGCTTTTAAAAATTAGCGCTGGAAAACAAACCGTATTTGCAACATAAAGATTGACGATCAACAGGAAGTAGTTTTTTTTTAAATCTCTATGTAAAAGAATGATGACGAGGATGCCGAAACAACAGCTGGTATTCTTCACAAATATCTCGTAATTTGAAGCTCACAAGGTCCTTCCAGTACTATCATAGTAAGTAACCCAGTGTCCAACAAGAGTGTTTACATACAGCTTGGTAAGTAGTGAGCCTCGCGACGCGTGCGTGAGCCTCAATTAAGGCATGTGTACGCCTTTATAATGCAGTTATTCTCGGTGTGGGCGCCATGGCTCAGTGGTAATGCACATGGCTGCTGCGCAGGAGGTTCAGGTTCGAATCCCAGCAACACCAAAAGTATTTTTCACGGTGTCCCACCTCTCGCGAATGGGTGACAAACGTTCCGAGAGTAATTAATACCTTGTCACGGAAAGCTTCTCAATTCGCCGTTCTAATCCGGCCTTAAATTGTAGGTCCCTTCCATTTGTGTCCAAAAAATTAACATGTGCAGCAGAAATGGTCGCGAGAAGTTAGGCCTTGGACCGCAATGGTCTGTCGCGCCAAATATTATTATTATTCTCGGTGGACGCATTATAAATAGTTTTGCAATCCAATCTTTATCGACCAGGTACGATATCAGTGTAATAATGCTGTACTTTGAAAGCACTTTCAGGTTGTCAAAGAATGGTTTGCTAAGTGTGCGCAGTTTCACTGAAATTATCTTAAAATTCCAAAAGTAACCAATTAATTTACAAGATTAGTAAAAAAAATTTTTAAGGGGATATTTTTTCTGGTTTCTTAAAGAAACTATTTTTACCCTGGGGCCCCAAACCTCTCTATGCCGGGGTCTCCAAAAATTGTACAAGAAGTGTTGTCCATCGGAGATACACAATCATGTATCTCCCCAAGGCTCGAGGGGCCTAAAATTTGAATAGGAAGTGTTGTCATCGGAGATATGCATGTGTGCTCAATGAAATTGGACTTTGGGAAGTGGGTTAAAAATTGATCAATTGAATTGAACAAACAAACAAACAAACAAACAAACAAACAAACAAACGCGAAGTTATTATAGAGAATTTAAAAATAACACAGCGTACAGCGTGATCTCACGCCACTATATGGTATGATTTTTTAAATCGGGGAGCTGCCCGACCCCGCGCCCCGATAAATTCCAAATTTTAATAGAAATTGTTGTCATATATGCATAGTTTCAATAAAATCGGGCTTTGGAAAGTGGCTTAAAAATTGATCGCAATATTCCGGCACCGAACGACAGATAGAAGTTAATATATTGAGAACTTAACTAAAATAACTAATCGGTTGGTGTTTCTTTTATCAACAATTGCGAAATACTGAATACTAATTATCATAAAAAAGGCACATGTGCTAGACGTCACACTGGTCTCTGTTTAAATTTTTATTTCCGTGTTCAGAAACGAGCGTACATATCAGCTCGAAGCCTACATGTCTAAATAATTATTCATCATCATCAACATTTGTGCCATAAATATTTGGAAAACACCTGTACGCTAGTGTGTGCGGAATGCCAATTTTTTTCTTAAAGATACATCAATTAATAATCTATCCTAATAAACTACAGAAGTAGTTACGATTATAATCTTCAGATTTAAACTTTTGATTCCCTATATTAGAGATAGCAGAATATCTACGTATGCCGTATGCTAATTTTAATTAAAATTAATGTTTTGACTTTTTGCAATTCCGCTTGCGGCGGCCTATCTTTTTACTATCGCGCATTAATCATACAAGCGACAACTTTTAGACCGACCTGCCTTCAACTCAATTGCAGATGCTAATTGCTACTTTGGCTGTCTTCTTGATTTTTTTTGTTTGAATTTTGTTTTGAATTCTTTTTTTATTCCGTTTCAGCTGAAAATTTTGACAAATGCAAAAGAGATGCAAATTTTGATAAATGTCTGGTAGATGCTGTTAACAAAGTTTTGATTGTCTTAAAAGATGGTAAGTATTGAGAAATGTTGCGCAACTTCGCATAAATCGAACCTCGGTAACTAAACCCTAAATTGTATGCATCCTCATCGAATCTTCTCTCATTACAGGCAACAAAGAGTTTGGTATTCCACGATTAGAACCGCTAGCAGTCAAATCAATTGTCATCGATGCCGGTAATGCTCCCATCAACCTCAGGCAATCATTGAAAAATATCCTTGTAAATGATTTAATAGCAACCAGCAGAGTTGTGCGTTATAGGTATGAAAAAATATCAATTTTTAGGACAAACGTAAAATCCCGCTTTAACAAACGTTTCTTCTATAGAACCGATCTGGACAAGCACTTGATCGTGTGCGACAGCAAGACTGATCGTCTTGAAATAGTTGGTGATTATCAAATGTCTGGACGGATATTGTTGCTTCCGATTACAGGATCCGGAAAGGCGAATATCACTCTATTGAATACGAAAATAGAGCATCGTCTTATTGGGGAGCCATACGAGCAAGATGGTGTCAAATACATGCGTCTCAAGGACTACAAGGTCACCTTCAATCCAAAGCGAGTGTTCATGCACTTTGAGAATTTATTCAATGACCGCCTTCTATCCGAGACAATGAATCGGTTCCTCAACGAAAATTGGGAGACAGTATTCAATGAACTTAAAGTTGGCTACATGAAGAGTTTCGGGCAAATTTTCAAGGATATTTCGAACAAGATCTTCACGAAGGTTCCCTTCGATAGTATATTCTTGAGTTAACGTGGAAGATTTGTTTGTCAATGTAAAATATGTACCTTATTGTGTATATTAATGTGTATATGGGTGGATAGATTAAGCCGGAGGAATATTTTAAATATCTTTTGTAAAGTAAATAATCTCACTCTTTGAGTCTTATGCGTTTTTGATTAAGTGTTACTATAGTATATGGTTAAATTATTATAGAAACCAAGAGCAAGAGTGCAAAGAAGTTAATTTTTAATAAACTCCATGATTTTAGTTCGATAGTATTGTTGTAAACATTATATTTTTAATACATAATAAAAAAAGAACGTTTTAGAACCAATTATTGTATTCGTGTACGTTTGTATGAATAGAATGAATGTTGGCTTGAACGATGCCTCAAAGCTTCTATGGCATTTCTAGCTGAAATTAATCATTTTTCAAATTGATTTCCTGGTTGAATGGGAATGCTATAAAATATTTCAATAACTCAGATCCTAAAAGTATGCAATCATGTTGAGGAAGCCATTTGCTCTACAGTAGAGTTCAGAATTAATGGAAAAATGTGAAGCTGCATAAAATTACATGGTATACATTTTTAGTTTTTGAATAACCATGACATGCCCAATGAGAGATAATAATAATAATAATAATATTCGGCGCGACAGCTTCTCGTAGCTCCTCGCGACCATTTTAAGAAGCTTCCCGTGACAAAGTTATTACTCTCGACACGTTAGCCAACCATTCGCAAGAGGTGGGACACCGTGAAAAATACTTTTGGTGTTGCTAGGATTCGAACCACGAATGACAGATACTATTCCTTAAAACAGGTATATAGTGTCTAGGGTGTAGACTTTCCTAGGGTACTTCCACCAACAAACTTTCTAATTGTGGCCAGCACGAAACTTGTATTGTGGGCAGTCAATTATGAAATAAAAATATAAATTTGATGTAATGTGTTCACCAATTTTCGATTTTTGGCCCAACTACAATTAGAACAACTACTTTACATTGGATTTGAAGCTGACGTCATCCAGTTTGGAATCGGTCTTGACTTTAGGATTTATTTGATGGTCTTTCCTCACATATGGGACCGAAAATTTTTGCACGACATTTCACAGAGTTGAAATCTCCCTACGTATGAACCACTGAATAGCAAGACATTCTAAGCAGACTTTACAATCTGATACTAAAGGCAAGTTGAACCTGCTAAGATCATATCTTAGGCACCAATGGCCCTTTATAGGGGACACTTTACTTAAATATTTCTAATAACAAGAAATCGTTTTCTTATAGGAATATAAGTTTCTTAACAGGTCACATTCTTTTAACGAATTTAGAAGAGGACTTCCTTAAATAAATAGTAGACTAGTAAGATTTTTTTCCAACAACTATTGTTGGATGTGACAGTTTCCCAATTGGAGTTACAAAAGAGTTCCTATAAATAAAGATGGAAGCTGAACCAACCTGGGCTAGATCATCCGTAATCGCCTTTTTCTGTAATCTCTTGTTGATCGCAAACCCATTCTAATTTAACCTTATTGCTTAAAAAAAAAAAAAAAAAAAAAAAATTATTTTCTTATATTTTATTTTTTGTGCCGTGTTAGTTTTCATTAATTACAAAGCGAAAAGGTAAAAGGTAGAAAAACTACTAAGTGCAAGAATTTTAATCGAAACTAAATGATATTATACACATTTAAACGCTCTATGCACTGAGCACGCCAATCTTCTTCTTCTTATGTCCAGTATCCCCTTGTGGGTCCTAGGGCCTCTACTACGCCTACACGCCATCGCGTGCGGTTCCTGTCAATGAGCTTCAGCTCTCTCCATCTCTTCCCCAATTACCGTGACTCCTCCTCAACTGTTCTGCGCCATGTATTTCTCGAACGACCCGTTCTTCTACCATCCTGAGATAACGGGTTTCATTCCATTGCGTAGTTTGCTATGGAACTGTCGCCTTTTCGGAGTGTATGACCAATCCACTGCCACTTCCGTCGTTGGATGGTTGTGCCTATTGGTTCCTGACAGTTAGAGTTTTTATACTCGCTTTGTCAGTTGATTTTGATAGTATTTATTGATACGCTGACAGGCAGATAAATACAGCTGTTGTCCAACTAGCCACTGAATGCAAAGTCCTTACTGAACAAAATGTCAATTATTATGTACCATCAGTTAGATTGTCAAAAAATCGTTCCAATGATACCTTTTTTAACTTACTTTTACATGAAAAATACAACATTGACAGGAAAAGGGGATTAGTTCACAAGCCACCACGAACCAAAAAAGTTATAAACCAGTAGGAAGAGAAATAATAATTCTCTTATAAAAAAAACACTCTTAAAATCAATATTATTGTTGTTCGTATACGTTTACGTACAACAATGATTTTTACCTTTCCATACATTTCGTTCGACACACTAAAACAACGAGTTCGGTAATTCGGTTAGACAGTTTTAGTTTTGCAATTGAACGTCGGGCGTGGGGAATGCTCAATGATTTTTTCTACCGTGCATTTGTTACTGTGGTGGTCCGTCGGTCGATCGTATACGTCGTTAGGAAATAAATGAATTTTAATCAATAATAAAAACCAACTGTGAATAACCCATATAATCATTTATTAATTGTCAAAGTAGGTTGAACTTTTCTATTCGACTGCTTCATGGAAATAAATGAGGCACTTTGTTAATTTTACGTGAAATCCAAAGTGTAGTTCTAACACGAAACTTGTTTCACAACTTTGCAAATTGCAATAACATAGCAGTGGCAAAGCAACAACCACAACTCGGTTTGTCTGCATTCCTTGCTGAAGCTGAAATAAAGAAAAGCCAAGTGAAAAGCTACCAGTTCTTCTTGTGATAGTGTCTACAAGTTTTGCAATTAAATCGAAATGAATTACGGCGGTCGTGGGTGTTGTCAAATTCAGTCACGCACCGTGCTAATCAATACTTCAATAATAATTAGTTATTGGTTTTTTTTGGTAACTTAAGCAGTGAATTTTTCTCTTTTCCCCTTTCGATTGCGTTAGCAATAACCTGTATTCACAATAATCTGTTTAATAACGGCGTGGTAAGTTTTTCCATGAGACGTTAAAACGAGTGCTAGATTCCAATTGCAACTCGTATACAAGTGAATCCTAGTAGCAGAAGATTGCCATATAGTAGGAGTTAGGAGTGTTAGGTTAATAATTATAATGTAAACAAAAGCGTGCCCACATTTCTTTTATTTTTTGATTTGATTTCACCATAGATTAGTGGTGGTGGTAGCATTGAAATTTATAGATATGAACAGACCTATGCATTTTGTATTCCCTGTCAATGTCAATCTCTCCCTGAGAATTAAAACATTTTCTCTTCTTATAAACACTCGCTCTCGCTGTGGGGTAATTATCTAGTATTCTCTTCTAATTTGAAAATGAAAGTAATGTCGGTATTAATATTTGATAGAAATGCTAAATTAAACATGTAGGTAGCTTAAAAGTCAAGTCATTATGGGCGCGATCTTGTCTCTGTTATTAGGAATTGAACTATTAAATTTGAACAAATGAATATAATAACACTGTTAAAAAATATGTCAACCAAACCAACGGGAATGAAAACATTAAGCGGCTGACCATCGATGTCGATAAAAACTAACTGTCATGTTCGATAGTCTGTCAGCCGCTTTATGAGTGTACATTGTACAATTTCTTCTCCTATTCCTAATCACCACTGTCTATAATTATGAAATAATTCCTTTAGTTGAAAAAATTGGCTGATAAGGGCGCTCTCACAATAGGAAAACTTAATACTCAAGATTCATAAGATTGTATGAATTTTGGGTTTGACAAAAACAAAAATATTTGCTCGTTGTGTTGGAAATCCTCTAAATTATAAATAAGGTTTTTGCATTGTCACATTGTCCGACTTCCTTAATTTTCTCTAGACGTCACAATCTCAAGCGGCCTGTAAGAGTGTCAACCAAACCAACGGAATGGTCAACCTATAAAACTAAAAACTAATGCAGAGAAAATCGCGGTTCGCGTTTTTCACCTTTTCTTTCATTATTCATCTCTCTTTTCGCTGATTAGGAATATCGTTTGTGTTTCCATAATAGAGCATAACATTTCGGAACTATAACCGAATTCAGTGTTTGGTTTGGAAAATTGTATGTTTGCATCATATTTGCAAATTTTCTAACTGATACTGTAGCTTTACTACCCAACGTGGCCGTTTTTCCTTATTGAAACCGGCTACAAACGTGAGGAATGTGATTCAATTGTAAATCACATTTCTCCGATTTAATTCTTAATTTTAATAAAGGGCCTAGCCCACCTTATTGCCGTGGCGCAAGTCATTCAGGGAGTATTCCCGTGGAATAAGTTTAAATATAAAAATAAATGACTTTTCTCATAGAACCGGAATTCGGCTGCAGGCCTATTTCACAGATTAACCGTTTGGTTTACTCTGTCACCCTAGTAGTTTTTACATTTTCACCTGTTAATCGAACAGTGCTAACAGAAATTTTTTTTGTAGTTTTTTCTGACGTTTAATATGATTTGTTTTTTTACTTATCTAACTAGAATCGCGTTTTGTGAGTTTTTATACTATATCTGTTTTTTGTACGAAAAAACTCATATGGTAAATTTCTCATCGAACCTGAATCCGCCCCCCGGTTAATGTTGATTTTTGTTCCGTTGCAACCATTCACTTCAGAAAATAATTCTTTTCTTATCCATATTGCAAAGTGCTAAAATACAACATTTGCTGTACTCGTCTCTCGTCTTCGCTATAGCTTTAATATACTCACCACTCTACTGTCAACTGTCATTCTCTCTTGTGTTCGCTAGTAGTTCTCTCTCTGTTGTTATCGATTTCCTCCATGGTTCAGAGAAATTTTCTATATTCTGTCTGCGAATGGATAAATTTTCCTTACAAGAATACATAGCTAATAGTCGTCAGTTTAGTAATCGAAGAAAAATCGGCTGCAGGAGGCAGCCACTCAGTGAACAGTGAGCCAGACGACAACCAGACAATAGAATGGTTGAGGGAAGTGGAAATTTTGTCAATTGCCGAAATGATTTGTTAATAATATTCATTTTTAATCTTTGTTAATTGTTTAGAGAGTGCTGTGAAACGGTGCGTAAACTCGCATATTTAAATAAAATTATTTCGTTTATTTCGTGAAAATTGTCAAAAATCTACCGAATTTACAAAACAACCGCAGTGAAATTTTCATTCACACATTGGCTGCGCTCTCGTGCCAGACGAAAAAATACAAAAGGGTGTTGTTTTGGTAGATAGTGGTGTGCATGGAAAACCGGGCAAACCAAAAGAAAATTTCCATGTACAAAAAAAAAGTTAAAGAAAGTGGTGTACACATTTAAAGAAGAAGTTTTTTTTTAATAAGAAAGTGTAAATCTGGTGCAAAAATATTACAACAAAAAAAGTCATCCGATTTGGGAAAATTCAATTGTAAAGTAACAAAATTTTTTTTTCTTGTGGTACGAAATTTCCGTCGAATCGCCTCAGTATTGTCGTCTGTGGAATTTTCTCGTTTAAAATGTTCAATTTCATGAAAAAAGGGGTGGGGGTCACCTCAAGTAGTGAACGGGATCGTGAAAAATCTGATCGAGATGAAAAGGAGAGACGCAAACGCGAAAAGAAACTTCGCAAGGAGTCTAAAGGAGGTGCTGGAATTGGTGGTATATCCGGTGTCGGTGGTGCGTCTGGTGGCGTTTCGGGCAGTATGAGCACAGAGGAGTTACTGCGGCTCGATGAGGTGAGTTTTTGGGGGGGATGTATTTTTGTTGGTTTCTTTTTTTCGGTGGTCATTGGGCAAAAATGTAGAAGAACTTTTTCCCTTCACTCAATTTGAATGGTGTTTTCCTTAAAGATTTTGCTGCACAAGATTTTATTTACTATCAATTGTCTATCAGAGCTCTAGGTATGTGAACTTCTTTCACAAATTAAAAATATATTGGAAGTAAAAATGTAATTACATACAAAACTTGGTAAGGAAATGGAATCACCGTCGATAGGTAATTGATTTTTTTTAAGTTTAATGCCGTTCTACCAGTTTTTATTCAAACTTTCAACAGTTTTCGGATTCGGACAAGACTTACCATGGGTCTGTATCAAGTGCGTCCATGTTTAGAAGTGTGTAATACAGGGTCATCCATTTTATGGCTTTAAAAGTAAACGTATATAAAAGACATAAAAAATTAAATTTTTTGATTCGATATATAGTTTGGACATTGACGTTATGTATTAATAGTATATTACCTACCGAGCACGATAAGCACTTCAGCGAGTAATGTACGCTATTTTTCACATGACCAAAACAATTTATATGCTAAACTGCTCATGCGCAATGCAAAATCTTTTCGACGCCGTGTAATATAATTTGAAGGATTTATGGAACACGACAGCGAGGCCGGCCAAGCCTACGCTGGAAGGATGGCGTAGACCAGGACGCCCAGAGTTATGGATGCCAAACTGGATGACATCGGCTCGAAATCGGGACCGGTGGGGAGACTTTTTGCGGGAAGCCAGGACCGGACCCCGTTTGTAGAGCCAAATATGATGATGATGATGACGATGAGTAAAAGGATTGGTGGACCGGACCCCGGTTGTAGAGCCAAATATGATGATGATGATGACGATGAGTAAAAGGAGTGGTGGACCGGACCTCGGTTGTAGAGCCAAATATGATGATGATGATGACGATGAGTAAAAGGAGTGGTGAAGGCGACAAGTGAGCTAAGGGTCGTGTGAAATTACTATATCATTCGATCTTTTTGAGCTAATTTTTGACCACTTTTTTACGCATACGCATTACGCATTTTACGCCAAAACTTGACGAATGTTATTTTAAGTGCTCTAAAGTTTGAGGTTTATTCACATAAAGCCCGAGTCCTGGAAACTTCTTGCGCAACAAAGCAAAAATATGTCATGTTGTGTGGCTTGTGCCGCCGTCTTGTTGCAACCGAACAACATGTAGTCCAAGTCAAAATCTTCAATCACAAGCCAAAAAAAGGCTGCTATCATACGACCATAGCGTTCTGCATTGAGGGTTACTGACACACCTTCAATGTTTTCGAACAAAATACGGTCCGATGATGCCTCTAACCCATAATGCGCACCACACAGTGAATTTTTGTGGGTCTAATGGCCTCTCTTTAATTATATTGAGAATTTTATTATTATTATTGTTGGTGGGCTGATATGCCTTGTGCACTGTGACCTTTAGATCTATTGTGCATCCCACGTCAAAAAAATCCTATCCAGTGCTCTTTCGAAGTACTGACTATTAGGATAAAAAGCTACCGAAATTAAGTCATTTGCCCAAGAGGATGAGCGAGCGAAATGGTTTCTAGTTAGATCTAAACTATTATTATCGATTCTTGACACTTCTGAAGCATCCAGAAGTCGATTTGCTAACCATAATAGGGGTGTAACACAGTGGTTTATGGCTTTCATAAATTGGTGATCTTTTGTGGTAAGAATAAAAAAATGTCTCTTAGACTCTCTGTCAATTCTTTAACAGATTATTTTGTTTTTGTCATTTAAACGTTTGTAAAAATTGTTCCTAGCCATTGCACACCATTAGGTACTTTGGAGTTTTAATCGATCACAAGCTGATCGCAGTCTTGAAAATCCAATCTAATTCAATACAATAATAATCACGCTTAATTGTTTGAAGGTATAGATGTTTTTTATAGCCTCGTGCTTTCTAAATTGCAGTTGAAAGTACGCATAAATAAGTTGGCGCTTGTGAACGTTCAATTAACAATATCTCATTTTTGTTCTGTAGATCTGTCTAACCGCACTTAAATTTTTGAAGGAATTATCTTTTAATGTAAGATGTAATTTCAATATTGTACACGTACACGTATTCAAGATGACATCGTCAACATTGTACAATTTTCATTAGATGTAACTTTTTCCTATATACTACATCGTTTTAAAGATAATGTCTGGAATTTATTACAAAACTTAACCTGCACACTACTATTGCAGTGTGTTGTCATCAAGTCGGAATTTACCTTACTATCACTTTTCAGCACTTTAAAGTCGTTAAAGTTACAAATTAAAATTTAACACAATTTGGTGCTTCGGATTCAAATTTCAACTTATTTTTCACGACCTTTTTCTTTCGTAAGAATTGTTTTGCCTTTATTTTTTAAGATTAAGTGAGTTTCTTTATAACCATTGCCACAATTCGTCCGCTAAAAAGAAATTCCGCAAATATTTTTACTATGACGGAAAAATTCATTGTATAGTCGACCTGTAAACACTGACCCGTTTTTTTCTGTGCTGGTCAGCATGATTTGCATGCTGTGCTGAATGCTTTAGTCGTTTACCTTTTTGTTTGTTAGTTTGTTTACTCCATCCATTTAGTTCTCAGCTGTATCGATGTACAACAACATTAATGAATGACTCAACGAACCGGTTTTTGTTTATTTTTAAATGTTCATATGGCGTAAGTTTAGTTCTGTGTCCCCAATGCAGTAACTTACTCTACGGATTTATCTAGACTCGTGTCAGACGTTGTCATTCTATTGGTAATCGGTATTGCAAAAAAAAAGATATTGCACAGATCCATTATGCAATGCTATTTATTCAGTTATCATGTTATATTTATTGGAGAATAAAACTGGTTCCATAAGTATGTTTGACTTTTAAATGGATACTTTCAAACTGTTGACAATCAACAATTTGTTAAATGCAAAGTTCTTTCTATTCCCGTTGATAATGTTCACATTTGGTACAAGAAAAGGTTTTGACAATATGTTCAGCTGAACGGGGTAATATTTTCTTTCGTTTCATTTAAACGAAAACTGTTCTTTTTCAATAATTTTGCAAGCAGCTGAAGGTTTATAAAAAGTATACATATAATTTAATATAAAAAATATAAACGGTTTCAAGTACACACCTTTTTTGTCTATGTGTATATAATTTCCTTGTTATAATAATAATAATTGTCGTTATCGTACAGCTTTGGCAAATATCTCATATTTTTGACTAGCTTTTCCCGGGCGCTCAGCCTCCCGCACACATAAATCCCCGCCTTGCCTTCACTTCCACGGGAGGGGTATACTATTGCCTAAAACTAAACAAAGCGCCACCTATCGGATTGTATTCGATTATTTGGTATAAAAATCTACAGTAAGGGTTTATCTCTAATGTTGACAGCATTTATCGGGGATTTAAGAAAAGCTTACTTTGGGGCACTCTGACCCATGTTAACGACAATTGTTCTGTTAATACTAATGTTAGAAACTTCGTTTAGAACTTTATTTTTAGAAGAAATACTAGCGTTTGTAGCTGCGTTTAAATAAAGTGGTTATCTTATTTGAGTCTTCAGATATCCAACTTCTACCCATGTTCCAGTTTCTTGCCCATGCTAATTTTTAACTTTGAGGTAAATTTTCCCCAGAAAATGTGTAATACATAAATGCGGTCGTTTTTCAAATAAATATCAAATCTATCCAAAAGCTCTGAATAATATTCGCCGGTGATCTTTTTACCCTTTTCAAGATATTCGGTGTAATCGATGGGACCGCGTGCATCGCAAAAAACTGTGACCATGACCTTGTTGGCCGACAGACTCACCTAGGCCACCTTTGATGTAAGTTCACCTGGAAAACCCCACTTTCTTTGGTCTTGGTCTTCGTTATGTTGTGATGGATCCATGTTTCGTTTACGGTTATGAAACGGCGCAAAAAATCGTTTGGATTGCGGCTGAACATTGCACACAAATGGAACACTCCTTTGAAATTCAGCACACAAAATTCACTTTTTTCTATTTTCGTTAAAATTCACGAGGCTTGCTCAAAATTTGTCAGTAGTCTATTAATAGATGGCAGTTGACGAGAGCAGTGTTGTATGTGAAGATATTGCGCGGGAAATTCCAAAAGTCACTTACTTATAAAACTGCCCTCGTACCATAAAAAAAAACATTTCATTCAATATGACAACAGATCGATATTTCAACCTCCGTCTCTAAGGTGTCGACAAATATATCTCAACCAGATCCAGGGTACACAGATACAAGTAATATACTCGTACTTTATAAAATATCCAAAAATAACGCAAAAAGGGATGAAAGTGCTGACAATAAAATAACTCCCCTTACTTCCGAAAATTGACCAAAATAGTAACAATAGGAAGTACAGATGAAAACATCTACGTGAACAAACCAAACAACAAACCCTCACATGTGTTGTAAAGGAAGCAATTACTGCTATACATTCAGTACCACTGAGGGAATTAAGTCGAAACCCTGGAACATTAGCCTGAAATACTCACTCAAATCAAATTCTAAAAGAGAAAGTTATAAAATTTTCCATGTTTTGTGTTACTTTTTATTTAATCTATTGACATGATTTAAACTTAAATTAACTTTATTTCTAACTTTTATTAGGTTGAAAAGAATGTCTTGTCTTCTATTGAAATTGTAGAAATTCAACTGCCAAGAAGAGCCCTGATTTCTATTTATTCGCTTAGAGTTACTACTCTGGTGGTCAAATCATTGTCAGTTTTAATTTTGTCAAGCAAAATAACACCTACGTCCAATTCGGTACAAGTGTGTCGTTAGTTAGACACTAGAAAAACTCGTTTCTAATTCTATAGGCACACATACACACTTATACAAATATCTTCAACTGCATATCCGTTTACATTCGAGAGTTGAAGTTTTATTTTTTCTAAAACGGTTTTCAGTAAAAATTGTCATCATTTATTTTATAAAATATCGCCTAACCCTACGGCAGAAAATTGTTAATGAGGTATGCGATATCCATACTTGTAAATGTGTTTTGATAAGCAAATGAAGCGCATGCTACTTGACACTATTTTTTGAAGAAAATTCCATTGCCAATTTCTATAAACGTATTCTTTGTTCTGTTGTTGTTTGTTTGTTTAATCTTACAAGGTAGAAAAAGCAAACAAAAAAAAACTGAAAAAGCGACCCAAATAATTATTGTCAGAGTGCAATGAGAACAGTGAATCAGATCGTGAAAGTCGTTTGATGTACAAAGCGTCTGCCCATTTTTGAAATGCAATTTGAAACATTGTATTTATCGCATATAATTAATTATTCAATAGGAAAAATGTAAGTAACGCTGGTACAGTTTTTAAAAAAGAAGGATTTCCCGACATCCTACGAACGTTTTCTATTAATATAGGTATCCCTAAAGCTGTACGATAAGCCGGTAATTTTATATTCAAAATTTCTTCTTATATAATTATATATGTAGACATCTAACAAATCCCAATCCATTCTGGCCATTCAATTCCTTGGACCAGCGATTGATCATAGCCCGTCTATATGAAGCTTTGTTATAGACTTCAAAAATATGTTCCATTAAAAGAGCTGATTGCATTCGTTTCAGTTAACAAGTCTCGTCAGTCTTATGTTGTAGCTAATAACAATAATAAAAAAACAGCCCATAAAAATTTACATTTTTCTTGTAAATCTAAACGGAGAAAAGAAAATCGGGAACATTTTTTAAAAAAACGTGTATAGCAGTCCCCCGACCCCGTGGCACGATCACTATCAAATTTTTACAAAAAGTGTTGTCAATCGGAGATTCACATGTTTATAAAATTTTAAGAAAACTGGGGATTTTTTTTTATAAAATTTGTTTGGGTGACACCGGGGCTCGATCACTTCCAAATTTTTACAAAAAGTTTTTTTCAGCTGAGATACACATGCGTATAAAGTTTTAAGAAAATCGGGTACTTTTTTTTATAAAATTTGTATGGGCCGATCACTACCGAATTTTTACAAAAAATGTTGTCAATCGGAAATACACATCTATATATATAAAAGTGAAACTTTGTATGTATGTATGTATGTATGTCCGCTATGGACTGCCAAACCCTTCAACCGATCGCGTTCTAACTTTGCATATGGGTTTTCTACCATAATTGGCACTTAATAGGCATATTTTTAAAGTGGTCAGACTCCTAGGTCAAGGGGTCACCATACGAATTTTTTTTTATTGTTTTTACAAATTGCATGTTTTTATGAATCGATCGCGTTCTAACTTTGCATATGGGTTTTCTACCATAATAGGCGCTTAATAGGCATATTTTGAAATTGGTCAGACTCCTAAGTCAAAGGGTTTTTTTTTGTTTCTACAAATTGCATGTTTTTATGAACCAATCGCGTTCAAACTTATTCTATAGATTTCTGGGCTGGTGAGGTGGTTAGTTGGTGGGTTGGTCAGTTGGTGCGAGTTCAGTGGGTGGGGGTGGTCTGTGAGTGGGTGGTCATCTGAGGTCCGTGCGCTGGGGGTCAGTGTGCGGGAGGTCATTGGGTGTAGTGTCAGTGGGCGGGTGTTAACTTGGTGGTGGTCAGTGGGATGGGGCAGCCGGCCGACAGACCGATGAGGTCCAAGGCCTAGCTTCTCACGACCATTTGTGTTGTGCGTGTTATATTTTTGCACACAAATGAAAGAGACCTACAATTTAATGCTGTATCCGAAAAGCGAATTGAGTAGCTTTCCGTGACAATTATTACTGTTGGACATTTGTCAGACATTCGCGAAAGGTGAGATTGTGAAAACTTTTTTTTTGTGTTTCTAGTATTCGAACCTCGCACGCCGAAGTTCAATGCACTAACCCTAGTGCCACGGCGCCTGATAGAACTCACAAATATCAGTTATCGTCATCGGCTTTTCGGATAATTGTAGAGAGTGCCAAACCATCAGACAAATCGTTTAAAAGTATTCGAAATAAAAATGGTCAAAGATTGGTCTCCTGAGGAAAACCTGGTTTCGAAGTGATCAACAATAATTCAACTAATGCGTTTGCGTGCGCAAGTTAAATTAAGTAAAGCATTTATAATTAGAACCGAAACGTTTTTAGATTTTGAAGATGCGTTGTGAAGGTGCGCTTTAGTTGATGAAATGCTTTTGAAAAATCCATTTATCCAAATTCAGTTTTATGTCTTCGTTGTGCTAATGTCAACTAACACGGCTCACAAATAGATTGATGAACAAAATCCTTACATGTGCGTCGGAAATTAAATTGAGTAAAATCACTGTATTTATGAGCAAGGTTATTTATGAGCAAGGTTATTAGCTGAAATCTGCAACGCAGAGAACTGGGGAACTAATCTGTGCTAATCTAAGCAATCTTACATCTCTAAGTTTAGTTGAAGCGTACAAAAGGTCTTTGAATGATTACGTTCTACGTCGAAATAAGAAGAAAAAATTTCAAATGAAATTCAAACGTGTGGTTGCCTTGAATTTGGCCGAAAAATACAAAAAAAAACCATTGCTTGCGTGCTCCAGTATTTACGTGTGAACAAAATATTAGTGTATCGAACTATTAAAAGCGTTACTATGATACTGGTAGCATTGCAAAACTCAATGGAGCAGGTCAAACAAAAACAGCAAAATCACCGGAAATGGTTCAAAAGGTGAAGGCTTAAATTAGATTTCTTTGAATTGTAATAGCGCAACAAATTTGGCTAAAAATCTAAGCGTGTCCAAATCAAGTGTAGGGTGCATATTTAAAAATTAAAAAAAATCCTTACAATTTAAAAAAAAGTAACGGATTTTACAGCTGGTTCCCAACGGCAGTTGAATCTTTAACGATCAAAATCAAAATCACGGAAAACCTTGCACGCAAGTTGTGACTTCAAAAATTTGGAATTTTTGATGGCAATATTTTTACTGTTCAACAATATGTAAACAATCAAAATGATCGAGTCTGTTTGAAGGGCAAGTACAGCCACAATTTAGACAACAGAGTTGCTACATGTAAATTAGTGCCCTGCTTCGATTTGGGCTGCTGTTAGTGCAAATTTATGATGAAGCGTTAGTTGTCTCAGGGAAATACCTTAGATACGATTTGGGAGGTTATGCAAAATGCCTTCTCAAACAGAAAAGGTAAACAAAAGCGGTCTGGGTGTTAACCAAGAACCAGACAGAGCTAGTCCTTTTCACTGAGATACATAAAATCCCAACAGTTGCGCCACCAACCTTGATTGGTACCTGATTAGTTTGTGCTGGTCACGTAAGATTTTTTGGTACTATTTGGACAGGAAACAAAGCTGGAAATCTAACATTAGGAAACGAGTAAATAAGGCGAATATTGCTTTGTACTCATATAGAAAGCCATTAGTAGGAAATGGGGTTTGAAACCAGAGCTGGAATACTGGCTTTACATAGCGTGATTAACACAAATGTACGGGGTAAGCGTATGCTTAACTACGCTAATCTCCCTACAAAGACGTGACCTAAAAACGGTTGTGGGTATACTAACAGACACTGCCTTCGCGGAAAACGCGCGAAAAGGATGGGTATCGAACACAATGACTTCAGCAAAAGCTGCATGGACGAGAAGGAAGAGGAGACAATAGAATATCTTCTTTGCTCCTGTCCGGCATTAGTATAAAGAAGACACAAATACTTGGGTAAAAGTTTAATAAATAACCTCTCAGATTTCCCAGTGTTCTGTCCCACTGGGAAAGTGTCCCCGGGCTTAGGCAATTCAAACAATTAACCAAACAATTAATCATTTTTCCTACAAGGAAACCGTTAATTTTAATATGGATAACATTAGGGGGCTTGTGAGCATTCTAACAGGTAATTGTGGCTTGCGCAGTCACCTTAACAAAATTGGTGTAGACTCAGAGACAAAGACTTATAGAGGAGTCAGCAATTGTACCAATTAAAGATGTTAAATGATGCGGCGTTGATTCCTTGGGCGCACAAACAATTCGGTGTCAACCGCTGGACATTCCAAAAGGACTCGGCACCGTTCCATCAAGCTGGTTTAATATAACAATTTTTGCAAAATCAAGGTTCATTTTTTCGCAACTCACCAAATAAAAATTTAAATTTTTCTTGCAAACTCTCTAATCGGATATACGAGTACATATCTGTATAAAATTTTAAGAAAATCGGGTACTTTTTTTTATAAAATTTGTATGAGAGCCTCCCGACCCCGCAGCCCGATAACTTACAAATGCCAAACTTGAACAGTTTTTCATGTTTTCTAAACATTATTTAAAAAAAACAAAACTTAAGCATTTTCAGTTGGTAACTTTGAGTGAAGATGCCATTTTGACGAAAGAAATAATATTTTTACACAATTTATTGTTTGCTAACTATGCAGTAATCTGTTTAAAAAGATTTTTGAAAGTTATTAATTAAAAATTTGTGGATCATTTGGGGTCCAATGCATTTCCAATATGCATACATGTATAAATCTTTATAAACTCGTACCTTTCACAATTACTTTTTGCGCTGAACAATTACCTACTGCTTTTGTATTATTCGAGTTTATCGCTCTTATCGTATTCTTGTCGTTCTCGTTCCAATTACGTTTCTTGCACTATACGCTACATATTACCTTTGCCGCAAAAAGAGAAGACATTTAAGACATTTTTGTTTTTAAATTCTCTATATTAACTTCACTTGCCCGTGGGTCGTCGGTCGTCGGTCGGTCGTCGGTCGGTCGTCGGTCGGTCGTCGGTCGGTCGTCGGTCGGTCGTCGGTCGGTCGTCTGTCGTGGATTCTTGCGATCAATTTTTAACCCACTTCCCATGGCCCGATTTTATTGAAATTTTGCACACTTGCGTATTTCCGGAGACAACACTTTCTATTAAATTTTGAGGCCCCTCGGGCTGCGGGGTCGGGGGGCTCCCAAACAAAAATTTTAAAAAATTTACCCGATTTTCTTCAAATTTTACACACATGTGTATACCCAATAAACAATACTTTTTCAAAAATTTGGTAGTGATCGGGTCCCGGGTTCGGCCGCAAGGCCCTTATACATTTTTTAAATATCTGTACTGGCATCAGATATTCGTCGCCCTTTATGGACTGTCTGCGGTGTGTGCTGCGCAGTCGGCTGCGCTGCATGGTTTTGGTGGTGGTGGAGAGAGAGAGAGAGAAATCTTAGCGCACGCACAAATGAACCCAGCAAATGAAACGAGACATACATGTTTTATGCTTACTTCAACTTACATTTAAATTATATACTGAATTGTATTTTTATTGATGTTGTTTTTTTGTTGTCGATATCAACTTACAGATAGAACAACAAGTTTTCACAATATTCTGTCATATGGCGTTTTCATAAATTAGTTCAGAGCAGTAAAAGAGTTCTCAAGATAAATGTTCGTGTTTCTTATTTGCTCAGAGTATGAGCGTGCTCTAAGTGCTCAGAATAAAATGATCTGAGCTTTTTCAATTTTAACATCTGATGTCAAATGTTTGTTTCGATGATTTTCTTCTACAATAAAAAAAAATGGCCCAGGATCGAGGGGCTCCCATATCAATTTCTGCGATTAGAGAATTTAGATGAAAAATTTTAATTTTTATTGGTTGTTTTTTTTTACAGATAAAACAGAGAAGAACTTCCGCTTAAAAGGAGCATCGCGAGCCGTAGTTCTTAATTCTTATTTTGTGTTTTGTTCACAATTTTCAACTCATTTAGCTCAGTGACAGAAGCAATGACAGAAATTAAATACTTGTCACGCCTGTGTCTGAGAGTGGCGAGTTGTCGAACTGGAATATTTATATATGAATCACCAAGAATTTATTTCTTAATTTCACTTCTACACCGGTGGCAAATTGTACTTTCACGCGTACAAATCAAAACAACGTTAAAATTGGTTTGGAAATTCAATAGATTCGCCTTAAACGGAACAAATTCAGGTTTTTATTCCTCGATACACTAAACCCTCCACATACGCGAAGGATGCCGCGTAAGTCGAAATCGCGTATGTCGAGACTAGAGAATGTATGCAAATTCAGAGATGTGTTCCAAAGTAACCAAAATTAATTATAAATATTTTATATCATGCTTTTTAGATAAGTAAACGTATAACATCAATTAAAAAACAATAAAAAAAATTATGAATTTGAAGCACCAGCTTGGTTATCATCCATCAACAACATGTTTAAAGAACTTAAAAATGCTTGCTTGTGTTATTGCTCTTTTTCAGTTTGTATGGAGCAATCGAGTTTAGAAAACCTGCTATGCTGGTAGAACTCCTCTCCAAATTAAAATCAATCGATTCTATAAGTGGCTTTATTTATTTTCGACATCAATTTGTGTGTGTAGTGTATGATGCTCAGTTCGCCAACTTCTTCACTTGGATCTGAGTTATCTTCAGTTGCAAATTCCAAAAATATCAATAGCTCACTATAGAGGGCTTGTAGGAGCTCGTTGATAGCAGTAAGCTCCAGGACTTTGAAACCGTCCACTCCAATCCGTCTTCTAAGTAAAAGCAAGTTTTCTGCACTGCATCGACATTCTCTCCTACACTCTTTGGACATCATGGTATCCAATATTTTATATCAAATTTTTATATCACACCAGAATGGTTTGATGTTATATTATAATTAAAATAATTGAAAAAAAAATTGTGGACTTTCATTACATATATAAAATGACGCCAGGACATAAGCCCCAATATTTACTTTTGGGACTTATACCCACTTAAATGAGACGTAAGTCCCAAATCAAATTAATGACTTCTGTCCCAACCGATCGGGACATAAGTGAAAAAAAAAATGTTGCCGAAGATGGGACATTGTCCCAAATTTTCGGAGAGAATAATTAAAGAAAAATTTCTGGACTTTCATTGCATACATAAAATGGCGCAGGGACATAAGTCTCCGGTATATAAGTCCAAATATTTACTTTTGGGACTTATGACCCACTTAAATGGGACATAAGTCCCAAATCGAATTAGGAACTTGTGTCCCAACCGATCGGGACATATTTTGCAACTGGGAGACGTACTCGTACTATGCTAATTTTTTAGTTTTTTGTGTAAATGGAGACACATACAGTAGACAGGAATAAGAATAAGAATTCATTTTAAGTTTATTTTAAGTTTGCGCAGAATTTTAATGGACCGCGTATAAGAACCGCGTATGTGGGGGAAAGTTCGTAAAAATTAAATCGCGTATAAGAGAAATCGCGTGTGCTGAGTTTGCGTATGTGGAGGGTTAGGTTTATATGGTTTTTTAATTTGAATTTGGATCTAAATGCAAATGATTATCTACAGTTTTTTAAACAATTTTCTTCGTTTAGCATTTTATATAATTTTTACGATTGCAAGTGCGACCTTTTGATACTGCTGAACTAAAATCACTCAGAAGCTCAGAGTATTATTTAGAGCTTCCTTTCAACATATTGTTTAAGTCACCACAGGATAGATATGACGGTTTTGCCTGAATTGGAATTTTATAGAAGCATTTTTATATGAAATATCTAAAATATCACATTGTCGGATTAATAGTTCTAGAAACATTTCAGTAAATAATCAACCATTAATTTTGAACGAATGGAATGTGGATAAATTGGGTGAACACAATCACCAAATATACCATGCACCACAGATAGTTAAGATGTAGATAGTGTGCTCGTACGTCATAGTTTCGCTGTTTTTTGAAAAGAAAATATGATGAAAAGTCTCATAATTTGAAAGCTAAAGTTGCTAATGCTAATTCTAATTTTGTAAGGATATTAATTCAATTGCAATAGTGTTGGACATTCGTAATTATTATTACACTATATATTAGAAACATTGTTATTCAATTCAGTCTTTGGACACAAGGAAGTTCAAATTGAGTACTAAGAAATTATTTTTGGTATGCGTCATTTTCAACTAAATTTTTAATTCATAGTACCATTAAGCAGGTTAGGAAAAAAAAGATAGTTCTGTCACCCACCCATCCATAAAGAATAAACCAACTGGAAACACCCATTCACTTAACGCAGTCTACCTACATTTTTGGCAAAGGTAGAAATATACTGGATTTTTTATTAAATCCGCAGCTTTGTTTGTCGTAGTCACTGAAAAACTTACCTAATTAATATTCCAGACGTACCTACATAGATAACTACCGCCTGATTCTGACTGAACATTGAAGGCCTATCCCGGGCAGCCAGCGAGTGTACAAACTTAGTTGAGCTGGGAGAACAAGAGTGGCAGATGGAAAAGTTACCGTTGTAAACTATTTCAGAATATTAAACATTGGATTTTTCGTTAGCTCTTTTTATTGTTCATAATTCCAAACAAATTTCTATCAACTAAGAGTTCGGCAAAGCGATCAATTACATTCATTTTACTGTTATAATGGCTTAAACAGTATAGTTATTTTGGTCATGTTACAGAGCACAGAAATATTACTAAATTCCAATTCTAATCAATTTTCATTGCTTGTCCATAGTCTGTCTATTATAGAAAAGAAAAAATTGGCAACAATGCGTTTTAAGAGTAATCCGTTTATTTCCACAGTCAACACTTAAGATAGATACGTCCTAATCTATATAAATAAAAATTAAATGCTGTTCGTTGGTAAGCGCATCACATGAGAACGGCTGGACCGATTTAGCTTCTTTTTAAAAATGTTCGTGATAGTCTGAATAAGGGTTTGACTAAAAAAGAAAAGTTGCCCGGAAAATGGGAAAATTAGGGAAAATCTGGAAGTGCATTTTTCCATGGGACTCGCGACCGCAACTTACGATTCGATTTTTTTCGATTCGATTTTTTTTGCCGATATTAGTGTGAATTCTCTAGTTTTCTGGGTGGCTGAAGTGGTCGATTGCGGTGGGAGTTCAGTGGGCAGGGGGTCAGTTGACGGGAGGTCCGTGCGTTGAGGGTCAGTGGGATGGGGTAGCAAGGAAACGCTGGGTATTTCCGCTAGTTTACAATAAATGAGACAGAGCGAGTAGCTTAAAACGCTGGTAGTATGCCTCTTAGCCGCGTTTGAGAGGAAAATCCTACGGAGAATTGTTGGCAGTTGTAAAAAGGACGATATCGGATAATGAGATCTGCGAGCGTTTTTGCCATGTCGATATCCTGAAAAGAAATACGGTCGGTAGGCTCCGCTGGACAGGGCAACTAACTCGCATAAGCGAAGTAATCCTGCTCGAAGAGTGGGACACGTTAGTGAGGCATATGCTAGAATGATGGCATCGAGGGATGTCAAACTGGATGACATCTTCTCGAAATCGGGATCGTGATCTATAACTATTCTATAATCGTCCTATAATCACATTTCATTATCATTCAATAATCAACATACAGTTTTATAATTACCATATAAGTATCCAATAATCCGTAAATAATTCTAAAATCACCCTATAACAATTCCATAATCGTGCTATATTCCTAAAATCTAGCCATCATAATCTCATGATCATCCTTTAATTATCAAATCATTTTATTATCATTATAGAAAAAAGATTCGTCAAACGTGACGATTTAAAATGACGATCCAAAACGTGACGTAGCTCAAAAAGTTTACTTTCAACACGCCTAATGAAGCTTCAGTTCATTAAATCTTTATGCAAAAATGTTTCACCCTGCATCTGACCACATTTAAAGTCCAACGCTCTTAAAAGAAACCTCTAGGAGCGGCTTCAAAAATGAAATTAACATCTATCACAGTCATGTAATGCACTTTATTTTTTTCGTTCGTCATGGCTCATTCTGCAAATGAATTTAATGTGTTACGAAAGGTTATAAAACGTCCGAGACCTGCCTAAAGCTATGTGGTCATGCGAAATCGCGTGACGTTTTCTCAAATTAACTTATTCGCACCTCATTTGGTATTCGGTATTCGGTATACCATTAACACCCCCTCACTCCATACTTATTAATGTAAACGTAAATTGTTAAGTTTCTTCCATTTCATCTGGTTGCTTATTTTATACAGTTGTTTTTCTGACATGTACATATGTGGTATTTTAAGCAATTATAATAGTTATTGTTATTTTTATTGTTCTAACTTTTTTGTTACTACTTTTGCACTTTTTCTTGGCCGTCTCATTGATGAAACAAGGTTATTGCCTTGCACTCTTTCCCTTGGTTTTGATTTTCTTTATGCACAATAGTTTTCTCATTGAAGCTCACAAATTGCTGAAGGGGGTCCAAAACCCCTTTACCATGAACTAATCCAATTAAGAAAAAGAAAAACAAATAAAACTCCTCATACGATGATCAAATGTAGCGAGAAGTTTTCCCATTAGTGTTGCTCTTAAAGAGGAATATCACGAGGTGTGTATGAGATTCAAGTATTGGTTTTACACTTTTACTTTTTACTTAACGCTGATGTGGTTTATTAATTTTAATATTTATGTAAATATTTATAATCGAAATGCATCTGAAATTCAGCTTTAGCTTTGAAGGCAAATAAATCGCACAGAGTTTAGGAGCAGTGATAAATTATTATATTTTGGCGTCGAGTTTTCTTAGTGTTTTCTATTTGGATATTGGAGTAAGTAAAATATCTTCATCTATGATATGTTTTAAAACGCTCACTGGTAACACTATTTCTTTTGGTTGCCTTAAGTACTATTATCATTATCATATTTGGATCTACAATCGGGGTCCTGGTGCATACCGCAAAAAATCTCTCCACCGGTACTAATTTCGAGGCAGTGTCATTCAGTTTTGGATCCCTAAACTCTGGGCGTCCTGGTCTACGCCATACTTCCAGCGTAGGCTTGGCCGGCCTCGTTGTCGTGTCCCATAAATTCTACCCCGCAAAGGAGTTTCCGAGCAGGATCCTCTTCGTTTATGCAAGCTTAGTGTCCCGACCACCGGAGCCTACAGAGTTTAACTTCTTCACTTTGTCGATGATCTCATCACTCTAGAGTCTCCGAATTCGTCCTTCCTCACATACGAGGCCAACAATTCTCCGTAAGACTTTCCTCTTGAAAGCGGTTAAGAGGTCAGAATGATTTTTGCTGCACCCAAGTCTCGGACCCATGTGTAAGTATTGGTATGACCATTGCCTTATACACCAGCGGCTTTGATGTTATGATTAAGTTTCTGGATTTAAAGAGTCAGACTAAAGTAGGCTATGTTTGCTTTTAACAACCGTGCTCGCTTTTCACAACCTTGCGCGTATTTCTGGTTCCATTCTCTTATCGGCTGCTTCAATTGATCGGAAATAGTTAAAGGATTGCTTTAAATTCGCGTTCTACTATTATTTAATTTAATTCTGCTCCCAGTAAGTACTGTTAATTACACACAAATCTAAAATACCTAGCACAGACGCTAAATATCTCAACGTGATTCTAGATAGAAAACTGAGCTGGAAGTCCAAAATAGTATTTAGGGCTACAAAAAAACAACCCATAAAAATTAAAGGTACCAATACTTGAAGCTGCAATACCACTGGAACTGATAGTAATGCTATCAACTGTCTTAAATACTGGTGGTGCTGCAGTTGATTTTAATATAAAACAATTAATTGTTGCAATGCACAGCAATATAAATATTTTTATTGAAAACACTAATTAAATATATATTTAATATATATTTAATACTAAAGGACGAGTATGTCGGTCCGGTCACACCACACAGCACAACTTTTTCTTTATATTTTATTTCTTCTTTTCTTGCTGTCGGATGACACCGCATGCCAAAGTAGAACGAGTTATCGTTATTGGGTCTGTTCGTTTTTGTGTTCATATCATTTTTTGTTCACTTGATTTGCGTGTTCATTCTCCAATAACTAAAAGTATACTGAATTCCACTATAAATACTGAAAAATAAAAACACATGCGAAGCACTGCAACCCAATAAAAAACAACAAAGCCAAGAAGCGCAGCAGCAGTCATTGTAGTATGACATGATCGGATGCTGCTATATGAAAAAAAAAATTGTATGGGAGCCCCCCGACCCCGTGGCCGGATCACTCTCAAATTTTAATAGAAAATATTGTCATGGGAAATACACATGTGTGCAAAGTTTGAATAAAATCGGGCTGTAGAAAGTGGGTTAAAAATTTATCACAAGATTCTATCACCCAGCCAGCCAGCCAGTCACGGGCACGCAAAGTTAATATAGAGAATTTAAAAAAGCATGTGTTGGTCTATATGATTGTAACAAAACCTTTGGTAAGAAATGAGGCCTGCATCCGAGGATGGCTCTTTGGCTATACTCGGCGGTCGTACCCCCTATTTTCTCCTATGAAGCGCTAGGCCGGCGATTAACAAAAAGTACAATGCCAGCAAGATCAGCAACTGTTGGTATAACTGGAGCACTACGGAACTGCTATACCGATGCTCTCAACATAATTCTACAATAATCTGGTCTATTTATTAAATACGTTGCGGCGTGCAGCGCAATTCGTCTCAGGAAATCTGAGTGGTTTGTTGCCAAACCGTACGGACACTGCAATTGTTACCAAAGGACACCATCCTTAACTGACTACTGCACTTCAGTCCTAGCTTTTGCCGTAGACTAGAGAAAGTTCGAAGGACGGATAGTATTAGGGCTTTTTGACCGACGGATCCAAGATGAGTAATCGAGTCTTCTCAGAAAACAAAATCATTCAAGGTCCTACAAGCTGCCCGATTCTGCTAGCATCTTTCAGCGGAGGTCCTAGCGATAAGGACGGCATGCATAGGACTTTCTTACAGTACCGCTTAAACTGGAGCGGTTGGCGTATGCCTAGATAGCCAATCTGCAATTACTGCGACTAGCAACAACTCAAAATTTGTCAGGCAGTGCCAAGCTGAATTGGCTTAGGTAAGCTAAAGCATAGACGTAACCCTAGGTTGGGTGCCGGGGCACAGCGACATTGACGGCAATGAGAAAGCGTAAGTTTTTTTTTATAATGTACACACGTAAAAGGGATTTGCACCCTTTAATGCTTAGCACAGCGTGAGCTGTTATCCGTTCTGTACTGGCAAAGAAGGGCGTAACATTGACAACGACTACATGGAGAGAGTCTCCTGTCCATTAGGCTCCGTCAGCGAACGCTTTCTCAGCTTCATTACCACCAAAGCACAGCTAAGGTGGAATGACTTGACCAACTACTCTACAATAAAAATAAATTTACCGAGCTGATCTACAGATCACAGAAAGGTATTTCCAGAGTCGCTGCTATAATCAGTGGCCATTAGCCCGTGGGCATTCATGCAGCCAAACTGGGAATCCCGCATAATATATTTTGCAAAAGCTGTAGGGATGTTAATGAAAAAGAAACTATCATTCACTATTTCTGCAAATGCCCAACCCTGGCTGGTTTCCGATTCCAGAAATTGAGCAAACCTTTCTTTGCCGACCTAAGGGAGCTTTTGGAGCCGCAGAACAGTGATCTGATCTCGTACCTATATGTTACAGGTTGGTTATAATTAATTTTACCTATCACGACCTGTGGTTCCAACACAGTGCACTCTAGCGCTTTTTAAGGCCCTACGGCGGCTTGGAGCACCTCATGTCTATGAACTACAAAGCTGTCGCCTACTTATAGAAAACCATCTCGTCATCGGGTTCTGTCCTAGTACCTCAGAGTTAACGAGTTTTACAATTGATGTAACTGAACTCAAATTGCAAAAGTTTCATAACATGCTCTCCCCGGAAATTTCCAGATGCGGATGAATGAATAAAACGCAAATTTTCCTGTAATTAATAAAAGTAACCATATATGTAATTGATTTGATTACTTGTTAGAAAGCGTTAATAATTTGTCTGAATAACGCCTACCTCAAACTATACGAACCGCAAACAGGGTTGGATGTACGTGCACACGCATCACTCGTAAAAACATTTAACACCAAATAACAAAAAATCATCATGGCATCTAGAATTGCATCCCCACCCATCGTTGTGTATCGCGTCATAATTACACGTATCATTTTCTCTCCTCTCCAGCAATGTTATTAAAAGTTGCGGTGTGACGGTGTTAATCTGATACATTTTGCCCGGCGCAATGCCAAAAGGTTCAACATACTCTCGCACATACACCCGTAGTTCATTAAAAAAAATCTGCGTTGAATTTATCAAATAGATGTCATTAGACGTGATGCAGATAAATTGTGAAACTGATGCGATAAGAGATTCCCATATGCAGTTGAGAGAATCTCTGAGTCTCGACTACACGTTGATGAGTGTTTATCGGATTATTCCGTCGGAGATTTTACTTAAAAGTTGTTACATTCATACTTAAACAATATCATTTGCGAACTGCAATTGCAGAGATATATTCTGCTAGCCACTTTGGTGCTGGCAGCCTGAGGCTTGACTGCACTAATTACACTGTAAGTTTATGAGTGCTCTACTACGTAGTTGGGCTCGCACAGCACTTTAAATATTAATTATATGCTCGATCCGTAGCTCTCATAGGTAAAACATAAGTAAAAACATTTCCGGCAATGCAAATTAACAATTGTATGAAATTAAGTTTTTCTTTTTAAATTTTCTTTCTAAAATTTCTTTTTCTTTTTAAATAATACGATAGAAGTATATTTTTTACTCTTTTAAATAATTATTTTTATAATTTGATAATGACGATGATGCTATACAAAAGTTCAGGATATGTGTGAAAGGTCCTAGAATCGCTGCGATAATCAATTTGGAAAATGTTTTGGATGTGGAAATGCCTTCATAGGACCCACAAGGGGGTATAGGACATAAAGAAAGAAAGAAAGCATAGCCAAGGTGGAGTAAGTTGACCAGTTGCACCAAGTCGAGGGCGATGTGACCTTGATATAATAAAAACAAATACACCGAGCTGATCTCCAGATCTCGGAAAGATATTTCCAGAGTGGTTGCCATAATCACGGGCCACTGGCCGGTGAGCAGCCAAGATGGGAATTACTCACAATACCTTTTGAAGGAGTTGTATGGATTTGAATAGGAAAAAAACTCTCAATCATTTTCTTTGCAGTGTCCGGCCCTTGCGGTTGTGGCTCTTGATTCCCAAACTTGAGTAATCCCTTCTTTTCCGAGCTGAAGGAGCTTTCAAAGTACGGCATCAGCGCGTTATATCCAACCTGTACCTCAATACTACAGGTGGGATATAACTATACACAACCATCTTTCTTTCATTACATCTCCTGAGGACTGGGGTAGCAAAACGGCGCACTAAAGCGCTATTTGAGAGGAATGCTATGTTGACTTTAGTGTATAGAGCTATCATGGTTTTTAGGAACGAGGAGAAAACTTTAAACGCGGTACTCAACAACGGTATACACATTTGTAATACCTCCTTTCTTATGTACTCGTTCGTATAGGCCATAGGAGGCCAGTATTCTAGCAGCGGTTGTTACTTCCATTTTGGCTTAGTGAATACTCAATTAGTTCAATAATTGCTTCGTGTATGTTTATATTTTTAGTAAACTTTCTTGCTTGTTGTGAAAACGTAAAAATTTGATATTATTAATTAATTTATCCAGAACGACCAGCCGACTTCATCAAACAAGTGTTCAATGCAATTACAGCAATTAAACAGTTTACAGTACAGTACAGTTTTTCGTGTTCGGATTATATTGGCGTTCGGATAAAGATGTGTAGGGATTATAGAGATTGTACTGTATGTATTTTTTATGACTTTGACTTGACCATGGTTTATTACAGTCCACGGTGTCTATAATTTTTTCGGAAGTATTGAAAGCATTTGTTTCTACTATTAGCTCAGTTTGGATTAAAATTATTATGTCGGATAGGAACAATCTAATATTAAGAATAAAAATAATACTCGTAAGCTGGCTTTGGAGCTTTTTAATTATTACAAGTGGTTGCTAGGTAGAACAACATGGAAACTCAACTCGAATGCTTATCATGAGAGTAGTCGCTAGAGGCACGAAGGTGAGGTGCTGCTGAAAACTTGTTACAACAGCTCTCACAGACGATACTACTATAGCGACGACGACGACGGTCAATGACACAATAACTGACACAATTTGATGAGCACTTTATGTGAGACCCAATGTGAGTGAGTGAGCATGGCGAACAGCTCTTAATACGACATAATCCTTCTAGGCGAAGACGACTAACAATCAAAGAAGAAAGCCCTCTAATACCCGCATGCGAAGCAATGTAACCAACGATGTACTACTAGTATTCTAGCCGTTCTATGTCTATGTCGGTCGGTTGGTCGGTGGATTGAATGGTAAGCAATTCTGTTCTTATGACTTTTTAGTGTGCGAGATGGTTGAGAATGGGTGTAGGTTGTTGTTACAAATCAGCCATGCCATGCCAAGGTTTCTTTGAGAGTTTTAGTAGGAGCGTTTTCACGTTGTCACCTGCCTTCATCTCGGCAAAACCAATTTCTTTCTTTAATTTTGTTTGCTAGTTTCGTGCATTACATGTGTGGTATTTAGACTTTCCACGACTCTATTGCAGCAAAGAGCTCTTCTGATTTTGTCCTCTTGCCCCAGTAATTAATATCTGTGCTGTTCTTGGATTGTGTTGCGCAGTCTTTTTCTAAGATACTCTTATATAATAATATGTTATGTACTCGCAACAATCTTTCCTCTTTAAATTTTTTATCTTCTTTTGTTGTTGTTTGGTTTTCATGTCGAGTTGAGTTTTGATGCAATTTTTCTTTTTTTGCCATGATGTATGTGCCTAATTGAAAAGCCTTTCAGTGTTTTCTGTTCTCAATGAATGGCGCATATCATCACACAAACCTTCGTGTGCGGAAATATTAAAAGAAGTTCCTGGTTTAGGGCTTTTTGTGTTTTCCGCCTTTTTTTTTTTATTTATTTATAATATGTACTACTGGTTGACGCAACGCCACAAGGAGAAGTACTTGGCATACTTAGTTGCAAGTTGCTAGAGTACATCCTTCCTTATACGAGACTTCCAGTTATTTTGCTTTTGTAATCATGACAATTGAGCTTAGCCTTTTAAAGTAATGGAAGTGAGATTTGAGTATTTTCAGGAGTTTCATATGTTTGCTTTGAAGGCTGTTTCATTAAATGAGACTCGTGTACTTATGTCTGGCATGAAATACTCTCTCTTCTTCAGTTAACTATGCCTCCCAGGTCTTCCAGGTTTAATAAGCTACCAAAATGTTGATGTTAATTTTTATGTTTTTCTCAAGTCGTTCATGACACTTTTCACTTTGGTGGGGGGGCAGTGTGTTGGAGGGCAGCCGGCAGTAGTTGACGGTCTTGTACGCATTTTTGAGGAATAATTTTCGGAGACGAGTCTTGAGGGGCATTCTTATGGGGTCTTAAGGGGAGTTTTGTGGGGGTCAGAGGCGGTCTTGGGGGATCTTAAGGTGGTTTTAATAGGGTCTTATATGTCATCCTGTGGGCGCCGTGGCTCAGTGGATAAGAGCTTGGACTTCAGAACACCAAAAAGTATTTTTCACGGTGTCCCACCTCTAGAAAAATTTGGCAAACGTCCAAGAGTAATAACTTGTCACGGAAAGCTTCTCAATTAGACGTTTGGATCCGGCATTAAATTGTAGGTCACCTCCATTTGTGTGCAAAAATATACATGCTCAACACAAGGCCTTGGACCGCAGTGGTCTGCGCGCCGAATATTATTATTATATGTCATCCTGCCATATTTTTTTTCATTACAAACCTGTTATTCAAGATTACTCCGAGATATTTGGCGCTGTGGGTAAGGCCGAGACTTTTCAGATTGAGTTTTGATAGAATAAAGGCCGGTATTTTGGATTTAGTGGTGAATCAGTCTTTCCAGGGTTGACTCTACCAAGGCCACAGCTTGTTGCCCACGATCTGACTTTTCCCAGGGCCTTCACTGATCACGAAAGAAAGTTGGCTGATACGAGTATATGCTCTTCAAGTTTTAGTAACATTTTGTTAATTACCATCAGTCCCAATAAGGGAGAAATGACCCCTCCTTGGGGGATGCCTCTGTCTACTCGTTTGGTAATGTTGCAGATGCCAGGGTTGGCCTGCATAATCCTGCTACCAGGAATGGATATGATCCATTGCGTAAGGAAATATTCCAATCATGACTGGGTCAGAGCTTCCTTAATGGCCTCAATGTAAATATTGTTGAAGGCCCTTCTATATCTAAAACGTGTCTAGCGTAAACTGCTTGTAACTAATTGTTTGCTAAATCGTTCGCACTACCTTATGGAGGGCAACCCCTTCAAATTATTTGCGCATTAATAACTGCTGTTGGGGAAATGTGTATTTGTCATAAAATATAGGGATTCTGCCGCAGATGTCGTCCAGCCACCGTCAGCTTTTTTGATGAAAGTTGGACAGGTGCTCTCTTTGGCCAAAATCTTGCAAATTCTAGCAGAGTCCTTGGTAGTTTCAATTGATTGACTGAAGTCCATCCAAGAGCGTCGCTTGGATTCTTTACTGGCTTTTTTGTATATTAGCATTTTTTATATTCCGAGTATGACGCGTGTCGCGTGTGGCGTGTGCGATGGGTTGAAATTTTTTTTCGACTTCTTTGAGGTCCTTTTTAACCACCTTCAAAACGACTAAAGCGTTGAAATTTTGTGAGTATCTAAGTCCAAAATACCATTTTTTATATTCGCGCCATTTGCTCCTTTTTTGAGGTTCTTTTTAAAAGTCTGCTTTCTTTCGCCGGTGAACTGTTTTTTCATATCTTCTGAGCTCTTTATATTCATCTTCGCGGGCCCGCGTTTTATGAGATTGTTGCATTGCTCGGTACGCAACATTCTTACGTTCAGTAGCTAGCTTACATTCGTCATCGAACCAGTCGTTCCGATCTCTACGACTGCTGCCTAAGATGGAGTCAGCAGTACTAATGATAGTATTCTTAAGACGTGACCATTTCTCTTCCAAGCCCAGCATCTCAGTCCCAAGACTTACTCTCCCTGAATTTAGGGCTTGACCGTAGTTGTTTCTGGTCTCTTCGTTGCGAAGGGCAGCCTTTTTGACTCGAATCTGATTCGCGGATGCTGTCTTTCTTAATGATGCAATCTGCGCTCGGAGCACCATACCCACAAGATAGTGGTCCGAGTCGACGTTGGCACCTCGGTACGTTCGTACCGTCATCAGGTTCGGGTTGTAGTGGCGGTCTATCAACACGTGGCTTTGTGAATATTTTTACGCGCAAACCTTGTACTCGCAACGACCAAATTATTGCTTAGTGCCATCCCTATGACTCGTTATCCATTGTCACTAGTGTTCTCGTGTAAGCTGTGGGTGCCAATGTACTGCCTGAATACTGGCTCTCTACCTATTTTGGCCCAGAATGATTTTTACGTCATACTGAGGACAGGCATGGAGTTCCCGTTCGAATTCAAGGAAATATATATTTTATGTTTTTTTATAATTTGCACAGGCGTAAAGGGACTTGGCTATATGCTTGCACTGCGTGGGCGTGTATGGAGAAGATGTTTGTGAGCTGGTGTTTAAAATCCCACTTCATTCATTTTCTTATCACAAGTCATACCTTCAAATGATCCTTTCGAAATAATATTTGTTTATCAATAATAAAAAAAATTGTTTATCTGTACATTTGCAAGCGATACTATAACCGACAACGTCTTTTATCGAATATTCCATTTGGATATAAAAGCAAGAGATACAATTTCAACCTCTTGTTAAAATAGTTAACCTGATTAACTAGGGCCAGCTTGTGCATTATGCAATGTGAAGTAAATTAATTATTCAAATTTGAAAATAAATTTACACATGCAGAGCTCGATCAAAATGCAAGCCTCACAGATTATCATAAGAGGTATGATGTATTATGGACATACGTCCTACAGACTTCTTTCTCGCTGGTTGGCTATGGCTGGCTTTGGAAATAAGTATGTTTATTTAAAAGGTCAACTGGTTAACAAACGGCATCGCAGCATTTGCATAGCTTATAGACCATCAGAAGTTGGCTGTAGGAATAGAAAACTGCACACCATGTCTACGCTGCAATAATTCATCCGGCTTGCGACACATTGAATTCAATTCATTCCCATTTTTTATTTAAATTAACTTAAAATTTCGCAAATGCAAATATCCAACCTTGAGAAACACTTTGTCGACTCAAATTGTTATGTACAATGAGCAACGAAAACAAACAAACAACAGGAAGATAAAAAATTTATGTCGTGAGCCATCATATATATATTAAGTTATAATCTTCTTATTATCTTTTGTTTAGGCTACAATAGAAAATGTAATATATGATTACATGTAATTGTTTTTTCAAGTCAATTGTGACATTGGTCGAAGGTTAATTGAAATTGGTTTGCCTAATTGGCAGTCTTTCAAAAGTCTTACGTGGCCACATGTGCAGGAGTATAACGCGAAATTTATTTATCGATTCGATTCGATCGGAACTTGTCTGAGCATCGTCTTAATTGGAATTTTTGTTTAGGTTTAAGAGTGTGTGGGTAAATAACATACTGGTACATGTATTGAAACGGAAGAAGATTCACATCTGGTGTGGTCCCGGCGTATGCTCCGCCTGCTCTCAATGAATGGACAAACTTCAAAAAACAAAAAACATCAAAACTAATTGTTTACTCTACAGACATTTATGCTACGAGTGTTAGCTGGCTCTTCTTTTTATGGTTTTTTGAATGGATTTAATTAATTAAGGGTTTTGCGTGATAAAGGAACATTTTACGATATTTTTACTACGAATGAATGAATGCATGGCAGTCATGGAGTTCAAACAGCGTGTACCACTCATTTAAAGTAAAAGGACAATGAACTTTTCAATGGAAAGTAGTAGTTTGGATAAGCTTGCTTGTATTCCCTACTTATGTCTGATAGTACTTGTGGTATAAATATTGAAAAACATTAAATATTAACAGTTAAAGTAAACATCGTAAAAATACGAATCAAGGGCATTTTTGGTGTTTGATTAAAATAAAATAAAGGAACACAGAGCGGGTGTTTGTAGTTTGAGGATTTCGGTGAAAGTATTCTTGCATTAACAGAGTAGCTGATAAGACGACTACTGTAAAAGTTGTTACAAACGATGAAAGGCTAGAAGGAGAAGTTTTAGCTGATTTAGAGTAAATTGTTTAATATTATTGGTAAGCAGCAGAATGTAAAATCGTTGTGGGAATAGAAGAAAAAAAAAATTTTACACGCGTAACACGCGTCACACGTGCTTCATGCGACACGCGTCACAATTGTTCTAAATTTAGTATCATTGAATTTTGACTGGTAGAAGCCGATATATACGACTTTCTACCAAAAACTTTCCACTACTATAGACACACGAGCTAATGTATTCTGCTATGCGAGTGACGAAACACACCCCTGTATGTATATTTAGTTGTAAATCAGCCTTAAGACTAATTTATCTTAGAAGTCTAATAGTATGCAACGTGAAATGTAGCGATATGTCATTCAGTCAAAAGCGATTTCTGAAATAGACTGAAAAAACCACATTTTACTTTGCAAACGTTTTCTCGGGGGTTACTACTATAAATAAAAAAAATTACGCCATCGCAAGCCGAGCACTAACCAATTGTTTTAAAACAAGTCCCATAAAATTTGGACTGGTAGAAGCCGAGATATACGACACGACAAACGTATAAACGTACAACCGTACATCCGTAAATCCGAACAAATGTACATACGTTCGCTGAAAATTTTTATGTCCTCTGAATATAAGCTTAGGCCTTCGCGCTCGCAATAATTACTTCGGTTCAAAAAAAAAAACAGCCCAAAAAATTAAAAATTTTCTGGTAAATTCTCTAATCGGAGACTTTTTTTATAAAATTTGTATGGGTGCACCCCGACCCCGGGGCCCGATCACTTCCAAATTTTATCAAAAAGTGTTGTCCATCGGAAATACACATGCGTATAAAATTTGAAGTAGATCGCACCTTTATAATGCTCGGCTATATACTTAAAACAGCGGGGGCGTTAAGGAAAAGGAAGAGAAAAGAGGAGATGGTTAGTTGTTAATATGTAAGGGAAGTTGCGACAGATTTGGATAGCAAGATCCTAGCACAACCCGACCACCACCAAAACCACCACGGCCACAACCACCCATATGTTCTGGTCTTTGTTCGATATTTCTGTATATAAGATTGGAAACGTCTGGAAACTTTTTATTGGGTATAAATAGGCGGAATTTTGCCGCAGAGATTGATTAGTTATTTAAAATTCAACCAGAACAGTTAAAAATTAGCTTGATTTTCTTAAAATTTTAAAAACATGGGTATCTCCGGTGGACAAAACTTTTTGTAGAGTTTTGGAGTGATACATGAAAAATTTTAATTTTTGGGGGTTTTTTTTTTTTTAATGGAGATGTATGCCTCGGGAACAAACTATTTGTAAAAGCAAAGCATTTTTCAAAAAATGAAAAAATGTGTAGGTCATCCAAGCATTTTCATTGGCTTTATAAACGACAGGCTTTTCGACAAATATTTTAAGACTGATTTCCCGATGACAATCAATTTAACCTTGTGAGTACCTGAACTTTACCGCCAGTAACTGATGTCTATTTAAATTTACAAATGTTTTGTTGGGCATAAGCTTTTAAAATAAGCCGGAACTCATCTTAATTGCAAATTTGCTTATTTGACAAACCAAGCTGTTGAGGTTAAGCTACTCATAAAATTTCAACTCTACTCATAAAATTTTCAACACCCAGCACGTGTGGAAGGTGGTGAAAAATCAGGTCGGCCATATTCGAAAGACTAAGCCATTATCCACAAATCACACGCGCGACTCGTGACACTCGTAATACGAAAGATCTCAGAAATGGCCCTTAACACTGAGCTGCTCAAAAAATTTCAGCTCTCTAGGTCGTGTGAAAGCTGGTTAAAAAGGACCTAAAAGAAGTCGGAAAACCATCCGACAGGAAAAGTCAAGATAAATAAAAGTTTTTAATAAAGAAACCAAGTAGGAAACTAGTACACCAAAGTCGCGTTTATTGAGAAACTTTTTCAGAGTTGCGTTTACTGAGTCAACAATAATAAGAATTTGAGTGTTCCGATAATCGAGGAGTTACGACCATCGATGGTTGCGTTTATCGAGGTCGTACTGTAATGTGTTTTCACCTTTATGCAATTTCTCAGCGAAAGGGAGTTTAGTGAACGTTCATCAATAGGGAGACCAGAACGGACCCCGGTTGTAGAGTCAAATATAATGATGATGAAATGAGTTTTTATTCTGAGTGATTACTTATTCAATTAGGCCACCTGCTTTGGCCCAGAATCCAATCTTCTTATCCGCAAAAAAGAGATCAGTCCTTAAAGACTAAATGTTTTATGTCATCAAGCTATGAAGCCCTACTGTTGTGTAAATATGTAGTTTTAAGGTTATAGTTTTTCTGCGACAGGGAAAGTTAGTATTCCCCAGAGGTAAACCAACTTCACCCCACTCATTGTGCAATTATTTTTCATAAATCCTCTTTCACTCACAGGAAGCTGCTCATCAGAAAAGTTCAGAATTTCACTGTGGAGTGCAGTATTTCGGTAAAATGTTTACCAAACAACAATAACAAAAAATCTAAACAAATAAAAGTCACATAATCAAAATGCTGCAAAGGAAGAAAAAGAAGTTGAAGAAGGGCAATTGAGGGAGGAAAAAGAACACTGCGGACTTCTAGCCTCATTCATTCAGACACTGTATTCAGGGGTCTTTAACTTGTTTCTCTTCTTTTTCATACTTTTGCTCTGTTTTTGTTTTGTGTTGTTTACTCGGGCATTCACAGTTCCTATAGCCAAAACCAGTCGAGGAGATTCCCAAAGAGTTTACCTACCCGCATCCCATCGCATCAAGTGAGGAGATGGTATATATATTAGCTATCTGTAGTATCGCATGGCATTTATCCACACAGTCATTTCACCTTGTCAACATGCGGAGATGCAGTTACTCATTTTCCTAGCCAGAAGTTGCCCGATGCACCCCTCCGTTATGAATGTATATAGATACAATATGCCCGTATCCCATTGCAGTCTGCTAGTTGGTTATTTGCTTGCGCCACCATCTCTGCATCACTGAAATTGATTCCAAACTCCATGGTGAAGAACAATTGTTCCTCTCTGATTCGGCTGAGCGAAGTCGGTGCAGGAAGTGTGGGAGTTCTTTGATGAAGCAGCGGCAGCAACAGCAGATTTACTTTAATTTTCCATCCAAGTTTCTCTACTTCCACAGTCCACACTTATTTTTTGTTTTCGTTGACGGCGAGCGGTCGGTCGTAGTCAGTCACACGGTCATGATCTGTGGGTGTATATGTATTGTTTGGCTCCCCGGGTTGGTACGTTCTTGAATTTCCAATCCAGTACCGGTGCCAACAAATGCGGATGCCTTTTGAGTAAGTCAGTCAGTCAGTCAATCGAGTTAAGTCAAGAAGTGCGGCGTTGATTATGCGAAGCGGTATCATCTCTCGTGAAGAGTATACTCGCAGGATTGACTGGATGGATGGATGGATGGATGGATGTTTACAGATCACCACGTTCACATGCGGGAGGTTCAGTCGAAGAGTTTGTATTTTGTGATGTAAATAAAGCTCACGGCGCGCACGTCTAAAGCTGAAAAAAAATACCGAACGTGCCAATAGGGCAAACTTGTGAATTGTTATGGGTAGCCCGCTTCAGCATAATGTTCAGGTATCTGTAATTAATAGTTGTCCATTTTAGTGCTCTTTTGGCATTCTTATGTGGGTTTTTCCCATTTTTCGCAAAACCACTAATATTCTCAGCATTCTTATCATATCCACACACAAGCGATAAAAGCCCGCTTATTGTTGTTATTCTTATTATTGCTCCAGCAAACAAAAAATCGCAATGCTCTTTTTCTTCAAATTCACATTTAGCGGGTAGGTCCATTGTTCTTCCCTTCCCCAACTTACCACAAGGACTTATCTTAGCATATACCCACCTTCCTACACTAGACCTACAACCGTTGCCAATGAACTTGAGATTAAAGGAACATTGTAAACAAAAAACTTGACGAACAATAAAAATGTATGGCAGAAACCGAAGGTATATACCGCTAAGAGTGGAATCTTCCATTCATTGTTGTTAAGAGAAGAATGGTAGCATAAAGGCATCCTTGACTGCCGTCTCTTCTAAAAAAGGAGCATCTGTATGTCCGTCTATCGATTTCTGTCGCAGATGCAGAGAACATCGTCTAAAGTTCACAATAACAGCACGCAAAGAAAGGAAGGCATCAATACATGTAAAGCAAATAATAATGCAGAAAGGAAAGCCCCAATCCGCTTCTCCATTTAAGGGTGATGCGCAAAAACAACAAGAACAGTTATCGCAGCGGCATAGAGAAGATGTTTTGAAGCTTCATTGTATATTTTCCCAGCTATATTGCGAATCACATGCATTTAATTGGCCTTTTGCCAGGAGCAGAAGCAGCTGAGCGCTGTGTATAACTGTGCTGAAGTGCATCTATCCGGATTCGAAATGCGTACACTATACCTTTGGCTGCGAGCTGCACCATAGACAGACAGACATCACATCACATGGCCCTCGCAATGGCCCTTTGTTGTGGTTCCGTTCCGTGGTATCTCTTTGGCAATCTACTTTGCATCCCATGCCAAGTATCGATGGGCTTGCAAATGAAAATCTTATTTCATTGCTGTGCTCGCGGTGATTGGAGGATTTGTTTAAAGAATTGTGTCTTTGCACCCGACACCTAACACCCAACGGAAAACATCACCTCCTAACCTAACCCAGAGCCCTAAGATCTTACCTAACATTGAACGCTGGAATTTGTAGAGTAGCGCAGAACCGTTCCTGCGGCTAATGCTTCCTTATTTCCTCAATCAAGAAAATCAAAATTTCACAATCAATTTGCAATCGCAATTGCTCGATCTGCACAGCGGTAACGACCGTCGTTGCGTCGTTGCGTCGCTGCGCGCTATTGATGCGAGTCTTCTATACGTGGAGCTCCCGCTCAGAGGAGAGCAGCAGTGAGGTGGAGTTGTTTACTCCTACTTCTAGAACGATAGCGAGCTAATACCAGTAGTAGCAATTGCAATTTTCTGTTTTATGTTTGTTACTTTGTTGTTGTAGATATACCACATCCCTTGCACAATTGTACTGTCGAATGGCGTGGCTCTGTTGTTCTTTGATCTAGATACTATGCGCGACGTCTACTGATAGGATACCTAGGTACATACGACAAATTCTTCCTTATTGCTTCTGCGATTAACGGAAATTTACGTGACAGACTGAAATTTAAATGCAAAATTTTCTGCTTTGCTGCACGGGCAAAAGTTGTAGTCTGTAGCTTATGCACAAACATCTTGTTAACGTCTTTCCTGTAAGTTGCATGCAAATATTCTGTGAATGTACCTTTTTTTAAACGAATATACATTTATGCTTAAATGAATTTACGAAGATGTTACTCTGTCAGTATGATGATTGAATTGATGAAGGTGGTGTAAGTTTGTCACTCCGTCCCTCGTAAAAGTGGCTTCATCTTTTATCAGTATCTGTAGTTTTGGGTGCACCTGACCATATATGATAATTATACTCAACTTTAGGGCGAATGAAAGCTTTGTAAATACTAGCCAGATAAGAGGAAATTAAATTGTTTTTGCTCCGTATGCATTTTTGGGGACGACCAATATGTGGTCATTCCAATGCAGGTTGTCGTTAACGCGTACCGGAATTGAGGATTTCTTGGTTTTCTCGATGTAAGTGTCATTTATGAATAAAGGCAGAAGGGTTATTTTCGCTTTTACGACAGTAGACAAAATTAGGTTTTGAAAGCGTTAAATTATACTCCTTTACATACGAAAATAGAAAAATGAAGCGCGATGCAAAAAATTAAAATACTACGACGAGTATTTTTGTGAACTGTGTACATTCATATCTTTACCATGACGTAATTTTAATAAAAACAATGTTTGTAAATACATAGCTGCGATCCTGTAAAAATAACTAGGACCATGTTCTCGTGATTAGCAGCCAAAAAGTTACAGAATAATACCAGTAGGTATCGGTATTAATGTCTCGTTGACAAACAAATCATACATAGCCAGTCATTGCGTACAAATTTCTCAGTAAAAAATAAATCTCTCATCAACTTAAGATTAGTATTGAAATATATTTCGTTTTCATATTTACTCGCATTTATGTCAACAGTTGAAAAAGGAACTTAATTCCTTGAAAGGCAACCAGCTGGCCGGCAAAGCGGTTGCAAAAAAAGTCAATTCGTTTTCTTTTTGCTTTTACTTAAAAATTCATTTCGTATATTGTGACTCAAAATGAATCGTAGATAGTAAAGGAACAGTTGTCATACAATGGCACCCCTAGTCAGTAGATAGTCATCGCCGAGTCACCCCTTAAGCTTAACAGTTTTCCGCACCCTCAGGCGGATCGCATTGCGTATCACTTGACCTCTGTTAAACTTTTGCAAAACTGTGTGTGTTTCTGTCTGTCGCAAGCCAGTCTGTCTAATGTGCGAGTATATCGGAGCGAATTGGAGTCTCAAAGGATGAGGGAGGACACGTCACGTCTACTAACAAATAGACGACGTTATGAATGAAAAAATATCCGATTTCGTTCGTTTGATAAGACTTCTCCTTGGTTTGCATAATATAAAGAGAGAGGAGAATTTTCGATCGAAGTTGGTGAGCCAACCTCCAATTCAAGCGTAAATTCCCCAATTTATTGGATTTTTTCGTGCTTTTGGTTTTTTATAATCGCGCACAGATCTGAGCCTTACTATCTCTTGCATTTTGTTTTTATTTTCATTGTTGAGGGAATACAACTCTTGTTTGACGAACTCATGGAACGTTCAGGTTGAATAGTCGAACGTCGTTAATACACCGTCTAAGTCCACTAAGTTTACCTACACGTACGAGTGTTACTAGATTATGAGTCTAATCCTTGTTGCTTACTTTTGCCGGGTTAAAGAAGCCACCTTTTGTCAGTTGATATTTATATCCTTCATCGTAAGACTCAACAGCGTTTTTTTTTGTTGTTGTTGTCTATAACATGAGTTTGCCTATATTTCGGGTTTCAAAAATTCATAATAAAAATCAGAGTAATAAATAATCCTTTTACCTAATTCTGATTCATTAGTAGCGACAAAGATTACGAGGGCGCGCTGAAAAGCTGAAAATTCCATTTCTCTTTCAACAAAGTCTCCTTTTAGATTAACACATTTTGTTCAACGATATTCCAAATTTTCGGAACTCTCCGAATAATGCGATTTCTGAAAGCACTCTGTTTCAGTGATGACTTCCTCATTCGACCAAATCTCTTATCACCGAGCCATTTCTTCAGGTTTGAAAGTAGATAACAGTCGGAGGGGGTCAAGTCTGGAAAGTGAGGTGGATGAGGAACAAATTCGTAGTGTCAATCATGTAATTTTGCAATTGCGACTGCGGACTTGTGTGCCGGTGCATTGTCTTGGTGGAAAAACACTTTTTTCTTCGCTAAATGCTGTTGCTTTAGCTTCATATCGGCGTCAAATCGATCCAACAGCTCAGCATAATATACACCGGTGATTCTTTTGCCATTTTCAAGATAATCTATGTGCATCCAAAAAAAAACTATGCCTATGACCTTATTGGCCAGAATGACAGAAAACATATGTACGAAAGCCAACATAGCTTTGATACTGGTAGCGCCATTTCTTGCTTAGGCCGATTACTTTTCAGTCCGTCCTCGTAAATGAAGTTGGAAGCAAACTGCATGTTTAAAAGTTGCACACATCTCAGGTTCGATAACATAATCGGGAGAGGGGATTTTTTTTTGTATTTGTCTGTCTGTGTCCACTCTACAGCCCAGACGGCTGAAAAGATTTGGATAAAAATTCATATTTAAGCTTTTCCAAAAAATTGGGAGATCTCAGATGATTTTGGCGGAAACCGGCTAACCGGAAGTGACAGTTTTTTTTAGAAAATTTACCTTCAGATACTCGTAGGTATATGTTAGATTCCAGCAGCTAGCTTGAATGTATGCAGATGTAGGTGTATATGGATTTGTGAACACAGAACTGCTGCTTAGACAAATAAAGTTTGCTTAATGCTGAAATAAATTTGTTATTTTCATTTGTATAATAAATTATATTCGTCTTAACGCCTATTTGGGTCGAAATGGACAGATGAACGTTCTGCTCTAATCCACTGTAACAAAAGTTAACCAACAACTGGCTATCCGCGAAATACCTTACACTACTCTATATTATAAAAAACTGGGTTATAAGTATCTGGTTATCTCTTTTATTAGCACGATAAGTCACACTTATAGATTTGTAACTCAAGTGAAATTATTGTTAACATTAGAACACATCAGTGTCATAATAATTGATATTCCTACCCAGCTTACACTCCAAAATATTGATTGATGACTATGATGTGTAATGCACTACAACTACAATAGCTAATGTTTTGTTATTCTTTTTCTTTATCTTCTTGTTTTCCCTCATCTGATCTGGTTGGATTATGGTGATGTTGCCGTGATTCTAGGTCAGAAGATCACTAAAGATTCGTGGACGCCGCAAAGAAAAAGAGAAACTACCAAGTGGCATAACCGCCGATTATAGTGCAGAATTTTTCGCACACCTGGATATCGATCGTTCCACATTGGGTGGATACGACGATGGAACTGGCTGTAGCAGCATCAGTACGACTGGCGGTGGTGGTGGTGTTGGTGGAGGCATCGAATTGGATCGCGGCAGTGAGGAAATTGTAACCACTGCAGCTACATATGACAATCGGCACTCAGTGGCGACGACGGCGACGGCAAACGGTGTTCCTGGCATCTCTGGCACCAGATCGTCTTCGTCTTACATATCGCTTAGCACAGTGGTTAGCTCCAGCAGCTCCAGTAGTAATGCTATGACGGCGATCGATCAACTGGAAACATCAACACATTCCACATCAGTTAACAGCAACTCTAAGGTGAGTGTACCATCATATGCATATGTACTATCTAATAGGTTAGTTGTTGTTAATCTATTTGAGTTTTGTAGATCGAATCTTGCGTTATTTATTTGTTTTGTGGTGGAAAGATGCTTGTGGCGGGGGCATATCAAGTTTTAAATGCATGAACTTATCTCGCAGACAGTTGTGAGTTATTGTGTGAGTGGTGCATAACAAAGTTGGAGTTTTGTATTTCCTATCCTTAATAGAGCAAACAGTAAAATTATCATAAATATGAGTTTGAGTTTCCATAAGATCCATAAAGTTCTTGTCTATTGAAACAGCCTAAAGTGTGACACGTAAATCACATCCGTGCAGCATTGAGCTGTCTTTTCTTACGTAAAGCAGAGCGATCTTGAAAACAAAAACGTTAGAGCGAATAAATACCATCCTTAAATCGTTTTCATCGTATACGTGGTGTATTCCCAGCTTTGCTTTAACCCAGAGAGAACTTTCAATCTGAATATGACAATGTTTCTAGAGTTCATGTTATAAAGCTCTACTAGAGTAAGGATTCCCTCGATCTAAACCACCCTAGTGCTAAAAAACTCACAGAAAATATGCTCATCTAGGCAGATTCTTCAAAGGTACAATTTATTATATTTTATGAGATGATCAAGCACCAACGTTCTGTTAGAAGGCCCATCAAAACTTTTAGAGTCTTTTTACTCTAAGAACGGATTTCTTTATTATATTTATTAAGTGGTACTCTTCCAGTGGAATAGATGGAACTTTATACTAATAACAGCAGTGGCAGTTGTCCATTTGACGCCACAAAAGTGCTACCAGCCTTGATGTACCGATGCCAGCGATATCCTTGTGACCGGGCATAGCACATTGACCCATAGCCATAAATCGATCGAACACAGTGCCGATTGACTGTCTAAGAATATTTTGAGTACAGCGATGGCATGATTTCGGCCTGGAAACTTTCCCAGAGGTTTGTACTCTCCCCGGGCGTTTTCCCAGTGGGCCAGACGAAGTTTGTGTTCCCAGACCAGGAACTCAACCGAATTTGACTTTGTTGTGTCTGGCAAGAGATTGTTTTTGACTGATATCGAGTCCATCAAATTGGACGACAGCGGTTTTGCAAGGATCGATGAATATTCCTTCTCTGCTGCACCATTCTAAAACGTGTAGTAAAGCATCTTGCATGGCACTAGTGATAGTCGTGCAGTGCTTACCACTCCATGGTGGTCATGCGATCTATTTTGTAAATGTGATGTTGCAGACACTCTTAAAACATAGGCTTATTGACAGCTGTTTGATTAACAGTGCTGCCAATATAGGAAACTAGAATTGGTTCGCCCTTTAATTCCACAAATCCTGAGAAAGAGGAGATCCAGCGTGCTCTGCTGACCAGTGTAAGTGTTCGATACCCCTGCCGACTGATTGCTCTGGCAATGAAGCCATAATAGTTGTTTTCCCTATCAAGATGTCCTGAAATGCACAATTTCTTTAAGGCTTAAATGTTTTCTACATAACCTTCTTCACTCCTTGCGTGAATTTGCCCCTTGAGTACGCATGCTGGAACGACTAACTTCCCTCTAATGTTACTAAAAAACATTAAAGGCTCTGCATTCTTTTCAAAAGAAATTAAGTAAGAATCATATGTCTACAAGATTTAGACAGATTGAGAGATTTGGAATAATGTTTACATCAGGATGTTAATCTGATTTTGTCAGCCTTTATCTCCACTACACGTACATTTGCTCGTAAAACAGCAAATTGACATCATAAAACGTAAATCTTATTTTATTTCTACCGCCTCTTCTCAAGCCCCAGATGCGGCTAGAACCCAGTAGATTATGTTAGGTAATACGACAATGATGACTTATACATTGTGCTAACAGCAATTTAGTCATTTAGACGAGCAAGCAAATACTTATGCATACAAAGAGTGAAAGAATTTGAAATGCAAAGTTATTATTAAACGCCGCCCTGGTACAGCATGACTTTTGTCTTGCTAAACTCCAAAATGCACTTTAGCGGACGACTGCCTGCAATACTGGAATATATATAAAAAAAAATTACCAAATACCAGAATGAAGGAACGAACGAATTAGTGAATGAAACTGGCAAGCGTGGCAGGCGGCTGGCTGCATGTGCGCTTGTTGCATCATAATTGAATTTGGAGTGTGCCTTGTGGTGGCGTGCACTTTTGAAGTCACAACAAAAAACATTTTTACGCTAACTGAGCTAGCCAATGAGCAAGCTTGTTATGTATGAGTTGAAGATGTTGGCCGTTGGCGAAAATGTAAAGTGTGTGTGTGTGTATGCCGAGCGCGATAAGCTACGCTGCTCTTAAAGAATTGCCACATGTTGTTGGGGTTGGTGTTAGTTATAATGAATTGATATTTTTTTGTGTTAAAAAGTGTCTGTCTATCTATCTGCCTATCCACCAAAGTGTGAACAGTTTACCTTGGAAATGGATTGTCTTTTATAGCCAATGAGAAAAAGGAAACAACATTTTAATGCTAATAAAATGCTGAACAAAAATACAACAAACAATAACTCAGACAAAAAATCCTTCACGTTCTTGCATTGCATTTGCAACGATTTTTGTTTGGCTTCAAACTCGGCAAACGAAAACAAACAATCGATTTCGGTTTTACTGTTCATTTTTGTAATTCATATTTTTCTTTTTGCAACGACGCACTGGCGTCGTGGTTATTTAAATGGAATTTTTAGCTCTGCTAGTTGTAGCAATGATGGGGTGTGCACAGCAAGCTATTGACACACTTTTGCTCTCTATAGCACAAAATCTGGTTCAAAGTCACCGATAGAGAACTTTTAACTCTTCATCTGTATTAAATAAACCACCTTTTCATTACAAATACGATTAATTAGAAATCATAAAACCCATAAAAACTTAAATTTTTCATTTAAATTCTCTAATAACGAAAACATGCTCCTAAAAGTATAAATGCTGAAAAATAAAAACATACGGGAAGCACTGTATGCTTTTGTGGTTCAAATCGTAAAGCAGCTCTGCACTGAGGCACACAGTCATTATAGTATGTCGTGATGTAATAAGTGGTATGATTGTTAAAAATTTGTATTGCATTGGAGCGCACCGATCACAGGACCCGTTCACTACCAAATCTTAATAGAAAGTGTTGTCACCGGAAATACACATGTGTACAAAGTTTTAATAAAATCAGGTGTTGGGAACTGGGCTAAAAATGAATCGCAAGATTCCACCACCGAACGAACCAACGACAGAACCATGCCGACGCAAAGTTAATATAGGGAATTTAAAAAATCACAAAACCTGCATCTGAAAACCTGTTTCAGCTTTGCTTTACTTTAAGAGCATATCAACTATATCAGCTCATGAAATATCTCGAAACTCACAGAATCCTTAGTGACCGGCAGTACGGATTTCGTGGGCAACATTCCGCTGGTGATTTGATAGCATATCTCGCCGAACAGTGGACCGGATCTTTGTATCAATTTGCGGTGAAAGCAAAGTCATTGCACTCGATATTTCCAAGGCAGTTGACAGACTGTGGCATCAAGCTCTTTCAAACAAAATGCAAAATACAAAAGGAAATTCTTTAGGAAGTGGGTTAAAAATTGATCACAAGATGCTACCAGCCAGTCAGCTACGGGCACGCGAAGTTAATATAGAAATTTAAAAAAAAAATGCCAGACGGAGATATTCGAAAGTATAACAGATTCTTTTCAGAAAATATTTAAAATAGTGGCGTAGAACATAATAACATCTTAAATACCTACAATTATTATTTTAATAAACATGCCCTTAGAAAGGTTAAAACTTCGATTAGCCTACAAAGCTGTGCCAAACGCGGAAGGTTATACTGTCTATCTAAATAACCGTGTGTTTTTAAGTTATCATTTTCTTTAGATCGCTTATCCACTTGACCTATAAATATAATGAAAATTCAAAAAACTTTTTCCTGCCAACAAAAATACACAATAAAAATTTTCGTTTGGGTACAACAACAGCGCACAGTAGAAAACAACACCAAGCATAAGCATAGCACACCGTTTGCATTGTACCATTGCGAAGCAAAAATTATTACTTCAAACACCATCCATGCACACTGCACAGCCTTCGCAATTACTACATTGCTACACATCACCAAATCCACTTTGTCATTTTCAATTTCCATAAATATAATTCACAAGCGGTTCTTAAAAGTATGCATAGAAGGTATTATGTTTTGCAGTTGTTGAGTCACTCTGGCTTCTCTTCAGTGTCGAATAAATCTTTCGCCTTTTACTAAAGATTTCCGTGGAGAGGAGCACTCTAATGAGTCTAAAAATAATTTTTTGTAGTGTCCGACATTAGTTGGACCATAAATTATGAATTGAAATCAATTAAAGTTGTAAAATTAAAAATTGTTACCAAATTTTTGATTTAAATCAATTTTTTATGTTGGTACAAAAAAAAAGCTGTGAAGACTCATGAAAAGATTGTAATCTAAATAATTTTAAAGGTGCTTTAGTAATGTCACTTATCACTAATTCCTACTCTACTCTAACTACTATGTACTACTATTATTTATTACTACTACATACAGAACACATGTAAGTAGTTATTAATTAAGGCTGGCTGTGTGCTTACTGCTTAGCATGCATACTTTTTTCATTGTTTTACGATTCTTTGTCAAAATTGATAATAATATAATATTAATAATTATAGAGTGTCAAAATACGACAGAATGGTTCGTTTATTTATTCCCAAGCAAATATATACTACATATGTATATGGACGCAATTTTTAGATTTTAAAGTTAAATTATTGCTATCTCGGCCGATCCAAACGGTTTATCGGCTGATGATCGTCATGCTGCTTAGTGTCATGAGACAAATTTGGTTTGTGAGAACGATAAATAACAATCGAGATCATTTGACACATAAATCGCGGACTTTTGCATAGACCTTTGCTGTATTCCATTATGCACGGACAACTGCTTGTGATAATTTCTATCTCATCGCAGGTACTTAGAGTTTAGACCTTTCTTATGAGTTGCTACACACACTACCACCGATGCAATACAAGAAATATAATATTATATTATATGTGCTTCTACTTTACGGCACAAATACAAAACATATAAATTCTCTATGAACATTAAGTAGTATATCCTTTGAGCTACGACTTGATAAACAATTTATATCAAATGTATCGCCTACTATTTCGCGCTCTATATAAATTGTGAAAAAGTAAAAGTCGCATTCCTTTTATCATCTACTCACAAACTAATTTGGAGGGCTTGGTAAGTCATAATGGTATACAACAACTTAGTGCACTTATACACGATTATTTATCGGCTAGAAAACGCAATGGCAGATAAATTGTGCTTAACAGACACACTTGAAGATAAAATTAACAGGTTATATATAACATTCATATTCAAATCCTTAAAATAAAATGAAAAAATCGATTGTTTTCGGGGCGAGTCTTATGTGGTGTCTTCATGGGTTTTTACGGGACTGGAGTGGATCTTGAGGTAATTTTAACAGGGTCTTAAGTGGAATCTTGGGGAGAATTTAAGGCGGCCTAGAGACCGTCTTGAGATGGTCCTAATGGGATCTTGAGTGGGGTCTTGAGTGGAGTCTTGAGGAGGTTTTAAGGGGGTCTTGAGGGAAGTCTTAAGGTGGTCTTGATTTGGTCTAGAGGTAGTCTTGAGTGGGTATTGAGGTGGGGTTTTGAGGCAGTCTTGAAGGAGGGGTCTTAAGATGGTTTTGAGGGGTTTTAAGAGGGGTCTTTTGGGTGACCTTTTCCGGGCATTGAAGAACCACGCTAAGCAATTGAGGTTTAAAACAAAATTAAATGAACATCAAATGCTTAATGTGGCTGTACGATTTTTTTAAGCCTTAAATATTCTTTATTTCCATTAACAGCATTTCAGAAACTTTCATAAATTTTAAAACAGTTCTAGTAGCTCCAGTCTGCAACTTATTTTATTTTCTACTTTTATGGGGCTAGTTATACTTCAATCGAAAGCTTTTTTTTAAATTTTTTAAATAATATTACCTTCTTTTATATAGTAAAAGGAAGTATAGTAATTAAAAAAAATCGAACTCGGGAAATTTTTTAAAATTTACCCATTATCTTATCTCCTGAGTCAGAAAAAGCGAAAAAAATCTCTGTCTGTCTGTGTCCACTCTACAGCCTACAAACATATTAATTTTTCCTTTTTTTTTCGCTTCTTTTTTGCAGAATCGCTTTATACCTCCAGTTCCACCAAAGCCGCCAAAACGTGGCATTCTCAAGGGTTCACGCGGCAACATTTCGAATATCCATGAGGAGATCACGATAATGTCGCCCGATTCGCGGATGCTTCTGATGCGAAACACCATGCAAAACGAGATGCTATTCGAAGGCGGTGTACTAGTCGCTGGTGGTCCGGGCAGCAATCAACATGGAACTTCATTCACCTCAGTGGAAAGTTTGCGCAGCGATGACGGTCCTGGTGGTGGTTCTCTTCCGGGTAGCTATGGCATGTCACCGCGACTCGGTACTCAGTCACCGCTGAGTAATCTACATGTGATGACATCGCCGTCTCCAAGCGCTGACAGCCTCACGGACACTACCAACTCGTCGTTTGCGACACCGCCGTTCTCGCTCAGTCCCATCGGGGAGTCACAGGGCGCAGATAGATGGTCGAGGGTGCATACATTCGAGGACATAGATTTACCACTGCCTCCTATTAAACTGGTCCAACTTCCTGCACCACGTGAATTTGTGATTAAACGGCAGAAATCTCCGCGAAATGATTTTGGATTCAGTCTGAGAAAAGCGATCTGCCTGGATCGTTCAGAGTCGCTGACGGCGCCAATTTTCAAGCCGGTGATATTTGCCGAACCAGGTGCTGGAGGAGGTGCTACCGGGTTGCTACCGGGCGACCGATTGCTAAAGGTAAACGGGACTCCAGTTGGAGAACTTACGCGGGAGACAATCATCGAAATGATTCGGAATAGCGGTGATTCGGTTACTGTTGAGGTGAGTGTGTGTTGCACGAGTACATTTTTGTTGTAATAGTTGTTTTTTTTTTTAAAATTCGTGTTTCTTTTTCCTTTCCAGGTACAACCCGTCTCTGAGCTGGTTGAACTGAGCCGACGTTGCATGACTCACGGGTGTGCCAGCGATGAGTCGGGCGATGAGGTTGATCGATGTGTCGTAAAAGTTAATTGCAATACGTTAAAGCGAAGTGCGAGCAAACGTTTTAAACAACAGCAGGTGAGTGCGACGTTGTAATAGTCCTTTTTTGTCTCTAAAATAAGGTTGGGCTGGTGTCGAAAGACCCAACACCTGGGCCCGATCACTCCAAAATTTTTACAAAAAGTGTTGTCCATCGGAGATACATACTTCTATAAAATTTGACACAAACATTTGTATAAAATTTTAAGAAAATTGGGTAAATATTGTAAAATATTTGTATGGGATACAAATACACACTCACAAAATGGTTAAAAAGTACCTCAAAGAAGTTGGAAAAAACCCATCACATGCGCCACACGCGGCACGCGACACGCGACACGCGTCATACTCGTAATACTACAAATGCTATTTTGGACTTAGACACTCACAAAATTTCAGATTTCTAGGTCGTGTGGAAGGTGGTTAAAAAGGATATCAAAGTGGTGGAAAATACTGACAAACAGGGGTCAAGTCAAGTTAAATTAAAGTTTTCAAAAATGAAATGCCGTTCGTTGGTATCCGCATCAGTTGAAAACGTTTGGACCGATTTGGCTCATTTTTTTTAAAAAAAATGTTCGTAATAGTTCGAGTAAGGTTGTTACGGAAAGAAAAATTGGATAGGTTGCCCGGATAATTGGAAAATTCGGGAAAAACTGAAAGTGATTTTGTCAATGGGATTTTTGTATAGACTCGCGATAATAACTCACGATTCGTATACGTATATTTTTTTACGAGATTATTAGTGTCGATTCTTTAGTTTTCTGGGTGTCGGAGGTGGTCGTCAGTAGTCAGGGTTGCGTGGCGCTCAGTTGGATGGGCACTGGGAAACACCTAGTTTTTAATAATTTCCAAACGTTGCTCGTTCGTAAACTTCACCACGATAAAAATGTAAAACTTGACTGACGTTTTAACATTGACAGATTATAAAAAAAAAGTGTAATGGTGCGTTTGTATTAGAATACTAAATTGTTTTGTCCCCTTTAAAAAAATAACAAACTACACATAAACAGGAGCAAGTGGTTACTTGTTGTCAGAAGTACATGCCTCTATTGTGCCGTGCTATATAAATAGAAGCAGTTTATCAAATACAACAACCACTTCTCACTGATTGTTCTTAAATAAGTTATTCAAATTTGCTCGTATTCAAAATTATCTTTTGATTAGAAAAGTCGCCTAAGTATAGGCAACGAATTGGGTTTGTGCTGTGTTACGTGTTTTATACCAACTGCTAATGTATTTATCGCATACATTGCTTGCCAGAGTATTTGTAACGAATTAATTGATTCACCCAATGTTTGATAAATATTTTGCTAATAAGAATCAATTATTGTAGCTTTTAATAAATCATTTTAATGAAAAAATGTTCCGCATTATGACATTGCCTTCATTAATATCATCGTCATTTTTGGTTATCTCTCTGATCACAACTATGTATATTGCAACGATTTTTCACAAACTTAGACTTACTAGATATTAATAACTCAAAAATTTAAAAGTTAAAAAAATGCATAAATCTGCATAAATATAAGGCATTCAGTAGAGATATTTGTAGCGTTGTGAAAACTTAGCATATAACCAACCCACAAGGGGAGCTCCATGTCCACCACCCAACCCAAAGAAAAAGTAGTTGTGGTTGTTACAGTGTCTTAACATCCGTCAGCAATAAACCAATCAACCAACCCTCATTGCTATCAAAGAAAAAAAATATGAATAACAATAACAGCCACACAGTAGGAACAGATCGATGGGTTTGTTCCAGTGATCGTTTCTGAATTTTGGTCAACAAAACACCTGTGGGTGGTGCTTGCCTCCGACTAATCTCTTTTCCTGATGCATTTTTCTTATATCGGCAGCATTGGTATTCTTGCTGTGCTGCTGACTGACTGACTGACTATCTTCGACAGATTGACTGCGATAAATTACCACACCACCCACCTACGCAAACAGTCAGTTACAGCAAGCGATTTGTGTTTTAACCCGTTTTTTGTTTGCGTCTCATTAGTTGAACTTAAAATAATAGTTGATAACTTTTCTGGAAAACTTTCAAGTAAGTTAATTGGATGTTAGGAAGGAATTTTGGAAGTTTTGCTCAGTAGGTAGAGTTTCAAGTATTTCGTCCTACATGATGACTCACAGTAATCGGTTGTTAAACAATCATTAATCGGTTAACCCAATCTATAAATTTCAACGCCACAGCTATTGGAAAAATAGCTGCAGATACCGGGAACCACCTGAACATTCCATATTCTTATTGTAATGCTGATTATTTTGACTCAATAACAGTTATGAGTATTGCAGTAGTAAGAGGGGTAAATCCACTTTGTGTGAGCTCATTCCAGAGGAGGTTGCCTTTAGCAAATTATCACTAACACTACTACTTCTCTGCGTTGCACATGCAAATTAAATTATTAATTTGTACGGCCCAGGCGCGCTCGTTGCGTTACCTACGTCGTTTTCCCTTCTTTTGTCTTTGTTTGATCTCCACAATGGCAATTTACATTCAATATATTGACATAACAAAATTCGTATCTACTCGTAGGTATGTGGGTCCACGGTTAGTAACATACCTTCGCATGGAAGCAATTAGGAAATTTCTGCATAGCGCGCTACTATCGATCTATTGATCTGATGCCATAAGTTAATAATCTTTTACACAAATGAGATTGTTTGGCAAATCTGGGTGCATTTGCATTTTTGTTTCTGGCTGATATGGTAAGAGAGGCGTTGAGAAGGCGCTGCTGGTGTACAACGTTGTTTATGGGTTGATGGATCTTTAAAGTGCACAGTTTTAGTTAATTTTTTACTATTTTTGCATAGAACTCGATATATTTATTAATTATTGTGCATAATGGTTATTTTCGCTCTCTACATATGTATGACGGGAGGCCAGGACCGGACCCCGGTTGTAGAGCCAAATATGATGATGATGACATATGTATGAGGCTTTTAATTTTTTAATAAATCTCTCTTTGGGGAGTTTTCAGCAATGACGAGCTCACAATGCTTCTTCTTTGAAAATTCAGTTTTCAGGCAGTTTTTCTCGGCAAAAAGTAGGTATCTGTATAAAGAAAGTAGGTAGATGAATGGAAGATTTTTAGCTAGAATTGTCCTGAGTATAGGCGAAATGATGGACCAGCTACTAGACAGGCTTAAGAATAATCATATCACTAACATTATCTATGCGGATGACCTACTCCTAATTGTGCGTGGTAAATTCGACAGTACGATAGCAAAACGCATAAAATTCGCTCTCAAACAAGTAAACGAATGGTGTAGAGAAGTTGACCGTAGTGTTAACAAAATAGTATGCACCGTCATCACAAAAAGGATGAAAATAACTATTGCTACACTAAGATTCGAAGGCAAAACCCTCCAAACAATGCCAGAAGTCAAATACCTGGGAGTCATGTTCGACCAAAAACTTACATGGAACTCTCATATGTCATACATCACCAAGAAAGCTAATAAAGCTTACTTCACCAACGTGGGGAATAAACCCGAAAATGACTCTATGGATATGCCAAATAATTATCAGACCCAGATTCTCATACGCAGCCCTGATATGGTGGCCAAAATTAGTGCAACCTACGACACGCTCAAAACCTAATAAAATTCAGAGACTAATCTGTCTAAGTGCAACAGGGTCCTGTGCAAGGGCAGCTCTAGAAAAGCTCCTGCGACTTCACTTATACATTAAAAGCGAGGCTTCAAAGAGAGTCACAACACTTAATACAACAAACCCAATTAAAGCTAATAAACCAGGACATACAACCATCACTAACAAAATCAACATAGATGTTGGTATTGTCCTTCAATCAGATTCAATAATAAAAAGAACTTATTTCCAAACGAACTTCTCAATAAGATTACCAAAACGAAATCAAGTTGAAAGTATCAAAAACAACCTTCCCCATCATGCATCTATCTGGTACACGGACAGATCTAAAACAGATACAGGGTCGGTTGCAGGAGTCTTCGGGCCCGGAACCACAATACGAATACCCCTAGGAAAATCACCAACCGTTTTCCAGGCAGAATCAACAGCCATAGAAGCCTGCATCGAATGCATTAAAAATGCATTTAGAAGAACCGAGATCTACATGATATCCGACAGCCAAAAAAAAAATTATTTTTTTTACACGCGCCTCACGCGACACTCGCCACACGCGTTACAATTGTTTCAAAACTAGTCCCATTAATTTCTGACAGGTAGAAGAAGAGATATACGAGTTCCTACCAATAATATTCGGCGCGACAGACCGTTGCGATCCAAGTCCTAGCTTCTCGCGACCATTTGTGTTGTGCATGTATATTTTTGGAGAATACAATTTTAAGGCCGGATCCGTACGGCGAATTGAGGAGCTTTACGTGAAAAGTTATTACTCTTGGAACGTTTGTCACCCATTCGCGAGATGTGGGACACCGTCAAAATTACTTTTGGTGTTACTGGGGTTTTTATTAAGTGGCCGTTAAATGGGCCGTGTACTGTCATATACCAGACAAGAGATCTGAGTGCATGGCGGTTTAACTTAACTGCCTTGTCTATGTCTTTTATGTTGTATTTGAGGAGCTTTTTGGTTTGTCTCATCCCAATTGATGATTTCCATTCCGCTTAGATGGCGATATTTACCCACTCATTTTTTTGTTCTTGAGGTGGCTTGTAGAATAGGCAATGCTTGGTTCGGGGCCGGTGAAAATTCCTTCTGCGCTTTCTCTTGCACAGAGGTCGGCTGCCTCGTTCCCTTTGATGCCTGAATGGCCGGGAGATCACATTAGGGTGATCTTGTTGCTTCTGGCCAGTTCGTTTAAATGGCAGTAGCAGCTCCACGTTGTTTTGGAGTTGAAAATTGGGCCTTTTAATGATAGCAATGCGGCCTTGGGGGCACAATGCATTTGTATTTAAGTTTAGGGCGTTTAGGGCCAGATCTGAAGAAGTGAAGTCCATCTTGAAAATTTTTCGGAAACCTAAACATTTCGCAGCATTCTTGGCGATGGCAATTATGTGGTCGTTCCTACGAAGCTTGATGTTGACTCACATACCGAGAATTCAATTGTTCAGTTTCTTTGTTGCAAGATCCATCCGTGGATAAAGGTTGGGGGCTTAAATTACGCTTGGACGATAGAAGCAGTAACTTTAACTCTATTTGTATTTCGTAGTCCCCGCCTTGGTATGCTTCCAAGTTCAGAATTTAACGTGCTTAACATACGTTGTTGTTCAAGTTCCATTTTCGATGTAGAGGGGCGTTCAGAAAGCGTAAAAAGCTAAAAGTGCTGTCGTCACTGAAAGAAAGATTGGATTAGAAGTAACGAAAAGGAGATCGTAAATTAAAGGAGTAAACAAGGAGTACATGTCGAATGAGCGCAGTGGCCCCATTTCGACTTGTGTACATAGTGTATGTTACATCTTTTTGGAAACCCCTGAACAATAAGCCCTTAAAAATACGCTTCCAAAACTTTAACATTTCCGACAAAACCGTACATTGAAAGGCCGCCAAAGATGTTTCACTTCTATCACGTTCACTAGGATACCTGCGCTCTCATTATTTCACAGTTAATCAAAACGAAACAACATCTTCATATCACAGAAAAGTTGAAATTTGTGTACCGAAAGATATCCACTTGGGTTCACAACGTCTTCCACTGTTAACCAATGATCTATCAAAGATCGCTATGTGCTGATTTTTTCATAAGAGCAAGTGCAAAAAAAAAGATTTCTTTAAATTCAAGCTTCAGTTGCCAATTGATGCCGTGTCATCTTGATGAGTGAGCTTTTATGCAATGAATTCAATGTGGTTAGTTGAGTTTTTAGAGAGTATTTTTAAGAACATATCCATTGTTTTCTTTTTTATTGGTTCTTATATAATCAAAATATAATCAAAAAGAAGATTAAATGAATATCTGCATATTTTAGTAAAAGTAATAAGCTGTCTTAACCGTCGCGTGATCTTTAAGTCTTATTCCATTCACTTATTTACATAAATGAATTTTATAGCCCTCATCGAAATCTTTTGCTATTAAGTGGAACTCATGTATGGATGGATATATGCAAAAATTCGACGACTCATTAGTTAATTTACAAAGCTTAAAACTATACAAACCAATGTTGCTGATAAACCAACACACAGAGCACACGCTTAGCTGCCAATTAATGAAGAATGTCAACAACAAAAAATCATACACTTTATCTAAGCTAAGCTAACCCAACAAAAATGCGAACAAATGAAGAATTCTGTGACTATTGACTATTCACCAGGTGGCAAATTTATTAAACCAGTTTTATAAACCGATCTCAATAAACATGGGAATTTGGGAATTCCACAAAACAAAAAAAAGGAAGAAAAATGGATATTACCATGTCAACCACACCTCATACGTTTTGTCTTAAAGGAGTAAAGAAAAAACATTAGACGACACAGACATCATACGGGATGTTTCAAGGTTCCAAGGTCACACACGTATTTTTTTTTGCAATTCACACAAGTGGTTAGATTTATATTTATGGGTTTTTTTAGAAGGTGGAATTTGGGTTTGTTAATGTAGGAAGAGTCTGATTGATTATTAAACTTCGTTATTCTTCATTTCTAGCTACACAACAAGGATCAGGTCTCGTCTCATCTTAAGTATGGGTGTTCTTTGGTACCTACGCGTTGTTTTCAGCGAAGGTTTGGTTAACCTCGCTGTCGAAAATTCGCAAAGGATTTTCTTACCCAACGGAGACTATCAAGCCTAATTCGATTCACGATGGTGGGGTAGCGTTTTTGGAGTTTAGAATGCCATTCACATCCTCAGATACGGCGAAAACACTTATCTGTAAAATGTTCCGCTTGAACGTGGCTAAAGAAAGTCACGCACAATACAACAATTGTAAAACAGATGCTGTCTTCCCTACACATTTTAATTATTTTAAGTAAGATATGTAAACCAGCAATAGGTCTGTTCCTTCTTTTAGCTAAGTTCTTAAAAGAGCAAATTAACTTATTGATTGAAATCGCTCACCAATAGAAAGAATGTTATTGCGGGCGATTTCGAAGTACACAATTCTGAGTGGCTCCGCCATTCTGGCCAGAAACATCCGAAGGAAGAAAAAGGAGTGTTGAGATATTCGCTAAGAATAAAAACCTTACTCAGCTTGTAAATAAGCCTAGACGAATACCTGACATTCCGCCAACACCATTGACTTGTTTCTTACCTCTCGTCCTGTTAAATACTCCGCCAATGTATTATCGCCTCTATAGGATCATCGGACCATTGTGTAGTATCAGCCAATTTCTCGTTAATATACCGTACAGTTAGAGAAAAAACTCCCAAAAAACTGTATGGCAATATGGGAAAGTCAATTGGGACGGCCTTTACAATTTCTTTGCGATTATTAACTCTAGGATTTGAGAGGTATGCTTTTGAAAAGTAAATCCTTCAGAGAAACCCCTAATAAACTTTAAACGAGCCACAAATTATTACAATCTATGAGTCTATGAAAAACTACTTTATTGGATTAGAAGCTTTCTTTTTAACCGCTCAATACAAGTCATTTTAAACGGAGTCAAATCTAAAATTCACCACATAAATGCTGGTGTTCCCCAGGGCTCTGTTCCGTCTCCGATACTCTTTCTTTCTTTGGAATGACTACATATTCCCCGTCGCCAGCGGAAAGTTAGGTTTTCTACCCCGGTGCGAGGATTATTTTATTCCCTCTGTGACTTGGCTACTATCTGCAAGGTGTTGATTCGCTATGAGTTTTAAGTATAATTGACATCTGGTCAGGTGTGCCTAAGTCTACCTTGGATCTGCTAGACAGAATACAAAATCGGGCGTTGCGAGAACATTGCGAAGTCAATTGATCGCTTGATCACCGCAGGAATGTTTCCTGCTTGTCACTGTTTTTTCGCTTCTTCCACCAACAGTGCCTAATTTTGCTTAATACAAGCTTAGCCTGAAAAAGCTTAAACTTAACTTAAAATAATTTATTGCATTCTGTAAAAGTTCCTTCAGGGTATAGCAACGTCATCCGCACTCCGCACAAAGGAATAATGACAGACTGATAGGTCTGAGATCTTTTCGACTGACGTGTCAGCATTTGCTCGCTTTGGTTATGAAAACCACTTTCACCTCTCTCCATAAATCCGGAATGTGGACCAACTCTAGACAACTCTTTAGAATTACCTGTAACACAGGTAGGGTAATATCTGAGGTCTTTTTGAGTTCCGCTGGTATTATGCCGTCTGGTTCTGCAGATTTGTATTGTGTCTGTAGTGCCCAAAGCAATTTGTCCTCATTAATAAGATCATGAGATGTGTGTGATAGAGAGTTTGACCTATTAATGTTAAAGGTTCTTATGACATGACAGCTACCTGGGAAGTGGGTGTCTTGTAGCAGATTGAGCGATTCTTCGCTAGAGGTAGTCCATGAGTCGTCAGCTTTATTTAAACAGCTAAGCATTATGGGATTGGTTGAGAATACTTAAAGCCTCGGAAGATTCTTCTATTTTTCCACAGAAGAGTCTCCAGGATAAACGTTTGGCTTTTCTAAGTTCTTTTTTATAAACTTTGAGGGATGCTTTGTAGGCGTCACAGTCTGTCTCTTTCCTTGAGCTTTTGTCTGAGTTGAACAGTTTCCTGCAGCTGTTTCTGAGTTGTCCCAATTCAGATGACCACCAATGTGGTATTTTCTTGCCTCTAGAGCGAGTAAGAGGGCTGGAGGACGACAGTGCTTTGTTGAAAGCCAGGGTGAGCTCTCTGACCTTACATTCAGGCTCATTTGTGCTAACGGGGATTTTTAAGAGTGAACAGTTAAGCTGTCGCTTAGGTGTTTCTCTGTATTTGAGCCAATAGGTTTTCCGATAGTTCCTAAAGTCAGGTTGAAAAGCTTGTTGGTATAATGAATAGTCTGAGGCATTGCGAAGAGTTCTTTATTAGGAGGGGAGGACGACCAGTTTTTACGTGGCACGTAAGGGACAGAAGAAGAAATAGCCAATTGCATGTTACCTCTCCTTGAATTCAACCGCAATACTCGTGGCGCTCTAAATACTCATCAGTTTATCCGCAAGCCCATCTTCTTAACTTAGCTCTTTACAAACATACAATGAACAAATAAAAAATTCAATCGATAACACTAGAACAGTTAAACTAATTGTTATGAATTTTCACGTATGTACATCTCGGTTATATTTGATATACAGGCGGCGTTCTCAGGATTTGGGAAGCTAATATCAGTTGCTCTTAGTGCAGATCATTGAAATTTTTCCAAAGAAGGTTCTATCAAAAATTTTCAATTTAAGATTTCTGACTAAATGTCATTTTAAATTTTCACCGAGCAGTCGACGAACCCAAAGAACTGGCTGGCCTTCTTATTAGTTCTCTTTAGCATGTTTATAAAATTTACATTAAAAACCTACGGAAATGCAGGTGCAAAGTAATATGTTTCTACATTTTCTTCTGATAATTTATGTGTAGTCGATTTCACATCACACAATATTATCACATAAAGTTATGCAAGACCCCGTGTTTATGGCTCCATTAACTTTTATGGTGTAGCAGAAGGTATGAGTATCTACAAAAAATATTCAATAATTCTATTACAAAACCAATTAAGGAAATGAAATTCAATTTTCCGTTTCTTTTCCGTTTTTTTTTCTTTCTTTCTTCAATTTCCATACATATTTCTACGCATGCATTCCATAGACAAACGTTAAGTGTAGTGAATTCTTGGATTCCCTTATATGATCGTCAACTCTTCTGCATCATAAAAATGAAGGAACTTTTCTACGATCAGTCAAGCAATAGCTAAAGTTCGTTCACTGTCAATCTGAACTACCGTAGTTATTAATTAAACAAAACCAACCAAAACAATAGAAAGCAATAGACGCAAACGCGCAACTGTGATACTCGTAATAGATAGAAGGGGCGTGAGGCGGCAACAATAATTACATGTACTCATTCAATCATAACCGACCAGTCTAGCATTCTAGTCTGCACGTCATCATACATTTCAATTGAATTGCTGTGCTGAGTTGTTGGGTGGGTGCCATCGCAGATACATAAACACTCACGCATGCAAACTCGTATCGTTCGGTTCGGTCAAAATGCTTGATTAAACTTCCTGTTCGACTCTGTCTGGGGTTTGAGTTTATTCTTTGAATTTGTCTCTCAATTTTCAGTCACAATGTATTTTTATCGGGTCTTTTCCGAACCCACATTGTAGCTAAACAGATTTTCCATTCAGATTGGTTATATGTGCCGCCCGGTCGATTGTTGCCATAGGTTCGTTGGCTGAGGTTGGCTGGCTTGAATGATTATGAAAAATTAGATCGCACACACACACATCTTCTTAAGTCAAGCATTAGTTTTTCGGGTTCATTGAGTTTTTCTTAATTTTCGTGTCAAGACGTCTCGTGCAGAGAAACAGCAACAACACACACATCACACAAACTCACTTGAAGCATTTCTGCTTTACATTGCCAACGGACGACGCAACAGAGTTGTGATGTGGGGAACCTGATTTTCTTAATGTTTTCTGGACTAGTGGAGTGGCACTCATCTTCACAATGCCTGCCTGACTGGTTACAGATATAAAGTTTTAAATTAAAAATGCATTTTTCCATATTGTTCAATGGTCATTCATATGTACGTCTTTTTATTCCTCAACAAATATAAAATGCGAGATACATTTCCATTAAGCGGTCGTTTGCAGATAAACTATAAGATGCTCAAGACGCTTTACGGTTTGCGTGTGGTCGTCGTCCTCTTTTGTTTTTTTTCTTTTGATTTTAGCAAAAAAGGCTTTTTCAATAAATACTAAAGACAATTAAGGGAATTCCATTTAGCAAAATAATTGAAAACAATTGCAAATTTATGAACGAACATACGCAATATGGGGAACGCATTACTTATCAATAAAATGAATTTGTTTGTCGCTTGCATTGATGTCTTGAAATGAGACTCATATTTTGTCCAGTTTCTATCTATAGATTTGCAGATTTTGTAGTTTTGTTACTGCTAATTGATACTGGTTTAAAAAAAAGTTGTTCCTTAGGACATTTTCTCACATAATGACGAGCAACCATCGTAGAAGTTTAATAGAGTTTTTCTATTGAACTTCTACGAGGTCTTCATCGAGTCCATCTATACAAAATAAAGATTTCTCGGTGCTTTTCTGTCTTCGAAAGAACACAAAGTGAAGTTTTTTTTTACAAAATGTCAGTCAAACTATAGAGTTAAGTATATTAAGGCAACTTAGGGCTAAAGTGCATCATTTATCGGTTAGGGCTTTTGGACAGCCCTTTTCTGAAAGCCCTTATGGAGCAGGCCTTGAATCGCTCCAATCGCAATCTTGTTTGTGGGAAATGCATGCCCCCTTTTGGAGAGAGAAGAAAGTTTTGAGCTCTTTTTTGAAAAGTGGTTGGTTAATTCATTGAAAAGTGATTGGTTAATTCATTGAAAAGTGATTTGGTTAAGCCCACTTTTAAACATGCCCCCTGCTGAACTTTCATGAGAAGGTCTGTTTTTTGTTAAAAGGGGTTAAAAGGTCAGAATACCGTAAAACCCTATAATGCTTGCCCAACGTAGGCAATAATCATAGCAATCATAGTGTCGGGAAAACCAATTTGTCTAGATTTGTGCCTCAATATTTGCTTGGTCTTACTCAAGAATAGTATGTCCTATCGTAACGTGTCATTCATCTACCCTTTTTATATTTTAAACTGTTTGCTTCGCATTTTGCAGCTAGCTCCACGTTTCGAGATTGTGCATTGCTGCCGCTTGCCCCTCAGAGTATTGAAAACAGTCCATTCTTCTGGACTCTTCCCGAGAAGTTAGAAAATAGTCTTTTCAGCCTATATCCGAAAATGGCAAGCCGTCGTCTCGTACCGACCCATATCACTTACATCCGTTCTTTGCAAAGTCATGGAAACGCTAATCAATTTTCAGCTCATATCATATCTTGAAACTAACGAAATCCTTAGTGACCGGCAGTATGGATTTCGTGCGCAACGTTCTACTGGTGATTTGATGGCATATCTCACCGAATAGTGGAACCGATGTTTGCACCAATTTGGTGAAAGCAAAGTTGTTGCACTCGATATTTTCAAATACGTTCAAAATACGTGCTTATGAATTTGATGCTAAGCTGCTTCATTGGATTAGAAGCTGTCTTCTGGACCGCTCAATTCAAGTTGTCTTGGACTTCTCTTCGCTCATGCGAGCTAGGTGTCCTGGCCACCGGAGCCTACCGAGCTTAATTCTCATGCCGATGTCAACATCGCGGTAACGCTCGTAGATCTCATCATTATAGAGTAGAGTTATAGAGTACTGACATGACCATTTTCTTATATACCAGCAGCTTGGATGTTAAGGTCCTGGATTTGAAGAGTCTTGACAGACTATAGTAGGCTTTTTTGGCTTTAAGAGCGTATTTCTGGTTCCATGCTGTTAACGGCTGCTACAGTTGGCCCGAGATAGTTAAAGGATTGCACTACTTCAAATTCGCGGTCAACTATTTGAATTGAGGGACCAATGTTGGATCTTCTACTCGCAGACAAGGTCAACATGTACCATGTTTTGCTGTCATTTATGTGCCGCCTGCACGCTCTGGATGAAAGCTTCCTGTACAGCTCTTGGGTTTCTACCAACGATGTCAATATCGTATGCGTAAGCCAGTATCTGAATGGACTTACAGAGAATTGTTCCTCTTGCCGTAACGTCAGAGTCTCGGATCACTTTCTCCAACACCAGGTTGAAGAAGACACAGGCCAGTCCATCCCCTTGTCGGAGCCCTTTATAGATGTTGAATGGGTTTGATAGTGATCCGGATATTTTTACTTGGCTTATAACATTGGTCATGGTCAACCTACATAGTCGTGTCAGTTTATTCGGGATGCCGAATTCTCTCATGGCCTTATAAAGTTCTACTCTGGCTATGATATCATAGGCGACTTTAAAGTCTATAAAAAGATGGTGTAGTGAGTTTTGAAACTCTAGACATTTTTCCATCAACTGCCTAAGTGTGTAAATTTGATCAGTTGTTGATTTTCCTGGGATAAAGCCAGACTTGTACCAGACCAATGATGACTTTAGCTATCCTGTCTTGAAGAATAGAGGCGAAAATTTTATACGCGGTACTCAACAACGTTATACTACGATAATTGCTACATTTTGTGGTATCTCCCTTCTTATGCATGGGGCACAGGATGTCTCTTCGCCAGTCTTCTAGCATAGCTTATTCCTCCGATACTTACACTATTATGGCATGTATTGCTTCGTGTAATGTGGGACCTCCTATTTTAATCAGTTTCTCATACCGGGGCCTTTTTATTTTTGAGCCGATTTATTGCTCTGCTAACTTCATCTATGCCTGGTGGCGGCAGCATAGTATGATCTTCGTTCATTAGTGGAGCCTCCAATTCCTCATTTAGCTGTCCCTTTAGCAACTCATGAAAGTGCTCTTCACATCGCTTTAATATGCCTTTGAGATCGGCGATCAGATTACCCTCATTGTCTTTGCAGTATGCGCAACGCGGTGTAAATTGCGTCATACAGCGCCTGGTGCAGTTCTCGTTCTTTGTACTGTTCCAGTTCACGGATGAAATTCTTCTCCCAGGCTGCTTTCTTTCGCCGGTGAACTATTTTTATTTTTAATACCTACTAAGCTCTTTATATTCATCTTCGCCTACCCGCGTTCTATGAGATTTTTGCTCGGTATGAAACATTCTTTTCACACGCCCATAGACGAAAGTGACTGTTTCGTACGCTATAAACTAGCCTCGAAAGTAGCCCATAACAACACTAGTTATGTTATGATAAAAACGTCTTCTGTTATTTACTACAATCTCAGCGAACACATTGCGCATGAACAAGAATTCTCTTTTGTTTGTCGTTTGTGATTTCTGCTTCTCTCTCGATTTAGCAGAAAAACCGGTTTGGACGCGTGAAAAATTAATTTCTTTGTTATTTAATGCAGTCACAGCGAACACATTTCTGCTTCTCTCTCGATTTAGCAAAAAAAACCGGTTTGGACGCGTGAAAAAAAGCGTACTCGACTTGCAGAAAAGTGCTCATCGTTTTCTTGCTCGTTCTGTAATATACTATACGTTCATTCACACTTTCGTCATCGAACCAGTCGTTCCGATCCCTACGACTACTGCCTAAGATGGAGTCAGCAGTACTAATGATGGTATTCTTATGGAGTGCCCATTTCTCTTCTACGCCCTACATCTCAGCCACTTACTCTTCCTGCATTTAGGGCTATCTATCAATCGCTTGACTGTAGTTATTTCTGGTCTCTTCGTTGCGAAGGGCAGCCGTGTTGACACGAAGCTGATTCGCGGATACAGTCTTTTGTGATGATGTAATCAGCACTCGGAGCACCATACTGGCGGCGGTCTTTCTACACGTTGTCTATCTGGTTGCGAGATACCCAGGTGGCTTTGAAGATATTTTTACGCACAAACCTTGTACTCGCAACGACCAAAGTATTGCTTGCTGCCATCTCTATGACTCGTTGTCTATTGTCATTAGTGTTCTCGTGTAAGCTATGGGTGCCAATGTACTGCCTGAATACTGGCTCCCTACCTATGTTTACATTCATATCCCCCAGAATGATTTTTACGTCATACTGAGGACAGCCGATAACGGTGGGTTTCATTCTTTAGCTGACTAGAAACCCCACCCGAGCACAGGATGGCTTGCATGACAGCTGTAATATATGTGATATTCTGATTTTTGTAAGACGCCATTTCCCGTCCATCGCATCTCGTGGATTGCTGTTATGTCAGCATTATATTTGGACAGGGTATCGGCTAGCTGCTGTGCAGCTCGGGCTCTATCCAGTAAGCGACATCATATTCTATAATTAATGTCAACATGTCTACTTTATAAATATATAATAAATTAAATAATAATTTCCTGTGTTTCATCCAATCCAATCCAATGGGCCACCCTTTATTTATTAAAAAAACTCACCCTATAAGCTAAATTTTTTTTAACGATATCTACGAGATCTGAAAAAGAACGACTGATTACAATTGATAGATAATAACGGTACATATTGAATAAAAATCAAATGGATACATTTAATGACCTTCACTGTATATGACAGAGCAGATATTCGAAGACGTGAAACGATTTACCGAGGTTGGAACTTAATTCAAATTCAAGCGACATAAACTTTCAAATTGATTTGAAGAATGTAGACTGTCAAAAGTTAGAGATACGAGTAGACAAACAGCGAATTAATCATAAATCACAGTTTAACAAACGGTAATCTGTAGATGCACGCGGGTTTATAGGGCACAAGCAAATGGTGTCTGTGTCTGTCTTGCAGTACAAAGCGTCATTCTACTGTCGTGCAGTGCAGTCAAATAAAAAAATCAAAAGATGAAATGAGTTAAGAAAACTAGAAATGTGTGTGTGCGGAAAAGAACACAGAAAAGCCCTAAAAGACATTGCATTGGGTTCCAATGTGCATAAATAATATCAGTAGACATATGACAAATAAACCAATTGGGCCACACCAATCAACATCCAACAAATCAGCAGCACCAATGTGAGTGACTATCAGCCAACACATGCAATTGGATTTGGATGTGAATCGTCGTCCTACATAGTGGTCTACGTTCAATTTCGTTTCAAATCCCTAATCGAATAGAACAGAATTATAATGTTGTATGTTGTGTATCTATGAACTCACAGGAACTACTACTCCTAGATTCTCGTTGTGTATTGCAGGTTGAAATATTTCCTGCACCACATTTGACCAGTGTGACCACGTGGGAGCCGTAAAACATATATTTGTTGTTTTTGCATTTTTTATTTTGAACAAAACAACAAATTAAAATGCAACAAACAGACCCTGTGGGCGGACCAGAGAAAATGCATTACTTTTGCTTTGTGCGGCTACCGCTTTGCCGCGTTCGAGTTTTGTAACTGCAAAGAAATTGCCCTCCCCGATTGCCGATGGCAACCACCGAGAGTTTTATGAATTAAAATTTTTGTTTCAGTTACAGATTTTTGAGTCACTCACACACCAGACCCGAGACCAGACTATGACACAGACACTATGTGACATAAACTCAAAGCAGGAAATCAATAATGAAGTTGGTTTCTGGCCGCGTTATTCTTGTTACAAATTATCTCAAAAAAGCATCTGTCATTTATTAAAAGAGATTTATTGCATCAATTTTTATATCCCTTCGGGTGTAGATGGTAGGCACAGACACCCATCCAATTTTAATAACTAATTATGCATGAATTGTAAAGTTGTCACCGGCAGGCGAGTTTTTCCAATTAAATGCTTTGGAAAATATCTTTAAATCTATTTACTTAGGTAGTCCTATAGGTATCGCAGCAAAATAGAGTTCGACACAATCATTAGATACGAGTATATCACACATCGTGTTGAAATTTCAGTTTCAATTTAAATAAACTCTCAAGTGATCAAGGGTCAAGTTCAGATGTGATCATGCGTGGTGTGGTTTTTATTTGTTTGGTTGATTCGACTGCGTAACCTATCAGAGTCACAATAATTCAAATTGCGAAGGTAAAATGTTATGCTTACCTGGAATTTTTGGCTTCGATGTATATGCTGTGTGTAGGTTTAAAGCATTTTTTCTCCCCATTATCTTGTACATTAATAATAACAGAAAGATACATTAGCCACTTCAAGATATTCGTTGTTTGATTTATTATTTTTCATAAAATGGTACGTTGCGTTTTTGCACTCACATATAGATAAGAGAAGGTTTGTTGGAAAAATTTGGAAAAGTAAAAGGTGTTAATTAAGGCAAGGTAAATTGTACATATATACTTAAGTAGTGATAATTGTAGCTGATTAAGTTTAAAATGGCGTTTAATTTTGTGTTTTGTTTGTGACTTTACTTTGGCCAAGAAGGTTTCAATTGGCAAAAATGTATGATGAGCACATTTGGTTATTAATTAAGAACTTTAGAGATATTAGCAAAATTATCCTTAAACATATCTCTCTACCAGTCAAGTCAAGTTCCAGTCAAGCGCTTTCCGTGACAAGTTATTACTCTCGGACGTTTGTCAAACTTTCGCGAGAGGTGGGACACCGTCAGATATGCTTTTGGTGTTACTGGGATCCAAACCACGAACCTGCTCAGAAAGCCACGCTCTTATTCAGTGAGCCACGGCGCCCACATATATACGATAAATGTATAAGATATATTATATACTATATATATACGATATTAATACGATAAAATACGGTGTATGTAGTTACGATATATGTACGATGTTTATAGGATATGTATACGATATATGCTTGTCTATTTTCTTCCAATATATACGATATATACGATATATATACGAAAAATATATGAAAACGTGGGTACGTATCTGTGTCTGATTAACTCGGGTGAACCACTATAGCTATTCAACTTATATTCACATCCTATGTTCGTGTGGTGCATTGTTTTGGTTTTCTTAGACTCTTAGACTTAAGCTGTTGTCGCTTTTTCCTAAAATTCTTATTTATGGAACGATTCGGCTCAAATTCACACAATATAATATTTAAATAAAAATAAAGTATTTGTCAAGATTTGTACCCTGGGGTGGAAAATGTAGTTTCCCCTGTATATAATTTTCATATAAACATGGGTCAGTGGGCGTGGCTTCATTGGGCGGGTGTTAACTTAGATGGCGGACAGTGGGATGCGGCACAACACAAGACATCTCCTCTTTTCTCCTAATTTTTCTTAACGCCCACGCTGTGCCAAGCATATAGCTGTGTCTTATAAGGGTGCGAACCCCTTTAAGCGTGCGCGAATTATATATAAAAAAAATCAATTGTGGCCATCCTCCTCGTAAGTGATTATGTAAAAAACACGCTGTTTGCGCAGCCGAATTCCTATTGCTTATTGTGTTCTTTAATTATTTATAACGGATATAACGGATTAAAAAACAGAACAGCAATTCATTCTACTGGTCAAAGTCTACAGAGATAAAAACGTTCCCTTGTTACATTAGATGTTGTTAATTTTTTCTACTAAGACTTACACGATTAATAGCAATTATTGGTATTATTAAACATTTTCCGCAATAAAGCAATTATTTTATTAGTTTTTTTCTCTCTAATAAATTAAATTAGCAATGAATCATTAAAATATACACAGTTGCTACTATATGGATGCTATGTAGAAGTAAGCAGTAAGCAGCAGAATAGAGAAGTGATACTGTAGAAAAGAGTAGTTCACCACCTCATCTGACCTATTCTGATTTTGATGAGATTTTAATTTCAACCTGTAGTATTGAAAAACTTATGTGCTTACTTTGGTTGCGCTACAGTTCCAATTAGCATTGTCTTTTGCTAACTGCCCTCAATTTCGCATACCTATCGTTAGGGTGTCACCCTCCACTTGCGCATCATCTATTGCACTGTCTCTGCGGTCAGGAGCGTTAATGCCCATTTGCTCTTTATCATCTCGAAGCTTTGTTTTAAGTAGTATCTTGTCGCTGTACAGCTCGTGTATTACGTCATTGAATCCTCTCTTTCAAAGCCCGTCAACGTAAAGGGACCGAAAATGTTCCAACGAATTTTTTCTTGAAACGGACAAGGATATCTTCAACCGCATTCAATAGAGTTTTGTTTTATTTCTATAGAGCTGTATTTAGACAAATAAGCTCTTATACAAGGTCTTCTTAGTGGTCCAAGGAAGAGCTTTACTACCCAATTGACTTCCTAACCCAAAGAAACAGTGATTAGCAAGAGTGATTATTAGTTTGAAGTTTGCTGTTATAGAATAGCTGAGCGTAGGTCTACAAAGTTCATAACTACCTTTAATGTTATAGCTGGTCTGATGTCTGTTCTAGATGAAAGCAAATACGTTTTTTGCCCTCATTAACCGCTTAGCACATTTTCGGCGCTTTTGCCTTAATGCTTGCAAACGCACCAGTGACTGCTGCCAATAATATCAATGTCAGTGATATCGTCAGCGTATGTCAGCCACAAACAAGGCTCTTAGGGCCAGCAGCTTTATAATTCTTATGTTTGGATATTGAAATACTCACTTCTCCTTGGTCGGGCTGACTGAAATTTTGACATTCTATTCTCACTATTAAGTAAAACTTCTGAGTACGAGTATTGTACTGGAGTAGCATCTCTTAATGTCTTTGACATGCGCCTGCCTGCATTCGTCAACAAACCAGTGATTTCGATGTGGTGCTGGGATATAAAAACAAAGTACCGTCTCTGATAACATTTTGACAGCGTAGGCACTGGTCCTCCAAAATTGCAACCTTTCGTCGTTATATTTTCTCACAGTACCTAATTATCCGTTGCTGTTGGCTTTTAGAAATGTTCACAATCGCACCTTGACTAGCAACTAGGTATAGTGATCCAAGTCAATTTGATCAAAAGATGCAGACATTTAGAATACTGGAAGCATGTCTCTCGTTCCAATACTATGTTGCACTTCATTCCATTTTTAAAGCAAAATATGATGCAAATTGTTTGATCGATTTTTCCACAATTAAAAAATTGCTTAACGAGTAACCTCTTCGACAGCTAACAGCAAAGTAAGTGTGTGGAACTTTTCCTAATGATTCCTACGTGATGATGCTAACTAACCTGACGATGTAAAAATCTATTATTTTTTTATTTAATTTCTTTATTTCTTTTGCTTGATGGATTTAATTTCTTTAATAGCAATGGAAAATTAATTACTATACAATCATTATTTAAAAAACTAATCAACATTAGAATCAGTAATTATTTACATACATGTTTGAATAGAAATATTGAAGATGTATGAAAACAATGCAAGTTCTACATGTTATAATAAATGTAAACTTATAAAAAATTCCGAGTAAACACTCTTAAATTTTTTGGGAAATTTTCTTTAATTGTTATTATTAAACTAAGAAGATCAACATTTAAATTGATCGCAATCTATCAAGAAGATTGTTACCATTCTTTTAAATGTTAATATTGAGTAGTGCTTTTTTTTTTGAAATTGTGAGTGCCGTGCTATTGATAAAAAAATATCGTACAAATCTTTTAAAGGTTAGTGATTTTTGGAAATTATAAGTGTCGTGCTATTGATCAAAAAAGATCGTTACCATTCTTTTAAAGGTTAATATTGATTATTAATTTTTTTGGAAATTGTAAGTGTCGTGCTTGATCAGTGATAAGTTTTGCGGTGATCTACCTCTTCATCTTATTTCATCAGCAAAGCTCCACCTTCGTTGCAACATGTTTTAAAATTCATCACAGCATAACATTTTTGTCGGTACCTTTGTTGTTTAAACATTTATGCTCTCTAACTCCCCTGAAACAATTTAGATCATCACGATCGACCGACATCTTTGTGGTGACAAGACTCTCATGTACAACAATTGAATAAATCAGAAATAATTACAAATTGTAATAATTTGTATTCAATTCGACGAAATAAAACAGAAAAACTTGATACAACAAAAATGATCGACAGTGATCAGCAAAAATAATCACACAAACCACAACCGATACCTAACTACAACGGAAGCATTTTTACCTATAAATTTCACTCAAACAATACCACTCAATTCACATTCAACTCCGATTCAATTGAGTCAAACATATGATGCAAATAAATTAAAATGCTCATTGCCATCTTGAGTACCTACTCATCTTAGTGTGGTTTGTTTTTCAAATCTTCGCACGTAATATGCGCCATCCACATTATCCTACTACACAGACACACTACTACTACACAGTATCTATGAGTTGGATGTAGCAAATAGCAATGTGGTGCATCGCTTCTCCTATCGTTGGCGCACTCAAGTACACTGGCGCGCTCGCTCTAAACTCCAATTGGATCGCAATCGATCGTCAGTGTGTTTGGAGTCGTTTGGGAGATCATGTCATTCTGAATACTTCGTCGGGAGTTTAATCGCGTCTTAAAGCCGTCGTCGACCCGTCGTTTTTTCTTCCTCTTCTTGTACTTCTTGTCAATTTTCCTTCTGTGTTTCTCGCATGCGATTTATTTTGTGTTTGGATAATTCTTCGAAGATCTCGAGGAGTAAACAGTAATTCGGACACTTTTACCATCAATGCATGTCAGAAGATCGCACATTCAAGTCAAAGAGACAATTACCACACATAGCTGTTTGTGCTAATTAATCTAATCCGCACATGAGTGTGATCGGTTATCATACAAAGGAGTGGAGTTTCTTCCTTTTTGTTGACAGAAATAATCGACCTTCTCGGAAAAATTGAAATATCAAAAAGTGATTTTTTTTTAAACAAAACAGAGAAATTGTAACCGTTACAATAATCGGTTGATCGAGTGTGATTACGAAAATTTTATTATTACTCATTTGTTTGATATTGCGATAGCGATAACGAGTGTTGTTTAAGTTAATTGATAACTTGTGGGTTCATTTTAGTATCAAAGATGTGCAATTAATGTTTGCTGTTTGCAAACTATCCAACCGTTTAATGTAAATGTGTGAAGCTGTGATAATTTGTTTTCGTTTATTTTTTGTTTTTATTGATTTTTGTTTACTTACACTTCCCAAGCATTTTGAAGTGTTTTTCGTCCTTGGATATATAATACTCGTAGTTTTATTATTGTTTAGGTTTTTGCCGTTACCCTATTGGTAACTATTGTTGCATTGTTAGCATTAAAGAGTTATTGATATTCAAGTTAATTAAATTCAAAAAAAAACTGTAGGCTATAGTAATATTATGGTCGTTTCTTAATTTTTTTTGTTAATAACTGCATAACTGTTTACATAATGTCCTTAATCAAAACAAGATGATTGGCCATTCTGACATTCGGAAAGAATTAGAAAACAACTTCCCTACCTTGACTTTGCTAAAAAAGTTGACTTCTATGACAGTGTTGCTTTGTTTTGTTTTGAGATTTTAAAAACCGGGATTTTTTTATCATACAGCTATGTATTTGTTTTTTTAAATTCTCTGTTAACTTCGCGTGTCCGTGTGTTGGTTAGTTTTTAACGGACTGGCAGGACAAATCTAGTGATCAATTTTTAACACACTTCCTAAAGTCCGATTTTATTCAAACCTTGCACACATGTGTATCTCCGATGACACCAATTTCTGTAAAAATTCGGTAGAGATCGGATTCAGTGCCGAGAGGCTCTCATATAATTTTTCTAAAGATTTGGAAGTGATCTAGCACCAGGGCCGAGGTGCTCCCATATAAATTTCTCAAAAACTAACACCATTTTATTCAAAATTTGCACACCTATCTTCTGCTGTTATATTGGTACTTTTGCCTTACAATCTTTTAAAAGGATTCCTTTTGAATACCAAAACACTTCTGCCTTGATCTTCCCAGCAGATGGTACGACTTTAAACTTCTTGGGGGCTGAATTACGCGACTACTAGGAGTCCTAATATTACTCAGGGTCATGGTAGGTAGAGTGGTGGTCCGCTCTTTCTTAGCGAGTCCCTTAAATAGCGCTTGAATGCGCCTACTCAGGGTCATTATAATGAACCCAAGTTTTATCTCCTGTAACAATTTTCTTGATAACTTCTGCCGAATTGCCGACAGAAAGCTCCAAAAACTGCTTACAATTGTTTTACACTGTTCTTTTATGCGGAGAAAGTATTCTGTGCACGCATCTTGCTGACATCTAATGATGGGATATATTTTGAAACTAATTGTTTTTGATATTTTAAATCTAAAAATCAACAAAATGTTTCTTTCGACCATCTTCCATCTTCCTTTACTAACCTCTTCTAAACATACAATTCTGTCGTCTAGCAAGAATGTACCAGCATCCATTTTTGATTTAATGTGGTAGACTTAATTTTCAGATAAAATAGAACGTCATCGAGTGCGACCCTTCTTCATTCGTATCTAATAAGTTTCTCAAAAGGCAATTATCAACACTTTTCGCTTCTATTGTGTCGGATCAAACAACTTGCTTGCTTGTTTGCTTAAACAAAACAAACGAAACAGACCTTCTAATTTCGTTGACTCTTGACAATTTCTTACAAGAGTGGATTTTAATATTCATACTTAATGGGCAATAGTCTGTTATGCCCATTTTTTATACCATCTTAGTACCCACTTATTTTTAGAACTGCGAAATACCAATACAAAACAATTATTGCGTGTGGCACAATTTATATCAGAATACATACCAACTAATTAATTTTAGGTACCTACTTATAAAAAAATTAATTACAATAAAAATAAATATTACATCTGTCCTAGTCACACAGTCGTTCAAGAAGGCATGAGAGAGAATAGATGCACGAAGATGAATAGTATAATCAACTACCAGTCCGTATATATAGTGGATTTAACCCAAAAAGATTCCCACATGCATAAATGATAAACAAACATACAAGTAAACAATCTGAAAACATAATTATCATTATTTTTGTTAGCAGATAACACTGCAATAATAATAAACAAATGCAGCTAAATTATCGCATATACTCATAACAAACAAAAAATTAATTACCAAACGAATTGGCAAACGTAATTAGGCCGACTAATATGTTCAGCTACGCCTAGCTAGAGGTTTATATGAGTCTGATTGAACTGTCTGGCTATGGCTGACAGGCTGTCCAAATGTTCACTGGCTCGGTATACGTCTTGTGCTGTAGCCGAAACGACTTAATCAACAGCCTCATATATTAAGTTGTCTAAAAAATTTGCCATACACACACAGAATATTTATATTAATGCGGTTTTGTTCTCCACACATACTTTTTTTTTTTTAAATCAATCATTTATATCAGTTACAAGAAAAAATAATGAATGTCACATCAATTTTCTTAATGCGAATTCTTTAATTTAAATTAGTTTCTTTGGCTTTGTTTGCATTTGGCCAGACTGAACAAATAAATATGAATTGTGTTATGAAGTTTTGTAGAGCCACCATACCATATACCATTATAATTCAACATAACCATAGCTCGGCTAAAGAAGGAATCTCTGAATTGGTTAGTACGTCCGAAGATAAGCCTAATGGTAGACCCGTGGGCTCGAGTTGAGCCCTTACGGTATGGGTTCAAGAATGGGCGGGGTGCATCTGGATATTGCTTTTGAACACCGATTGTGGAGAAGGCGATAAAACAGTGACAAGCAGAAAATATTCCTACGCTGTTAAAGCGATATTTACGTCACCAATAAGTTTCATCGCACTGCTCTGTATTCTGTCAAGTAGTACAATGTGGTCATTGGGGAACCTGCCCAGAGAATACAGTTGTATTCAAGTTTAGTAAATAGTAGCCAGATCTGAAGGAGTGAGGTACATCTTGCACCGTTTTAGAAAACCCAAACTAAGAGTGCTGCCATCAGCGAAAGAATGCATTGGATTAGAAGTGGCGGATAGGAGATCATGTATGAAAATCAGAAAGAGTGTCGGAGACAAAACAGAGCCTTGAGGAACACCGGCGTTTATGCGGTGAACATTGGATTTGAAACCGTCCAATACGACCTGAATTGAACGGTCAGAAAGGTAGTTACTAGTTCAATCGAGAAGGGTCTTATCAACTCCATAGGCATTCATTTTCGACAAAAGATCTTGATGCCAGACCCTGTCAAATGCCTTGGAAATATCGATTGCAACCACTTTGCTTTCACCAAATTTGTGAATAGACTGACTGGTTTCACTTTTCAGTGAGATAAGCCACCATCATGTCACCTGTAAAACGTTGCTTACGAAAAGCGTACTGCTGATCGCCAAGGATTCAACGTGATTCAAGGTATTGCATAAGCTTATGATTGATCAGCGTTTCCATGACCTTAGAAAGTATGGATGTTAGCGCAATTTGTCTCAGTTTCTGGTCATAGTCGAATTTGGCTCGTCTAACGGAAGAAAAAACTAGGGTCTCGTTTGCGTTTTTATTTGGCCCTCTTCCTTTTGTACTCATAATAAAGAGAGGACTATTGTCATTATTTTCAAACGTCGGTTGATCTTATTTCTATTGTGTATTCTCATTTGGCCCAATCCATTAATATTCTCATAAGTGTTTGAACAACTTGAGGCAATTAAATTTGAAGGAAGAACTCGCTTGCATTGTGTCTTGTATTACAAGTCTAGAAAAGATGTCAAGAGAATCTAAGTTTAACGACTTTTTTTATTGCAATAATGTCGCAGTTTTCTGACTGTCGACACCCATTTCTGGTCGTTGTGTTTACTTCTAGAGACAAACTTGAATGCTTTTTATTTGAAGAGCGTAATACGCTCGTTGAAAACCGTTGAAAAAACATAAATGTTTGCCTCGGGGAGTTGTGTTAAGTGTTAAGAACTAACACTTTGGCTAATGGGAAACTATTTATATATTCTGTTTGTTTGCACACGGAAGTGGTGGGCAAACACAAAAGAGCGATACCTGTTGTTTTTATTTGATAAACAGTATCAGGTGGCGGAAAAAGTGCGCACATGCATTAGAAGTTAGCAAATTGTGCATTTGGGGACATAATATGCAACTACTTACAGTGCCTTTACTATTTTTTAGTTAACTTTGACAGGATAAAAATATTATTTGCAGCTATTGTAAAAAATTGATTTTTCCTATTGAATCCTATGGAATTATTTAACAGTAGCTGTAATACCAAGCGTTGTTGCCTGGCTGCCCCACCACACTAACCCCTTCCTCCCAAACATCCCATCCATCCAACCAAGACCCTTCAAGACCCAACTTTAGATACCCAATATATATCACCACTATTAATCAAATGCACGGTCTTCGAGTCAATCTCATACAAACAATACCTAGCCACCCACTACGTCAAACCCCTCAACACCATTACCCTCTACAAGCATCCACCCCAAATGGCACCACCACATCCCAAAGTTTCAGCTATATGGGGTGAACGGTCTTCGAGTTAAGCCTGAACAGACATACAGACATGCAAAGATTCATTTTTATACATTAAGATTTTCAGTTATTACTCTAACGCCAATCTTACTTAGAGGGGACAAGCTCGACCATATCGGTGTTTTTGTCATCTAAGGAAAGTTACAGGTTGAGGCCCCGAGATTAGAAATTGGCATCCATTTTTGTTTATTCCGATGTTGGCAACATGTCACAGGTTCATGGAGTTTTTTTAATTCTCTGTATTAACTCCGCGTCGATATGGTTCTTTCGTTCGGTGGCGGAATCTTGCGATCAATTTTTAACCCAATTCCCAAAGCCCGATTTTATTGAAACTTTGCACACGTGTGTATTTTCGGTGACAACACTTTCTATTAAAATTTGATAGCGATAGGACCCCGTGTCGGAGGGTTTCCATACAAAATTGTTAGGAATCATGTCATATAGCGGATTCATATCACGCCATACTATGACTGTGTACGCTGTGTACAGCGCTGCTTTACGACTTGGTGTCTGTTTTTTTAACAACAAAAGCATGCAGTGCTTCGCATGTGTTTTTTTAGTGCAATTCAGTATACTTTTAGGCGCTTATTTTGGTTATTAGAGAATTTATATGAAATTTTGCGTTGTTTTTTGTTATCTATGAGAATAGGAAGAAGTCGCAATGGGCCATGTCCGGCCAATACGGAAACTGAGACACATTTGCCGTCTTGCTTTTGGCCAAAAAATCAAAGAAGTAAAGTGTGAGCATTATTGTTGTCGCTTCGAATCACACACGCACAAGACCATAGATGACAAGAACTTATGGTAACACTATGCCGTTGAAATCGAAAATTGAAGATATTGCGGGAAAGTATATATTTCTTCGTCGTTCACGGTCAGATGGGAATGGTTTTGTTCGGGCACTTGCTTACGCGTATTTTGAGTATTTACTTAGCAACGAAAAATTCAATATTCTTACACAGGGTTCTAAAGATAAGCTGGCACTATTAGCATAACCTTTACATTTTATCGAGCAACCTTTGTTCGTACTTGACTCTTTAGAACAATTTAGCCTTAGATACCACCTCAAATTCGTGTAGCAAAATGTTTCATCACCTGATGTAGGTATTTATATAATACGCTGGAGCAGTTCTGGATTTCATTCTGGACTTCATTCAGCAACTCACCGAGTCTATTGTTCTTTCCTTTTCCACGTTGTTATTGATGTACTGAGGCATCGAAGCATTCGTCATTTTAACGGCCCTCTTGGGATACGTTTGTACAACTTTTAAACGCTCTTTTAATTCTAGAAGACCCACCAAAACCATCATTCAACATTTTCAAAACTGTCCAGCATTTTAGTCCAGTCTTTGAGAACAATAAAATTTTTCCCATTTTGTCCACATTCGCACCGAAATAACATTGAATGACCATCTGTTTGTCTTCGTCGTTAACGCTGTGGTCGAAGAACATGTACATATGTAATAACATAAATTTTGTGTTAATAAGCTAATACTAAGCCTCGGTGTTGTTCTTGTAAGTCAACAAAATTGCAATACTCCAGCACCACCACGCGTCTCTCCCTCTCTCTACGTTCTGGTTTTTGTCAAATTCGATATCAATTTCAATTTCAAATTGGACGTAGGTAAGCTTATGCTAAGCGAAGCGTCCACTCTCAGTTGCTGTTGTTGTTGTTGTTGTCTTTGCGAGTCATAGAGTCAGTCAAAAAGCCAAGTCAAGCAAAAGTGCCAAAAGTATCTACGACTGCATACTTACTATATGACGCCTTCGAGTCGTTCCGGTTTATACGGACGGCCCGACGCGACGCGAAGTAATTTGATTCCAAAACACGGCACATAACGTTGCTGTTATTCTGTCAACTGTCATCGTGTGTAGGATGATTATGATTGTGACTGCAGATAAAACACATAATGGAGCAGCAAACAACTGAAAAGGAAGAAATCCAATATGTGCCTTCAAGTTTTCATGCAGTGCTCACAAGTCGTCGAGAGTTCTTGAAAACAACAAAACCCCAAATCACAGGTAATTTTGTCTCCCGAGGCATGTCCACACCATGTTGATGTTGATGATGACGATCATGGTGAGTTGTGACCTTGGTTGCCAAGCAAGCATATCTACAACGTGTATGCGCTCGCTTGATGACATTAGCTGTAGGTATGGCATGAGCTTGAGCTTATCTTGAATTCCTTAAGTTTAGATACATTTTTAATTAGATATCTATATATGTGTGTGTGTGTGTGGGCAGTACAGATGAAGGTCTATCGCTTCTCTACATATGTGACATTCTTTCAGCAGCGCCACGTTACAAGCTCTGTGTTCCATGTAACACAGGTGTGATATGTGATCATTCACTCAATCACTCATACACAACATGCAATATTTCTACTTTTGAATATTTATTCTATGCTCCGATGTATTCGTGTGTGCATGTTATTAACAAAAGAAGCAGATACAAGGTGTGTCGTCCTACTAATAGTCAATTGATTGCAATCTCGATGATGCGGCGGCGTGCGATGAGCATCAGCTACTTGAACGTGATGTGATGTGCGTGCGTGTGTTCATTTATTAGTAATTCATACATAATACATATTAACGCATATGTATATATTCATCTTGTCTGAGTTTTCCGAATCGAAGTCATACACAGATTAATCGAATCTCTAATATAATTGATTGTTATTTCGCTTTGCAAGAATCTATCTTAGAGAATCGCAATTTAACTCTCGTCTTTGCAGGAATATACGAAGGACCCTAAAGCTTCAGACTTCTAAATCAGAGTAAAAAACTTCGTAGAAACATGCCCAGAAGCTATGCCGTGATTGTTACAATTGCTGCACTATTAATATTTTGTCATATTTTGTGGATAACTATTGATCTCATGATAATATGTTATTAATCTGTAATAATCTGACTACTGAGAGCAGACATGAATATTAATTTTAAAATTCTCTGTACTAACTTCGCGTGCCCGTGGATCTGTTTCTGTTTGTTGTGGAATCTTACGATCGATTTATAACCCACTTCCAAAAGCCCGATTTTATTGAAATTTTGAACTCATGTGTATTTCCGGTGACAACACTTTCTGTTTAAATTTGGGACCTCTCGGGCCTCAGTGCCATGGGGTGCCCATATAATTTTGTTTTTATAATTCAAATTTTAAAACATGTTTATCTCCGATGGACAACACTTTTTGTAATAATTTGGGCCCCCAGGGCCGAGGGGCTCCCATATAAATATTTTTTTTAAATTTTATTGAAATTTTGTACACATGTGTATCTTGGATGACAAGACTTTCTATAAAAATTTGGTAGTGATCGCATATAATTATTTTTAAAGATTTACCCGATTTTAATGCACATGGTTCCCCATTAGAGAATTTACACGAAAAAATTTAGTACGGTTAGCGAATCGAGAAAATTGTCTTTGCCTCGACTGTTGTCTATCTAATATCGGATTGAATCTTCGCTCTATTATGTTTGGAGAAAATTCGCCAAATTCTCGTTGTGTGTCTAATCAAAACGGTTGCGTACCTGCAAGGCCTCGCTGACTTGGCGAGGTCCTCAAATAGCACTATAGAGCGCCGTTTTGCTGCCACGATCCTCAGAAGACCCAATGCAACGAAAAATGGTTGTGTGTATTCATATCCAACCTGTAGAATTAAGGTACGATATCAGATCTGTGATGCCGTAATCTGAAAGCTCCTACAGGTCAGAAAAGACAACTACAACTAAACAGATCCTGCAAAAGGTTTGGCTGCATGGCTGCCCACCGGCCAGTGGCCCGTGTTTATTGCAACCACTCTGGAAATATCTTTCCGAAATCTGGAGATCAGCTCGGTGGATTTGCTTTTATTATAGGAAGGCGACATCGCTCTCGACGTGGTGCAATTGGCCAAATACTTTACCTGGACCTATTAACACAACCGGTAGCACAGGAGCTTACCTTTCCTAGAGCCCTTTCCATGACTGACACTGTCCTGACACAAGTATCACCACGTCGTCTGCACACGCAACAACCTTTGTCCTGTCCATATCAAGTGATCTGAGGACCAGCAGCCATAGAAGGGGCGTTATTACACCCCCTGGGCAGTGCTCTTGTCGACCGATTTGGTAATACTGCTACTGCCCAGATTGCAATGGATAACCCTGCTACCTAGCATGGTAATGATCCACCGTATAAGGAGTTGCTCTTCCTCTAACTGAGTGAGGCCTCCTGAATGTGAATCCATGTGGACATTTTTAAAGGCGCCTTCTATATCGAGATAGGTGGCAAGGGTGTATTGGTAGAAATAAAGGGAATGTTCAATTGTGCGTACTACCTCGTGGAGGGCTCTCTTTGGACCTGCCTTTAAGGTAAGCATGCTGGTATTTTGATACGACGTATCTTCGAAGCTTAGTCTTATATGGTAGTCTAAGATTTGCTACAGCGTGGTCTAAAATCTTTCATCGATTCATGACCTCTTCTGCTTGCTTTGGGGATGAACACAACTCGTGCTCTTCTCGAACCCTAGGACTATCTTAAGATCCCCAATCATAACTTTGTTAAAACCCCTTTAATAGCCCTCAATACCACCTCCAGACCCACTAAATGACCCCCAAAAGACCCCCAATTAAAACCCCTTCAAAATCATCTTAAGACCCCTCAAGACTCCTTCAAAACCCCACTCGAAACCGTCCCCTTTTAAAACCTCATCAAGATGCCCTTAAGACCACCTAAAGACCCCCTCAAGACCCCGCTAAAGATCCTCTCAAAACCATCTCAAGACCTTATACTCACGACCCTCTCAATAATAGTCAATAAACAGCATTAGACAAATGAAAATATTCGAAAACCACAATCAGGTTAAGTGAAACGTTCGATTAGTAACCTTAGGAAATAGTTGTGTTTATGTTTAGTTTTACAAGGAACACCTGAAAAAGATAAAGCTACGAATCAGTGCTTGTTTCGAGAACCATAATCTTTCATCGTTTGCCACTCTTCTTGCATTTTTATGTATCGACTCCTCGTTATCTGCAATTATCCTTTTGCTCTACAAGAAATAGCATAACCATTAACCATGCATGCATGACTTACAACACCATCCGAAGCAACTACTATCAGTTTACATGGATTTATTTTTACCAGTTTTTCTTTGCTAACATAAACTGTTATCAGTTAAGAATAAAACAATTAGTGACAACCAAACAGATAAACACTTCAAACTAGGCAAGGGAAATTGAAAAGAATCAATATATATGTTTATGTGTGTATTCGAAAACAGGGTGTAACACCATCGCGATAAGGCTTATCAACTATCATGTTTTTATGAAACTTCTACGCGATTTAATGTTAAGCAGTGTACAGCATTAGTGTAGTGCGTTGCGTAAGGCGTAAGGAAAACAAAAAAAATACCCTGATTCAAATGTTTGTTTCACCAAAACCTTTTGAGCAATCGCTCCGTGCATCAATTGTACCAGCAACACCACATAAACCAGGATCCGGCTTAAAGCCAGAAATCCATCGAGGATGCACCGGCAAGGCGCATGCGTGTGGCACAATTAAGCACAAAGTTATTCAAGTTCATTGTCATGCTGGCGCCGGTATTGCCGGATCAGTTTTACCTGTAGTTTCCAGCTTCAATCATCATAATCACCATCATCAACATCACCAATCGACGAACGTAAATCATCGAAAGAACAGTGTTAGCTCAGAGACGATAAGCGATAGCGGATCTGAGAATTCCTCTTGGAATTCTAATGAGCTTCCAATTTCATCTGTCATCAACGGCGGTGGCGGAGGTGTTATTAACGGCATTGGCACTCACCAGCAGAGGAAACTGCATCCGAAGAATATTAATTCCGGTATCAATGGCATCAGCAGCGTCTGTGGTCACGAACAAATGACTTCGGCACCAGCAGCAACAGCAACTGCTGTGACACCGACAATGAAAAGCATCAGCGCGAAGTCCATGCCTCCCCGTTCGCCGGCAACCACAAGACGAAAGAAAACCGTCAACGATACAATGTTGCTACTGATACCGCCATCTATCGATGAGGTTGATCGACGTTCAACGGCATCACCGTCGTCGTCATCGTCGGCGACCACACTGAGTCGGCGAACGCGCCTCTATAGTGATGGTGATAAAGGCGATAGCCTCACACTGGCGGCGGGGTATACCTCGAATGCATCCACTGCATCCCCTGACATTAACAAATCAAATCTCCAACGGAATCGAAGTTTTCGCGTGACAAACAACAACCACACACGATCAGTTGCTGGATCTGCTGGATCACCAGTGGCCAGTGGTGGTGGTGGTTGTGTTAAGCCACCATGGCAAGGTGTTTTCTCCAAGTCGAAGGTGTCAACGACTGTATCGGCGGCGATCACTGTGTCGACAACGGCTGGTTCTGGTTCTCCATCTGGCCGAAATGCTGTAGTGGGTGGTGGTGGTGGTGGTGTTGCAGGTGCGAATGCAGTCGGTGGCATTGTTGGTGGATTAACAGCAAATTCGACGACCGCATCGACGACATCAACCACAACTCCTTCGCGGAATAACAGCTTTAATAATCGGAATCTAAGAAATTCGTTACGACGTAAAGATTCCGTCGATTGGAATGCGGTTTATGAGCGTTCTCTTGCTTTGCGGGGTTTCGGTGCGTCCAGTGGGGTTTACAAGATCTTCAATGGGGCTATTACAAAAGAGGTAAGTTTTGAGTTTTTTGGAATTTACCTAAAAAAAAATGTCGATTTTTTAAAGTAAAGCGCGCGTTGAAAGAAAATCGGACCGTATCTTTTGAAGCGTCAGTTTTGCACGCTTTGATCGTCGCTTTTGGATCTTATGAAGTCTATAGGATGAACGTACAATATTCAAAAGATTATTAAAGCGTGATTGAAGAATAACTAGAGGATGTTTATAGGATGATTTTTTCAGGATTATTGAATGATTTTAGGATGAATAAAGGATGATTATTGGAAGCTTATATGATGTCTATGGGAAATAGATAGCTTTTCCCGGGCGTTCCGCCACCCGCACACATAAATCAGCGCCTTGTCATCACTAACACGGGAGGTGTGTTAGGCTAGGTTAGATTAAATTGGCTGTCAGTGAAAACCGACTGGTTGATGCCGATATATACGACACGACAAACAAACGTACACCCGTACAAACGTACAAATGTACACACGTTCGCTGAAAAAATGTTCATGATGGTCTCCTCCCCCTCCTCATCCAAGCAGTTTCTGCAGAAATCATTCGAGAAGTCTCCAAGTCCCTCCAAGTTTGTTTGAATGGAGTTGCCTATTTTGTCTGTGATCCTGACTAAATTCAGGATAGAGAACTGACCGATTTCATTTCTAGTCCCCCCGGAGATAGCATTAAGGCGAATAGCCGGACTAGCAGCTACTTGCCTTCTAATAAAGTCGAGTGGTGTAAGGTCGAACAGAATGTCCAATGCGGCGGAGGGGGTTTTACGAAAAGCTCCGCTCATACATAGACTAGCTGTTCTTTGGACTTTGCTTAATTTGTCAAATTTTACTTTCTTATTTAAGGCAGTCCGCCATATAGAAGAGTAGGTCTTAGTACCGCTATATATAGCCAATGAGTTATATGGGGTTTAAGACTCCATCTGCTACCAATGGCTTTTTTGCATGAGAAGAGTGCCACGCCACTGTGGCTTTACGAACTTTTTCTTTTCTTCCAGCTTAGCTTTCTGTCCAAAATAAGATCCAAATACTTCGCTTTATCAGATAATGTTAAGCTAATACCTTTTATACGGAGGGTTATTAAGTGGAACTTTATATTTCCTGTTGAATAGGACAAGCTCAGTTTTGTGAGGATTTACCCCTAAATTACAGCAATATGCCCAGCAAGTAAGCTTGTTGAGAGCATTTTGCAGGAGTTCCGTTAAGGTATTCGGGTTTTTTCATTAGACGTCATCCGCATCATCTGCAGGCCTCACCTCTTAGGCATACCAGCAGCTCATTCACCGCTTAGTTCAATAGAGGGGTGGGGGAATAGGACTCCACCTTGTAAGGTTCCTCTGCAGATTCCTCTGCAGACAGACGACACGCCCAGTTTTAATTAATGATTCGACTTGTGCGCAGAAGATTACCACCATTGTGCACTCCTTGTGGTGAAGGGATTCGATTGTACCAGTGTGCGCAGACCCATAACAATACGCGTGCTGATCTGTAGACAGGAGTCTTTTGTCAATGCGTGTGCCTATGTAGTGTCTAGTGTCCAGTGTCTTTAACATTCCTGTTGATGAAAGACTGATTGGTCTGAGATCCTTTGGACTAACATGCGAGCATTTGCCGGCTTTGAGTATGAAAACCACGTTTACTTCTCTCCATAAAACTGGAATATGGACCAGATCGAGACAACTCTTTAGAATTGTTTCTAGCAAAAGAAGGTTAATATCCGAAGCTCGGCTGGAATTATGCCGTCAGGTCCTGCAGATTTGTATGGTTTGAAGCTTTGTAGCGCCCAAAGCAGTTTGTCCTTATTTATCAGATTATTGGAGATAGTTGTACGAGTGTCTGCCCTATCAAGGCTGACATTACTTAAAACATGTGAGCTGCTCGTGAAGTTGGTGTCTAAAAGCAGATAAGGGATAAGCAGATATTGCCTAAACCTTAACTATGTGGTATACCGAGATTTTGTTAAAATGCATATTCTGTGAAAGATTCAGCTCAATCGGCTGGCTAGTTTTTAGTTTTAGTGTCGTATTACAAACCATGAATGTCTGTCATTTTTATAAATATAGATTATAGTACGCACAAAGCAGCGCAGCGCAGCACATAGCACACAGTCATTATGATGCTGCTATATGGCATGATGTTCGTACAGCACAAAAAGGAGTGCAGCGACCATTTTTTGGTCGACTTTAGTTATTTAGTTACAAAATTGGTCGCCACGAAAGGTCCTTTTATTTAAACGGGATAATATATAGCCCATGTTCACCTGAAGTGAAGTAAATACTATAATCCTGTTATAAAACTTTCAATCTCCGTATGCAAGATTCCAAAATAATACATACAAAGGTCGCCAATGAAGTTTCACTTCACTTCTGTCACAATTTTATAACCAAATCAATGGATGGCATCTGGCCATATTGTGAGTTTTTGGTATACATTTACAAATGTCTACATTAAATATATCTTTGATATGATTTGAATTAGAAGAAATATGCAAATATGTATAACTATTCATGCTTTCGCAGTATTTTGTATCTTATTCAATTTTAGCTTCAGTGATCACCAAATTCGCTTAATACGATAATAATATGTTTCGTCAGATTTACCATAATAAAGTCTAATTTATTTGTTTATTAAAAGGTAGCCATATGCATCTAAATATTGTGCTGCCTGTATCTTCGTCGTAACGTTAAAACCTTAAACGGGTAGAAAACGTCCACTCAACTCAAATACAATTTTTAATTCCCCATCCATGAAGATTTCATTTGAATCAATTAAAACTGCGAATATATTGACATTTTTATTTATCTCTATATACAATTATTTTTATACTGTTAATAATTTATTCTCTTCTCGCTTTTGTCTTTCCAGGTAAGAGACATGTTTTGCGATGTTCGAACGCAATTGTTCGCAGCTAATGTAAGTTTTGTTTTACAAGTTTGTTATTGGCTTTATTCTCCCGGAACATGCGAGAAATTTAATTTTTTTTTTTATAATTCATTTTAAGAAATCAATGCTGGCATATGTTGCAATTTGTTTACGTAACCGGCTGCAAAATTGCTGATGTATTGAATTGTAAAAAAAAAATTGTTGTTAAACATTGTGTCCGTCTGTAGGTCGGTCGGCTCTACATTCGTGTTTTACAACAATCAGCTTCTAAGAAATTTTATAAAATTTGCTTTATAAAAAATAATAAAATATTTTCTTAGAAAAAGGCAAGGGCACTTTTTGCCATCTGTTTGCTTTAACTTCATTATCATTTGCATTGCTGTTATTGCCTATTTACAAATTGTCTACGTATCATATTTTAATGCGGAAGTTACCACAATTCCTTTTAAAAAAAGTCAAGTTGTTGCATAAAAGCGGATTGTGAAGGTTGAAGAGATTGAAATGGAAATACTTCTTTTACTCGAAGAATTTGATTCGAATTTGTTGCGAATTTGATTGTTTGTGTAACTTCTTACATATCCTACTATTTTGTTTCTTACTGTGACTATTAATATGTATATATCAGATCTAGTGTGCTACCCTTTAGGCTATGAAACATACGTGAGGGCTATAATATACACTTAAATACTGTTTTAATATTTGATAGTTTGCTAGTGTTATGGATCCAGGATTAAGGACTAGTTTTGTTAATCATTAGATGGAATGAGTTCTATTTGATTTGCCACGGCCTTCTGGATGACTTTCCATATTCGAAAACAGGAAAATGTAACATGGTGACTGATACTGTGTGTTGGGAGACAATGCTTTTTTTAATCGAAAATTAAATTGGTTTAAAGTGCAGAATCGGAAATTATCTTCGCAAACACTTATGGAGTGCGAAAACTGGAGAGGCATTTGCGTCCTTCTTGTAGTTGCAAATGTAGTAGCCAAAGTAGTACTTGAGCGAATTAAGGAACAACTCGATGCCGAATAAGAAGGTTTCCGCACTGGATCCTCCTGTGTAGACCACCTAAACACCCTACCCTATAGAACAGTGCGTTGAATTCCGGTCATCACAGCACCTGCTGTTCATCGATTTTGAGAAGGCGTTTGACAGTGTCAACAGACAGTTTATCTGGCTCGCCTAGCGCAGGAGAGGTGTACCCGAAAAACTAATAGTTATTATTAAAGCAACCTATGATGGCTCTAAATGTCATGTAATGCATAGAGGAAAGCTGTCATAGGAATTCGAGATCCTAAGTGGTGTACGACAAAGTTGCATTCTATCGCCGATACTTTTTTTTGTTGGTGATTAGCGATGTACTTCGCGTAGCTTTATCTATTGGAAACGGAGGAATTCGTTGGACTGGACTACGCTGACGACGTTTGTTTACTCTCACACAGAATTATGGAGCTGCACCAAATGACAACAAGTGTGGAGAGGGAGGCAAATGTTGCGGGTTTGAAGATTAATACTGCCAAAACCAAAATCATCAACCTCGGCACTAACTCAGTAACTCAAGTTAACATTGCTGGACAGCCGGTAGATAGAGTAGAGAGTTTCCAATATCTTGGGAGTATTGTCTCGACCGAAGGTGGAACCGAACAGGACATTGTCCACAGAATCGGCAAAGCAAAATCCGTGTTTGGAATGATGTCCAGGATATGGCGAAGCACTGCGATCAGCTTAAACACCAAGCTGCGACTGTTCCGTTCAAATGTTGAGTCTGTGCTTTTGTATGGGTGCAGCACTTGGAAGGTGACCACTACTATCACCAAAAGATTACGAACGTTCGTAAATAGGTGCCTACGGAACATCTTAAGGGGTTTCTGGCCTAACCGTATCTCTAACGAACATCTATACCAGAGAACGGGTCAGGAACCAATAGGTACAACTATCCAACGACGGAAGTGGCAGTGGATTGGTCATACACTTCGAAAAGGCGACAGTTCCTTAGCAAACTACGCAATGCAATGGAATCCGTTATCTCAGGATGGTAGAAGAACGGGTCGTCCGAGAAATACATGGCGTAGAACAGTTGAGGACGAGTCACTGCAATTGGGGATGAGTTGGAGAGAGCTGAAGCTCGTTGCCAGGAACCGCACGTGTTGGCGCGTAGGTGTAGTAGAGGCCCTAGGACCCACAAGGGGATATAGGACATAATGAATGAAACACTTTCTGCACGTCTTAAAATAATTCCTGAGTCAAAATATCGTGGAATCGTGGAAAGTTCAAATGCTCGAATGCAATGCAATGTACTGCTGATCATTCTGACAGATGTTTGTCAAGATTTCAGATTTTTGATCCGTATTTGTTGTGGAGTGTCTTCAGCCTTGAGATTTTTGATCCGTATTTGTTGTGGAGTGTCTTCAGCCTTGAGACGCCTTTAACCAATTGAAGGTGAATTTGAGATGTCAGTAAAGCCAGCTTTTCGTAAGTTTACTGTAACTTTTGAAACAAATTTCATTATGAAAGTTGAATTAGAAAAGTTATCTTAAATCGTATACTAGCTAAATTGGTATTCCTCACTACAGTCATCTTAGTCCACTATATTTTATAATTGTTAAATAATATACATGTGCAATTACGTAGATGACGTAAAATATAAGGATGAGTTTTTATACTAATTATGTATATCTTAATATATAAAAATAAAACTTTGTCTGTATGTCTGTTCGCGATTACCCCGAAGACCGTTCATCCGATATAGCTGAAACTTTGGGTCGTAATGGGGACGGTTGGGGTGGATGTTTGTATGGGTTATTGTGATCATGGTGTTGACGGAGTTGACGAGGTGGGTGGTAAGGTATAGTTTGTACGAGATTGACTCGAAGACCGTGCATTTATAGATAGTGGTGGTATATGTCGATCGGGGGGAGGGGGGTGGGTTTGGGCGTCTAAAGGTGTCTTGTCTTTGTGGGTCTTGGTGGTCAGTGGTCAGTCAGCGCGGACCACCACTCTACCTACCTACCTTTTTAACCAACTGATGTCTTCGAGTTAAACACGAATAGACATACAAAGTTTCATTTTTATATATTAAGATACGAGTATAATATATAAAATACCACTGAGGTTTCATTTTTTTATATTAAGATACGAGTATAATATATAAAATACCACTGAGGTTTAGAGGTTAAATCAATAAATTTTTTTAATTGGTCATGGCAGATATTTTTTCAAACATTTACAGTAATAAAGCAAAGCGATAGTTCGTCTTTAAGCTTCTAAGCCACCTAGAATGCAATCCAGTGCTACAGTATTAGAATCAACATGACGCGGCGAGTTTGAAACTAATGACTGATCGATCGTGCTGTGAATTGCAAACTCACGACCTACCTACTACCTGCAAAGAACTGAAGAAGAATAAGAAAGACACTTCTGCCAGAGTGGCTGGATAATTTTCCTTATGTTTATTAATCTAATAGCCAATAAAGTGACTTGGCGGTCTTCTTTAACTTTAACTGCGCATCGGTAATTGTTTTTAATGGTGTATCAAGTCGCATTTAAGCTTCCACCAGAAACTATGATTTATTCATTGAATGAATAATCGCGTTGCTTCTTAAGCTTCGCGCAACAAACAACAGCAGCATTTTTAATTTGCATAATCCTGCGGGTGGCTGCTTTTTCAAGGCTGACGCCGTATATAATTTTTTTCAAAGAACAGAGGTTTGTGTCCATTTTATTCTTAGAAAAACACACCAACAAACATTGATTTATAGTTTGATTATAAATAATAGAGAGTGCAACCAAGTGTTTTAAGTCGTTGTTTTTGGTAAGTGCTCCAAAAAGGAAGTTGAACGAGAAAGAAGACGATGAAAGTTAAATCTGGCTAAATTTTATTTTCGTATCTATATGACATCATCATGTGTTAAAAGAGAAGGTGTTATAAAGGGTGATCAATTTAGAGGTATCGGATTTTAAATTGAAATAAAACAACAAACATTCAAATTGATTGGGCAATCTTTTTTATTTTAGATTAGAACCATTTATGACATTTATTTTTTGAAGATAATCCCTTTCAAATGTTGGCCGCAACTGCGCCATAATTCGGCCATCCGAAAACACTAATTTTGAACGACTCGCTCGAGGACTTCGGTCGGTATCTCGCGAATAACTTGAGTGATGTTGGCTTCCAATGCCTCAATCGTAGCTGGTTTATCCACAAAACATTTAGACTTTTCATACCCCCACAAAAAAAAGTCCAAAGGTGTGATATCACACGATCTTGGTGGCCAATCCACCGGTCCGACACGAGAGATCAATTGCTCACCGAAACGAGGACGCAGTAAATCCATTGTGTCACGGGCTGTATGAGATGTAACGCCGTCTTGTTGGAACCAAATGTCGTGGAGATCACGGGCTTCAATTTCCGGCAACAAAAAGACGTTTATCATGGCGTGATAGCGTTCGCCATGCACTGTTACATTGGCGCCAGCCTCGTCTTTGAAGAAATATGGTCCGATGATTTCTCCAGCCTGTAGGCCGCACCCAGCGGTAGTTTTCAATGGATGTAATGGCAGTTCGTGAATGGCTTCGGGTTGTTCTTCAGCCAAAATACGGCAATTTTGCTTATTGACGAAGCCATTAAGCCAAAAATGGGACTCATCGCTGAACACCATAAGTTGGCCTGAGCGCGCGATGAACACTTTTCACAGAGCGTCGATTTTTGTAATAAAACTGTACGATTTGTAAACGTTGTTGAGGCGTTAGTCTTTCCATGATGAAATGTCAATGAATACTGAATAAAATTATGTATTTAGTTTGAGAGTAGTCACGCGTGACATGTCAAAAAAATCCTATTGGAAAAAGTACCTCCAATCTGATCACCCTATATTAGAAATATGGTTAAGTCAGGTGCAACAACACTTTCCCATTTGCTACTGCGGGGTCCCTAAAGTTACGATGAGCATGTGTATTTTGCACAATTACTAAATTTTTTTAATACTTAAGCGAAATATGGGTCGTGAAATTGGTAAAGAAAGTTTGTGAGAAAGGCTTGCTATTGAATAACAAGTGGTCCATAAGCTCGAACAGTGCGCACGCCCGAGAATATTGCGGCTGCGGCCCATAGTGTGGGACAGAAGCTTTCGATCTCAATTCGACGCCGATTGCAGAAACCAGCCTGAGGAGCATACTGCATAAAGTCTTTGGATTATTCGCCTAAAAGGTCCAGATGACCCAGGAGTTCCTTCTTGATTCAATACACATTATCGTACTCATCAGCGCCTGACATTAAGTTGTCGACATATAAGTCGTGGAGTGTTACTCGTGAACCAACTATAAACTTTGATGCACTGTCTTCAGCAAGTTTTCGAAGTCACTTTATTGCTAAGTAAGGTGCAGAGCTCGTTCCGTATGTCACGGTTTGAAGTCTGAAGCATTCGACTTCCTGCGTTTGTTGATTGCGCCACAGGATACACTGTGTCAAAATGTCGTCTTGAAGTGTTGGTCCTACCTTGAGTATATTATTTAGCGATGTTCCAGATGACGATTGGCACAACTCATCAAACACCACCCGTACCTTCGTCGTCAAGCTGTCTAATTTCAGGACACAATGATGCGGAATATAATTGAATCCGTCATCAAAATCAGCTTCTGGCACGAACTTCTTCATGTGTCCGAGTTTTGCATATTCGTCAAGGAATTGGTTATATGATTTCTTTCTTTTTTCCGTTTCGATATCAGTTCTCTGCGTCGGTTATAGACAAACTTGACAATGACGTCGATTTTAGTCGAAAATTTATATTTTCAGACGAAGCGCATTTCCATCTCTGGCGCTATGTAAACAAGCATAACTGCTAGATTTGGGGTTCGGAATAGCCACAAACAAACGTTGAGAAGCCAATGCATCCACCAATAGTAAGAGTATGGTGTGGAATTTGGAGTGGTGGTATTTTTCTTCGAATACGCTGTTGAAAATGCCGTTACTGTTAAGGATAGATGTTATGCGGATAATCCACAGACAATTCCAGCTTTAAAACACAGCATTGCGACTGTGGTTCGCGAAATAGGCGCTGAAATCGTCTAAAAAGTTCTTGAAAACTGGACTCACATGGTGGCATTACTGTAAGGCCAGCAGAGGGTGTCACATCTCTCCAAACATCAGCTCGATCGTTTACATGATTGCGAATTTTGTTTTAAAAAATACCCATGCAATCGATCAAAAGCTCAAGATCCACCTCTACTGTACAACCAACGAAAAGAAGAAATGGAGAAGTTTCCCGCCTCGTACAGTGAGTTACACGCCTTTTATTTAAGCTTTAGTTCCAAAACTTACGACGAATTTTCCTTCATAATCCATTAAAACGATGCAACACAATGCTACTCCGTTTGATGTCCATGAGCAATTATTGAAATTGGCGATAGATTGAAATTGTTTTTCCCTCCCTCACTCACTATTACTTGCCAATAGACTGCAGAGCGCACCCTCATATCAATTTCGCCTTTTTCAAATGAGTGTTGACGAGATTACGCTGATCATGATTGACGTTTGAGATTCATCAGCGTCAACTTTGGCGGCGACGACGTCTTTCGGTCGTTGCTGGACTTGTGATGATTTTGTGTTTAATGGAAAGTGCTAGCTTAGAAAAAACAAGGCTTAAAGCCGGACATACATTGATGTGACAGAATATTGCGATGTTTTCAATATCAATTTGTGGTTGTCGTTATTCAATGAGATGAAAATAATCATTCCAGTATTTAAGATTTTTTACTTCTTAAAAATTTGCGTTAAATGTTTTATCACACAAAGATCACAAGACGACTGAAGTAGTTGAAAAGCAGAGAAGTAGTGGAAGGGCGGAAAAGTAGTAGTAGACAAGTTTAAAGTGCAGGTACCATTTTTATTTCCTTTGTCAGATGTAAGGATCCCTTCATATCCTCGGTTATCTTATAACGGGACACAATTCCTCACTGAGAATTTTCTGAGACAATTTTTTTTTGGTGGTTATCTCTCCTCGCTTTGTGAGTAGATTGACAGCTTTTATTGCTGTAGGGAATGTTATCCTACTGAATGCTAAAGCCGTTACTGAGCAGAATGTAAATTATTCTGCGCTGTCAGTTACTTGAAGAAGATTGTTATTTTATTTTCACGTGACCATAGACGAAAATGTCTGTTTCCTACGCTATAACCTACCCTCGAAAGTAGGCACTATCCACACTAGTGTGTTAACAGACAATACTTTTGCTATTTACTGCAGTCTGAGCGAACACTCATTCCCACAGTAGTTTTGTATTGCGCATTAGCAGTTTAGCAGAGAAATTGTTTTGGTCGTCTGAACAACTGCGTACATTACTCGCTAAAAAGTGCTTATCGTGCTCGTTAGATTGATAAAGTCCACTTTCCTCGCTCGTTATGTAATATACTATTGCACACACGCAAAAGGGGCTTGCACCCTTGTAATGTGCTATTCACAGTATTGTAAGTGTTATAGAGATTGGACAAGAGAAGATATTTGTGAGCTATGAGATTTTATGTATTTTTAATTCCTGCGGATCATATTGGGGACTCATTTCCATGTAAAAGTATTTTACATTCCACCATGGTGTTTTCCGAGATACGAAAAATAACATAGCGGGTAACCCCGCCCTTTGTATGGACCAACACATACCAGATTGAGGCCACCCACTATAGAAAAACAGACGCCTTTTGTGTGGAGCACTAATAGGACACTATACTTGTAAGTATCATTTACACAAAATCGGAATTAGCAATGATGATACACACTGATGATATACACACCCCCAATTCCCCAATCATATCGTATGTCCGGGGTTACAGGACGCGATGATGATGATTACACAACTAAAGAAGGGGGTACAGCCGCACCGAACGTCTGATGAACATTTGTAGCGTAAGGAGTGTTGTGATTAATTTAGAGGTATATTGGAGAAGATTAAACGGGCTGATAAGCTATTGAAATACAAAACTGTCCCCGAAAATACAGCACAGATGGTTACTCTAACTATATATTTTATGTATATACTCGTGTATTATGACGTGTATTCGTAATCTAAATCTAGATGATCCGTACGGTGAAAAAAAATCGTATGTTTTTCACACGTAGTATTTTTTAACCTAAGAAAAAGTGTCGGGGACAAAACAGAGCCCTGTGGAACGCCAGCATACTGTATGTTTCTCACGTAAATATTACCAATTTAGCGAATACTTACATAAGTGTTGTTTACCAGTTCGTAGTTATTGTAAACGACGTTACTGAAAACCGTTTGTCAAATTACACGTTTGAAGCTCTTTTTAGCTGCATCCCACTCACAAACGGATCGAAATTCAGTTTCAAATATGTGAACAAAGTTTCACAACAAAGTTTTCACTGCCGCTTATAAAAACAAAACGAACAATGAATGACATGAAAATGCTGCAGGCAATAAATTCAACCAGAATAGCTACAACTGTATAACATTTCGAAATAACTTTGTACCAAGGATCGCTGATAATAATTTGTTGTTGACTCTTTCGACAATAGCAGCACCTTTTGGCGACACACAAATTGATGGATACATTGATAATAAATCAAATTTCAAAGGCCTTGCTTTGTGGTTTAGCTTTATTTAACAAAGAAGTTAACTAGATAGATGTGGAAAAAAAGCCTCTTCATCTCACATAATATGACTATGGGACAAACGTGAGAAAACCACGATTGATGTCTGCTGCGCGATGTCGATCATGCCGGTTAGTTGTTTTTTCTTTACGACCATGCTAATTTTGATAAAAAAAAAAACAACAACAAAAGCAGTAGAAATGCATCACGGTAAAGTAATCTCAGTTAGTACGACGCTCATCGCTCATGCATCGCCGCCGGTCGTGTGAAAATAGAAGATGACAGCTCAATGTTGTGTGATTTCCATGGATGAAGTATTGGAAAAATGCTGTGCTCTTGGTTGATGCAATTATTACCTTTGTAACATGCCGCGAATACCGCACGACCCAATGTAGTGGGAAAAAGGTCCGAATTCATAAATTTAAGTCGTAAAGATTTTTACTCAATATGATGAATGCATGAAATTGCCCCACAATTTGGATGCATCTTCAGATTTCATCAAACGACCAATCAGAAATTTTTTTAATCGGCATTTCTGCACGTGGACGTGCCTTGCAATTAAATTAAATTACAAAATTTAATTAAAACCGAAAAACAGTCAAAATACCAACAATTTTAGTGTATAATTTTAGACCATTGCAGTAAACATCGAACCATTTCCTGTTCTGGAAAATGTAGTCCTAATGTTTGACGGCCGTCTGGCCAGAAAGCGTAATTCCCCTTTGGAAAGTGCAATGGGTTATTTTTAGACTGACTTCCCTGATTTCTTGAATGCTTTGCATAGACGGACGGTTGAGTGCATCGAAGAGAATTTGGTATTTCCATCCATTTCTATTTTGATTTAATGTTTGTGACAGGTGGATGTGGTGGTGGCAACGATTTTAATTTAAAACTCCTCTTATAACTTGAGTAGGATTGACTCAGTTCAAAAACCTGTTAAGCTTTTTAAGTAAAATGTTAACGATTATTTTTATTTCTGGATTTAAAGTAATAAAAATGTCTTCAAAAAATTACACGTTAGGTAAGCTGTTCTTTCAAAAAAATGCACACCAGAACAGCGCAAATAAAAATTATACGTACACTCCGAATTACTTGATTGACTTGTGAGGAAGTACATATCTTCTAAAAACAAAGTCATAAAATAAAAGCGGAAATTAAGAAAATGCATGGGAATTTCCCAAATTCTCTTAATGAACTGCTAAACAAGTAAATGTAAAAAACTACGTGTATTAAGTACAAACTTTTATGTATACATCGAAAGTCCTTTATTATTTGGTAATAATCGCCAAAATAGCTGTTTTTTATGTCGGGCCTATTTCAAAGTATTTTCTTTTTCACACACCTCACACGCGACTCGCGACACGCGTCACACGCGGGATATCAAAATTGGTCACGGACATTGAGCTGCTCACAAAATTTTAGCCTTCTAGGTCGTAGGAAAGACGGTTAAAAAGGACCTCAAAAATCGAGAAAATGGCGGCATTTCCAATCATCACACGCGTCACTTGCGAAACGCAACACACATCACAAACGGACCTCACAAAATTTTAACTCTCTACGAACGTGGTTAAAAATGATCTCAAAGAAGTCGAAAAGAAAAACAAAAATTTCAACCCACTACACGCGCTACACGGGAAACGCGACACGCGTGGAATATAAAACATTTGTTAAAAGCCAAAACATTTAAACTGCTTAAGTACTCAACAAAAAACTTTTCGAATTCTCTGTCATGTTGAAGTGTGAAGTCTTAAACTCCAGCGCGGTATGAGCATAGAAAAATCTTGCAGGTTAATTTTAATGAAATTTTGCGGTAGTATTTATGGAACTGTCGTGTTCAGGCAGACCTATTGAAGATTTTAGCATAATGCACTAATAATATTATAGCTTTCTAGAGACTTGTTAATTACAGATCACAACTTTTATTCACAAATAGCAATAGCTCACAAATTCACGCTGGTGATTACTTAATTCAGTTTTAACACTTGTTTTACATATAACACTTCTATTTACATATAATACTTATATTCACATATAACACTCTTATTCACATATAACACTTTTATTCACATATGACACTTGTATTCACATATACCACTTATTTTCATATAGAACACTTATATTCACATATAACACTGATATTCAGATATGACACTTGTATTCACATATACCACTTTTATTCATATAGAAAACTTATATTCACATATAACATTGTTCTATCTTCTTGCACTTCTATCTTCTGGTACAAATCGAAATCAAAGCAAATACCAGAACACTCGAGTACAATTTATACAAAATTTCCCCTTATAAAATGCACCGAATGCCATACTTATAAAACTTAACTCTAAATTCTCTGAAGATGGCGTTGTTAACGGTACTAATTATAAACGTTAACATAAAATCAAAACTAAAAAAAGTAAACTGACTTAACTCCAGTCACATTAAAGAAATAAGAAAAAATCTGCACGGATTGGCCATTTTCAATTTTGTGTCAAATGTTGTCTGATGTCATCATCACAGATAGACAGTTGCACTTAACATCAGTTCTTGACAGCACTTTTCTCAATAGACATAGTCTGTGTCTTATTCCAGTCTGCAGTTGTTGACGATGATGATGAAGATGACGTTATTGCTGCTTCGCTATGCATCTGACAGATGACTTCATTACTTCATTATTAAAGTGCACGCATTCAATTTGCTAGAAATACTGCACATTACACTGCTACGAGGCGCACCAACGATGCAAGAATTTCCAGATGAAATAAGCGATTATGGTAATTTAGTGATGCTCCGTGTAAAGACATCGTTGTGGAGTCGTGGATAGAGTATTTCAGTCATTATACTTCCACCGTATGATGTATTGGCGAATATAATTCATTAAAATTCAGTCAGAGTCTTGCAGAATCCGAAAAATCGAAAGATTTGGACCTTTAGCTAAGATCCCCTTGAATTGCATTGCATTGCATTGAGTTGTTATTTATTGCTATTAAATAGTAAAACCGACCCTTGTCTACATTCAATGACAAATTTGAGAAATTCTACGATTTATGCCTTTGAGCAATCTTCAATCTTTGGATAAAATCCAAATTCGTCTTAGAATAGAAGCGGCTGCAAGTTGCGACAGCACAATCGTTTGTCTGTGTCTCTTCGGAGGAAAATGGGTTTTCATTCCAACACAAAACAATACAGAAGATTTTGAAATCCGTTTGTGTTGTAGTTGTTGTTTTGTTGTTGTGTTGTTGTTGGTTTCATGAGAAACTATTGTTTTGCAATATTCTTCACTAATTTAGAAGCCCCGTCTTGCACGAAATGTACCAACAATAAATTACCAATAACTTTTGCCCAATAAAACAAATCAAAATTTTCAGTAGTCGATTCAATGGCACGATTTCCAGATAGAAGAGATATATTTGACGATGATAACGGCAATTTCACAACACTTTCGATTTGGTGTGAATTTTTAATCAAAAATTCCTCAAGTGAGCAGATGCACAATGAAATGGTATGGAAGAATAATTGCAGATTTTTTAAATAGCTCCGCTTAACCTCTGCCACGATTTTTTTCCTTGATGGCGAACAACTGAACCGATATTGAGCAACCTTTGTTAGGCACCCTCAATCCAGGAATAAGTAGTATTCATATTTATATTACGGAGTGCCTGATCTTCTTTGCTTGTAGCCCTCGATACAAAAATTTATTTTTATTGGATTTGTAAGAAACTGAATAAGCTTAAGGGCTGATCATCTGAAAAACGTTTAATTGGATCGTTTTTCGCGAATATCGCGCTTAAAATTAAAATACATTTTTTTCAATTTTGCGGTCCTAAAAATGGTTTTCAAAATTCCAAAAAATGTGAATTTTTTCATTTATAAAAATTTATATATTTTTACTAAAAAGACCTACAAAGACCCAAACGAGATCTGTCCCTAAGTCCCAATATCGAGCGATACCTCTTTGGGTCATACTTCCCCATCATTTCCTTTGCTTGTCGTAGGCCTGGGAGATTTTCCCATCTTACGGAAGCAACTGCCTATTTGCAATTGTACGGGTAGAAAAGTAAATCCGTTCCATGGAGAATTCAAATTCGAATTCGGCCAACGCGCGTGGTACTTGCTGAGAATCATATTGGCTTTGTCTATAGAGCTGAAGGTTTGTATATCATTATGAATGACCGTTGCAAATGACGACAAGTCAGTAGAAGAGAAATTCTGCTTCTGTGTGAGCCGTGAAATGTTTTATTCTTTTCTGGGTGAAGGCTACGCATACGAAGAGTATGAGCTCTAACGTTTCCTTTGCCTCTTTGCAGAATCGGCAGCGGTCCGATTGGGATATACCCATTTTCAAAAGATGGCCATGGAATGGGCCATAACCTGTCAAATATCAGACTAGTGTTCTGAAGGTATGGCGGTCCAGTTTGAGTGCCCTGTCCATATGACGAATGTTGTATTTTAGAAGCTTCTTGGCTTGTCTTATCCCAGACAATGCATTCCATCCCGCTTCGATAGTTTTTCCCACTCTTTAATTTTGCTATTGATATGGCATTTGGAACGCAATGCTGGGTTCTGGACCAGTGAAAGTTCCTTCTGCACCTTCTCTTGCACAGAGGTCTGCTGCATCGTTTCCTGATATGCCTGAGTGTCCGAGAGACCACATTAGTGTGATTTTGTAGTTTTTGGCTAGTTCTTTAAAGTGGCAGAAGCAGCTCCACGTTGTTTTAGAATGAAACACTGGACCTTTTAGTGCTAGCAGTGCTGCTTAACTGTCTGAGATCACATAGATCTCGGTTCTCCCGTACATTCTTTTAGTACATTCCTGGACGCAGGCTTCTATTGCTTTAGTTTCTGCCTGGAATACTGTGAGATATCTACCTTAGGGTATTTGTAGTGTGATTCTGGGTCCGAATACTCCTGCTCCGGTTTGCCGCTATTGTGATGCTTTCATCGCCGAGTGAGACCTGAATCTTCCTGCTTCTTAACATGACCCATCCTTGGATAGATGAGTCGATGCCCTCTTTATCTAGCATATGTTTGAATCACTTCGAAGATGGTGTTGTCAAAAGCTACTTGCATGTCAATGAAGGCGCATAATAACATTTCTTTGCTTCGAAGTGTATCTTCGATTTTGATTGTCAGCTAATGTAGTGGTGCTGGTTCCGTCGATTTGCCAGTCTGGTATGCGTGTTGACTGGTGTTTAAGGAAATTCGTTGGAGCGCGTTTCGTAATGGCCTACATCGATATTTAGTTGTATTAGAAAATTTAGCATTGCATTGTTGCATATTTCAGAATCATAGAACAGGGAGAAAACATTAAAAGTTGAAAAGTTCTCAAAGACAACGTAAATTTTCAGCTCTATACCGTCACACGTACCACACAGGTTTGAAATCATTCTCCATTGTAAACAATTTAGCAAATAATTAATATGAATTACGTTAAATAATACGTTACAGTTTTTGATCGTAATTGCAAACAATTTCAATAACATAGATACTCGTACAACCGACCAGCAAGAACGCATACACGCAATTACCGCAACGTCAACACCCGCAGTACAATCTCGCAGTGCAATCAATGAAAAGTTCAAAAACCAACAACATGCCCCACAGAGCACAAGTTAGCAATTATTACTTCAATTTGATCTCGATTGTCAGATTTGAATTGTAACGTTCGACCGTAATAATTTGTCTTCATCGACAGCAGTAGCTTGTACAAGTAGAGCAGTAGTGGATGTTGTAGGAGTACGAGTAATGTTGCCAACGAAAACCTCAGAAATATCAATTACTTGTGCTCTGATGCGAAATAAAGATCACTTGTTCACAATGGAACAAGTCGACAGTCATGTGGGTAGCCGATCTTTAACTTCTCTTCCCTCTGTCAATCCATTGAGAGTGAATGAAGCATAACCTTGGTACACTTTCTCAGGTCATTGAATTCGGGTATAGCCATACGGATCGAACGGATTTTTACAATCACACTCAAGGGATTGGTGTGTCTGATACAAGTTTAATGGTTTTGGCATTGGATTAACTACATTTGAACTTGAATTTAACAAGAACTGTAATTTTTTGCGATTTTTTCAATAAGGTCGGTAAAATAGCTTTTTGAAATAACTTCGAAATTAATTTATAAATTGTTGTGGTGAAACTTGTATCTGGCGATATGTCCAGGTAGGTAGGGTGGTAAACCTCGCTCTAGTTGCGAGGTCATCAATTAGCGCTAGAATGCGTCATTTTTGAGCCACATAGCTCAAAGGACCTAACAATAGTTATTGGAGTGGTTTAAATCCAGCCTGTAGCGTTCAGATACGAGATCAATTCGGTGATTCTATGATCTGAGTTTTACCTAACGTGCGGAGTCTTCACCCTGCTAAGCCCGGACAACCACAGAGAAAAAGTGCGCGAGTTTCTTTCTCATTTGCATCCTTGTAACTTCTACTGCAGTTGTTCTGCGGTATACCCAGCTTAGCAGCATTGCTGTCCACTGACCAGTGACCCATGCTGATAGCCACATGGATATGGTAATAATCTTTCGGGCTCTCGATATCAACTCCTTTTCCTTTTGTTGTAAGATGCCAATAACATTATTGATGTGGTGCAGTTCGATAGACTGCTCTACCTTAGTTGTTACTTGTGGTGAAAAAGGAGAGAATTTGTTTCCTGACTGAGCTCATTCGACAGCAAACTCTTTCGTCCACCCTCTCCTTTCCCTCTATTCTACTGTACCCCGGCATCTATACTATAGTAATGTCCAGGATTTGACTAATCGAAGCCAATTCTTCTTGGCACTATTTATCAATTCTCGAGCTTATGGTGTTCGCATGTATCGCCTTTATGGCAGATTGACTATCAACATATATGCCAACCCTTCCGATTTGTGCGTTACTGAGCCTTAGTGCCCTGCAGGCCTACCTAATTGCTATAATATCTGTCTGGAAGATGCTAGCTGAATTGAGACCATCCAAGAAGATACCTTCACCGATCCGTCGGTGAATATTGTTGCGTCCAATTGCATCGTTACTGCCCAATCCTTCCAGTTTTCCCTGGTAGGAAACGCGACACCGAAGGAGGAGTTGAGGCTAAGTGTGGGGATGCAGTACTTCAGGTACTATCTGCAGTGTATTACAGTGTCCGTCCGTATGGTCTAGTAGCAAACAAATGCAAGTCGCAACACACTTGATAAATACGGAGATAGTTGCTGTTAAGGGCCCAAGTCGGACATGACCGTACAGCTCCTGTGATGGCAACCGCTAATGATCGCTGTAATATGCTGAGCTTGGTGGCATTGTACTTCTTTCTCATCGCTGGCCACTAGACTTGCGATCCATAGGTAAGAATTGGTCTTGCTGCTGGCATAGAGGGAAACGCATGCTTTCTTAGCCCTGTGCTCTATGTTAGCCTTCAGGCCTTCTATGTTAGCTATTCAAGATTAGTCCAAGATATTTAGCGTTAGGTTGAGACTGAGACTATGACCATTGAGTTTTGAGAGGACAAAACAGCCACAGCTTGTTACCCAGGAACCAACTTTACCCAGGGCGCTTTCCATGATTTGGCTGATACGAGTATCACCACCTTATCTGAATACGCCTACACTACCTTCGTCCTATGCTCCGCAAGTTTTAGCCACATTCGCCGCTCAGTAAGGGCCACTGTCGACTAGTTTGTACATATTGCAGCTTCCAAGGTTGGCATGTATAATCCTTCTACCGAGCATGGATCTGATCCATTGCATGAGCCAGGGTTCCCCACCCGACTGAGTAAGAGCCTTCAAAATTTATCGTAAACTGTTTGTAATTAATGGTGTGCTTAATCGTGCGCACTACCCCATGGGGGCCGTTTCCATGGACTTTCCCTTGAGATATGCGTATTGTTATCTTGATGCTTGTCATTTCCTTATATGGTGGTCTAGAATACGCTCCAGAGCCTTTAGCAAGAATGAGGAGACATTGAGAGTCCTAATAAAATCCTTCGCTGATTTACGGCCTCTTCTACGAACTCTTCTCCAACTTCGGGGGACATAGTTTAGTCGAAGACTAAACTTCTTGTACCATTTTAGGCAAGCTTTGTAAGACTGCCAGTATTAGTTGGTATACCAAATATTGAAAATCAGCCTAGTTATCCTCCTGAGTTTACTTAGATCTTCGCTCCATCACTATCAGTATCAGTTCATGCACAACACCAATGATTTCCGGAACAACAACCGATTTTGGACGACTTTCTCGAAATTCGAAATTGTAGGCAAGCTTTGTAAGACTGCCAGTATTTGTTGGTATACCAAATATTGAAAATCAGCCAAGTTATCCTCCTGAGTTTACTTAAATCTTCGCTCCATCAGTATCAGTATCAGTTCATGCACAACACCAATGATTTCCGGAACAACAACCGATTTTGGACGACTTTCTCGAAATTCGTCATTGAGCGAACTGCGTCTACGATTAAATTAGCGTCAAAAATGTCTAACTTTACGATAGGACGTCAATTATCAGAAGGCAGTACCGAAATATAAAAGGCAACCGTCGTAGTTGGATGTTTTTTCTCTCTTTCTATGAGGGTTAAGAAATATATAACTAAAGGAAAGTGGCTTTTGAGTTGTTGATTGTAGGTCTTGCCGCTAGCCGCTGATCTTTGTGGAAATACAGGGTCAGAGATAGCGGGCCGATGAGCAAAACGTGATCTGAGTAGAATTCAGCCCCGCATTTGTTTCGAATGTCTCTGATTGTGTTTAGACATTTTCGTTCTATGAGAATGTAATCAATCTGTGAGCGGTGTCGCCTCACAGGTGAAACCAAATTGTAATTCTGTAACGTCTTGTGTGTATATTTGGTGCCTCCGACGAAAATGTTTTGCGTAGAGCTCGAGCAGTCTGTTTTCACGATCGTTACATTGATTCTCACAGCTGTGAAGACCTGATATGTCATGTATTGCTACACTTGTTGTAAAGACCTTTGCCTTACAGTTTCAATGAACGATTTTTTTGTTGCCCCGTTCCGCTTGTCTGAAAGATTGAAATTCCAGCATAACAAGCGGAGTTTTTTAGTTCGCTCTTGATTGGTTACGTTCTTTTCGATGTCGCCGGAGGTTTCTGTGGAGCTTAGCTATCTTTAAACCCTATATTTCTAAAATAACTTTCAAATATGACGACTAGGATAGAGGTTTCAAACAATAATTGAGATTTTTTCCTGAGGTGATGTCAAGACTCCAAACCAATTTTAATGATAATCCTCATTACGCAATATATAAGTTTGCATTCATTTGTACAGGGATCTACTTTAACTTCAACTTCGAAAAAGTTTCCTATTATTGGGATAACTTCAATTGCAATAATATTCAAAGTTTGTTCTGCTGTATAACAGCCCTAAACGTATAGTTGAGAAGATTAATTATTTACAATAGTGCTCATTCTATAGATAGATCGTTATGCAATTTACAATCCGAACGAACAAGTCCAGTAATTGATAGATAGACAGAGTATTTCCCAAAAAAATCGCATAAAAATTTAAAAATATCCAGCAGCCAGATCACCGAGAAGCAAAAGCCACAAAAAACCTAAAAGAACAGCATCTCAAGTATCCTCGAAGCGCCGCCGGGGCCGTACATATAGAAATTTATTGATTTCGAAGCAATAGTAATTGACGTTCAAACGCAAATATTTACGTATTTGAAGTCTGCAGGGGGCTGCGACTTTATTACGTACAGCCGCCACAAGTGCACGCACAACAAGACCTACTGACCCATCGCGCGATATTGCATAAATATTTTTCCATTCGCATGTCTGTCAGAGCAGCGAATAAACAAACTCTATTTCTGTTCGAAATAATTTTTTTATGGTCTCGTCGTGAAAAGTGAAATTATGCACCACCCGTGCTGCTGGCAGTGCGAGTCAATGCACTCGAAGATGATGACGACATTCCGTCCGCACATATTATTATTGTCGATAATCTGTGCATACCGCTTGGCGGCAGGCAGTCAATTTTAAATTAAACGACTAAAGTTCGACGACCAGACCACGATCGTCCGAGTCTGGTTGATCTGGTGGCTCTGCCAGTGACTTTAACTTCCGTGGTTTGGTCGGCGTCGACAAGCACGAATTTTGGATGCACATAATATCTACTCATGTTTTGCAAGTCAATCTGTGGTGTGACAGAGCGTTTAACAAAAAATTCAAATTTACCCCCTAAGGGGGTGAAATTCCATCATAATAAGTGATGTTAATGTTATTTGGTTGGCCGTTGGTCGATTACTGTGTTACAGGAAGCAGAGTTGTCAGCAGATATTTTATATTAAAATTTAATTTTTCGTTTTTAAAGCTTGTTTCTTATGAAATGAACCCACCCAGTTAATGTATGCAAAACCAACCGTCTGAAAGCTGACTATTTACAAAATAAAGGGAAGTAAACAGTTAGCCAAAGTTAGCATATCCTGGTTAATTTATTGTTAATTATTTTGTTGTATTTGATATTTTTTACAAATCCTTATTTTTGAAGGTATTACAGCTTTTATTCACACATTTGCAAGACTTAAATTAAAGTCTCTGCGGTTAACTACTTGACCAGAACCAAAATCTTAATAAAACATCCATCCGTCCATTTTTTCCGTTGATTTTTGTATTTTAATACAAATGCATCCTTAAACTTTTTTTATGATCTGTCAATGTCAAAACGTCAGTCAAGGTTTACGTTTTTATCATGGTGAAGTTCACAAACTAGCAAGTTTTGGAAATTATTAAAAACTTCTGATTCCGGACACTTCGCTACCCGCAGACATGAACCCCTAGCGAAAATATCCGGTGCTTCCCGGCTGACCCATCCCACTGAGCCCCACGGATCCCTGAGCGCTGACGACCACCTCGACCACCCAGAAAACTATAGAATCGAGACTAATATCGTTGTGAGCGGCTCAATGTCAGGGGCCTATTTTGATATCCCGCTTTTGGGGCGTGGCGCTCGTCGAGTAAATTCGAGTCAACATATTCACTATTGAATGTTCTTGTGCTAGTAAGACAATGCACAGCATCCGTAAGTGCTTCAGTTCAAAATTAGCCACATCAGTCGATTCCACGCTGTTCACAGGAACTGGAAATCTCTCAGTAGACACTTTGATTAAAGATCTTGGTCTACATCCTTACAAGATCAAATTAACTTAAGAACTGAAGCCTCTTGATCATTTGAAGCGTCGAAACTTATCCGATTGAGCTCGGCAAAAGTTTGAAGAAAATTCTGAATTTCATCGAAAACTGTCTTTGGCCATATAGTTCATTTTTGACTTTGTCAACAAGCAAAATATGCATAATTGGACATAAGAGACTCCATTAAGAGACACCATTGCACCCACAAAATGTGACTGTGGAGTGTATTTCATGACGGCGGTGTGATTGGACCCTATTTTTTCGTCGATGAAAATGATCGCCATGTTACGGTCAATGGAATTCGCTATCGTACCATGTTGGAAGACTTTTTTTGGCCAGAATTGTATGGACTTGACATCAGTGATATATGGTTCTAACAAGATGGTGCGAAATCGCTATACAGCCGATCAAGCAATTGAGCTATTGAAGGAGTAGTTTGGTAATCGTGTAATCTCTAGAAATAGTCCGGTGGAATGTCAAACTGGCTCCGAAGAATCGATCGCTGCGAATCGCGGTCATATGAACGAGATCGAATTCCATACTTTAATTGTGTACTACACCTGGAATAAATTTCAGCCCGATATCTCAATTATTCTGTGTTTTATATAAATACAAAATTGTTATGTCCTTATGGAAAAACCCTTAGGTCCCTGATTCGTTCTTTCTTTGCTAGGCAGCAACGGCAGAAAATCATAACGATAATGTGAAATACATATTCTAGACTCCGAATGACAATGGTGATGAGATGGTTTATCAAGTAATACACTTATACAGTATTACTGACTTAACGTTGGAGCGGAAAAGCCGCAGCTTAGTTTTATTGCTGTAAACAATGCTGTTATAGATTTTGGACAGCATTCCGAATGAGTTTCCATTCTTCCGGATTGACATCGAACTCGGTTCCACCATCACCAGAGACTTCATTAACATTCTCCGCTTCCACTTCTAGTGCACCATTTGATACGTGTCCATTATTCTATGTGAAAGCTATCATACATCTTCAGCGTAGTCTAGGTGTTTAATGTAAGGTGTCAATACCCATTGTATACCACTGTAAATAAGCGTCAGACCTGCATAAATAACATCGCTGGAAATAGCAGTGGTGAAAGTATGCAACCTTGTCTCACACCACTTGTAGACATTTATGTGTAGTATGTGGTCGAATACCAATTTTTGTCTAGTATGTGTTTGAATACCTTAATACACTACTATAGTATTTACTTTATGTGTACTCTTCTCAGACCTTTCTAAACTACTTACTGAATCGCCTCATATTTTCTAGCGCAAGCATTGATGCCGCTTAACGCACATCCTTCAGGTGATATTTAGTCTTAAGCCTTCTTCGGCTCGTCTTCCGATAATTTTCTCGTGACTCTCCTAATCAGAAGCTGTTATTCAACTTTTGAAAGATGCAGATCTGTCTCTGAGTAGATTGTCCCACTTATATTTTCTGAAGTGAGTTATTTCTAAAACAATGACCGGCATCCCTTCCCCTATGTAAGTGGCAAGTTTGCATTTTCCCCTTACTAATATGGAGCTCTCAAAAGTGCGGTGGGTATCTTCAAAAGCAGAGTGTCGAGCTTAAATGCTCATGCCTTATGTTGGACTTCAAAATCATCTAAAACATTGCAGAAAAGAGCAGAAAAGTTAGAAATTTCATTTGATTTGATGAGAAAAGAACATCTGACATTAGTTATTGTGGCAAAAACAACAACCACAACAACATTCTCGTTTTCTAGAAATAACTGTGCGTGTTAACCAGTTATTTCCAGAAAACGAGGTAATCTTCCATATCCTATTCGTTATGCCCTTGGAAAACGAAAAATTCCCTAATGACAAATGTTGCCGAACTCATTGCATTCAGATGAAGTCAGTCATAACTTATAAGGGGAGTGTATCTATGTTTCTAATCCTAATCTACCTCTGTATCTCGGAAACATCATCGGTCGATTTATTTTGAGAAAAACATCGTCGTCTCTTGAGCACTGTGGAAAATTTGTCGAGTTCCAGCGCAAAACAAATCGGGAAAATTAATTGAAGAGATGCTACCGTTCTGCTACCGGTACTAATGGTGAATCTAATTTTGGAATCCTCGCTGACTGCGACTCCTTTAACAGGATGAAAGACAACAAACACACACTTACAAGTTTTATGTACGCAATTTAAAAAGATTTATTACATTGTGTGGTCTGTCTGTCTGTGCGCGCTTTGATTTTGTTACAACGAATTCACGGAAGACATAAAGTGGTGCTCGATCGTCGGCTTTGCTGTTTGTAGTAAATAACGAAATTTACTCTTTTTAAAAATCAACTCAAGTTTTGCTTGCATGAAACATGTGTTGCAGACAGAGCACAAACAGAGTTGACAGGTTTGAAGAACTTTAGAGATGAGACAACTTGTCGTCGAATTTCCTGTATATGTTTGGGTTTTGTGGAGTAGACGAAGGGGAAGCCGTGGCGTTTGTCGCCACCGCAATGAAGCAGAAAAAATTCTTATCTCTTTGGTGGGGCCAATATTTGTTTGTTTGAGTCTTAGGATTCGTGAGAATGTCACCGAACGCCGGATGGAAAACTTGTTGTTTGCCGAACAATTTGTCAATAATTAGGCTAGTCGCATATTGAGCGCAGCGCAGTACAGCACAGCGTATTCGAGAACAGTTGACAGACCCATAACAATGTTTAACACCGCATATTCCACACAGCAGTTTTCATTGACTTGTGCGACGGGGCATTTTCTTGGTGGAATAGCATATGCATGTGAGGCCGTTTCTTCTTAATTTCTACACTCAATCGATCCAATAATGCCATGTAATATACGCTATAGTATTACCTTTATTAACAATAGTCGATGAATAGGGATGCCAAAACCTTGCCAACTGACTTTTGAGTTTTTGGTCGCTTTGGACGGCTTTCACCGGCTGCTGTCCACTCCATCAGCTGAATCTTTTTTGATTCAGATGTGTAGTAGTGTATCCATGTTTCATCCATTGTCACGTACGACGCAAGAAATCCTTTTTCTTTCGCTTAATTAGCTCGAAACAGCGTTCTGAACAGTCGACTCGTTTTTGTTTTGGTCCGATGTAAGCAAACGCGCGGCACCCACTTTAAAAGCAACTTAGGCATTCTTCTTATGATATCTTTAATGTGTCAGCCATCTCATGCAACTTCACTTTACGGTCTTTGAAAACTATTTTTTGGCCTTTTTTTATGTTTTCCGGAACAACTGCCGATTTTGGGCGTCCAGAGCGTTCAGCATCATCGGCGTTTAAATTCTTCTACGAATTTTACAGCAAAAGTAGCGAACTGGTGTAATTCACAGATGCGAAGCAACTACGCTTAATGTGTGGCGACTCGCAGAGGCAGAGTTTTCCTCTAACACGCTTTTCACGTTATCGTTTCACTTTATCGTTTCATTTTATTGTTTAACGTAATCGTTTCATTTAATTGTTTCACGTTATCGTTTCACCTCATCATTTCGCTTTATCGTTTAAATTCATTGTTTCCCTTCATCGTTTCACTTTATAGTTTCACTTTATAGTTTCACTTTATCGTTTCAATATAACGTCCTTCTTTAACATTTCTTTCAAACGTTTCATTTTATGGTTTCAATTTATCGTTTCACTTTACCATTTCAATATAACGTTCCTCTTTAACGTTTCTCTTTAACGCTATCGTTTCACTTAATCGTTGCACGTTATCGTTTCATTTTATCATTTCAATACAAAGATCCCCTTCAAAGTTTTGCTAAATTGTTTTCTTTATCGTTTCCCTTTATCGTTTCACTTTATCGCTTCCCTTTAAAGCTTCCCTTTATCGTTACAGTTTATGGTTTTATTTTATCGTTTCAACATAACGTTCTTTTTTAACGCTTCTCTTCAAAATTTCGCTTTATTGTTTCACTTATTTGTTTCACCTAATCGTTTCACGTTGTTTTACGTTATCGTTTTCCTTTATCGTTTCTTTTTATCGTTTTCTTTTATCGTTCCACTATCAAGTAAGACGATAGTTTTACTTTATCATTTCATTTTGTCATCATTTTAATTTAACGTTAATTTTTCAACGTTTTACTTTACCATTACAATTCCAATATACATTATTAAGAGATTTATTTGTACGCACATGCTGCTCGATAATCCTCAGAATCTATCTAAACCTTACATCTCGAATACGAGAATATGTTAGCAACTGGATTAGGAACCTTCAGTTCTATTTGTTCGAGACTTAAACGATTGTAGGAATTAAAAAATGTACTCGTAAAGTATCGCGAAGTGTTGCCACGTAACAGATTCTACCAATCCCCCGTTTTATTTACCTTCTAGGTAAGAACAAACAAAGAGCATAAATTTTCGCAAGAAAGCTCGAGCATCAGTTTTGATTTAGCGATTTTCACGCAACATTTGGTGAAAAGTTGTCTTTGTTGTTTATAACCGAATATATTTATTGTTCTTGGTCGAGTGCCAAGGCATAAACTATAAGTTTGTTCACTTTGCTTGTTGTAGAAGGATGGCGCCTTTCTTCACATACGGCAGAAAATTTCACTCGCTCTCCGCGCGTCAAACCAGGAAGCGAGTCATCTCCCTATTCGCACTACACGAAATTTATGCGAGCATACCAGTATACCAATACAAGCAAACGACAGATGTAATTTCTCTTACAAACGCATACGAAGTAAATTAATGAACCACACAATAAAACATGGAAGTCACCGGGGCTAATTAGGGACAATTTAACCCTATCAGACATGCATGCCACAATCCGCAGAGACAGAAATGCTGCTGTCCAACAACAAATGCAAGTTGCATAGAGAAGTAGCCTGCCAATTGGGGTTTAGACGAGTGACATGTCTGTCTGAGATGTTTCGAATTTTGTATGATTGCTCCTGTTGACAAAAGTTCGGCCATAAATTCAGTTGGAGTTATTGTGCTAGAATTGGTGGAATTGGTAGTAGAGTGACAGGACAAATTAAATGGAATTTTTTTATTCCATCCTAACTGAAGGTTTATCTTTGAATTTGGCTGAGTTTTGAGTTTCTGTGCGAATAAAAATAACAACACGTTCTCTTTTGTTCTTTTGTATATGCACTGGTTAACACCATACTATTGGAGTATATCCAGTTTGCTAGTCAGATAAAGAGATATCCTCCTTCTCTCCTATAAGCTGATATTAAAGATCATCCATCCAATGGATTCAAAGGAATTCATAGTGGCATTTACATTACAAAACCAAAACCGGTCATTTTTTGAAGTCATTGTAAATCATCCTTTAAAAGCAAAGTCTCCTTTTGTTGAAAGCTATCGACTTTAGCTGTTTTTTAATTTGGATTGTTATTCCTTCGATTAATCTAACTAACTTGCACTTTTCTTATTTTCCTTTCCGCCCATTCAGTCCCGCTTCACGAAAGACAACGACAACGATGATAACGAATCCTCCTCAGCATCAGCAGCCAATGCAGCTTCCGGTGACAATGTCTGGCTGGTTCATCGTGGAGGCTTTTGTGCCGCCGTACGTTTACCTCAGCAAAAAGCCCACATCGAGAATCACAAAGTCATCGTCCAGCTGCTGCACAATGGCGAAGAGCTGACTGTCGACGAGGATGATATCGAAAAATCGAATCCGTCCGCTCTGGATCTGGTCGAGGACATCTGCCAGTTGAAACATCTGAACGAGGCGTCTGTGCTGCATTGCCTGCGTCAGCGATTCGCCAGCAATCTAATCCACACAAAAGCAGGACCAATTCTTATGGTGGTCAATCCAATGGCCCCGCTGTCATTGTACTCGGAGAAGGTGAGTGGGGTTAATTTTTAGTTTTGCGTTGCACTTATTTATCATTTTCATTTAATTTTTCGCATTTTGCAGGTTGTCTCGATGTTTCGCGGCTGCAAAACGGAGGATATGCCTCCGCATGTCTATTCTTTGGCGCAAACCGCCTACAGGACAATGCTGGAGACACGTCGCGATCAGAGTCTGATATTTATGGGACGGTCGGGTTCCGGAAAAACTACAAGTTTCAAACATGCGTTGTATTATTTGGCATTAGCCGCTGGTAAGTAGTGCGTATGATACGCGTGATTGGCATAAGTGCGTGAATGATGTTAGGCTGTTTCATTGCGTTCGTCGTCCCACTGTGTGGTCGTGGGTCGTACACCACGTATGATGGAGTTTTGCATTCTATGCGTTGTTCACTTTTCCTGTCTGTTGTTGTCACTGGTTGTCATGTCGATGTCACTAAGTGTTAATTATGATTTGTTGTTGGCCGTATGCGAAGAAACATTTTTGATATGAATGCTTTATGCCCAGGATTGTAGCTTCCACCTAATTATTATTATGTATTATACAAAGTTGATTTTTTTTTCTCGTCTATAAGACGTAAGATGTGTGCCTTTTAAAATTTGGCAAATTGAAAAACTGGAAAAAAGTCGGTATTGGTTTGAACAGAATCTGACTTTTTCTTTGTCTGTATAACTTGAGTCCGATTCTAGCCTTTTGGCCCCCATATTTCTCACCAAATTGTTACAATTCAGCCCTAAATTCTAGCAATTGTGGTCTATGTATACGAGTTCTATAAGCGATCATCTGGGGAATCCTCTGTTGGTGCCTGAATGTTTATGAGGCTTATGTTTTTAAATCTGCCCGCACGCAAAGGGTGCATTGCCGTTCATTTATTGCTTCAAAGCCGATAACGGTAGGTTTCTTTCATTTGCTGACTAGAAACCCCACCCCGAGCACATGATGTCTTGCATGACAGCTGTAATATTATGTCATATTCTGATTTTTGTAAGACACCATTCCCCGTCCGACGCATCTCCTGGATTGCTATTATGTCAGCATTACATTTGGATAGGGTATCGGCTCGTTGCTGTGCAGCTCAAGCTCTATACAGTAAGCATACGTTCCATGAGCAACTTCTTAAATCGTTTAGCCGTTTTCGTTGCCGTGGTCGTAGTCGTTCATCATTGCATCCGAGGCTGATGTGGGGTTACGTAATAAAGTTCTTCTACGGCCAAGCTTAATGGCCTCGCGCCAACGTTACTTTGAAGGGACTAGCCCGATCATTCAGCTTTTCCTATATTGGAGGTAAATTACCGGAGGCCACCACGTGGAGGTTTGATCGCACTTCCACCAGTCAGAAATAGTTACGGCCACCTGCAATTCTGTGTCATTCCTATCCTATTCTGCTGATAGCTGACCGCCGGTTAGAGGTCATAGCGGGCTTAAATGTCCAAAATTTTATTTGGCAATATATGCTGCAGCAGAAAACACATAGACGGTCATGTATATTTGCTGCGTGATAATAAACGACGGAGTTATAAAATTAGAAATTAGGACGTTTTGTGGTGCATTTGGTGCATAACGAGCAACCTTCAAGATGCTTTGCATGAAGCTTTACAACCAGCTACCGTGTTTTGTTCAATACTAGTTTGAGATGACGTTATATTTTATTATGGGTATGAGTCCAGAGTACCAAATATAAACATGAAAGTCTATCTAATAAAAATATTTGGTACGACAGACCGTTGCGGTCCAATGCCTAGCTTATCGCGACCATTCGTGTTGTGCTTCTTGTATTTATGCACACAAATGGAAGGGACCTACAATTTAATGCCGTATTCGAAAGGCGCATTAAGAAGCTTTCCGTGACAAGTTATTACTCTCGGACGTTTGTAAGACATTCTCGAGACCGTGGGACCGTGATGAAAAATACTTTTGGTGTTTCTCAGATTCGAACTTCCGATCATTTCGCTGAGAAGTCCAACTAGAGCCACGTCTCCCAGCTAGATGTCCGCAAAACCTCTCATTTCACCTTACAATGATATCTGTGATTAACAACTTTTGGGTTACAAGTAGAGCTGCGAACTTACCTTGACCAACCCTCACGCAAATACAAACTTTTCCAGCTTATCCGACAGCGTGTAAAGAAATTGATTTCGTTGATGATATATGCACAGTAAAGTAAAGCACAGCTGAGGCACGCACTGCGCACTAATCCAATTAAGCGACATTCCAAATGTGACCTAATCAATAATTTAATGCTCTCCTCTTTCCTTTGCAACGCATTCATTCTCTTCATTCATTCACTTTCAGGTTCTTACAACAAGTTGCTCACTGCGGAGAAAGTCAACTCAGTGAATACCATACTGGAGGCGTTTGGCAACACGAAAACGTCGCTTAATTCGAATGCGACGCGATTCACACAAATTTTGAGTTTAGATTTTGATCAGACGGGACAGATTGCATCGGCGTCAGTGCAGGTGAGTCCAATTTCAAATTACATGCAAGTATGAACAACCCGAAATTTATTCAAATTTGTGCAGGTCCTTCTACCAGATCGGCAACGCGCTGGAAAACGCCATCCTAACGAACACTGCTTTCATATAATGACGCGACTTTTAGCTGGAGCGGAAGGCCTCTTGCAGAAGGAACTCCATTTGGAGAATATCTCATCCGAAGATAGTCATCCGTTTGTGTCGCTCTCGCAGAGACTCGACGAACGCCACCGATCCGCTTCGGAATTTACACGAACCGCTCAGGCGTTCGAAACGCTCAACATTGATCCGTCAGCAGTGCGTGGAATTTGGCACATTTTGGCGGCAATCTACCATTTGGGAGTGGCCGGCGTTACGAAGAGTTGAGTAGTTTTTGTTTTAATAACGGCTTTTTCTATTATTATTTTTTTGAAACAGTCGGCTCAGGACCCACATCCCGAATACAATTTGCAAACCCGTCGGCTGCTCGCAAGGCGGCCGGCCTCTTGGGAGTTTCAATGGAAGATCTTCAACTAGCAGCTTTCAACACAGCCACTCCTGGTGGTTCTAGTCCAAACAAGTCACCCACGGAAAGCACAGAAATAGCTTGGGATAGTCTCGAGGGTTTGGTGGTCGGTCTCTATTCAGAGGCGATGGCTGCTGTTGTGGCGCTTATCAATAAAGCGATATGCACGTCGGCACACACAATCGCCTCGATATTACTCGTCGATACACCTGGCTTCCAGAATCCGGCCAGTTGTGGTGTTCAAACGGGTGCTTCGCTGTCTGATTTGCGACATAACTATCTGCAAGAGCGCCTACAGTTGTTGTTTCACCACATGGCGCTGGTTGCGCCGAGAGATCGGTATGCTCAGGTGAGACTTATGGAACCTATCCTTAGTTCCTTGAATAATTCAGTTTTCTCTTTTTTAAGGAACTTGTTGAAATCGACATGGAGGGAATGCCCGAATCACACCCTGGACCGCTGGTATCACTTATTGATAAGGCGCCACAGAATCACTTGGTTCGCACCTCACAACGTGATCTACGCGAGCAGGATCGTCGAGGGTTGCTATGGTGAGTATCCACTTAACTATGCGATTATTTGGCTAACTTTTACCGTCATGTCTGCTTAGGCTTCTCGACGAAGAGTCCATGTACCCAAACTCAAATGATGAGACCTTCCTGGAGCGGCTTTTCTCGCACTATGGTGATCGTGAACATCAAGCCCTCATCCGCAAGTCAACCGGTGTTAAGCAATTCATTTTGCAGCATTTACAAGGCACCAATCCAGTCCTCTATTGTGCTCACGGTTGGCTGAAGCACAGTAGGGAGCACCCGGCCATTCGCAATGCCGCAACACTCCTACAAGACAGTTCCAAAGATGAAATCAATCGGTTGTATGTTGGCTCCCTGACCCGAAGTGCTGGTGGCATCGTTTTCTGCGGTTCAATTGCGGGCCTCGAAGGTACACAATCGTTACGGCGCGTCTCCAGCATCCGACGATCATTCACTTCAGCCGGTGTGAAGCGTAACTCCATTATGCTTCAAGTAAAGTTCACTGTTGACGGCATCATTGACACACTCCGTCGAACGGGCACACATTTTGTGCATTGTTATTTGTTGCAACATCATGCTGGCCTTCATTCGAATGTGTCTACTGGCGGATCTCCCAATAGTTCCGTGCAGGCGGGCAGCGATGAAATGGTTAATGTTCCTTTGCTTAGGAGTCAGGTAGGAAGATGGAGCTGAAGGAGCAGAGGTTATATAATAACTCCAATAATTATGCATTATTTTCTCCGCAACAGCTTCGTGGATCACAACTCCTTGAAGCAGCGCGACTTCATCGCTTGGGTTTCCCCGAATCAGTTCCTTTGTCGGAATTCGTGCGACGTTTTGGTTTACTTGGAGACGTCTGCTCGAAAGACTTGACTGTAGAGCAAATTCTCACAGCGAACGAGATCGATACGACCTCGTATCGCATTGGACCAAGTCAGGTGAGTGCAAAAGGATAAGCATTTTAATAATTAGTGTGTGATTAAGGAAATTATAATAATTTTCAAATAATTGCATAAACACACTGTCCGCCGTTAAAAACACGTTGGAAGAACTGGGGGTCTATTTTGATTCTGTGGAAGAGTTAATCGAATTGGTTTTCACATTAGCTGTCACACATTGCTTTCATTTTTTCGATTCACTTGCTACTAAAAAGCGATTATTGTGAAACCGCCGTGGTGAATTCAATATCGAACACCGTGGTGATTAAATTGTCGTCTATTGCTGTCATATATGCAAATTGTGAATATCAAAGCAAGCATACTTTTTAAAGTTTATAATATATGCAACTATAAAAATTATATATGTCTGCACTTACAATGTCCGTACTGTCATTGCCTATTTCAAAAACTGTCCTACCCCCCTCAAAATGTCTGCAGACATTGTTTGAACAACTCGTAGCTCTTTTTCACTTAGTTGCTTCGTTTTGGCTAAGCCGTTAATGCCACTGCGGCTTGCGACCTCTTTTATTTCAGCTTATTTTTTCTTGCTTTTCACCATTCCACTTAGAGCACTTACTTGCAAATGAGGGCGTGAAATATAATTATTCATAAGAAAATTTTTGACATTTGGTTTCACCTTTTCGTAGAACGAGAACCGAAATTGCGGTGAATGGGTGAAAATATTTTCATTTCATTTTTTCACAGAACCAGAATTGACGCCTGGTATTTTTTTTCTCCTATTTGTATGCTACGAAAATTTCATTACTCGGTAGCCTAAATAAAATAAATACTTTTAGGATTCTACAAGCAATTCGGATTTGTCATTTAATAAAATGTTGAGTGTGTGGCTTTTGTCTTCACCTTAATGGATCTTCACCTACGAGACTCGTACTGTTACATAATTTCCTAGTTAATTTCTGAGTCGGTAACTTAGTTTTCAGTGTAACAGACATGTATGGTTTGTGTCTTTGTTAGACGTTCACCGATGCAAATTTCTATGCATAATCATTTCTCTGTATTTTGCGTATGCCATTATGCCTTATCTCTAGTTCTACAAAGTAGTTGTGAGTAGATAGAAAAAGGAAACCATACCCGTCCATTGCCGCCGGGTAGCAAAGTTACAATGTCGTTTAAATAAAATGCAAAATCAAACAATACCCCGGGTACAGTTTGCAAATAGAATGCCAAACACAAACCACGAGAGAGAAATCACAACTCTATCCTACAAATCGAAAGAGGCATTAATATTTAAACAAGGGAAATTATATGTTTCAATGTCGCAAAGAAGAAGCTACTCATAAGAAAGCTCTACAGTAACTTCAATAAGACAGTAATTATCGTCTAGTAGTTGTTCGTGCATAATGGAATACAGCAAATATAATTTTATTTGCTTTTATTGTCTATGCTTATAACAATTTTCTACACGCAAGTACTGCTGAACTCAAGCTCTTTGCTCTTTTTTATGACTTTGGCTCTTAAGCGAGGAAAATTGCATACAAATACTTTGACTACGCGTCATTTTACTTGCTACTGTTTTTGTGCACGATTAGAGAGATATACTTTGGATTTTAAAAAGTAAATCCTACTGAGAAAACCCGAATAAACTTCAAACGAACCAGAAATCATTGCCATGGCCACCTTCGTCGAGCCAAATTTGCCTACGCAACAACCCTTTATACTGGACCAAGAATCGTCAACTCAGCAATAGGTTTAACAGAACTGGAGCTGCTACAAGAACAACAACAACAATGTCCCATTTTTCAAGACAATTCGTCAAACACCCGCCAGCTCACGAAAAAACCATTCGTCCCGTTTTACGCAAACTAAAAGCATTGAATCGCGACACAATACATCCTACCTTCGCCGCCCTAGAGGTGCAAGTCGCCATAAAGAACACTTAACCTTCTAAAGCGCTTGGGCCGGGCGGGATAACCGTGTTTAATGTTGAAGAAGCTGCATAACGCCAGCCTGGATTATAAAGCAAAAATCTTCAACCTTACCATGGAAATGTTTACCATACCTAACGTATGGAAAATTGCCAAGACAGTACCCGTCTTAAAACCTGGAAAACCCGCCCACTAAGGATCGTCTTATAGCCCAATTTCGCTGCTTTCTCCTATAGCCATTTTGGAGACCCTCCTCCTCCGCAGGCTTCATCTACATTTCAATCTTGCCACCCATCAACACGCCTTTGTGAAACATCGCAGCACTACAACTGCCTTAACGGAGCTGACGACTCATATTGCAGACGGTCTAAACTACCGTCGTCCGCACTGGCGCACTGCTGTCGTGGCACTCGATATGTCCAAGGCTTTCAACACGGTTGACCACTCCATCCTCTTACAGGATATACTGAGATCCACTCTCCTACACTACATTAAATACTTCCAGTCAGCATATATACATGGTAGGAACGCATATGTGGAATTCAAAAATTCCTGGTCAAAGCAACGGAAACTTAATATGGGAGTCCCACAAATAGGGGTTCTCTCTTCCATCCTAATTAATCTCTATGTCACGATGCTCCAAATCTCCATAATAATAATAACATTCGGCGCGACAGACCAACAAGGTCTTGGACAGCGGTCCAAGGTCTAGCTACTCGCGACCTTTTGCGCATTTATATTTTTGGACACAAATGGAAGGGACCTACAATTTAAGGCCGGCTCCGAACGGCGAATTGAGAAGCTTTCCGTGACAAGTTATTACTCTCGGAACGTTTGTCGTTTGGTGTTACTGGGATTCGAACCACGAACCTCCTGCTCAGTAGCCACGCCCATTTCCACTGAATTCTTCAAAAATATGAAACTCCCCCTCTCTTCCCAAAAAATCATATGCTATGCTGTTCACCTCTTAGATCAGATTGACCTTCTGTAGGCACGCAAAAAATATTTACAGTAAAGTGAAAAGTCGTAATAGGGTTCTAAGAGCCCTAGCATATGGAAAGGACAAAGAAGTCCTTGTTAGGGCGTATAAAGCCATTGGCCATTCAATTATTAACTACGCCTCCCCCATCTGAACGTCATTATTAAGTAACACAGAATGGACCAATATCCAGTCTAGACAAAAAACACTCTTTCTCAATTTTATTAATGATCTCTTGTCCATTACTTCTAATCCAATTCACTCTTTCGCCGATGACAGCACTCTCAGCATCTCATATAAGTTTGAAGAACGTCCCTCCACTTCTCATGTGGAACTCAAACACCTACGTATCTGGCACTCTAAATGCTCATAAGTTAATCCTCACGTCTATCTTCGGACGTACAGTTAAGTTCAAAGAATCGTTCTTCAGTGGAATGCTCTGCTAAGATCTGTCTTTCTACATCGCTATGCTCCACAGTCATTCAAAACACAAGCTTATTGACATCTCCTCTTTTCTCCTACTTTTCCTCAACCCCAACGCTGTGCCAACTATATAGCCGAACATTATAATGGTGCGAACCCCTTTAAGCGTGCGCAAATTATTAAAAACAAAATTGTAATTCAGAAATCATCGATTGTAATGTAGAATTTTAATTGGTAATTTTATTAAATATTTTTATTTTATTTATTATTTTTATTTTTATTTTTATTTTTTTTTTATTTTTATTTTATTTTTATTTATTTATAATAAGTCAAAATTAAAACCTAAATATTAATTACAACAGCAACTTATATTTAAACATATGAACATGTTTTGTACATTACTGAAAAATCCATAACGTTGTCTATGATATTTTGTAAACGATTTGAATTTAGAACAACGCTCCTTCATCTCGAGAATAAGAAATCGTCTAATCAATAGAACAATTCATACATAAACTATAGGTTGTTAATATGTTTTTAAATCCAGACCTTTCCTATCAAACATGTTTTTGGAAGACACAACCAAAAAAATGGTATTATAAACTCTTCATTAACTTCGTATTGAAGTTTTCGCCAAGATTCACAGCATAGTTAGTTTGTTGGAATTCAAACAGCACACATGCTGACGTGTATGTAAATGATGTCTAATCATCGTTAAGCAATTATTGATGACCAATACTGGCTGCACATCGATTTGAAGTTCAACCAACTTGCGCCATTTATTTTTGCGCAAGCAACGTTCGAACGAGCGGCTATGACTATCCCAACGACTCCGAGCACAACATTGTAGCGTTCGACGAAAAGCCAAAGGCAAAAATATTGCTTTTCTCCTGAAGAGAAAATGTAATATTAAAAAAATACTTAATGAATTCAATTACAGTCATACGTCGGCGTCACCAGCGACACGGACAACACCTCGCATAGCTGGAGCGTTGCGCCGTTCCGCCTGCCGCTCGATATCAACTAACTGTCGCTATATTGCTATCAATAAATTCAGAACACGTCGACTCAGAGGTCCGACAGCCGTGTGTCGGTTGTCGATATTTTTTTTTTTTTTGTCACTGTTGTACTGTTTGCCACTTGACCGCTGGAGGGAGTTCTCCATCTCGGCCTACGTTTTTGCTGATGACTGCCTGCTGCTGCTACTGCTAACTGAATGCTAGTGCCTGATGTCTATTTGCAAACCCATTAAAAAAACTGAAAAGAAAGTCCGAACAGCAATTGTTTTGTTTGTGAACAAAATTACAATTTATCGATACCGTAGCGAAGGGTGTAGTTGGGGCGGATCGTCGGTCTAAACACCGGAAAGCTCAACCTGTGCCTGCCGCATACGAATTTCAAATGTTCACCTTACACATTATACGAGACACATGTTGTTTTTTTTTTTTTTCATTTTCTTCATACAAAACTAATTGTTTACAAAACATTTAGTAGCAGCGGCCACAGCGGTCTGCGGTCAGCCGTTGGAGAAAAACAGCAAAGTTCATTGTTTGAAAATCAGCGTGCTGATCTGATGACGTGCTCCATTGTTCACCATTCAGATTCACACCCGCGGATATTCTACACTTTTTTTTGCCGTTTAAGTGAAAACTCACATTTACGTTTTGTGCCTATCTTTTATCTATTGGCTTAGTTGAGTGCACATTTAGTTTATCAGCATTTTGTTTGTGTGATGTTTTCATGGTTTTCCCATTTTTCACACTTTTGCCGTGAAAAAAAAACCTCCATCCATCGATCGTTAGAAAGAAGAAGAAAAAAACCATCCACCACATGATGGGAAAGTGTAAATATTGGACAACAATAATGATATTTATCAGATACATTTTTCATAAACATACATATTGTATTCATACGTGCCTTTAATTTTTTTCTACGTCTCTTTTGCATGGAAAATTGCATTTTCCAATGAAAACTCTGTTTGTTTCTCAGCTCATGGGCGAAAGTGTGAGTGTTTCTCGCATTCTTTTCTGATTTATCTGTTTTTCGTTGGTTGCTGTATCTGTTGGTGGAATGTCTATCTGCAACCCGCAACTCTTTGAACTTTGCTCGCGCCGATCGTTGTTTTGTCTGGGACCGCCGACCCATGGTAATGAGGTCAAAAGTGTCTTCAAGTGGCGACAGCGTCGTAATTATTTACGATTTCAATTTCTATTTCGTTACTAACGAACGCGTTAATGGAAAGTTATTTTTTGTTAAATTTTTTTAGTTTTGAGCAATTTACACTTTTTCTGTAAAGCTCTATCCTCCGATGGAAGAATTGGAAAGTAATGATGACAGCTTACTATTTATTGAAATAAATATTAAACTAAATAAAAATTTGAACTTTTCGTGTGGGTTCTCCTTTGGAAATTGTTCTTTCTATATAAATGAACGCTTATCAGCATATTAACAGCATATGAACAGCTTCTTAACAGCATCTTAACAGCAACTTATTTCTTAATGCTGCATCAACTTTAAGTTAACTTCTTCAGAGAAATGCAAGGAAATTATAGTTCTCATCATTCAACGGAATTTTAATAACAACTTGAGCACTTGAGCCTTGTTATTCATATTCACATTATTGCTTGACTCAATGACAGTTTAATTGAGGATTTTTCTACCAAAGAATTTTTGCATTATGTCAGGAAAAGTTTAAAAAAAATGGCATAATTCTTATGCAAACGAACGGATCACAAATAGTGAAGATTATTTTGAAGCAGTCCCCTCTTAATAATTAACTTTTCCGCGCATTGTCAGTCATGACAAACTTTTGTCATTATAGTGTTTATTTTTTACCATCCCGTCGATACACTCCGTGCTGCAGTAGAAGTACTTCTTCTGCGAAAGCGTAAAGGTGCCGCACCATCGAGATTCATTCCAAGACAAACGCGACTCATCACTACGTTTCGGAGGAATTAGACAGTTGATTTAATGAAACAGATGCATCTGCAAGATTGTGCGTGTGCGTGATATACAAGGAGCGGTGAAATTGGCTTTGTAATGCCTTTCAATGAAAAGTAAAAGTTATTATGCTAACCACGGTTTAAGGCTTAACGTACATGTTTCTTCTTCTTTAATTCAGTTTAATAATATAGTTGCTATGAACGATTTTTGAGTCATTTAGAGTTAAGAGTTATTTTCAGATAACAATAACAACTTTGAATTTTTCTATGGAATAGCATGTGCTGGGATTGCATTGCCTGGTTAAGTGCATCCATGACAATATTGAATGTACTAAACATAATACACAAACCATCATAATTTTCTAAACTAAATATTATGAGGGTGCATGTTATATAAAAAAAAACTTGAGAGCAGAAGTTATAAATTCCTCTTGTTGAACTATTTTAGTTATACCAATAGAGAAGGCATTAGCTATTTTTCAGAAACGAGTAACTTACTTTTTTTGGGGTACGTGGTACGTGGGTACGTGGGCTTGGAAATATTGTGATAGAAGAACGGCGAAGGAGTTGTAGTTGGTTGAGTTAAACTCAACTACAAGACCCACCTTGAGATACTCTCCCTCTTTACGTTTACGTTCTTACCGTGGTAAAGTTCATCGACGAGCAACGTTTGGAAATGATTAAAAATTACTAATTACGCTTACTCCAATTTTCTGTCGTAATAATCGTCACACCAGACAGACTGTTTGTGTTGTAGTGGATAAATTCGAGTCAACACATTCACGTTTAAATGTTCCTGTACCAGTGAGACAAAGCACCGGTCGAAGTACCGCAAATATCGCAGCCGTAAGTGCTTTATTTGAAAATGTGCCAAATCAGTCGATTTCAAGCCGTTCACAGGAATTGGGAATCTCTCAGTCCACATTGTAGCGAATTTTGCGTTAAGAAATTGGCCTACACCCTTACAAGATCAAATCAACTTAAAAACTGTAGCCTCTTGACCATTTGAAGCACCGCAACTTCTCCGATTGAGCTCTGCAAAAGTTTGTATAAAATCCTGGATTTCATCGAAAACCCATCTCAGAAATAACAATTGTGCCATGTTTCTTCTTCTTATGTCCTGTATCTCCTTGTGGGTCGTAGGGCCTCTACTACGCCTACGCGCCTTCGCGTGCGGTTCCTGGCAATGAGCTTCAGCTCTCTCCAACTCTTTCCCAATTGCCGTGACTCCTCCTCAACTGTTCTGCGCCATGTATTTCTCGGACGACCCGTTCTTCTACCATCCTGAGATAACGGGTTCCATTGCATTGCGTAGTTTGCTATGGAACTGTCGACTTTTCGGAGTGTATGACCAATCCACTGCCACTTCCGTTGCATTGTGCCATGTAAGTTGGAAGACTGGCCAGAATTGGATGATTTTGACATCAGTGATATGTGGTTCTAACAAGATGGTGCCACATGCCGCAATTGATCTATTGAAAGGGGAAGTTCGGTAATCGTGAAAACCCGAGAAATGGTCCGATCGAATGGCCAGCTCGCTCATGCGATTTAACGTCGTTAGATTTTTTTTTTATGGGGTTAAGTCGTTGGTTTATGCCAACAAGCCAAAAACGTTATAGGTAGGACTCCAGAATCTCTTCAATAATCGTTTAAGAAGAAGCTTCTCAAAGACCTTAGATGTTATTGTTAGTAGCGAGATATACCTGAGAATAAATTTCAGCCCTATATCTCAATTGTTCTGTATATTGTTTAAGTACAAAATTATTATGTCTTTATTGAAAAACCCCCTTTATACGAGTATCTTACAAAAAATATTGCTTGTTATTCATGGAAACTCACATTTACCAACCGATTTTTATGAAATTTTCAATATATATTATTGGCAGTTGGAGGAAGGTACATCCCCACCTGTGGCGGTGGCAGGAAGGCGGGGGTTTTTGTTTGCGGGTAGCGAAGCGCCCGGGATCAGCTAGTAAATAAATAGAACCCGATTTGTTTCTGCGATGACAACACTTTCTATACATGTGTATCTCCGATGGGTAACAATTTTTGTAAAAAAATTTAAGTGATTTTATAACAAAAGTACCTGAATTTTTTCAATTTTTATACGCATGTGTATCTCCGATGGACAACAGTTTTTGTAAAAATTTGTTAGTGATCGGGCCCCAGAATCTGGGGACACCAATACCAATTTAAAAAGTAGCCGAGATTTTCTTCAAATTTTATACACATGTTTATCTCCGATTAGAGAATTTACAAGAAAAATTTGAATTTTTATGGGCTGTTTTTTTTTAACTATAATTTCCTCTAGCATCGTTCTCTGCCACGCTTTCATTGGTCTCCCCACCTTCTCTGACCTTGTGGTTTCCATTATATCGCTTCCCTTGCTCCCATAAAAGCCTTGTTTTTTTTTAAGAAAACTTTTTTGGAATGCACTCTCATCTAGGGTGCGATGTAACTCCCAAGGTAACAGAATGATTCAGTTCCCTCAAAATGTATACTATTTACAGCCAAGCTACATGCTGCTGTAGTGGCTATTGACAATAATTTTGTTTTGGTGACGTTAATTTTTAGACAAGCCTACGCTACATTTTGTAACACTGCTTTAATGCGGCTTTCGTTTGATTTTTGTCCTCTTTAGACCACCGAGTGCATTCGCTATATTTTCAAAATCAAACGAACAAAACGAGTGAAGAGGAAATTTTGTGAAGTTATATTTTTGCACTCATCCACAAAAGCCACATAAGTTTTGCTGGTAAAGGTCATCTGTAGAGGAGATCACAAGATCCCCTTTTGACAATGTCTTTCTTACAACCTAACCATAGATCACAATATGCATCCGTATTTTATTGTGAACCTGAAGAGAAAAAAAACGCCAACATGCATCACTTTGCTGCTGGTGACTATGTACACCGATTTTTTTATTGTGTTCATTTTTTCACTTTTTACATCAATTACTTTTATCCAGCTTTAGGTATAAAAAATAATGTAAATAGACACGCACGCATTTTCTAACAACACGCCCGATCACACTGTTAGCATCTTCGCATCTCAGCACGTTATTCTTAATCAATAAAAACAGAAACAATACATGCAAAAATAAATTAGTAAAGGGTTAAAAATATAAGAAACATGTACACCTAATTAGAGGTACACGTTTTTTACGAAAACTTTTCCATTACGCTCCATAATGAGACCTCTTGTCGTGTTGTGCCATAAAAAAGTCTTAAATTGATATTCGTGTCAAAATTCTAAACATACTCGAGATCGAAGTTAATAAATTTTAGTTTTATTTGTTCCACGTTAGGCCAAATAGTACACTCAATGCAGTATACATAAACTGCTTTGCTACATTATTTTTCCAATTAATGTTACACAGCGCCGGCCATTACTCCTACAATAGCTAGGTTCTCTTTTTAAATTGGTGAGAGTTATGGCAATTAGTTTATCGTTTTGAATTTTTCAGCTTGTTATAGTGTTAATAGCGCACTTAACAAAGTCTCGTTATCCGACAGGGATAGTCTTTACTCCTTCAGAATTCTTACTGAAGAATTAAAAAAAATCATAATTAAAAATATTGTTTGCGAAGGACTTAAACATAAATCTCTCTATATATAAATGTATGTACGTTATTGGCAGTGGGTGGAAGGTAATAGGCTATAGTAATGTAATGTAATGTAAAATGTCTTCTCTTATTTCTAGCGCGGTTTGGCACATTTTTATCCCTACTATACCGGGATATGTGCTCTTCCTACCACTTTCATTTCGAATACTTGTTTAGCTGTTTTTGATTCATCAATCCGTTGTCTTTTTTTTGCATTTAGTGTCCTTACTTTCCAACCTATTGAACCATTTATCTATTGCTTCCTGCAACCGGCTGGGCTATTTGCCATGATAATAATGCCGTTTGCGTATATAGTATGAATTGTGCGCAGACAGGGGTGGTTGGTAGATAGGTGGAAGGTAGGTAGGTATGTAGTTAGGTAGGAGATAGGTTGGTATAGTGGTGGACCGACCTGCACTTGCGAGGTCCCCAATTAGATCTGCTGATACCACATAACTCGAGAGACTTAACAATCGTTTCAATACGAGATCAATTCGATGATCCTCTTTCAGGTCGGCAAAAAATAGTTTACCCAAAGATAGTTGGGAAGAGTTTCTTTCTCATTTGCCTCCTTAAAACTTCCACAGAAGGTGTAACACAGCTTGGTAACATGGCTGCCAACTGACCATCAGTTACCTGTGCTGACAGCCACAACTCTGGCATTATGCTTCCGAGTTCTTAATATCAACTCGGTGATTTTCCTTTTGTTGTAGGCTGGCCATACCATTCTTGATATAGCGCAATTCGACAGATTGCACCAACTTTGTTGTGACTTAGTAATGAAAAAGGTGAGAATTTTTCTTTGACTGAGCTCATTCGACAGCCCTTCTTTGTCAATTCGTCCGCTCTCTCGTTTTCCTCTATGTTACTGTGCCCGGCACCTATACTTTGGTAATGTTCAGGATTTGGCTAATCGAAGCCAATTCTTATTGACACTGTTAAACAAGTTTCGAGTTGTTCATGGTCGCACTAATTGCCTTTATAGCAAATTGGCTATCCAGACATATACCAATCGTTCCAATTTGTGCGTTACTTTGCTTTGCCCCATCCTTCCAGTTTTCACAGAGAGGCGAAGTATCCAATTTCCAGTTCTAGTTCTCCCTTTTCAGCTCTTGTTTAGTGCTTTTCCACCTGGCCGGAACACTACCTGTTGCTCCACCAAGTCTCTCCTAAGTCTCTGTTCAAAGACTATTTATTCATGCTATCATTCGTTGGCGCGTAGACTTTTAAGGAACGGCACCTTTGTCTCCAAATCCAATTGTATCACTGCTATTCTTTGGTAAACAGGCTCCCATCTCATTCTAGTGCTACTAGTCGTTCATTTGCCCTTCGTTCATTTGCCCTTTGGTGTCTTCCTACTCCTGAGAAGTGGTGGCTTAAGGCACCTAAGTGCAATTGTCCGATGTATCGGTTTGATTTATCAACAAACATAGGTGCTGCCGCAGTGCAATTTTCTTATTTCATTACAATTAAGCGATGATAATATTTCGAAAAAACGCCCCTTTAATAAACAGATTACTTTGGTATCGCTAGAAAAAATAATCTTAAAAGAAAATTAATAGAAATTTAATCTGATTTTGCTGTTGAACTGCTATTATCTGTATGTACAGAAACTGTGATAAACTACAGTTCTCAAGTAAACTTGGAGGAACTTCTTCTTTTTCTCGGTAGGCAACGCCTGTCTCGTGGCTGTAAATATAATAAAGGGCGTATGTGATCATGCTCTATATCTTCAACTTTTTCTACGTGTTAAGTTACACACGTTTAAGTAGGCACTACCAGTGTAACATAACTTACGGATGTATGGGCAGCAAGTAGTAAATCGATCAAAATTCATTACATTTATCGATTTACTTAGCCCGCATTTTAAGTCAAAAGCTTCGGTCGACGTGTAACCACTCTTACAGGTATAGCAAAACATGTTTATTGCGCATGCGCAACGCATTATTTAATGGACGTACAAAAATGCCTGTGTACACTTTTCTAGTTTTCTGCAGTGAATTTCCGCGATTCCGTGCCTACAAGGAAACTTCTGCGCACAATTCAAAGAACTGGTTGCTCAATTAAATGTTGTTGTTAATAAAAATTACATATGCAGGTATATAGAGATATCAAAAAAAATCAGAGGAAAGCAAACAACCGACAACAACCTGCAGATACTCGTAAACAGGCAATTTCTTAACTTACTCTGACTGACAGAGCGTGGAGGGAGGAGCATGATCATGAGCATGCGCTGATAGACTAAGTGTCTTCGAACATCTCCGGCTAGCGAGAGACGAACTCAGGTTCTTACGCCCGTGCTTCTGGATGTTGTGTTTAATTAAATAAATTGCAAAGCACAGAAAATATTAAAATGCAATTTATAAAAATAAATTATTTAGAAACAAAAACCAACTCGGCCCGACGGCTATCAAAAGAAAACACGTATCGACGGGTTTATTATTTAGCTGCAAAGACTCTTCTTGTCTTGTCCTTTTCACTTCCTTCACTACGATTTTACATTTAACATATTATTGGGCGTCGTTTTAGCCGCTTGTTCAAGTCTCAAGTGAAAGTAATTAATGGTTGACTTTTTTTTGTTGCACCAGCAAACGCATACGACTAAAAATTATGCTTGAAGTAGCCGATATCCTAATCAAGTGTAACAGTTGAGGCGTTTTATCGTGGTGCCTGTCTATCTCCAACTGTGCTCAGTGGTCATGCGCATCACCAATTGCCTGGAGTGCAATAAAAAAGTGATAAAATGGTAATGGTTTTCAATAATTTATTAATCAGTGTTTTGCTTAATGGAATGGGTTTATTGCACCATGTTGGTCCATAGTCTGAGAGAGAACTGAAAGGAAGAATTTCCATTTCTCCAAAACAAGAAAATGTATCGTAGTAAAAGCCGTTTGTGATTTTATAACTTACTAGCTGTTCGGGGGGCGCTCGGCTAGCTGCACAGCCAGGGGTTCCTGATACTTCGCTACCCTCACAGGCAGTGAGCGCTGTCGCGGTGAACGGCGGAAAAGTCTAGATTTAGAAGATTCATAACAACATGAAAAAAATGTGTATGAGGTCCATTGACCCAGGATCACGTTCGGAAATATGACGCCTTCGTTTTCGTTTGCAAAATTAAAGGGGGCTACTGTATACAAATTCGGGATAATTTATGAAACTAAGATTTGAAACATAAAATAAAATGGCTGCTCTTCCTACCGCTATTATTTCGAATACTTGTTTAGCTGTTTTTGATTCATCAATCCGTTGTCTTTTATTTGCATTTAGTGTCCTTACTTTTCAAGCCATTGAACCATTTATCCATTGCTTCCTGCGACCGGCTGGGTTATTTGCCATGATAATAATGCCGTTTGTGTATATAGTATGAATTGTGCGCAGACAGGGGTGGTTGGTTGGTGAAAGGTAGGTAGGTATGTAGTTAGGTTGAAGATAGGTTGGTACAGTGGTGGACCGAGCTGCACTTGCGAGGTCCTCAATTAGATCTGCTGATACCACATAACCCAGAGTCTAGGGATGCAAAAATGAATGACATCGGCTTAAAATTGGGTCCGGTAAAGAGATACTTTTTCCGGGAGTCCAGGACCGGACCCAAGTGGTTGACCCAAATATGATGATGAAGGTGATATCGCAGACCACAGTAACCAGTGAGAAAGCTTACCAGCTTTCTAATGCTTTCCTTGTCTAGATCAAGGATTTTCTTTCCTTATAGAATAAGGGTCTGGTTAACTTTTGTATTGCCGAAACCCTATGATATTATCCCAATAGGACAGACGAACTCTACCTTCCAACTTATTAATAATTGCTATGGTGGCAGCCCAGTTGGCACCACAGTGAGGTTCCGGTCCATAAGAACGCAGAAACAATTTTTTACTGATTTGGCGAGCCAGCCAACCAACTAGCCACAAACAAACAAACCCATCGGGACTCGAAGTTAATATAGAGAATTTAGCAAAGAAAACCCCAACCAGTTTCTGTCGTCATTTTCATTGTTTGCCTGTTGAACAAAGATCAACGGTGCGCATCGCCGTTGACATGTTGCTTGCTAATTTTGTTGTTGTTGTACACCGATTGTCACATGCTATCACTATGTCACAGGAGGTTATCTCTTACAGATAAATGCTCCTAAAATGTGTCAACGCTACTACCTGAGCCATCGGAATTTTTTCCCAATCGACCTGTGCGCATGCTCATTGGACTTTCACTTTTCTTCAGCCGGCAGCTATACGCGATAAGATTATTGACGGTTTTCTGCACATTGCAGCCAGCACACCTACCTACCAACCAACAACCACAAAAGTAACTATCATGGCGTTCGCGTTTTGGAGGCATCTTAAGCTGACATCTTGTCCAACAACTACAAATCTTCACCGGGCAGCGATTTGTTTGATGCTGATTGCATCTGAGCTGAGATTACACCAAAAGCGTTGAGCGGCAGGTGCAATTGCAATGTGATGTTGTTAGCCAGCTTTTATCTTTGCTTAAGTCTCCTCTGCGTATGCGTGCGTTTTTTTCTTGCCGATTTTTTTTACACACGCGCTAAATCGCTTTTGATGGATATGATGGTCGTGGAGTGAGTGATGTGAGCGTTTATCTTGTCATTTGGTCATTTGGATAGCAGGCAGAAGCTGATGATCGGGGTCTACTGTGTACGTTGCAAGTGTAGTCTAACATTGATACGGAAGCCGAGTCCTAGTTATGCGCTGCACAGGAGTATTTGTTTTTATCCATTAATGTATTTTAAATCGTTTATGGTTTTCCATTTAAATTGCAAGCAACAGTTAATGGCTTTTTTTACCTCCCAATAGGTAGTTTGAGCTTTAGCACTGGACGTTTAAAAATTATATTTCTATTTAATCACATATACTCGTATCTTAAGATAGGCAATGATTGTCTTCCGACTTACCAATTGAGGAAGTTTGTAGCAAAATTATGTTTTGCTTAAATGTGAAATGATTTATTTGCGTGCAATCAATGAGCTTATACGTATTAAGTATTTTATTGTGGTAATTAGGAAGTCCAATTGAATTTGTTTAAACTGCTTTTTAACTATGAATTTTGCATTTGTTAGTTTGAGCACTTTTTATGAATGTTTTGCGATCTAAAACAATGCTTTTGAGTCAGAACTGGAAGCCAATTCGTATTCAAAGACAATTATGTTTTTTGGTTCCCTGATGGTATTCCAGCGGAGCTGATTAAAACAGGAGACCCCGAAATACACCAAGCAATTCATCAACTAATAGTGCAAGTATGGGAGGAAGAAGCGATGCTAGAAGACTGGCGAAGAGGCATCCTGTGCCCCATACATAAGATAGGCGATATCACAACCTGCAGTAATTATCGTGGTATAACGTTGTTGGGTACCGCGTATCAGATTTTCTCCTCTATCCTTCATGACGGAGAATTTTTAGCCCCGTATGTGAGGAAGGACAACTCTTATGACACGACCGTTACCGCGATGTCGACATCGTGAAGAGAATTCAGCTCGGTAGGCTCCGGTGGACAGGGCACATAGCTTGCATAAGCGAAGATGATCCTGCTCGGAAAGTCCTTTGCGGTACGATTTATAGACCAGGACGCCCAGAGTTTAGGGATGCCAAACTGGACAACATCTGCTCGAAATCGGACAACACTGACTTAAAAGTGGTGCAAACTATTAAATGGGTTCATATATCAACGTTTGCCTCGACGAAAATATGTCAATAAACGCGCAAACATAACTGAGAGCCACATGCGGTGTTATATAAAACTTTTAAAGAGAGAAGTGATGAAAACACACTCAAGAGTATAAATTTGAAATTGGGGATCGCTTCACATCTATATGATCAACTGTTCAAGCCTGCTCTTTGGCCAATTGCTGTTAAAGTTCGTCCGTTCCATTATCGATGGAGAGATTTTTGCGGGAGGCCAGAACCGGACACCGGTTGTAGAGCCAAATATGATGATGATTCATAGGAACAGGCAATTTTATTGTTGTAACGCTAATTCAACGCATAAGATGGGTAGCGTTTTTTGCTATTAAATTCATTGCAACATTGGGTACAAGAAGGTTTTTATTTTTCGACAAGAAGCGGGTCGTTATCTCGCTTACAAAAAAAACTCGTTTATACAAAATCTCGCTTTTTCAAAAACAAATCTAGTTTCCCAAAATCCTGTCTGAACGAAATCTCGCTTTACAATTTGTATTCAAATTAAAATCATTTTTCTTAAAAAATCACATTTACCAGCTTCTAATAAAAACGTGATATCGTGATTATGAAAACGAGATTTTAATTAGCAACCTTTTTTGACATATATCGGCTTCTGCCTTCAAAGTTAGTTACGCTTTGATTATTCTATTTATATGCCTTAATAAATGTTATCGTTAAATTTTATGCTTTTTTTTTTTTAAAAAAAAAAGGAACAAAAAATCTCACTTCAGTTATACAAGTAATTAATTTCAGGCAGACTGTCTGTTGATAAATATTAATTTCTTACGATCATGTACTACGTATGCGCGTGTTCACTTTAGTTAATTTGATGGCCATAATAATGCGCTCAATAGACAGCAGCTGAAATTCCGTCACGTGTTGTAAAACTTAAAATGAAAGCTAAACACTTGCTTTACTATTACTATTGATACCAACAGACAAAAAGCAAAAAATAATTGATAATTTGTCGAACGTGCTAATTTCTCCTTTTTCCTCTTGACAGAGGATGGCAGAGTTTTAATTTGAACTTTAGTTTGAATTTGAAGGAAACATCGGAAATGTCTGGGTTGTCACAATTGCTGTCTGTCTGCACGTCAAAGTCGTTTATAACGTGCGATTTATGAGACTGTACACTTACACATGGCATATCGACTGTGATAACGCACTCTGATAACTTTAAATCGAATAAGCATGCCCACTTTAGTCGTTGGACACGTCTCCCCCGTATCAACAGCCGCAGGATACATGTTCTTTGTCACATCGAGTAAATACAGAGATATTTTCACGCAAATTAATTGGCATATCGTCGCGTCGCGTCGGAGTGAACTCTGTCGTCGTCAATTATACTGTCAGATCTCTACTGTCTACTAAAACGCCCATATTTATCTCTGTTCGTTTTGAAAAATAAACAAATTCATTCAGAATAAATGGTGAAGTATTTATACAAATCTCACAGTACTTGTCGTCGTCGTCTCAAAAGTTACGTCTGATTATTGCTGAAATTGCACATAACTACTAAAGACCACCTATTTATTATGCATAATATGTTGCGAGTTCTGACTGATGTTAACATTAAAGGAGTTTGATCATGTGTAATGAAAATTAATTCATTCTTCTACATTCTACAAGATAAGTTAATTCAATGGAAAATCAAATGGAAGTTAGAACTTAGAGGAAATGATTGCACAAAACCATTTTAAAAATGAAACCTATCAAAATCGAAAAACACACCAAAAATAGACAGAAGAACAATTGTTGCAATTAAAATAAGAAACAAATGTAAGGAAAGAAGGTATTAGCTAGCTTTCCTATATATATTGTTACGAAACTTAAGCTTTCTAGAGTTCGCAATGGGTTTTGCAAATAAAACCACAACACCAGTTTATTCACAATTGTATGTTGTATTTCAAAAATTACAACATTAATTAACAAATAGCAAAAGTTCACGAATTTACACTGGTGATTACTTATTATTAACTTAAAACACTATTATTCACACAGGCGGTAGTTCTATCTACTTTTCAACTTTTCAAGTAGTCTGGTTCATTTGAAAAGGGCCACCACTGCGTAGTGATGACGTTGCTATTGCCGTCTCAGGAAAGCACCCTAATACCTTAAAGGAACTCCTACGAAATGCCTTAAACAAGCTAATAAGATGGGCAAATCGTTGCGGTTTAATTGTAAACCCCCATAAAACTGAACTTGTCCTTTTCACAAGGAAATACAAAATCCCGAATGTAGACCCTCCCTCCATTAAAGGCATTAACTTAACTTTCTCTGACTAAGCCAAGTATCTGGGTCTTATTCTGAATACAAAGCTAAGCTTAGGAATACAAGAAAGAGTTCGTAAAGTACGGTGTCACTCTTCTCATGCAAAAAAAAAGGGTAGGCTGTATCGTTTACACGGCCGCGGCTTTTTAGCGTGACAACGTCTGCCCGAGACGTAAGAAAAGAAAATGAAGATCTTGTCTTGTCTGTGGACGGATATACTGACGGACATATCAAAATCTCTAGTAGTTATTGTTTTTTATGTGTCGCATCTTAGTCCTGAATAACGAATTTCATGCGAATCGCTTGAGAAATTGCTTTGTTCCCTTAACATTGGACACTTAACATGGGACATAACATTGGACACTTAACATTGGACACTTAACCTGGGACATTTAACATTTTACTTTTTTTACATGTATCCCTTAAACAACCTTGTAGTGGGACGTTGTCACATCAAAAGCCATTGGAAACAAATGGAGTCTTCGACCCCATATCACTCATTGGCTATTGACCAATACCACTCGACACATCTTCAGTACCAAGGCTATTCGCCTTAGTGCAACCTCTCAGTGGTCCGGGAATGAAATCGGACACTCCTCTGTTCTGAATTAGTATATATTTCCACTGGTCAACACAGAATATACCATTTCACAACTCCAATTCAAAAACTGTCAGGTCACCATTTCATCCAGATCATTGTGGGAAGAAGGCGCTCACTTTGAAGATGAATACATGCATTTTTATACAGACTGGTCAAAAACTGATGATGGGTTGGCGGAGGTGTTTTCTTAAAAAGGCCAAATCTAAGTCTCTCCTTTCGTCTTCCTAACCAATGTAGTGTCTTTCAGGCAGAGCTCATGGATTTTAAAGAAGCTTGTCTGAAAAGGAACGTCATATCCGCTAAGGAATCTACATCTTCTTGGATAATAAAGCTGTGTTGAAATACCTGTAACCAGTCTCTAGAACACCTTTGTAGCCCTAAACTGTCAATCATCCCTCAAGATGATGTCGGAGTAATTCAATATTGACTTGTGTTGAGTGCGGGGGCATAGATACATTCTGGGAAATTGTAAGGCTGATGAGCTCGCCATTGAACTACACTGCCCCTTTTACCTGGTTCCTTAGGCATACCTATCGCTACATGTAAACTCATGTTAAAGTAGGATGCTACCGAGAAAACTAAGCGTAGGTGGTCAAACAGAGCAACATGTCTAGCGACAAAGCAGAAATGGCCCAATCTGGATTCAAAACGCCCCAAAAAAGATTGCAAATCAGTGCTATAATAGATGTCATTACTGGGCACTGTCTATTATGCAAGCATGCAGCAAGGCTCGGCGTATTCCCAAACGACTTCTGCAGAAGCTGCATGGCCAGGAAGGGGAAGAGACCACCCTCAGCCTTTTCTGTACATTCTCAGCCCTCCAAAACGTAAGCTCCATCTAGCGGCATTTTTTTACTATGACCTTAGTAATCTGACAAATACTGGCATTAGTAGTCTCTTGCGTTTTATAAGAAACTCTAAATGGTTCAACGAGTAGAGGGAAATAACTTTCTCGCACAACTGACCACTATTGGTTTAACTGTTTCGTTTTTTCCACCGATTGCCCCTTTAACCTTACCTAACTGAACCTGGGTCACTTCCAAACTCACCGCGATTATACCTGGTGTATTTATACCAAATCTACAATTTCGCGAAGATTATAATCTTCTCTACTTTTAGAAAGTACACGACAGTACCAGTACGTACTGGTGTAATCCTATATAAGAAGTACAATTTTACTGAGCCTAATTGCATGCAATGGCTTTTGGAAATTTCTTCTAATACAAAGCTTATTCAAAAAAAGCTTTCTAAATACACTTCAATAGAGAGCTTATTGAATAAAAGCTTTCTATTCACATTTTTACATTTTCGTCAAACTACGAAAGTTATTTTTCACAAAACTTTCGACTGTAAGGAAAGGAGGAATTGATACAAACGAGTTTTCCTCTTCTCTGCTCCTCGCCACAATCCGACGTGATTGTCCGAACCAAGATATGACGAGGTAAACATTAATTTTACTCTGGCTCTTCCTCGATTATCTCTACAAAGTTTTTCAAGGAGTCCTTTATTGTTCAAGTTCTACAATGTAGTCACAAAAGATAAAAGGACCCACCCCTTTAAAAATTTCTGGGTTGCTCGATATGTATTGCGACAAAGTATTGAAAACCAATGATTCGCAACTGAATTTGTTGTTTTAGAAAAAAAAAAACTGGAAAAACGTAAGCTTACGTGGTGAAGCAATCTAACCAATGGAAAGAGGAGAACCTATTTTTTATTAAGAATAACAAGACTATCTTATCCTAAATAGGTGGGTCTTATTGCCAGACGGACTTACCTTTCTGACATCTTTCAAGCTTCCTGGCGTCAAGGTGGTCGTGTAGGAAAATTTTGATTTAGTTCATACTAATGCTTTGGGAAGCATAAATCTCAAGATATGTTCGATAATGATCTTTCTTTATCAGTTCGCGCATGACAATAATGTTTTTTGAAGCTGATTTTGGACCTTCTTTTAATTCTGCAGCAAGAGACCCAAATTCACGATTGAACCCATTGAACCAGCAAAAAATACAGTGTCTCAATGTCTTCAAATTTTAAAGTTTTTGAAAGGCGGCGTAAGTACAAATTGGTACATAATTTTAGTAATACGTTGACAAAAATTAAAAAAACGAGAAACTTAATGTATTTACTGTAAGTGATCTTAAAAGATGAAAACTCAAACCAAATACCAAGTTTTTTCCTCTTTCCTTTATGTTAATACTGAGTAATATGGCCTATTGAATCTCTAATATGCCTGGAAAGCAAGTTTGGAGATTTAAAACAAAGTACGAGTTTATTATAAACAAAAAAAAATGTATCTTAGTTTAACAAAAAATTGCTTAGGTAGATATGAAAATGCGCATTTGGTGAAAATTTCCAAAATTCCCCTATAAACGTGCCACCATGCAATTCTTAACGTTCGTGCGCTCATGCAGTTGCAAATGCTACAAGCATTGTTTTTCTCAACAGTGGATACCAACAACTGATGAGTGGAGATACTATCAGTTTTTTGTATGCAAAAACAATTCAAGTTCCCTGGATGATGGTACTCAACATCACGAACGACGGCGGCGACGACGCCACCGGCTATCATCTCCTCAATTTACCATAATATCATGACATCGGTATATGGTGGGCCCGCATGTGAATGTTCTTTTTGCTTTCTTCAAGAGCCACCATCGCAATCGCCTTTGTCAATTTTTTAGTAATATATTCTATAACTTTTTCCACAGTTCCATGTGATGAGATGCGATTATCACAGAGAACAATTGCACAATCAACCATGTGAATCCAGAACAAGGCAGGATTGAATTCCCGTTCTCTTAAGAGAAGTAGTGTGTGTATACGAGTATCCCAGTATGTAATTCTCACAATGGTCGTTCGTGTGCGGTAAATGCACTTTTTTGCCACAGCCAACTCACTCTGTGGAACAAAAGAACAACACTTGCAACAATCATTTCAGCACAATCAGTGTTAAATTATCTAATCAGCAGCCATCTACCTTCTTTTCACCTTTTCACTGGTCGCTTGAGAAACACGCTCCGATTTACATAGGGAGATGTTTGAATGCGCCAACGCCACAACTCTACGGATCTCCGATGTGCAGATAGGAAGGAGTCAACAATGTCATTTTAACTGAAAAAAATTCCTATTGTTCCGTACATCATAGTCGGCGAAGAGTGTTACTACCCAATCTAAAGATAGTCTAATCGATTCATACAGTTTAGTCTTTTCTTGTTATTCCATCTAGAATAAAAAACAAAAAAAAATATTTTAGTTAGAAGAAAATCGTATCGACATTGCATTTTCTTTAGGATCGATCATCTCGTTAGCTAAGTTCGATTTTAGTATTAATAGATAGATCGGATTATTCTAGGATGATTATGGAATAATTCTTTATAGAATGAATTTTAATGATGTAAGCATTATAAGCTATGTATAATTATTCTAGGATGGCTATAGAATAATTAGAACGATTATGGGAAGTTTATAGAATGATTTTAAGATTTTATAGGATTATAGGTAATAGAATTAACTTAGAATGATTTTAGGATTATAAGTTGAATGCGATCTGCCATAAGTTCTATTTATGCGACCACAATAAACTCGAAACTCGTATAACAGTGGCAAGAACATCACCATAGTATGTGTGCCGGGGCACAGTAATCTAGAGGGCAATGAGAGGGCGGACGAATTGGCTAAGGTGGACGTTGCTATGGACACCGGCTCAATGAAAGGGGTAAGCTGTGCAATGAGCTCAGTCAAGGAACAAATTTTCCCTTTTTTTAATACTAAGTCTAAGCTCATGTTGAGCACTTTGTCGAGCTACATCCAAAAGAAAAACTGCCGAGTTGTTATCTAGAACTCGGAAGGATATTGTCAGAGTTGTGGCTATCAGCACGGGCCACTGGCTATTGGGCAGCCATGCTGCTAAGTTAGGTATGCCGAACAACAACTCCTGCAGAAGTTGCAGTAGCTCATTCTTACATCGAAGAAGCTTTATGAAGGCCAAGAATAGTTTCTATTCTAGGCGGCCTAGGACTGCTTGGTGGTGCTTGCTTTAGAGTTCTAGTGGTAAATGATTTGTTTCGAGTATCCGGATTCCGGACGAATGTGCTGCCAGCTTTGCAACTGCCCAGGCACTCATCTCTGAAGGAACCGATATCATTGATACTAGATCTCATCAAGTTAGCGTTTGGTACCACTGGAGTTGTCTGTGCGCAACGGACCAGATTTGACCGTGATGTTGACCGAGTCTGAGGACAACTATTGCTGCGGACCCAGTTCGTTTTGGGAATGTAACGTTGGTACTGATGATGATGATGAGGTGCAGCATATACAAGAAGGGAGATATCACAGGAATTATCTTGGTATAACGTTGTTGAGTTGTTGTTGTTGTTGAGTACCGCGTATAAAATTGATCCATACCAGTGTGGCTTCATCCCAGTCAAATCAACAACTGATCAGATTTAACCCTTAGGCAGGTGATGGAAAAATGTCTAGAGTTTCAAAACTCGCACAACACAATTTTTTTATAGACTTTAAAGCCGCCTATAATAGCATAGTCAGAGTAGAACTTTTTAAAACCATGAAAGAATTCGGCATCCCAAATAAACTGACACTACTTTGTAGGTTACCCATGACCAATGTTATGAGCCAAGTAAAAATATCCGGATAACTAGCAAGCCCATTCAACATCTATAACGGGCTCCGACAAGGGGATTGACTGGCCTGCGTCCTCTTCAACCTGGCGTTGGAGAAAGTGATCCGAGACTCTGACGTAACGGCGAGAGGAACAATCCTCTATAAGTCCATTCAGATACTGGCTTACGCAGACGATATTGACATCGTTGGTAGAAACCCACGAGCTGTACAAGAAGCCTTCATCCAGATCGAGCAGGCGGCACGAAATCTGGTGTAGCGTATAAATAAGAGCAAAACAAGGTACATGGTGGCCAGTCTACGAGTAGAAGATCCAACATTGGTCCCGCAATTAAAAAAGTGGAGCGAGAATAAGAAGATAAAAGCATGGAACCAGAAATACGCGTACGGTTGTTTAAAGCCAACAAAGCCTACTATAGTCTGTTAAGACTACAAATCCAGGTACTTAACCATAACATCCAAGCTGCTGGAATATAAGACAATGGTCATACCAGTACTTACATATGGATCCGCGGCTAGGGTACTTAGCGAAAAGCATTATAACCTCTTAGCCGTGTTCGAGAGAAAAGTCTTACGGAGAATTGTTGGCCCTGTGTGTGAGGAAGTATGATTCCGGAGATTCTATAATGATGAGATCTACGAGCGTTACAGCGATGCCGACATCGTGAAGAAAATTAAGCTCGGTAGGTTCCGGGTGGCAGGACACCTAGCTCGCATGAGCGAAAAGGATCCTTCTCGGAAAGTCCTTTGCGGTAGGATTTATGGAACACGACAGCGAGGCCGGTCAAGCCAGCGCTGAAAGGATGGTGTAGACCAGGACACCCAGAGTTTAGAGATGCAAAACCGGATGACATCGGCTCAAAATCGGAACCATGGAGAGACTTTTTGCTGGATGCCAGGACCGGACCCCTGTTGTAGAGCCAAATATGATAATGATGATGATTTTTCTATTACTCTCTCTCTCTATTTCTAAGATTTTAAAACATTATACCATTCACGGTGGGCGCCGTGGCTCATTGGATTGGAAATGCACATGGCTACTGAGCAGGAGGTTCGTGGTTCGAATCCCAGTAACACTAAAAGTATTTTTCACGGTGTCCCACCTCTCACGAATGGGTGACAAACGTTCCGAGAGTAATAACTTGTCACGGAAAGCTTCTCAATTCGCCCAAAAATATACATGCGCAACACAAATGGTCGCGAGAAGCTAGGCCTTGGACCGCAATGGTCTGTCGCGCATAATATTATTATTACTATACCATTCACGAGCACAGTGAATAATAAAGTGCGCTACTTTTTTTTCTTATGTCTTTTACGTATAAATTTCGTTGCATTTCCAAATTGCAAATGAAAACTGTAGGGCAGTTATGTCACCCTGTAGTTGTAAAGAAAAAAGTCAAACCTAGCAAGAATGTTCTACGGAGTGTATGAATCGAGCACCGCACTTAACCGAGAGAGACACAAAACGGTTTAAATTTCATCGTGCATTATTTCTAGGAATAGGCGCAGAACCTGACTTAAATGCTATCAGACGTGACTGGCATTGTTTAGCTCATGTCATGAGCAACGTATTTTATTTAATTCCTTATTCATTTCACATTCATGCATAAAAATTGTCACAAAATGACTGAAACACAATCGGTGTCACCAAATCCTTGTTCCTCACACCCCACTGTCTGTCTAGCATATCTTCACTGAGCCAAAGTGAGCTCCGATTATCTTAAAGATTTCCATTCAACTCCGTCACAATGCGGATTTTTGCCTACGCCTCATCATTTCGTTGTTTTACGGTCAAGTTCAGATCACCTAACCGAACAGGCAACTGGTTTTCACCATCTCACCAGATTTTTCTTCATTCTGCGTACCATATGCATATTTTTTTCTTACGCTTCTCGCTTTTCCATCAATTAATTTTCTTCCTTGGGGCATTCGTTGGTCTGTCTGCCTTGTCAAATGTCGTAGTCGTTTTTTGTGCTTGTGTTTTGTTATTGGGTGCGAGGAAATTTACAACTCTCAGCGGTGATAATGTTGTTAAGTGATAAATACGATGTCTCTAAATCGTGAAACGTGTTCCTTTTCTGCCCCCACCTTGGTGTTTGTTGGAATGTTGTTATCCGTCTATGGAAGCCACGCCGTCGCCTCCACCGCCACCGCCACCGCCACCTGTTGATTGTGTTGTGATCATTTGCTTTCATTTTCATTTAAATTTTTGACAACTTTATTCATGCCGATCGATGATCGAGCAACTGAGCTGAGTGCTGAATTTTCTCTTTTCGGTTTTCTTGGAAAAAGTTAAGAATTTATTACATTTGCATTGAATGAAATTAATGGAAAATCATTCGATAATTATTTGCAAATCATGTAAAAATGTTGCTCCTGAGACAGACACAAATAGCACAAGATATTTTTGGAATTTTCTACTTCAGTTTTTCTCCCATCGAAATGTCGCCAAGGAAATGTGGAGATTGATTTTGTTGTTTTATGGATTCTCGTTGATGTGTTTTGTAAGTGAATTTTTGTTTAATTTATTTATTTTTTGCTTAGAAAGTAAAGACTCTTGCACTATTGTCTTATTGTTTGTCAATATATCAAATATTTCTATGCAGAATTTGCACTAACACTTTTAAAACTCACAAAAACACATGACAGGTTGGTAAATTTTTCAATTAAGGTAAACATACCTTACATGTATAAATGGTTCACTACCTTTTCCACATTAAATCGAAATTAAAAGCTAACGAACTTCCGATTTTTTTATCGTAATTCCTGCTTATAGCTTCGACACAGTTTTTATCTGAATGGGAAGTATAACAACTCGTACCAAATGCAGGTCGTATCCGTATTTGGAACACTTTTTTTCCGCAAGGCATTGTCGCACCGCCATAAAAAAAAACCCAACCCTATTGGGTTTAACTCAAAGAAGTCGCACAGAAAAACATTCAGTTTCCATCGACATCAATGATTGGTTACATTGACTTCGGCTTAAAACAAATGATGTATCATTAAAGTCCATTTATTATTAGATCTTTATGGAACCTGTTAAGTGTTTGTTGTATTGGTGATTTATATTCGACCATCAGTACTATAACCATTGAGATTTTCTTAACATCAGGACTTCAATTTGCTGCTTTAAATGTTTTCGATAATGAATCGTTAATTAACTTCTTTTAATTGCAATATCTATACAAATATTCATTAAAGATTAATTAAATAGATTAACTAAACCTTTGTTCATGCTGAAAGCTCGTTGATAGCAGCATCATAGATAGATTTCCTCCGCCTTTCACTCATCTTCCCCAATGAAACAGAAAGCAAACAAGTTTCTTCGTTCACTTCATCAGTGTTTGGTCCAATTTGATTTGATTATTTCGCTCGTAATTTATATTTCCTCATCGGCGGTTTACTTTATATTAATATTTTTGTTGTTGTAATTAATAGTGAATCTCATCGACCACTTAGATGTATCTATGTACATACAAAAACTGGATTAAGAAAGAGGAAAATCGCTCGCTATTGCTGACGGACAGACTGATAATTAGACATCGATTAATATGCAAAAAGTTATTAGAAATTACAAACTGGGCTTTGACTGGTTCATTTACAATCTTGTCGATTTTATTATTCATCCATTTTGTTAGATGAATTTCGCTGAGGAGTTGTGAGTTGTGACAAAAGAAAGCATCAACGTATTTGCAATTTTTAAGCAGCTGTCAGTGTTGTACAACTTAAACTTGACTTTACAAAGAAAAGTTGAAGAAATTTATTTTGTTTGCTCTCGTTCGTGACATATCGTCGCCGTGCTGGAAGCGTGGAAGCCCATAGAATTCGTTGCGTCATTTGCGTTACTATATGTAACGCAAAGAGGTGACCCAATGAATACGTTGTCGTCGTACAGGCTAACAAAAACAAATGCCAAAATAAACTTCAAACTTCTGTGAGAGAGAACTGTCAAAGCATTTGCGAGAGAGAAAAGTTAAAAGTTTGTCAACTTTAGGCCCAAATCACAATGTTGCGTCGGTTGCTCGCGCGTGGACATATTGAGTAAAAAGACTGCGCAAATATGGAGCAATCTTAAATGTGACCTCAGGCTACATATCGTAGATATCGTAAACGCATAAGCAACGCATGAACAGAGCTACTTTCTAACGGGTGTTTTTTTAGGAGGTTTGTTTTTCCGATAGATGTCGTTTTATTTTATGACAGTTGTTTTGACAACCTCTTAAAAAAACACCCGTTAGATATAACGTGTTAGATATAACGTGTTTTTTTAAGAGGTTGCCGATTTTTTTTTTTGAATAAAACACATATAAAATTATGAAATGACCAAAATTTTTTTTTATTTGGTAGATAATTTTTTGGCATTTAACATTTAAACACAATTTCTGGCATATGGCTACCACGACTATTTTTCACAAATGTCATTTTTTTTTTTTTTTTTTTTTCATAATGATTTGCCAAACAATACTGAGTAGAAATGCCACTTTGAGCTGTCAAAACAACTGTCATAAAATAAAACGACATCTATCGAAAAAACAAACCTCCCAAAAAAACACCCTATACAAGGTCGTGCGTTAACGCGTCTTGACAACTCACAGCTGTGTTGACATTTGCGAAAGAAATCCGAGTTTCGAAATATCCGATAAATCCGATAATTATTTTCTCTGATCAGATCTGTCAGATCTGCTGTGCTTATTTTAGTACCAGATATAACTTCTATTTTTCACCTGAATGCTCCATAGTCTTCGATGCTTCGATGTCCATCTCACAGCTAATAAAATTTATTTTTATACGTAATTTTGTGAGTGCCTAAGTCCAAAATAGCATTTTTTATATTCCATGTTTGACGCGTGTCGCATGTCGCGTGTGGCGCGTGTGATGGGTTGAAATCGCGCCATTTTCTCGTGTTTTTTAGGTTTTTTTTAACCACCTTTCACACGACATAGAGGGCTGAAATTTTGTGCACGGCTCAACATCAGGGACCAATTTTTATATCCCACGCGTGTGTCGCGTGTGGAAAATAGAAAATACTTTGAAATAGCCCCGACCGCAAAAACAGATATTTTGGCGATTATTACCAATAATAAAGGACTGTGTGGTGCGAAGAGGCATCCTGTGCCACATACATAAGAAGGGAGATATCACAAAATGTAGCAATTATCGTGGTATAACGTTGTTGAGCACCGCGTATAAGATTTTCTCCTCTATCCTTGAAGACAGGATAGCCCCATACGCTAAAGTCATCATTGGACCATACCAGTGTGGTTTCATCCTAGGCAAATCAACAACTGATCAGATTTACACCCTAAGGCAGGTGATGGAAAAATGTCTAGAGTTTCAAAACTCGTCTGCGTAAGCCAGTATCTGAATGGACTGTTAGAGGATTGTTGTGTTACGTCACAGTCTCGGATCACTTTCTACAACGCCAGGTTAAAGAGGACGCAGGCCAGTCCATCCCCTTGTCGGAGCCCGTTATAGATGTTGAATAAGCTTGATCTTTTTATAGACTTTAAAGCCGCCTATCATAGCATAACCAGAGTAGAACTTTATAAGGCCATGAGAGAATTCGGCATCCCAAATAAACTGACACGACTATGTAGGTTGAACATGACCAATGTTATAACGTCTATAACGGGCTCCGACAAGGGGATGGACTGCTGTGTCTTCTTCAACCTGGCGTTGGAGAAAGTGATCCAAGGCTCTGACGTAACGGCGAGAGGAACAATCCTCTGTAAGTCCATTCAGATACTGACATCGTTGGTAGAAACCCAAGAGCTGTACAAGAAGCCTTCATCCAGATCGAGCAGGCGGCACGAAATCTGGGGCTGCACATAAATGAGAGCAAAACAATATACATGGTGGCCGGCTGGGAGAGTCCTTTGCGGTAGGATTTATGGAACACGACAGCGAGGCCGGTCAAGCCTACGTTGGAAGGATGGCCTAGAGTTTAGGGATGCCAAACTGGATGACATCGGCTCGAAATCGGGACCGGTGGAGAGACTTTTTGCGGGAGGCCAGGACCTGACCCCTGGTTGTAGAGTCAAATATGATGATGATGTGTGGCGTGTTTCGATGTATACATAAAAGTTTGTACACGAAAAACTAAGTTTTTTACATTTACTTGTTTTTGAGAGCAGTTGTCTACTTCTCTCTCTCTCTCTCTTTGAATGTAAATAAATCGAAATTTCATACATTTTTCACATCAGTCTTTGCATGTCTTCCGTTCTTTCTTTCTTCCTTGTCAGTTTTCTAATATTTGTCTAGTGTATATCTTAAATAAGACTTACAAGATTATATGGATTTCCAACATAACGAGCAAAAGTTTTTTTTTGTCAAACCCAAAATCCATACAATTTTGATGTAAGTCTTAAGTTTTTCCATTGCGATTGCACGCTGATCTGACTGATAGCTGGATTGCAAGAAATCTTGAGAATGTAGAACTAAAACATTTTATTTTTTATTAGTATAGCCAAATTGGATATATATCCGCTGGTAATGAAGGTCATTTAAGATCTCCACTAGACGGCTCCTTTACACTTTTTACACACCGACTCTATTTTACCTTTTAAATATTTTTACCTCATAATTAGTAAACATTTTTTTCTTTCAAAAATCAAATAGTCATAGAAACAATAACTACAATCAGTGTGCTAAAAATTTGTTTTCACTTTTTCACACATTGGCATGAAAAAATTGCAATGATTTCCACTTTCGTCGTGCTGCCGCATTGTCTGCTGAACCTATGAGTCGGATCGCACGATGGATTATGCATTGTGTGAAAGATCCTTCGATTATGATAGAAAGGTGTGTTAGTGGTGGTGTGGAAGGGGCGGGGCGGACGGAAACTTACCACCGTTGAGTTCACATGATTTAACACTGATGGATTTATATGCCCAGCGCAGCCTGAGACAAAAATTTCGCTGAACGATGACTTTGTGCCTTTTGGTTACATCTCCGCTGGCTCAACTTAACTCTGCGTCTTTTGGCCTCATCTCCGCTCAACTCAACTTAACTCATCCCAACATTTAACTCTCAAACTGCCTGTTTTTCTCTACATATGATTAAATATTCGCTTAATGTCCGTCGCGTCGACCGACGTCGCTTATTAAGTGAAAGCCTTTCAGTCGGTTTCGTTTTCGTCGCTTTTCATTGAGATGAGTGCCGCGCAGCTCAGTCTTTGTCGGTCGGCTCGTCGCCAACGAATACAGGGTACAAAAAAGTGGCTGCAGTTTTTGTGGCAGTTTTTGTGATTCCATTGTACGAGTATATGGATACACGTCACGTATGCAATAATAATACAACGCAGAATTCTGCTAGTAAAGCAAATCACTCTCAATTGCAATTGTCAGGCTTTCAATAAAGCCAATGTTCAAAAAGAAAAAAACCTAACAATCACCGCATCATGACCTACTGAAGCTTGGGGGAATATAGTGAGATGCAATTTGATGTTTGAGATTAACAACTAATTTTGCTGCAGCGCAGGTGGAGAGTAAGAGTTTTCATAGGTAGAGTATCTATATGCACTTTAAACTAATAAAAATATACAAATGTATTGAAATTTGTTGGACAAACGTCGATAAATTCAAATTTTAGACTAAAATCATCCTTTTGTTCATTGAACGTACTAAGTCACTAGTGTACAGGAGATAAAGGGTTGGTCCTAGTACACTGCCTTGTGGAAAAAATAGGCTTCCACTTGCTAGATTGCTAGATTCTAAAGAATATTTCTAATATATAAGATTGTAGTAGTTCTGAGTACTGGGTTAGATGCAGTAGTGTGTGCTTGTAATTCAACCCCTCAAGCCGGACTTTATCAAAGGCCTGGGTAAGATCGAAAAATATTGTTGAGAATACTTTTTATCAATGAATCCAAATTGATAATCTGGAATAAGATTTCTTTCTGTGATGATAGGTTTTAATCTTTTTAGTAAAAGTTTTTCAAACAGTTACAAAATAATAGCTAGTAGAGTGATATTGGCCGATATGATGTTGTTTCATGGGGTGGTTTACCTGGTTAAGGAATCATAATGACTCCAGCCACCTTCCATAATTGTGTTACGTATTACAGTCTGAATGATCTTCTTCTTAAATCCTTTCACTCCTCGAGGGGCATATGGCGTCAACAACATCTGCGCTCCATCTTGTTCTGTTTTCTGCAACGCGTTTGAGCTGCCTCCAACTCATTCCTAAGGACCCTGCTTCCTCCTCGACTGTCCTGCGCCACATCCTCCTAGGGCGTCCCGCTGTTTAACATGCGTAGGTGAGCGGGTTTCACTGCATGGCATATTTCGCAATGAAGTTGTCGACGCGCCGTAGTGTATGTCCAATCCACTGCCACTTTCTCCTTCACACAATATCGTCTATAGGTTCTTGGCCCGTTCTCCGATGAAGTTCGTCGTTGGATATACGATTGGGCCAGAAGATCGTCAAGATGATACGTAGGCATTTGTTTACGAAATATTGCAGCTTGCGCGCGGTAGTGGTATCCACCTTTCAAGCACCCATACGACAGAACCGATTCGACGTCGAAGTTTAGTTCTTAAGCTAAAAACAACGCTTCTCCAGACTTTCGACAGCATTTCGAACGCAGCCATTGCTTTTCCGATTTTGCTGCACACATCCAGTTCGATGCCACCGCGTTCATCCGAGAGTCCAGCAATGTTGAGTTGAGAGCGGGTGGTGTTAGAAGTCTTTAGGGCTTTTGTTTTGGCAGTTTGTATTGTTTGTCTTGAGTCCCACTTTCCTTGCTTCGATTTCTAGATTTTGGGCCATCATATAAAGGTTCATTATTCGATGTGAGAGCAGGCAAACATCGTCAGCGTAGTCCAGGTGTTTAAGATAAGTTGTTATAGTCCATCGAATTCCATTGTGTTCTCCCGTCAGTGCTGCACGGAGTACATCGCTGATGACCACCGGGAATAACAGCGGTAATAGTATACACCCCTGACGTACTCCACTTTGGACTTTAAATTCCTTGGGCACCTTACCGTTGTGAAGGACGTGACATTTTCTTCCCTCGTATAGCTTTGATAATAGCTATAAGTTTTTCTGGGATACCACTCCTACGCAGGGCCAACCAGATAGCATCTCGATTTAAGCTGTCATAAGCCTTCTCGAAGTCGATGAACAGTAGATGTAGCGGAGATCTGTACTCGAAGCATTGTTCTATTATGATCCGCAAGGCTGTTCGACATCGAGAGTTGAATCTAAATGCTACTTTACGCGTTCTAATATGAAATATCTTTGCTACGGCCGGTAAAATACATATACCTCTCCAGTTTCCACAGTCCATCAGATTTCCCTTTTTTGAAAGCTTTCCACCCTTGGGGAAATTGATCATTTTCCCACGATCTCCATATGAGCGGGTGCAGAAGTTCAGCCGATGTGCTTGACAGCGTGAAATATTTCGGCAGGGATGCCGTCAATACCCACCGGTTTATTTTTTTTAAGAGACTTGTTTGCTGCAGTTATTTCGATTTTACTGGAAGGTCCAGTGCGAGTTTATCTTTTCGGATGATTCATTAGCGCTCGAGTTCATAACACCATCGTCTAAGTAGCGAAATGTTCTGCTCCTCATCCAAAATCAGAAGGTCACCATCTAAATTCTTCACTGGATGTTGTTTGGAGTTCCGACCACCCTTAAGCTCCTTGGTGATGTTATAGACAGCCCTACTGTCACCCCTCTTTGCTGCTTCTTCGGTCATTGAGGCAAGTGAATCGGTATACTCGTTTGTACCGTCTTACACTACGCTGTACTTTCATCTTTTTGGCGCGATATTGAGCTTCTACCTCGGTACTCTCTACTGCAATTCGAGCATTGATTGCTTTGCGCTCATCGATCCGTCTCCAGGTGTCTGCCGATAACCATGTGCGGTAATTATTCTGACTTTTACCGATGTAGGTGCGTGCCCCAGTACATTCTAAGTGCGTAGTCACGTGTTTGATGTTCTGCGCATAGCTTCCACAGTCACAAGCTGGTCGTCGGGTCTTTAAAATGAAACAAGTCGTTACTAGAACTGGAATCCCACTCGTACTTACAGTACTCCATTGCCTCGAAGTTCGTACGCTTTAGTTCTTGGGCTAGCTTAAGAGGTTGCCGTCGAATTGAAACCCAAATTTGGAGTTCCTGCTTCACTCGCATTCACAAACGAATTCCGTTCAGTAAAATATCACTTTTCTAAACTTATTATGTTTATTCTACAATCTTAGATATAATTACAAAGGAATTACAAAATTAAACGTCATGTTACTAAATTTTATCAAAGGAATTCGTATCTACTGCTGGAAGTTGCAGTTCTATTCGAACATTGCTAACGGAACTAAGCGTGATCAGATTTTGCGCTTCTGATTTATAGTGGGGCATCTCATTTTTAATTTATTTTTTGTTATCAACAGCTTTAGCGTATGTTTTTTAATAAAAAATGTTCTGTCTTTTTTACAGTTCATGCATTTGCAAAATTGCATCTTCGCTGAGCTACTTTTCTCCTTCAAAGAAGCCTTAAAAACCATTAACAACATCGTAGATAATAATTATGAAAATTAAAAAAAATAATTTCTGAAAATTTAACATCTCTTCAGTATAAGTATTAAACTCAATTCCGAATGAATATACCCCACACTTGGGTTTATCACATATCTATGGTGCTGCATCATAGCTCCACTTCTTCGTTCTCTTCGTCTGCTTTATCTGGCATTTATAAAAAAACACCTGTACGAGTATATCGAAATGCCGCTGCAGTAGGCCGTGTAGACCAAAGATCACAAAACCAGCTACCCATCCAAACGCATATTGTCTGTTCGTAATAATATCTTTTTATATACGTAGTTTGCTAAGAACTTCAATTTGCGGACATACATGCATAAACATACTTGTATCCTCGCACAAGTACTGGGCAACAGCGAAAAGACAAGTGTCGAAGTTGGTTTGACGTGATTTGGATTGAATTTCACTTGGACATCACAATATGAAGTTGACGCGCGTGCACAATGCGCCGCCAAGTACAGTGTACAGATCTACTGAGTCTAGACTATCTGTCAGATTCAGTCGCGGACGCTTTGTTGATTTTCTTGTTAAAGAATAATGGAAGCTATCATCACATCGGGCACGTTAGCAAGCACGCACGCACGCACGCAACACTCAGGGGATACCATCAGGATCAAAACCAAGGAGACCTGTGCGTCGACAACAATTGCATTTTGTAATGCATCTTGGTTCGTGTTTTTCTTGACGATATTGATCAGATTTTTATTCTTCTTCTTCATCGTCATCCTCAGAGTCGCAGCGATGAGATATGTATTATTATTTATTTTTATAACAATTTACCATAAGTGACTTCCATCGTCATCATCAACATGGTCAGGTGCTAGCCAGCCCAACGATGACGATGTGCAAGAAAAACCTTTGTGTCCTTGAAAGATTGTTCTGTCTTCAGGCGTCTTAGTTGGACAGTATTTTCTACCTATCCCCTGGATACCGGCTACCTACATATTTATCTCAGATCATGGTTTTTTTTTTCACCAATACAACCGACACTATTCGCTCATTCTTGAGATGAGTAGACATTTATGGTGAAATATAAATTCGATTAAATAAATATTTGAGGCACGTGGAGAAAAATTTGTAATTGTATTTCTAGCAATCGATTGTGCCAATCGAGATGCATTATCGGTAGCATCATTCTTTGATCTGCACAAGATGGTAGCACCTAGCACGTATCGAAGGTCGAATTTTGACCTTGCAGTTGGCAGGAATTAACGATACAGCGATGTAGACTCAGATTTTTGCACAGGTGTTTCAGTAGAAAATTGGCCAACAGAAATGGTTACAAACCAACAGCCACTCACTTGTTCAATTTTTGGTGAAACAATATCTAATTTAAAAACATACCGTTGCAACAAACGGAAATGTGAACCATAAATATCAAAAGCAATTAAGAAATGTGGGCCTTTTTTTGATAGACAGATTGAGAGATAGATGGATAGATTGATGGATAAAATGCAAAGATAGATGGATAGATACATGGATATATAGATGGATAGGGACCAACATATAAATCCAATACCAAAAGGTATACCAAAGACACAATAGCGCTTAATTGACCGTAAAGTTATTACCTTCACATCTCTGCGATTTATTTCGCGTTATCACCAAAGCGCCAAAGATCCATTAATGAAAATTACATGACAATTATTCAAGAATCGCCAAAACCGATCTGCATTAATCCTCTGCATCGTCTTCTTCTCACGTTACCACCATTCCGGAAGTAAGCCTATTCAGTAAGTAAGTGCAGTGTACATAAGAGCCGACATAATTAATTCAATGCAAATGTGCATCAGCACCGGTAATTAAACCCATCTGCCACGCATTTCTCGAAGCTGTAAAAATCTTTTTTAAGTCGTATTCAAAGTTAAAGTCGAAAGCTCCTCTTGTTCACATTTTATGTGATCGTACAGTGTGTTCACAGGGATTTTAGTCGCTTAATAAAAACGAGTCCATGAAATTAATTGGGGATAATAGCAAAGCATCGCACTAACAGCATACGCTATCATCATACAATGGGAGGGAGTAATTGTGTCAGTTAACTGACTGTGAAATTTGTTTTCTTTTTAATTAATTTTTCTTACAAATACATAACATAAAAAACGGAAAACTTCGACGAGAAAGTAAAGACAGTGGAACTTTGATATATTGCTGCTGGCCAGATGAAAATAACGAAATGTTCCTCTAAGCGGATAGTATTGTTAGCATTTTCGAACATTCCTCGTGTACATATTAAACTTGACATATCCTTATAACAGTTTTATTTTTATTTTTATGTTATTCTCTTTGGTGATATCATTGTAATTTTAGAAATATCATGATTGTGTAATTGATACCTGATAAAAATACAAACTCGCCTTTTTTTAAATTAAAAACAATATTAATAATTTTATAATTCTCCACACCTCATGGTGGAATCTATTAAACGCGACATTGCCCTCAAAAAAATATGATAATCATTATTTCGTCAAATTTTGTAAAGTACCATTTTGGCGATCACTAAATAAACATCAAAATCTTCCTATTCCAGAGATATTCCAATTTTCTTAGCGTCGTAAAATTATTAATTCCAACCCTGAGTTCCAGAGTTGCCCAACACTTAGGATTGGCAGGAACTTTCAGAAAATACTCTCTACAATCTCTCTAAGCCCTACAATCCTGCAAAGTTTCATTGTAAATTATTTACTACTTTTGCGCAATTTTCCTGAACTATCAAAGAACATTTTATATTAAAATGCATCCAAACATACACAGTATCCATGCATCGTACTCGACCATCGGTTGCACTCATGAGTACCTACTCGTACCTGTACTGTACATCCAAGTTAACACAAATATCGGTCGTTGCCCTTTACACAATCCCACACTGCGTTTCCACACAATACCTTTTACCGATGACACTGCACAATATTTCACCTGCCCAGACACCCAATTTCCCGTGTTGCAATATTGTTTTGCTGTAGACTGTAGAGTAAGCATAATTTGCAGAAGTAATATTCTTGCTTTAATAATTCTTAGAATAAGAATTATTAAAACTAAAACAATAGCATAAGCATAATTTGTAATTCCTAGAATAAGTATTATTGAAAGCAAATTTGTTAAATTATAAATATACGCAATAAATAAATTATCAGTAGTTCTGATTCAACCTCTAACTGCACGTGTTGTATTTTTTTTGGAGCTGCGCGACTCAAATACCTTAACTGGCGCCCGAGCAAACAAAAGTCTTTAAACCCGAAAAATTAAAAAGTAAAAGTCGTGTATAGTGCTAAGTGTTCCCTACTTTTAAAATTGATAAATTGATATCATAAAAAAGTGTGAAGTGGTAATACAAACACCCTGCCTATTAAAAAAGTGAAGTGGTTATTATATACCCTTGCTATATTAACAGTGTGAAGTGGCAATAAAGGCCCTACTAAAGGCGAAAGGTGACCTTGTTACAACACTTTTGGAAAGCCCAGGAAAAAATTTTTTACCAGTGTCCAGAGGCCTAAGACCAACTCATCAAAGAATCATCATAGAACCAAAGAAAACCAGCAGATAACCATCGGAGAACCACCCGAAAATCATCAGAGAGCCATCGAAGAAACATCAGAGGACCATTACAGGATCATCAGAGATAACCAGATAACCGGATCCAACGTGACACACCCCGTTCCCAAGTAAGCAACGCTAAAAAGGACAAAACGGACTGCCCAAAAGGATTTAAACAAGATGCTGTTGGCTGTATGTTTGCTGTAAGCGATTATTTTTATTTTATATATTAATCTTACCTATTAGTTTAGCCACAAGAATTTAAAATAAATTTCACCTTCTTTTTCAAAATAAAAATATATAAACCTTGATATTTAAATACACCAAATATATATACTAAATACTATATAGATTGAAAAGAGTAAGAATTATTATACAAGTATAAAAGAAGCAACAAACCAAGTTTATAAACCTTGATATTAAAATATATACAATCATTATTTCAAAATAATATATTTTTTAAAGTGAAAAAAGTTAGAGTTATTACACAAGTAACAAACCAAGTTATTAATTTGAAAAAATGGAACAAGTGAAAGATTTAATAACCCAGCTAACTGGGGCTGTAAATGCTCAAATGGAGCAAATCAAGCTAATTAATACCCGTTTGCAACAACTCGAATGCAGAGTCAGCCCTCCTCAAAATACTTCCCAAACCCCTCCTGCAACCCTAGCTCTTCCAAAAAGTGAGCAAGACCTTATAGATATTAGGAAACTCCCCGACTGCGTTAGAGACTTGCAAATTTTTGACGGAAATCCAGTTCACTATATTTCATGGATCCACAGCGTTGAATCCATATTAAAAGACTACGAGATAGTCAAACTTAAGCCCATTTACAGGGCAATCATACAACATATAAGACAGAAAATTAGAGGCCCAGCCGATACTGCCCTTATTTCGTACAATATTTTTGACGACGATTGGTCAAAAATTAAAAAATGTTTATCCCTGCATTACGCAGATAAACGTGACGTTCGTACCCTTGAACACGAGCTCAATTCAATGAATCAAGGAAGACAAAGTATAGACGAGTTCTATGCAAGAGTCAATCATCAACTTTCCTTGTTAATAAATAAATTAAAAACCGAAGACTACTCTCAAGAGACTATTTGTGCTCTAACAGAAAACTATAGGAACAGGGCTTTAGATATATTTATCAGAGGTCTAAATGGTGATGTTTCAAGGATGCTTGTCATCCAGAAACCCAAGACTTTACCAGAGGCATACACCTCATGCCTCGAGTTTCAGAATCTTAATTTCAGAAGCCTTCCGATCTACAACAGAGGCATAAACAGTACTATATCCGCACCCATAAATCAAATGTTCCCCAATAAATCACAGTATAGGCCAAGAATGCCACCTAGACAAATAACTCCAATCGAAAAAAATATGATTTATAATACACCTCGATATGCGGAATACTACCCCAACCAATATAATAATCCACCCCCAAGACCAACACAACAAAAACCCCCACAACCTATGGAAATCGATCAGTCTATTCAAACACATCGTGTAAATTACATAAATAGACCTGCAAACAACCCTCTCCCCAGAAGATCGAATGAGTCATCAAACTTGCCCCGAAAGCAGCAACGGCTTTTTGCTACAAACACTGTTGAAAATTCAGATCTTAAGCAGATAGATCCGGATGATAACACATATCAAACAGATGAAGAGTTCGACTACGAGGAAATCGTAGACGAAACTCCTGAAATAAATTTTATGACGGAAGCCTCTCTAGCGTACCCTACCTAGAGTATGTTACCAGAGATGGTAAAACGTTAAAATTCCTAATCGACACAGGAGCTAACAAAAACTTTGTGTCAAGTAGAATTGCAACAAATTCCAAACCTATTAAAACACCGTTTAAAATACAATCAGCTGCGGGACAGCTTGAGATCACCCACAAAATAAGTGGTCCCTTTTTCAGAAGCCTAGGTAATAACAGTATACTAGATTTCTTCGTTCTCCCTGGCTTAAAATCATTTGACGGAATAATAGGAGACGATACTTTGAGGAATTTGGAGGCTGTAATTGATAGGAAAAACAGTATCTTGCACATAAGTCCTAACATAAAAATAAAACTAAAGGCAAAATATTCCAAACAAGTCAACAGCGTACAAACAAACACTGACATTGAAAATGAAATTCAGAACATCCTGAAAAAACATGACAAACTTTTTGGTACCATTGCTGATTGTGGAGCAATCGATACAAGTGTCCGTGCAGAAATAAAAACTACAACGTCTGAACCGGTCTACACAAAGTCGTACCCCTATCCAGCTAATTTGAGGTCAGAAGTAGAAAATCAAATTGAGAAAATGCTTGCAGATGGTATTATTAGACCATCCAAAAGCCCGTACAACTCTCCTCTCTGGATTGTCCCGAAGAAGGCTAATTCAGCAGGAGAAAAACAATACAGGCTAGTTATAGATTTTAAGCGTCTTAACGCAATTACTATCCCAGACGCATACCCTATCCCGGACATTACGAACACCCTAGCAAGTCTTGGAGAATGCAAATTCTTCACAACTCTTGACCTAACTTCTGGTTTTCATCAAATAAAAATGAAAACTAGTGACATTCCAAAAACTGCATTTTCCACGGCAAATGGAAAATACGAGTTTACTCGACTCCCGTTTGGTTTAAAAAATGCTCCTGCAATTTTTCAGCGTATGATCAATGATGTGTTGAAACCACTTATCGGGAAGATGTGCTACGTCTATATAGACGATATAATCGTCTTCGGAAAGAACCGGGACGAGCATAATAGAAATCTTGACGAGGTTTTTTCATTTCTGGGAAAAGCCAACTTAAGAGTAAATTTGGAAAAATCTAAATTTTTGAGATCCGAAGTGGATTTCTTAGGGTACATAATTACTCAGGAAGGAATACGTGCAGACCCGAAAAAAATTGCTGCAATCCAAAAAATTCCAGCACCACAAAATCTTAAAGACCTAAAGAGCTTTCTTGGTCTAGCATCGTACTATCGAAAGTTTATTAAAGACTTTGCAAAAATAGCTAAGCCTTTGACAAACCTAACTAGGGGATTGAATGCTCAAATAAAGGCAAATCAATCAAGAAAAAAGGAAGTACACCTTGACGATCAAGCTTTGAAAGCATTTACAAATCTTAAGGAAATGCTCGTGTCCTCAGACATTTTAATTTTCCCAAACTTTGAAATGCCATTCATTCTAACAACGGATGCCTCTAATTTTGCAATTGGAGCCGTTCTATCCCAAGGAGAAATGGGCAAGGATAGACCTATCACATTTATATCCAGGTCACTAACCAAAGTTGAAGAAAACTATTCAGTAATCGAGAAGGAATTACTAGCAATCGTTTGGTCACTCGATAAGCTTAGGACGTACCTTTATGGAGCCAAGTGCATAAAAATCTTAACAGATCATCAGCCTTTAACATTTGCCTTGAGTAACCGCAATAATAATGCAAAACTCAAAAGGTGGAAGGCAAAAATTGAAGAGTTTAATTATTCCCTTATATATAAACCAGGTAGAACAAATGTTGTAGCGGATGCCCTCTCAAGACTTCCAACGGAATTAAACGTTCTAACTTCTTCTGGAACACAACACAGTGCAGAAGAAGATAGCACTGACCTCATACCACACTGCGAGGCACCGATTAACGTCTTTAGAAACCAGTTAATTTTTTCTGAAGGAAACGATATGATTCGCTATGAACAACCACATCCTAAATTCCACAGGCATTATATAAGATTACAATCTTTCGATAAAGTCAACCTAGCTCAAATTTTAAAAGAAAAACTAAATCCAAGTATACTGAATGGAATTAAAATACCAGAACACATTATTCCATTGTTAGGAGAAGTATATAGAGAGTTTTTTTCTCACTTCAAAATTAGAATCACGCAAAGAGTAGTTACGGATATCGCAAATGAGGAAAATAAACTGAAAATAATTCAAGACGAGCACAAACGCGCACACCGGAATCATAAGGAAAACAGGGAACAAATTTTAGAAAAATACTATTTCCCTCAAATGAACAAACTAATAAAAAAGTATACCGACTCTTGTGATGTTTGTTGTTCTAACAAATATGACAGACATCCACCAAAACCTGAATTGCAACCAACTCCAATTCCATCATATCCAACCGAGATATTACATATGGACATCATCGAAATTAAAAGAGAAAAATTCATAACATGTGTGGACAAATTTTCAAAATTCACAAAATTTTTTCACATTAAAAATAAATCAGTTTTACACGTTAGAAACAGAATAATAAAATTATTGCATTTCTTTACTGTCCCAAAGATACTGGTAACTGACAATGAAAGTAGTTTTATAAGCCCAATCATCCTTAATTATATAGAAGGTCTCGGAGTAACTCTCTACCTAGCCCCCCCGCAAAAAAGTGAGGTCAATGGAGCTGTGGAAAGAGTACACTCAACTATTATTGAAATAATAAGATGTCTTCAAAGAGAATTCCCAGACTATTCGATAAAAGAAATAATTAATATAGCAGTAGACAGATATAACAATACAATCCACTCGGTAACAAAAAAGAAACCTGCCGATATCTTCTTTGGAAGAAGTCAGAGAATAAATTATCAGAATTTAACAGATTTTAAAAACATAATTAACACTGATTTAAGATACGAAATTTTACGTAATCAAAGGAATCAGATCAACAGACACAATCAAAAAAGATCTCCACCAAGAAACTACAATCCTGGTGAAACAGTATATAAAAGAAATAAACAAATAAAGGGAAAAGAAAAACCCATATATCATAAAGAAACTGTAGGATTAGATAACACCGTTACAGTAACAACAACCAATGGAAAACGAATACATAAGTCTCACCTCAAAAACAAACCTCCCATTTCAGATTAATCCCCTTATGTGCAGAAGCCGTTGTGAACGTCTACGAGTACAATAGCCCTCTCATTGCAGTGAAACAAGGAACGGGAAGAATAATAAACGGAAACTATAAAATAATACATACCATAAACCTTACCGATTACGAAGAAATAATAGATGGCCTAAGAGCAGATGTGCACCACAATATCCTTAAAACAAATCCTTATTTACAACAATTAAGTCACCAACTTTCTAAAATAGACAACCTGATGGAGCAACTACAAGGAAAAAATCTGAGGAAGACTAAAAGATCAATAAACTGGATAGGATCCGCCTGGAAATGGCTGGCTGGTAATCCAGATGCGACAGACTGGGATAACATTTTGGCAAAAAGCAATGAACTTATTAGTAATAACAATAAGCAATATCAAGTAAATCAGCGCTTCAGCAAATTAAGCAATAACCTAATAGATAAATATAATAGAATAACCGAAATTTTAGACACAAATAATACAGGAAAATATGAACAAATACTTTTTAACAAGCTTGGTCTACTTAAAGACGAAATCGGAGAAATAGTTTTAGCAGGACAACTTGCCAAAAAAAGTATAGTTAATTCAAATTTACTAAACAAGGCTGATATTGCTGACTTACTTTCCAAAACAGGAACACTTCCTTTTAAGAACGAACTTCAGGCCATCGAATATTCTGAACCCATCATGGTAATAAAAGATAATCTCCTATTATACGTTATTTGCTTGCCCCAAACGGAAGAGGTAGTGTTTAACAACATCATAATACGATCAACAGTAAAAAACAACAAAAGGATAGATCTAGACTTTTTTAACTTGTTTATATCCCAAACAACGAAGTTTGGTGTCAGAGAAAAATGTACCGTAATACAAGATACGACTATCTGTAGAAAAAATCAACTTCAAAAACTAGCTCCAAGCCATTGCATTATTAAGCTCTTAAATAGCGAAGATGCAACATGTAATTACCAATTTCAAAATAAACCAATTGCCGAACTCATAAATGAGGGTACCTTATTCTTAACTAACTACTACGGCAATCTTTCATACAGTCGAACCAATAGAATCCTTAACGGCACTTTCCTAATTAATTTTCAAAATGAATCAATTGAATTAGATAACATTAAATACACAAATTGGGAAAGTCGATCATACCATATTTTACCTCCATTACTATATAATAACCTGACGGAAAGTGGTATGAGATTAGATCTCCAGTATCTTCACAAACTTCATTTGGACAACGTTAAGAAATTATCCCATTTTTCATCTTATACGGCTCTCTCAATAGGCTCAGATATAACCATCCTATTAATTAGTATATTGCTAAATCTTATTCTAATCTTTTGTTTGAAATTTAAAAAACAAAATGAACCCCTTGATGCCACTTTTAAAATTTCAAATCTAGAACCCATTAAGATAAACTTTTGATCAGCGGGACGCTGATACTTAAGAAGGGGGGAGTTAACACAAATATCGGTCGTTGCCCTTTACACAATCCCACACTGCGTTTCCACACAATACCTTTTACCGATGACACTGCACAATATTTCACCTGCCCAGACACCCAATTTCCCGTGTTGCAATATTGTTTTGCTGTAGACTGTAGAGTAAGCATAATTTGCAGAAGTAATATTCTTGCTTTAATAATTCTTAGAATAAGAATTATTAAAACTAAAACAATAGCATAAGCATAATTTGTAATTCCTAGAATAAGTATTATTGAAAGCAAATTTGTTAAATTATAAATATACGCAATAAATAAATTATCAGTAGTTCTGATTCAACCTCTAACTGCACGTGTTGTATTTTTTTTGGAGCTGCGCGACTCAAATACCTTAACTTCCATGATGCACGACGGCATTTGCATTGCAATTCATGCCATCCACTCACTACACCCAAATACTGTGTCTCTCTTTGCAATGGAATTATTTCCTCATTTCCAGCTTTGTGCCTTCTTTCTAGTGTTTTTATTGCTCTCTCTCTCTTTCTCTGTTTTTGTTATTGAAGCGATAAGAAGACTTCCAGTAAACCAACGAACCATCGCACATTGTTTATTTACTTGGCTGACTGTGCACTGTGCTGCTTGATTCCATCTTCACTGGAACTTTTCCGCCGATAGTAGTCGTCTGTTCAATTGGTCGACTACAATAGTTGGCCCACATGATTTTCAGTTGAGCGAAAGACTTTATCGACATTGCATCGTTAGCGACGCGTTCGGTTTATTTCACTAAGAAATAGACATAGATACTTTGTGTATTTTTTCAGCAACTGATAGTTATTCTTAATCACTGCGCTGTCTAAGTTTAAGATCTGTTTGTCTTGTGAGTCTTATCTCTATCGACGGTAGTAAATCGGTTCAAAGTGCGCATATTCTATTTATGGCAAAAACAATAAAAACCATTTTAAAAATAAACGAATCATGTAAAATAATTCATCCGTGCTGGCTGGCATAAGTAGAAGAGTTATGACGCGAATGGACTTTGTTAACGTCTGAGCCTCGTCGCGTGTATTTCGATCGTACTTTGTGCAACTTTGAACAGGTTGTTGATTTGTTTACTGTGCGGCAAACATTTCAATTTGAAATGGATAGCCTAAGATACAAGTGCGACGCAGAAGATACAACACAGTGATATGCTCGTGGTTTTGAATTTATTTCTAAACTTGGACTAGTTTCGTTTTGTAATTAGTTTGCACGCTTCTTCTAGAGATACGTTTTAGATACGCAAGTGTAAAGAAATGGATTCACGCTCAAAATCTAGCTCTCCAACGTCGTCATCAGGCACGTCTTCGTTTAACAATTCGATATCGACTTCAACTCGTGGTGTTCAAAAATTCTATACAAAAATCCGTCACAAAATTGAAGATTTACCACCAAAAATCTCAGCAAAGCTTCATAAAGCTGCGGGTGGTGGTGGAATAACTGCAGGAAGTGGAAGCGAAAAGCCTAACACCACCAACAGTGTATTAGGGGACGGAAAATTCACCTCTTTGCAGCTTGTAAGTGGAGTATCTTCGTCACCAAGTGGAAGCTCTGGCGGAAACGGATTATCAAAACGAGCCGTCCAGCACGGTATGCTCAAGCATCAGAGATTGGCTACAAAATCCGCACAGGCCTCTCAGATGCCTGAAAGGCGTCGCGCTAAAGTGGAACATAGGAAAGGTCCTGCTCCCACTCCAACTCCAACTCCAAATGCATTGTCGTCCACAAACCATGAACCATTACAATTTATTTCGACAAATCCCAGTGGCCCTATGTCAGGAACTTATGTAGACAGCGACGAAGAATGCCGCTTAAGTTTGAACATCTCGAAAGTATCATTAGAAGACGAAATTTTCGAAGAACTCGAAAAGGTCGCCCATGATGAGGCCAAGTTAAATGCTGTGCTCAAAAATTTCGATAAAATTTTGTCCGAATATAATCCAAACGATGGTATTATCGAGGTGCCGAAGAAGACACATCAAGTCTGTTCGGTTCAGCCGCCAGGTAAGAAGCCATTGCCAAAAAAGCTGCAAAAATCCAAGACATGCAGCATCATTGAATCACGGTGCATTCTCAAAAAAAGTTTCTCAGATCCACTAAACACGTCATTACCATTGACCAGAGGTGATGGTGCATCGCATGTACTACAAAACGCTGCGCTACTTAATACTTCTGCTGCTGGCTATCAACAGATGACAAAGAGTCTGTGGAATCTTAAAGATTTTGAAGAATTTTCCAAAACTGGCAGAAAGTTTGAAAAACTCGATACATCCAAGCTGCCAGTATTTATGGCAACACCATCACCATCACAAGAAAAACTAAATTATCAAAACATCTCGCTTGAAGTTGCGAGTACACCATCAGCACCCGGGTGCAATACTAGTACTCCAAAGAAGTCGATCTCGCCGCCGGTGGTTCCTCGTCAAATCCGATCTAAATCGGTTTGGGAACTCTCATCATCACGTTCTACTTCAATAAGTAAAATTCCCATCATGAAAACCTCATCTGTCAAATCGCTGAGCAGTCGAAGTAATAGTTTCTGTGAAACTTCAGGTCCTTCTTCTGAAAATTTCCAGCGAAAAACTCAACTCACCAAGTGTAATTCATCGCCGCCAGGCACACCACAGCGTCGAACTCCAGTGGCAAGTGTTCGCAAAATTGTCAAGAATTTAAACGACAAGTCACCAATGACACCGACGAAGGCTGCACAACAACCGCGGATGACTTTTTCAAGAGCCTCTTCATCGCTTTCCGTATCAAAGATTACACCAATTCAGCCAACGCATACATCACGTCCAAAGAGGATACTAGCGTCAGCAACATCTACACCAAATTCATTGAACAAAATTGGAACCGGTGCAACCACCCAAAAGTATACAGGTTCAACAAAAATGCATGTAAAAGACGTCGCTCATCATCCCGTCCTTAAGAAGACCCAGTCAAATCTGAGCCTCTCTTCTGTTGGCTGCCCTGCTGCCAAAAGGACAATTCCGTATCTAAAGAAGCAGCAGAGCAGCGATGTTCTTCTGGATAAATGTCTGGAAAAAGGACATGAGATTCTTCGAAAAGTCGAAGCTTTCGGAAGTGTGACAAAAATTGATGTGAATCGGAAAAAAGTGGGTGTACCTGGTAAGAGGTCTCCCTCGGGAAGTATTAGTAGGGGATCATCCAAATATTGCAATTCCCCCAGCATTTATTCTCCTAAAAGAACTCCCACAAAGAGAACATCAAACGATGATAATTCGACGAAAAAGTCGAAGAAATTGGAAACCCCTGCAGCTGAGATTAAACCCGTATTTAACTACGCAACTGAAGAAACAGTTCAACAACCTCCGCTGGAGTCGTGCAAGATTATTCCACCAATTTTAGGAAGCACTTCAGACGAGCACGCAGAACTCTTAGTCAGTGTTAAGCAGGAAATTCCAATTATTCCTCAAAAATATTCGGACCCAAATAAAAAATCACCGGCTATAACCAGCAACAGTTCATTGGAGCGATCAGCGTCTTACTCATCCGATGATTGTATTCATATCGATCCGTGCCTTAAAATGAAAAATCCAACAAAAAAGCTTAAGCACCAGAAACACCACTCCACAGCCAGTGAGCAACAATTGCAAATCGATTCAGATTCTGATGATTCCGGTCATATTTCAAATGAAAACGATGACGGACTGACAGTGCTGACGACTTCATCATCATCTTCAATGTCTTCGGCATCTGAAAATGGAGAGGACACCGTCGACTGTTGTGCAAAAACTGATCCTGTGGTGGTCACAGCCGCCACAGCGAGAGTGTCGAAAATATCCGAACTCCTTGAGAAATTCGAAAAGCAAACAAAACAGCAGAAGACACCACCGCCAGCGCAATTGAAATCGCAACAACAAACACCATCAGCACCATCAACAGCACCAACTTTTCCTGGACAACAACCAGCAGCAGTGACGCCGAAAATCTGCACAGCTATAAAAATCGCCGAAGTCGAGCCGATCAAATGCATTCAAACGCATATCGAAATCTTTCCGACTTACAGCAAAGAGGTAATTATTCGACTTTTGTAGTCTTGTAAGTCGTAACGGAATGATGACACGAACAGATTTATAGAAAATATTTCTATACATATGCATATAATAATTTATTACATACATATTTAATTTATTATAATATTTAACAAATAATAACAAATTAATTAAATAATTTATTTTTAATGCAAACCAACTAAATATTAGTCTTTTCCTTCTCCGAAATATTGCATTGGGATGCTGTACAAAATTTGGTTTATTGTTTCATTTATTGCTCTAAATATTTGCTTACAATTTCTCTGTCTAATCTATCTATGTAAGTAGGTACTTGTAATATCTCGAATCTCAAAATTTATATTTATTGCTTTATCTATCTGGAATTTACATATATGTATTGTAATTATTCTATCATCGAATGCATAAAGAATAGTTTTTAATATCTATTTATTTAAAAAACACCTATTTAAAATTTTGTACACATATTATTTATCCTTATTTATTATCACAATAACTGTTGAATATTTATATTTAATTTTAAATAAATTAAAAAAAACTTTAAACAAAAATCGAAACTTTGTGGTTAATTTATTTGCTTGGTTCCTCCCCTCCCCCCTCTATATTAGCCCTTTTAATAAATAAGTTCCCACTCACTAGATTGATTATTTCTTAATTTCATCTCTTATTTTAAATTTTAATAATTGCTTGCTTTTACTGAATGCTTATGGGATTGTCTGTCCTCTCCTATGGAATATTAAAGAAATATTATATAATTTAGTTTTTCACTCTAACAATTTTTATTCATAATAATATATTCAATCCAATTCTTTATTTATAAATAGCAAAAAACTTTACCACTCAATTTACAGAGATTTCATAATTTATATATCTTACTTCTGGAAAAATGTATAGTGTAACATTTTATTCATATTCTGTAGGAAAGCTATAAATAAAACCTTCAATTCAATGGATTTATCACTCCAACATTTTTACAAATAGTGCTTCCATCGGAGATACACATGCGTATAAAATTTGAAGAAAATCGGGTACTTTTTTTTATAAAATTTGTATGGGTGCCCCTCGACACCGGGGTCCTGTCACTTAATTTTTACAAAAAGTGTTGTCCGTCGGAGATACACATACTTACTTTCTTACCTATGTCCTATATGCCCTTGTGGGTCCTAGGGCCTCTACTACGCCTACGCGCCATAGCGTGCGCTTCCTGGCAATGAGCTTCAGCTCTCTCCAACTCTTCCCCAATTGGCGTGACACCTCCTCAACTGTTCTGCGCCATGTATTTCTCGGACGACCCGTTCTTCTACCATCCTGAGATAACGGATTCCATTGCATTGCGTAGTTTGCTATGGAACTGTCGCCTTTTCGGAGTGTATGACCAATGCACTGCCACTTCCGTCGTTGGATGGTTGTGCCTATTGGTTCCTGACCCGTTCTCTGGTAAAGATGTTCGTTAGAGATACGGTTAGGCAAGAGAACCCTTAAGATGTTCCGTAGGCACCTATTTACGAACGTTTGTAATCTTTTTGTGATAGTAACCTTCCAAGTGCTGCACCCATACAACCGCACAGATTCAACATTTGAACGGAACAGTCGCAGCTTGGTGTTTTAGCTGATCGCATTGCTTCGCCATATCATAGACATCATTCCAAACACTGATTTTGCTTTGCCGATTCGGTTGACAATGTCCTGTTCGGTTCCACCTTCGGTCGAGACAATACTCCCAAGATACTGGAAACTCTCTACTCTCTCTACCGGTTGTCCAGCAATGTTAACTTGAGTTACTGAGTTAGTGCCGAGGTTGATGATTTTGGTTTTGGCAGTATTAATCTTCATACCCGCAACATTTGCCTCCCTTTCCACATTTGTTGTCATTTGGTGTAGCTCCATAACCCTGTGTGAGAGTAAACAAATGTCGTCAGCGTAGTCCAGATGTTTAAGTTGAGATGTAAGAGTCCAACGAATTCCTCCGTTTCCAGTAGATAAAGCTGCGCGAAGTACATCGCAAATCACCAACAAAAAAAGTATCGTCCCTTGTCCGCACATAGGCTGCGTATAAAATTTGAAGAAAATCGGGTACTTTCTTTATAAAATTTTTGTGGGTGCCCCACCCTTGAATTTGGCACAATGAATTTAAAAAATTTCCTCAAAATTTCAAGTTCAAGTTCAACTTTTATGGCAAATTATCATGTGGATTTCGTGAAATCTTCCAAACTCTCGAGAGTTTGGGTAGATGGAAACACGCTATAAGGTTACATAATTCTGAAAATGTTTACTACATCAGTAAATCTCAAATTGGGTTTTTTTAATGTGTACAAAATTTTCGGCTCATACTCGTATATGTATTTTTACTCGCACTATACATAAATTCAAATTTGCTCAAAAATTATTATTCGTACCTTGTTCCATTTTCTTCATAGTTGATCTTAATTTTCACAACAATATTCCTGCTTTGCTGTTTTAAAATTCCTAACAGTCCACAACATTAAATTCGTCATCATAATTTTAAAATTGCAATTAAGATGCTTCAGATATTTTGCTTCCGTCTCTGTATATAGTTTCTTTGGCATAAGTCTTTGAAAAAGAAATTTGCCTTGCCAACCGAACGAATAGTTGATGGAATAAGAAACCTAAAAAAAATATCATCACGTAACTGAAAGGCATTTGTACGTGCCTTCAACCATTCGACCATAAGTCAATTAGCAGTTCGATACCAATGCATCTGATTTTCCTTCTCTTTCTTTTCTGCCTTGACCATACTAACAGAAAACGGGTTAACGATGATGGTTTTATTTAATGACTATTAACTTACGACGAATCAATTGACGAAGGTTACTACCGGTACCCGTTTGTCAGTTAAAAAGTGCAACTGTATAAAAAATAAAAATTAAAAGTTTGCCGATAGACTATGGCTAATAAGGTGGATCAGTGTAACGTAGTAAAAAAAAATTGAAAAGTCATTGGGAGCGGTAAAAGTAGAGAAACCAATGTGGATAATTTCTTGAAGGATTGAACGTATTGCGTTATTCTGCTGCTGCTCTAGAGTCTTCGCCCAGCAGGTGTTTTACTTTATTTCAATTCCTCAATTACTTTCTTCAATGGCCACTTATATGTCTTACAATTTACGTTCCGCAAAGCAATTATTTGGATCTTCGATAACACTGTGCTAAGAGTTTCCATAAACGTAGCTGCAGATGTTCGGAATGCCTGGCGAAACATTGCTAAGCATTTTTAACGATTTTCTTCTTCTTTCTATGGCATGCCATTGGCGGCGCTTTCCTCAGCTACTACCTTGATGTGAGTGTTATATATATCAACCTTCCTATCGCCTCCCTCCCAATCGTATTCTTGTAGAGTACCTACTACTCGGAAATTTCCTTGAAACATTACCCATGCAGACTAAGAAGGAAATCATCTCACCTTGAAGCAAAATGAGTATCAAAGCTGAACATTTTTTTCTTTTTGTGCTTCTTGCGTTCTGTGGAATCGGTTGGTAATGCTGTGACAATGGAACTTGGAACACCTGTGTATTTGACGCGATGGGTGATTCTTATTCTCGTTATTTTGTTTTTTCTTGGTCATTGTGCATCTCTTACTAATCGAGTTTTATTGAAGCATCATGGGCAAAATTTCTTTAAATCAATAATAACGATTGGCATTTTACTGGAGTTATCGAAGGGGTACTGCTATGGCAATAACCTGCACACCCAGAGTCTTCGTAAATTCTTTTAGAAGTGAAAGGGCGCTATATATTGGCATTTATTAATCTTTAATATAACCAACTCATATTTCACAGTAATTGTAGCGTCATTCTTAAAAATTGTCTATTGCTGCCTTTAAACGTTGTAGCAGTTAAACATTACGTGCCACCAGTAGTAAATGGTGCCCCTATTGCGAAATTAGATTCACTTAAGATGTTAGATTTTAAAGTTTGAAGTGAACTTTCTTAGGTGGAACATTTTTATGAAATTTCAGTAAGAACGAGCTAATGTTTGGGCTTTATAAGACATTGTAACTTCTACTTCACCCCCTCTGAAGTATTAAGATTATATGAGACTTGTGTTAGACCAATTTTTGAATTAAACTCATATGTATGGGGTGGGGCTCCAAAATCGCATTTGCATTATCTTGATAGAATTCAGAACAGGGTTGTCCATTTGAAAACTATTACTTCATCTCTTAATCTCCTTGGAGCATAGACGAAATGTGGAAGCTTTTGTTTTCTACAAATTTTATGACAGTAGATACTCTTCAGAAACACATTCTCTAATCTAGCATGCAAACCCTCATTCCAGTTCTAAACAACATAGATATGTCTTGAAACTTTTTTCATGTAGAGCCCAACATTTTAAATCTTGATTTTATCCGAGAGTGACATCGACGTGGAATCAATTGGTCGACTCCGTTTTTCCCGAAACGTTTAATCTATATAGGTCTTAAAAATATACGTCAACAAGTTCTCTAAGTTTCGAATTGTTCAATAGAGGATCGAATAATTTTTGAAGGCTTACTTACGTCATTATTTGTATTATTTGTAATATTGGTCAGGATTTTTCGTTGTTTTCCCTGACCATGATCAATTTATTAAAGGATTTGATCTTAGGTACTTTTTGTTTGCGCAATCGAATATGCAATATGGAATAACAAGCTGGGGTGGTTCGTATACAAATACTTTTGTTACAGCGCAGATGCATTTGATGCGCATTTTTCACAATCCCACCTCTCGCAAATGTCTGACAACCGTCCGAGAGTAATAACTTGTCACGAAAAGCTTCTCAACTCGCTTTTCGGATATGGCACTATATTGTAGTTCACTTCAATTTGTGTGCAAAAAATGTAAGACGCACAACACAAATGATCGCGAGAAACAAGGCCTCGGACCGCAACGGTCTGTCGCGCCAAATATTATTTTAATCGGATCTGCAGTCATTTAAGACACACGTGCATAGACATATCATCTTTTCCTCCCCATAATTTCCCAACGCCCATGCTGTGCTTGACATTATAAGGGTGCAAATGCTTTTAGCGTGTGTACATTATAAAAAAAATCGGAGATCATGTTGTTTAGAGCTATTGAATCCAAGAAAACAAGCTCCTAAGCATTTTCCGGACTCGTTGCGAGAAAAGCCGGCTTTCTCTTATACATAGTTCAGCTTTTACCAGCATCCTTCTCAATGGACAATCTTTTTTTACTGTTGCCCAGACAAAATCTGATGTCTGGCTAAGTTGATACATTTGCACCAAAACCGAAGAAGAATAGAATCGATCTGGAGAGAACATCCGTCGAGTGAATTATCCAGTAGAGTGAATACGAAAAAGGCTGTACCCAATGTATGTTAAATAAATTCCGATAGAGTCAATATGCCTACAAATACTGTCATCTGTTTAGTATTTACGCGCGTATAAACGGGGTTTTCAACAAGAATGCAATCGACTGTGCAAGCTAAAAAGCTGCACCAAAAAGCAGGCGGTTTTGCGTCTTTGCGTCATGCTCAGTTTTCAGCATTAAGGAATTTGCAGGCATTTGAAAATTTGACGGTTTATTGAGAAAACCTCTCTGGATATAATGAACAATCTCGTTACAATGAACAATCCTGATTCTTATTAGTACACTCCATCGGGCGTCTACTATATTACGAGTACATTTAAAATGCGTTCTAAGTTTTCCCATATTTTCACAAAAATCACTTTTAATTGCTTATTGGTCCTTTAACACCAGCATAATGGAAATTTTTTTTATAACTAGCTGTTTCCGTGCGCTTCGCTACCCCTACACATGAACCTCCGGGGAGAGCGGTGGACTATAGCCTATAACCTTCCCTCACCTGTCAATAATTTACATTGAAAATTAAAAAAAAATGTGTCTAATGTTAAAATTGTACATTTCCCCCCTCCGTGTTACCACAGAATGAGTGAGAATGTACTGTATGTAGCCTATCACCTTCCGCCACCTGCCAATAATATACATTAAAAATTTCATTAAAATCGTTTTGTAAATGTGGTTGATATTAACATTTTACATTTGTTTGATTATCTGTTTGTCTGTTTGTCCAGTCGTATATCTCGACTTCTACCTGTCAGAATTTAATAGGACTTGTTTTAAAACAATCACTCTGCTTGCAATTGTGTAATTTTGGAGAGAGAAACATAAAAAACGGAAATTTACGGTAAAAGCTATTAATTAAGTCATTTAGACCGAATTACAACCATCTGTATGGAGAGCTGAGAAGCTCCGCTTTACTATTATAAAATCGATTTATATGTACATTATGAACTATTACTAGTACTTTAAAACATCGTTCCCCCTTAAATTTGAAAAACCGCAACCGCAAGAAAAACTTAGGAAGAGTTTGATCGACGAGAAAAGTTAATCATGGCTTAATAAATCGCACTATTGCTTGTCAATATCTAGTCAACAGGTGTCGTTACATAAACTTCTTTTTACCTCCTGTCCTAGCTTCTTTTTTTCCAAAATGACAGGTAGTCTTAGTCAAGTCTAATTTGAATAGTAATAAACAGTTATGAGGCTTTTTTGTGTAGGTATACGTATCAAGTAACAGATGGAGATGATCAGTATTTTCTTTCTATCACCAAAAGTTGTGTTGCCTGATTTCACAAACGGGTATGTGTGCCATATGGAAAGTTACTGCAAATGCACCCGAGATAGGCGCAGTAAAGTTTAGTATTCAATTTGAATAAATAATTGTGGTTTCTTATTTGTGGATGAAATTTAATATTCCAACTTGTTTTCCGTTACATTATTATGATGCGTTATGTAATTATGAGGCAGTTGGTTGATATGTAAAAAACGCTAACAACATGATACTTACGAGTATTGCGTAAGAGAGAAATGGGATTTTCTTTTTGGTTTCAGCCGCTTTTTGGAAGATTCGAAAATGTTTTTAGTTTTTAATTGGGCAAAGTCATCAAAGATAGTAATAATAAAAGATTTTTAATATGGGCGTGAGCGTAAGAGTCTACCGGTATAAAACTCAAGCAAAGAGGTTTGAAAATCATATACCGATTTCCATTATTTTTTACTTTAAAGAAATGTTCTCATTAATCAAGCATATAGCGTGGGTAATTAATAGTTATCCATTTTGAGTTCGGTCGAACAGTTAAAGAAAAAAACCCTAAAAGAAAAGTATGGTTACACGAGAAAGCCGACTGGGATAGCCTCAACAATTTTTTTAGGAATATTAAATGGCCACTTAATGCCATGTCTAATACGATCAGAAATATAATCTAGGAGGGTATGAGACAATTTATCCCTTCCAGGACAAAATGTATCAAACCGAAGGAAAATGCTTGGAACGATTAAAGCTGCAAAGAGTCTCCTAGGAACCGGGAAGTATGCTTTCGGTTATATAAGGAAACCCCCAGAAATGATTGCAATGCCTACGTTAGACTCTATATATAAGGCCAATCTCCTTACTTCATATTTCGCCGCTAGCTCACGCTACCAGATAGCGCGTTGTCGCCGCCGGTACTTGCAAGAGTCGAATCCTCTATGGGACAGATTTACTTTCGTACTCGTCATGTGGCTAGAGTATTAAATGATCTCAAAATTCATAAATCTGCTGGGACTGATGGTATTCCCGCTATAGTTTTGAAGAGGTGTTTTTCGACGTTGGCAATACCATAGCGCAGGATTTTCCATTTCTCTTATCCTTCTGGAGTCGTTCCAATGAATTGGAAACATCCTTTATTCAACCTGTATCTAAAAAGGCGAACCGTCCTCTTTTTCCTCCTACCGACCAATTGCGCTAACATCCATACTTTCTAAGGTCATGGAAACGCTGATCAATCCTAAGCTTATGCAATACTTTGAATCACGTGAAATCCTTAGCGACCTTTGTTTTCGTAGGCAATGTTCTACAGGTGACCTGATGGCTTATCTCACTGAAAAATGTAACCAGTCTATTCGCAAAGTTGTTGCACTCGATATTTCCAAGGCATTTGTCGAAAATGAATGCCTATAGAATTGATAAGACTCTACTTGATTGGACTTGTAACTACCTTTCTGACCGTTCAATCCAGGTCGTATTGGACGGATTCAAATCCAACGTTCACCGCATAAACGACGGTGTTCCACAAGGCTCTATTTTGTCACCGACACTATTTCTTATTTTCATTAACGATCTCCTATTCGCTACTTCTAGTCCAATCCATTCTTTCGCTGACGACAGCACTCTTAGCTTTTCCTATGACTTCACGCTCTTCACCCTCTTCGACGCAAGTGGAACTTAAACAACAACGTATTTTAAGCACGTTAAATTCTGACATTGACAGCCTAAAAAAAAGTAAAGACTACATAATAAAGTTGAATTTAACGCTTCCAAAACTCAATGCCCCCAATCTTTATCCTTGAATGGATCTTGCATCGAACAAACTCAAAAACTCAATTCTCGGTATGAGCATCAACAAGCTTCGTTGGAACGACCACATATTTGCCATCGCCAAAAATGATGCGAGATGTTTAGGTTTCCTAAAACGGTGCGAGAGGTACTTCACTCCTTAAGATCTGGCTACTATTTATATATATATTCGGGCATATATTCGCCCTAAACTTGAATACAACTGTATTTTCTGAGCAGGTGCCCTCAAGTCCACATTTCATATCGGTCCTGGGTTGCTCCTCAAAATTAACCCGATTTTTTGAAACTTTGAACACATGTGTATATCCGATTAGAGAATTTATATGAAAATTTGTAATTTTTATGGGTTGTTTTTGTTTTTTAAAACTCGCGCTTATGCGGAAGAAAGACGGACGGACGGAATCATACATCAGGTGTCGATTTAACTTTCTTTAACCAAAGACGTTAATCATGTATGGTAAAAATTGGAAAGTGAGACATCAATTATTTACGATTAAAAAAATTTGGATTACAAAAACGATGCTTAAGGTGTGTTGTGTATTTCACACACCATTCAATTGCCTGCAGCATCTAAAACTCTCGTCTGCTTGAAAAATTAAGAAGAATGGATATGAAGGGAAACCTGAAATTGGTTTTTGTTTTTTGTTTATTTTAAATGAGAATTGAGGGATGGGCTGGAGGCTGGCGGCTGGAGGCTTTTGAACACTTGTTGATAACCTGTTAGTTACCTGCTGATTCCTATTTTACTACTGCCGGCTGATAACTTCTTTGGAGCAAAAATGTGTGTTGTTTGTTAAATCTTCCAAAGCAAATATTTACTCCGCTATTACGAAATATCTTTTTTGAATTGAAACTTTATTGAGCTTTTGGAAAGTTTGTATACGTACAAGTCGATTTTTTTACTCACAGCTGTGCACTTAGTTGTAAGCTTATTAGGTTATTAAAAAAATATGACCTTAGAGCGTGTTTTATTGCTTTTTAATTAGCATTTCTTATTAGTTTGGGAAAAGCGGTTAAAAATGTCTAGCTATAAAAAGTATCAAAGACTGAATGTTGTTGACAAAATTAATTAGGTTCAGAAAAGTTAAATTATTGTCAAACAGACGTCAGGCATGAACACTGTCAACAACAACTTGTTTAAACTATTACATCAGATATAATAAAGATAAATCTTCACAAAAGTCATTCATGACGCTTTCACAAAAGAAGCTCAGACATAATACCTTTTCTTAAACGAACATTTATGCAAAAGTCACAGCAAAATTGCTTAACATTGTAAACTTTATACTTGCAAGCAATGGGAGGTTATTAACACGTAAAGCAGAATACTGCACCTAAGTCGTTATAATAGCAATTTATTACGTACACATATATTTTCTAAGTTGTAAATTGTAATTATCTCGAAAGTAACACATTAACGCTTTTCAATCAAGCTTAAAAAATGGCAGATGAGTTGCTGACTTGCTGTATTGGAGTTGTGCAAGGGCTACACAAAAATATTAATAAAAAAAGAAGCATTAACCCCATCCACATTTTGACATACGAAGCACCGTGTTTTAACTTCAGACAAATGATGATGCATGCACTCAATGCGTTTATTGTTCTCGTTTTTGTTGTTGTTGATAGTATTGTCAAGGCACACTTATGAATGGCGTACAATCTGTTCCAGCCGTGCATGCGACCAAGCTAAATAAATAAAGCATGGAGACTGAAGTCTGAAAAACATATTTAATCTTTTAAACAATTAGGAGCAACTACTGAGACTGCGAACAGCTAAGATTGAGACTAGGTATAATGAGATTTTCTTTTCTTTTAAAAATAGCTACAACAACCGTTTACACAGCACACAGTGTGCGATGAGATGCTGTGAAATGGGACATTTGTAATCTAATAATTAACGCATGGAACGCAAAAATGTTAACAATAAGCAGTTTGTTGTAAAAATGAAAGAAAAAACATTTGTTAACCAACGGTATTGCATCAATTTACTCTAAAGCCCATTTCTGAACGTGCTGTTCAATTCAGAAATTCCTTATTTAGCTCGACAATTTGGAATTCTTTACCGTACACTACAGGGATTGGCGATCGAACTGTTACTTAATCAAAAGGCTGTAATTTCGTCATTTATGAATTTTTTTATTAAAATTTATTAAAAGAATATACATACGAAGGAAGTAAATGTCATGTCGTACACAACAGTAAAGTGTCCGATGAATTTGAAGTCCAAAGTGGAGTACATCAGAGGTGTATACTATCACCGCTGTTAGTTAAAAACATTTCAAATTTCATGAAAAACACGTTACTTCTTGATATAGCCACCTTTGGCGCAGATGATTGCGTCGAGTCTCTTAACGAAGGCATTGCATGCTGTTGGTATTTTTGTCAATTCTCTATGACGAGCTGTCTTCAATGCGTCCACTCTTTCATATCTTTTTTCCAACATTTTGGCCTCAAAAATGTACCATCTAGATTCAAGTCCATTGGATTCAAGTCTAGTGAGTATGAAGGCCATTGCTGCGAAGGAATTAAATTTGGAAGGTGACTTTGTTAAAATTGTTTGTGTCAAACGAAATGTGAGATTGTGTGTTCGCTGTGACTGCAGTAAATAACAAAGAAATGAATTTTTCACGCGTCCAAACCGGTTTTTCTGCTAAATCGAGAGAGAAGCAGAAATCACAAACGACAAACAAAAGAGAATTTTTGCTCATGCGCAATGTGTTCGCTGAGATTGTAGTAAATAACAAAAGATGTTTATATCATAACATAACTAGTGTTGTTATGGGCTACTTTCGAGGCTAGTTTATAGCGTACGAAACAGTCACTTTCGTCTATGGGCGTGTGAAAATACCTTTTCCCGCTACACTTCTTGATTCACCTTGATAATCATCAATAAAGACTAGCGGAGTGCGACCATTTGGAGTTACAGCTGCCCAAACTATCACAAAAGCTGCGATTGCTTGCCAAGAGCAACTCGCTTCTCCTAATTGTCGTTGGACTTGCCTAATAACCACACACGGTCATTTTGTTTGTTTACGTACTGTTGAACCTTAAAATTTGTATTTATTAGAAAATACTAAGATGATGAGTTCGTTACGTGCGGTCACATTTTAATGCTGGAGCTGCTTGACATAACAGTGCAATCATACTATTACTGGTTTGTAAATGTGTTTAATGTTAAGATTGTACATTTTCTCACTCCATCTAAACTCGGTGAGTGGGAGTGTACTATAGCCTATAACCGAACACACGAACGAAGTGGCCTGTTGAATGGTCCATTTCTGCATATATCACCGTCACCGAATTTCGACTGCAATAACTCGAATGTTTGTCCAGTCTGATAGCGTGTGGGCTCTCTTGTTGAAACCATAACTTAATTCCAATTTATCCCAACTCAATATGGTCTGGCAGCAATCTCCATTGACTGTGACTGCGTTGCCAGCATTATTGAAGAAGAAGTACGGGTCAATGTCTTCCAATGTCTTAGACGATAATGGTATACCTGTTGATTACCAAAACCTAAGAATGTAGAAACCGTGAATCAGAATAAGTTCTTCCTTAAGTAAATCCTGTTTTTCTAAATTTGTATTTATCTTCAAGTACGTTGTGTGTGTTTTTTAACAAAAATTAATATGTGTTGCGTAACAGTTCTTCTTGCTCCTTTAATTATCATTCTAGCCAAGTAAAGCGATTACTGTCGTTCTTGCCTCATCGACCAGTCTTTGGCCAGTGATGGCTGAGGTAATTGTGTGCTGTGAGCTGCGAATTCAATGATTTTTTTTAATCTCACTTAACGGTCAATTGCTGAGCCAAACACACACACACCCGCACTGCTTACATTTTGCCTATGCCAATGAGTTTAGTGGAGAAAAAACTGCGATAAGCGGGAAATTATGCTGCCAGATTTTTTTTCTCCTTCTTTTACTTATATGGGTATTCGTTCTGCATAATATTCTATGGATTTATCCCGGTTTACCACAACCCACAGGTGTATACAACTGGAAAAAATAAAAAATTTACATAATGTAGGTAGTTTGCCTGCTAACGACGAATGAAGAAGGTGTCAATTGGTATTGGTTTGATTTTTTTGTCGCGTTCTGCTTGATTGCGCAAGAATCGAAACGGAACAATAGCAATGATAAAGCGTTTGCTTCCAGCGTTCACCGTTAAATAGCTTTTTGTTTTGTTGTTCACTGGCGGTACAGAAGAAAGAAAAAACGTATGCAAATCGACAGAGACAACGAAGGAGTAGTATACTCGTACTAGATAGAGATGCATACTTGTTATCTGAAATTTGGAAATTAATTATTTAAATTTATTTTATTATCATACTCCCTCTTAAACTAAATTAGTTTTATAATTTCTCTTTTTTGTATTCTTTTTTGCAGATATTATTCCGGTCGGGTGTGCTTAGCCAATTGGAGGCGAAACGTGATGAGCTTTTATCCGATCGCATTATACAGCTGCAAGCCTATTGCCGGGGATATTTAGCGAGACGACGTGTCTCACAGCGAAGAGTCCAAGTGAGTAGCGAGTTTGATTTATGAAATTTTTATAAAAAAAACAAAAATCTTAAAAAAGAAATGTTTTTACTTACCTCGCCCATGTTGATACATTTTTTTAAAAAAATATAGAGTTAATCTTTTTGATTTGTTATAATAAATGTAAATATGCTGAACAGTATCCATATCTATTGTGACAACGATTGAAATTCTTGAAAACGACATCCGCTATCTCATACTCGTAATTTATAGATGGGGGGCTATGGAGGAATTCATGGCCACACCTATAAATCCTATTAACCGTGCACCACATCAGTATTCATTTAACATACAAATGGCAATATTACAACGGCGTCGAAACGCACTTTTGCTCACAACAAACTAACAAATTAGCTACCAGTTAACGTTTAAGCTATGAACCTTCTCAAGCTATTGCGCTTGACAATGTCTGCATTCACAATGACATGTTTGCATTACATTGTACTTATACTATTTGTCTGTTTATGTCATTCCATCTCGTTCTCTCCACCACAGGAACTAGCCGTCCGATGTATTCAGCGAAATGTAAAAGCCTTCTTAGCGGTACGCGATTGGCCATGGTGGCGCCTGCTGGTACGTGTAACACCGCTCCTCAATGTCCATCGCACCGAAGAGCAATTGAAACTTGCAAACGATGAGCTGTCAGTGATGCGTGCGAAATTGGAAAAGGTTGAAAACGATCGAAATGCTCTCAAGACTGACAATGAAAAGCTGGAAGCCAAGGTAAGTGAGTCAAGGGATTTTATACAATTTGTGTATTGTAATTATACTGCTGAGGTATTTAATGGGAAATGCTCTCTTGAATGTCATTAATGAACTGTTTACGTTGCTCTATACGCGAAATGGTCTGTCCAATACTTTACTCCTATAGTAGTAAATGTTTGATTTTTGAAGGGGTTATGTTCTTCTGCGCATTTCTTACAAACCCTCAATATTTTCATTTCCTCTTAAGCACCCGGCATACATACTTCACGATTTGCCTTAAGTAAGCTTTTTTTAATAGGCATTGGGAACCACTTTACCTAATGGATGACGTGGTTTTCATATGCATGCATAGACATCTTCTTTTTTCGTCTACTTAACCCGTTTTTGTTCGGTACCAGAGGCAGTTATAGGAGAGCGCTTATTTTTGAACGCGAAGTTTATTGGGATGTATTAAGCGTCCCTCATTAAAATAATATTATATTTTTTTATATTGGACCATTGGACCAAAAGGGAAAAATAAACTAAAAACTACTTACATAAAAAATTGGGTTTATTCATGGCAGTAACCAAAGAAGTAATACAATCAATAATTTTTAAATTAAATGATTTAGTTTTTTTTATGATAATTACTAGCTAGATAGCGCGTTGTCCTGTACTTTCAACAGTCGAATCCTCTATGGGACCGATCTGCTTTTGTACTCATCAAGTAGCTAGAGTATAAAATGATCATAACATTTATAAATCTGCTGGGCTATAGTTTTGAAGAGGTGTACTTCAACAATAGCATTGCCACTAAGAGAGACAGAGCTTTTCCATTTCTCTTATTTTTCTGGAGTCTTCCCAATCTCTTTTCTCATTCCATCCATACTTTCTAAGTTAATGGAAATACTGATGAATCGTAAGCGTTTACAATACCTTGAATCATGTGAAGTCCTTAGCGACCAGCAGTACGGTTTTCGTAGGCAATGTTCTACAGGTGATCTGATGGCTTATCTCACTGGAAAGTGGAACCAGTCTATTCACAAATTTGGTGAAAGCTAAGTTCTTGCACTAGGTATTTCCAAGGAATTTAACAAATACTGGCATCTAGCAACTTTGTCAAAAATAAATGCCTATAAAATTGATAAGGCCCTGCTTGATTGGACTAGTAACTATCTTTCTGACCGTTCATTTCAGGTCGTATTGGACGGTTTCAAATTCAATGTTCACTGCATAATCGCCGGTGTTTCTCAAGGCTCTGTTTTGTCTCCGTGTCTTTCTTTTCAGTATTGATCTCCTATCCGCTACTTTCAATCCAATTCATTCTTTCGCTGACCCACACAAATTTTGATATGGTGACATCGCAAGCCACAATGATAGAAAGCTCACCAGCTTCCTAATGCCTATTATTCTATTATCCTATTATCTATCTATTATCTCTATTAAAATTAAGGATTTCCATGCAGGAAAAGGGCCTGCTTAATTGTTTGGATTGCCTAAGCCCCGGGACACTTTCCCAGTGGGCCAGACGAAGTTTGTGTTCCCAACAATTTATCAGTGCTGTGGCGGCAGCCCAGTTGACAATACAGTAGGTTTCAGGTCCTATGAACGCAGATTCCGATGACCTGGGACCTAACCGAGTATGATTATGTTGTGCCTCGCCCGAGATTGCAGTGAATCGTAACAGTTTTTGACTTATATCGAGTCCATCAAATTGGACGACAGCGCTCTAAGTTCTGCCTGGCTATCTGAAAAGATATATAATATAGCGCCCTTCATACCTTTACTAAGGTTAATTTCAATGCCATTGAGTTCTGCCTGGAAAACCGAGGGACTTTTTCCCATTGGTATCGAGACTTTGGTGTTGGGTCCAAAGACACCAGCTCTAGCTCCGGTTTCCATCTTCGAACCATCTGTGAACCAGACCAGACCTCTAGCGTTTCTACCTCAAATTTCCTTCCGAAACAGTGCTCACTGACCATAATGTCGGGGATAGTGCAGCACATGTCTCTTTTAGGAATTGAGTCAAGAATTTTCAGGTGACCCACATAGTCACCTGGTTTATACTCGTATTCTAGTTGCAGCTTAATAGCGCATCTAGCAGTCGTCTTCTTGATGAAGATTTGCAAGGGTGAAAGGCCTACAACAGCTTTTCTAATGCATTCGTAGGGCAGGTGCGCATAGCACCCAGATGCAGATGCATCCCACCCATTCTCCAACCCATCCGCAATACTTGTGCCTCAACTCGAGCCCGCGGGTCTACCATTGGGCCTATTTTCCGACGTACTAACTAATTCAAAGGTTCCTTATTTAGCCGCACAATAATTATGTGGAATTGATTGCCCAACTCTGTGTTTCTGCATTTTTATAATCTGCAGTTATTTAAGACAAATAGACATCTCATCCTTTCATCTCCCTAATTTTCTAACGCCCACGATGTGCTAAGCAAATGCCTTAAGCGTGTGTACATTAACTAGAAACAAATAGAGATGGTTTAAGTGACTTTAGTGAGAATTTTTTATCAAGTTTTACACTTGCAATAGTAATGTGCGAAAACGCACTACTGGACAACAATGAGTTAATGACCTAGCGCCCACCGTAAGCTTAGCATTAAGCCCAATTCAAGAATAGTGAATTGTCAATGAAAATACACTGTCACGCTGCAATAATTTTAAAATTTTTCGAACTTGGCACAAAGCATATGCATGACCGCCTGTTTTACTTTATTTTCAATAGCAATCGAAAGTTCCAACTCTTTTCACACGTATCTTGTGATTTTCTTTTATTCAAATATGTTTTCCCAAAATGCAAATTGAAAATTTTCACAAATTTATTGTTCAAAGTGCACTGAATTTGCACTTCGTTTGCTTTCTTCTGATTTCGGTTTGCCATGCATTGCACTCGGTGTTGATTTAATCGAAATTGATTTTGGACGTTTGCCAAAATCATTGCGGATACAATGCACATGCATACATAGCCAGGCCAGGCGTGCCTGTAATCGAAGTCTTTACTTTATAGATGTTTGTCACCTTAACGGTTACACCCTGTATAATCACACACATACCCAATAGCACCCACGCTGTATTTGATGTCTAGTGTCGCCGGAAATCGTTAAAATTTTGTAATTGTCGGTAGTATTTTATATTTAATACTTATGTCGATCAGAAATCACGCCAAAACTGAATATTTTTAAGCTCGGCATAAGTAGCTTATTGATTGGCTAATGTGACAGAAAAGTCACAAATAAGTAGATATTGTTGATAAATTCGATTTAAAGGCCTCTAGCATTTCTGTTGTTTCACCACGTGCTGGTGTGTACCAGCACATTCATCCCGAATTGTCGCTGCCAAATTGCATGAACTGCACCACGAATTACTGCCGCACCGATCGTACTCGACCGACTGTGCTCCCTGTGATTTATTTCTGTTCCCCAACGGGAAAACATGGCTTGGAGGAAAAAAATGCAGCTTAAACGAAGAGGTTACCGACGATACAGAAGCGTATTTTGGAGAGTTTGAGAAATCGTATTTTATGGAGGGGTTAAATAAATGGCAGAAACGTTGGGAAAAGAAAAGAAAAATAAAACAAATGCGAAAAACTACTTATTGATCGCCCCTCGTGTGCTGGAAATCACAACCAAGTTGGACGGCGCTAGGAATTTTACCAAATGTTTTATGTTCTGTTTGTAATTCTTTAATTTCATATATGTACGAGTAGATAGTTGGATATTTTCTTTTCGGCGTATTCCAACTTTGTGTCTAAACTGCTTGATATACTCATACAGTAAAAGTATGCAAATTAAGAAAAAACCTGTCAAAGCTTTTAGTTTTTGGCAACATTTCTTAAGAGGAAAGAGGAGGAGAAAATGGTCAATTAGAATTGCACCAGACAGATTTAGATCAATTAGCGATATTTGGTGCTCACGAACAAAAAAAAAACATTTAACGATATTTCAAAATTTACAGGCCAAACATGCAGGCAATGTAGGTAGGCTGGCCGTTGCACTTGCACTTTTTGTTTGCGAAATTTTGCAATCATCCCACATAAAAAAAAGAAGAAAGAAATCACATTAGTGCTATATTGCCAAATATTAAATAATAATGTTTTATCTTGAAAGATGTCCCGTGCTATTGTTGAAATTTTTGGCAATTCCTCAAAGTGTATTTCAATGATGTTGTTTGACTGTAACACAAGTACTCTTGTTCTTTTTCTTATTCTGCATGTGGTTAAGATTTTATCGAAATTGATTAATGCTTGTATTTTGCATTTGGCAATTAAAGATTATATAACAGGTTGTGTGGAAAACGGACAACAATATACTAATCCGAACACATTGTTAGTGTTATTGTGGCAAATTGTTTGTTTTTGCATTTACATGCAATGTGTGTAGAACGAATAATAATTTTGCTATAATATCTAAGAGAGAATATACCCATGACATCATTGCGAAATTAAATCGTAAAAGAATTAAAATCTTAAACCAAATGCCATTAAAGAATTTAGAGCATCCCTTAAATTATAATTAAATGTTATATTATCTGAACAGTTATTTTGAATTCAGTTCAAGTTTATTTTGTATTGTTATTCCTTTTTCAAAGATGAATATTGCAAAAGGAGGTTGAATTTTAAATTCTGTTAGCTCTAATGTAATCAATTTAATAATGCTTAAGTATATGGTGTTTGAGACATTATAGATAATTTGATAGATTGTTAAATGCCTTTGAAAGACAATACAAGTTCAAATCCCACTTTCTCAAAGGATTGAATGTTTTTTCTGATAAGATGTTAAACAAAAATCGATGTCTTATGTAATTAAAGAAAGTTTATTTCCCATACGATCCGATCCGACCTACTGACAGGTGATAACTGGTCACTTAATTCAGCTCTTGAAAGAAAATTTTATTAACTTCATCATCTACATTATACACACTTGCTCTACACTATAACTACATGCTACTCTGTATAATTAAAAAGCACACTTTGTCGTTGGATTATTGCGTCTATGACTTTCTATATTTTTTCCACCTATAATTGTTACTGAAATGCAAACTATATCTTGAGTATAATGAACCGAAAGAATTAATAAAAACACCTAATTAATTTGTTGAGAAGTCCGTGTCCGTATACCTGAGGCAGAAGTTTCGCGTGGGTCGTAAACTTTACATTATTAATCCTTCTCTTGCCCACATGCTCAAGCAATAAAATAAATCGTAAAAAACATTCTAGGTAATAAAAAAATGTATGCTTCTTTACCCCACTTAATGGTGATGTGCGAAAGCGTAAAGCAGTTTTAGTCAGAAGGATGCTCTTCAAGTTAAGAATTAAAAAAAAAAATTGCCAACAAAAACTGATTTTTATCTTATCTTTTATTTTTAATTTTCATTAAATTTATCCATTAGCCACACCCAGAACTGATTCGATGACTTTATTTAATGCTTATATGAACGGGAGGGGCCGCAGCGCGTTATACGAATAAACGGGCCCCTAGTTTGAATTATATAATTTAATGTTAATTGTCGTACAATAAAAATATGGCTTGATTTTTTATTTAAAAGTTTGAGAGTCACTGAAATAAAAGTGTAAGATTTCCCGAAAGAAACTTTTGAGAATCACCAAAAGAGTTGCTGCCGTTATGGTTTATGTTTCAGTTAAATGTTTGCGGATCACTGAATTAGTATACGGATGATATTTAATCACAGTTTTGGAGTCACAATGTTGCGTGCGAGCGTGCGTACGTGAGTGGGTGACAGAGGCAATTAGGATATAGATGAGTGTGGTTGCAGCTTCTTATACCCTACTTGTATTTTTCAATTTCTATTGTATTACAATTAAAATATTTTTCAATTTTATTTAAAAGTGATGCTCCTACTATGGTTTGTGTCTCTGTTAAAATCTCCCATTATGGTTTGTTTCTGTTTAAAAAGCCCCCGTTATGGTTTTATGGTTTATGTCTCTGATGAAATTTACAATTTTAGAACCACTTTGTTCGTCAGGGACATAGCCAATTAGTATATAGAGGAAAGCGACTTTGACAAGGTATTTTAATCGGATAGTCGGCCTATCGGCCACTATGGAAAATTTCGCTTCTGATGAAGCAATAAGCAAACATAAATAAAAAAAGAACAACTAAATATGTGAACCATTGAAGATTACTTCCTCGGTGAAAGGGGTTACTCTCTCTTGTGCTGGGAGCTTTCGTTTTGTGCAAAATGTTTGCCTACGAGAGGATGAGGAGTAGTATTTTTACTCATCGTCTGCTTTACCCTGATATTGTGGTAGATCTTGTACTTGAGTATAAGTATGCACGCATTGCATTTAGAGACCCATTCTTGTTTTTTGCGTGACTGAATTGTGTGCCAATCTCAAGAGTCGACAAAAAGTTCTGAACGTCGTGGAATCGACTGATTTGGTTCATTTTGAACTGAAGCACTTACGGCTGCGATATTTGCGGTACTTCGATCGGTGCGTTGTCTCACTGGTACAGGACTATGGACTATAGCATGCACAGTCTGTCTGGTAGGACAATTATTGGAGTAAGCGCTCTTAAAGTTGCGACCACCGACTCAGAATTTCGGTAGTATTTTAAATTTCTATCACTTATTTTACAAACTCGGGTTTTGTAGCAACGTGATACGGGCAAGAACGTTGCTATGCGCTCAGAAGAGTGTTTTTAGGGGATTTGTCCCTACCGGATTCAGTCGAAAGCAGCAGGTCCTTCACTGCTCACCCTCTACTAAATGGAGAACTATGCACTAAAAGAGATCGAACTTCTGGATGGAGTCCTGAAAGGCCCGCCAAAGTCCTGAAGTCGAATGGTCTCTTCACCTTACATGGGATAATCTTACCCTATCAAGAGTTTCCGGGCTTCGAGATGGAGTCCTGTAAGGCCCGCCAGAGTCTCGAAGCCAAGAAAGGGGCTTTAAACTTGGATCAGTAGAAAGCAGCAGGCACTATCTCCTCACTATCTCCTGAATAAAACTAGGCCCTAACAGATTCCGAAATTCAGGATGGAGTCCTATAAGGCCCGCCAGAGCTCTGAAGTCGAAGGGTCTCTACACCTTACAAGGAAAATCTCACCCTATCAAGATTTTCTGGGTTTCGATATGGAGAGAGGGGATTTAAACTAACACACTGAGAGGACTGGACTAACCTGATTGTAGTTCTGATCAACGTTGCTTGTCCCGTATCCCGTGCGTCGCCAAAACTCCTCCGTCTTCGACTTCGTTACCAAGTTGGGTGTCGGATATTTCAGTGTTGCAATTCAGTGTCTACTATGTGTATATTATTTTTGCCGATGCACTCCGCGTGAACCGTGTCACTGATCTCGCTGGAAAGAGAGTAGTAATTCTTCTTGTGCCTTTCCTTGTATACGATTTGCCTCTTGATGGACTTTGCAGCCTTGCAGCTTTGCAGCTCTCTCAGCTCTCTCGTGTTGTGCTTGTTTCTCCTTCGGTTGTGCCTTGTGCGTCGTTGGTTGTTTGGAAATTTTCCATTTCACATTTTGCCATCTCCGTACTTCGCTTGTTCGCACGCTGCGTTGGCGGTGTTGCTATGCTGGACTTGTTTGCGTGCATTTGTACTCAATTACCGTTTGCGGGATTTTCTTCATGTGTGCACAGTGGGTGTGCTTTAAGCAAATGTGCGTGTTCCATGCTGCTATCGGCTGCTACAGTTGGCCCGAGATAATTAAAGGAAAGCACTACTTTACATTCACGCTCCACTATTTTAACGGGGGGACCAAAGTTTTATGTTCCACTCGCATATGTGGCCACCATGTACTTTCTTTTGCTCTCTTAATGTGCAGCCCAAGATTTCGTACCGCTCGTTCTATCTGAATGAAAGCTTTCTGTACAGTTTTTGCGTTTTTAACACTGATGTCAATATATTCTGCGTAACCCAGTTTCTGGATTTTCTTTAAGGGATAGTTGTTCTCGCCGTTACATCAGAGTCTCGGCTAACTTTCTCCAAAGCCAGGTTGAAGAGGACGCAGGCCAGTCCATCCTGTCACAGACGTTGAATGGACTTGGCAGTGGTCCGGATATTTTTACTTGGCCTATATCATTGGTCATGGTCAACGTACATATAGTCGTCTCATTAAAATAGGCAGCTTAAAAGTATATAAACAGATGGTGTAGTAAGTAACTCTAGACATTTTTCCATCAGCTGCCTATCACCTAATGTGGGATACTTAATTTTATTTCATTTGATTTTCATCGAGATTTTATCCTAGAAAAACTAATGATACCAATGTTGCTATTTTTAATCAGTGCCGATAAAATAGTTCCTTCCAAGTATATAAGAGAATTTGCTGAAATTTAAACTATCTAATCATATATGAATGGATTCTCAAACATATATGCAGAAATTGGCGTGCCAATCGGGGGAAAGAAAGAAACTTTTTTTCCGCCACAACAGTGTGTGGTCATTATCAGTGCGCGAGCAAAGATTTTAACCAAATGGCACAGAAAATCTCGTAGAACAAATGTTTTCTCTCTCCAATTGTGTCCTATATATAATATACCATTATATTTTCGACTTTCTACATACTACGACGAGTGTGTTCAATAATTATAGAAAAAGAGAAAAATATCACAAGTGGCCAAAAGAAAACTTCTGACAACGCCGCGAAAATCGCATTCACAACTCAGTTTAGTCGGGCAGTCTTCGTTGAGTGGTGCTGGCCCAAAGAAAAGCGCGTCGTGACGTTTTCGTGTGTGTGTGTGCATGTGTGCATTGGATGGCTGATCTCGCCGCAATGATCGCCTGATCACTTGATCCGTGTAGAAAAAAAAAATATCGTTTACGTCTACCGCCGGGTTGTTTTTAGCCACAGAAAAGAATAGAACCTAAGAATCTGCTGCGGTTGATGAATTTTATCTCTGAATTGGCTATTTTTGGTTCGCTTATTTTTCGCCCCTCTCGGATTGATTCCCTCAGCAGTAGCCAAGTTAAATGAATCCCATTTTAGACAATTCCTTGTAGAACTTCCAAAAATTAATTCGACTATCTTGGTTTGCGATTCTAAAATAAACTCAGTCCCGATTTGGAACGTTTTTAATTGAGATTGTGCTTAACCCTCGAACGAACGACCCTTCCTCGAAATAAATATTCCTCGAATATTGAGTTTAACAAATTTTTAAAAAAAGTTAATAAATTAACGAAAGTGTTTTAAAATTGTCACATATTTTAATATTCGTTTGTAACCTTATAAGAATTTCGGAATCAGAAAGAGCCAAAATTCAACAAAAGCTTAAAAGAATTGATCACATGCTCCAGTGACTCCACAAGTACTTTAAAGCATGCCACCAAATCCACCTGCAGCCACGATTTGTGCCTCAAAACCGACAGCATCAATGTCATCATCAAATATGTCTAAAGTGTCTGTTGACCCCAAAATACCGTTTGCAGCTTCACCCTCCCTTAACGGCATGATTACTTCTAAAATACACAAATCTTCAACTGACGAGCACAACTTCCTGAACCCAGACCTATCTGCCTTGTCCTATTCCAAGGCGCCAAGTGCCACGGCCGTTTCGTCAGCACCAGCGGCGCCAACACTGCCACCTCTGCTTAAAACCATCAAACCATCCTCTAACAGCAACGGAAATACTCCCTCCTCAACAATGAAACCATCACCGCGGCCACCTGTTCCGCCACAGTCCCACATCCGTGCCCGCAAACAAATCAAATTAATCCCGACAATACCGCTTGAAAAGACTCCAACCGAGGAGCGGAGTACCGGTTACATTGGCGATCGCTTCAAAAGCAACTACAACAGGAACAGCAGCACAAACAACGCACTGTCTTCGACCAAGTCGTCAAATTATGATTCAGATGATGGTTTGTTGTTGTCCCCTTCGCCTGTAACTGGTGCTGATAAAACAAAACAGCAACCAGCTCCAGTTGAGATCTCATTAAAACTTCCCATTAACAAACTAGATATGACTTCCATAGCCAGCAGCAGAAGCAACAACAGCCGATCGTTTCTAACGTCCCGATCGTCCAGTCCGGCCCTGTCTTTACACAGCAACAATTCATCATTGCTTTCGGGACGCGGTGGCTCTTCCGCCAGCACATCGCGTTCGCTTGCATCGAACTACTCTGCTTTGCAATCGACTCCACGGCGAGTTTTTCCGCAAACTTACACGCGCGGTGATCCTTTGGACATCCAAGAAATGCGTTCACTGGAATCGTCACCAGTGGTCTTCGATGCAAATCTATCGTTTGTTTTCGGCTGCAAGAAGCAACCTGTCCGACAGACGTTCCGACCGTCACCATCGCACATGGATCCGCAAACTTCATCGGCGTACCTTAGCGAGAAGATTCAGAATTTCCTGCGGCGCACCGATCATGTGAACGAGGAGTGGGCTGCACAAGGGAAGCGGTCAAAACGCTATGGAAGTGTTGTTCCATCTTCTTCTTCTTCTGCTGCCAGTTCAAGCGGTCGAACAACACCAACATCATCGGTTTATAGCGGCGGACGTGGCCGCTCTGGTGCTGGTGGCTACGATGACTACGATACGATTAGTTTAATCGAACGCCAGCGGGAACGTAGTGCTAGCCGCTGCGGCTCGCTGGGTCGATCGCGAAGTACACAGAATATATTGATCAAAGGATATCAACTGTCGACAAAGCTTCCGCGTACGCCCACATCAAGATCCAGTTCAGTGGCAAGGGATTTCTCAGAAACAAACGACGACGACGATGATGACCGGACAATAAGAGAAGAGGATGATAACGAATTGGGTGAGGTAAGGAAGAATATTGGCGGCGATCTAAAAGCGAATGTTAAGTGTTAATATATGGGGGCGGATCGGATCGACATTCACATCGGTGATGTTGTCCAGCAAATCATTGAAATTAATGGAATTCCATTAATGGAAGATTGCGGCGGCGCTTTTTTAGGAGTATGTTCGCACATGCCGACAGAGAATCGTCATTAGTTACCCATTCTTTTTGATATTAATAGAACACATGTGTATGAAACAATGTGGCCATGCACATAAAAAACCGAAGTGCTTCCATCGTTCCATTTTCCAGAAGAGTAATGATTCTGTCAAACTACGAAATTCTAGATAGGCCGAAGAATATGTCGCTTCCGAAAATAATCTGATGATAAATTGACGGAAAAATAGCAACATTTTTGATTACAACAAAAAAGGCAAGCAGAAAAGTAAGAAACCAGAATAAAAAGAAATAATTGAGGACAAACATTCTGCAATTTGTCAGGTCATGTAGCCCATGTAAGAATGCAGTTTGAAATTAATTTATAACCTAATTGGAGTTTAGTTACAGTATGTTGCTCAGTTTATGTTATTAGTTGCTGTGTATCATTTAAGTACTTATGTGTAAATGATAAACGCAACGCAACTAGAAGTCAAAGTAACTGCCAGCTTTAAAAGCTGGTGTTGAGCTTTCTCCCATACGAATCTTCATTAGGAAGACGGCTATTAAATGACCACCGAGTACTGTTTCGGTAGGTTATTTGAGGTAGAAATATTGTACCGTGTAAACTGGTGCAACAGTGTTTCAGCACTGGACCCTAGAGGTATAGTTCGTTCATAGATGGATCGACGATGGTATCTGGAATTGAAGCTGGCGTCTTTGTACCCAACATCAAAGTCTCGATACCTATGGGTATTTGTTCCTCGGTTTTCCAGGCTGAACTCCATGCCATTGAGATCTGCGGTATGTTAAACCTTAGAAAAGGTATTAAGGGCGCTAGGATATATATCATTTCAGATAGCCAGGCGTTGTCGTTTAACTTCATGGACTATCAAATAAATGCTTTTACAATGCACTACAATCTCTTGCCAGACACAACAGGGTGGAACTTGAATGGTTCCCTCGTCATCAAGAATTTGCAGGCAATGAAACTACAGATGAACTAGCTAGGGCTACTGCTAGCTGAACCCTACTGTAGTGCCAACTGGGCTGCCACCAGAGCTCTGATTATTGATTTTGGAAACACAAAATTCGTCTGGCCCACTGGGATAATGTCTTGGGGCTGAGATAATCCAAATAATCAGGTCTTATTCCTACAGGGAAATTCTTAAGGTACTCGTATACAAGGATAGCATTAGAAAGCTGCTGAGCTTTTCACTGCTCACTGTGAACTACGGCATCACCTTAAAAAGCTTAATATGGGTGCGAATTACGACATCAGTTTACTAGTGAATGAAATCCATACGTTAACGAGTGATCGAGTATTTACATTGGAATGATCACTACTCGTCACTCGTTCACGTAAGCGATCATGCCAAATCAACATTATTCAGTCACGTATGTATGTGGTAATTCGACACTTGTGCTCAGATACGGAATGTGGCTCAGTGGAAATGCGCATGGCTACTGAGCAATTGGTTCGTGGTTCGAATCCCAGAAACACCACCACCTCTCGCGAATAGGTGACAAATGTTCCGAGATCGATAACTTGTCACGGAAAGCTTCTTAATTCGCCGTTCGGATCCGGCCTTAAATTGTAGGTCCCTTTCATTTGTGTCCAAAAATGTATACACATGCGCAAAACAAATGGTCGTGAGAAGCTAGGCCTTGGACCGCAATGGTCTGTCGCGCCGAATATTATTATTAAACAAAATCTAGTGCAGTTACGTTTTGTGAGAAGATCTTATGCTTAGTTTTCCAAACTAAAGAGAACACAGCTATTAGTTGTTTTATTTTATCATACTGCAGATATTATAATTGTATTTCATTATGCCTTCCTACTTCTACAAAGTAGTTTTGAGTAGATATAGAAAAGAAATCCAAAATATAGTTTTCCACAGTTTATATAGAGCGTAAAAGTATGCGCAACTTTTACAGTTTACATAAATTGAAAACGAGTGCTATCAAGTCATGAGATTTACTATTCTCAATATTTAAAGAATATATTTGCATATGTGTGCCGCAAAGTAGTAGCTACTCAAGAGTAAGAAGGTCTTAAGTAAAGGGTGTTTTTTTAAGAGGTTGCCGATTTTTTTTTAGAATAAAACACATATAAAATTATGAAATGACCAAAATTTTTTTTTATTTGGTAGATAATTTTTTGGCATTTAACATTTAAACACAATTTCTGGCATATGGCTACCACGACTATTTTTCACAAATGTCATTCTGGAGGTCCAATTTTCCAGCACTTTTTCAAGCATTTGAGGGCGTATGTCAGCAATGACACGTTGAATATTGGTTTCCAAAGCGTCAATCGATTGAGGTTTATCCACATAAACCAATGACTTCACGTATCCCCACAAAAAGTAATCGAGTGGCGTCAAATCGCACGAACGCGGAGGCCAATTCACCGGACCATTTCTCGAAATAATGTTGTCGTTGAAAGTTTCTTTCAATAAGTCGATTGTTTCACGTGCTGTATGGCAAGTGGCACCATCTTGTTGAAACCACATTTCATCCATATCCATATCTTCAAGATTTGACAACAAAAACTCATTTAACATGGTTCTGTATCGATTTCCATTCACGGTAACGCGTCGTCCTTCCTCATTTTTAAAGAAATATGGACCGATGATCCCACCAGCCCATAGACCGCACCAAACAGTACATTTATCAGGATGCATTGGTAATTCTTGAACGGCGTGTGGATTATCTTTGCTCCAAATGCGACAATTTTGTTTGTTGACGTATCCATTTAACAAAAAATGCGCCTCATCACTGAAGAGAATTTTACGGTAAAAAAATGGATCTTCGTTCAATTGATTTAACGACCAATCACTGAATTCACGGCGCAAACGATGGTCGTGTGGCTTTAATTCTTGCACCAATTGAATTTTGTATGGCACCAAACCCAAATCTTTACGTAAAATTTTCCATAAAGTCGATGGACAAAGTCCAATTTGCTGAGCACGACGACGAATCGATAAATTGTCGTTTTCTTCGACACTGGCCTCAACGACAGCAATATTTTCTTCTGTACGAACTCTTCTCATTCTTGTCGGTGGCTTGGCATCCAAAAGAGTGAATGTAGACCGAAATTTGGTAATTACGTTCTTTATGGTGGTCTCTGACGGACGATTATGTGCACCATAAAATTCACGAAGTGCTCTATAAACATTTTTAATTGAACACTGATTTTGAAAATAAATTTCCACGATTTGAAAACGTTGTTCTGGAGTTAACCTATTCATAATGATTTGCCAAACAATACTGAGTAGAAATGCCACTTTGAGCTGTCAAAACAACTGTCATAAAATAAAACGACATCTATCGGAAAAACAAACCTCCTAAAAAAACACCCGTTAGTAGCGAGGGACTGAAGTTATTTCGAGTAGTTGTCCGTGCATAATGGAATACAGCAAATGTATGTTTATTTATTTGTATATATTTGTCTTTTTGTATTTGTATATATATATATATACATAAATTGCTGACATCCTTTAATCTGGCAAATTTCATTCAACTGCACTTGCGGCTGCTTTATGTAATTTATTTTCTCTCGAATCTAAATACTGCGTTCCGTTTTTCTGCTACAAATAATCACTTAATTTTACTAAATAGACCGTAATAGATACAGCAACTACCTGTAATGTAGTTCTTGTTTTAAGATAAAGCAGTAATACGAGTATGCGTATGTTTTTCAGAAATTTCTCATGTTCTTCGAAGTTATTTCTCTATGGTTTGTATCTGAGATAACCGACTTTATTTGAGTTACCAATTTATTTTCGACAATTGGAGTGGGTTTGTACCCAAGCTAACTCATATCGTAGCAGTCAAGATACTATTGGGTGTTACTGGTGTATAACAGTTATTTTTCCGTCGTAGTTGAGTACCTATATGGGCGCAATCGATTTGCTATTTTCCAAATTCAATGGGCAACTGCAAACAAGGCATGCTTGGAACATCAAAGCATGCTAATTTTAACGTATGCTTTGCTTGAGTTTTGCTTATTGATGAACTTTTGTTACACAATTCCTTGCAATCGCTGATAGAATACTTAATGCGCCCTTTATTCGTATCTTTGTGTGCTTTATTATAATTTATAACCCGCACAACATGAGATACGATATTTCCATTCCATCATTGCCAACGTATATAATAACTAATTAATATTACATGCGATTGGTTATTAAGAATCGCTTTAATTATTTCAACAATCGAATGACTTTCATTAAAGATTTCAATAATTGAAAGTAAGATTGGAATTTATCTGTTTACAAAGCGGATTTCTAAAACTATTTCCTCTCCTAACAAATAAAAAAAGTTTTACTGAACATTAAAAAGAGATAAAGTTTCAAAATAATAAGATTTTATTTTGAAATTTAAATTTTTACTACTCGATGTTCTACAATAAAAGATATCTACATTGTGGATGATTCATATATTGAAGATTTATTGTAGGAAGCTACACGTACCACACAGATAAGCATCAATAAATCCTAATTCAACGCTTAAAAGTGTAAAGTTTATATTCCGCACATTTTTGCGTTTATATAACGAACACATATCTTGTTGTTTTCTTTAGATTTATGCATCTATTAAATACGAAAATTTTAAGCTTTTATTATTAAACAATATTCAAGAAAATGTAAATGATTTAAGACAAACTGCTAACCGGCATTTGCTTATTTAATTAACTTTAAATGCCGCTAAGAAACTTGGATGTCAAACAATAACAAAACAACGCCCACTTCTGATATTTTTAGCAGATTTTTCAAAGAGAAAAACAGAAAATCTTAAATGTCCTCCTCTTGTATTACATGAGTGGAAAACAGGGGCAGGTCTTACAACACAGAAAACAAAAATCTGACCCTGAATATTGCGGTAAATTACAGAAAAATTCTTGACCTTCTTTTCAAAAATAAACATAGGAATGATTTATGCATTTATTTATCCACATACTTTGGCAAATAATTTTCCCTGCGATATCTGATAGAGAAATTTGGATTTTTTTTAATATATTCATGTCGAACTATATGGAATATGGATGAGTCAGTCATATCGCACTGAGTTGTTTGGAAGTGGTTGGCTGTCACCGGAAGCAGTCAGGTTTGATTTCCGGTACCTCCGTATAGCAAACGAATTTTTTTCATGTCACTGTATATGTAACTCATTGCGAAATCGCTATTTAATGGTGAACCTTTTAAACGCGTCGTTTATCTTCTTTTTCCACTTCCTAAAAATTGATAATATCTTCCTTTTTACTTTACATGATGTGGCTTTTATTGATGTTTTGCACAAAGTAGCCCACATTTGTTGAAATGCATAGACAGCAATGTACTTACGAGATCGTATGACATAATATTTTTGGAATGCTACAAATAGATTGCTTACAGGTCTTTAGCGTTATGTTAGCCGCACAGCATAGCGTACAAATCAAAGGAACGATTACCGAAGAAGCCTTCGTGGTGTTGAAAACAGATAAACCGTCTGGACCCGACCAAATTGCTGAGGAACTACTTAAACACATAGGGAACGATCTGAACAGAATTCTTGAGAAATTATTCCAATTCAATGCCGTATCCGAAAGGTGCGTTGTGGAGCTTTCTATGACAAGTTATTACAGTCGGACGTTTGTAAGACATTCGCGAGAGGTGGGACCGCAAAAAATACTTTTGATGTTTACGGGATTCGAATCTCGAACCTCCTGCCAACGCACTAACAACTAGAGCCACGACGCCCACGCAACACTATTAAACCAAGGAGAAGTTGGAACAGAACTAAAGCTAATACTATACAACTACCTTATTGCGCCAATTGGGTCAAAGTGACAAGTGACAAAATGACATAGAGCCCCAACCATCAAGTGGCAGACATGAAAGAGGATTTGATAGGAAAACCAGTGGAGAAAGAATAAGAAACGATTGATGAATGGTAAAAGTAGGAGATAGTTAAATGATTGCTCTAATTCAAATTCGCGCTCCTCTATTTCAATTACGGGACCAATGTTGGCTCTTCTACTCGCAGACGTGGCCACCATGTACTTTGTTTTGTTCTCATTTATGTGCAGCACCATATTTTGTGCCGCCCGCTCGATCTGGATGAAAGCTTCCTGTACAACCCTTAGGTTTCTATGGATGTCGATGTCGTCTGCGTAAGCCAGTATCTGAATGGACTTATAGAAGATTGTTCCTCTCGCCGTTACGTCATAGTCTCGGATTACTTTATATACCGCCAGGTTGAAGAGGACAAAGGCCAGTCCATCTCCTTGTCGGAGCCCGTTGTTGATGTTGAATGGGCTTGATAGTGATCCAGATATTTTTACTTGGCTTATAACATTGGTCATGGCCAACCTACATAGTCACGTCAGTTTATTTGGGATGCCGAATTCTCTCATGGCCTTATAAAGTTCTACTCTGGCTATGCTATCATTTTGTTCTTGTTGTTGATATGCCTGGGATGAAACCACTCTCGTATGGACCAATGATGACTTTAGCGTATGGGGCTATCCTGTCTTGAAGGATAGAGGAGGAAATCTTATACGCGGTACTCAACAACGTTATACCACGATAATTGCGGCATGTTGTGATATCTCCTTCCTTATGTATGGGGCACAGGATGCCTCTTCGCCAGTCTTCTGGCATCGGTTCTTCCTCCCATACTTGCACTATTATTTCATGAATTGCTTGGTGTATTGTGGTTACGCGGGCTATACATCTCATTATTCCGTTTCTTTCACAACGAACTGTACTCGTAGGGTGTGTTTAAATATTGCTTATCAATATATCCATGATGTGCAATATTTAAATACAAACTTATTTTCAAGTCTATATCTAAGTGTATGTAGGTTCTTTAGTTATTTATAGAACATACATCGTACTTATCAGTTCAGAATATTGATTTTTAGGAAAACAACAACGAAAAGAAAGTGAAAAGCACCTGTGGGCTGAATCATAATAGTCTGTCTGTCGTTCTAAGAGATTGCAAATCGCCATCATACTCGTAATACGTCTGAATATGTATTTCTAAATTGAAAGGTCACCTTTGGAAGAAAATAAATGTACAATATGTGTGTATGTACAGCATCTGTTCTAGTAGTTGAGGAGTGCAATGCAGTGCAGTTTTTCTCAAATGGAACTGAAATATACTCCTATTTAGTTGTAGACTGTAGTGGCGGGATAATAGTCTGATACACTGACTGATTGCCACCGGACTGCGTTGTGTCTCGACGTCGGTCGTCAGTAACACCGTCACTGACGCATTTAATGTGCTAAACTACACAACGTGTAGCAGCCATGTGAACGGAATAAATTTCCAGCGTTAATTTCTTTACACACAAAAAAGCTACATAGATACACATACGAGTAGTACAAGTTCAATATGAAAATTACATAATTTCTTGTTCTTCGTCGCGGTGTATTACCAACAACTGTTTCCCTCTGTATTAGAGTACTCGTCAAATGGACTGTCGCAAAACGCAGTACAGTTAGTGTGCACAGGTACTTTCCTAGCATAAACCATCTGTCGTCTTGTTTTTGTTTTCTGTAAATTGTAACAATTAAAAAAAGGCATTTCTGTTTCTTACTTTATTCTCACACAGTTATCCGAGATGACCGTCGATTTGACCGAAGAACGCTCCACCTCGAATATCGCCAGTGAACGATTGGAAGCCGAAACGGCTGAGCGTCTTAAACTGGAGAAGGAACTGCACGATCAGCAGACAAAGGTCAAGAACCTTCAGGAGACATCGGAAAAATTGGAAATGGAATTGATTTGTGCCAAATCCGATTTGAATGGTATCTCCGAGGATGAAGATCCAGAGAATGATGAAAACGCTGGCGGCGTCTACAAGCTGAAATATGAACGTGTTGCACGTGAATTGGAATTTACCAAGCGACGATTGCAGACACAACACGAGCACGATTTGGAGCAGCTCGTTGGTCTCAAGAAACAATTGGAGAAAAAGGTAATTTGTTTTTAAAAATATCTTACAAGAATAGATATTGTTACGAAATTTAGGCTTTCGAGTTTGCAAATAAAACACAACACAAGTATTAATTTACAAATATCAATTTTAATCTTTAAAAATAATCTAATTAATCTTACAGCCTAAAAATATGTAATTCTAAATTCGTAATTTAGTGCCTATTTTTGTACGAATATGTACATTGCGGTTTATCTTGAAGCTCGTTTTCCATTATCTATCGGGGAACGCATAATTCCTTTTTTACCCCATGACGACATCTACTACTAACTACCTTTCGTAACAATATCATAATAATATCATATCACCAAAATGATTGATTTAACAAAAGTTTGTATGTAAAACGTCACTTTCTGTTTGTTCTACAACGACATAAAACGTGTCTTTTAGAAAAACACTTATCTTTTTCTGTGGATTATTGACTACATACATATGTACGTCTGGAATTGTGATAAGACTTTTGTGAGTGTATGTATTTTTCTTGAGTAACCAAAAGAAAATACATAAAATTACATACAAGATCAAAGGTTATTCCGAGTTTTCGGCATTTCAAGGGCGTTAGCAGATACATTCCTTCTGTTGTGTTTTTGCTAAAGATTCACAAGAAGAATATTCAAATTTGTGTTTGCCTTTAAAAACAGAAGAGAATGTGCACGTTCGGACTTTAGGGTACTGTATAGTGAAGCACTTTTTAATCTGTTTTGTTAATATTTCATTTGTTAAGATTTTGTGCCTTTTGGAAACGCTTCTTCTTCTTTAAAAATCTTTATTTTTTCATGAATATTAATTAATTTGATATAATACAGTATGTTCTAGCGCTTTTTCCAATCTTTGAAGCATCTCATGACCGCAATTTTAGGTATGGCTTTTATTTTCTATAGCGATTCTGTTTTGTCTCCTCTCACTGTTGGGAAAATGTCATCCCTTTCATATTTTGTTGTCCTCCGAAGAAGGGAGAAGTCGTCAAGGGTTATCCCGATAAAAAGTTCACGCAATTTACATAAATTTACGTAATACTTACTGACCCAACGAACTGGTGGAAGAATTCCAAGGCACACACTAAGGACTAAGCCGTTAAAACCGAAGAAAACAATGCACATTCAAACGAATTTGGCAAGCTTTTTACGGTTTCAGGAAGCAAGATTGGGCCTAAGTGCCGACATCATATTTGTACGCTCATATCGCATCAACCACTATGGTACAGATATTCATTCGTACTCGTGCAGTTGCTAGAGTTTTAAATGATCTCAACACTCACAAATCCGCTGGGCCCGATGGTATTTCCCCAATAGTTCTGAAGAGATGTTCTTACAAGCTGGAATTTCCATTGCGTAAGCTTTTCCATTTATCCTATTCTTCTGGACTATTCCCGAGACGTTGAAAAACAGCCTTGCGAGAGCCTATACTAAGCCATACCAGCCCATACCTTAAAAAAGGCGAGCCGTCGTCTCCTTCTTCGAACCGACCGTCTTGCCAAGTTTATGGAAACGCTTTCAGCTTTTCAGCTCAAGAAATATCTTGAAACCAACGAAATCCTTAGTGACCGGCAGTATGGATTTCGTGGGCAACGTTCTACTGGTGACTTGATGGTATATCTCACCGAACAGTGGAACCGGACCTTGCATTAATTTGGGGAAAGCAAAGCTGTTGCATTTGACACAGTTTGCCATAAAGATCTTTTGTAAAAATGCGTGCTTATGGAGTCGATGATAAACTGTTTCATTGGAGTAGAAGCTATCTTCTGGACCGCTCAATTTAAGTTGTATTTGACGGTTTTAAGTCTTTATATTACATTATTTAAATGTTGGCGTTCCTCAGGGCTCTGTTTTGTCCCCGACACTCTTTCAAATTTTTATTAATGATCTCTTATCTGTGACTTCCAAACCAATTTACTCTTTTGCTGACGACAGCACTCTTAGCTTCTCATATAAGTTTGAGGAACGTCTCTCCACTTCTCATATGGAACTCAAACAACTACGTATGTTAAGCACGTTAAATTCTGACCTAGAAAGCATGATACAATGGGGAGAAAGCAATCGAGTAGAATTTAACGTTTCCAAACCCAATGCTTTCTCCTGTCGTCTAAATCCCATGCATGGCACTTGCATCGAGGAAACTAAAAATCTCGCAATTCTCGGTATGTGCCCTAACGACATTCGTTCGTTGGAATGACCACATATTTACCGTCGATAAAATGAAATATTCCACTCCCTCTGATCTGGCTACTATCTACAAGGCTACAAGGCTTTTATTCGCCCTAAACTTAAGTACAATTGCCATATCTTGTCTGGTGCGATTAGATTAAACTACCTTGCATCAGCTATATAGAATTCAAAACCGCGCGATAAAACTTATCGGTGACGAAAATATAGTGAAATCAATAGATTCGCTTGAACACCACAGGACCGCTTCCTGCTTGTCACTATTTTATCGGTTCTTCCACCAGCGGTGCTCAAGCGAAATAGCCAGCTGCATGCCACCTCCCCTTGAATTCAACCGCAATACTCGCGGCGCTCTTAGTGCTCATCAGTTTACACTCAAGCCCATCTTCGGACGTACAGTAAAGTTCAGGGATTCGTTCTTCAGCCGTACAACACGTATATGGAATGCTCTGCCAAGCTCTGTCTTCTCACTATGGTCCACAGGCATTCAAAACACAAGCTCATAGACATCTCCTCCTCTTCCTTAACGACCACGCTGTGCCAAGCATATAGCCGATCCCTATAAGGGTGCGAACCCCTTTAAGCGTGCGCGTATTATATATAAAAAAATACGTTCTGGATCGTGTACTATAATAAAGATATAATGTATATGTGACCAAATGAGCGCTGTGGCTGAAGTGGTAGGTGCGTTGGACTACTAAGCGAGAGATTCGAAATTCAAATCCCGAAAAAACACCAAGAAGCTTTTTCACGGTCGCACCTCTCACATGTCTGACAGACGTCCGAGAGTAAAAACTGTCTGAGAAAGCTACTCAATTCGCTATTTAAGCCCCTATTTTTGAAACGGTGGAAATTTCCCCATGTTTTCAAAATGGGTTGGTCTTGAAATAGAAACCCATCAACTCGTCTCCTTTGAGTTCCTTTTTAATAAGCAGCTGAGTTTTTTAGTAAGCAGCTGAGTTTCATGGGCCATTTCTGACATCTCGTGTGTGGCGCATGTGGTGCTTTTTTCGACGTTTTTGAGGTCCTTTTTAACCAACTTTCACACGTCCTATAGATCTAAAATTTTGTCCGCGTGGAACGCGTGTGGCGTGTATCGATGTATACATAAAAGTTTGTACCCGAAAAACGAAGTTTTTTTTGTAGATTTACTCGTTTTTATAATTAAAGAAACTCAGACAAATCGATGCCTAAGAAATTTATTTTTCTAGAAAATCTTCGTCTTAATAGCAAAGATGTTAAATGTTGCATCAGAGAATTGTTTCATTTGTTTTAAATTAGTTTCATCGTTATGCCATTCTATAATAAGTAAATAAATAAAAGATTGCAAAAATATTGACATGTTTCCGCCTCGTTCAAACAATAGCATATCACAACCAAACAAAATCATAAAAACAGCTTATTACCCGCTTTATGCCTTCCTGCTTACTACCGCTTCTGATCTGAAAAAATCTTTGTCTTAATAATAAAGAAGCCGAATGTCACATCAGATAGTTGTTTCCTTTGTTTTACATTAGTTTTATAATCATACCATTCTATCATAAATAAATAAACAAAAACTTCTTCTGAAGTTGAAAAATATTTACATGACTTCGGCGAATTTTAATATCAGCACTTTATTCTTAACTCACCATCTCATCGCCACTCTGATTACTGATCTTTTTGATGTATTCGTATCAGTTGCATATGATAACCAAACAAAACCATAAAAATTAAGCTAATTATCCCCTTAATTATCCTCTGTCTGTTTACTACCTCTTCTCATCAAGCTATCCGATGCATACGAAGAAGTCGAGGAGCAGCGACAAGTTGTCGGTCAATGGAAGCGCAAAGCACAAAAGATGACAAATGAGATGAACGATCTTAGGATGCTGCTCGAAGAACAGAATAGCCGCAACAATTTGCTCGAGAAGAAGCAAAGGAAATTCGATTTGGAATGCCAGGCATTGCAGGTATTTACATAGATATTTTTCATACGTACGTGTATGGGTAGATGTCGGCAAACGATCGGGAGGGCGGATTGTTATCAACTTCCTTATCAATGTGTGCATCGCACATAAAGTAGATGGCGGGACATAAATGGGAATTAAAAAATTTCTGCTTTTCGGTTGGTTTACTAAACGAGTAGCACAATAGAATTCCTCATGCCATGTTGTGTGTAGATATTTCTAAGGCTGTTTTTTAAACCACATTCTTCTTTCTTCTATTTTTGTAACAGGATGGAGCCCGACAGGAGCGACAAGCAAAGGATCGTCTGTCACGTGAGAAGGATGTACTTATCTCTGAGAAATTTACACTGGAACAAACTTTAGCGGTGAGTTTATGCCTTTTTTTAGGTATTTTAGTATTTAGTTTAGTATTTTCATTAAGCAAATTGGAAGGGTTTATATAGAGCTGTCCGTTTATGTGCACGCTGCGAATTGTTATGAATACTATAAGAAATGTATTTCATAGTTTCGGCACAAATTGTCTTGTCATCTATTCCAACGCTCATTCACAATGGCATTGTGATATGATGGCCTATGATCTGGAACATTCAAAAATTTGATTAAAGTCAAATTGGTGCACTCGATATTTCCAAGGCATTTGACAAAATCAGGCATCAATGTCTTTTGTCGAAAATAACTATAGTAGCTGCACTTCTGACCGTTCAATTCAAGTCGTATTGGACGGTTTCAAATCCAATGTACACCGCATAAACACTGGCCTTCTACATGTTGTTATTTTACACCGTGTCGTATCTTTTTAAATTCTCTATATTAACTTCGCGTGCACGTGGCTGGCTGGGTGGCTGGCTGGTCAGATTTTCTGATAAATTTTTAACCCACTTCCCATAGCCCGATTTTATTGAAATTTTGCATACATGTACATTTCCGGTGACAATACTTTCTATTAAAATTTGAGGCCCTTCGGGTTCGGGGGCTCCCATACAAATATTTTACAAAATGTTATCCGATTTTCTTTAAATTTTGTACACATGTGTGTCTTCGATAAAAAAACACTTTTGGAGTGATCGGCCCACTAGGGACCCCCATATACAATTTTTAAATATCGCTATATCGCATCAGATCACGGCAAAGTCTGAGCTCTGTGCTTTGTGCTGCCGCAGCGTCATTTGGTGATTGATGATTTTGCCACAAAACGAGCACGCAGTGTGTGTGTGTGTGTGTGTGTGTGTGTATCGCCGATAAGAGAATTTACAAGAAAAATTTTAATTTTTATGGGTTGTTTTTTTGTGCCTCAAATTGAGCTCGCAGGTCTACCAAGCCCATCTTCAGATGTACCAACCAATCCAGAGATTTCTCTTTTAGACGCAGATTTTGAAATTCGGGATTTTTGACTCCGTTATAAGTATGGAATTCGATCTCGATCATATGTCCCCCGCAACTACGTTTGCAGCGATCGATTCTTTTGAGGCGATTTTCCACCACTCTGCCACACATATCGGTCGGAACATTGGCAATTTCGCGTTCGATATTCCTTCTTAGCTGCTCGAAAGTTGTTGGCATAAACCAACGACTTACTAACCCCATAAAAATAAATCCAACGGCGTTAAGTCGCATGAACGAGCTGGCTATTCTACCGGACCATTTCTCGAGATTACACGATTACCGAACTTCCCCTTCAATAGATCAATTTGACCAGCTGTGTGGCATGTGGTACCATCTTGTTGGACCCACACATCACTGATGTCAAGTTCATCCAATTCTGGCCAAAAATAGTATTCCGACATGACACTCAATAGCGAACTCCATTGACCGTACCATGGCGATCATTTTCATCGACGAAAAAATACGCTCCAATTACACCCCCGGCATTAAATCCACACCACACGGTCACTTTTTTGTCGATGCAATGGAGTCTCTTGAAGCACATATAGGTTTGTTGCTGTTAAATAACACATATTTAGTTTATTGACAAAGCCATTAAGCCAAAAATTAACTTCATCGCTAAGGATCATTTTTCGACGAACTTTTGCAGAGCCCAATCGGAGAAGTTTCTGTGCTTCAAATGATCAAGAGGCTTCAGTTCTTGAGTTAATTTGATCTTGTAATGGTGTAGGCAAAGATCTTTACGCACAACTCGCCCCAAAGGGGAACTGAGAGATTCCCAATTCCTGTGAACGGCGTGGAATCGATTGATTTGGCTCATTCTGAACTGAAGCTTCGACGGTGCATTGTCTCACTGGCACAGAAACAATCAATAGTGAATATGTTAACTCTAATTAATTCACTAAGGGACGCACAGCCTGTCCGGTGGGATTATTACGACCGGCTTTTCGTAAGAGAATTATAACTGAATGCTGAACAGAATTTTTCAGTACAAAGAATTGCATTTAAATGCCATGTCGTCCGAATTGGTGGGTTGCAGAGTGTAGGCGGGTGGGTTATAAAAGTGGCATGCGAAACCTTTAGCAAATATTGGCACCGTTTGCATTTACGTTTATCTATGCAATTATACCAAACCACCAACTATGTAATGAAACAAACGATTCATTGTTTAGCTTTAATATTCACAACATAATAATTAATGCGCTGGTCGATGCCAAGCGATAGCGCTGCAAGTGTTTATTAAAATTCATTTCAGAGCAAAACCTATAACTGAGTTGGCTGAGATTATTTAATCGGCACTCCAGCTGTTTATTCAATGAAAACTTCATTGAGATATAATGCCAAAAACAAAAAAACTATTAGCGCGGCATACAACACAGCGGTACGCATGCGCAGTAGGGTTGAAAAAATTACGATTTCACCGTCGTCATTAAAATGCGATGACGCCGATCTACGACAGACAGCAATGATGACGACCAGACGCATAGTTCCGAAAAATTTTACTACGAATTACTATAGTTTTGTCTTATGTGGAATGAAGTGCCCGACTTTGTGCTTCCGCATTTGTAAGAACAACAGTCATTCAAGACACATGTGCATAGACATCTCATTTATCCGAAACCAGTTTAAGTTTACATTTCAAAATTTTCACCTAACTCTACCTGACTGCATAAGAAATTCAGTTTTTGGAACTAAATCGTAAGAATATTTCTGAACCTACATAAATATGTTATAGTTTTTCTATACAGTGGCGGTGTTGGTCTTGTTCTACATTTAAAGTATGTGTGTATGACAACCTACCCTTTGTCGAAAATACAATTTTTTCCTGATACATACAAAAGCAGTCCTATAAACATTAACCTGAAACTCACTGCAAGCGATTGATGAATTCGAGAAACCACCGAAAATCAACCCTCCTCACCATGTCACATTACAATAATTGAGAGTTGAGACTCAAAATGGACAGCTCATTTGAGCCACACTCCACACACTCAAACAATACCACAACACGACAATGTTGTCTTCGAAGCCATTTGAGTTTGAAATTTGAATTTGAATCCGAATCGAATTTCTTCACAATCTATCTTCACCGGCTCGAGTGCGACGGCTGCCGCTGATCATACACTGCACATGGCGATGGCGCGTTTTCCGCTGGTTTAGTCTGAGTGCGTGCGTCGCTTGAGTTGTACCGCGGCATAGATACAGAAGACCTAACTGTGGGATAGGGATAGCATTTTGATAACACAAAATTTGTTGTTTCTTTTGTGATTAAACGTAAATACTTTCGAACAGTAACTGTTGTCAAATTTTCGGTTGAAATACGACAGGTGATGATACGAACTATCTGTATACTTGATAGTGCTGTAATTTTGGTTGCGTTAGATTTACTGTGTGAGATATATACTGCATACATATTGTGTTGTTCAATTTTAATTTTAAATATTTAGCAAAAAACATTAGTTTTAGCAATACTTTTCTAACTGTGTACGCTTCTCTAAAACAACTGCAACTACAAAAAATCTTAGACCCATTTGTATCGTGAATGTGAAGTGTGAACCTCACAGCAATCGAAGTTCTCTAATAACTTTTTGCAAAATTGAAAAATATCTTGTGTGAAAAATCTCTTACTATATGTACTCGTACTCGCACTCGTATTAAGTAACGCGTCTGATAAGCCCAAAGCGAATACATAGGAAAAAGACACCGTTGCGTCTAATTGGGCAAAAATTACTTAACATTTATCTGTCGCCATCGTTCCTTGTAAACATTTCTGTATATTGTAGGAAACGCCATCAACGCGTACAACGGCCCGATCATGAGCATAACATTATCAATGCTGCAAGTATGTACTTAACACCGTAAATGTATACCGTAAAACTGCCAAACTGTAGTAATTAGTCATAGATTTTTGAATTTATTAAATAAATTATTTTAAGAGTACTTATTAAATTTAGACAGACGTTTTTTGATTTAAGAATTTTCAAAATTTTGAAGTTAAACTTCTTTAGTGACGTATCTGTTTAAAATTTTGCGTAACGTTAAAGGAGCAATAATTCTACAGAATGGAAATATGAGTTGCATTCTAATGCTGTTAGTCTGTACGCGTCTTTGTGCTTGAACTCTTCGGTAGCGGGTGCTTTCTTAATTGCTTAAGGGTGTGGAGGGGGTCTTGAGGGGTGTGTTGACAGTGTCTTGAGGTGGTTTTAAGTGGGATCTTGAGTGGTTTTTAAGGCGGTCTTGAGGGGGTCTCAAGGGGACTCTAATAGAGGTCCTTTGGTGTGTGCGGAGGGGACTTGAGGTGGTCTTGAGGGGGCTTTGAGGGTGATCCTGAGAGAGTCTCGGTGGGGTGCTTATAGGGGTTTATTTACGGGGGTCATGCAAAAGGAGTCTTGAAACAGGATCTTAAGGAAGTCTAGTGTGGTCTTGAGTGGCTCTTGAGTAGGTCTCGATCTCTAGATCTCTAAAGGTCTGAATCAAGGTCCTACAAGTTACCTGACTCTGCTTGCGTGTTCCAGGGAGAGACCTTAGCAATAAGTGGGCATGTACGGCATATACGTAGGATCAACCAATCTGCGATTAAAGCTATTATTGCGACAAGCAACAATTCTAAACTTGTCAAACAGTGCCAAGCCGAAACATAGACTTAAGCCTAGTAGTTTGGGTGCCGGTGCACAGCAACATTGACGATAATGAGAAAGCAGACGAAGTGGCGAAGAAGGCCGTCACACTGGACATGAACTGCACTGAGAGAGTCTGCTGTCCTTTGAGCTCCGTCACTGATGGTGTTCTCACCTTGCTTACCACCAAAGCACAGCTAAGGTGGATTGAATTGACCCATTGTACCACGTCGAGAGCGATGTGGCCTATATATAACAAAGGAAAATCCACCAAGCTGATCTCCAGATCACGAAGGGATGTTTCAAGAGTGGCTGCCGTAATCACGGGTCATTGGTCAATAGGCAGCCACGCAGTTAAACTGGGAATCCCTCATAATTCCTTTTGCAGGACTTGATTGGATGTGAATAAGAAAGAAACTCTCATTCATTATCTTTGCAAGTGTTCGTAGAGAGTATCCCTTTTTTTCCGACCTGAGTGTACTTTCGGAGTGCGGCATCAGCGATCTGATATCCTATCTGAATTACATAGGTTGAGTATAGTCAACTCAATTATATTTCCTTCTATGAGATTTGCTGAGGACTGTGGTTACAAAACGGCACACAGAGAACTACTTACCTACCTACCTGCCCGGGTCTCGAGGGCGTCTTTTTGGGGGTTGTTCGGGGATCTTTTTGATTAGGGTTCTTTTAAGGGTCTTTTGAAAGATTACGATTAGAAACTTTATTTACACCCTGATATAACATGACAACCTACAATGGTATAGACATTTGATTTTCGAACTTCTGTGTGAAACAGACACGTTAAAGTTACAATTCGGAATTTCTCCAACAGCGCTTTAGAAGAGATCAGACAGAGGGACAGGCAGACATTTGCATTTGTAACTCAAAACTTTTTTCTCATTGCAAAAACTCTAATAGCTCCTTCCATTTATACATTTCGAGTCCGAAACCAAAGCCACGGCTAAGCTGTAAAAGTTCCAGAGTTTTGCACTTTTATACACTTATGCAATTGGTTGGATTGAACTGATGATCGTTTTGCCTTAATCAGCGAGTTGAGCCCTAATTCGTTTGTCTGACACAGTTGGTCAAATTACCCCACCATAGTCGTGATTTTGTAGAATGGGAAGAGATAACTGGTTCCTTGGCGGAACTCGGTGAACAGTTGACTGTTTCCATAGAGCCGGTGTTCAAAGTGACGCCTTTCTTCATTAATTCATTTTCTTTCTCATTGCCTTTTATATATTAATGAGGTCTGGTACGCATACAATGATATGGTCTTAAGTTGTCTTATCAAAGCCAGTTCTTCTTGGCACTGTCTAACAAGTTTCGAGCTATTATCGGTCGCATACAAGACTTTGTTTGCGCCTACTTTCCATTTGTGCGATACTTTGTCCCGTCTATATCGAAAATATCGATAATTCTTTGTAAGACTTTCCACTAAAACGCAGTGAAGAGTTCGAGGTTCATTACTAATTGGGTGGAACAGTAAAAAACCCTGTATTTTTAAACTAAATGCTGGTATCAGCTTCGGCTGCCATAGTTGTTAATCGCCGTCGACAGTTAAAGATTTGCACAATTGTTCAAAGAGTTTTTTTTGCAAAAGTATAAGGTTGTATTTTTGTACAGAAGTGAGTTGGTGGAAGGGCATTAAGCTGACGTATATATTTTTCCAGCAGCATAAATCTGATTACGTACTTTATCATATTACCAATATTTAATTTTTTTGTTATTTCTTTTCGTAAAAGGTACGAGTAACTCATTAGATAAAAATTGTTTCACTTTTCTATAATGAAGAAATGAAATGAATTGAAGATTCGAACACATCTTCTACGTTTTACGGTATACTGCGGTTAAATTTGTGTAGCTTGTGAAACAGTTACAGTTTAATCACTCCAATGTTTATATCTTTTAAACTTCTTGGAATTAACAATTAAAACGACTTATACAGTGAGTTTGGCTGGTTCACATATGTCATTCGACCGAACATTTACTCGAAGCTTGCAACTTGTTCATTTTTATGCCATTATACTCGTATTGTTGTACTGATTGACATCATGTGTCTGCTTTGATATCGACACTGTAAAAAGATCATGTCCGCATTAATTATAAAAATCTCAATCTCAAGAGAAAAAAAAACTATAACGAAAAATGGAAAAACTTTAAATTTTAATATGCGAATAATGAGCTGAGAAAGAAATGCAGACAGACATATATATGTAGATACACACATTAAAGTTCGCACTTTGCACCTCTGCTGCTTACTGCTGAAAAGAAAGTCGAACTAATCAATCCAGATAAATTAATGTGCGCACGGCGCATGCGTGCCTCTTCCATAGTTTTTTTTTTTGGAGTGAAGACCGTAGACTATGGAGTATAGCATTATTTCTTTTTTAATATAAAACAATAATTATGGTAATTTCTTAATTTCATTTTCTTTTATTCCATGCAGAAGTAATAGAAACTCTACAAGAGGTCAGTTTCGGTTAATGCGTCTTTTGGCAGCACATTTGATCGCTTGTATTGTGTTTGTGTTTTGTGTAATTATATTTGTAACTTTTTGTGCTCGTAAGTTTATTTCGAAATTCGTTGGCAATAAAAACGAAGCAAAAAAGAAATTGTTATAGAGGTCGATGCCAATTTTGTAACTAAATTGTCTTCAACTCATTTGAAAGTTTTGAAGCAGCTTTTTAAGCTGTTGCCCTTAATCAAGCTTGTGAAATCGAAGGTATGCGTATATTAAAGTATAGTATAATATATAGTGAAACTACTTGGGGCGCGTTGAGAGGAAACTTTCAAGCACTCCTGACTATCCAAGAGTGACGATTCAAAAGTTAGTATCCAAAAGTTAGGATCCCAAAAGTTTCGATCATAAAGTGAGCATCCAAACTCGATCAAAAAGTGTCAATCAAAATGTAATGATGCAAAAGTGACGACTCATTACGATCGTCACTTTGGAACATCTAATTTTGATCTACACTCTTGGACTTGTGGATCATCACTTTTTGTACGAAATTTTTATATTTTTGGATCCTCATTTTTGTATCATAAGTTTTGAAGCAAAATCAGAATTAAAACGTTTTGTAATTGTGTTCAGCGTTTAAAGCGTTGGGTGGAAAAACGTAGAAGATGAAAAAGTGTCGGCTTCAACTTAAAATCTGCCCTAAGTCTTTTCTTTATTATACTTTTCTGTCTTATTGTACTGTTACCTAAGAGTTCGTAATGGATTTCCAAATAAAAACACAACACAAGTTCGTTTATTCACAAATTACAACTTTAGTTCACAACTCGCAAGAGTTCACAAACTGGTGATTACTTATTATTCACACAAATAATGTCTTCGCCTGTTGTGTCAGGCGGTGAACGCAGCCGATGAATAGGAAAATTTTGTTGTTGCCTGTTTTGTTTTCCTATTTATTATGAGGCAGAAACTCAAAACGAAATAACACTCATGAGAATGAGACTTATTCGCAAATAACAAGAGTTCATAAATTCACACTGGTGATAACTTATTATTCACACAAATAATACACATGTGAGACTTATTTGCAAATAACAAGAGTTCATCAATTCACACTGGTGATTAGTTACAAATAACGCTTATATTAACAATATTATATTTATATAAACACTGTTCTATGTACTCTTGCAAGTACTCTGGTTCAATTACAAACAATAACTAACTACGACAAAGTCTGGGGTATTTATACCAAATCAACAGTTTTCTAGAATGTTCTACTCTTCTCTATTCTGTTCTGTTCCAACAAATACCAAAAGATACTGATAAAGGGATATACAGGGTGTCCCCTAATTCTTCAAAGTTAATTTGAGAAATGATTCTTGGGTATATTCTAAGAAAAAAATCGTTTTACAGTAAGGGTCTATCTCTAATGTAATATATATATCATTTATCGGAGATTTAAGAAAAGGCTTACTTTGGTATACCCTGACACACGTTAACGGAAATTGCTCTATTAATACTAACGTTAGAAAATTTGTTTAGGACTTTATTTTTAGAAGAAATACTAGCCTTTGTAACTGCTTTTAAATAAAGTTGATATCTTGTTTGAGTCTGTCTTCAGATATCCAATTTCTATGCCTGTTTCATTTTCTTAATAATAATATTCGGCGCGACAGACCGTTGTGATCCAAGGCCTAGCTTCTCGCGACCATTTGTGTTGCGCATGTATATTTTTGCACACAAATGGAAGGGGACCTACAATTTAATACCGTATCCGAACGGCGAATTGGAAGCTTTCCGTGACAAGCTTTCGGACGTTTGTCAGACATTCGCGAGAGATGGGACCGTAAAAATACTATTGGTGTTTCCTGGAATTCGAACTATTAACCCCCTGCTCAGAAATCAATGCAATACAAAAGAAAAATGGACGCCGTGGTAGCCACTGAGCCACGGCGTCCATTTTTCTTGTCATGCTAATTTTTGACTGAGGTAAATTTTCTCCAGAAAATGCGTAATAAACATATGAACATTGTAACGTAAGTACAAAAAAATCAACAAGTTTGCGGAAAACGCCACAGAACAGGAACCAAATATAACTTTTATATACAAATAAATGTATGTACATGTACAACTACATATATGGTACAAGTACCACATATTACTGAGCCTAAACATATGAAATAAAATAATCCTAAAAAGGGCTAACCGCGTCATCTCTTTCCTCGTACCGACCTATTGTTCTAACATCTGTACTTTCTAAGATCATGGAAATGCTAATCAATCGTAAGATTATGCAATACCTTGAATAACGTGAAATCCTAAGCGACCAGCAGTACGGTTTTCGTAGGCAACGTAATACAGGTGATCTCATGGCTTATCTCACTGAAAAGTCACTGAAAATTTCCAAGGCATTTGACAGAGTCTGGCATCAAGCTCTTTTGCCTATGGAATTGATAAGGCCCTGCTTGTTTGGACTTGTAACTACCTTTCTGACCGTTCAAATCCAATGTTCTCCGCATAAACGCCGCTGTATCCCAACTACATTTTACTTTGCAAACATTTATACGTTTAAACGTTCGATAGCGATTCGTAGATTGAGTATTTTTCAGGGGTAGTAAGTCCAATGAATGAAAAAATAACGCCATCTCAAGCCGAGCGCTAACCAGTTGTTTTAAAGCAAGTCCCATCAAATTTTGACTATTAGAAGCCGAGCTATACGACACGACAAACAAACGTACAAACGTACAAAAGTAAAAACGTTCGCTGAAAAATGTTCATGTCCTCTTAATATAAGCTTCCCCCATCGGGCTCGCAATAAATTTTGACATACAAACGCTACCAAGGAAGTTTGACTTCTATCAGAAATACTGTCGCGATCTCTTTTTTCTTCTTCTAACTCGCGAGTTCGAATCACACAAAAGAAGGTTTCTTGGTTGTACATGTCAATGTCGTAAATATGCTATTAAGGCACATGTAAACATTTAAACTTCACAAGACAGCTAAGACGTAGCATAAAAAAACACAGATGCATCATTAATTTAATCATCGAGATAATTAATCAAAAAAAATTCTATAGAAATAATTTTATTATCTTCCTTCCCATTTCCTGTGCATGCAACTCGGTTTTATTTGCCGCAAGATGGGTCTAATCTATTTACCAATACTATGGCATCACTGACCACCTACTTACAGACATACGAGTACATAATATGTTGTACAATGTAAAAACCATAATTATATGAAGATATGCATAAATATGTACATAGAATTCTAGTGACAGCTCAATTATGGGAGTAGCAAGGCGTAAGAGGAATGAGTGTTCCATTGCACTCAATTAAGGCGCAAAGCCAAGAGATTAATAAATGAATGTAATAAAAGCATAATACCCGATTGAATGATGAACTCAAAAGGGGGTGGGTGTCATATACCACCATCTGATTACTCAGAACTTCCTATTAATCATCTTCTTTGAAATTGATGCAGTTGGTCGTCACTTGAGGATTGAGCTCAAGTACGAGTCCACTACGAATTACTATTTCGATTATTTGAGGTAAAATTCGAATACACTTAGAACACAATCTCAGCTCAAACTACTCTATGGAAAATCCTTTCCTACTTAGGTTACAATTTGAAATGAACCTGGGCATCAGCTAACGTGCCTATCTTTTTAGGTAATTTTCTTTAGTAACGCACACCTATCCTTTGCTGGTTTCCATATTCTTGTACGCGCCATCTGTAGTAATGTCTTCATCTACTGTGTTGTCGTCTTGGATAAGACTCTCCAGTTCGGAGCGTTGGTTGCCACTTAATGCCAATAGTGGTGAGGATGCCATTTCTGATACGATCGCAAAAATAGTCCATAGGGGTATGAAGTAATTTATTTCTTTTATGACAAACGATACTTGGTATGATTTAAGCTGCAAAGAGGCCACTAGGAACCAAGGGGTATGCTTTCGGTTATACCGTGGAAAACCGAACCAATTTTACACGAATCAGAAATGATTGCAATGCCGAGTCAAATTCGACAATGACCAGAAACTGAGACAAAAAATACTTCAATGTCCCACAGCAAGTAAGAGTTTTTGGTCATTCTGTCATACTGCCTCGTCATCAATTCCATCGCTCATTCACAAAGGCATTCCAACCGTCTGCTCTACAGACAAAGTCAATCTGATTGCGTCATATTTCGCAGCTAGCTTCACGCTACCAGATAGCTCGTTGTCACCACCTGTACTTTCAAGAGTCGAAACCTGTATTGGACTGTTCTACTTTCGTACTTGTCAAGTAGCTAGAGTATCAAATGATCTCAAAATTCATAAATCTGCTGGGTATTGCTAATGGTATTCTGGCTATAGTGTTGAAGAGGTGTTCTTCAACGTTGGCATTGCACCTGCGTAGGCTTTTCCATTTCTCTTATCCTTTTGGAGTCTTCCCAAGGAATTGGAAAACAGCCTTCATCGAGTCTGTTCCCAAAAAAGGCGAACTGTCATTTCTTTCCTCGTACCGGACCCATTGCGCTAACATCCTTATTTTCTAGTGTCATGGAAACGCTGATCAAACGTAAGCGCATGCAATACCTTAGTGACCAGCAGTACGTTTTTGAAGGCAACGTTGTACTGGGCATCTGATGGTAAATCTCTCTAAAGAAGTGGAACCAGTCTATTCACAAATGGTGAAAGAAAGCAAAGTGGTTGAACTCGATATTTCCAAGGCATTTGAATGAATAGCGAAGCCTGAGAAGCCTACGTTCCTAACAATATACAAAAAAGTTTAACCTGTCCATTGTGCCAAATTCTGTACAATCCAACGGTGCTAGTTGTTTCCACTTCTTGATGACAGGAAATACTTTGACTTGATTTGTAGCCAATTCAATTTTCGCTAAATAAAAAATCTCCTCTGTTACCTAGAATTGAATTCAAATCCCATGTGGGCTTCCCAATTTCCAATTCGACTTTCAACGTCTTATCATCGGTTATATTAACATTTAACTGGTGTTTAATTTTTTGTATGATTGCTCCCTCTTTTCAGGACACTCGTCTTGAGCTCGACCTCAAGGAGGAGAAGTTAGCATCGTTGCAGCGTGAAATTGAAGAGATGACATTCGGCGGTGGTACCGAAGAGGAAGTTGCCCAATTGCGACGATCGAAAAATGAAATGGATCGTCGACTCAAGGAGCAAGAGGAGGAACTCGATGAGATGGCCGGACAGGTGCAATTGCTAGAGCAGGCCAAACTAAGACTGGAAATGACATTAGAGACAATGCGCAAGGAGGCACGCCGTGAGGCTCAGCAGCGGGACGATGAGCTGGAGGAAGCGCGTGGCAGTGCATATAAAAAGATTAAAGGTGAGTGTACACACACACCTGTCTGGTGTCGATGGTAATTCTAACCTCTGTTTAATATTTTCTTTTTTGTTTTTGGAACAGCTTTGGAATGTCAACTTGAGACTGAGCATGAAGAGCGAACGTTACTGCTACGTGAGAAACATGAACTCGAGCGAAGACTCGCCTCGATGGAGGATCAAGATCGTGTAGATCGGCAAACGGAAGAGGCTGCCAATCAGAAACTGCGCAGAGATTTACGCAAATACAAAGCGCTGCTTAAGGATGCCCATGCACAGTTGGATCGCTTGAAGGCAGACACCCCAGGAAAGACGCTAATCCGTCAGTTGCGAAATCAATTGGAAGATGCAGAGTCTGCAAGGACAATCGCAATGAAAGCCCGACAGACTGCCGAAGCGGAACTAACTGAAGTCCAGTCGATGTTCGACGAGGCACACCGTGCCCGCAATGATGCCGAGGATAAGGCAACATTGGCGCATCGTGATCGCGCAGAACTTCAAGCACAAATCGAGGAAAACGAAGAGGAAATGGCTGAATTGATGAAGAAATACAGCGCAACAGTCAAGCAGCTGAATACAGAACAGATTGCCGTCTCCGAGTATGAATTCCGAATATCCGAATTAGAAGCGGAACGCAATAACCTTAAGGATCAGGTGGGCGAGCTGCAGACACGGCTGGAGAATGTCGAGAATATGGCTGATCCGTCGGCTGCTGTACTATCCAAGCGGTAAGTTGGACAATTTATTATTCATCGTTTATCGTTGTTTTGTTTTATTTATACCAACATTTGCATACCTGCAGCTTGGAACTACGCGCAAAAGAACTCGAATCCCGCATGGAACTGGAACAAGCGACTCGTGCCCGTCTCGAGGTGCAGGTGAACCGTCACAAAGAAGCTCTGGAAAAGATCCAAAATGAAGTGACGCAAGTGAAGATGCGCGAACTTACAGCGCAAGATGCTCTCAAAAAATCACAAAAGAGTTTACGTGAATTACGCGAAGAGTTCCACGTAATCTCGGGACGTGAACAGGAAACAATAACACGTCGAAAAGATTTGGAAAAGAAACTCGAACAAACCGAATCAGAGACAGCCTCATTGCGAAATGATTTACGCCTCGCTCTTCAAAGGATTGCAGACTTGCAGCAAGCCATGGAGGAAGGCGACGATGATGTCAGCGAGAGGTGTGTGTCACATGCATTGCTATTTTTCTAATGACGAACTGTTATTCACTCTTTGTTTTGGTATTTTAAGCGAGGAAAGTGAAAGTTCAGAAGGTTCTCTAAGTGATTTGGAGGAACGCCTTCGACCCATACAAGTAAAACGTACATCGCTTGCGTCTATCAAAGAAACAAATGGCTTAGGTACTGGTGGTAGCAGCAATGGCACTAGCGGTGATACAACTTTAATTATAAGAGAAAAAAAGAGTGAGAATAGTCCAAGGTGAGTTTTGAGTGAATATTTTATTCTCATTTGTCACGTAGACTCGTTTTTAATTAAATTTTAGTTTTGCTTTTTAATTTGTAAAAAAAATTATAATTCGAAATATGTGTACAGGTTGCTTCATTTGAGTTGAAATTAATACTTTGAGGAAGCATTTAATTCAGTAAAGGGTTTTTCAATTGGGGTGCTCGCTCGATCTTTGACATTATATGCTGAGGCTATTACTTAAAATCTATCATCGACATTTATCATTAATATTTGTCAGTTCATAAATAAATACACAATCTCACAATATCTAATTATCTATAAATAGTGTGATCCGATCTAATAATCAGTGCATGTGCATCGGTCACAATGGGTCACTTTGGTTAATTAAGGTTCATTATGGCAACTGATTTCGCATTTACTCCAAGTGAAACGCCGTTTTGTGTGTTTTGTGGGATGGTGAGACCGTTGATTTTGACTCTAGCGCAATTACCTTTCCTCACGGTAACTGTGAGCGCAGTTGATTTCGTTTACTTTAAGTCTCCAGGCTTCCAGCCCATTTTCTAGGTTGTAGACATGATTTTGAAGGCGATGAGATGCGATGTCCGGGTCTCTATTGGAACTGATAATTCCTGTATCGTCCGCAAAAGTTGAGGTGTGTGTGAGTTGGCAAATCAGAAGTATATATTAAGTACAAAAACAGGCCAAAGATGCTCCCCGGCTTCGATGTTGCATAGGTGGGACGTATTTTTTATTCGGAAATTACGATTTTAAAGGTAACTTTCTAGAATACCATGTATGTTTTGAAGAAGCATTTGCCTAATTTTGTGTAACAACCACTTGTGCCATACCTTATCGAAGGCTGGGGTAATATCAATAAACAAAGCTGAGCAATATTGTTTATCTTCGAAGGCTCATCTCATTTTTGTAACTATGCGATGCACCAATAGTATTGTGTCTTCTCCTGAAGCCAAATTGGTGCAGAGTAATTGCATTTGAATCGTCAGTGTATGGCATAAGTTGGTCCAGAATAAACTTCTTGAATATCTTCGATGCAATCGGTATAAATCTATATGAATTTACTTAAGAGTAGCAGCTTTTTTCCGGTTTAGTGATTACGATAACATCGGCTTCCTTCCAGAAGTTCGAGAAATACTTTGGGCGTAGTAATGCATTTACTATGTGTAGTAACTGAGTTACGGCTACTTTTGGTAGTTCCTTCATTATAGAGTCGTATTGAGAAGATTTTTTTAACTATAAGTTTTTGATGGCTTCTGTAAAGTTTTTAATTTTTATTTTAAAAGAAGCTTGCAACTGGACATCAGGGATTTCGGTAAGAGTTTCAGAATTTGAGTACTTGTTTGGAGTAAAGACTTTACTGAAGTGATCGGCGAATGCTTATCCTTTCGCTGAGGTATCCTTTGCCCAGCTGCAATCAGGTAAACGAATTGGGGATTCTACTTGAACGGGTTACTTAAGCTGTTTCATGGCTCGTTAAGAGAGTAATCAGTTTTATAGGTTGGTGTTAGATTTATGAGAAAACTTTGCAGGACCATTTCTTTTTTGAGGTTTAAAGCGTTATGGAGAGCGTTTTAACATCTTGTATCTTGTTAGTTCATATTTTGGGACTGGAGACCTAAATTGTTGCCATTTTTGCCATGCCATGAGTCTTTTTTCTTTAGTCATAATTATCACATTTGGCTCTACAACCGGTGTCCGGTCCTGGCCTTCCGCAAAAAATCTCTCCAATGGTCCTGATCTCGAGCAGAGTCATCCAATTTGGCATCCCTAAACTCTGGGCGTCCTGGTCTATGACATCCTTCCACCGTAGGCTTGGCCGGCCTCGTTGTCGTGTTCCATAAATCATACCGCAAAGGACTTTCCGAGCTGGATCGTCTTCGCTCACGCGAGCTAGGTGTCCTAGTGGTGCACGGGTCTTTCTCAACGTAATTATAACCGAGGAATGATCAGATAGGAGCTCTAGACTTAGTTCTACAATGAAGTTGTTTTGATTTAGGTTTCTTGTAATGCAAAAGTCGACCAGTCATGAAATATAAAAGGCAACTCTCGCATTAAAAATACTTTACATCGAATAAGAAAACTCATTGATGTTGAGGTTTTATTTAAATTTAAAATCCAAGCGCCCCAAATGGAAAATCCTTTATTTCTTTGGTTTGTAAAAATGTAATGAGCAAAATTACTTGATATTTCTCTGGTCTTTGTAATATGGAAATTTTCTTGTTTTTTCTTTTCTTTGGTCTTTCATGACATGACATTACTTTTCTGGCTATTGTATTGTAATCCTAAAGCTGTGAATTTTATAATATTTCACTTTCAAATAACCTTTTATGTTTGCTCTGATTTTTGTTTTGTTTTTCTCTATATTATAAATATCTATAGTAATTATAACTAAAACACTATTTTGCCCAACCTACCTTGACAATATTTCTCACACAATTAACATCACCTAATTATTCAGCGCACATACTATATATTTGAAACAAAAACACAGTTAGTTTTTGAGGATATCACTACCACAACAGTAACTGCATTCCCTCCAATCACCCATCCATATCGTTGTGAGCACGTTAACCATAGTTGATAACATTAACAGAGGGTAGTAATGCACCTATGCACTAAGTTAACTAAACAAACACAACATACGCATACATATTCATTCGTTCATTCTATCTTGCCATCTATCAATCAATCAATCAATCAATCAATCAGTTCATCATAATACTAACCATCTAACATTAATCGTTTCTATTCTCCTTCATTTTTACTCGAAACAAAAACTTTCATCTCGAATCATGACTCGAATCGACTTTATCACTTACTAACTCACTCACTAACTATCCTATATATCCTAACATTTCCAATCAACACGCCACACGCGCGCGCAATATGTGTAAACCAACAGCTTTTTCTTGTTATAGGATTACAGTGACGTCACCGTCAACAGCGAACATCGGCAAAATCGCCGCCGAAGACCATCAACTAAAAAGCAGCAATAGTATTAGTGATAGTTTGAAAAATGGCGATTCCTCATATGCATAGACACAGTAAAGAAGAAGCAGTAAAGCAGTGAGGCAGGGAAGGATTAAAGCATTAAGGGGAGCAGCCAAAATCGCGACAACGTTATAATCTCAGCGCCAGCAGCAGCAGCAGTCAATCAATCAATCAATCACTTTACTCAGCAATCAACAACAATGAAATTTCAAAACATTTTTTTACTAAAATACACACACTCATCAATAACGAAAACAAAATTCTATATTTTAAATATTGAAATACAATTTTGGTATCCAAATCTCGCAAATTCGAATATTTCTCTATCTGCGCTAAAGGAAAAAACTCAACTCAGAAATCAAAGCAATTTCAAATTTTAAACAACAATTTTTACTAAACTCGTATATAAACGTGAAAGCCTAACTAACATTTACATAATATATCTCTTTATAAAAGAATTTTCAAAATAATACTAACTTTTAGTAGACGCAAATATAATCACACGATTTAGTGCATAACTACCACTCCATTAATATGGATATTGTTATTAGTTAGTCATTGATTACTGGAAAAATATGCAAATACGTGTTTGCCTTTCGGTTTATTTAATTTAATTTATGCATACAGTACATTACATATATAATGTAGATATGCTTTGTTTCCCCCCTGACTAGCTTTCCGCACACCAGACAATTTGCTAACAAGGAAATCAGTTTCGCTTTCTTTGTTTTAGTTATTATTTTGTTTTTTTAAATGTATTTAGTTTCTTTTTTTTCTGTTACTTACACATATATTAATAGTATTTGTTTTTGTTGAAAAACAAAATGAATATAACAACAACAGAAAGCACTTTAATCCAAGACGAACTATGACACTTGTGAGTTATGACATTGTCTACTCTACAACAATAACACAAGAAGAACTATAACACTTGTGAGTTATGACATTGTCTACTCTTCAACAACAACAACTATTGTACATTAATTTTCAATTTAAAAGTATTTAATTAACAATTACATTAATTAAATTATAAACTATTATTGCTAGATATTAACAAATTGTTTTTATTGTGTATACATTCAATATGAATTGTGAATCATTGAAAGGAGAATTAGATCATTTATATCAAATGATAGTTAATTATTATATTAAAAAACACTACAAGGAAAAAAGTGTAGTGGGATGGTGAAGAGTTGGAGCTCCTCATGCAATACAAAAAAAAAATTACTCCCCACCCACTCCCGAGAAGTTCGGGAAATTGAAAAATTTGTAAATTTAAACAAAATGTGTAAAAGCTTTGCTATTATTATTATTATTATTATTAATGTATTATTATTGAATGACAACATCATCAACAACAACAACACCAACACAAATTACTACTTGAATATTGTATACATATTATGAATTAATCGATTATTATGATTATTGCTATTACACTTACATAAATACATATATTATATATAAATTTGGGTTACATTTTTGTTATTGTTTTTATTTTTATTTTATTTTATTTGTATATTTTAATGCTAAAGCAGTAAAAACATTTTATACATACGTAACGTATATTAAACAAAAATACGGAAACAAAAGAAAAACCTACTACATTGGCAAAAACACCAAACAAAATATTATATAAACATACAATTATTTATAATAAAAAACAATTTAATGAGGAATAATAAAAATTATTGTTATTTAAAGAAAGTTGAACATTTTTTTCATTTGAATGAGCTTAGCATGCATTTCCATTAGAACAGCAGGATATGATATACAGAACAGAAACAGATATTGAATTGATACTGAAGCAAACATCCATCTACAGACATTGAATTCGAATTAATTTTCAGATCTTTTGTCCACTTCTGTGTCCATGTTGTGTGTGTGTTGTTTTTTCATAAATCATAGCTCAAAAGGCTTTCCACTTCATATTTCATGTCGACTGAGGACATCAGACTCTTTTCTTTCTTTGGTATCAATATCATCTCATCTGGGTAAGCCAGTATTGGTTTGGAGTTTTTATTCACTTAGACTAAACCATTTTGCAGATCTTTTCGGTGTCTGCTGTAGATTTTTGATGAAATTTATAGTGATCGCGAAATCTTTACTTGGCTCTTTATATTACGAGTGATCTCGAATGCCAATTCTGCGAAGTATGTAGCTTTATTTCTCAAAAAAAAGAAAGAAAAACTATAGCAAGCAATGTTTATGCGGATAGAGATACGATACTGACCGTATGTGTGTAACATCAGCTATCATTTCAGTGTGTGGGACGTACTACAAACGTGTAGTACAAAAACATTACCGGTCCACCTAAAGAATTAGCATCCTTTAGCTCTCATTTGAATTTGTCGTTTGTGGGGAGCAGGCATAATTGTATCACAGGATGTCTCACTATGCTATCTTGGAGTTTAACGGTTGCAGCTCGAACGAGACCATCAGAAACCGAGTGGGTTTCGACGATTCTTCCCATCAACCACTTTGTTGGAGGGCACCTCTCATCATTCAGCAACACTAATTGGCCGACACCCAAGTTGGCCTATGTGTTTAACCATTTTGGATGTTGTTGAAGGCGTGCCAGGTATTCATTAGACCAGATTCTCCGAAATTGTTGGTACATACGCTGAATTTGTTGATAGCGGTTGAGTTGGTTTGAGTTCATCTCCAATAGTTTGTCTATGCTATGCGCTCAACATTATCTATAGAGATATTTCTCTCACCACGTTCAACTTACTGACTTACCTATGTCCTATATTCTCTTGTGGGTGCTAGGGCCTCTACTACGCCTACGCGCCATCGCATGCGGTTCCTGACAATGAGCTTCAGCTCACTCCAACTCTTCCCCACTTGCCGTGACTCCTCCTCAACTGTTCTGCGCCATGTATTTCTCGGACGACCCGTTCTTTTACCATCCTGAGATAACGGATTCCATTGCATTGCGTAGTTAGCTATGGAAGTGTCGCCTTTTCGGAGTGTATGACCAATCCACTGCCACTTCCGTCCTTGGATGGTTGTGCCTATTGGTTCCTGACCCGTTCTCTGGTAAAGATGTTCGTTAGAGATACGGTTAGGCCAGAAAACCCTTAAGATGTTCCGTAGGCACCTGTTTACGAACGTTTGTAATCTTTTTGTGATAGTAGCGGTCACCTTCCAAGTACTGCACCCATACAACAGCATAGATTCAACATTTGAACAGAACAGTCGCAGCTTGGTGTTTAAGCTGATCGCAGTGCTTCGCCATATCCTGGACATCATTCCAAACACTGATTTGGCTTTGCCGATTCGGTTGACAATGTTCTGTTCGGTTCGGTCGAGACAATACTCCCAAGATATTGGAAACTCTCTACTCTCTCTACCGGTTGTCCAGCAACGTTAACTTGAGTTTTGGCAGCCACATTTGTTGTCATTTGGTGCAGCTCCATAATCCTGTAAACAAACGTCGTCCGCGTAGTACAGATGTTTGAATTGTGATGTAAGAGTCAAAAGAATTCCTCCGGCACATCGCTAATCACCAACAGAAAAAGTATCGGCGATAGAAAGCAACCTTGTCGTACCCCACTTAGGATCTCGAATTCCTCTGACAGCTTTCCTCTATGCAGCACATGACATTTAGAGCCATCAATATCCTGCGCAAGGCGAGCCAGATAAACTGTCTGTTGACACTGTCAAGCGCCTTCTCAAAATCGATGAACAGCAGGTGCAGTGTTGACCGGAATTCAACGCACTGTTTAATAATGATCCGCAGGGTGTTGATGTAGTCGACACGCACAGGAGGATCCAGTGCGGACACCTGCTTGTTCGGCATCGAGTGTATAGTGTAGTGCCACCCTTGCAGTTTAGATTATTGTACGGGTTAGCAAAAACAAAAATTATGGGCGCTAATAATCTGCCTGTCCATACTGGCTTCCGACCTATTTTCGGATTCAAATACCATAAATATATTTTGAGTTTTTTTTTTACATCACACTATCGACAGTCATATAGTTCACCTTCAACTAATTGAAATCCTGCTCACGTAATTGGAAGGACGGACTACGTCATACTCTCTACTGATAGCTTCTCCAATATCCTCTCGTTACCTTAAGTACTATCGAAAACAACCTTGACATGCAAAATAAACCATTCACTATTTACCGGTAAACTTTACCCAGATTACAAACACGCAACCACTTAGCCATTAAAGTCGCAAAGTGCTTTGACTTCCGGCATTGCTTTGGCCTTTAAGAGAAACACGTAGGTTAATTGAATTGCTTTGCATTCAATGTCAACAACTGAGACAACCTGTTGCTTCGACAAATGTGCACTTGATCCTTGGAAAATAACCTTGTCAACTATGTCACCGACATTAGCAACAAGTTCACATGTCAACGAAGCGGTAGGAAAAAATCCCAAAACAAACTGTGTTGCGATGAAAGTAGATGCTCTGTACGTGTTCTGAGTTCCTGGGGAAGATAAAAAAAATTTGCCAAATCCATAACGGACCCACTTGGAGCATAAATAACAAAATTGCATGTTATAGCAATTTCCAAACAAAAACACAAATTTATCGATCAAACAAAAATTTCCCCCAAATTGGAAGTAGAAAAAGTTAAGAGCCTGATTCGATGGCTTGCGATTCAGTTGAAATTCGCATTTCGAGCGAAGTAAATGACGTTTTTTTCTTCAAAAAGTAAACTAATTTTCAAGGTCACACCAAAGGCTATTTAATTCTTAATTTTTCAAAATAAGAACATTCCAATGGATGACCGGACAATTGATTCGATATTTGCTGGCTCACTGGAGTCTCTTCCTCCGGTTAGCTCGAAAATTGTGCGAATTTTCACCAGTTCAACGTTTACGGGTAAATACATAATTCGTGTCACTTGTCACTCTGTGGTTTACATAACAAATCATAAGTCGATCAATACTTTTTGAATGATTTTTCCTTATAATGTGCCGATTACATACAGATACGACAATGGAGCGTAACACTCTAATGGCAAAGTGTTATCCAAGGATTAAAGATTATTGCCGTGAAAAGCATGGTTTGGAGTTTCAGGTGAGTTCTATGTTAACAGAAAAGAAGTGGAAAATTAAAAAAAAAAACCATCTCATAAGGGTTCAGTTGTGTACATCTGAACACTGCGGTCCTCCGTTTCCCAATTTACTCCTACGGGCTTACTTTAAGCGGGCATCCATAAATTATCCATTTTTCAAGCACGAAATGTTTAAGAAATTATTGAAAATGTGTATTAATATGACCATGTTTTTAGTGGTAGAGAGAGTGTAACTATCCAAAGCCCACTAAAGTGTTTAAAAATAATACCAATTTTGCTCAATATCTATTACCAGCAATTCTATCGGTTATGTGATTAAAATGAAGTTCAATATTTTTGACAATTTTTCGTGCACAAGATTGCATTGATCAACTTACCTTAGTTTTCGACAATGTTACTCCACACTTTGAAAGAAATAGCAACAAACAAGGTATCCAGAGGTATCCAAAACCAAACTCTATCATTTCTCAGAAGTATTATGAACGAAATTAAAAGAAATGAAAAACCAATCCATCAATCGATACCTAAGTGAACTAACAAATGATAAATCCAACAATTTTTCGCTGTGCAAAGCCACGAAATACCTCAAAAAACCAATAAAACATATTCCACCCATAAGATAAAATGGGCCAAAAGTAACACAGAGAAGGCAGCTATCTTTGTTGAGCATTTGTAAAATATATTTCAACCGAATGCAAAAGCTGGCAAGATGCTAGTAAAGATAACGTTACCATTAAAAACAGAAAAACGTAAAAATCCAAAATTTAAAAAAGCACCTGGTTATGACCTTTCTTAAACGCAAAGAAAGAGTTTCTATCAGCAGGAATCACAAGGAAATAAGAGGCTGACTGTCGGAATTCCTGCCCTTTTATACTTTTCCAATCGGTTGAAAAAGTCATGCTAGTCATGAACCGTGGGATGATCGATGCCGTTCGATTCCTACAGTTGGTTCGAGATCCCGTTGTTGCTATGTCCATTATATTGTTGTTGTTCGGTAGCGTGTTTAGGGCTGTTGTTGCTGTGTTGTTCGCTGACTTCTATGATTGATTTTGCGTTGACTCCTCCTATATTTTCTGGTCTCCCACATGTGTGCAGAGTCAGCAATTTTACATATATGTATGTATATTCCTCTTTCCAAAGCTAAAAAGACGAATAGCTGTTCTGCCAGTCGGTATAGATTTATTACATGCCATTAATATGTAGATGAAACGTAGTCTAAACACACAAGTGTACATTTATTTACTGCGGAAATAACGTTTTCAGGCATTGACATTAAAGCTTTTCTTCCGGAATCCTGTACCCGGCGCTAAAATGGGTGGCCAAGTTATTGCTGCATGCATATTGTGAATAACAACGTGTTGTCATCACGTTTTGCAATAAGCCCCAGCAACGCACTGGCATTCCTTTAGCTGGGAAGTGGGTTGAGTATATACGAGTATATATATGTAAATATATGAATCAAAATTCAACCGACACTAAATTTTTCATAACTTTAGCACTGTCTTGCATGAATAAATGAATGCAGGATAATGGTTTCAACTTTAGTTTCCGCATGTACACTCATTACGTTTGTGAACATGAGCTTAATAACTTTTTACACGAAACATATGTTAATAAATACGCGAGAATCACGATAGTCATTGAAGGCAGTTTATTTTTTCTTTGGGTCCACAATGAAGGCTACGTTTAGCTGCTGTTTACTAAATGGTTCAAAAAAAAATGTTATTCTATAAAAAGAGTAAAAAAAAACGGCTGAATTCAAGACACACGCCATTTTGTTGTATAGGACGAACTTTGAATCGAAAATAATAAATAACTTGGAACTAAATTTTCAAGCATTGTCATCCATACTATCCACACTACCTACAATTGATAATTGAAAAAAAGTTCGTAATAGTCCGGATAAGGTTATAGGAATATGAAAAATTGGAAAAGTTGCCTATAAAATTGGAAATTTGGGGAAAAACTGAAAGTGCTTTTTTCCATGAGATTTTTGTAGGTTTTTTTTTAGTGCCGAGTGGGTGGCTGGAGGCTGGTGGTACGGGTTTATGTGTGCGGGTAGTGAAGCGCCCGAAAACAGCTAGTCTTATATAGAAAAAAACCCATAAAATTCAAGATATATCTTAATTCTCCTATAACCAAAAGTATACTGAATTCCAGTATTAATGTTGAAGAATAAAAAAACATACGAAGCACTGCATTTCAACCACAAAACAACCGTAAAGCAGCTCACACAGTACAGTCTTTGTAGCATGGCGTGATCTGATGCCGCTATATGTCATGATTATTTAAAAATATGTGTATGGGAGCCCCCTACCCTGCGGTCGATCACTACCAAATTTTAATAGAAAGTGTTGTCATCGGAAATACACGTATGTGCATAGTTTCAATAATTGATCGAAAGATTCCACGATAAACAGACAAACAGTCAGGCAAACACACGAGCACACAAAGAGAATTTAAAAAAAAAATACAAATCCACACTGTTGATCGTAACAATTCAATTTTTGTTAGGCTGCTTCACTGATGTAAGCATATTTTGGCCAACAAAAACCACTTCTTGGAGGGCTTAAAATTGCGTTTCATTTTTAATATACCCACAAGTACTTAATTGTACTTTGCAATGTATGTTTATCTGATTATATAAATTTCAAGCTATGTTTCTATAGTCTTCTAGGTGGCTGAGGTTGTCGAAGGGTGGACGGTGGATGGTGGGTGGTCAATAGTTTTTAGGGTCACTGGGCGGGTGGGGTCAGTGAACGTGTGGTCAGTGCACGGGTAGTCAGGTGGGTGGTGTTCAGTGGAATGGGGCAGCGGGGAAACACTGGGTATTTCCGCTAGTTGTCAATAATAATTTCGAATTCGGTGTTATGTTCTTCTTCCTAAATTTATAAAAATAAACCAAAAACTGGAAAGACAATTCTTAATACTCTTAGTTTTTATCAGAACTCATCTTAGCATAGATTCCATTCAGACCAATGTTTGTCATAGACATTTTGTCATTGCAATGTTATAAATCTGATACGAAAGAATGGACTTACAATTGTAAGGTGTATCCAAAAGTCTTTATTAAAGATATTATGAAGAACCTACCTCCAATTTTTACCTAAACGGTATTAGAAGTAGACCCCGAACTTTTCTTTCAAATTTTTAACTTAGAATTCACAACATTTCTTCATTCGTTTTGGGCATATCCAAGTTTAAAATCTGTGCAACGCATGGTTCTTTGCTTGAATATAATTATTTTTGTTCTTCTCCCAATCCGGATTTCTTTACAATAATTGGTTTGCTGTTGTCCGTCATACCGCTATTGCTTCCGGCTGTGATGTAAAGTTGAGTTTTGATTGTTTAACTATTAGTCAGTATTCAAGACACCTCATGATCATCATCATTATAATTGGATCGAAAACCGGGGTCCTGTCCTAGTCTCCTGCAAAAAACCGCTCCACCGGTCCCGATTTCGAGTTTATAACCGGCCTATAATCTAGGCTTCCTGGTCTACGCCATCCTTCTAGCGGAGGCTTGACCGGCCTTGCTGTTGTGTCACATAACTCCTACCGCAAAGAACTTTCCGAACAGGATCGTCTTCGCTCATACGTGCTTCATTACTGCTACAACATTACACACTTCTCTGCATTATTTGATTGCTTCTACTTAAGAGATTCGAAGCTCTGCAGTTTCGCAGGGAGTCAATACTGCTCATTGGTTGTCTTAATATGATGCCCTCCTTTCTTCCTTCCTCATGCATTAAATGAGGAGGCGCAAACATTTCGCCACCTGATTTCCTTTATGATTTCTAATGTCATTAAATTTCAGTAAAAATGCTTATATTATTTAGAGGTTGATGTTGTAATGTAACGCCAGCCTAGTTTTCAGGAACGGGCACATAACTAATCTACCGGTGCTTTATTTTAAGAAAGGGAGATAACAAAAGGTAACGGATAGACACCGAGAATAGGCGCTGACTAGGAGTTGAGTTTAGTTGAGTTGAGTTTAAATAAATATTTAGTTTCTTAATTCAGCTTAATAAAAATATTGTTATAAAGGATATACTCGTATGTCACTGGATAGATTCCATCACTTATAAGTCTACGTCTGTTATTCTTGGAACAATAACGTTTATTCGTAATTTGTAATTTACATACTTTACCTTACTTTACATACAATTTACATACAGGTGGTTGACATGCGATGGGGTGTTCGAGATGAGGCTACCGATGATCACATGACCACGGAACTGTGTATGCGTGAAATAGCCAATTGCCAACGGCTGTCGATGGGTCCAAATTTTATTGTCTTTCTTGGACAAAAGTATGGCTATCGCCCAATTCCGACATACATCATGTCATCGGAATTGCAATTGCTGCGCGATGAACTGACATCGATGGGGGTGGACGGAGCGCTTCTGGATTTGTGGTACAAAAAAGATAGTAACGCTGTGCCACCGATTTCGGTGTTGCAGCCTATTTCATCGATTCTTATAAATTTCAATAACAAGGTGAAAAACCATTGGTACAATTGGTTCCCCAAGTATATACAATTAACTTTCCTCTAAAGCGTGTACCAAAACTTCAAGCCGAAGATCAAGCTGTGTGGTGGGATACGCTCAACAAAATGCAAAAACTCTTGAGAAAGGCTGCTCTATCGCTGTACACGAACGGCAAGATTGACAAGGAGATTTTGCATAATTATTTTATGTCTGGTAAGTGGGCCTGAGCACATACATTATTCAAGGCCAGCTTCCAAACTTTCTCGCTCTTATAACACCAAAAGTCACCGAGCGTGAAGTCATTAATGGCATCCTGAATGTGAAAAACACCAAAAATCATTGCCTTGCCTATGTGCGTTACATCAACAACATTAACCTGCAAAACCTCAAGAAGGCTTCTCTCTTTGTGGACATCATCAATCGAAGTTTGGACACAGAGTCATCCAAACTATTAGGAGACTTACGTGATGTACGTCTACCAAACAAGATTGAGTTGAGCAATTCACAAAAGTTAGTGCCAGCCAAGAATCAGCCTTCTTTTTAATGATGGATGGTGAGTAAAACAGTTTGACTAAAAATGTTTCCGTTTCCTTCACAATAGATACACCGTCGAGTGGATTGGCCGTGAAGGCCTCGACATTGAAACGCACGAGGAATACCTGAATCATTTCATCGCCCACTTCTACAAGAATATCGTGAAACTCGTCGACCGGGCGATGCGCAAGGAAGACTCCAGTGCACAGGGACAGATAGTAACTGAAATCCTTCAGCATTTGCACGCTTGCAATAATTCGGTCAAAGTATTCTATGGTCGTGAGGAAAATCTCGAACATATCAAGCGCTATATGCTGGGGGATTCAGATAAGCCACTTGTCCTTTATGGCGAAGGAGGATGCGGCAAAACGTCGCTGCTGGCCAAGAGCGCCTCGTTAGTCGCCTGTGAGTGGTTTGCCGGCCAGAAACCGTTGAACATTATCCGATTCTTGGGAACGACACCCGATTCGAGCGCCCTAACACCGACATTAATTTCAATTTGTCAACAGGTAAGATATTTTGGGCCGATCTGATAAGATGAAGAAGATGATTTTTTTTTTATTAAATTATCTATCTTTATAATACTTATGTTAATTAAATTAATTTTAAAAATTCCATATATAGATATCATACAATTACATGCTACCATTTGAAAATATTCCCGACGATCTTGTACCTTTAACGGCACACTTTAAGCAATTGCTAACTTATGCTAGCTCGAATCAACCGCTTACCCTGTATCTTGATTCTGTCGATCAGTTGACGGGTACACAGGATGCGAATAAAGTTTCGTGGATACCAACGCGACTACCACCGCATTGTAAGGTGAGTTCGTTTGTGGTTTGACTTGGGCGGGCCAAAAAAAATCTGATAGGATTGCATGCATGCGCTTTAAAAGTTGTTACTTGATTCTTATGCGATTATTTCAAAATCGGTCTCTCACTAGGGCTGGAAACCGGCTTTTCAAAGCTACAACCAAAACCTAACCCAAAAAATCCAAAAGCCCGAAAAATGTATCAGACAAAGAACCCAAAAAGTTGAAGCAAAAATGTTCCATCAAAATAAAAACTAAAAGATGCTAGTAAGAAAAACCTAAATTAAAAATTATCAGTAAGAAAATCGGAAAATCAAACCAAAAATTATCAGTCCGAAAAACCGAAACCAAGCCAACCGAAATTTGTATTTTTATGGTCTCCTTTAGGTCAATTTTACTCTTCAAAATTCTGTTTTCTTTTCCAAAAATTCAATCTTCCATATTTCCAAACCAATCGGACAAATGTATAAGTTTCCAAATTGCTTGGCCTGTGTCTGCTAAATTCGGAATTGGATTAAAAACTAGGAGGAGCTGTCAACCGAGCGTCAAGCGTCCTAAGTTGCTACCCCCCATTGCTGCGCTTTTGCCAAGATTTCTGTATTTGAATTTGATTTGCAACGAAAGCTGTGGTTCACCTTTCCAGATAATCATCTCGTGTGCCAATGAAGAATCCAATCCAACAGTGTCGCAGGAATATCATGTGCTCGTTAAAATGATCGACATCGAAGATCATTTCATTGAGGTCACTGCTTTGGGCGAAGAGCTGGCTATGAACGTAATTCGAATGTGGATGAAAACGGCTTGTCGCGATCTCAATAATTATCAGTGGCGTCTGGTGGCCAACGCCATAAGTAAATGTTCGCTGCCGATTTTTGTGAAATTAGTTTTCGCAGAGATTTGCCGATGGCGTAGTTACACCCGGCCACAGGAGACCCATCTCGCATCGACAGTGATGGACTCGATTATGATGTTGTTCGAGCGTATTGAGAAACAGCACGGACGTATTTTGGTCTTTCATGCGCTGGCTTATATAACTGCGGCCAAGTCCGGTCTGTCCGAGAGTGAATTGGAGGATTTAATTTCATTGGACGATAAGGTATTGGACGATGTGTATCAGTATCATTTGCCGCCTGTAAGGCGAATTCCGCCGCTGCTGTGGACTCGAATTCGAAATGATTTGCCCAACTACTTGAGCGAACGCGAGGCTGATGGGGTCAACGTTATGAATTGGTATCACAGGCAATTCCGTGATACCGCAAAGGAGCGCTACTTTAAGAACATGAACATGGCCATGTATTTCCACTCGATGATTGCTGATTATTACCTGGGCATTTGGGGTGGTGGCGTTCCAAAGCCGTTTAAATTTACCGAGATTCAGAGGCACAGGTAGGGATTAAAAAAACTGATTATCAATTAGCCAGCCCTTTCCATTTTTAGATTCAATCTCACCGACAAGGAAGGTTCTGCTGATCGTAAGGTTCCCATACAGCCACTTATGTTTAGCAGCAAAGATGGCAGCGTCACAAGATACAACCTGCGGAAGGTGCGGTGAAAAAGAGAGAAGGCCTATTCTTTGGTATTGCATTTCTTTCTTTTCTCTTTTCTCTTTTGTTAGTTTGGCGAGTTGCCGTACCACTTTGTGCGTTCGCGACGCTTCAAAGACCTGTTCGCCCATGTGCTTTTCAATTACGATTGGCTGCATGCAAAGCTGTCCAGTTGTCCGCTGCAGGCAGTGCTGGCCGACTTTGAAGATGCCTCTTCCAATACCGAAGACAAGGAGGCAAAGCGAGAACTTATGTTGGTATCGGATGCACTTCGATTGGGTGGTGCCATTTTGGCTGTCTACCCAAATATGTTGGCTCCACAGCTGGTTGGACGTTTGTTACCCGAAATTGGCGGAAATGCGAACATCAAAATGTTACTACGCGCCTGTGATCGATGTGGCCCCAAGGATTGCTCTTTAATTCCGGTGAATCATTGCCTGCACACTCCGGGTGGACCACTGAAGGTGGGTGATTGAGAGAGAGAGAGAGAGAGCGACAGAAAGACAAAGTCAGGGAACCAACATTTTCATTGTTTTGTTCGTTCTTTATTACTGAATCCATGCAGTACTCCCTGGAGGGTCATCAGTTTGCAGTGTTTGCCTTCTGTTTGACCAGCGATTTGCGGTACATGGTTTCTATTTCGACGCACTTTATAACCTTCGACTTGTCCACCTCCGACCTGACACGAGATGTCAATCCAGGGATAGATGGCATCATGCAACAATTGGTCTTGAGTCCCGACAACAAATGGGCTGCAGCTTACTCAAATAATAACCAAACGGTCCTGCTGAATACCCTGTCGAGTGAGTTTGTGGTCATAGATTGTCCTTTCGAGGATGCCGACAGCCAGGTAACAGGATTGTATTTGTTGAATCAGAGGTGAGTTCTAGAAGGTGCTAACACCTCTACAAGCAGAATCTCTACTGCCTACTACTTGCAGTTTATTTGTCAACACTAAGCTTAAGTGGGCCCGATTTGATATGCGCGGTAATCTCATCGAAATGACACTGGCACCAGGAAACACTGATAGTTGGGAGATTTTAAGTAAGTCCTTTGGAATTCAGAAAGAAAGTTGGGTCAACTCTTTTCTATACTACAGCCATGGAATTTTCGACACCAGGCGAATACGACATAATCTACTGGGCAGGAACCATCAACGAAACTCGTTTAAGGTTAGACTCTATTCGAGGAGAAGCGAAATCGGAGCCTTTGCACTTTTTCAATGCTATGGCCATAAATAAGCCCCGGAATCAAGTTTACATCTGTGCTAGAGAAGAAAATTACCAGGTAAGTTTGAAGCGTGCTGGCGAATCTCTTGATTTACTGAAATACCAGAATTTAAATTTCGTAAGAGCGCAGGAAATACTTATACACTCCGCGAAATTAAATTGAGGACAAGCACATTTTTGTGTACATACCGAGTATTTTAGTTTTTTTTTGTGATTTTATCTTCGAAATCTTCGACAAAATCGGTTGGACGTGGCTACTGCAAATTCTTTATAAATTGAAAATTGGGTTTTTTGACTTTTTTTAAGTAAAACTTTTTACGGAGGGGGCTACAATTTTCTATTGTTTTGGGATCTCTTGGTCTTGGTCTGCGTATATTTGGGGTCTTCTGATGATCTTTTGGAAGTCATTTGAGGGTCTCTTTGAGAGTCTTTTGGGGATTTTTGAGTGGACTTTTTGGGGTATTTTGGGGGTCTTTTAAGGCTCGTTGTTTTGTGGCAGTTTTTGGGGTCTTTTGGGGATCTTGTGGGTGTCTTTTGAAGGTTTTGGGGTGTCTTAACAGTTATTTGTGGGTCTTTTAATGGTCTTTCGAAATTTTTTTTGCGTTTCTTTCGGCGTATTTGAGAAACTTTTGTGGGGTCTTTTGTAGAGTCTTCTGGGGGTCTTTTGATGATCTTTTGGAAGTCATTGGAGAGGATTTTTGTGGTCTTAGGTTTGGATTTTAGTCTAAGAAACGACCATTCCAATCCATCCCAACATCTTTCGGAATTTCTGCATTTTTCAGGCAAATCTAATCTTGACAGGGTTGTGTTTCTTCCAATGATTAAACATTAATTTTGGAATTCATTCTTGTCCAAATTTTACATACATACACTTGCAATTATAGAGAAAACTGGCCCACGTCACTTGTTTTTCGGACCTCAAATCGTGTTTGTAATAAGTTTTTCATAAAGAGCCCCCATTTTGATTTTTAAATAAAACCGTTTTTGTTGGTATCAAATAAATGTTATTTCGGGTTTAAAGTACCATCGAAGCCATTAATAATGGAATGGAACATCATTCAAATATCCTTAACGGAAAAGCCTGCACGAGTGACAAGCCGGCAATTTCACTACTATATCGGTCCTGAGGTCGTCTTAAGTCTCTGGCTTATTGGTATATACCGCATATCCCCAACTTTTAGAGGCGTCAAATCACACGAACGAGGCGGCCAATTTATGAAGTTTACCCTTTCCCAAAAAAGTCAGTAGAAATGGTCTAATAGCGATCACCAGAATCATTGAAAAAGAAGTATGGACACCCCGTCAGCATGAAATCCGCACTAAACATTAAATGTTTGTCGGTGTAATTGTATATCGTGGGCGCCGTGGCGTGGCGTCGTAGTTAGAATTCCAGAAATACCAATAGTACTTTTTACGGTCCCACTTCTAAGGTCTGACAAACGTCCGAGAGTAAAACCTTCTTGTCACGGAAAGCTTTTCGATTCCCCTTACGGATTGTAGGTAACTTCAAAAAAATATAGCACGCACAACACGAATTGTCGCGGGATGCTAAGCATTGAACCTCAACGGTCTATCGCGCCAATTATTATTATTTTTATTATGTCTTCGGGTTCTGATTTGCCCAAATGCAACAATTTTGTTCATTACCAAATATGATAACCTAACGAACATCCAAAAATACTCTAAGACAAGTTTGTTCGTACATTTCCAGGTCAGTCGGTATGATTTTGAAAAAGATCCCGAAACCGGTGCCATTACGTGGATATTTAAGGAGCATCTACCGCGTTTTGAAAATGACGATAAAGAAATGTTGCTCCAGTTGCGTCTCGATCAACACGATCGTATGCTTCTTGGAACTGCCGGCAAAGGTTTTGTTATTTGGGATTTTGGAATGGATGATCATCGGATCAGCGATCAGGCAATGTATTTCGCTTTGCCTCATGGAGTGCGTAACATCACAACCAAAATGATGCATTCCAATTCGATCATGGTCAGTTCTAAGATGAACTATGCAGTTGCGGGGGTTCGAAAAAACCTCTACGTTTGGTGTCTGGAGTCCAGGCAATTGGCCAAGGTGCTTGATGCTCATTTCGGTCGGATCATTCAATTGGAGGCGCTGACCATTGGCAATTGGAATAGTGTGATCACATCGTCAATTGATAGATCGGTGAAAGTTTGGAACATCAATAATATCTTCGAGAAAGTTCACGTAATCGATCGGCATGAGCTTCAGATCGATAATATTAGGTTCATATAATATAGGAGTAAAAAAGCTGTCCAATATCTAATCATATTGTATTGTGTTATAACCGTAGCTTATCACTGGTCGATTTGGCTGTAACGGTAACGCGCAGCTGTGTTGGCGTCTGGGAGACAAGATCGGGTCGATTGCTCGCGAAATTGGCGGATAGCCCGTTGGGTGCTATTGTTACACATGCTGAGATTACTCCGGACGGACGTTACATTATCTCATCGGAAACTGGCAAGATTCTTATATGGAATCGGGTTTCAGAGCAAGTGATCTTTCGTGATGATCAACCAGGAATTCAGCAGATCACTTTAGTAGATGATGGCTTGAAAGTGATGTCCGTCTCATGTCCTAATCTAAGCCAGAAGGATGCCAGTGGTGCGGATGAAAGCAATCGTTTGACAGCAATTACAACAATGCGATCGGTTCCTGGTATGTCAAGGTCTTGTTAGATCAATCGATCGATCCATCGTTTTAATAATGTTATTGTTACTAATGAACTTGGTGCTTATTACATAAACTCTCCGCAAGGCACCTTTTCATAACATTTTTTCTTTTCTTTTGCATTCACACGTCTGGACACCAGAGGGAGACATTCATTTCCGTTTTGAGTTTCCCGTACGAATGATCCCTGGGTTGGCGTTCAGGCAATCGGTGTTCTCAGCAGATGGAGCATTTATAATCGTCTGCACTGTGGATAAGGCTAACAGAGACTGCATAGCTGTGTACAATGCCAACAATGGCAACCACGTTTCAAAAGTTTTGCTAAAAGGATGTTCAATTAAGGTTAGTTCCTCCTGTTGAATATTTAGGGGAAAAAAAGAAAAAACTTAAAACTGCCCACAGGAAGTTATATCGCTTGTTCCAATGCCACACAAGGTTCACCAGGTAGCTGTTATAAGCAGTGAAAAGGGTAGCATCGTCGACATTAAGAACAAAAAGCACATTCGTTCGATTCCCAAGTGGGGTGGGCATATTACCCGTGATGGCAAGACCGGATTGTACGCGCCAACCAGGTTGGAAAAGGAATAAATAATTATTTAAAAAAGTCACACTGAATTATCTTACCGACAGGGGTGGCTTAGAACTTCTTGAGCTGCGCAAGGGCACTACCGTCAAGACATTTATACCCAAGATCGCCGAGGGTGTCTTCTCGGTTATTTGCCTTTTCACCGAGAACGACGAATACGTTTGCTACTATCACAGTGGCCGCAAGACAATTCGAGTTTTTCGCACATCTGATACTGAAATGATCGCCAACTATCGCCTACAAGCCGAATTGACGGCGATCAGAAGCAGCAAAGATGGCCGCTGTATTGTCCTGGGAACTGTTGATGGGTGCATGTCGGTTTTGGCAATTGTCGACCCACAGAAGCACGAAATGATCGAGTATTTGAATGCATTACCGTCGCGTGATGAAAACTGGAAGAAAAAGCTGGCCAAGATGAAGGCAAGGGTTAGCTTTAAAGCGGTCATTCGAGTTGCTACCATATCATCGAGATTCGAAGAGCATAGGTCGCGCAAATGCAAAGGTGATGGGGACGATATCAATGCTGATGTTGACGGACAAGAGGATCAGGAACTGAAAGGTTCTAAGATGGTATCATCCGCAGCCGAACCTTAGTGATCTGAACATTGCAGTCTCTCAACATTGTTTCTTGTTTATTATCTAAAGTTTTATCGTTATAGTGTACAGGTAAATAAATATTGTAAAATCGATTCCACCAATTACTGTTGGAAAAATGACAAACAATTAGAATTTTTACTTTTCCTTGGGAAAGCGGAAAGGTATCATGTTTTGTGATTCTTAATTCACGATATCGTGTAAAAATTGTCTCGCGGCGGAAATCATGATAGGTATAGTAGTTATGTTTCATCTGCCTTCGAGGATCCGCCGAAACATTCCGTCTCGTTTCCCTTAGACTCTATAACTATCTTGTTGACAGCACTCTTTTCCATCGAGTCCGAGAAGTTTTCCTCGTCAGACTCCAAGCTCCATCCGTATGTGAGGTATCGCTGGATCGACTTTCGGCATCTAAGGCAAGCTCGAGTTTTTCAAGGCAAGCACGGCCCCCGTTATCGGATTGGCCCGCTTCTTTGCCTTTATTAACTTCGTCTGCCTTATAGACCTTGAGGATTATCGACCCGAAACCGAAGTTAAGTCATCCTTAGGCACTGCAAGAGGAGCCTGTTATTCCTTATTGATCACCATAGTTAACAATATAGTTACCCTAAGCATCCTCTTGTTTCACAATCTTCCAACTCGTCGGAAAATTGGGGTTGCTGGCTTGGATAATCTCCACTTTGACGGTGGTGGGTTTGGTAGAAAGCAAGACGCTCGCTCTTGGCCTGCTAGCAATTTCTTCCCTGCTTGCAGCCGCAAGCTTTGGCCACACTTCCCCCACTACGGCTATCGCTTTTTTACCGAGATCAACCAATCTCAAGTGGGAGCACGCCGTCAACGTAGCGCGTTCCTGATGACAACCTGCATCTCTGCAGGGGGTATATCCTGGATTATCTCTCAGAACCTTCAGGAAAATGGCGTTTAGTGCGTTATACACTTAAATTCCACTTTCTCGAAGTGATATTTCCATCCTCATGGCTAATGTCAGTCACTGCTAGCATCAAGACGTCACTAAACGATTTCGTTTTGTGTGTCTTAAGAGCCATTGGTGGAGTCTCCGCTTGTACTTTAGCCCGTTTAACTGCTCCACAAGGATACCAGGTCACCTTTCGAGGACTCTGAACGCCGAAAGACGATCCCGGTATCGTTTCTTTGGCGGCGGTATTTGCCTGACCCTTTATCGGCTTCACTTTTTTTTATTGGTAGAGCCGCTTGCCACCACGCTTGTTTCCAAACTTCGGTGAGCGCTGGTCTCGTTTTGTTTCGGCATTTGATTAGTGCTGTTCTCGGTTTTAAAAATATTTTTTTTATATTGCTGCATTTTTGAACCCACGAGTAGCAGAGAAGCGGTGGTCCGAAAGCGCAGAGATCCATGTACGAAAGTAAGGCTAGATATATCTAGAGGTCGCCAAGTTTCTAGATAGCTCCGCAAGTGACTTAGCTATTAATGAGCCACCAGCCTGGCCAATCCTCGGATCGGTTCGCATGACACCTTGATCTGGACCATTTTTGTCATTAATCGTGACCCGCCGCGCACCTAGGTTGATTAGGACCACAATCTTTGACCACAGCAAGAGGTGAGTCTAGAGGAAACACAATCCTGTCGCGTCAAAGGTGAACCTGAAGGCGACAGCAGTTGCGAAGCTAGAATTTTATAATTTAATTAATTAATTTTTTAAACATAATTTTAATTTAACAATAGTTGTTTCGAAGAAGACTTTAAAACCAGCAGCCAAGTTTCTCGCTATCCCTATATTAAAATATGCACCTGTCATGATGTTGATGATGTCCTTTTTCGTATTTTGACCAGACCTTCGCTGTAAGTATGGCGAAGATCAAGACGCCGAAATGTTAACATATCTTATTGAAACCAATCAAATGAAAACCAAAGACAAATATTGCAATTTTCTTCTTTGAATTTATTTTTTGCAAAATGAATTTAAACGTAACGTAACGTAAAGTAAATCTCTTTTTAGTAATGATTCTCGTCAGTAGATATAATTTGTGATTACTGTAATAATTTAGAAGCTCTTAAAACAATAACTGATGTACAAATTAGAAATGTTTTATCCGCTTAACACTAACATTAATTATTATGCATATATAAAAAAAAACTGAATACAAAAATGAACAGCGCAATGGACACGCAAAGAGAATAAAACAAAAGAGAGCGCAAATCGAGAAAAACTTAAAAAAAACACACAATTTAATTCTAATACTTGTATTTAGAACGTTTATGATGAAATGTTTTATAATTTAAAATGATAGTGAATGGGGGACGAGGTTTTGGTTTTAATTATTATTTGTTTGAGTTTCTTTTTTATCGTTATGCATAAAATACAACTACAAAAAAAAACGTAACTTATGAGAAAAAGAACTCAAGAAATGATTTATTTATATCTGCGAATAAAAGACGATTGAAAATCAATTGGAATTTGTTTTCGGTTTTAAATATTTATAATATTATTGTGAAGTTACCTTTAAAACGGGTTAGTAATAATGATAATAATGATTATAATAATAACAACAACAGTTTCGTTTGACATAATGTGAATTAAAGAAAACAATGTTCTCGATATTACAGTTACACGATACAAAGTAAACAATAAATTAACATTTTATTAATGAATTTAATTAAATAATTGATTGATTTTGCATTTTGACGAGATTCTTAAATCTTGTCGTTGTTAATTAGTTTCGACAACAGAAGACGCACAAAACTGTCGAAACAACAAGCTACATTACTACCACAAACAAGGAACCAAAATTTACACTCGAACGCGAGCGCTTTAATATTTCACTCTTTACATAAATAAATCTCTACATATGAGGAGGCGTGGACGTTTGCTGTTGTCGTTTTAGGAAACCAAATTCAAAAACTATACACAACGTTAATAAGAGAGTAAAAACTGAGTTAGAAAGAAATGCAAGTAGAAACTGTGAAAGTAGTTACCTAACAAATGCAAAATGCAAAAGCTTTTCTATAAAGCGTTTCTTTGTTATCATCATTTTCTTTTTCTTTTGCTTTTCTGCTTCTAAAAATGTTTCTTTTTTTTCTTTACTAATATTACTGTTGTGTTTTGTTTTCCTTTGCATTTGTTCTGAATATCTTTCGTTTCGTTTCGCTGCCTGTTTACTTGCGATTCCTTTTTATCTTCTTGTAATTGTTGTTAGTTTTTAATTTAATAGTTTTCCCATTTGCTGGTTGTTGTTATTTCCAAGTTAATACTAATGTAGTAAATATATATATATTTATAGTTTTCATTAATTAGAATAAATATCAGTAGGGTAGTGTGTGTTGAGAGATTTGATGTTATGTTGTTTCTCTTGCTTCAAATCGTTTCTTCTCTTCTTCCTGTTCCAAAATGTATTTTCTGTGTTTTGACGGGAGGAAATCAATTATTTCAATTCTTTGCTTTAAGTGCGCTAAGTAGTATTGATGTGTGATCTCCGACTTAGCTGTGACTTTGCTGCTTTATTTGCGCCAACTTTGCCTGTATATGCTGCAGACGATTGGGTGACAGCTCGGGTTTCTGTGGAGAAGAAAAAGGAAAAAGAATGAATGTTTTAAGCAACAGTGTTATTGCAGTTTTGCGTAATTTTTAGATCTATAGATCTAAGAAGCGTATTCACGTCCAACAATGGTAAAACGAATATCATATCATAATCATCTTCCACTTTATAACATCCATCCAAAATTTGATGCAAGAAATGATTCGAAATTAATCCCATATCCTGCAAATCCTACTATCCAATAAATGAACGAACTCAATATTTCCTTACTTTCCACTTTCCACTTCCTACTTAGGAACGAAATAGATATCGCATTAATATCAGAAACACATCTGACTGATTAGCAAAACTTTAAAATAAAAGGATACGAGTTTTACGGCACCAATCACCCATACGACAAATCACACGGTGGCTCTGGAATTCTTATCAAATCCGCCTTAGCCACCACACCCTACAGAAAAACCAAGAAGAACACCTTTTCAATTTGTCTAACTGAGTGGACCGAAGACATAACAATATCAGCCATTTACTATCACCCTAGATTCAACATTACGACCCAACAATTCCTCAACTTCTTCAGCTGGCGACTATAATGCTAAGCACACCAATTGGGGTTCTACGCTAAGAACTTTGGTACGCGCTCATTCAAAATAATCTTGGCTTTGTCACTGCGGGTCAACCCACCTACTGGCCTACAGATCGACGAAAAATCCCAGACCTAATAGACTTCGTCATCACAAAAAATATTAATAGGCACAGCCTAAAACACGAAAATTCGACCTCTCATCTGACCACCAACCCGTGGTATAAAAAGGAAAAACTTTTGCAGAGCATCTATGCAAAGTTTTTACTCCGAATCTATCGCAGTCCTACGAATGCTTGCAGCAAATAATTTGCAGTAAGACTCTCAATAATGTAGTTTTTGAGAAGCAGGACGTGTCCCATGCTATAAAGAATGGAATAAATCCCAAGAAGGCACCACCAGGTTACGACCTAATTACAGGAAAAATGTTAATTGAACTACTAGATGTAGCAATTGAACACCTAACTTGCGCTTTCAGCAGAGTTTTAAGCCAAGGCCTCTCTCTACCCCCAACCATGGAAGACGTCGAAGATAATCAACAATCGTGATCCCGAAGGTCGGCAAGGACCCTACTCTTGTATCGTCTTATCGATCAATTACTACTATCAAAGTCTTCGAGTAACTACTACTCGGGAAAATAACTCCGTTCTTGGAAAAGAAAGGAATAATACCTACAAAACAGTTCGGATTCAGAGCTAAACATGGCACGATCGAAGAGCCTAGAGTGGTCAAAATACCACTGCATAAGAGCGGATGTCCCCCAAGAAAGTGTCCTTGGCCGATGGACAACAACTTGACCATCTCTAACTTTGCGAACGACAACGCGATACTAAGAACCCACAGCGACCCAAAAACAGCTTCTCATAACCTAAAAAACTACTTAAAGCTACACGAACTGTGGTTAACCACATAGAGAATTAATTCCTCCAAGTAAAGATGTGAAGTACCTCGGTATCCACTTTGACAGACGGCTTACCTGAAGAAAACACATTGACGTGTCAAAATCAAATTTTACAATCAGCACTAGATGCTCAACAAACACTCTACCATAAGTTTAGATACCAAAATCCTTCTCTATAAAGCAATCATATGGCATACAGTTCTAGGTCTCAGCAAGCACTTCCAATATAGAACTCTTGCAACTGTTGCAGTACAGATTTTTAAGAACAATCACAGGTGCCCCATTGTACTTTAGAAACTCCTGCTGCATGTAGACCTGCGTATTCCGATTATCACAGAAGAAATCAGCATTCAAAAACTGAAGTATACCTTAAAACTTAACAACATCAGAATATGCCGCACAGACTGAAGAGATTTAAAAGCATAATTGTAAACAGTCACAATGTTTTGTTCCAACTAAACTATATTGTACTTAATTAGTCCTAAGATTCTATTACATATTGTTAGTTCCTTAACTGGAAGATTTAATATCTAAATAAATAACACACAAAAAAAATAATCATCGCATTCGGGATAGCATGTGGAAAATTTTAGATTCCGATTCAAACAGTCGAAGCTTTTGGTCGTTTGCTTCCCTGGTTAAAAGAAACTTTGCAGACAAGACTTCTTCTGTTCCTTCTATATTCCATAATGTCATCATACAGCGAAACAGCTTAGCAAATTGTTTCATCTCTCTATGAAGACTGGTGTTTTTCCGTCAGTTTGGAAATAGCTAATATTTAACCCGTTCCGAAAAAGGTGATAAATCTGCACAAACTAACTACCGCCCTATTGCTTTGTGGTCAGTTCTTTCGAAGGTAATGTAATCTATCGTTAATTTCAGACTCATGATCTATCTGGATATTAATGCTCTTTTATCCTAAGTGCAGTATGAATTTCGCAAAAATCGCTTTCAGGTAAGCTCATGACGTGCATGACTCATTGTTGGGAGCGAAGCATTGAAAACCTAGGTGAATCAAGCGTTGTTTCCTTGGATATTTCAAAGACTTTTGATAGATTATGGCATGCTTGTCTTAATTATAAGATTCGTGCGCTCAACTTACACTCCTTCCTCTCTTATTGCATGGATTGAAGATTATTTATGGAACCGTAAAATAAAAGTTGTATTGAACGGTATATCTTCAGCTTCACATGGTTTTAATGCGGGCGTGCCACAAGGGTCATCCAAGTGGCCTACGCTCTTCTTGATATATGTCAATGACCTGTTGTCTTCTACAACCTGGGATATCCATTAATTTGCTGATGATACAACGTTATCGGCTTCCATTGAGTTTGTTAGTCAAAAAAATTGCAATTCTCGCTTGATTGATTCGCTTGAATTAATGAACACGACAATTCTGTCTAACATTCAAGTCATTCTTGGTAGGGGCAGATCTAATAGGATTGAATTTAACTCAAACAAATTCCAGGCTTGTCTTTTTTCTCACAAGACAGTTACAAGACATTATGTGCCGCCAGTAATTGATGAAGATGTTTGATAGTTTCAAATGAACTTTCCTGGAAAGAACATATTTTTGGAATTTCAAAAGGAGCGAGCCAATGTTTGGGCTTCATAAGACGTTGTAACTTCTACTTCACCCCCTCTGAAGTATTAAGATTATATAAAACGTAGGTTGGACCAATTTTAGAATTTAATTCATATGTGTGGGGTGGGGGGCTGCAAGAAGGAATTTGCATTATCTTGATGGAATTCAGAATAGAGCTATCTGTTTGATAAACGATGTAAACATTACTTCATCTCTTGATTCTTTGGACCATAGACGAAATGTAAGAGGTTTAACTGTTTTCTACAAATTTTACAACGGTAGATATTCTTCAAGAACCCGTTCTCTTGTTCGAGGTCCTTTTGTCAGCCACTTTAACACTCGTTTCAGGTCTAATCAATATAGATTTTACTTAAAACCGGTTTCATCTAAAACACAACACTATAAATCCCCCTTTTATACGAGAGTGACTTCGATGTGGAATCATGTGGTCGACTCCTTGTTTCCCGAATCTTTTAATCTACAGGCCTCCCAAAGGCCGTCAACATAATATTTGTTGTTAAATTTGTAATATATTCTTGGTCAAGGCCTTTTTGTAGTTTCCCTAACTATGATCCATTGATTAAAGCATTTGGACTCGCGTCGTTTTAGTTTCGTGTTTTAATTTTAATTAAGTGCATAGCCATTCTTATTACCGTGACGCAAGTCATTTAGGGAGTTCTCCTTTGGCAATGAGGGTATGTATAAAAACAAAACAAAAAAACATCTAGTCTACTACTTACATCTTTGCGAATCAGGGAGACTTTCTGCGAATTCAATGAATTCAGGCTTAAATTCTCATCGGCCACTTTGTTATCCATCATGTGGCCCATCATGTCGGGATTTTTGTGCGGCGCTAAATTCGCTTTAGCTCTCAAATGGTTCAGGCGATCCATCCAGAATTCTGGGTCTGTCTTACCGGAACTACAGCCGACTCCAGCCCCACTGCCACTCCTACAGCTGGCAGCGGAACTCGACGATTGATGAAAATTCGAATCTGTTAAATAAGAACAACGTGAACGTGCTTCATGGATGATGGCCAGGAAAATGCAAGCAACAAACAACAACAAATGAAAAAAAGCAAATGTAATAGTTATGTGTGTTAATGTGTGCACGAAATGTGTATATGTTGTGTTAATAATCAAGCCACAAGCTTACCAAATTTGTTGTCACCATTTTGTGTTGCTGGCAAATGATCACCACGACTTCGTTCGATTTCCGCCAGGCCATCTTCAATGTATTTCTGAAAACCAGGACTAGCTCCTTTAAGGAAAGCGACCACATCGATGTCAGGATTTTTTATCTATAGTAAGGAAAGCGCAAAAGTACAAAGACGGTATTTTTGTTTAGTGCACAACTTAGGTAAATAAAAGCGTCAACGTTTTATGAAACACCTTAACTCACTTTAAATTCATAGAGCTTTTCCAGACCCTGTTGACTTGTTTCCTTGTCGGAAATCAATGTGAATATTTGTGACATCGCCTCGTGAGCATGATTAGAAATCCGTTTCGTTTGCATATCCTTGACGGATGACGATCGCTGTGGTGAGGCACCTGGCATGCTGCCATCTTTTTGCAAATTCTGTACATGTAGCGCAAAAAAATCATAAGTAATTAAATCTAGGCGGTAAAGATGGTGGCGGTCCATAATCTTCGCTACAAAATCTTTTTGGAGGGGAAAAATTGTAATACGAAAATATTGCATTGAAATTGAAAACATTTGCCAAAAATACCGAATTTTGAAAATGTTTGAAAGATGTAAGTTAGTGGAGAACATACTTAAGAGAAATTTAATATCTAAATTAAAACACTTTTTCTTCTTCTTGTTCTTATGGCGTTACATCCTTGGGCTTCTTGTGCTACATTTTGGACGATTATTTTTTGTATGTCTTCAGTTACACCATCTATCCATCTTATCCTTGGCCTGCCTCTTGTTCTCGTGTTTTCATGTTTGGCGTTGAAAGTTATTTTGTGTTTTCTGGAGTCATCCATTCTTACTCGTGTCCAAGTCATCTTATCCTTTCGGCGTTGGTGAACCTCACTATTTCTTCATCTCAGAGTATTGCTGATTTATTCGTTTGTACGCCGAACAACTATTCTAGTCTTGCACATCATATTTTTCTGATTATTTTCCTTTCGAATATTTTTTGATTTTTTTTGTCGGTTCTTATCAGTGGCCAAACTTCGCAGCGTATACGTTTTGTTTTGCAAAATAATAGGCGTTGCCTGCTCGTATTCCGTCTTAAATGCATTGATGTATACTATTGTATCCTTAATAGTATTCCAAGGTATTTAAAGCTTTCAACTCCTTCGAAGTTAAAGTCGGCGATGGTTATATTTTGGAGTCCTCTTACTCTGGAGCTCCTAGACATTCTCATATACTATTTTTTATTAGCTGAAATACCCAGCGTTGTCTAGCTGCCTCCATCAATTCCCCACCCACCCTTCCGCCAACTGACCACTAATACCCTTCAAGACCCAACAAGTTTTCCAAGCGAAACTTCGTGCCATTGAGGTCTGTACCAGGATAAACCTGAGTAAGGGTTTTACAGGCGCTACGATTTATATATTTTCAGATAGTCAGGCAGCACTGAAAGCGCTATCGTCCAGCATAATGGACTCCAGATCATATAAATGCTGATACGATGCACTGCAATCCCTGGCAGGGCTCAACAGGGTAAAACTCGGTTGGGTCCCCTGTCACCAGGGTGTTGCAGGCAACGAACATGCAAATGAACTAGCTAGGGCTGGTTCAGAATCTGCGTTCTTAGGACCGGAACCCTACTGTGGTATTAGCTGGGCTACCACAATATCCCAGTGTCTGGCCCACTGGGATAAGACAGCCAAAACGGTTAATCCTTTTTCGTTTCGTACTTCTTTAGTAATGTTCGTTCCGTACTGATCTTGCATTTTTGAGATTCTTTCCTTTTTCTTTTGTATAGTCCTGTAGCTAGTTTCATTTTATTTGTATATGATTCTAAATTTGCTCTTGTGTTCAGTTTAATTCTATCTTCGTTCTTTTTCTTTTATTGCTTTGTGACATTCAGTGTCAAACCAGTCTGCGTTTCTCTATAAGTACGGTAGAATCTCGAAAGATCCGGCTCGAAGGACCAAAATGTTAATATCAAATGTTAAATTATTCGAGGAATAGAAATAAATTTTGTACACATTTATAATATCAAATATTAACAAATTTTATTGAGCCGAATATTTTATGCAATACGCTTTAAAAAATGTAATTTGTGAATGCTTGCTCTTTTGTTTAAAATTTATTTTAATTCTTTCGCTTTTTCTTTCTTCTCCTTCCTTCTTTTCATCTCTCGTCTTTTCCTTTCTTTTCTTTTCCTCTCTCTTCTTTTCTTTTCTCTTTTTATTCTCTTCTGTAAAAGAGTACTCTTGTAGCGTTTAAGTAGATAATAAATACTTCATTATATTATCTTTCATGAAAATATTAGATCCAAATTTTGCGCAAAAGATGTTCTGTTTTTGTGATGAAAGATTTTGTAATTAAGATTTTAGAGAAAAAGAAAGATAGCGCATGCATGCCAGTGCACGGTAAATAAACGAAAACAGAAATTTACAAAAATATTGTTACGAAAATGTAAATAGATATCATTTATTGCACTGTACATACTCATACTCAACTTTTTATTGAATTGTATGTAGAAAGGTTTGTTGCCTCTTCGCCAGCCTTCTGGTATCGCTTCTTCCTCCCATACTTGTGCTATTATTTTAAGCGAAATATGAGCTGAAGTACTGTGAGTGTGTCTAACACTTATAAAGTTGTTAATTAAAGTTGTGATTTGTGACTTTAACAACTGGTATCGTGTTTTTATTTGCAAAAACCTTTACGAACTGTGGAAGGCCAATTTTGTAACAATATACAAAATCGCTATCGCATATCGCTAATGCCATATGCAAAATATTGTCAAGTTGAATGTTGAAAGGTTAAATAATGAAAAACAAAATATGACAAAGCTTAATATTGCAAAGCAAATGCTGCAAAAGTTGGTGAAGAAAACTATACACTCCAACGCTGTCAGTGTTTACTTCTCACACGCGGCGCATAAGAAAGTTTCGCTTTAAAAAAATGTAAATGTAAGATTCCTTATAGCAAGATTATGAACACAACCTGGTAAAGACGCATGCGTACAGCTTACCTTTAATATTCTTATCAGATAAGCATGTAATTCCGAGTGCGACGGAATCTTATTGAGATGCTGCAGGATGGCATTACCTTTGATTTTAGCCATATTATGGATGATAGTTTTGATCGTGCGCAAGGGTGTGTCCGATGGACGCTGCTGCCACCAATTGCTGGGCAGCGCCAGCATAAAGTCATGGACTTCATGCAACACTGCATCGTAGTCCAACTCATTGGAACGTTCTGGCATCATTTTTACATTACGCCAAATGCATTTCATAAGAAGATCTGTGAATTTAGGTAGCCCCGCACTTGGACAGGTCTCTTTAAGCAGTCGTATAAGGGCACTGAAAAGAGGGGCAGATTTTATTTGAATTGATTTTGAAAAAGGGTAATCCACTCATTTACTGAATGTAGTGAATGTAGAAAATAATCTTATTCAGAAGATTCAGGATAATACTTAATTTGTGTGTAAAATTCAAAAACTCCCTCACTTACCAGTTTAAATTCGTAAAATTTGTCTTGTCAAGAATCTTGAGGCAAATTCCGTTTATCACTTTTGTATATTGGCCATCGTCACCGGTGCTTAGCTTCTGATCTGCCATTAAACCCAAAAGGACTGACATGATATTCTTCAAGCAGGTAATACTTAAAGCTTTTCCCAATGCCTTCGAGTTGAAAAATGAATAGGTGATTGAGAGCAGAGGTTGATACATGATGATCGATTCCGAAATAGGCTGCTGAGACAGATTCTGTAAGCAGAGAGTGAGCGAGGTTTGAAAAAGTCCACCACCACATCTGTACCTTAAACTGAGCTAGCAGATTTTCGATGAAAATTTCCTCGTAATCCCTCAGCACAGCCTGCTTCTCCGGCGAATCAATAATGTCGGTGAGTTCATTCATTGCGGCGCGGGCTTTTAGCGTGTCTGGATTGGAGATGGACTTAATAATTCTTATCAAATTTGGATCAAGTTTGGGAAGAGCATCAGCGAGGCTATAATTTTAAAAGAAAGAAAGTAAATTGTAGATATTCTAGATATTTCCAAGAAAAACTTACTTTGGTGAAAAGTTTGCCGATCCACGCTGCGCAGTCATCGGCGCATTGTATAAAGTCGAATTAAATGGTTGTTGCTGCTGCTGCTGTTGTTGTTGTTGCGGACTCAGATTGTAACCTGCGTAGGGTGAAATACAGACTGCCGCCGCCGCCGACGCCGAGTGGGGTGGTGGAGGTGTTGTCTGCATATAGCGAGATTGAGATATCAACTGTTCGAACTTCTCTTGCGGATATCGGAAACCATCTCGCGTTGGTATTATTTTAAGCGGTTCATAAAGCGGGGATATATCAACACGCGGAGGATCAATCTGATTCACAAGGTCCACACGCACCCAGTCTTTTTCAATTTCCGCAATGACATTAGGATCGAGGCCGAAGGGTCCCGATGGTTTCAATGGTGCACTGATTTGCTGAACTGTTGGCAATTGATCGAAAGTTCTGCGGACAAATTAAGACAAAGACGAAAGTAAACAAATTGTTAACAATTATTGTTTCTGTAAACTAATAACAAGCCGACTTCATTATTAAGACTAGGAACAAACATTGAAGGGAAAAACAAGCAGAATTTTTTACACCCAATTTTGTTGTGCTGTCCTGGTCGGAATTTAACATTAGTTGTTCGATATACACCAGAGAAGGGGAACGACGTTCCTCAAACTTACATGAGAAGCTGTCGTCAGCAAAAGAGTGATTTGGATTAGAAGTAATGGAAAACAGATCGTTAATAAAAATGAGAAATAGTGTTGGGGACAAAACAGAGCCCTGGGGTATGTCAGTCTTTATGTTTTATAATTGAGACTTGAAACCACCCAAGACAACTTGAATTGTGCCGTCCAAAAGATAGCTTCTAATCTAAAAGCAGTTTTTCATAGACTCCATAAGCACGCTTTTTGGAGAAAAGAGCTTGATGCCAAACTGTCAAAAATAGCTTTGCTTTCACCAAATAATGGATGTAAGTGTTATGGGTCGCTACGAGGATGGAGACGACGGCTCGCCTTTTTGGGTATAGCCTGGACAAAGGTTAGTTTCCAACTTCTCGAAAAGAGTCCAGAAGAACAGGATACGATGGAAAACTTTACGCAATGCTTGGAAGAACAACTCTTCAAAACAAATGGGAAAACACCATCTGGCTCAGTTTTGAGATCGTAAATGTACGAGTACGAATGAAGATCTGTCACATGCGCCAACAATGCACTATCTTGAAGCGTGGAGGAGCGCAGCAAACAGATTGGACTTGTGCTTAGAGCTAAAAACTGGAATGTCATTATAAATGAGCGTTGGAACCATACCATACCGGTCATGCCATTCATGTGATGTTTGTGATCGCATCATTTATAATATAATATAATAATAATATTTGGTGCGACAGACCGTTGATGAGATGAACTTGCACAGCTCCTAGAGAAGGAAAAATCTATCGAAAGCGACAACATATAACAAAAAATAACAAAAAAAGAAAGCATGCAAAAAATTGGGAAAATCAAAAACACAACGCAAGTTTTTATGTAAAACTGAGTGTATTTTTGTGTAAGAACAGCAATAGCAATAGCAACAGCAACAGAAGCAACTACAGCAATTACATAAACGGTATGGTATGCATTTAACAAAATAAATATCTACATAAAGCATAACATATTTTACCACTTAATACAGAATACACAATAAATCAGACAATAACTGAATGAGAATAATTTCTATCACACCGCTTGCTTAGTGTAGCAATGAGAAGTCACTTAGAGTCAGAAAGGTTATTTATTATTAAGTAACATTTAGGCATGTGGGCGTCGTGACTCAGTGGATGGCTTCTGAGCAGGAGAATGGTCGCGAGAAGCTAGGCCTTGGACCGCAATGGTCGCGGCGAATATTATTATATCGCACCCATTATTTTAGAAAGAATGACAGAAAGAATAATACAACTATATATATATATCGTTAGCAGCACTCATAAGAGATTGAGTGAGAAATAAAATTTTGTAAAAGTTTAGTGGGTGCTTCCAACAGTTTTGGAAAACGTCCCAGTTTCCAATACAAAATACGAACATATAAACAAAATAAAAAATATCATACTCCACTTCACCTTCTCACAGAAAGAAGCAAAAACAAACACACAAACAAAGAACAGAGTAATGTAAATGTTTAGATGCAAAACAAAACAGAATAACGAACAGACAGATAAAAAGAAAAAAATGATAAATGGAAATTTACACTTGTCTCTTGAGAGAACATCGAATATCTTTTTCTTTTGCTTTTTCTTTTTCTTTTTCTTTCTCTTCGCTGGAGCTGTTCGCTTCGCTTGAAGGCTGTGAACTAAATTGAGTAAATGAAACATCGAAAATAAAAATTAACAATAAAATAAAATAATAATGGGTTAGATCAAGTGATAGCAGAATAATAGCAGTAGTAGTATTGGAAGATGGTAAAGTTCAATTAAATTAAAATAATAATAAACAAAATCAAACGAAGAAGCTCTTCAAAACAAACTGCACTCATTCCAATATTCGTTTGCTACATGCTGTACAATGCTGTGGTGCTGAGGGTTAAGAACATCTCACATCTTCCTAACATACCTCTGTTGCATCATCGGAGATTGCTGCTCATCGGGTGGTGGCAATTCATCGCAACCATTTGCTGTTGGATCATCAATTTCAATGCTGTCCTGATGGGCGATTTGTGTTGCTGCTGCAGAGGGTTTCACTGCTGCTGCATTGCTGACTGCCACCACTTCGACGGGTGGTGTTGGTTTTTTGGTTTTCTTGGCGCGCTTAATGCGCTCATCCAACATGGAGAGATCCTTTTCGCTAAGTTGTCCAATCAGTTTGTAAATGCGATCGCCAGCAAGGAAATACGCTTGAACAATACAATTGAGTGCAGCATTCCGTACGGAATTGTCACGATCCGAGATGTGACGAGCGATCTCTTTGAGGGCAACTGGCTGTGTTGGTTGACACACAGTCAGGCCATACGTTTCAATCAAAAATCCCAGCTCATCAAGACATTCGGTACGTTGACGAGCATTTTTCGATTTGAGACCGTCCATAACGTACACGAAAACCTTTGTAAAGGGATAAACCAGTAGAATTTGCCGCAACAACGTTCGTACGCCGTTACGGACTGTATCCTTTGGATCGCCAATCTGTATGTGAAAAAACAGAAAGAATAGGAGGCTATTAATAGAAATTGAAAGTAGCACTAAGGCCCGAGTTTATAGTCATTACTACAAGTGTAACTCGAATGAAACGTATAACAAAGCTTATAGCGGTTAAAACGAATCGCTACAAGTATTGCCATTAGCTAGAGTTATGACTACGTACAAATTCGGGCCTAAATAAATGTCATTTTAATAAAAATCTGTCAAAATACAAAGCCTGAGTAAGAAATGGAGCACAGGAAATGGAAACAAAGTAAAAGTATAAATTCAGAGCTTCTCTGGAGAGGCAAAAAGTTTCGTCTCTTCCCCAATCGTCTCTTCCCCACTACTAACCTTCAGTAACAAATGGGGCAGGAACGAACTACCCTCGTTCTCTGCTAGAATGTACTCCATTTCGATGAGTGTCTGGAATACCTGATTCAGATACTCAAGACCCTTAATCAATACAGAAGGGTTTGTATCGTAAAATCGTAGCGATAGCCACTTCAGGATTAAGTCCAGATTGCAGACTAATGCCTTGCTGTTGTTGGGTAAATCTTCGTTCAGTGATTCAATCACTTTCAAGTGATACCTGGAAATTATTCGATACTATAAGGTTACCAACACCACACCTGATCCTCCATGCCCATCACTTACCTAAAGTCATCATGAAACATGTTAGCCATTAGTCCCTTGTTTACATTGGCTACGTTCATTTGTTCCCGCAGTAAATCTGTGAACTCTTCGCGCGGTGTGGTAAAAGTCCACTTGAGGACACGTAACTTTTGCTCGTCTATAAGTCGTTGATTTTTGCTATTATTGATTGCCAGCAGTGGAGATGTGTCAACCTCTTCGTCTTTTTTCCGTGATGCAGAAGCTTTATCGGCGGCACTGCTCGCTGCTTTGTTACCTCCTCGTTCCTGGCCTCCCTTTTGACCTTTTCCCGTGACGATTTTCTTTGGTTCATCAAGAATGGGCGCCTGCTGTTTGCTTTTCGGCAACGGTTTGACCGGCAAATTGGGACGTGCCTTGTCGAGCGATGCTTGAATATCTTTCTTCGACGATGGTTTCTGTTTGTCAGCGGCTTTTACCATTGATTCATATCCCAAATGAATCATAATGCCTAAAACGGCTTCATTGGCGTTTTTGCGTACGTCGACGTTACGATCGGAAATGTTTGCATACAGATGGGGAACCAACGAAGTAATTTCTTCTTTGGGAACAGACTTGAGCGGAATTGCCGGAAGTTTTTCAGCTAACCAACCCCACAGTTCTATTTTGAGAGCAGGTGATCCCGTTTTGATGGCATCCGCAATCATTTCACCCTCGAAAAACTCTTTAAAGCCACACTGCTCGCCCCAATTGTTGATGCAGGCCAAACTAGCGGCACGAATAAAAGTCTTGTTATCGCCAAGACCATGCAAGAAACCTGGAAATAATGCCCTCACATGAGCTTTACACGACGGCCCCATTGCCGTGGCCAACTGTTCACAAATAGCCAATGCCATTTGAGCGATTTTCGCATTACTATCGACGAGACGATGTGCCAACGCAGGTGCCAGATCTCCACCAATGGTTGGTTTTATTAGTTTCGCCTCACTAATAATCGCCTGCAGTTTGTTTAGACCCTCAATTCGTGTCTTCCACTCCTTGTCAGACATCTCTGATAGAAGCGATTCAGTGATTTGTGATGAAATATCAATACGTGGCAGAAGATCAGCTATATTCATAGGTTCATCGTAATCGTTACCATCATCCTCACCGTCAGAGGCAGCAGCACCCGCGGCTCCTCCTCCTCCTCCTCCTTTGGCATTGGATTTTTTTACCCCACGTATTGGTGCTGGCGGCTTTTGACCGACATTTTTCTCGAATTCCGTTTGAATTTGAGTTTTCAATGCGGGTTTCTCATTGTCAAAGAACATCATTAGGGCATTACCCATGTACATTGACATTGTACCAACGAGCTGAATGGCTGCTCCACGAACCATTGGATTTGTGCTCTGCACTGCTTTGCGAACATCATCGATGAGGAGTTTCGGTTGTAGTTGAAAACCAAACTCTTGAATAGCTTGATTTACCCAATTGAGGGATTCCGATTGGACTTTTGGCGACTTCTGTTCGAATGAAAACGATAACACTTTCGATACAACAAATTCCAATTTTGTCGCTTCGGCAAAAGCTGTTAAGACTTGTGCAGCGGCCAAACCATTCTTAGCGTCGGCTAATTTTTCTGTAACTTCATTGATCACAAAATCCGCCGTTATTGTTGTGAAGGGAAATGTCTCGGCCACCACACGAATGTAGTCCAATTTTAGTTTTAGCACTTGGAAGTTCATTTCCTATTTTTAGGGAGTGGAGGCAGTACCGTTTAATGAAGCACAATAAAGCTTTATTTGCCAACAACTAACTTACCTTTAGGCCAGGTTTACGACCACTGATAGTTCTTACTAGAATCTGCGATAGACCCGGTGTCTTGGGATCAAAGTTGTTGACTTGTCCTAGTAGATTCTGCACAGCAGTCAAACGATCCTTCCACTTTGAATCGACCAGTCCAGCTAGAATGTCTGCGGGAAGAATCTCTTCAGCTTTCCCCTCAACTTCGTCTGGCGACATTTCGCGTTCGGTGGCCAGCACCTTAGTTGCACTTGCAGATTTGGACAAAGGTGCAGAAGATCCGCCACCGCCACTACTTGCCGTCTTTTTGGTAACTATTTTTTTAGCCCCAGCAGTTGCCGGACGAGTTACAGCCTTTGGTTCAGTTGAACCTCCACGTGAGTTGACGGCGGTTTGCTTTGAAGGCGCTGTCGCTGGACGCTCCTTTTTAGCACCAGCAATCTTAACAGTAATTACAGCCTTCTCCTGACACTCTTTGATTTTGGCCATTTTCAAAGCGTCGACATCAACAAGAAAAACTCCGACCGATTTTTCACCCATCAACTTGAGAAGAGTTCCAATCGCTTCCGCTGAACAATCACGTACGGTCGGATCTGATTCGTTAAGCGTCTTTATCAGTGATGTAACCAAAAGTTTAAGCAATTTCTTATTTAATACTGCCGGTTGAGTGCGAGCAAAGGCTCGTGTCAGGAACGATGCTGTCTCAGCTTTGACATTGGGGTTCTTATTTGCCAACGATTCAACAATTGATTCTTGCATTGCATCCATTGACGTGGAAGGGTAGATGGCGTCTATTGCCTCCCTCAGGGCAGTCACAACGTTTGCCTTTTTCTCTTTGAATTTTTCCAAAATCGACGGCACGCAAGCCTTTAAAAATTAAAAACAAAATTAATCTACACTTTGCCATGAAACTACAGAAAATTAAATTATTACCATGGAATATGTACCGAATCGCTTGCCCAGTCCCTTGGCCAACATAGCCAAGCATTTGACGGCTAGCGCCACCAGTACAACGTTGGTGTCCTTTGTCATAACTTTCTTAAGCGCCAGCACAACATTCCCATAATCTCCACCCTCGAGCTTTGGATTCTCAGTAAGCAGTTTTTCCAAAGCATCCAGAGAATCCTTCCGTGTGGTCCACTTTTTCTCTTCGAGCTTCTCGAAGAAATCTTTTGGCATTTTCGATAAGATATCAACAGGATCGATAAGATCGATTGGATCAATTTCTTCACCGCCACCATCTTCTTCGTCTGGAATGATCAAGCGATTTACAAAGATATTAGTTGGAGCTTCTTCAGACACCATCGATAGTTTTCGAGGATTTTTGGCGATTTTTCGCTTGTTGCTTATTGGAATTCGATTTGGAAAAAAGGTTCGTGTTTCCGGAATAAGATTGCCACTGCAAAGCACATTTTTAATCGACGAGCAGCTTTTATTGCTCATCATCATCCTTATTATTCGACAAACAAATTGAAAATGAATGGATGGCAAAATCATCGCCGCCGTAGCCGACTAAATAAATTTGGAAATCAGGGTGTGTGTGCCAGCTAGCTAGCCAGCAGCCTACATAACATTTCGCAAAAAGGTGTGGAATTTGATTTAGAATTTAACGCAACGCAATTCCTAAAATAAAATAAAAAGTATTTTTACTTAATTTCCTTGACTGAGTTAATTGCTTGGCAAGTTCCACTTCACTTAAGATGTTGGCGCAGTGGTCAAATTTTGATCCAATAAGGGGACGACCGATAAATACCGGACAACTATTACGGAATTTAATTTTGTACTTAAAAACCGGATGGATTAAAATCCAAAATCTCTTTTGGTATAATAAATGAAGCAGAGATAAGCTTTTTGCCAGAATTGTTATGAGCAATCTTTTATTTTGCGAATGCAAAAATGGCTGTAGTCAATAATTACCGAATTTTATTGAATTGTCATTTTTATTTTGAACCAAGGCGGTGCTTTAGGTGTGTTCAGATGAAATAAGCAAAGTTCAAATTAGCTGTCAGTGAGTCAGCACTCCAGAGCAGACCACATTCAGCTGGCCATATAAATTGGCAGTCGATCCTCGGAACTAATAATTAAAGGATAGTTCAGGATGAGTATGATGGATTGTAGAACAATAATAGGATAATTATGTGATCCTATAAACGAAGATTCGTAAAGAACTTCACCATAATAAAGCAACTGGTCCCGACGGTAATTCGTCATTATTGAAAGATGTCATCATAGTCTGGCGAAACCGCTTAGCGAATTGTTTCATCTCTCTATTTGGAAAATGGCTAATATTCAACCCATTCCGAAAAAAGGTTATAACTCTGCACGTACTCGTACCAACAAAGTTAATGGAACTATCACTAATTTCAAAATAATAAGCTATCTGGATACTAATGCTCTTTTATCCGATGTCCGTTATAGATTTTGCAAAAATCACTCATAAGGTGAACTCATGACGTGCATGACGTGTTGGGAGCGAAGCATTGAAAATCTAGGTGAATTGAGCGTCGTTTCACTGGATATTTTAAAGCATTTGATCGAGTATGGCTACACGAGAAAGCCAACTGGGATGGCCTCAATAATTTCTTTAGAAGCATTAACTGCCCACTCAACGCCAATAGGGGTGTGGATGCCACTTCTGATACGATCACTAACATAATCCTCGAGATGAGACAGTTTATCCCTTTCAGGACAAGTGTATCAAACCGGAGGAAAATGCTTGGTATGATTTAAGCTGCAAAAAAGGCTTCTAGGAACCGAAATGTATGCTTTCGGTTATATATAGAAACCCCATTGTGGAAAACGGAACCAAATTTAGACGAGTCAGGAAGGATTGCAATGGCCACCTCAAACGAGCCAAATTCGTCTACGACCAAAAACTGAGACAAAAAATACGTCAGTGTTCCAAAGGAATTAAAAACGAACGAATTAAAAATACTGCCTCGTCTTCAATTCCAACGCTCAATCACAATTACATTCCAAAAGTTAGCTCTATAGACAAGGCCAATCTGCTTGCTTTACATTTCGCAGCTATCTGGTAGCTACGCTACCAGCTAGCGCGTTGTCGCCGTCTGTACTGGTCTCTGTTCTGGTCTGTTTCTGGTCTCTTCGTTTCGAAGGACAGCCGTGTTGACTCGAGTTTGATTCGTGGATGCAGTCTTTCGTAAAGATGCAATTCGCGCCCGGAGCACCATACCAACAAAAAAGTGGCCAGAGTCGAAGTTGGCACCTAAGGTTCGGGTTGTTGTGGCGGTTTATCATTACGTGGTCTATCTGGTTGCGAGTGGTTCCATCAGGAGATACCCAGGTAGTTTTGTGGATATTTTTACGCGCAAGCCTTATACTCATAACGATCGATTTATTGCTTGCTGCCATCTCTATGACTCCTTGTCCATTGTCATAAGTGTTCCCGTGTAAACTACTGACTGTTTGATTTAAAGAATTCTTCTTTTTCATCATCTGGGTTATCACTACATAGTATAAAACAAAGTCGCTTTCTCTGTCCCTATATCCCTATGTATGCTTAGATCTTTAAAACTACGCAACGGATTTTGATGCGGTTTTTTTTAATAGATAGAGTGATTGAAGAGGAAGGTTTATATGTATAATAACATCCATTAAATAGTGGAGAAATACTGTTATTTTTGAGGTTTCTAATGTGATGTCGTAAATAATTACATTTTTTCGCTTACATTGCAAACGCAGGCTGAACCCTACGAGATTTATCAATTGCGGGACATAGCGTTTCTCTTTTGTTGTTGATGATTGTTGATTATCTTTTGTATGTATATAAAAATGAATGTCTGTTTGTTTGTAATACGACATTAAAACTCAAACTGAAACTTTCACAGAATCCTAACAAGAAATCGGTAAACCACATAGTGCGAATACGATCAAGGTGGCGCTTTGTTTAGGTTTAGCTTATAGAACCCCCCTCATGTGGTAGTGATGGCAAGGCGTGCTTTCATGTGTGCGGGTGGCAGAGCTCCCGGGAAAAGCTAGTCTTCTATATAGGTGAGTTTAGGAGGCTAATGTTCCTTAATCTGTCCTACACACAAAGGCTGAATAGCTGTTTATTTACTACTTTAAAACCGATAACGGTGGGTTTAATTCTTTGCCTAAACTAGAAACCCCACTACGAGCACATAAGTCTTGTATGACAGCTGTAATATATGTCATATTCTGATTTTTGTAAGACACCATTCCCCGTCCACCGCATCTCGAGGATTACTGCTATGTCAGCATTGTATTTAGCTGCTGTACAGCTGGACCGCTATACTGTGAGTGTACGTTACACGGGAAAATTCTTAAATCGTTTAGGCATTTTCGTTGCCGTGGTCGTCGTCGCAGATCAGTGTTTCTGAGGCTGATTTTGGGTTTAATTTTTTTTTGCGGGCATTTTGTGGGTAAGCTTATATTTTGAAGGGACTAGCCCGATCATTTAACTTTTCTTTTATTGGAGGAAAATTACCGGCGACCACCAAGTAGACGTTTGATCGCATTTCCACCAGTCAGAGATAGTAACAGACACGTGCAATTCTGCTTAATTACGTGTTGTTCCCCCTATCCTGCGTATGGCTGACCCTAGCAATTTCTATTAGGAATCTTGAATTTAGTAAGCAAAACATTGAGAAAAATAAGAGTTCACACAAAGAAACACTGTAAGTAGAGCCACATAAACAATCACAATTATAATAAGAAGTATACAGTTGGCAAAAAGAGTTTAACACCGTTTAACGGTAAATAAAGCAACAAAAAATCTTAATTCATGAAGAAAAAACAAAAACTATAAACTCTTTATAGGATTAACAATTCTCAATTACCGTCGCCAGCATCATCGTTATCAGCGGCAGCCGCGGAGATCGCTTGTTGTTTCTCCTGCTGTGATTTCAAATACCTGAAATTTTTAAGAAATTTATTTTATAGCAAAAAAAAAAACAAAGAACTTGAGATGAGTCGCACCTAATTGGCTCAGCCTTCTCTCCCTTGAGTTTGTCAAATTCATCTTCCAGCTCTTTGATGGTCACCTGTGGTAGTGAAGCGATTTGTGGCTTCATAGCGGCGCCAATCCAACTGCAGGACACATGTTTTAATAAATAACAAGTTAGAATGGCTTATAACAAAATTTGTAAACTCCTCCACTTACCGGAAAATCTCCACAGCCAGCAGCTTACCCTCATCACGAACAGTCTTATCACGTTCGCTCATCAGCGGAGCGAGCTTCTTGATTAGCGGTTTCACGCCGATCACTTTGTTACCAAAGTCATGTAGGGCCAAAGTTGTTGCAGCCACGCAAGCTGCTACGATTTTCGGATTTTTATGTTCCATGCCCTTGACGAGCTCCTCAATAACAGCTTCGTGTTTCTCAATCTCCACATACATATGCGCCACCTGCACTGAGAGTTCTTTGGTTTTTGTTTTTGGAGCTGCTATACATTTCTGAACAATTCCGGACATAACCTCCCCTACAGTTTTGCCAGCATGCGCACAATTCTCGACAAATATAAGTGCTGCCTCAAGACCCCGCTCTTGTGCCATGGCATTTGAATCGACGACCATTTTTTTAATCAGTCCCATGAATTTACTCCACTCGGGTGATTTCTCATCGGTAATTTCGCGAAATATTTTTGCTGCCTCCTCATAACCATCGACACGAGCCTTCCACAATTTGTGGACGCATCGTTCCTCGACTGGCAGTTTCTTGAATTCTACTTCTTCGGTCATTCTTTTGTTTTTGTAGAACACTGCTGTAGATCTTTTCCAAACAGTTAAAGTTTTATGTTCTCAATTACATCCAAGGGAGTAGCAGCAACAGCACGGGCAGACGGGCTCGTCCTATGTCGTCTGCAACGATTGCACTGCTGGAAAAAAAACGATATAAATATAAATACTTTTCTAGTTGTTTTTTGTTGTTTTTGTTTAAAACACAACTTATGCAATATGAAGAAGAAAATGCAATCAATTGGAAATTGAGTTTAGTGATACACCAGACCAGCAGCAACAATGAATACGCGGTGCTGATCCATATGCAAATGAAGAGAATAGCTGCTGTGTTGAGTGGTCTTCCCCTTTCTGCCTCTGCGTCTGTGTCTGCTAAGCGACACAAATGCCGGCCAATCGAGGTTACACATCGCTTTAAGAAGCTTCACACATGACCGACCGATTTTGCAATCAAGAAAATAGGTGTCATTAGGATCCGTTGCAATTATAAATCAAATTTGATTGGATTGTCAGACAATCGAAGAAACACACAGCCGATATAAGCGAAATATGAAACCAAAATTAAACACAGTTCTAGTTTAAAAGGCGTGGAACTGAGATTTGCTGGATAATTGCCGCTTGATCGACCAAGTGAGGAAAGTTTTGTTTAACCTTAATAGAGATTGATTTATATCAGACGGTGGCCAACTGTATGTTAAATAAATTACTTTTTTTAATCTCGTTTTAACGCGAAACGCAATATAATTATACGACTTAATTAAATCTTCCATCGTATTCTGCTCGTTCCACGATATCCCAGCATTTAAGAGCCCACTGGCGACTGTTACTGTTCAGGTGTTATTAGGGCGACCTCTACGGTTTCCCTGTTGGTTGTAGGTTAAGGCAGCGTTGGTGATATCATTTCTGGGTCTAATAGTGTGTTGTCCGAGCCAAATGTTATTTGGCCAGAATCTGAAAATAATTTAGCGTAGACAGAGGTTTGAAAAAACTGAGAGTTTCCTTATCGTCCCGTTGGACAATCCACATGGTCTCGCATCCGTAGAGTAAGACTGGTTAGACAATGGTGTTTTTTTATTTTGGTTCCTCGTGACTGTTTTGAGTTTTAGATGTTTTATAGTAGGTACGCCTTTAGAGAAACTTAGAGATCCTCTTTTGTATTGACTTGGTCCCGGTTATCTCTGTAATCGTTAACCAAGTATTCACTTTATAAAAGGTGACCATTCTTAACACTTTAACCTGATCTTGGAGCAAGTGATCCGAACCTCTAATGTAAAGGCGAAAGAGAAAATCATCTTTCAATCCATCAAAAAACAGGGTTACGCTGACGATATTGACATCATTAGTTGAAAACCCGCGTTACTGCTATGTCCAGATCATGAACGCATATAGCAAATCATCGAACATGATCCTGATCGGAAAGACCTTTGCGGTAGTATTTATGGGACACCGGCCGCGAAGCAGGAGAAGCCTTCACTACAAGGATGACAACGCTCAGAATTAAAGGATGCCAAACTGGATCACATTGGCTAAAAATGGTGGCCTGTCGATAAATGTTTTGCGGGAGGCCAAAACCAAACCCTCGTAAACCAAGTATGATGGTGATTGTTAACACTACAGAGTAGTCAATGAACGCTTTTCCTGCTCGTGTTAATGAGTTGTTCATTAGAAAAAGTTTTCCAAACGTTCGAAAGGTTCCAGAATGGCAAACACTTTGTGATTTGGGATATTTTAATCGACTATGCTTTTCAATGTCACCAGAAATGATTGGTATGTAGCAAGAAATGTGTTTTGATCGGAGGCAATACAATTCTGTATATTGTCCTTCAATGATTTTAAAGCACCAAGTCCAGATGGTATTATACCCAATAATCAGTCTTTCATCATTAATGCTGGAAGGTCTGGCAAGCTTGGTCTAGTCCTATATTAGGTCAAATTTACTCAGAAGAAATTCCTTAAACATAAATCAGCACGCCACTCACCATGGGAGATCCTGTGAGTGTGCTCTTCATGATCTTGTTTTCAGAATTGAAAAGAGCATGATGGACGGAGGCTTCACCATAGGAGTATATTGAGGGAGCTTTTGACAACGCTACCTTTGACTCGATGTGCAACTCTGCAACTCGGCATGGGATAGAACCAACCTTAACCAGATGGATTCACTATGCTTGCTTTCTCGCCAGCTTCTTCAAACAGGGGAGAATATGAACGATAGAGTTACAGTCGACATGGATAGAGGATGCCAACAAGGTACTTTCACCGCTTCTGTGGTGCTGTGGAATCTCTGAATTGGTTAGTACGTCCGAAGATAGACTTAATGATGGCCCGTGAGTTCGAGTTGAGCCACTGTGTGAATTGGGACTTATGAACCGATTCGAATGCCTTTGGCAAAAAGGTATCTAATGTTCTGAATATTTTTTAGAACTTGATTTTGTACTAACCACAAACTACTCTAACTTTCACTATCATTTGTTTTTTCTTTCCTGACATATAACTGAAGTAAAAATCTTAATTTGCTTTCCCAAAATTATGTGCTTCTAATCTAGTGACCCGCAGTGTATTAATATTGAAACAAGCGTAAAACTACTTTAGTGCATTTTAATTGCACTAAAGTAGTGGTTGACAGAGGAGGAGGCACGCGAAAAGCATGATGTGACACTTGGCGGCAAAGCACCACAAACCACAACCAAACATTCAGTCCAGCCGAGCAACGAGGCAACAACATAACAAGCGTACAAGACACAGTTCCAATGGCCAAATGTGCGGTTTCGGTTTGGCTGACTGCCTGCCTGTGACTGGCGGGTTGGTTGGTTACAATTTTTGTTCTCCTTTTTTTTTGTTGTTTTTTTTCGAGCTGTTTCAGTTCTCTGCTTAGTAGGTTGGTATGGTGGGTGTTTTATGTAAGGAAAATATTGATTTCTTTTCTATCGAAGGCTCTGATTCACCGAGCGTAGAGCGCGTACAGGTCGTTAACAGCAACGACCCTCCAGCAGCACCATCCAGTGCCAGTGCGTGCCATCAGATGGTCGTTTACCTCTGCGTTATTTGTTGACTGATGATTGTCATTATTGACAAGCAAAAAAAAAAAGAGACAGGGGAACCCTCTCTGTGTTTGGTTACAAGACAACTCTAATCAGCTGGATTATATAACCGATGCATTACCACTGGAGAGCAAAATTAATTTCCATTTTTGGTTTCGTCGTCCAATCCTCAGATTATTCCCCCAGGCCCATCAGCGACTACTAAGTATGTTTCATGATTATGTAAATTCATTTTCCATTTGCAAAATAATATTTCTGTCGCCAATGGTCGACTTGTTACGCGATTTTTACAAAAAAGGAAATTCCACTCTTTGTATCTTGATTTGTATTATGTTGTCTGTTTTTTTCATTTTCTCATTTAGGAAAATTGGCAGCAGATTTGAAACATAACACGATACAGGGTTTTCTGTTCAGCCACATGGTAGTTCTTGTCACTCTGGAATACACATTTCTAAAAAAAAAAATTTCCCTTCCAAATGCAGGTGAGTTTATCATAAAAATAAAATGAAATTTCAATGTCAATGAAAGGAATGCAACGTTGTGTTTGTTGAAGCAAGGGTGGACGAAAGACGCCGGCAATGATGACAAACGATGACGTGGACGACAGCAAAAAATGAAGGACTTTTGAAAAGAAAAATCTCAACCTGAAGAAGGATTTGCCGCAGCAGCCTCGGTCTTTTGGACAGTTTCTTGCTCTATTTTTGCTGATTGGAAAATACGGAAATGAAAATCAATAATCCTTGACAGACAATACGTGAGTAACGAGTGTGGCAACAGTTTCTGCTGATGCTGTGGGTGACAGTAGGCGTGGTGGTAGTCACATCATCCTTTTTTTGAAGCACTATCCCAAGTGCAGTCAGTATAAATGAAGATAATTCTGATAAAAATAAACTGATGTTGATTAAAAAAAACTAGAATTTAGCAACAAAAAATGGTTTTCTTTGCTATCGCATTGTTTTGTTTTGTGGGCTTGTCGTTGTCAGAGATGTCAACTTATTTTGAGCTTGTTTTTTTGTTTTTAAAAATAGCAAGGACTACATTTGTGCCCATTCTTTGTTTTTGTTTAGGCTCATTTTTTTAATTTAACTTGTCCTCCGTGTTCGTCTTTTTAATCAAACATTTTCCACTTTGTCCATAAAAACTGTAATAGGCAACTGACAAAGCAAAGCCCAATTGATATTGGTTTGATAATGGACGATCGACGAGTGAAAGTGCGCGAGCTTGAAGAGGCCGCAGGCTTATCACATGGCTCAGTGATTTCGATTTTACAAAATTATTTGGAAAAAAGCTTTCCGCAAGATGGGTTCCGCGTTTGCTCACATTCGACAACAAACGCATTCGTTTGACAACTTCAAAGGTATGTTTGGCGCTGTTTCGTAACCTAGATTCACCACAATACACCAGAAACCAAGGAACAGTCAAAACAATGGACTTCTCCAGGTGAATCGAAACCGAAGAAGGCCAAAGTGGGTTTGTCAGCAAACAAGGCTAAGGCGACAGTTTTTTGGGATGCGCTCGGTGTTATTCACATCGATTACCTTGAAAAGAATTAAACGATCACCGGCGCATTTTACGCAGAGCTGCTGGATCGATTCCAAGCAGATCTGAAGCAAAAAAAAGGCCCCATTTTGCGAAGAAAAAAGTTCTTTTTCACCAGGACAACGCATGGCGCTAAGTCCGCAGGCGCAATGGCAAAATGGCTACGAACTCGTCCCTTATCCAGCATATTCCCCAGATTTAGCCCCCTGCGACTATTTCTTGTTTCCAAACATGAAGAAATGGCTTGGAGGTAAGAGATTTGGGTCGAATGAAGAGGTCATCGCTGAAACAAACGCTTATTTTGAGGATCTCAAAGTATTATTTGAAGGGCATCAAAAATTGGTGAAACGTTGGATGAAGTGTACCGAGCTAAAAGGAGACTATGTTGAAAAATAAAATGTTTTTATGCCAAATAGAGTGTTCCTTATTTCATTTTTCAGGGACTTATTGACACACCCTCATAAGGGCTTTAACTTAGAACTTAAATTTCAGTTAAACCCTACATGAAAACGCACACAATAATTTTAGATAAAGGAAGCAATCAATAAACCACAAAAATCATATAGGTAGGTAGGTACATGGCAAAGAAGAGTCCTAAACATAGAAGTACTCGTACATGTTTGTGTCCTTTATTAAGTACTATTCATGTAGTTTTTCTAAGAACACCGCATATTCGCAGTCATTATGTTTTTCTATACCTGCCACATAAGAAACTCATTTAAAAGGCTTCATTTAAATTTCTCAGTACGATAAGAGACTAATATGCACAAAAGACATTGCAAAGAATCAAATGACTCAGCCCATAGTTTTATGAGTCGATGCTGCTCTTTCAGTTGATAGTGGCAGCCCAGATAGAAGGCGTGACTTTTCAACACCTGACTCATACAGTTAATCCCTTTGTATCATTCGGAGAATTTCTGGCAAGTGCTTTGGAAGTAATAAATGCAAATATAAAAAAATGTATATTAAGCACAATAACAAGGTTTATCTTTCACAGCTTGCAAACTTTTAATCATAGCCAGTCGAACGTCAAACATCATTGCGAGTAAAGCAAAACAAATGAAGCAAAAGCACTGACAATACAAAAATGATGACAACAGACAAAAACAATAACAGAAAAACGCGGTACATTTTTAATTAAAAATTTATGAATCACTTGGCGGTGAATCTCATTGTGCCAAGAGAGAAAATGATGACGCCTGCCGAGTAAAATACAAATAAAAAAGAATAACAATGCACGCGAATAACACAAATACAATAATTATCATCATATTGAGCATTAACCGACTAATCGTCATTAAAGGGGAGCTATTATAAAGCAAATGATAACAGGCCAATGTGGTAATCGATGTATAAAGTGGTCAGATAAGAAACAGCCTCAGACAATTATTAAGTAGAGTGCGAACAATTTTCTGAAGAAATCTTGAAATTATTCCTTTGACTCGACAGTGATGGTAGAAAATGTGATTAATAAAAGACACAACATGCGGTTTCTCCTCGTTTGTGTAAGTCTTAATTGGCGATATGCAGAGAAAATTGGAATTTATCATAAGAGACTACTACGGAAAGCTGGTCACCTAATTTTCATTGCTTGCGCTCGACTACAAATTGATTTTGCATTTTGAAGCATAAAAACAACAACAACAAGATCTTTCTTCGTTGCTTAATGAATTATAAGAACAGCTCAGCAATTATAATGAGAAATAAATAATACAAATAGTGCAGTTATTATTATTAACCTTGTGCCTGCACTTGTTGTATTTTGAAATACTTTTCAGGGATGAACGAGGTGTAGTACAGGCTATTTTGAAAGAAGAGATAGCAAAACAAAGCCAAAAGCAAGAAAGCCACCGGCTCTAAAGTAGTATCAAACGAGCTTTTAAAAGTAGTATTAGAGGAAAATGTGGGTGCCGTGGCACAGTGCATCGCTTCTGAGCAGAAGGTCCATGGTTCGAATCCCAGTAACACCAAAAGTATTTTTCATGGTGTCACACCTTAATTAATTAAGATTAATAACTTGTCACGGAATTCGGCATTAAATTGTAGGTCCCCTCCATTTGTGTAAAAAATATACATGCTCAACACAAATGGATGCGAGAAGCTATGCCTTGGACAGCAATGGTCTGTCGCGCCGAATATTATTATTGTTATTATTAGAGGACAATATCCAAGTAGTCTCTGTTTGCTTTAACAAACACAAAAGAATATTCAATAAATTTGAAGAGGATGTAAGAACCTCACAGTTTGGATTTAGGAGTGGTTTGGTACTCGCCGAGCATTATTTGTTTTCAATATGGTACTCCAACGAAGCTTAGAAGTGAACCGAAAGATTTACGCAAACAAAAAGATTTACAAAAAAAAACCTTTGACAAAGTTAAGCACAAAAAAAAATATAGAAATCCCTTAGGAATAAAAACATAGAATGATTGCAGAATTATCAAAAACCTCTATTGGAATAAAAAAGCAAAAATAAACTTAGAAGGAGAAGAATCTGTTGATGTAAACATTAAAAGAGTAGTCAGACAAGGTTCTATTCTATCTCCACTTCTATTCAACATGAACTTAGAAGAAATCTTCAAGGAAAGCATAACAGACATCGACTGTGAGAGTAAATAAAGATATGCGGATGATGTGGTAATAATAAGAAACGAGTAAGCTAAACTGATGATGAATAAACTGAAGCTCACAAGTGAAAACTACGGATTGCGAATCAATGCTGTAAAAATGAAATTTATGGTAATTGCCAAAACCACGATCACAGAGAATGTCGAACTGATGATAAATAACACGAACGTAGAGAGAGTATTCAGTTTTAAATACTTAGGAACATTGATTTACAGCAACGGTGATCCTTGCAAGAAAATTCAATGCAAAATAGAAAATAGCCTTCTTCTCGAACTTGAAAAAACTTTTATGCAGCAGAGAAATTACAATGGAAACAAAAACAAGTCTGGTGAAATCTTATATCGGGTCGATCCTATTAAAAATAAGAACTGTAAGAAAAATAGAAGCTTACGCTGTTAAATGTGCACATGCGGGCTAAAGGTAAATTTAGTAGCTGGTCAAGGTATCTATATACTCCAAGGAGTACACGCTAGTAGCCACTACTCTATAAGCAGGCTAATCAATCATATGCTTTTAAGCTGAATTATAAGCGGAGAACTAGCTCCATCATAAAGAGACGAGCAGTAAGAGAACACCGGAAGGAGGTGTATTATCCGCTCTTCCATGGAACTGATCAATGTATTGCTGGAAATGGAACAGATAAAAATGGTAGCGTATGCTAAAGATATAGCGTTAGCTCTCTCAGGGAAATACCTTGGAACGATTAGGGAGGCAATGCAAAATGCCCTCTTAATCGTTACAGAATGGGCAAAAAAAAAAGGTCGAGTGCCAACCCGAACAACACAGAGCTAGTCGTTATCACCAAAAAATTTTAAAATTCCAACGATTGACCCGCCAACACCTGCTTAGTTTTTGCTGATAAAACAAGATTTCTGGGCACTACCTTTGACAGGAAACTGAGTTGGAAACCTAATATCATAGAACAAGTAAATAATGCGAATATAGCTTTGTACTCATGTAAGAACAACATTGGTAAAAAATGAGGTTAGAAACCAGAGCTACTGGCTTTATACAGAGGTAGTGAGACCAATACTACTATATTTAAAGCAAGATCTGACGAATCTTGACTACATGACTACAGTGTTATGGTTCGATAAGGATTTCCAGGCAATACCCTCTAGAGAAGACTGGAACACTGAATCCGAAACCGATATGGAAACAGCACAGTTTTTCACGGATGGCTCTAAGCTAGACGAGCAAAGTCTTCTGTGGCAGTCTGAAAGTAAGCATATATGTCCGACTCCCTGATCACTACAGCGTGTACCTGGCTGAGGTGATAGCGATTGGGGAGGTTATGAACTGCTTGAAGCATAGTGCACAATCTTTTAAGAATACTATCATTTATGTGGACAGTCAGGCGGCCATAAAATCGTTGGGAGCTGTTTCACTGACATCAAAGGTGGCGTTGAGCTATCACTCCTATCTTAACGATGGAATGGGTGAACAGTTCGATATAAGGATTTGGGTTTCGGGCCAATCGGACGAATTAGCTAGACGTGGGACGACTCTCCAACTGCTACCGGAAGTGGCAGAGGTGGGGGCCTATTGCAACTCTGAAACACTTGTACTTGGGAAAGAGGCAGAGTTCGTAAAAAATTTAAGGTGGGAAAACACCGACACTTGTAATATATCAGGGTGGACTTAAAGCGCTCAACGTGACCTAAAAACGGTTGTGGGGACACTGACAGTGTTCTGTCTTCTCGAAAACACGCGATAAGGATGGATGTCGAATACAATGACTTCTGCAGAAGCTGCTGGACGAGGAGGAAGTGGAGACAATCGTCAACATCTTCTTTATCTTCTTTGCATATAGAATACACAAATCCTTAGGTAAGGTAAGGTTTGTTAATAAATGACTTCTTATATCTCGAAAACGGCAAAGTACCAGACATACTTCGATTCATTAGGAGATCCTCTGAAAAAAGAATAGGTGTAAGATGCATGTAGTAACTCAAAGGACCGCTAATGGTCTAACTGAGCGATGTGTCACCAAAACCAAACCTAGCCAAATCCAATTAATTCACTACATGTTATTACTGAATTACATCAGAGAATTTACCGATACTCATTTCAAATGAAGACGATTTTTAAAACTGCCAAGTGGTCAGTTAATATTTCGTTCTTCTTTATGATTCCTTCTGAAATTTCTTCCTAAAAGATAGCATAGTCTTTTTATATTGGCATTGGTTTTTTATATTGGACCCCATTATATTTTATTGTCAAAGTACATGATGCTTTAGAAATTGTTAGACAACTTAGAACAATGTTCTTGTTGAATCAGTCAAACTTGGCACGACAGTGCTGGACAACACCTTCCAGCCAAATTTTTTATTTATTAGACAATCGTCAGAACCTAAGGCTTCCAATAAATACAAAAACCCAACTTGATAGCAATCACAAAATTCACTGTGGAATGTAAAATAAAATAACAATTTCTTGTCTAATTTGCATATAAGTAGTCTTACTTAAGCTGTCAGGAAAGCAAAAATGTAAAGAAAACTAAACAAAGGTAGAAAAGGACGTCGTAAAGACGCATACCGCATGTATTGGAATTTACTTTCACATTTTCGCACTGCGCACACAGAACGCGACCAAAAGCAAGAGAACTCAACCCCATTGAATTCCCTGTACCACTTTGAATGCGAAGATGAAAAAAGAAAACAACCGGTCCGGTTCGATCGCTGAGTTATATTCGAGTATTGCCGGAATTTTGCACTTTAGCAAGGACGTCTGCAAAATTCTTCTTCATCAGTTATCTGTCCTCTCTTCTAAGTGCATCTCAAATAATTAAATGCAGAATTCTTCGCAGCTCCCTTTTGGTGCTGATTGCAAAAGCAACTATTTTTGGACATTGCAGGAGCACGGGAGCAGTTTCAAGTTTTATTTTTGGCTTCTCGGATTGTCACAGGCATCTATTTGGTACAAATGTACCTAATGTTCTATACCATGGAACGTACCAGCACCGTTTTCTTGACTGTAACTCTTGAGAATACCATTAGTACAAAGCTCTTCAGTCACTGTCATGCATTTTATTTTAATCCTACATTATTTCTAATATTGCTGGTTGCTTTTTTTACCCCTTTTCCTAATTTATATTTGAATTTTCCTGATTTGTAAGATTTTGTGTGAAAATCGATTCCGACTCCATTGTAGAATTTGCGCCTGTGTTCGCAGTATGTTTGGTAGCGAGTGCGTGTAAGCCTGTGTCTGTGTGCGTTTGTGCATAGGAATTTTCATAAAGAAAAGTTTAACAATAGATCTCAACAAAACTGCGGAATTTTATGAATTTTGTTCGAATCTTATCATTTCATCTACTTACCGTTTTCTAGGAAACGTGCAAAATTTGTTTCTTTAATTTGGTGTTAATGCTCCGCAAAATACAAAGCAGCTGCAGCCTGCAGCAGAGGCAGCAATCAGAAGAGCTTCGCTTCTTTCTTTGGTTGTATGGATTTTTACACAAGTAGCCGATTATGATTTCTTGCTTTGCAACGCAATATAAATTAAAACAAATTTTTTAAAACAGTAATTCACAAAACCTAAGAAATTTCGCTTCACAATTGAAACTGTGTTTGAAATTTGGGTTTTCTCAACAGTTACCGTCGCGAAAATAAGCAAAAGTATTAACTCAAGACACAGCACAGAATTTTTTAATTAATCAAACAATTTCAATTTTTGCGGAATTATTTTAATCTATAATATTTAATAACAGTTTTTTGTATATAATAAAAAAAAGTTAAAGCCTCCTTTTGCTGTTTTTTTTATTTTACTTTAATTTTTTATAAAAATTATATGCACAGAACGGACGACACGAAGACGTCCATATTTTGTTCGAGGCGAGAGCGAAATGACAAATTGGAAAATTTTGTTCTTTTTTACAAGCGATGCAAAAGCACACATCGTTTATTTTCGCATCTGTTCCAGCGCATACGTACGATTCTGATTGTTCCTGTAGTTGACTCATTCGCACCAGGTGTTTATGTTGCTAAAAACGGTTTTAACGGCTTTTACTGATTTGTTTTTGACAGTTACTTCTATAAGTTGTTGTTGGATTTTATGGAATGTGGACTGTAGCAGGACTTTATTTAAGCCAGATAAAAGTTAAACAAGGCGTATTTAATTGCCGAGGAATAAGGAATTCGAATTTCCATACGATCAAAACAGCAGGTTATTCCAAAGAAGGAATAAGATAGTGCAATTGTTAGCTGCATTTTATATGCCGAGCGAGTTCGGAATTCGAATGTCAAAACCAGCCAAACAGCAGGTTTTCACAATTCTAAAGAAGGAATTCGACAGTGCAATTGTTGTTGTTCCTCGGCAATAAAATACGGCTGTTGTTGTAGTTCCTAATTCCTCGGCGAATAAGATACAGCTCTAATAAAGATACATTTTTTAATATAAAACGTTTAAAACGAGTACTGTGCGTAGTAGTTTGCATTGATCTGAAATAAATTGAAAACTCGCGTTGAATTAATTTTTTATTTTTTTTGCGATTTGTCATCCATCTCAATGGGAAGTTAGTTTAAAATCAATCAAAAAATTGCACCCGCACAGCCAGACATACACGAAAGTGATCTAAAAAAACGTTTTAAAATGCTTTCAAATTCAATCAATTGATCCAAATAAATTTTTATATTCTTTTGACACAAATACTTTGTCAGTATTTTCGATGGAATTAAAAAATTGCATATTGATAATTTTCTCTATTTATTCAAGAAGCTAGTACCTAACAAGTGCCGTCATAGGAAAACTATTATAAGCTTCATTAACTACGTAGTCAATGAGTTCATTCAGAACTCATGAAAAATATTTTTATTAATTACCTTTCGGTATTTCGTTACTGTTTACGGTTAACGGTAAATCTATATATAAAAGAGAAACTTAGTATGCACAGCCAGTAATTAATAAAATTGACATAACAAATAGAAATGTCCATAAGAAAATTGTCTGGATAATCGAGAGAGTATCCAGGCAATAAAAAAATATATTAAAGTCGCATTATGCAAAATTAAAAAAAAAAAATAACAAACTGCCTTATTCCATCGTAAGAGCGCCCTTAGTAATACAGCTATCTGTACATTTGCAAGATAGATTTTATATTAAATTTTCCAGTAGGTTCGAGTGCCAACACAACCAAACAAAACACGTAAATTTTCATTATTACTATACTTCATTTTACTATGTAAAAGAAAGTAAAAGTAATCGAGAATTCTACATACAAAATGAATGTTGAGAGAGCATAACTGGAAGTAAAATGCAGAAAGCATTTTTGGAAATAAAGTGACCCCATAGCTCAGATCAGTGTACATGAATATTAGGTAAAACTCGGAAAACAATAGCCAAGAGCAAACTTTAACGGGCGGCACTATATACGCGACACTATATACGATAAGTTACAGAAAGTAAAGCTAATAATATTTTCAATCGAAAAAACAAAATATTAAATTTTCTAAAGAAACTTTTGCCTTAGAAACTTTGAATATTAATTCACAGGGGCGCTTTGATGAAATAAACCAAAAAACTGGAGTTGTGGGCACAACACGACATCAGTAAATATATATTTAATTTTTTTTTTAAATTATTTTTTATTTATTTTTTGCTTAGGTTTATTTATCACTTAACAGATTTCTCTTAAGTGCCATAATTCTTGAGTTAATTGAAAAAACTCGAAAAACTGTCCAGGTATACCACCACTTCCGGTTGTTAGATTTCCGTCAAAATCATCTGACCCCTCACAATATATTTAAAAAGCTTTTATATGAATTTTTATCCCGATAAGTTGAGCCGTCTGGGCTGTAGATTGAACACAGACAGACAGAGATTTTTTATTTTCGCTTTTTCTATCTAAGGAGATACGGTAATGGGTAAATCTGCAAAAATCCCTAGTTTGAAAATTTTCACGATTACTTCATATTTCATGATTACTATAAAAGAATCAATCATCGAAATTAGAAAATAAAATTCGGTGATAAAGGTCATTTGTAGCATATACTTTAGCCACCTATATCAGTGGTTATGATGTGCAACTTTAATCATCACTTGATTTTGTTAATTCAGTTGGGTTTAAAAAAAACCAATTGAGTCATTTTAATCGAAGTTGTGATTTTAGCATCGTTTATTGATATATATCAAAATGTTTTTTTAACTGTCAAACATATACCTTCACTTGTCTAAACGCAACATTTATATTAGGCACAATCGTAAATAGATCTTTAGGGTAACTTTCGAACATAAAAGTTAAACATCTATTTACGATGTGTAACTCTTTTCTATGGGATGGGTAACTTGAATAACTTTTACCAACATAAAAAAATTTGAAGTTACTCATTATTATAACATCTCTATTATGTGAGATGTGAGGAGTACGTGTTTTCACATATTGCTAATTAAAATTTTAAAAATAAAGAATTTGTGGCATTGCCTAAGTGAATCACCAGTTGCACCAACTGCGACAAACAAAATTACGAGAAAAAACGTCAAATAATAAAAAAACTACAGAAAAATGGCGTTGATGATTACTGTCGTCCGTCAAGTCGACGTTTTTTACTACTACTAATTACACTTACACTGTGCTACTGCAAAGCGAAGGGTGAATTATTCCGATGATAAATATTTTTGTATGAATCCAAAGAAGTTTTGCAATTTCTCGGTAATAGAACCGTACAAGTGAATTTAAATAAATAAAATACAGATCGTTGCACAAGTGATCAGTGAATGCAGTTAAAATTTGTGTTCGCTATCGCGAAGCGAATGAAAAGCAAATAATGTGAAAATTTTGTGAATTGAAAATTTGGTTGCAAAAAAATAACAAAAAATCGTTCAGTGCACCGCAATGCGGCATTAAAAAATAAACGTAAAATTTACGAACACAATAAACAAAAATAGATTATAGTAGATTTTCATGATAATACAAAACAAAAAAAAAACATTTTCTAAACTTAAACGTCTCGTCGACGATTGTGTCTGCTGAAATTCGAGGCCGCCGCTTGAGGTGAGGACTTCCTCAAGTGCAAAACAAAAAATAAACGAAACAAGAAAAACAATAAAGGAAACACACTCATCAACAACTGAATAGACAAGAATTTCTATTAATTTAATTGCATTTCGTCTGGAACGAACTAAGGAGTGCAATTCTTGTCAATTCAAACAAAAAAAGGTGAAACAAATTTATTTTTATTTTATTTTTCATCATCATCATCATCAATTTGCATCAGAAGACATTTCAGCATTTTTTTTTTAAATGCAGACGGCACCGCACATATTGTGGGAAGCTGGTGTGGTGATAAATCTCTAATGAAAATGAGACGTCTAGACAGAGGAAATTCTTTTCCATCGTTTTCATTTTTTGCTTGTTGTTTAATATTTCTCTGGTTGACCGATGCCGTCGTCGTCGGTCGGTGTATTGTTTTTTTTTCTTCTCATCGCCTTCGCCGCGGCCGTCACACAACCATTCGTCGGTGTTGTGACACGAGGCGACAACGCCGCTGTCGAATCAGCAACTCCCAGCAGCAGAGACAGAGGCAGAAGCACATAAACGTTGGCGTTGTCTGCGGTTCGGCGACGCGAAATTGGAATCGCTGCTTATGTGACCGAACCAGCTAGCGCCAGGCTATGAGGCGATAAATGATGTAAATCAGTGAAGAATTGTATTTGAGTTGTTGACTGGGAATCAAATTTTAGATGCAATTTGAAACTGCAATAATGCTCTTGCAGGACGTTTATGTGAAATGTGCAATGGTCAAAGACTAAAGGCTCCGTCAAACAGAACGCGGGACAGCGGCGCGGTCGTAACAGAACAGCGACCGCAGCGGGCAGAATCATATGCCCGCGTTATGTTTGATGAAGCCTTAACTGAATAAACTGCTTCATATATCCAATGAAACATTTAAGTTCATAAAATTATGCAATTGCGTGAGAATACCTAAGTTGCATCGACATGCGCTCCTTTCAACATTGCGTCTATCAAGGTAAACGTTACCGTACGAGTATATCATCAACCACATAGACAAAGCACTATATGGTTTCGCATCATCACTGGTTGCCACCGCATGTCACATGAGGCCCATCTCCATCAAGAAACCCAAATGCTAAAAGTGAAAGAGCACAACGAGCTTCTCGCCAAACAATTCCTACTGGCATGCCACAAACCCGATCACCCGAACCGTGACCTGCTCAACCTCGACACATCACCCAGGCATATCCGATCCGATATACGTATGTTCCGCGAAGAGACAAACCAATTCATCGCACATACACCTCTAGATGCAGCAGACCTAAATGCAATTGATCAAGCGTCATTCAGAGCCGCACTAGATGATCGCCAAAATAACATCGTGTTGGGATGTCGCCCTCTCCCTATACATCAAAGTGAGGAAAACCTTCCCAGACCAACCAGATCAACTGAGATCAGGATGGAGCTCTTTTATGAATAGCTACATACACCGGCTCCATCGATCAATGCCCAATGTGGTGCATCACCACATAACACAGCTCATCTATTCAGCTGCCCGTCCCATCCGACGTTACTCACACCGCTAACACTATGAACACAGCCTGACGAAGCATCCGCATTTCTGGGCCAGGACTGTTCCGACAGCTACACAAACACAACAACCCAACGTTTGGACTAACACGAATTAATAGTTGCTACAATAACCACAACAACAAAGCACTTAAACTGGACCGCAATGCAATAAGGGCTCTAGTCTGGTACATGACGGGACATGGCCCATTCTATGACCACCTTTTGAAATGGGAAAGATCGCAATCGAACCGCTGCGGATTCTTTAACGAGGCAAAAGAAACATCATCAGCAGACATACTTTTCATATGTGAAGCCCTCGTCGCCCGGAAAAGAATAAAACACTTTAAGGCTTTCACAGTCCAATTGAATTGGTAGATATAATGGCTTGGCATAAAGGAACTAAGACATCACTTAATGCGGTAAATCATCTGGCATGCACAATAGATCTCAAAGTCGCAGTGCACCTCAGCCAACCCCCATTATTAATAACAATAATAAGGTTAACGCCGAAAAGGCTTAATTCTGATGATGATTTTGTCCAATTGATGACAGAACTAACGACCATTGTTCGTACCACGTACCACTGATGTTAAGATGTACAGTCCAACGTCATTACAACAATCCCATCAAAGCTCTGTAGTTTCAAACTTTTAACTAAACTGAAAAGTATAATTGGATTTCAGATACATAGATAGTGCTCTAGTGCGTGTAAAAGAATACCAAAACAAACAAAACATGTTAACTATTTTCATAGCCGTCCTCGTCGCCTAAGATATTATACTCGTAATATCTAAAAACAGAAAATGCAAAAGTTAAGATTGAAAATTGACTCAGGCATGCAACAGAGGCGCCGCCGGCCGCCACAAAGTGGACAATACCGCCCGCCTTCTGGTATTCCTGAAAACACACATTTGATTCGATTTTCTTTAATCGTTTTTATTTTTAATCTTTTTTTTGTTTGCTTTGTTTATTTTTTACTCTGTTATTTTGCGACGATGCAAAAATTTTGAAAATAGTGAAGTAGAACAACGCTGCGCCAATAATAACATACATGCCTACATATTAAGAACAACATTGCACACGCAAAATAAATCATTGAATGGTTGAGGCGCGAAGCAATAAGCAGAAATACAACAACAACAACAACAACAACGCGAGAAAATGTTGAACGAATTTGCAATTACTAAGAAGTGATGTGGTCGTCTGTGGCGGTCGGCGTTCGGCGGCAATCTGCGGAATATGTAGAACGGATTCATTCGACTTCTGTGATGCCATCGCCGTCGATTTTGCCGGCAAAGATACGTACGATACAACCAACACCGCCCAACGGATAACGCCAAGAAAATTTAAGTAACAAAATTTTCTTTTATTTTGTGTAGCAAAATACGCAGACATTTTACATTCCTGATTGGATTTGGCTGGCAGTCGTCTCGTCGTCTGTCGTCCGTCGTTCGTCGACTTGTTTTTGTCTATTCCAGGAAGAAGAAGCGATCATTATTGCTAACGTGCTATCACGTGGCTGTCTCATGTTGTTGTTTGTCTGAACTGAACACTGCGCTTTCGGTGGTGCATCACCCATTCATCGGCGGTCTGGTCACTAAAAGCGCGTAAAGTTACAATGGGTCGACAGCAATAAATTGCTGACAAAATCCAATCGATAGAAATAAATTTGCACTGAATATGAACTGAGAATTATCTGAAATGTAAAGGTTAATATGAGTCCAACAAAGGAACCCTGTTGGAGTCTTATGTCTCTTTCGATTTGCAGGGTAGAGTTGAGTTTTTTCTCTACTGATTTTGGTTTGACGTTCTATTTGACGGTACCCGGGGTACGGTTTGATTTTGTGTTTTATTGGCAATGTTTTGTAACCGACACTGTAACATTGCTACCTTTCGGCAATCGACGGGTAAGGTTTCGTTTATTCACCTTGGTTTCGGTTTGGCGTTCTATTAGAAAGCATTCATTACGTAAATCATGTCACTTTGACAACTTACCCGTGGGTATGGTTTGAGAATGTAACGGCGAGAAGAACAATCCTCTATAAGTCCATTCAGATACTGGCTTACGCAGACGACATCGACTTCGTTGGTAGGAACCCAAAGGCTGTACAGGAAGCTTGCATCCAGATCTAGTGGGCGGCACGAAATCTGTGGCTGCACATAAATGAGAGCAAAACAAAGTACATGGTGGCCACGTCTGCGAGTAGAAAACCAAAATTGGCCCGCAACTAAAATATTGGAGCGCGAATTTGAAGAAGGGCAATCCTAACTATCTCGGGTCAACTGTAGCAGCCGATAACAGCATGGAACCAGAATTACGCGCCCGGTTGCTCAAAGCCAACAAAGCCTACATTAGTCTGTCAAGACTATTCAAATCCAGGAATTTAACCATAACATCCATGCTGCTGGTGTATAAGACAATGGTCTTACCAGTACTTACATATGGATCCGAGACTTGGATGCTTAGCAAAAAGCACCGAGACCTAATAGCCGCATTCGAGAAAAAAGTCTTGCGGAGAATTGTTGGCCCCGTATATGAGGAAGGACGATTCCGGAGACTCTACAATGATGAGATATACGAGCGTTTACGCGACGTCGACATCGTGAAAAGAATTAAGCTCGGTAGGCTCCGGTGGGCAGGACACCTAGCTTGCATGAGCGAAGATAATGCAGCTCGGAAAGTGCTTTGCGGTAGGATTTATGGAACAAGGGAGCGAGGCCGGCCAAGCCTACACTGGAAGGATGGCGTAGACCAGGACGCCCAGAGTTTAGGGATGCAAAACTGGATGATATCAGCTCGAAATCGGGACCATTGTATTTGCAACCCGTCTTAACCGAGTTCACGTTGAATTTGAATGGTCGCAATTTTATGGCGCCTACATCACAGAAGTCGCCACGAAAACTCGCCGTCACTTTGGCACAAGTTAACCGTGTTTTTGGGTAGGTACCAGTTTAGTGTAATCAAAGCGACGAGTTCACATGGTCAATAAAGGGAAAATTTTTAATTTGATTTGATTTTGTGACATTTAAACGAATGAACAAAGTGGTTCGAGTGCACTTGTTTTTAAGGCTCAACTTTAATGGGCTTAATCTCATGTCAAACCGAATGAGCTCATTTTTTTAGTTACTCATAATGAAATTTAGCAATCACTGTCAGTGTCATAAACAATCATCAAACCACAATGTTCTAGCTTCCTAAACAAAATAAATTTAAATTCTTCAATTCAAAATTTATAACAACCGATTTTTTCGTAATTGAACGATTTCACACAATTTCTCTCAGCTGTCAAATTTCCGGAGCGAATATTTCAATTCATTGACACCTTGAGCATAATTTCTAATGGACATTTGCCAGCATGAACACGCATAGGTGAATACACAGAAAGTGTATTATATGTACTGAGTTTCCATGGCCGAGTTAACTCAGTGTTAATAACAACAACAAAGCATCTGTCAAATAAACTCTATTCAGCTCATGAAAACGCTACTAGTTAGCGCCGCCATGTTATTAACTCGACGAAAACCTAACTCGTTTAAAACTCGGTCCAGAGAAGCGCAGTAATAGACGTTTCCGCTACGATTCGTTAAGTTTTCGTTCACTTTACGCGCGCATAGACGCGAGAGACTAAGGTCGCTATTTAATTGTTATTTGTAAATTTTGATATGAAAAAAGAGACAAATGCTAATGCAGGTTAAAATTTCTTTATAAGCACTTGTTGTAATTTGGTAAACATGAGCTATCATTTTGTTGACATTTGACACTAGATTCTTTACTTCCACGTAAGTTACCGAACATTTTACGAAACCGACCAAAGTCACATTGTGGTCACAGCATACGATTCGCATGTAATGAGTCGCTCACATCAGCTAAGTGAATCCAACACGAATTCATTATAGTTGAGCCTTTAGGCGTCAAACGAACAATAAATTTGCACTCGCACGTTTTGAATGTATTTATGTCAAAATGGCCGCACAAATCCCACGATGACGATGATAACAAAAGTTTCTATTTTAGAGTTGTATACTAATCGAATATTTTTAGTCATAGTATTAATTATTGTTTCAGCGAATTAAACTCAATGAAAAATCAAAACTAATCACAAATCAAAAGTAAAAATTTTTGTTGGTGTGTGTAGAAAGGAATAGACTCTACCAAAAAAAATCTTTGCTTGAAAAAATTTACCACAGAACTACACTCTGTGCGTTTTTCAAAATAAAACCAACAAAACGAGTGCAATTTTCTGACGTTTAGTGTTTTGCACTCAAGGTAATTATTTCCATCAAACGAAAGCTTCCTTATTTTTTCAATAAGTTTTGTAAGCACAAAAATGTTATTGTTTACATGGGTTTAAAATGATGTGCTTTTTCCACATATTCGTTTTCTTATGTGACATTTGTAACAAAAATATTTGTTGTTTGATGTTTTTTTTCTTCATATTAGAGCATAACTTTGACAAGTGTTCTTATGGATTGACGAGACCCACCCCCAATCAGGCAGAAACAAAAGTAAAAATTCCATGATAAACTTACTTAAAGTTTTTAAGTGGCTTTTAATACTAAAGACTCACCGGATTGTATGGACTTCCAACAACAACAATAAACAAATTTATCTTTTGCCAAACCCAAAATCAATACATTTCTTGTCAGTCTTAAGTTAAGTTTTTAAGTCTTAAGTTTTTCCATAGTGATAGCACGCTTACAACAAAGCAGGTTATGACAGCTATTATGATATTTTTTTTGTCTGATCGTAAATTATTCCGCCCCAGAGTATGCTTCGTCGCATTTTACAAAAGTAATAAAAAAAGTCGGAACGGGCAAAACGGAAATTTTTGCTGTCGCTTTTTAGTGTTAATAAAAATTATATTGCAAATTTTTATTGTTGTTGTTAAGAATACCCCTTTGCGCCATTACAGTCGCCGCCATTTTAATGTGCTCCGAGTGCAATACTATTATGCACTATGGCTCTCTGGTACGAGAGTTGTTGTTTTTGTTTTTGGTTTATGTTTTGGTTCATTTCATTTGTTATTGTTGTGTTTTTGTTGGCGTGGTGTTGGTGCGGTTTGCTTTAGTGGTAGTGGTGGTGTTTTTGTTATAAATTTAAAATGTTGTAACTTTGGAATTTTTTAGTGCTGCTGCCGTCTCATTGACGGATATTGGACACAGCACAGACAGAAAGGAAGGAAGACAGCCTCATAAATTTATTATTTACCAATCAGTTTGTTTATTTTCATGGAATTTCCTTACGATGTAGTAGTGGTGAAGCTTAAACTTTAACCCAAAATCATTTAAATTTTAATAACTGTTTTGTTGTCATTTACCGACGTACTGTTTACGTATTTTTGAGGTCAAAATGTAAAACTCTTGTCCCGCCTATGAGTACATATTGTAGTGGGTTTGACTCGTTCTCAACAGGCTGGGTGCCTATTTGCTGCGCGGGAGAATATTTTTTTTTTTTTTTTTTTTTTTTTTACAAAATATGAAAGTTGGAACATAATTTGCACACACAATCTGCAACGCCATTATTTACCACCATCCTCACAAAAACAACATCCTGTTGTATCATTTTATGGCAAATAAAAATCTGAAGGCTTGTTTTTAAGACGTTGTGCAACGAAGAACTGTAGTGTGGCCATTAATAGCTCGTCCTTGTCGGTATCACCACATACCTAACATGAGGTGGAATTACGCCTAATCGTTGTCATACATTTGACATACGCAAAACAAAATGAATGATGGAGCTTAACGGCATCGGAGGCACCTTAATCTTGCAAATGTTCATGTAGAGATGGGTTACCATTGGTTAAACAAACTTTCTAATGAGATATTTTTAAATTATAACGTTAGGATGCTACGGTTTTGTAGGTTGACTATGAGGAATCAGTTTAGAAAGCCAAGAAAAGATCGGATCACTATCAAGACTAATTAACAATATCTTAAAAGTGTTCCGATAGACGGTTTTTCTTCGATCTGGTATTTTAAAACGTGATCCGAAGAACAACTTAGGCAAAACTCGAAGAATCTTTCTTCCAGATCTATCTGGGCAGCTTCGAATTCGGCAGCCGATAAGTGCCAACACAAGAAATACCCACACGGTAGCTAAAAGCAAAAAAAGTAGGGTAAGAAGACTATCCTGGTTCGAATTCTAGTAAAACCAAAAGTATTTTTCACGGTCCCACCTCTCGCGAATGCTTTTTTTTATATATAGACTCAGACTCATTGCCAAGGGATATCACAGGTTGTAGAAGACAACAAGTCATTGATATATATTAAGAAAAGTGTAGGCGATAAGGATGACCCTTGAGGAACGCCAGCATTGATCCGATGCGAAGATGAGGAAAAACCATTCAATACAACTTTTATTTTGCGGTTCCATAAATAATCCTCAATCCATGTAACGAGTAAATTGAGCGCACGAATCTAATTAACAAGACAAACATGCCATACTCTATCAAAAGCCTTAGAAATATCCAAGGACACAAGGCTTGAATCGCCTAGATGTTCAATGCTTCGCTCCCAACAATGAGTCATGCACGTCATTAGTTCACCTGAAGATCGATTTTTCGAAATCCATACTGTACATCGGATAAAAGAGGATTCGAATCCAGATAGCTCATTAATTTGAAATTAATGATAGATTCCATTACCTTCGATAAAACAGACAACAAAGCAATAGGGCGGTAGTAGGTGCAGATTTATTACCTTTTTTCGGGACGGGTTGAATAGATTTTTTCCAAATTAACGGAAAAACACCTGTCTTCATTGAGAGTTGAAACAATTTGCTAAGCGGTTTTCCAAAGTATGATGACATCTTTCAATAATAATGGTGGAATACCGTCGGGTCCAGTTGCTTTATTAGGGTCAAGTTCTTTAAGAATTTTGGAAACAACCCATTGAAGGAAATATATTGTAGACATACCTGGACCTACATTCGGAAGAATTGGTGGTTAGATAATGGAAGGGTTGACGCACAAGCAAAATGCGAAGCTAAGAGATTGGCTTTCTGAATATCAGTTTTATAAAGAATACCATTATGGAATAAAGTAGGAACAGAAGAAGTCTTTTTTGCAAAGTTTCTTTTAACCATGGCTGCAGAATACCAATAGCTTCTAATGTTTGAATCTGAATCTAAAATTTTCCGCATGCTATCTCGAATCTTTTGGTCATTTATTAATTTGGACCTGTTAATTATAGCGTTAGCTCTGTTTCTGGCTATTCTTAACTTAACAAGGTTTTCTACGGATGGGCAATTAACGTAGTCCAAATGGGCTGTTTTTACTCGCGACTGCTGACATGCAGTTATCATTAAACCACTTATTCTTACGAATATTGCTTTTCTTAAAGGAGGAAGGAATGAAATTTTTCATTCATAGCAGAATGGTTGACGTGATCAGTTGAGATGCTTCATCAGCATTATTGTTGGAAAAGCAGGTTATATTGGTCATATATACTACACAGTTGTGTCGAATTCTCTCATATATATTACTTAAGAAGAACTCTCCAAGCTTATCTTAAAAGTAGGTCCTTAATCTCTAAAGTCCTTAAGTATGGGCATTTGAAGCATCACGAGTATTGCGTCGGTTGATTTGGAGAAGAAGCATGGGGTGCAACTGGCTATTTAGTCTTCTTCCAGCCTAAATTTTTATTTTTGGTATAACTTTGCTTCTTCATCGAAAATACAAATAAATTGCATACGGAAGTTATACCAGCTGGTATACATATCGGTAGCGGCTATTACACCTATGTTTTTCAACTCAAAATTAGATGTACAGTGCGGTCGCTCTAACGTGAAGGTATCAGCTGCGACAGTTCTTCAACTTAAACTGCATACAGTGGAGTCGCTCTAACTCGAACTATCCAGTCGCATGATCATGACAAATTTAAGCATACACCATACTCTTAATTTCAACTGTAGCAGCCAATAACAGCATGGAACCAGAAATACGCGCACGGTTGCTAAAAGCAAATTCAGGAACTTAACCATAACATTCAAGCAGTTGATATATTAGACAATGGTCATATCAGTACTAAAATATGGATCCGAGACTCGGGTGCTTAGAAAAAAATAGAAAAGTCTTACGTCGAATTGTTGGCCCCGTATGTGAGGAAGGACGATTGCGGAGAATCTATAATGATGAGTTCTACGAGCGTTACCGGGATGTCGACATCGTGAAGAGAATGAAGCTCGGTAGGCTCCGGTTGGCAGGACACCTAGCTCGCATGAGCGAAGAGGATCCTGCTCGGGAAGTTCTTTGCGGTAGGATTTATGGAACACGACAGTGATTCCGACAAGTCTCCGCTGGAAGGATGGCGTAGACCAGGACGCCCAGAGTTTCGGGATGCCAAACTGGATGACATCGGCTCGAAATCGGGACCGGTGGAGAGACTTTTTGCCGCGAGGCCAGAACCCTGGTTGTAGAGCCAAATATGATGATGATGCCCTCTTAATTTGATTTGATTGATAATTTAATTTGAAAATTACAACAACGAAATTAATGTAATGCAATTAAAAAAGTATCCTTGTTTTTAGATTTGTTGTATGCTGAATTATTGTCCTTGAACAACAATAAAAAATAAATAATTCGCTTGATTTTTTGTTTGTTCAAATTAGAGCGACTCTACTGTAGTTATAAAAAAGCTTCATACTTCGTTTAGGATTAGAAGAAAACATACTCGTACCTACAAAATTTTTCCGATATATTTTTTACGATGTTTATGGTTGTTTGTATTTGCGGCGTCGCCAATTGCTCCATAAACCTACATTTAAGAAGGCTAAATATTATGCATAACTGTGTGCACATTTATGAAAATGTTATCTACCTCATAGAAATAGTAACAACAACTTGTAGCGTGTGTTCTTTTTGTGAGTCATTTGTTTTGGTAATTCGTTCTGGTGCGAAATTTAACTGCAACACAACACAGCAGTACAAAAAACAACCACCAGTGCAGATCGCGTGCAAATGGTGGCTGATTATGATGATAGACTAATTGAAAGGAAGCGGTGTCTGATCTTATGAGATTTTATAACTTTGCAATCCTGGAGATTGCTTGATATCAGCGAGCTGATCCAAAAAATGTCTGGCGTGCGTCATTAGAGAACAATAATTATTGCCGCAAACGCATGAACACAGCCTTTGTCGCTTTACTCCACTTCGGTAAAGCTCGAACTTACGACAAGTAGTGTTGTTGTGCGAGTGGTGTTGTTGTGCGTTATTGCTCCAACCTTAATGTGCGGTCGGTGGCAGTGCCAATGCCCGCCAGTTACAAAAAAAAATAATTCTCAAAAAGAAAGAAACAAAAGAATTATTTATGCATTTCAAGCGGCGTCAATTTATTGAGGTAAACAAAATTACAAAACACATCATCCAACGGACGGACGCAATGGAACTGGAAATGACCGAGCGAGTGTTTTGTCATCGTCATCGTCGTCATCATTATATACGAGTGTACATAATAAGATTATGATCTGTCTGTCTATCCGCCTGTCCTGTCTTGTTCGGAATACAGGACAAGTGCAACGCATAATAATAATTCCTCTTGGGATTTACTCTTGCACCGTGATAAGTCATGACGTCTGGTTGGCATAGGTTGATAATAGAAAAATGGGGTTTGCTTATTAGGGAGGCCAGTATTTACTTTTAGTTGCTTTTGTTCTGGCGTTGTGGTAAAAATAGCAACGGTTTCGGATTTTTGCCTCGACACAAATGTACTGTGGGTACTATTGTTAGCTAGAAGCAATCATGAAATCTCTGTCGCTGGGAATTTAATTTGTTCAGAAATCTATAAATATATTACACATGTATCTACTTGAGGCCTTTTATTGAACATTACTAGCTTTCTAACCAAGCTTAATCCCTACTGACCAGATGAAATTAATCAACGTGACGGACAAATCAGTCAATGCGTGTTTTCATCTAATGTCTTATTCCAATTGTACAAACCGTAGCCGAAACCATACCCACGGTTAAGCTGTCAAAGTGCTATGGTTTTCAGCTTTTCCTGGTTTTGCATGTAACGAAAATCCATAAAAACTAGAAATTTGTTTGCAATCGTCATGTACTGAAGTACCGAAGAACCAGATATAAAATGCGTGTTCACTCTAAGTAACGTTGGCTGATGGAAATCGAAAAATAAACTCTCAGAATTTTGTTTTGCTTGCTCTGTCGATCTATCTCGATCGCCTACGAGTACCAAAGTTACAGTGTCGGTTACAAAACTTAACAAATGCTACACCAAACTACACTGTACTCCGGGTGCAGTTCGCAAATGGAACGTCAAATTTAAACCAGGGGAGAGAAATCTTAACTCTGCCCAGCAAATGGAAAGAGACATAAGAAATATTCTCTGAGAAACCAAGAGTATTTGTTATTGTGTTGCTTACCTACATTATTGGCATGCTTAACTATTACACTACTACGCAGTTGAAATGATGAAATTTTCCATTACTTTTCGGCATAAATCCTATTTTTAGTTCAAAACTAATGGAATCTTCTATAGGTCTCATTGACTTACACGTCCTTCGCTTAAGATAATCTCTATACGGCTGATGTAACAAATCAGGCGAGTAGACCTATGTAATATACAAATTGTCACTCAAACGTTTTATGAATGCCTAGTGCTATCTATGAAGAGTTGCGTAAACTGGTAAATCCTATAATTAAGAAGCATGATACATAGTTGAGAGAAGCCATAACTGCCCACGAAAAATTAGCTGGACTTCTTGCCACGGGTCGAAAAGCTTCGCAGAACTCAGCTACACTAATGAAATGGGTGAAGAAAGGCGTAAAGGGGTTCGCACTCTATAATACTAGGCTATACGCTTGGCACAACGAGAGCGTTAAAGGAGGAGATAAAATCGTAATGTTTTCGTCACCTATAAGAATTATCGCACAGTTTTGTATACTATCTAGTAAATGGAGGGAGTAAAATATTTCTTTTGCCGGGTTAGAAATATGTCACAGCGTTTATGGCGACGGTGAATATGTCATTTTGTCGAAGCTTGTCCGTAACCTCCCATGCAACTGCTATTCATGGATAATGACAGTGGATTTAAGATACGCTTAGACAACAGAAGACAGGGTTTTGGACGCTTTAAATTCTACTCCAAGATAGTAAAGTGGAGCTTCTCAACTCGCCATTTGGATAGTTGTAATTCAGACTGAATTAGCTTTTTAATTATTTATTAATTTATTTCAATATTATATTTATTATTTTTGCCTTTGGGAAAAACCATTTCTTTTTCTTAGTTTTTTTTAAAACTTTTTTTTGAACATTTAAAAATTTTTTTTTCTTTAACGCGCCACATGCGACATGTTTTGAAAGAAGTCCCAATAAATTCTGACTGGTACATGCCAATATATACGAGTGGACAAACAAACTGACAAACTGAAACACGCACACTGAAAAAATGTTCATGTCCTTAATTCTTGCCAACCGGTTATTAAGGTCGTAGATCTTATTTTAACACTTATTCACGTGTTGCGCAAAAAATAAAAATTAATTTTTTTTAGTCGGTGTTTATTCTCGTCAAACACGTCCGACCGTGTACTAAAAAAATTTAAATTTTTATTTTTTTGCGAAACGATTGTCACTAAAGTCTAAAGACGACTTATTTTAAAAGCCTGATAGTATGCAACGTTAATGTAGCTCTTTCAGTCATAAGCAATTTCTTAAATGGACCAAAGAAACCACATTTAACATTGCATATCTTTAGAATATGAATAAAAAAAAAATTACGCCTTCGCAAACCGAGCGGTAACCAATTGTTTTAAAACAAGTCCAATCAAATTCTGACTCGTAGAAGCCGAGATTTAAATACAAGTAGTCCATTCACGTTAAAAATTACAGCTGATTGATGAATTTGTGTACACATCGATCGGTCATAAACAAACATGGCCGCTGACTGACAGTCAACCGCAAAAAATTTTGATGGCGCTCAGTTTCGAGTGTCAGTCAGGCGTTCACATTATCAATTTTGAGGAATGTCGATCAAAACTTACAGTCAAGTTCGATAGTCTGTTAGCCGCTATTGGTCTACCAGTCGTTGTAGTGTGCATTTACAAGTTAATGCTGGCCTTACATTATGAATGAATTAACGGATGAATTAATAATCTGAACAAACACAGTTTCTTAATTGTCCGAATTATCGAGGCTGTATTACTTTTCGAAATCGAGTGAAATAGAAGACCTATCTTTAATTTTACGTTAAATTGATTGCGTTTTTAATTTAAATTTTACTTTTACCAAAAACTCAAAACATGAGCGGAAGGCAAAAAAAATACATTAACCAAATCATTAATTGGGCGTCCGATTAGTGTAGCAACAATATTACATGATTACAAGAGCTAATTGTTGTTGTTGTTTTTTGCTACTGCTGAGTTTGGTACTAAGTTCATTAAATTCTATTCATTAACCAGTGGACGCAGTAGCGGTCAATTTGTCAGCGCATCAGTGTCGTATCCTGTTTGATCAAATATAAGGATTTTTTATATTTTTTTTCTACTGTGAAAGCAATTTGTCTGCCACAGAAAGGTGGTAGTGGGTGCCTCGTCTAGCTTGTGATTGAATGATCGAGAACTACTTCACCCAACCTAATTACACAAAATGAAGACTATCATTTGATTCTATTATCTTTGTGCTTACATCAAATAATAAGTGCGACCGATTGTTGTTTATACGAAAAGTTGAAATTTCGCAAATATTTTCATGTGTTATGTTGAAAGATAAAACCACCATTCTGAGTCACGACTTATTTGGACTTTCCCATCACTAATTTGTTTGCGCTAATGTAGGTTGGTAGCCAGTGGCGAAGCGTCTGTATAAACCGATGCCCACTCTGTTATTTCTCAGTGTTGCAATGCAATGCAATTATTTCTTTGTTTTTCTTAAATAAGCTACAATAACCATTTCCCAATGTATTTGCCTTATATGAATAGTAAAAAAAAACTAAAACATAAATAAAAAAGTTTCCTCTCCTAAACAGCCAAAAAGATGATCGGGCTATTTAAAAACTGCTAGTTGTCTGTTATTCTTTAACTTGCATTTTTCGTACACACGTCTCATTGATTAGCTTTGCAATGAGTGTTCCTCTATGTATTGGCGACCTATGATGATTTTCGAGTTTGCTTGCGCGGTACACTAGAACTTGTTAATCTGTAGCAGTAAAGACAGAAAATTGGAGCATCATCATTATCATTTTTGTTGTTTTTAATACTAAAAACAAGTTAGGTTCAAATGCCGTGGTCGTGTGTTGTCAACTACAAAAAGCAAACATAATTTAATCAACAACAAAAAAAAACATTTGGAGATGCCGTCAATCAAGGGTAAAAATAAACGCACGACCACGGCATTTGCACCTAACTTGTTTCTTACTTTTTAGTTTATTTTATTCCGTAGTCGGGTTACGGGTTTTTAATCTTTTTTATTTTATTTTAAACTTTTCCGTAATAGCTAAAAATCTGTATATTTATTTATTCTTTATTCACATCAGCGACACCGAAAACTATAGAATCGACTCTCACCAACTCCCCACACCTGACGACCCACACCGCGCAGAGGTGTCTTACCATCGCTATTCACCTCAGCGACCCGGATCCCGGAAAACTATAGAATCGACGCCAATGTGGGCTTTCATTACTAGTTCACATCTTTATTTTTGCATGTGGCATAGTACATGTTGTATATTGCGAGTTGGATGTAGTACGTTGCATGTTGTATAAAACATATTGTACTTCGCATGTTGCATGTAGCATAGAGCATGTTGTATATTGCCTGTTGCATGTAGCACGTTGCGTTGCATGTTGCAATTTGTATGCTTCATGTTGCAAGTTAGGTATTGCATATTGCATGTCGCATGCTAATTTGCTCATTGTGTAGGGTTTTTCAATTGGGACGCCCTCTTTTCCTACAGATCGTTTGACGTTTCAACTCGTCTATATTTGCCATTTAATCCTGCGAGTTCAACAACGTTTGCGAATTAGTCAAATTTTAAATCAAAGTTCGGCTGATTGGTTGGGAAAACATGGAGTAATCATTCTCAGCGTTAAAGCCCATTGCTTGCTCAATGGCTTCGGGAATAACCTAAAAAAATATAACCCTAAGAATCACGAAATGCCACTACAATGACAAAAATTAACTGTTTCGGGTGGGTTTCATGCTGGAGGGATGTCAAACACAAGCTGTTTTACTTTAACAAATAATAATAATTAATAAAATCCCATTATTTTTTGGAGAGACTATATTTTAATGCTCAGTTTTGCACTGCGGATCAGCTTTTTTCGAATCCATTTCTCCTGTAATTTAAGTTAATTTCAATAACAACTTTCTGTTAAATTATATTATATTTATATCAGAGACATATCATATGCGTTTTTGTTTTACATTAAAATCATTAAGCTCTTATTCTAACTTTTTTGTAATACTTTTGAACTTCATACCTATATATTTCTGCTTTGAATTACCTTTGTCAGAATTTCAACCCTCGCCACTGATAAGTACTTGTCTTGCGGTACAAGTCAAAATCGCATTTGATAGAGTAGAGATAGAGATGGAATTTCCGCAATACGCATGTAAATGGGCTGTCACAATGTTGTGAGACACAGTGTAGCATAACTAGAAACTTAAAAGGTCAAAAGAAAAACGCAGTAAAATATCATATCTCTGTGTGAGATAATGGGAATGTTGTTTCAGTGGATGGCTGTGTATTACCGGTGGAGCTGGGAATTAGTGAATTACGTCATCGAATTGCGCGCGGTTGTAGATCCCAAAGGAACGAATAAAGATGCGCAGAAAGAAAAATAAACAAACAAACCAATAAAATAGAAAAGTGGGGTACAGTTATAACAACTGACAAATTGTTGACGAAGACGATGATGGTGGCACGATGCAAAAGTCGCACATACCGTCGTCGCAGTACCTTCAATTAAAAATACATATTTGTAATAATTATTGTAAACAAAAATTGCGCTAGTACCTACCTACCTACGTTCCTACCTACCAACCTAGCTACAAAAGTTATACACATTATAAACAGGCAAACAATTGCCGCCGAAACGTCGGGACGAGTCGAGTCCAGCAGCAATAATTGAATAGCATTAACAATTGCTTAACATTATTAGTGCAGTGATTACCTAGAAGTTGGAAGCATAGTAATGGAGTAGTACCGTTGGCCCTCGGTGTTGCAACTCACACAAATAAACGCCAAAAAAAAAACAACAACAACCGAAATTTCATACAAAATAAGCAATATTTTTCGTCATTGCCATTATTGTACGTATGCATATACACTGCTGTTCACTTGATTAGAAGCACATCATTTTGGGAGATGAAATTTATATTTCTCCAGTTATATGTCAGGAAAGAAAAAACAAACGATGATGAAAGTTAGAGTGAGTATAAGCTGTTTCGATGATGAACTTGGAAGTATATCAAAAAAGATATCCAATCGTTATCCAATTGAACCGTCCTACCGTTATCCAATCGCACACATGTGCAGTAATGATTACCTTACCATGTCTTAATTCCACTTAACTGGTACGGTTATAGATTTGGAAGGTACAAGAGATTCTTCGATTTCACCTGTTTGGTTGCTGCAAATTTTGTAACTCGATTTTCATCAACTTTTCGTTCCCCAATTGAGTTGAAATTTTGCACATATATGTAGCCCCCTTAACAATGCAATGTTATGTTACAAATAAACTTTTCCGATGTGGGACTTGGAATGTAGAAGATTCAAAAGTTTTGTAATCTTCTTGGACAACGAGAAGTATATCAAAATAGACAAAAATAGATCAAAAATTCGATCTTCAATAATGAGGCCAAGTAATCGACTGAAAATTGTTTTCCACCTTCATACACTTTTCGTTTTAGCCAGCCGCAGACATTCTCTCTAATGCTGAGATCTGGCGAATATGGTGGCCATGATAAAAGTTCAAGATTTTTACTTTTAACAATGCGAGTGGTGTGTGCTTTTTCTTATTGAAATATCCATGAAAGTGGCCCAAAGAGATCGTTGATTTTCGGAAAAGCTAATTCCAACACCGCTTTGTAGCTTTTTTCTGTTATTATTATTAAAGCGAGTTAGTGGTACAACTCGATGGTGCCATTTAAAGATATTGCAGTTCAAACCATTACGCCCCTTCTATATATGATATGATAGCTGCTTAAGGTGGTGGTTGATAACCACTAATCTTGTTGAATTCATGTCGTTCGCCCTTTCAGCGTTATAGAGAGTGGCAACGAAGTCGACGTTTTGGCGACTGATAAGTTATTTCATCAACTAATTGTCTGCCCTCGGCTTTAAACCCATATTGTTAAAATTGATATCTTCTTATCTGGAAAGCCGTCTTTATAGTGTTTGCTTCAGGTCCGTGCTATTGTCCACATTCTTGGCAACCTCTGGTCTCCCACAAGGCAGTCATCTAGGCCCCCTTCTCGTCATCCTTCGCCTTTTCAGCGTTATAGAGTGGCAACGAAGTCGACGTTGTTGCAACTGATATCAGAGGGGCTTGTATGCCCTCGGCTTTAAACCCATATTGTTAAAATGGATATCTTCTTATCTGGAAAACCGTGCTTTAGATTCGACATATTGTCTACATTCTTGACAACCTCTCGTTTCCCACAAGGCAGTCACCTTCTCTTCATCCTAACTATAAATGATCTTGATAGGGTAACCAAACACTCTGCCCGGCCTCTCTTTCTAAGCTGACGACACAAAATTGTTCAAACTAATTTCTTCTCCACTCTCCTACACAACAAGACCTAAAAATTTTTTCGGTCTCGTGGCTGAAAATTGCTTAGAGCTCAATATCACCAAATGGCAATATATTACCTTATCACGCAACTGCAACAATGCATGCAATGCATTCTGACTCATTCGGTTAAGGTTTAAAAAAAGTATCGTTAGCTTGTTCTCTTACTCTTTTCTCTCTCACTGCCATATAACAGTAGAATGATCATTTTCAGTTCTCAAAATTGCGTGCTTCTAATCTAGTGAACCACAGTGTATGTAGTTTGGTTTTGGGTTTTGTTTTCGTTTGTCAACGACAATCTAATTGTTTTTCACTCCACTGAATATAGGACAAACGACTGGGCTGGTATGGTGGATGGGTGGGTGTGTGAGAAGAGGGTGGGAAGGTGGAGAAGGGATAGGTGTCAACACCCAGCCAATGATGCACTTGAACGACACTTTGAAATTGTTCTTCTTTTTGCAGCGCGCCACTTGCGCCACATTGACGCGGTGTAAAGTAATGTACCTGGAAAAATTAATAACAATAACAATAAACAACAAATGTTTTGTAATGCATTTGTTTATTCAGTTTACATTCGAAAGGTGTTTTGTTCGATCCTTTTATCAGTTGTTGTAAATTAACGTTTCAGTTGTAATTTTTACATTGCTTTTTGTATAAGTTCCTCATTGACGCTTTCTGTCTTTAACTTGCAGTTGTTGTTTAAAATTACCGACACCGACACCGCCGCCGCCGTTGCTGCCGAGGCCGACGGATTTTCATTTCTAAACTGTACGGAAAATTCTTCACCACGAATTACCTACCATTTGCCGCGCCGAGGAGATCAACAGTTGTTGCTGCTGGTGCTAAGACATCGTCCGCATCGTCGTCTGTTGCATCATCTGCATCATCTGCTGGATCTACCTCTTTGTATATGTACAGCGCTCTGTCATCATCCTTGTTGATCAACAATAATAGCTCCCAATTGTCATCATCATCATCACCTTCGATAATGGCTTCCGGACCATCATCAGCCAATTCAGCATTGTCAGCGTACGAGACATTTGGTGGGGGGCCACAGTCCTCAATTGTTAAAGAAGGATGGCTGTTTAAACGTGGCGAACACATAAAAACGTGGCGTTCCCGATATTTTGTCCTACGTGACGATGGCACCCTGATGGGCTATCGAAATCGTCCCGTCAGCAGTGCTGGCTCGGAACAGCTCAACAATTTCACAGTTAGAGGATGCCAAATAATGACAGTTGATAGACCAAAGCCATTTACGTTCATCATTCGTGGCCTACAGTGGACAACAGTAATCGAGCGAACGTTTCACGTGGAAACAGAGGCTGAACGACAAGAATGGACAGATGCTATCAGGTGAGTGATGTAATCTCATGACGGTGCTATCATTAAATATTCTGTTTTTCTCTCTTTTCCCCCCCCCGTAGAACTGTTGCAAGTCGCCTTTGTGAATTGGGCGAAACAGCCATGTCACCATCGACTTCGAACGATATGACCGACGTTGATATGGCATCGATAGCTGAGGTCGAATTGTCGGAGAAATTCTCCGTTCAGGGCACATCCACTGGTAATAGTGGAATCAAGAAAGTGGTGAGTTAGTATTGTGAAGAAAAGGAAAGGATTGGTTTATTTGATGGGGCACTTTAAGACTGCAGAGGCTGTTGCATGTGCAGCTGGATGAGTAGTGTATCCGAGCGTTACGGGAGCTAATAGACGCTTGCTATAGGCCAGCTATAAGACGTATTAATCAATCGCTTCTTCTTCTTGTATACATTATAATATCTATATATATATAACTAGCTGAAATATCCAGCGTTGCCCGGATCAAGCGATACAATTCTAGAAATAGAGTCAGACAGTTAGGTTAGATCAGGTTAAGGTGGCTGTCAGTGAAACCGACACACTTAGACCAGTAATGGTCCAGTGTGATACCACACGGATCAGGAAAAACTCCTTCCACCTCCTCGATGAACCAATTAGAGCTTCGTATGAAGCGTAGGAGACCACCAATGTCAATGTTGATGAGATCATTAGTGTCGTTGTAGAAGAGAGCTCCAATATGGAGTTTACATTCGAGAAGACTCCAAGTCTTGCTGCATGCTTGCCTATGAGACAGTAAGTGTCCAGTGATGACACCTACAATGCCACTGATGAGCGATCTTTTTTGAGATATCAAACACTTGGAGCGTTTCGGATCCAGCTTGGGCCAGATCTGCTTTGTCGCTATGCAAGTTGTACCGTTTGATCACCTACAGTTAGTTTTTACATTAGCATCCCGCTTTAACAAGAGTTTGCATGTAGCGATTGATATGCCTATGGAACCATATTCAGGTAAGAAGGGTAGTGTAGTTTCTTGCTTGGTGAGTTCTTCAGCCATACAGCTACCCGGAATGTCTTTGTGCCCCGGCACCCAACACATGCGGATATTGAACTGCTTCGCCGAAATGAGAGATGATTGGCAGTTAAGGGCTAGAATTGAATTTGTAGAGACTGATTCCAGGGATTTCAGTCCAGCTTGGCTATCCGAGAATATACGGATACCATTAGCGGATATGAAGTTTCTCTTCAGCCAAGATAAGGCTTCACTGATCGCAATAATTTAAGCCTGGAAAATACTACAGTGATTTAGCTTTTTTGAGAAAACACCTTCGCCGACCCCGTCATCAGTTTTTGACCCGTCTGTGTAAAATGAATGTGTTCATCATCCCAGAAGTTTTTGTTTAGATGGAGTTACGGAATGGAGTAGTCTATGTTGTCTGGGATCCTGACTAAATTCAGGATAGAGGAGTGACCGATTTCACTCCTTCTCCACTGCGAGATAGGCATTAAAGCAGTTAAAGTCGAGCAGTTTAAGGTCGAACCGAATGTCCAATGCGTCGGAGGGGGTTGTACGAAGTGATCCGCTGAAACATAGACTAACTGATCTTTGGTCTTTGCTTAATTTATCTAGATTTACTTTCTTATTTAAGGCATTCCACCATACAGTCACACCGTATAGAAAAGTATGTCTTACTACCGCTGTATATAGACAATGGGTGGTTATATGGGGTTGAAGACCCCATCTGCTACCATTGGCTTTTTTGCATGAGAAGAGTGCCACTGTGGCTTTATGAACTCTTTCTTGTATGTTGGGTTTCCAGCTTACCCAGCATTTGTGAGTTTTACCCCTAAACCACAGCGATCTGCCCAGAAAGTTAGCTTGTTGAGAGCATTTTGCAGAAGTTCCTTTAAGGTGTTCGGTATTTTCCTAAGACGGCAATAGCAACGTCATTCGCATAAGCGATTACTCTGCAGCCCTCACCTCTTAGGCATACCAGCAGCCCATTCACCGCTTAGTTCCATAGAAGGGGGGACAGGACTCCACCTTGTGGGGTTCCTCTGCAGATTTAAATTAATAATCCTACTTGTGAGCAGAAGATTAATCAATTCGCCAAGCAATTCGTCCACCCTTGAAGTCGACAGCGCATTCGTAATAGCAGATGTGTTGAAGTTGTTCCAGCAAAGGAAGGATAATATCCGAAGTCCTTTGAAGCTCGGTTGGAATTATGCCATCAGGTCCTGCAGATTTGTACGGTTTGAAGCTTTGTAGCGCCCAAAGCAGTTTGTCCTTATTTATCAGATCATTGGAGATAGTTGTAGAGTTTCTGCCTTATCAAGGCAGACATTACTTAACACATGGGAGCTTCCCGTGAAGTGGGTATCTAAAATCAGATTGAGCGATTCTTTGCTTGAAGTAGTCCACGAGCCATCTGCCTTTTTCAGGCAGCTATGCATTATTGGATTGGTTGCGCGTATTTTTCTTAGCCTATACGCCTCAGAAGATTCTTCTATTTTATCACAGAAGAGTCTCCAAGAAGAGAGCTTAAAAAATAAATTAATTTTATAGAGTTTGAGAGATGCTTAGTAACCCCAGTCAGCTGCTAATCTAGTAGCCTTGAATAGCTCCTGAAATGCGCTAACACCGAGGTCCACCAATGTTGTCTCTTCTTGCCTCTTGGACAAGTGAGAGGGCAGGAGGCAGAAAGCGTCAGACAGTGCATCTAACTCATTACAAACTGAGTTCTGTAAATAAAGTAGTGACAGTGAAAATAAAGTCCGCGTTGAAACAATCGTTGAGAGTGCTTGGGTTTGATAAGTAACATCACTACGTAGAGAGATGGAGAGACCACGGTGGGAAAAAATACTGGTACCAAGTTGTAACCAGGCCAACTGAAATCCGAAACATTAGAATCAGCATTAACCTGCGTTTGTGCTAAATGGACGCACGTGGCAGAGAAATTTGATAGCGTTATGCCTTTTCTACAGTAAGAGTTGAGCGATTATCAAAGCAATCACACACCGTCCACCCCGCTACAGAGCAGACAACCGAACGCACGGGGTCATCGAATTCTTACGTAAACAAAAACGATTCACCAGCACGTTCAGCAACGTCGGTACAAACGCGTCACGCTTCAAATCCTTCAAACCAACGCGAAATGTACAAAAAGCCTACACTGCTGTGATCATGAATCACAAACTAGCTTATTATCCTCGTTTGGTACGATGTCGTCATCATAAACATACGAGTGGTTAAGATTTGTTGTTCCACATGTTGCTTAGACGATTATCTTTAATGGAGATGTGGTAGTTTTGGACCTTTTCAAAACATTCAAAGGATTCAATTTACAACCTTTTATTCATATTGTATACTCACATTGCGCATTCATATCATAATTATTATATATTCTCTTTACTTTCCTGACAGACACTCGAAAATTTCGAGTTTTTAAAAGTCCTCGGCAAGGGAACATTTGGCAAAGTCATCCTGTGTCGTGAGAAAGCCACTGCAAAATTGTATGCGATTAAAATTCTCAAAAAAGAAGTCATCATTCAGAAGGACGAGGTAGCGCACACACTTACAGAGAGTCGCGTCCTACAGACTACGAGTCATCCATTTTTAATTGTAAGTTGAACAACTTTAGCGTCCTGCCTTGGTGATATATGTATTGATTTTATATTCCCAACAGTCGCTCAAATATTCATTTCAAACCAATGATCGTCTGTGTTTTGTAATGCAATACGTCAATGGTGGGGAGCTGTTTTTTCATCTGAGTCGCGAACGTCTCTTCACAGAGGAACGCACACGTTTCTACGGTGCGGAAATAATCTCCGCTCTCGGGTACTTACATTCGCAGGGCATCATTTATCGTGATTTAAAGTTGGAGAATCTTTTGCTGGACAAAGATGGACACATTAAAATTGCCGATTTCGGCCTGTGCAAAGAGGACATCACCTATGGGCGAACGACAAAAACCTTCTGCGGTACGCCAGAGTACCTAGCGCCCGAAGTATTAGAAGACAATGACTATGGTCATGCAGTGGATTGGTGGGGCACCGGTGTTGTTATGTATGAAATGGTAAAGGGGACGGCATTGTGGGGATACTGTTAATATACATTATCGCTAATTTGAATATCGGTTTCTTTTTCAGATTTGTGGTCGTCTTCCATTCTACAATCGTGATCATGATGTCCTCTTTACGTTGATTCTACTCGAAGATGTCAAATTCCCACGAACAATATCAGAAGAGGCAAAAAGTCTTTTAAGTGGATTGTTGGCCAAGGATCCCGCAAAACGACTTGGTGGAGGCCAAAATGATGTCAAGGACATTCAGGCGCATGCATTCTTTTCGAGTATCAATTGGACAGATTTAGTGCAGAAGAAAGTGCGTTCGTTTGTTTTTGATGTTATAGTTATTATTATACGTATTTATCAAATAATTGTTATTGCTACAGATTCCGCCACCGTTCAAGCCTCAAGTAACATCCGATACCGACACAAGATATTTCGATTCAGAGTTTACCGGCGAAAGTGTTGAGCTGACACCACCAGATCCAACTGGACCACTGTCGGCAATTCAAGAAGAACCGCTTTTCCCTCAGGTAAGTACTTGCTCGGGTGCAATGAAGTTTTACTGAATGACTAAGCGGAGTAATGCTGCCTGAAAAATGCATAGTCCCATAAATTCTTGTACGAAAAAGTAATCAAATCAATAAACTTTTAGAGAGTTGAAAATATTTTAAATCTCTTCAAAGTCTGTACGAGGGCTGCCTTTTATATTACTGGATTAGAGAACAAAAACAAATATTTATTTATCGAAAATGGCTTTATTGTTTTCCAAAATATTTTCAATACACTTGTATGCGTTGGAACCCATTAAGCTTCTTCAGATGATACGGCGGATGATCCATTAACAAATATTCAGTTGTTTGTGCCGATGTGTGGGAGCTCGCATTGTCGTTGTGGAGAAGAGTCCGTTGTCGGCGGTTGGTTTTCCTTATTTCGCCGAAGACTGCTGGCATACAAATGCCAACCAACGAAACAGAATTATCCGTTCTACCTTGCCCCAATGGTACGATTACGACATGTCCAGTTTTTCCGAAGAAACAGGCGACTATTTGCTTAGAAGTGCTTCGAGCGCGAACAACTTTGGTCGGATATGGCTTATATTGGAAAACCAATACAATCGACTGCTGTTTGGTATTGTGCTCATACTATCCTATGTAGATTGCGAGGTCAACGTTTTTCGATCGATGCAAGATTCGTCTCCTGTCACGATGTTATAGACATGTTTTAAAGCACCGCGATCATATTTTGAGCATTTCTTTCGACCAATTGACACGAGTTGTTAATTGAGGGATTGCCAGTTTTTGTGGGATCCAATTTATGACGGCCAAAGGTTCATGCAATATTGAATTTATGCTGGTCCCACTAATGCATCAATCTCACGATAAGTCAGATGACGATCAGTTCATCCACAGCATCATTTTTTCGGAGCAACAACCAATTTTGGACGACTTTAACGAAATTCGTCGTTAAGCGAACTGCGGCTACGATTGATTTCTGTAAAAAATCGATAAACACTGATCCTTTATTGTGCCTTACCGCCAAAAGTCGAATTAAGTTCATCAATGCGCTGTTGTGTCGAGTTACAAAAAAAAAAAAATCGCGAGAAACGAGAAAAAACTCACCAGCTTTCTAATGCTATCCTTATCTAGATAAGGGATTTCCTTATAGGAGTACGGCCTGATTAATCGTTTGGACTGTCTCAGCCCTGAGACCTTTTCCCAATGGGCCAGACCAAGTTTGTTCATCCAATTATTAATCAGCGCTGTGGCGGTAGCCCAGTTAACACCACAGTAGGATTCAGGTCTTATGAACGCGGATTCTGAGCCAGCCCATGCTAGTTCATCTGCAGATTCGTTGCCTGCAGTTCCTGGACCAGGAACCCAATCAAGTTTTACCCTGTTTTATATATCCTAGCGCCCTTAATGCCTTTACTAAGGCTTATCTTATCTTAGATCTCGATGGGGTGGATTACATCCTGGAAAACCGTACGACTCATTCCCATTGATACCGAGACTTTAATGTTGGGTACAAAGCCACCAGCTCCTACTCTGATCCATTTGTGAACCAGGCCAGACCTCTAGCGTTCAGTGCCGGAACACAATTAGACCAGTTTGCACGATCCAGTGTTTCTACCTACCTAAGTAGAAACAGTGCTCCCTGACTATAGTGTTATGGATAGTGCAAAACATCTCTCTTTCGGGATTGTGTTTTTAGGTGTCCCTCTTGGACACCAGGTTTGTAACTGTATTCTAGCTGCAGCTTAACAGCGCAGACTTCTAATTCAATTCACTTTTTCGCTGACGGCAGCACTCTCAGCTTCTTAAGTTTGAGGAACGTCCCTCTACTTCTCATGTGGAACTCAAACAACTACTTATGTTAAGCACGTTAAATTCTGACCTAGACAGCATAATACAATGGGGAGAAAACAATCGAGTAGAATTTAACGCTTCCGAAACCCAATGCAGTCTCCTGTCAACCAAGAGAATCTTAAATCCAATTCCATTATCCATCAATGGCACTTGCATCGAGGAAACTGAAAAACTCGCAGTTCTCGGTATGTGCGTTGACGACAAGCTTTGTTGGAATGACCACATATGTACCGTCGCCAAAAATGCTGCGAAATGGAAATGTTTAGGTTATCTAACCCGGTGCAAGAAATATTTCACTCCCTCTGATCTGGCTACTATCTACAAGGCTTTTATGCGCCCTAACTTGAGTACAGTTGCCATATCTGGTCTGGTGCGCCTAAAACTGCCTTGCATCACCTAGATAGAATACAAAACCGCGTGATAAAACTTATCGGTGACGCAAACATTGCGGAATCAATAGATTCGCTTGAACACCACAGGAACGTTTCGTGCATGTCACCGTTTTATCGTTTCTTCCACTAGCGGCCAGCCAGCTGCATGACACCTCTCCTTGAATTCAACCGTAGTACTCGTGGCGCTCTAAATGCTCATCGGTTCAGCCCATCTTCGGAAGTACAGTTAAGTTTAGGGAGTCGTCCTTCATCCTTACAACAAGTATGAGGAATGCTCTGTCAATCTTCACACCACATCAACATGATTCACAGGCATTCAAAACACAAGCTCATAGACATCTCGTCATCTTTCCCCATTTTCCTTAACGCCTACGCTGTGCCAAGCATATAGCCGAGCGTTATAAGGGTGCGACCCCTTTAAGCGTGCGCGAATTGTAAAAAAAGAGAGCTACAAGATAGTTAACCTTATTGGAATAAACTAAAGTGGTGCCTTAAATAGTGATAGGACCTAGATTGGACAATCTTCTTTTTGTGAAAGGCAATAGAATTGTTTTGCAAGTGTTGATGGATAGTCTGTGTCTGCTGCACCATTCTAAAACGTTTAGTAAAGCACCTGGCATAACACTAGTAATGGTCGTGCTGTGTTTACGAAGTCAGCACTAGGATTGGCCAATGCCGAAATATAAAAGGCAAACCTCGTAATCAGGCGCACAAAAAATCACGTATAACTTCACGAAACTGCAAACTATCGTTCCTTCGCTCAATCGATTTGACGATCTGTCGTCTGTGGACGATACGTCAGCACTATCGTAAATAAAGGTTGAGATTAATATTTAGAAAAACCGTGCTATGACTATCGTGATAACACTATTATTTTCCTTTTTAATCTCGACCTTTATATCACGACTGGACGATATTGATTGTTCGAAATGGGCGTGTTATGTTATGTAATATTCAACGAATCCGATGAGATATGAAAACATTAAGTGTTTTCTCATTTTATGTAGGTACTTCTTCAGTAGTCGCTTTCCCCTCTTTTCCACCAAATATTTATATAAAATTTACAAACATTTGACTTTTCCAATTAAACAGTTCAGCTACCAGGACATGGCATCAACACTAGGCACATCATCTCACATCAGCAGTTCAGCTGGACTTACATCGATGCAATAGAATAGAATACAACAAACAAACAACCAACCAACCAGCAGCAACAACAGCAGCGCAAACTACTATCCCCGATACAAAAACTAGGAATACAAGTAAACATTTATAAGAATATTATTATGCAACAATAAAGAAATGACACAAATCACACAGAACACCTATTGAGAAAGAAAAAAACAACAGCAATACAACAAGACAAAGAATAAAACTAAACAACAAGAAGAAAAAAACACACACGAATGAAAGAAAACAATAACATTTTCAATATATAGAGAAATTAAGTTATTGCGGAATTGTTATAGAAGCGAAAACGATAATATTTTATACGATAATTAACAAAAAACAAAAGATTAACAAATAAGCGCGATACACACACAAACGAAAAGTCGGCTCTCGCTCTCCATTTATTTCGCAAAATGAAACATTTAAGAGCGAATAACGTCGGACACAATAGCATTTTGTTGCTGTCCGTCATTTTTTTTTTTTTTTTTTGATATAATTGCTCTTATGATTATTATTATTAACTTAATATTATGTACTATTGTAAATTTATTACTTTTTTTACAAGCAACTAAAGTGTAATAATAGTAATAACAATGATAACAATAACAACAACTGATGTAATTAATAATAATTTGTATAACAAACAATCAACAACAAACAATAGACCAACCCAAGTAACCAATCAACAAATACAAATGTAATAACAACAGCTACAACAAACAACAACAAAACACCAGAAACAACAACAGCGAAAGTGTGAATATTTTTACTTTGTTTTACATTTTACGTACATGAACTTATGACTAAGGAACGCTGTTGGATTTTTTTTTTAAAACAAAACACAAAATTGCTGCCTGTGTTCTGTGGTATAGCGGGAGTAATAATTATAACGGACTAAAGTGTAGAGGTCTCGGGTTCCAGTCTCACCTTGAAGTCTTTTAAGATTTTTAGAAAATTTCATTTTATTTTTTCCCAATAAATTATTTATAAACAAATTATTAAAAAAGGAAAGGTTATTCTTTTCTTTAAGATCGGTTTTGCGATCTCATATTTGCGGGATCCGATAATATTTGTCATCTAAGTTTGATATTCGCCGCTGGACTCACTGTCGTGTTCCATAAATGCTACTACTGGATCTTTCTGATCAGCTTATATTTGCGGGATCCGATCATATTTGTCATCTATAGTTTGGTATTCCCCGCTGCTCTAACTATCGTGTCCCATAAATGCTACTACTGGTTCTTTCCGACCGCCCTATACAAGTTGCTTTGAACGGTTTCAAGTCAAAAACTCACAGCATAAATGCTGGCCGGCTGGCGAGCTCTGTTTTTTTCACGACACTTTTTCTCTTCATTAATGATATCTGGACTGCTACTTATAATCCAATTCATTTCCAGATTCATATTTAAGTTTGAGGAACTTTGGTGACAAAAACATTGCGAATTCACTCGATTACCGCTGGAATGTTTCCTGCTTGTCTCTGTTTTATCGCTACTACCACGGCGCCAAAGAGAAATAGCCGATTACGTTCAGCCTCTCCGCAATACTCCATACTGAAAACATTTTTCACAGCTTTCCAATGTTTTTTGGATGGTTGTCGGCAACGAGCTGCTGATTGCTTCCACTCCTTGCGATAAATGATCCCTTAATTGTTGTTGTACTGAGGGGATCTTTAGCCGGTCGATTCGGATTCTTTGAACTGATGCAGTACCTAACTGGACAGTAGCTACCATAAGGTGATGATCCCGTTCCATACCCATGTCGGCTCCTCGTCTGTTTCGGACGTCTACAAGACAGCTCCTTAAACGTCGACTGATCGCCACATGGTCGATTTGGTTGGATGATGATTGCCAGTGTCAGTTGACATCAATTGTTATGTCAGATCAATTGTGAGTCCTAAAATGGTGTCTGTAAAGATAGTGCATTACTACAAGTTGAGGATAGCTACAGGAGAAGCTGCATCAGTTAAGGGTGAACGTTTCCTTGCAGTCGATTTTGCAGGATAAAGGCTTTGACATCAGTTTATTTTGGTCCGTGTGGAAAATAAATGCATATTGGGTCTGGATTTTATGATGGCGCACAAGATGTCACTTGGTTTGAGGAAGCAAATGCTAAGATGGCGGAATATAGAAGCTCCGCAAAGAATTACCGGCAATCACAATGGTGGATCATTCAGGAAGTGTTGTGTCCCCGACTACAAACACAGTAGAAGACCGGAAAACCAGAATTGCTCAGTTGTTTCACGAATCATCACGGTCCAGCAGATGAAAGGGTATTTGACAAGAGACAATAGGCTGATAGTCGAAGCACAAAATCACAGACTGTGCTACCATCAAACCGAGTCAAAGAAGACTTGCAAGAATTACATACTGGAACACCAAGAAAACATTTGGGAATAAAAGAGGACACTAGATGAAGTAAGAAGTCGTTTTTTTTTGGGCCAATTGCCGCAGAAATGTGGAAAACTGGTTCCGAACGTGTCGAAAATGTGCTTCCAGAACAACATTGTGAATGGTAATTAAGGGATGAAAACACGGAATCACCTGCGTGCGAACTCGTTTGCCTATACAATTCCAAAACAATACAAGGGAAACTATAGAAACCAAAGCAAAGTTGGGAAGACCAACGAAGCAGTTTATCGGATTCAACAAAACCTTAGATGTAAAAATAATGTTGTCCACATTAATAGATTGACAAGGTACATCAGAATGAGTGGTGAATCTGTTCGTGACGAACAGAATTAAGGTGGAGGTAATGTTGGCGAAGCTAGGCCTTGGACCGAAACGGTCTGACGCGCCGAATATTATTATTAGTGTTACGAAAAGAAGTAGATTAAACGAAAGAAGAATTTAGGATTTGTTTTCCCATAGCACGCTCCTATTGCAAAGACGCTGTTTCAATTGGGAAGCGTTCGGAACTAATGCGTTTCGTTAAAGTGCATTAACATCAAATCCAAAGAAATCTTACCCAGGAGGGTAGAATTACCATATTGTTTTGCTTTTTATTGTTGCAACGGGGTCATCATTATTTGTTCTTTTTTCTGAGTTGCCCTTATTGAAAAAATAAGTCTTCAATTGCGGGATTATATAATGTGCTTGTATTCATTCCAATATACATTTTTTTTTATATGTAGAACATAAAATATCCTGAGCGGTTACTTTCGGAAAGAAAAACTCTTTACTTGAGCAACATTCCCTTAGCCACTTCGTTCGATTTTTCTATTCCCACAAGAACCTCAGTAATTTTCAAAGCAAAATCAAATGCGGTTCCTGGTCCTTGGCTGGTAATAAGTTGATCACTGTGAACGACTTTTTCGTCATCAACATATCTGGAAATGGCAACAGTTATGTAATACACATTTCAAAATTAATAATAACAACTGCTTTTACTTGTAAAATGTGTCCAATTGATTCTTAACAGATGGATACGATGTGAGCCGCTTCCCAGCAGCAATTTTATGTGCAGCTAGGGCAATTGGTGCGGCGCAAATTGCTGCTATTATTCGCCCCTCAGACTCTTGCTTCTTGAGAAGTTCTCCGACGGCTGCAGACTCTGCCATTGCCTTGGAGCCGCCAAGACCGCCAGGCATAATGACGACATCGAATTTTGTCTTTCAAGTGCGATAATTTTTAAGACGCAGTTTTGCAAAAGAAAACAATTTACCTCTTTGGATGCTTCCAAACTTGTGTCCGGTTTGATGACAACATTCCTGGAGCATACGACTGCTTCGTCGTCTTTTAAGCCTGCAACCGTGACGGCAACCTACGAAAATCAATTGATAATGGAAAATCTTCTCGAGGTGAGCCACCGGGCAATGTAAAACATACTCCAGCACGACGCAATACGTCGACCGAAATTACAAACTCCATTTCTTCAGCTCCTGGAGCCAAAATCACAAGCGCTGTTTTTGACATTTCGCGTAATATAAATCCCCGAAATTTTTGCAAATCGTAATTGGATTTTCCCAAGGGTAGCTGTAGCAAGGTGAAGGTACTGAATGCTTTGGAATTTGAATGCACCAATGCACGTACCACGGCAACCATTTGTTAAACTTAACCCTGCTATGAAAATGTTGTCATCTTTTGCTGTCATCTGAAAGCTTAAGAAAAAAGCCGGCCGGAAATTTCTTGTAATTACAGCGGCTGCGTAGAAAACTTTGGTTACACCGGTTTCTAGGTAATGCTGTTGGTGGTGCCAATTGCATTTTTTTTTAACAAAAACAACTTATAATTTTTTTTTAGAAAATTCTTTAATCAGAGATACACATGTGGGTAAAGTTAAAATAAAATGGGATTAATTTTGAAAAAAATTGTATGGGACGACCTGGGCCCTGAGGCTCGATCGGCATTAATTTTTAAAAAATTTTTATTTCGCAAATAGGGCTAATTTCTAATAATAAATAAATCAAAGCTAATTTGAGATACAACCTTAAACATGTTTAAGTTCAAAGAGTAGCCAAGTGCCCACAAGAGATGGAATGTGCATCTCCGAGGTATATAAATAAAGCTTCCTGGTGAGCTTCCCCAAAATGAGCAATGAAGCTCATTGGTGAAACGTGAAGCTGTCAGCCCTCCAAAGGCAGGTGAGAAAACTTTTCAAACCCTCTAAGAGGAGGGGCATATAGCAGCTATACAGATAAGCTATCACAGCATATAATACAGAAGTGAGAAGAGCCAAACGTAGAAGATTTCGTAACTCCTCCAGCGAAAAATATCAAAAGACGGGTCAGGCTAAAATATGAAACTAACATTGGCTTACTTGAAAAGGCAGAAAAAAGGGAAATTAAAATGTATTAGAAGTTAATATCATTATAATACCAAATTGCTGACAATATTAATAGTAATGAAAGCCATATATATATGTATGTAATTCCTCTAAAAAGCACAATTTTTCAGTAAACTGGTTTCATGCACTCCACACCTTGCTTGTTATGACTAAATTTGGGAAACAACAGAGCAAAATTACACCAACCAAACAAGCATCGTCATTATACCATTTTGAGGTGCTACCTTAATGAGAAAAATCACTTTCTTTTGCTCCAACTCCAGCACAATAGGCGATGCGAAAATGCTCATCACGGATTCCACATTGACACTGTGGGAACAAACAAGCAGTAAATAATTGTTTTTTTTTCTTTTCTAAAATCAGGTGAAACAAATTTAACGATTCCCCATGGATGCCAAACGAATTTGAACATTTGGTGCTCATGGCTGACTGGAGCGCAGAGCTCAATTGGTTATTTTTTTCATAGAGATTATCCGCTTTGTGATCGATCGCACAAATGGATGGACGCACGGACAGACAGACGTGTGTGTTACGATTATTGCTGGTAATGAAGTATATTAGCCAAGTTGGCGATTGCGCTTTGTCGTTTTGCGCCCGTCCATCTGCGGCAGATTGGTAGATGGTAAACGGACGCGGAACGCGATGCCATAATTGGGATTGATGGTGATATAGATTTAGATTCCACGGACAGCATTGGGTCGCCCTCGTTGTTGTCGGCATGACAGGCACGTATTATGCATGCAGGACACGATACCGCAAACAGGGTGCATAGATGGGAATGCAAGTTCTGTAACTCGTTTTGTTGCTGTTGCGCACTGGGTAACTGGGTCGGCGGTGTTTCGCCGGCTTGGGATAGTTGGTTACTTGATGGTTATACTCCTAGTTGCGGCCGATTGGTTGGTAAACTAAACGTTCTTCTAGGACTATAGGAACAAAAATATGAATTATGTTCATGCCCTGTTTCGATGATATTTGCGGTTCTCTTTAATGCAATTCGAAAATATTTTATTTATCAATTTCAGATAGGATTGAAGGACAGACACATGAATAGCAGTTGTGTGACGTTTCAGTAAATGGTCACAATCTAAGTGGTGCTCCTTCGTTCAGTACCGTATAGTAAAAATAACAACGAATAGAGAATTTTTGCGGTGATCACTTTTATTACAAATGTCATTTGCCAATAATCACCGTTAAATTATTATTGGCAAATGACTTTTATGACAAATGTCATTTGCCAATAATCACCGTTAAATATATTGATTACTTGTCAGTTTTGTTTGTTTATTTTTCAAATTATTTTTTCTTTATTTTATTATTGTCATTGCGGTTTAAAATGTTATTTAAGCTGGAAGCAAGACCTTCTCGTTATCAAAGTCTCTCAATGGATGTTTGCTTTAAGGCAATCTAAAGGCGGTCATCCATTTTGTGGTTTCCAAAGTAAACGGATATAAAAGACATATAAAATTAAAATTTTTATGAACATTTTTTCCGTTATAAAGTTTGGACCTTGACATTATGTGTAAAATACTATATCATTTAAATCACCGCCTCGAGACCTATTGCCAAAATTGTCTTTTGAGGTAACTTTTTTACACATTTCGAGCGGTATCTCGGCTATAACTTGACGAATGTTGGCTTTTAATTAATCTAAAGTTTGAGGTTTATCCACATAAATACTGTCTTTCGTATAGTCCCAAAAAAAAACTCCAATGGAGTTAAATCGCATAATCTCGGCGGCCAATTGACGTTACCAAATGTGAAACTAAGCGTCCTAGAAACTTCTCGCGCAATAAAGCCAAAATCGGTCGTTAGAACCACATATCCGTCCAAGTTAAAATCTTCAATCGCACGCCAAAAAAGTCTGTTATCATACACCCATAGCGCTTCGCATTTATGGTAACTGTTGTGGCTACATCACATGACTCATTCACGTGCATTGGAATCATTAACACTCTAAATGAAATGATCTATTTTGCTCCTTACAAGTTAGCATCTCATTAATCGTTACAGCTTGGGTTACGCGCTTTATGTTTATCTGTCATAGCGAATGATTGTTAAAAAGAGGATACTCACTCGCAAGATAGTCATAATTAAAACCAGGGCTGAGATGTTGTACCATCACTTTCGTTCGATATCACTTGAAATAATTTGAGTGATAGAATAGTATAATTATCACGAGTATCGAAAGTCGATACGAACGATAAGTGGAAAATTGTTGGCTCAACGGTCCCTCACTACAGGATCCGCTAAACATGCACACCTTCATCGTTTTCAAAAAACTACGTTCCGATGATGCCTCCAGCCCATAATGTGCACAACACAGTGATATTGGGTGTAACGGCCTCTCTTCAATAATTTGAGGATTTTTAGAACCCCAAATGTGACAATTTTGTTTGTTTACGTGTCCACCGAGTGAGAAATAGGCATCATCGCTGAAGAAAATTTTGTTTGTAAAATCGTCGCTCACAGCCTGTTACTCCAGCATCTGTATCTCCTTCGTTGTGAATGTTCAGCAGGCTTCAATTGTTGCGTGAGCTGGGCTTTATATTGATGGAGGGTTAAATCTTTTTGCCAAATACGCCATAATGAACCGTACGACAGGCTCAATTTCTGAGAACGGCGGGAACTCGACAAATTCGTTTTTTCGTCCACACTTAAACGTACAGCAGCGATCTTTTCCACAGAGCATACATTACGATGATACACATCCGTGACGCTTCCAGTTTCTTCGAATTTCTTCACTATCTTTCCAATTGCTTTCTCATTAGGACGATGATGAATTCCATAATCTCCCCTTAAAGCGCGAAAAGTGACCACGCACTAGTGACTATCACTTTTGTAATAGGTTTTAACAATCTTAAGGCGTTTTCAATGCTAAAACGATCCATTTTCATAAATGTCCGACTATAGACTAGTAACATGATAATTGCAATGACAGATATGTTTGACATTTCAGGAATGCCAACACAACGGTTTTGAAACCACGAAATGGATGACCCGATACGATGCCCACAACAACGAGGATTTACAATTTAAAACAATTAAGTAAGAGGTTAAACGAAGCGTAAGATGAAATGAGCGAAAATGACGCAATGGCCGATCCTAAAAGTATGAAGCATCGCCAAGGCCCGGTTTTCAATTCAAAAACAACGTGGAGCTGCTACTGCCACCTAAACGAACTGGCAAGTACATGACAAGGTCAACCTGATGTGGTCCCCAGGCCATTCAGGCATTTATGGGAACGAGACAGCAGACCTCTGCGCAAGAGCAGGCGCGGAAGAGTGGGCAAACAACGCCATCGAGGCTGAATGGGAATCATCAACTACGATGAAACAAACCAAAAAGCTTCTCAAATACAACATCAAAAATATAAACAAAGCAATCAAGCTAAACCGATAAACACTGAGATCCCTTGTCTGGTACATGACAGGACATGGTCCATTTAATGGCCACTTAACAAAAATGGGAAAATCTCAGACAGATCGCTGCCGCTTTTGCGGCGAGGCAGAGGAGACGCCAGAACACATACTATTTATATGTGATGCCCTCACCCGGAAAACACTTTGATACCTCAAGGCTCACACAGTTCTATGGCAGAATGCCAGACTTATCGACCTGGCGGATATATTGGCATTTATAAAAGGACTAGGCCACCACATAATGTGGTAGACATCTGGGACGCACAATAGACCTTAAGGTGGCAGTGCACAAGGCTTTTCAGCCCACCAACAATAACATAACATAACATAACATAACATGAAGCATCACGATATTTTATATTGAAATTGGAATTTAAAAAACAAATATGTATGGACAACACCCTTGGTGCAAAATTTCATCATGCTGCACGTCGACGATCCAGGACCCTTAAGCAAGGTCCACGCTTTGAGCTTATTGTAATAATTTAGAAATTACGTACTCAACAGACCTTACCATCGTTTACATAGTCTTCCATCTTAATGTACCGCTATAAGCCCCAGTACACCATATGATAATCGAATCGCATCAAAAGCAGAAATTTTTTAGGGCTAATGCGTCTCAGAAACTCAAAACATCTAAACAAAAGAACCCATAAAAATTCTACTACAACAATCCATATATGTGCGGTCGACTGTCCATGCATGCGCAGCGCACTGCTCTGTAACACTGTGCTTTACGGTTCGCGCATCAAGATAAGATTGACCGCCTCTATAACGGCATCGTAATTAATTGCACCAATTTCACTCGGCCAATTCACCACCACAGAAAGAAGCGCACCAGCAAAGTAGACCTGCAGCAAATCTTGAGATCTAGTGAATGAATTGTTGCGGACGCTTAGCTGAAGGCCGTGCTCGCGACTGCTGGAATCTCCGTCCCGCCGCGACGGTAATGGACATTTGTCATTTTTCTCTGCTGCTCCATTCTTTGCTGAACTCTTCGCTGCTAGTTATACTTATATAGTTAGGCAGGCAGGCTATGGGTGCAGCTTGCTCCTGCTACACTAAGCTGGTATGTTTGTGTGGTGTGCATCATCCACAACTACGGTGTCACGCAATAAATTCAGCGGTCGCGACGCAATGATGGTAGTGAACAAGATCAAGCTGAGTCTTACTGTTTATCGCCGGCTAAAACGTCTTTGTTGACGATTTAATAATTGAAAATTTGTGGCGTTTGCCAGCTGGCGGCCGTGCCTCGAATAAATTTAAAAATTATCGCTGTTTGACAGTTTTTGGCGAATCCAGCGAACCCAAAAGCAGCAGTCTCCGACTGCTTTGATTGTTGGCTCTGATTTTGTTTGGACAGTTCGATATGAAAATATATTGCAAACGAGATTCGGTGGAAATAGAGGCGCCTTCTCTACCGACACAATTTGCAGCTGATGTAAAATGGAGAACGAAATTAAGTGCAGCTGAGTTCGAGTCAAGCAAAACCTGATGTACCTCTTAGCCTGGTCGATTATTTAAGTAATTTTTAAAATTACTGCAGAATATCAATTTTAAGCCAATTAACGATTTCTGCGGGTTCCTCATGATCAGATTGACCAATCCATTTGCTAAAGTGGTCCAATATCGATCAAGATTAGTTTTTTTTTGTATGTAGAACTTGTAATACAAAAAAAGAATTGAAAAAAGCAAATACATATTAAGGAAAGAGCTATACTCGGTAGCAAAAGCCGTTTTCCATGTAGGGATTCTTCTGCGAACTCAGCCATCTCATTAAATGGGACAAGATTCCTCGCGAAAATTTCTCCAATTTTCTGAGACATTCGTTATCTTTCCTCACTGTGAAAAATTCTGCTCCATCAACTTGGTATTCGGGTTTTGATCAAAGTTCAAGGAAATAAAATGGTTTTGGTTTTTTTTTTGCTTTTTTTTTGGTATCGAATGGCTTGTGAACAAATTACACGGGTGATTACTTATTATGCACACAAAAACTCTACTTTCTATCTACTTTTCAAATGCTTTTGAAGTAGTCGGGTTCACTTCCAATTAACAAATAACATACCTGTTTATACCAAATATATAGTTTCGCGAAGGTTCCATTCCAGAGAACCATCCAGCAAATACCATACTATACAAGTACATACAAATTTAGCTAAAGGATGGGCAATCTACTGGTTTGTTCTAAAATCATAGGCTTTGGCAACTTGTTTTTGTTGTGTAGCTGAAACCGTGTGAATTTTGAAAAAAAATATGGGTCGTTAAAGAGCGCCAAGCGAAACCGCTGTGCCGAAATTGGTGAAGAAAGTTCGTGAGAAAAGCGTGCTATTTTTTTTATTAAATAAGAAACTGGAGACCAGCGCAACAGAGCCTGTTGGCGAAGCAGTTTTCAACCGTAGGTTGTTTTATCTATTAGATATGTAAAAGTTATATGAAAGATTAAACCGGTTACTTTGAAATTTGCATTTTTATAAATTTTTTTGGTCAAGAATAGAGTTGATTTGTTAGAATAGCATTAACTGTACAGCTCACACCCCAATTCAATAGAAAACATCTGGTAATTCATGAAACAGAAAGTAGCAGGACAGGGCCTCTAGGATTAGAGAGGTATGCTTTCGGTTTTACAAAGCAAATCATACTGATGGAAATCGAACAAATTTTCAAACGACAAATGAATGCAATGTCAACTTTCTGCGATTCAAATTCGTCTACGAACCAATACAATGTCCCAAAGGTAGTAAACATCTTTTTTTATTCGTGAAAAGAATTAAAAATACAGCTTCTTCGACGATTACAACGCTTATTTATAATGACTGGAATAGCTTTCAGCTCTAAGGATAATGCTATTCTGCTTGATATACATTTTGCAGCTAGCTCCAAACTGATTTGGATTGTTCTTAGCTTGAACCTGTATCTGCGAGTGTTCAATTCAAGCCCTAAAAGATTCGGTCATCCGGAACTGCAACACACGAACCTGGAAAACCTTGTCGGAGTCCATGAATTATAGGCGTACAGCAGTAATAAAAGATAAGGGGGAACCAATAAAATATCTAAGTTATTCATAATGGTTCTCGCAAGAGATAGAAAAAGTTTCTCATCAAAGGAACATATTTTTCGGTATATTTAAATTTTTGGGGTAAGTTTAGCAACCAAGTACCCTCCTTTCCCATTCTATTACAAGGAACTAATATACCCCCACAATGTAGGGCAACACAACCTCATTACTGAACATTTTTAGTTTCATGTAGGAATGCATTCTTACTCGCTTATAGATGCACTCGTTTTGGGTTCCCAAATAGCCCTTCAACGAAAAATATGTCCATCAACCAATCGACCAACCGTTATCAGAAAGACCCACCCAACTAACAATCACTTTGTCGAAAATACCAATTTCCCAGCAACAACAGACAACAAAAACTGATGCAGCCGTACTTACTCGGCATTAATGTCCAGCAAACTCAAAGTACTCGCTCTGCTAGTTCGACAAAATGGCCACAAGACACGCATCTTATCGCACATAATTACAGTCGTCCAGAGGAATTGTGGTTGAATGTCTATCCGTCTTGTTTTAGTTTTTTGGGAGTTTTTATATGTGTGGCTGATGGTGTCTTACCTCTGATTAAGCAATGTTCCTTTATCTGAATAGTGCTTTGTTTTTGTATTTGCGACGATCAACATCACTCGAAGCCAATCAAGATATGCACTCGTTTTATAAGAGTCAGTTGCTTGAACTTTCGCATCCTTGTTTACCTGTCCTGCCTTCCACATCAGTGCAAAGTGTTATACCTGATGCGTTGTATAATTTTGCAGCCTAAAGCATGCCTGTCCATTTGTGAGAATGTTTGTGTCATGATGCATTTCTTCTGCTTTTGCACGATTGATGCAACAAGTATTTCTTGAGATAATATAGCAGACTGACATGAAAGGACGTTCACATTATGTAATTATATGAGGCGTGTTGTGGCAAGAAAGGCATCTTGAAAAATTCACAAAAATTCCGTTTTTTTCTTCCCTTCGATAGCGTCTTTGCCATTAATTAATCTTTATTAAAGCGGCAATCAACTTATTAAATGTTCTGAAAAAGCATGACGTGGAATTGTTATTGTACAGTCACAGTTGAATTCCGCCAACAAAGGGGAAACAATTTTCTACTCATTATGATATTTAGAATTTTTCCTTTTAAAAAAAAAATCCTGTACCTTAATATGTGCTCTTTTTTATAACGTACAGAAATATAGATTATGACCTAAATCTTTTTCTGTTAAGCAATAAATCCTTCTGATCTATCTGCTTCAGTGGTTGTTTTCCATTAAATCTACCGATCTCATTGTTATTATCATCACATTTGACTCTGCAACCCGGATCCGGACATGGCTTTCCGCAATAAATCTCTCAAAATCTCTCAATAAATGTCAATCAGTGTGGCTTCCATAAGACGTCCTGGTTTACTCCATCCTTTCAGCATATACTTGGCCAGCCACGCTGTCATGTTCCAAAAATGCAACCGCAAAAGACAGGATCATCTTCACACATGCGAGGTAGGTCTTCTTCACACAAGAGCCTCTTATCTTAATGATAATGATAATTGCGGTCAATGGCCTAGCTTCTCGCGACCAATTGTGCATGTATTTTTTTACCAAAATGGAAGGGACTACAATTTAATGCCGCATCCGAACGCCGAATTGAGAATCTCTCCGTGACAAGTTATTACTCTCGGATGTTTGTCAGACATTCGCGAAAGGTGGGACGGTGAAAAACATTTTTGTTTTTTCTGGGATTAGAACTATTGCTATTTGCTGAATTTGAAGACTCTTAAGGGACTTAAGTAGGCTTTGTTGGCTTAAGCCAAATCAAACTTAAAGCAACCGTGCGCGTATTTATGGTTTCATACTCAAATGGTTGCATTACTTCAAATATGCGCTATAGTATCTTAATAGAAGGACCAATGTACTTTTAATTGGTTATCATTTGTTTTATGTTATCATTTATGTAAAACCCTAGATTCTATGCCGCCAGTTCTAACTGGATGAAAGCTTCATACAGTAATAATACAATAGCGTCTGCCTTTGCCAGTATCTGGATGGATTTATAAAACTTGTTTATCTCATCGTTATATCAGATTCTCGATTCACTTTCTCCAGGTTTAAGAGGTCACCGACCAGTTTATCCCCTTTTTATAGCGTGTTATAGATGTTAAATGGGCTTGATAGTGATCCGGATATCCTAACTTGGCTTATAACATCGGCTATGGTCAACCTGCAAAGGAGTGTGATTTATTTAGGATTCCGAATTCTCTCATGGCTTTATAAAGTTCTGTTCTGGCTATAGCTATGATATAGGCGGCTTTAAAGTCTATAAGCCGATGGTATAGTTATGGAACTCCAGAAATTGTTCTACTTGATCAGTTGAAAATCAGATCAGTTGTTCATTTTGCTGGGATAAAGTCACATTGGTATGAAATTAGAGTATGGAACTAACCTGTCTTGAAGGATAGAGGGGAAAATCTTATATGTAGTACTCAACAACGTTATATCACAATAATTCTAGCTTTCTTGATATCTTCTTTCATATGTATGGGGCACAGGATACCTCTTCTTCAGCTCTCTGGCTTTATGGCTGGTTTCTTCGTACCACACTTAAACTATTAGTTCAAAAATAGCTTATTTTAGAGCGAGCCTACCAGATCTAATTAGCGCCGCAGGAATGCTATCTGATCCCAAGGCCTTATTGTTTTTGAGACGATTTATCACTCTAATAACTTTATCTATGCTTGGCAGCATAGTGTGTCTTCGGTTGTTTGTGGAACCCCCAATATATTTTTTAGCAGGCCATTTAGCAACTCATACAAGTGCGTGCTCCAAGGTGCGAGCAGATCACCCTCATTGCCTTTGCAGTATGTGCAACGCGGTGTATATTGGGTGGGTCATATTTCGATTTTGGTAGAACTTCTGCTCTTGTTGCGGTACTTGCTAGAGATCAATGACGACTGCTTTCTTTCGGTGGTGAACTATTTTTTCATATCTTCTGAGCACTTTATATTCTTCTTTGCGTGTTCGCGTTCTATAGGATTGCATTACATTGCTCGGTATGCCAAATTCTAAGGTTCAGTTGGTAGAACCACTGCCTTATTTACGACCTTATGCCTTATTTAAGACGTGCCCATTTCTCTTCTATACGCCCGGCATCTCAGTGTCAGGACTTATACCCCCTTCATTAAGAGCATTACCGTAATTATTTTTAAATTCTCTATACTTACTTTGCGTGCCCGGATGTTTGTTTGCGGCGGAATCTTTTGAGCAATTTTTAACCAACTTCCTAAAGCCCGATTTTATTAAAACTTTGCACACATGTGTATCGCCGATGATCGCACTTTTTGTAAGAATTTGGAAGTGATCGGGCTTCCATATAAATTTTTTAAAAAGTTTACCCGATTTTATTAAAATTCGGTAAACAGATGCAGCTTCGATGATAACAATTGTTGTGTGTACATGTGTATCTCCGATTTGAGAATTTACGTGAAAATTCGCGGATGCAGAATCTGAGTTAGTGGTGCGATGTGCTCTTAGAGCACCAGCCCAACAAGATAGTGGTCCAAGTCGATGTTGGCATGTCGGTACGTTCGTACTGTCATCAAGTTCGGGTTGTGGCGGCGGTACTTTAACACATCGTCTATCTGGTTGCGAGTGGCTTTATCAAGAGATATACACGTGGCTTTGTGAATATTCTTACGCCCAAATCTTCTACTAGCAACGATCAAATTATCACTAACTGCCAACTCTATATTACTCGTTGTCGTGGCAGAGTGCACATATCTGCCCACCATATGGTCGAAAATTTAATTTATTGAGAAAAAGGGTCTCTAGCAATGTTTATATGACCTATGAATGTTCTCTAATAATGCCACTATGAATTGACTATTTTCGTACCACAAATGAAATCAGTGATGAAAAAGTTGCAGTTAGAGGATAATGATTGTTTTGCTTTTGTTTAGAAAAGTGATGTGTTTACGTTTTTCTGTACTCGTACCATCCAAAAAAGGTGAAAGTAAGACTCTTCTGAAATAAACGCTAAAATAGTGAAAATGATAGGATAATAATTTTACAACAACAAAAAGCTAAAGAGTTAGTGCACTCGTTCGATGCAGAGAATCGCATCCGACACAGTAATCAGAATTCGCATGTTTCCTAATGAGCTAACAAGAAGAAGAAGAAGAAGAAGACGAAGAAGTGAAATCATCTCATTAAAACCGCGTTCGCACTCTCCAAAAAAATGGCAAAACAATAAAATTATCCACGGTGCATATGCACACACGCAACTATGAGTTGCTATTTACACAACAAAGTAATGGAAATGAATGCCAGGTCTCACCTGCCGATCGCAGCAAAAATCTAGCCTACGTGTATGATAATAATTTGTGCAAACAAAATGGTGTTTACAGTTGCATTTCGTTTGCAAGATCCAATACCGCAGATACGAGTATTAGGATCATAGCATGGAAGTTTTGCGAAATTAAGATTATGATCCAAACGATCAATTTTATGTTGGTTTGGCCTTTGTTGCTGCCGATATAGATGTTGTGTATAGAAATGTGCGTTATGTTTAGCGTTTACAGAGCTGTCATAAACTGATGCAGTATGCTGAGGAGAGTGCAACCGCAGCTAGTAGTCAGAAATGTCTGCGAAAAGAAAACGCATTCATCATCTTAATTTGGACACCACAACGCTGGTGAATGATGCGATGAAGATACTCGTAAGGCTGTATATAAACGAAACTGAATCTGCGATGACTTTTCGAGCATCTTACTCTCTCTCTTCAAGCGAGTAAACGCAATAAAATTTAATTAACCCGATGGGTGCAGCTTCGCGATGTAGATGCATACTGCAGAAAGTTTTCCCTTTTATCAACTTGCTGGGTCTTTTGCCGCTGGGGAAAAGTAGGTCTCTCCGCGGCTGTTGTGCTTCGTTTTCCAGCATTTAATTTCATAGTTTTGGGTGTGCAATTTTGATGGATTGCTTTTGGCTTCTTTGGCTTGTGGTGGTGAAGCTGCGTGTGTGTCGCGTGGCGGTTTGTTTCTTTGGGCAATACTGTTTAGGAAAGATTTGGCGTTTCTATTGCCAAGAAACATTTTTCTATAGCGATTGTAAAAGGTTAGCTTTTCCTTTTTTAATTGTTCAACTTTCACATGTTTTAACTTTTTCATACTTATATCAGTTTTTCTTTTATACTTAAATAGCCTATACATAGACCACGTAAGACAATATGACATCGTTGGATATCTTATTGGTCCTTACATACTTTTACCTTGAAGGGTGCCTCATTCAGGCGCTTTCCTTACTTGCAAAGAATCATCTACAACTGAAAGGTGGTACAATAATAATGGACTCTTAACCCTTCAATTAAAAATCGGTACGGAGCGATATATGGGCGCCATATAGTTTTGTTTTATAGCAAATATCTATTCATTAGACGTCATTGCTCTAGTGGTTAGTATGTTTTACTAGTGAGTGAAAGGTTTGAAGTTCAAGTCCCAGACAAAACACCAATGAGTTATTTCACGATCTCATATCCCACAAACTTATTATCTATTCATTTAACAAAATACTTGATTTGTTCACCCTGGTAACTTCAACCAATTACAACACTCCATCTAGCAAGGTCCTTTGCTAACCATCTCCAATTGCGCACACCTATCATTTGCAGGTCACCATCTAATTGTACGTGCCATCTAAGGCGAGGCCTTCCTCTTCTACACTATCCCTCTGGGTTACATTCAAAGACTCTCTGGACCCGAGCTTTGATGATTAGGTTAAGATATTATAAACGTTTTTATTAGCTCGCGTTCGTGTATGTCTGTCTGTTCAGGTGGAATTTTATGATTGATTTTAAACTACCTTCCCATTGAGGTAGAGACTTGAAACTTTAAACATTGACAAATCACAAAAAAAACTCAACGCGAGTTTGCAAAATCTTTCAGATGATAGCAGACTTCTAAACGATTTAAATTTAAAATATATCTTTATCAGGTAACATGTTATAATTCATTTAAATAATTTACAATTCTGACTGAAGACTAAACTTATAAGTAATAATAATAAGTGTCGGCTCAACAATAGGGGCCCGACGTATTTACATTGTGTTAATTTATTTTGTATTGCTTATTATTAAAAATATTTCTGACTACTTAATCTACGACATCCTCTTAGAAAGGGGTGCATTAAATGAAGAGCATAGTTAGCTTTTTTTATCGTTTTATCGATGTTAGTGTTAATCTTGTGCCTCTCGGTGAAGTTAATTCGTAGGATCTTTGTTTCCGACTTGGTGTTTTTTATCCTTTTGTCCAGAAGGGTAAATTCTAAGCCTCTACGCCTGGTCACGAAACTTCTTCTTATTGCTTTTGTTGAAAGCAGATGAGTTTCGTTTTGTTGGCGTTGATCTTCAGTCCCCACTTGAGGTAAAAATCTCAAAGATTTCATAGGTTTTCCCCCACACTTCGCGTAGCTAGCTCTGAAGAGACTGCCGTAAGTAGGTACAAAATTTTTAATTATTTTTACAATATAATTCGAGAAACCTAATCTAACAAGTTTGTACAGAAACCCGTTGGTCGGAGCTTTGATGTTCACCCGCTCTACATACCGTAGCCATTTCAAACATTCTTTCTTTTTCTTGCATGACGATGTTGCTGTACAACTCGTATAGCTCGTCACTGAATCTTCCAAGAAGAAATGCTTAACTTATTAGCGTCAACAAACAGTTCTGGTCTTGAGACGGTTTTTAGTGAGGTCCTGAGGGGGTATTGAGGGGATCTTAAGGGAGTACTTTGGTGGATCTTGAGAGGTGTCTTGACGGGGTCTTGACGGGACCTTGACGGGGTCTTAACAAAGAATTTTTTTTCAGCGTGGGTGTTAATTTGTTTGTTTGTTTGTGAGTTTGTCCATTCATATATCTAAGCTTCTACTAGCCAGAATTTAATGGGGCTTGTTTTTAAACCTCGCTTTAATGCGTTTGCGATGGCGTAATTTTGAGATTTTTTTTATTGACAGGGGTAATTTTAGAAGGGGAAGCATAAAATTTTTTTTTCATGAAACTAAAATCCTATTAGAGTACATAAATCAAAAATCAAAATAAATCAGACTCGCAGGAGTTTCAGTAAGATATTAAATAAATAATAAAATAATTAAATAAAATTCAAAAAATGATTTTTTTGAAGATCTGCGTCGACCGCTCGTTTATTCTAGCTCTTTTTTTTTTATAAAAAACAATTTCCTGGTCGCTGCTCATTATGGGAATAACCAAGATAATGCCATAAGCAAATTTCAGGAAAAAGTGAAATTATTTGGTTATAATATACTCTCTTGTTTGGTATTGAACCAAACCAAAGAGACCACCACTTAGATTAGCGCATCAGCCAACCTCTAATAATTACACACTCCACTGAACGCAGCACTAAATAAGGGTGGCGCGCAAAACAATACCAAAATTGGCATCTGTTGTGGTAAATCCAACTTTCCGCCTGAGTCAGATGCAAATAGGTGTAAACCGTCGTGGATTGTTTACGTTCAAAGTTAAAAACAAATTAAAAGTAAATTTTATTAAGTAATAAACTACACACTCACATACTACATGCCAATCAAAGTGAACTGTTGTCAAGAGTGTTTGCCAATGTCCTCGTTTTACGAGTAGCTTACATTTTGCGCCTGTGCCGCTGGCTGCTCTGTCACTTAATCATAATTTCATTTAAATGATGAATGAGCCAAAGCAAAGAAAACGACAACAAAATGTAATTTTCCTGTCAGCTTAACGAAATAAACGGTGTGTTTATTGTTGGCTCTTTGTTCTTCAGTTACGGCCGTCAACGTTGATGCTTTCCTGGTAAAATATTACAGCAATGCGCAGGCCCGTACGCAGGTGAAAGTGATTTTCGGCGATGACAAAGTTTTTTATATTACGCAAGACGTCACGCCACGGCCACATCCAAGTGAATTGGAGGCGTTTAGCTTTGTGTTTACTATTTAGTTTTTGTTTCTTTTTTAAAATGACGACAATCCAACAGGCAAATTTTATACTCAAGTACAGAGACACCGCACATCAATCAAAAAAAATGGACCAGCCGCACACACTGAAGGCTTAAGCGCCGACAATAATTTGTCATTAGCATGCATACGTTCATGTTGCCTTGAAGTGCTGCACACATCGTACTTTTCAATGGTGTCCAATGGAAAGCATTCATTGTTCAGGCAAGAATGCTTTCCATTGATATTTTTATTAACAAAGCAAACTCAAACAGAAGGTAGCAGTTTCGCTTTCGTTTCATTTGTTTGAAAAGAATTTATGAGAGGGAAAAATGAACGAGAAAATTTGTAAAAAAAAAACCTCTTGACACGTACTTTAGATGAAGAGGAAGTTTCCGAGAATTGGACATAAGCAACGCTGTTTGTTGACAGATTTAATTTGATGGAAGTGATTTCTTTTCTCCAGCAGAGACGTAAAATTTCCTGGTGTCACTTAGTTGCTTAATGGAATATTAATTGAGGCCTTTGTTGAAGGTGGTTTCTCCTTATATTATGCATTGTCTTTATGGATAAGAGCAAAGAAAAATGAGTACACAAAATTAACCACTTAGCACATCATACATCTCCCTTTATTCACATTATGGACCACCAACCAACCAACTTAAGTTGGGTTCGCACAATAAAACAAAAGACTTAAGAAAGAAACTTTTTGGCAATTCAGAATGTGTGAGCATCTTTTAGAAAATAGTGCTCCGATTACGTGTTGTTACTTTAATTGTATGTATAGCAGCAAACGAAAGCGGGACCCAGCAAGTCCGTAAGAATGCTTGACAAAATTTTTATAAGAATGCGTCTAATAGTATTTACTAGTAGGATACTCAATGTTGTCTTCACTAGCAGGACACCGGGTTCGATTCGCGGCGCATCTAAAAAACGCACGTATTTCTAAATTATAGATATAGATTATAAGTCCACATATTATACGATGCTGTGCATGTGATATACACTTGCCGTATATTGCTGTATTCACATGTACGTTTGAGCTGATGTATGAAGTAATCAAGATGTATAGCCATAAATATATGTTTATCAGCCCAATTTTCTAGTTTGTGAGTGCTTTGGTGTGAACTCCGCTCCTTTTTCCTTTTTCTATCCCAATAATGGCTGTACCTTGGCATTATTAGTGTGCAAATTCACTAATTATAAAAACCAGTTCGTGTAACCTTTTCACGCAGTTGAAGTGAAACTTCTTTCACGTTGTGGCCCATTTTATAATTAGCTTTTTAAAATAAAAAATAAATAAAACAAAGACTAAAGAACTAAGTTTATGTGTGACGTTTTGTTAATAAGGTATTCTTGTTGTGTACTATGCCAATGCGTTAATACGCGCAAGCGTAAGACCAACAAACGACCCATAAAAATCCCCAGAAGACCTTCAAAAAATCGCCGAAATACATAAAAAAGACCACCAAAAGATCACCAAGAGAACAACAAAGACCCTCAAAAATACCCTCAAAGGCCTTCAAAAGACCAACAAAAGACACATAAAAGAACATAAAAATACCCAAAAAAAAACCGTCAAAAGACTCTTAAACGACCCTCAAAAGAATCACAGAAGACCCCCATCCCCAAAGACCAATGGTGACCTTACTTGATGCCACACCCCTCAATCCAACCCGGCTGTGTAGGCCAGTTAGTTACCTTTCATTTGGTACTTTCGCCACCGAAATGAGTTTGTTTAAAAAAAATCAGTTTTTGCACCTCCCACAAACCTAAGTGGTCCGATTGGCTCCAATTTCTTAATTAAACACCCAACCTCCTATGCCGAAATAGTCCGAAATACGCTTTTTTCACAAAAAATCTTTGTAGGCTGATGGGACGAGCGACGGCTAATAAGATGGTTTTTGCGGGACCGGGGCAGGGAAGTTGTGGTTTGTTTTGGAGATTACTTCATACGTCAAACAAGTTTTCACCTTTCTTGCATACACTGAGATGCACGCGCTATCCCTTTTTTAAAAACTTTTATTTAATTTGACTTGACCCATTTTTGTCTGTATTTTCGACCAATTTGAGGTCCTTTTTAACCAACTTCCACATGCCCTAGAGAGCTGAAATTTGTGAGTCCAAAATAGCAGTTTTTACATTCCGAGTATGACGCGTGTCGCAAGTTGCGTGTGGCCCGTGTGATGTGTTGACATTTTTTTCGACTTATTTGAGGTCCTTTTTATCCACTTTCAACACGACCTAGAAAGTTGAAAGTTGTCGCGTGTGATGGGTTGACATTTTTGTCGACTTCTTTAAGGTCCTTTTTAACCAACTTCCGCACGACCTAGAGAGCTGATTGTGAATTGTGATTGTCTTAGTCCTAAATAGCATAGTCGTCGTGTGTGGCGCGTGTGTAGCGTGGAAAAAAGAAACTTTTTTGAAATAGCTCCGACCTCAAAAACAGATATTTTAGCGATTATTACCAAATAATAAATGACTGTGTAGCGTGTTTCGATGTTTATATAAAAGTTCGTACCCGAAAAACGGAGTTTTTTTACATTTACTTGTTATTTTTTCTGAAGTAGCCCCCATCTATGTCTAATTAGATCTATGCTCGTAAGAATCCATGACAGGTTGCGACAGATACACCTAAATTTATTTTCCGGTAGATCACCCTACTAATTGTTTTGTTTGTTACCCAATTCCAACATCAAAACATTTCTTTCCATACACTCTCTTTTTTTTTAGCTTAAGATACGTACAACAACAACTCCAAAACAATGTTTATATCCTTTACTTGACAAAAAAGCCAAACAATCCAAATAATAAATAAAATTAAAGCGTTATTTTCCAATTACAAACAATTTATTTGTATAGTTATCGTTTATGCAATAATTCTACACAGCCCCCTCCCCCCTACAGAGATTGCCATCTAAACTTTGCGAACCTTCTCGCTAACTGAGCAAGTGTATAAATCGCACTTACATAAGAGACACAAACACAATTAAGATGACACCGTGACTGAACAAAACAACCGCTGAACACAGCATAATAGCCAAACGACAAGTTCTTTCAAGGTACAAGAAGAAGTACGCCTTTCATAATTTAACAACTTCATAACCAATTTTATGGTTGCCCTCTCCAATGTAGGTACAGGTAAGTACTACTCGAATAAATTATGCGACTATAAATTGTTACCAAATGTAATTGAGATTTGTGCATGCGCGCGTGCAATCGAAGTAAAATAATGAAAATGAAAATCACTTTAGCACGAGCGAGCAATGCGAGGGTACCTGCAAACAGAGGTGAGAAGTGTAATGTTGTTGTTGTACATACTCACGCTGACATGAACATGGTGTAATTGCATGGATCCAGGCGAAGGAATCACTACCGGCAAGTCATACATGCGCGCTTCCCTTTATGTTTTGCATGAATCATAAATTATAAAAGTACACTCATGATCCTGTGACTTTATACTTTTTTTTATTTGTTGTTTCTGTAAACGAGGAGATATATCCCCAGCATGTAAGCAAAGATGTTAAGACATGGTATTATATCGTGGCCAATTACAGGGCACGCAGGACGATTACGAACAAAGTGTGTAGTAAAAAAGCAACCGCTGTGCGGCTGTTGATGTTAGTTCGTAATCGAGGGGATAATTTTGTGTAGCGTACTGTAAATTATTATCCTACAAGACTTTTATTTTCATAAAAATATATCGCAAGGTGTTAAACGAGCGCTCTATACAGATTTTGTGAAAAGTACGCCGGATATCAACAATAAAAGTGTGAATATACATATATGTATACCTATATACACGTTTTTTTTATTATCATTACTCTTATAAAATGTTATGATAACAAAATTTCAGTATTATTATAACAAATAGATAGTGGCATTTTTATTTAGCAAAAAGGTAATAGTGCCACCTTAAGAAAATAATTAGTTTGGTTGTTGATTTTCTTTATAATTAACTATAACATAAAAAGAACAAATATAAATGATACACAGGTATCTTGGGAGTCATCATCGAGCGCTCAACACGAGCACACGCAGATCACGCATAATATCGTCCAGCTACCTGCTACCGATTAAAAAATAACCCAAAACCAAAAGCGAGCATTTCGCTACCTGCTACTTTTTGATTTTTTATTATTTCACAAATTACTTTTTAATTTCAGGAATATTTTTCTTTAGAATTTATTTTCAGAAAAGGTTTTCCTTTTAATCAGCCCTATAAAATGGGGAAAAAAGCAAAAAGGAAGGAAAAAGTAAACGAGGTCTTGTCCTTAATTAAGGAACAAGTAACCAACCATGGTGGGGATTTCCTCTTGTCGTTGTACCGAAGGCTGGATGAAGTGAACCAGCTGTGCGATTCAGCGACTTCAGAGGAGGAAACCATGAGCGTTGTCGAGGAATCGGATACTGAAGTGCCCGAATCCAGCAGTGGTGGAGAGGATAACTCCAGCGACGAAGACAGTCGCAAAGCTTGGTCTTCTCCTGAAACCATGCCCGCAAAGGCAAAAAAAAGGAGGTTGTCTGGAAATTCCAGACCATCATCACCACCAACATCATCTTCTCCTGGAGTGGCTGCTGTTGATAAAAAAATTGCTGTTGATAAAACAGCTTTACCAAAAGAGTCCCAAAAGGTCTCAAATAAGAAGGCACCACCACCAGTCGCCGTCCATCAAGCTCCATCAAGCCAAAAATCCCAAACTACGGGACCAACATCAAAACCTTTTTCCATGCCGCCAATAGTCTGCTTCAGACTAAACGTCGCTGAACTATCAAAGTTCACGAAGAGCGCCAACATTAGTTGCAGAATTCGCAACATCAACAGCAACAAATCAGTCGTTACGGCCATGAACAGAGATGGCCATCAGCTAATTCGGTCTTTCCTACAATCGGGAAAGACTGAGTTTAACACTTATACTGCAAAGGTGGACAGGAAAGAAATGTTGGTCCTAAAAGGTATTCACCACTCCTTTGATGCTGAAGATGTCAAGGAAGCGTTGACGACAGAGGGTGTCCCTGTACTAGTGGTGAAACCCTTCAAATCTCAAAGGACTGACAAGAAATTTAATCATTTCATTGTCGAGCTGGAGAAGAACTGCGATAAAGCGGCAGTTTGCTCAAAAACCCTCCTTTTGAACCAGTTGGTGCATTGGGAAAAACTAAAATCGGCGGGAATTACTCAATGCAGAAACTGCCAAAAATTTGGACATGTCGCAAGTAATTGCGGCATGAAATACAGATGCGTCAAGTGCAAAGATGAGCACTTGCCTGGCCAATGCCCAAGAAATGCAGACAATATAAAAGACGACAACGTTTTCTGCACAAACTGCCAGAAAAATGGACATCCGGCAAACTATAAAGGATGTCCAAAATATAAGGAAAAGATGGCTGAAAAGCTTAAAACCGCACAAAAGAAGAAGGAACAACATAAATTCGCCCAGATGTCTGCTTCAAAAGCCATAGTAAAGGGAGTAAGTTTTGCTAGTATAGCTGCTATGGGGACTTCCAGCAAGCCAGCAACGATCAGCAAGCCTCTAACAAGCAGCCATGCAGCATCAAACAGCAAACCAATAAAAAAGCCAGCCGTTAAACCTGTACCATCTACCGGAAAAGCTAACATCTTCGACGATACGGAAAGGCTATTTGGAGCTGACCTCTTTACAATTCTACAGAAGGCAAGAGAAGTCGTGCCTGCTAATTATAGCAGTCTTGATGACAGGTCCAAAACAACCGTTTTGGGTCGACTTATTTGTGAATTATGTTCACAATAAGCAGGATAAGTATATTCTCATATAATGTGAATTCCATTTATTCGTTAGCTAGGCGTATCACACTAACATTATTTATTAAAACTAATAAACCTGACATTCTTCTTTTACAGGAAACAAATCTCACTGGGAGAAATCCGTTCAGTCCAGACGGATACAATATCCACAGGGTCGACAAAGGCAGTGGACGCTCTGGGACGGCGGTCCTTATCAGGAACACTATGGCAGGCGAAAAGGTGCAAATCAGTGGTCTACGTAGCATGGAAGCAACAGCTGTCAGCATTAAAGTCAACGAAGTGGAGACCTTGCTGGTGATATCGGTGTACAATCACTGTAACGCAACGAGGGAAGACATCCAACGGGATTTGCAAACTGTCTGCAACACCTCCTCTAGACACACATACTGTGTTGTTGGAGGTGATTTTAATGCTAGACATACTCGATGGCAGGACGAAGTGTGCAATCACAAAGGAAGGGCCATTACAGACTGGATGGACTCAAATCCGCATCAGCACACGATGGCTATAGTTTCACAGCCCCGGAAGACGTACCCTCGGACACCGTCAACTCTGGATTTCTTTCTGGCAACCACAAATTTCTTAAATATTCTCCCAGAATTAAGAAATTATTCCTGCTTGGCGCATGATAGCGACTCGGATCATATGGCCATAGAGCTTCGAGTGAGGCTGAACCAGCGAATTGTGCAAGTCACCCCAACACCTGAACTTCACATCAACTTTAAGAAAATAAACTGGAACCGGTTTAGATCAGAAGTTGAAGCTGAACTTCCTATTCCAGCGGCTTGCAGAAATCTGGAGAATACAGAAATTGATGATGCTATCAGAAATTTTGAGATTACAGTGAATTCAGCCATTAATCGGCAGAAAACAATTCGCACTAGCAGGGATCGCTTCCAACACTTGCCTGAGCATATACAGGCCATATATGCTCACAAGCAACGGCTTAGGAAACGCCTTCAGAGAATCTTCAATAGGACACTTAACACAGTCAACGACGAATACCTGTCTGTACTTTCGCAACTGCGTTGTACAGTTAACATGTGTCGTCAAGCTGTGCGGAGGTTTCAGGAAGATGAACTGACCAAACGGCTCCAGGACATCAAACCAGGCCCTGATGCTTTTAGGAAGCTGAACTCTCTGGTTGGAAAGCGTATTTCCATTCCAGAGATTATCACCATTGAAGATCGAACAGTATCCAGCGCTACTGAGAAAGCGGAAGCCTTTGCCTGCCATTTTGAAAGGAGCTTTACGGACCGACCACCAACGCATCTTCCAGATTTCTTGGAAGAGGTTGAAAGTCTTGTGGAAGACACCACTTCTCCAGGAAATACTATAGTGCAGTTCAGTGAAGAAAATCGCGCCAACGCACCCGTAGACGTCGATATGTTTACCGGAACAGCTGTTGTCAATGATTTGATTATGAGTGGAAACTCAAAAAAATCATCAGGCACAGATGGGATTTCTAACTTTTTGCTTAAAAAGTTACCGGGTATGGCAATTTTGATGTTAACCATCATTTTCAACAATTGCCTAAACAATGGCTACTTTCCGGACAACTGGAAGGTCGCCAAGGTAGTACCAGTACCCAAGAAAACTGACCGCTCCAGCGTAACTGGTTACCGTCCAATAGCTCTACTGTGTTGTATCAGTAAAGTATTGGAATCATTGATCCGTAAAAAGATCAATACGTTTTGTACGGAAAGAAATCTTATTCCTTCCTTTCAGTACGGTTTCCGAGAGAAGCACTCTACGCTGCACCCTCTGCTGAAGCTTCACAGTGACGTCACTAAAGGACTGAACGTCAAAAGTAGTACAGTGGCCTGTTTGCTAGACATCGAAAAAGCTTTCGATAGTGTCTGGATAAACGGGCTACTGTACAAGCTTATTAGTTTTGGTTTCCCCAATTATATTGTAAAAATAATTAAAAATTTTCTTTTTAACAGGGTCTTCTTTGTACAGGTGTACGACCGCCCATCGACAAGGAAAAGGATCAAAGCCGGAGTTCCTCAAGGTTCCAGACTTGGACCAGTCCTGTATAGCATCTTCACGGCGGATCAACCTACAAATACAGCCGGAACAAGGACTATGCTCTTCGCGGATGACTCCATAACGTATGCAGTTTCCCGCTCTCCCGAGATAGCTGCCCAAAGAGTGGAGGAACACCTCAGAAATCTTTGGGACTACTACCTGAAGTGGGGACTAAAGATCAACGCCAATAAAACGGAACTCATCTGCTTCCGAGTACCAGCAACCGAAACAAGGATAAGAAAAATCGCAAGCCGGTGCAGAGCCTTAAAAATCACCCTTCCGGATAACACAATTATAAACACCAAGTCAGAGACTAAGTACCTGGGAATCAACTTTACTGAGAGGCTCAAGTTTAACTCTCACATCGACAAAACAATGAAAAAAGCGAACTACGCTCTTCATTTGGTGCACCCGCTACTTAAAAGACGAAACGGTCTGTCTAACAACACCAGGCTGCTTATCTACAAGCAACTCATCAGGCCAGTGATAACCTATGGCTACCCCATATGGTTCACAGTCTCACCAACAACGATGAAGAAGATCTCCCTATTTGAAAGGAAGGTACTAAGGATCTGTACAGGACTCTGGAGGGTGACAAACAGCTATAAGCTTGTGTCGACTACAAAACTATACGAAGCAGCAGGTCTGCTGCCAATAACTGACCACTTGTTCCGAATGGCGAGGAAATTCGTCGACGCATTGGAAACACATCCAAGTCCTGAGATGCAAGGACTGCGAATCGAGGAAATTGAGCCAACTCACCGGTACATACACATAAGAGGATTCACTGATGCTAGATTCGATGACATCTTTAACAATCAAGACGTCTCCTTCTACGAGAAGGCGGGCAACCAATATTACAGAGGCTGAAGTTCGCCCTGTTTATACGCCGCTTAATATTTCATTTTTATTTTATTTTAAAATTATTGTTTAAAATTTAATTACCTTAAAAATAAACATGTAGTAGATTAAGTAGTAAAAAATATTGTTTAATTATAGGCAATACGAATAAAAGACAATGTAAATACGTCGGGCCCCTATTGTTGAGCCGACACATATTAATATTAGTTATAAGTTTAGTTGTAAATCAAAATTGTATATTACTTTAATGTTTAATAAAAATATCTTAATCTTAATCTTAAAACAGGTATCTTGGAAAAAGGAGCAACTGGTTAGCAATTTGGCAATTTAGTTCAATACTAATCAATGTAGGGCAGCAAAACTTCAATTTGATTGCGATCGAAGCCAAGACGACAGATTTAAAATTTTATTAAAATTCTAGATAAAGTCCTAGTGCTGCAGTAAACAGTGATTATGAACGGTTGCATAATTGTCTAGATTGCTATGCAGAGTACAGACATTTAATATCGGAATCTGGTATATCCACCTCTCATAAAAAGAAGAATAAAGAGCATTTAAAATGGTAGAGATGTCTGACCAGGAGAATTTTTAATGATTTGAAGAGCGCCATCGATTTGGTCAAACGGGGCTAATGACACACTTTTGCAAAAGACCAGAGGGTGAACTTTTGTTTGGTAGACGCTTGCTTCCCCATAGATTATACCAAATCACTCGAAAATCACCCAACAAACTAACTCAATTTGTTATGTAGGTAGATTGGTGGTCTGCGCCGCTTTACCGAGGGTCTCAGGTAGCGCAAGATTGTTTTGTAACCACAGACCAGAGTGATCAGGTACGAGATAAGATCGGTGGTCCGGCGAGTCCGAAAGGTCGACAAATAAAAGTTTTTCTCAATGTATGGAGTCGGAAGACCGTCAGGGCTGGATATTTGCAGAGATAATGAATTAGAGTTTCCTTCTAATTAACATCTCTGAAACTTTGGCTTCGTGGCTGTCGACTGGCCAATGGCCAGTGATTATAGTAACGACTATGGAAATAGTCGCTGTGCCTCGGTACCCATACTAGGGTCTAGGTCTATGCTTTGGCTTACCGCAACAAATTCAGCTTGCCACTGCCTGACAAGTTTTGAGCTATTATTAGTCGCAATACTGGCTCCAATTGTTATCTACGCATATCCCAACGCTACTTGTTGTAGCAGTACTGTTAGCAAGTGCCCCGCATACCTCCCTTATTGGTAGGACCTCCACCTAGCTTGCTGGTATATACTTTCTTTTTTTTATACATAAACTGTTTGCCAAGGGAGAACTCCCTTAATGACTTGCGCCACGGCAAGTCAGTATATATTACATTCCTCACATTTGTAGCCGGTTTGCTCTATACTTCTAGCTAATCACCGGCGACCAGAATAGCGCTCCATAGGTGAGAATAGGGCGTACCACAGCTGTCTAAATCCATAGAGCCATCCTGAGCTGCTGGCTCTATTTCTTATCGATGGTTTTGTACATGTTTCTTATGCTTTCTTAGGCCTAAATTCTTTATTGGACTTCCAGCGGAGTTTCCCATAAAGGATCACGCCGAGATATTTTGCGTCTGAGGTAAGGGTAAGTGTCTGATCATTGAACTTGCGAAGAGCTAAATTTGTGATTTTGGACTTATTGGTGAACATTACTATTTCAGGTTTGCTAGATTTAGCTCCTAAATCACAGCTCAGGATACTGCCTAGACACGAGTATCACCACGTGGTCTGCATACGCAACGGCAACGGCATTTGTCCTGTCTAGCTCAAGTATACTGAGGATCTTATTAATCATCATCAGCCACAATACGAACGATATTACCCCTCTTTGGGTAGTACTTCTGTTGACTGATTTGGTGATGTTACTGGTGCCCAGATAAACATGGATTTCCCTGCTACCTACCGTGTAGATGATCCATTGTTTTAGGAGCTGCCCTAACTCCAACAAGTGGGAGCTTCCTGGATGGCGTTAATTTGGACATTGAACAAAACTTCTTAAAGCTTTATAAAGTCTATATATACCATTATTTTGAATTTCCGTTGTAATGCGGTGCAACACATATACTCATGTGCTGGATTGAGAAGTTACCTAATCCTATTCGAGTTTGAAGGTCATAAAGAAACCTGCAAATTGTTTGCAGGTGCACAAATAGAGTTGTCACCTGTCGAATAGGCAGGATTAGATCCGCGAATTGAAATATTCAGCAGTTCTTTGTCACATTACGTTACCGCTTCGGTCTGGTACACCGTAGGTTGTACGATTGTTTTGTCATAAATATTCGTAGCGATTCCGATACGCGTTGTGAACAGAACACAAGATAAGACAACACGAACGCAGGCTAACATGGAAATGAAGAGTGTGAAACTACATGCATATTTACAAAGTAGTTTGCGGTATGGCTGATGAAGTTGCTTCCACTTCGGTCTGAAGCCTTGCCAAATGAATTCAATTCAAGGCGTTGCGTTGCTGGATATAAGCCAACGAGATTGTAATGACACTGCGCATTAAACGTGTGGCAAGAACGCGTGTTGGCGACTAATTTAGGTGTTGTTTCCGCATATTATCGACTCGACGCTCGACGTTGATAAGCTGTTTGTGATGCGTTCGACTGTATGATTTGGAGTCTTAGCATTGATGGGAACTTGTAGAGATTAGTGAGATTATAACAGAAATTCCTAAAGAAACATTTTTTTAATTAAAATTTGAAATAAAATAAATAGTTGAAGCTGGGGAGGAAAATAATTTTGCTTCCAAGCACTTCTGTTATTAGATATCTAGAATCAGCCGAGCGAAACTAAGTTTTCCAATTGGTTTTTAGCTGTCACATGGGCACTTTATTTGTTTTTTTTTTAAAATTCTTCTGATTTATGTCAGGACATTAGATATGTATATATGATTGGTTGGGTATTTGGCCAGAGAACTGTATGACCCTTGAAATATTTTATTATTTACCGTGAGAGGGCTGCACATATGAACAGTATGTGCTCTGATGTTTCTTTTGCCTCGTTACAGAATCAGCAGCGATTCGATTAGGATTTACCCATTATCGAGATATGGTCTTGGAATGGGCCGTGTCTTGTCAAGTACCTGATTAATGTTCTTAGTGTATGGCCGTCCCTTTTGAGGGCCCTGTCCATGTAACTGATGTTATATTTGAGAAGCTTTTTGGCCTGTCTCATCCCATTCAATGACACCAATTCCGCCTCTATGGCAGTGTTTTCCTATTTCTTAACTCTGTTTTTGATATGGCTTTTGAAATAGGCAATGCTGAGCTCAGGGCCAGTGATTTTGGTTTGGTTTTGGCCAGTTCTTTTAAGTGGCAGAGGCAGCTCCACGTTGTTCTGGAATTCTTCAATTCAACTCTTCGTTTGATTTCTGAGCTGGTGTCAATATTAGATGTTATAGCTGCTATGTTATGTTTTTTAAATAGGATTTTAAAGAAATGTCGGCGCGTCACTTTGCCTTAATCCTTTTTTATTGCCATCTGAGTTGTCCGATCTTGATAGAGCTGTGATAAAACTCTGGATGACGATGGAACGAGCTTGGCTAGGATGCCATAACTAAAGACATGTCGTTCATGACTTGTGTCTAAGCATATGCTTGGAGCTTTGAAATCGATAAAAGGTTGGTAATTGCTGATCTGTAATTTTTGGGTTTTCTTCAGAATCTACCGCAATGTGATTGTTGGTCGATTGTGGACTTTTCCGGCCTAAAAGCGCCAGTGCAATCAGGGGTTTACGCAATACGGAATGTTTTGGAGACTAATTTTCATAAAGTTGGTGCAGTTAAGTGAGTCTCTTTTCTTGTAGATCGGGCAGAATAATCTAGCATCCTTCCATCTGACTAAATTCTTGAGATAAGCTGTTGTGTATGCACTCTACCAAGTCATCTACTGCAGTTCTAAAAATCTCTTCACAGTGCGAGGTGGCCAGCAGCTTTATCATTAAGTTTAGTTTTAATATTGCGATCCCCACGTTATGTTGATCAGGTGGACGGAAATGTTGGCAGTCATCATCCAGGTTGGATGGTTCGTTCTGCCCAACAGCATTATGTTGATCTTCATCCCTGGTTAAAATTATGTAGAAATATTTTTCGAGAGATGTCCTCCTTTCCAATTTTGTCATTAAAATTACATAACATAATCTTAATAGAAAATTGAGAATAGATGATTTATTCTTTTGTTTTTTTGCCACAAAGATATGATATCAAGGGCTTTGATAATTGTTTTATTTTCTTTGTTTCATGTAAATTTATGATGCTGTGTGTAGTTAAAGTGTTATTCGAAGATACTATGAATTGTTTATAAAAAAATGTATAAAAAGAAATTTGTTTTTCACTCAAAATTATGAACTATAACCAAAGCAGTCTAATTATCTTGCTTTGAATCATTCTTCTCAATAACAACCATTACCAAATTATACAAGTGACATTTCTCAGAATTATTCATCAACCAACAAATGCCTATTATGGGCACATGTTGTCGAGAAAAGGCTCATGGAGGCTACGTGTTAACCACAGCGTCTACGGTACCCACTTATTAATACCGTAGTAACCAACATAATATCAGCACGCAGCTATTATTGATGCATAGATATACATATATGCATGCACTCGTATGTACATGTTATGATGAGGTACGTGGTGATGACCAAAACGGCGAATAGTCACTCTGAATACAAATGAAGGAGCACGCGTATGGCGGTAAGGTTTCGCTTTCATTTTGAAAAAGTTCGTATTGATGCAGTATAAGGCATTTTATTTGCAGTGTCAGTTAATCACTTAAGCCGCTTATATCATACTAGCTGAGAGCCTGTCGTTGCCTGGTTTAATTTAAGACTAATATTCCTCCCCCACCATTTCCACCCACACCATCACCACCACACTACCAAGACCTCATATCGACCCCCCCAAAAAAAACACCACCACCACTTGTCTGACATTTTTTAACCACCTTCCAGACTTGCTAGAGAGTTGACATTTTGTGAGTAGCTAAGCCTCGTTGGGCGTTTCTATAATACTATATGTGACTCTTATCACGAGCCGCATGTGGCGCGTGTGATGCGTGAAAATTGGGTTAATCTTTAAAATAGGCCCTCCCCCCCATCGTCTTCTTTGAGGTCCTTTTTAACAACCTTTGACACGACTTAGATAGCTGACCAACTCAGTGTCATGCGCCATTTCTGAGATGCGCGTGTATTATATGGAAAGGGGGTTATCTGTGGAATAGGCCCCAAATTTTTTTAACCACCTTCCACACGTCCTAGAAAGTTGAAATTTTGTAAATAGTTTAGTCTCTGATAGCGTTTCTGAGATCCCGTGTGGAAATCATGTCGCGATTCACGTGTCTTTAAGGACCTTTTTAGCCACATTTCGCGCGACCTAGAAGCTCAACTTTTGTGAGCAGCTCAGTATTATGTGCCACATCTGACATCCCGTGTATGAAATGTATCGCGAGTCGCGTGCGGCGCTTGTGATAAGTGGAAAATTGGTTTTATCGATTTCTTTGAGGTACTTGTTGACCAACTTTTACACGCGTATGACGTGTGTTCGTGTATACATAGCAGTTTGTCCCCTAAAACGACGATTTTTTTTAACTTTTACTTGTTTACAGACAAGGATCGAATCGTTCGCTATCTATCTATCTGTTTTATTGTTTTGAGTTATCTGGTTCCATATTAAGACCATGGAACTGTCCCCTTTTCAAAGCATATGACCAATTACATCGTTGAATACTGGTGCCTATGGCTTTGTAAACAGTTCTTGGGTAGAGCTCTCAATTTGAGATTCGGCTCGGGCAGGAAATCCAAAGAATATTTTGTATGCAATGAATTCATGAAAGTTTGTGTTTGGTGACATCAGTAGCATGAATTCAATATTGGTGCTCAAGCTTGGTGTTAAGTTTATGAGCATTGCAATACCATATTTTTGACTAGATTTTTAAGTCAAATGTTTTAGCGATACGTTACGTCTTACGACATCATCTTCAGTTTCTCCAATGGCTGGGACTTCCGGCCAGGTATTTAAATCTCTCTACATTCTCTCAACCTTATATCCAGCTATGTCTATTGCTGTGAGTAAGAGGGCTTCTTCCATGTTTATTGTCTTTGTCTTTTTCTCGTGACTATATTTCAAATCAAAATTCAGTTTTAAACGCTATCTCATTTTTCTTCTTCTTCAACTTGTTCTTTCTGTCGGACATTTTTACATCACATAGATCATCACCTAATTATATGTGGATAACTTATTCAGATCGAAATAATCACCACGGCTAACGCAATAAAATATATGCCCACACTTTGTCTGAAGACAAGTGCTCAAGAGTCTCAACATCAACTCATTTATTGAACATTGACTTTTTAGTAATTCCTATTCAAGAAAGAAAAAATTAAATCCAAGATATAAATCTCAACCTTATGCTGTCGTTCAATTACCCCGAAAGTTGAAACCGGACCATTCTAGTTAGGGTATGAGTTAACTCGTAATAATAGCTCCACACGGCGGGTGCATTAACTTGAAACATCCAAGCGGCAAACTTTTTGACAACATGGACGCAGCACCACGCTTCTCCTTATCAAGATACATTTAATTTCAGTTTTCCCTAAGCGGAGAACTGCGAGCTACGACCTGTTCTTGATGTCTTACTTCCTACCGTTCTTTCTATTGATGTTGCCTTACTATCTAATGGCACTATAATTTCGCTTAATGTCTGAGCGGTATATAATGAGCCTTGTTTATTGTTATTGTTGTGCACAGCTTACGCCTCTCAATGGTGGTTTTATCTTGAAATTTCTTTGCTATGCTTTTTATGCTCGCGGTGTTATGTGACTGACCTTCAAGTCAATTTAACATGAACTTGAATAATTATAATTTATCTTTTTCCTCTACTTTCCGCTAACGAAGTCAGAGATGGCAGTTGCATAAAATATTTGTATGAGAAGCTTGGTTATATCAGATCGCTTAAGGAAACTTTAATGAAAGGTACACATTTCATTCATCTTCTTTACAGTTAAAGTAAAGTAATGACTTAATGAGCTTATCTGATGAGTAAGATACCATAAAAGCCTGGAAATACTGATCTAGACAATGTCGCTTAAGTAACTAGTAGAACGCCTTCCTTAGCTATAATATTTCATACCATTTACCGCAGCAACAGTACAGCGGCTAGCTTTTTGTTTCTTATTTAGTGGGAAAACTTAGGCGTGAATTAGGTATAGAAACTTAAGTATTCTTGTGTTTCCTTGTGATGGTTAATTATAAGAGCAAAGCATAAACTTAGTAGGACCTTGGCTGCATACAAGCGACGCAACACTGCAACGTTCATCATATACAACGTGAGGAGACAGTGAGAAGTAATTAGCTGCCATTTTGTTATAAGTAAAAAAAAAATCAATTAACAATAATTCCGAGTTCTTCAAATGTGTATCGCATCATAGCTTACTGCTAATTGTTTTCTATCTGTCCAAAACATAAATGTCAAGGTACAATGACAGTTGACGCCATTTGCAAAAATTATGGTACATTCACATTATCACATTACTTTTGCCCAAATGTGTACTTCCCATTTAGAGAAATATTAATTGCAAACAAAATTTTGTTCTCTAAAACAAGAGTCTCGTTCTAGCATTCCGCAAAATGTATCGCCATTTGAGCTAATGTTAAACATTATGGTATCCGTACCCTTACGCCACCCTCTCAGCTTAGGCTTGGCCTAACACGCTATCGTGTCCCGTAAATTATTCACCTAAGAATTTTCCGAGCCAGGCCCTCTTTGAAGAGTCTTGACTGACTATAGTAGGCTTTAAGCAACCATGCAACCTATTAATCGATTTTTGGCTATGTGACAGTATTCTTCTAGGAGTACGATATGTTTTTTAAAATGCTCACCTTTTATCTTCGTCTCCTTCTGAAAGATTTCATATCATTACCATTGATTATAAATTCAGACACACAAAGGTTGAAGTAGGGTTCCATTGCTATCACGTGCACTTCCTTTTTTTTTTTTTTGCTAAGACTGTTATTGTTTTTGTAATTTTGTAGAAAAAATCCTCTTACTAGACTCAATGAAGGGTTCATACAATTAAAGTTACCTCCGCCTGCAGTCTAGTAAATCCTAACGTAGCCTAGTGCAGAACAAGAAGATTCGCCAGATATCTCCTCCCCGTGTACGTGACCCTTTGTATGCACAACAAATGGAAATGGTACGTTACTACTAACCTCAATAACTAAGGACCACTGCACACGATTTCTTATTGTACATACAACCATACGAGTATGTAATTGCTACAAAGTAAGTGACCGTTGACTGCTTGCGTGACTATGCAGTCAGTGAGCGAGTAGTGTAATATTGTGAATGGACATGAGCAACCTGTTGGGATAACAAATAACCGTGCTACTACTTGGCTCATGTTCACTGGCCAAACGTGCTACAGTGCTACAATAGGTATATAGTTCAATGGAACGCCCTCAATATGAAATAACTAGTTGGGTAGTAAGGAATCTAACGTCTCATCTGTAAGCGGTAGCCAACAACCTTAGGTTATAATATACTTGTACATGTGTGTGTACGATTATGAGCTCATCGCCTTTGGAGTTTGTATTGCTGACCGCTACATATGTATGTGGGGACGTTACAAAGCGTACGTACATATCGTGCTCCGTTCAATGAATGAGAACGAAATTCGCACGCACGTCGGTCTGCTATTATGAGGGTAAAAGTGTTGACTGGTTGGTAGCGATCGTAGGCTAACAATTTATTGCTTCTGTGGCAACGATTTCAACGAACTCGACTATGAGAAAGATGCGCTTTGAGCTGCAGCAAAACCTACATAAAAAAGTTCACCATGGTCAACAGCAATCCATATGGATACTTTCATTGTAAAATGCGCCCATTAACAAACAAAGCCGAATACATTTCATAATCAGCATGATGGTGTGACATCCAAAAGATGACTGGTGACAACGACCTAAATTTTGTCGAAAGTGCGACAGCTGCGGCGAGTATGTGGGTTGTTGGCTTTCGTTTGTCAGACAGAATCACTTTTCACCGCATTAGTGCTGTAGTACGCGCATCATTGTCAAGTAATGATAATTATTGCCCATCGGACGCATGCGTTCCGGGTTTTTAAATACAAGGTGTGTCGTCCTACAGTCGACCGTAATTTCGATTGGGCACTTTCATAAGCCATCGTCCCTAATTCGTTCTCCTGGCGTTCTCCTGCTGACTAAACGAATCAGTGGTAATCAGTGTATTTTTTTCTTGTCCTAAATATTGACCAAGTATTCCATTCAAGTAATCACCACACTTACGAATTTTAATCCCAAAATCCTGTTAAAAATGTAATATTCATCGTAATAACATTCATTAGTTCATCAGTAAAATATGAATAAATGAGAAGAGATGCAATGGCGATAAAATCGCAACGACCTCATTTTAGGCTCTTGATTGGATTTAACCACGAATCAAGGCGACGGATGTAATTTGGGGTTTTCAGTGATCTCCTCTGGGTGATGTGATCATGTGGAGTTTCCATTTTTGAGAGATGAGCGATTATCACAATGCGAGCAGATAAATTGAATTTCGATCGTTTACTGCCATGCAGCCGCATTGGGATAAGGCAATTACCGTTGATCGCATTTTTAATGATCATATCACACTGCACATAAGCTGCTGTAGGCCGCCAGAGTGATCGTGTATAAATTTGATTGATTAATTTAAAACGGCATATTACAGTGATGGGAGTATTTTGAGAGTGCTTAACAGAAAGGGGTGTTACCACTCACTACATATATATACATTGTGTGCACAAAACTTTTTCTTCTTTGTAACACAGTGCCGCTGCACAACTTTTCTGCCTTTTTTCAATACAACTAAAAGTTAAAATATGTTGTATGTTAAGTTGAAATGTTGGATTCGTTCGAAAATTCTACAAGTTGCGCCTTAAATATTAGGTTCGATTCAGTTACTAAATCAGCGGTTAGAAAATCTGTGTTAACTTCATCAAAGGAAAATTGGACTGTTAGTACAGTATTATAGTGAAGCCCGACCCTCGCATAGTGAAGCAAATGAGATTGATTATTATTGTTACTTTGATTAAGAAAATGCAAGGTGACTTGTGAGTTTGATGATTTTGTATTCTAGCAGTACTTCGGCCCATATGCGAATCTATTTGAGCTTCCCCCTGACTTGTGCTTTGGGGACAGTGTATGTTAGTCCCTACATCACCCATCCGTACCAATTGCTCTTAGAAACTTAATGTTATTGAGTGGATTCAGGGAACGGCCAGAGCCGCCTTCAGCCGCCTTATTCCTTTCATCTACCTACTTTCTCACTTGGGCGGGCTCTTTGTCCTGTTCCAGGAGGTGGAAGTAGAATCTTGCACCTGATTCGCTAAGGCCTCTCTAAAAGGGATCGTCCACACTTTCCGGCTGTCCGTATGGTAGATCAAAAGGTCCCCTCATTTTATTATAATTAGGCTTTTTAGCTTTGGGGACTTTACCCAGTTTTTATGTGTGGTAACGTATCGGTGGACCGGTGGGGATAGGCCCCGACTTTTCCGGCGAGGGTTTTCCCTTCGGCAGAGACAGCTCTAAAGAACAATGGTCTACCCGCACAGCTTCTGCGTGGCGATCCAACGACATGAGCAGAGCTTTTCTATCCTCTTGTAGATAGAGCTGGGAAGGCAGAAATTTTCCCCGACGAGTGGAAGAAGGGAATGATTGTCAAGCTCCATAAAAAGGTAGTCTTATGGAGTGCGAAAACTGGAGAGGCATTTGCGTTCTTTCTGCAGTCGCAAAAATAGTACTTGAGCGAATTAAGGAATATCTGGAAGATACACTCCCTGCCGAACAAGCAGGTTTCCGCAATGGATCCTCCTGTGTCGATCACATCATAACCCTGTGGATCATCTTTGAACAGTGCATTGAATACCGGTCACTACTACAACTGCTGGTTATCGATTTTGAGATGGCGATGGCGCGTAGGCATAGGAGAGGCCCTATGACCTACAAGGGGATATAGGACATAAGATGAAAGAAGAAGAGACAGCTCTTGTCGCCCCTAATTTCCGTACAAACCTTGTCCTGACAATTACAAACAAAACAAAAAAATCAGTCAAATCGGTCGAGCCGTTCTCAAGAGATGATCTTTCATACATGCGGCAATTGATTTTTATTTATATATATTATAGCATTATCTACTGATACTTTCGTGTACCATATCCCAATATATATGTATGTAGTTATATTTGCATATGGTGAGTTTTTTTATATAGGAATTTACCAGTATATGTTCTGCTATTTGCTAGATGGTTGTCTAGAATAGAACCTTCGCGAAACTGTAGATTTGGTATAAATAGAACAACTTTTTCGTTTGTTAAGTTAGCTAATAATTGAAAATGAGCCCGCCAAAGTTAAAAATACTTGAAAAGAAGGTAGATCTACCGCCTAAGTAAATATTTTCGTTAATTAAGTTAGTTATTAATTGAAAGTGAACCCGACTACGTTAAATCCTTGAAAAGTAGATAGAGTTACCGCCTAAGTGAATATTGGTGTGTTTATGTGGATAATAAGTAATCACCAGTGTAATTTGTGAACTTTAAAATTGTAATTTGTGATTTAAAGAACTTAACTTGCAAAATACATCACGAACTCTGGAAAGCCTAAATTTCGAAACAATATCCTATGAAGTATTGGAAAGGGAACATTATCGAAATTTATGACAGGTTTGATATGATTTCAAGTTTTTGGCTCTTTTGTATAACCATTTAGCCCCCAAAGAAGTTGCACCTTTCACTTCTTCTTTGCTCTTCTTGTAAGCAAAATACATAATACTAAATTAGAAAAATAATTTATTAATGCTTTAACCCTGTTTAGAAATTAAATCTCTATACACTAAACTAACCAATTTTCACAATGGAATTAATTATAAGGCCTTGGGTAGCTAGAGAGCATAGAGATGAAGACTACACTATTTGCAATGCATCGCTGGTATGATATGACTGCTGCAGAACCACAAGAATCAAGCGTAGCCGGATATACGTACGATGCACACAAAATTGAATAAAATTTGCACTTCACTATAATGCGCAACTTGGAGGGTTAAATAACAAACAGATAAGAGTACGAAGTACCGTTATGACAGTTACATTTTATTGCCTACACAACTGTATTTGTGACTGCTTACCAGTAAGAATAAGTGGAAGCATATAAAAATATCTTCAGTTAGTATTAAGTGAGCCGACAGCCGAGCCGCACTCTTGCACCCATAGAAAAAAATCAAAATTCCTCACATTTTTGATGAGCGGCACTTGATTAGCGTTTTGTTGATTGGAGGTCAATTAATTTTTAAATATTATGAAATAGAGTAATTTATATTTTTATTTAACTAAGCGAAAGCGGCGTGCAAAGTTACTCGATACAAAACTTAATGAAAAGAACCATCTTCATTCATTGGGAAGTAACAAAAGCGTTGTGACAAAATCATACCATCTATAGGCGCTCGACCAAGAACATTTTTTGAATTTCAATATCGCCATTTATGCCAGTAACAATATTGCAAACATTAAGGTCATAAGTTCAGCAAAGATGTTGCAACATTCCAAAAAGTTAGTTTAAGTTTGCAATTGTTATGGGGGTTTCAGCTCCTTTCGACAGTTCGTGATGGTCAGTGGTCAGTGGTCGTCATATGACCAGTGGTAATGTAAGACGTAATGGCCGAATATGGCAGTAAAATAAATTTTAAGATAGCGCTTGCTGTGGTTTGTAAAAATCGCTGCAGGCGTTGCGGATTCCATCAGGCGGCCATTACTACTAATTCCATTGCACTGCATGATGATGCTATCGCTGAAATTAATTTATATCTTTTTATTTTTATAAACAATGAAATAAACAGTTAATTGATTATAATTATATTATTGCTCTTCGGTGTGCTTGTGTTTGTTTGCTATCTTTGGGTGGTACTTGCAGTCGTGGTCGTGGTGAATCACTGACCAACATGTTCTTCTAGGCATAAACCCTACTCACGACTGCGTTATGCTGTTTTACACGCAAGTGTTGGCACGCGTTTGACGGTAACCGTGTGGATAAGCGTTGTTCACATTGGCATACTGAGCAGTCGTGCGTCGCATTGGTGTTGCCGAAAAGATAGATTTTTGTTTTGTACGCAGAAAGATAATGTCTCTATGTTCAACGTTATGCACCGTAGGGATATAAAAAGTTTTGTCACATTGTGTTTAGTGGGACAAGTGTTTTTGTTATTCGAAATCAGCTAAACAAACTGTGAAACGGTAAAGCAGATAATAAAAATCAATGTTTTTTGTGGGGACACAGAAGTTGCAAGAATCTAGCAAGTGTGTAGCTCGTGAATGCTGTTTGCAACAAATATGTATATATATAGTATGCCTATGCCGAGGAAAAGAAAAGACGAAAATTATGAAAAAAAGAGTTCCAAGTCACAAAAGAGTAGAATCACAATCAAAGTCAGTGCGAAGAAAATAAAAAGACCCCTTAGAAGATCAACATTCGGCGGTCAGGAAATGTGAACTAATCATTTATGACGATGATTGTTCACTTGACCATAGTGAAATGAAGATCTCCATACCTAAATCAAATACAAATAACAAGCTGCTAGCTCTGACGACCTGCCGAACTTGCCTTTTAAAATTGGAGGCTATAACTTGGTAGAGTGCCATGCTTATCTCTAAGATTTGGTCCGATGAAAGAATACCTGATGAAATGGAAACGTCAGCTCCGCAGACAAGGTCAATCTGCTTGCTTTATATTTCGCAGGTAGCTTAACGCTACCAGACTGCACGTTGCCGTCGCCTTTACTTACAAGAGTCGAAACCTCTATGGGACACATCTACTTTTGTATTCGTAAAGTAGCTAGAGTATTTAATGATTTTTTTTGGATCACTAAAGTTGGGTGGGGGGCATTTTGGTTTTAAAGGAAAAATGGAAGAGAAAAACGTTAATTCATTATTTTCTGTATATTTACCTAAAATTGCTCAAATCTACTTAAAACTAGTTAAGAATAATGATCTCAATATTCCTAAATCTGCTGTGCCTGAAAGTATTTCCGGCATAGTTTTAAAGAGGTGAGGACTTCGTGCCTCAACTCGAGTTCACGGGTCTACCATTAGACCTATCTTCGGACAAACCAACTAATTAAGAGATTCCTTCTTTAGCCGCACAAGAAATATGTGGAATGAATTGCCCGATTCTGTGTTTGCGTATTTGTATTATCTACAATCATTTAAGACACAGGTGCGAAGATATCTCATCTTTTCCGCTCCCTTATTTCCTAACGCTCACGCTGTGCTAATGTACAACAAAATCTCGGCAGTGCTCGCCCAATTTACAATAAAGGAGACCGGCTAAACTATACAGAAATTACTCTCCTTAAAATAACCTCTAAAATGCAATATTCTGTATTAAGTAAATGTCAGAAAGTACATATAACCATCTGAAAAGCTCTATCAGTGCAGTTTTAGGCCAGAAGAGTACATAATCGACCAGATATTTAGACTGCGGAAAATCCTGAAGAAAACCAACAAGGTGCAGATCGATAATCACCACCACTTAAATAAAGCAAAACCTTAGAGCATCTATAGAAACGAGCCATACCCAGCCAAAGCCAAGTCTAGTTTTGGAATCGACAGTTCAGGATTACGATGGCCAATTATTTATGCTATATACAACCTGACTGTGTCCTTCGATGTCAAAAAGGGGTTTTCAGGCAAAGTGATGCAGATGAAGTGACGAAAATTGTGCGAATCTCTCATGTCCACCATAGAGGTGTGCTATGCAATTGCTGGTATACGCGAACTATCCTCTACATAATTAGCTATGTAACTGACGCACAAAGTGGTTTTAAAACTGTGAATTTCAACAGAGACACAAATCATAAAAGGCGCTTTTAACTGAGATACAAAACATAATCAGAGAAATACGTTGAAATAAAATTGAGAAATGTTTTAATTGTAAGACAATTGACATTAAATTGAATAATGCAAACTAGGCGCCCGTTTATTCATATAACGTATAACCTGCAGGGGATAGGTGTGCGCACATGTAGGCAGTTAACAAAATACCATGCTAATTGAAGAAGTATTTAAATATTAGCTTATAGGTTTACACCAAACTGTAGCTCACCTGGGTAAGTTCGCTAGAGTCAGAGTCAGTTTGGCTAATGATGACTGATGATAATGGTGTTTGCTCCAAAATGTGACACAGAAGTAGTGATTTTCGTCTTGTGTGCATTCGTTTTGTAAATGCAACTTGTTGGGTATTGCAATTAATAGTGGAATGTATGGTGTTACGTGTGTTGATATCTTCATCTTATATCTGTTATGTACGCCTCGCAAACTTTTGAGTAAATAAGTCATTGGCGGCAATGACTGTGATTGATCGGATATCAAAAACTCCAAACGAAAAACCCCCCAGTGATAAATTAAATTGGCGGTCAGAAGGCATTACATATAGCGAAATGTAGGGCAAGTAGAAATGTTTCTTACTTCTTCGCCGTTATTACTTAATTGGGTAAATATAAATCTAAATTTGAAAGCATAACATAAATTTATAATTTCAGGATTATATTAACACATTTGGGCTAAACGGGTGGGTGGACATCATGGTTTAGTCCAACACTTTAAACACATTAAAAGTAAATTATGTGTGTATTCAGTGATGCGATGTGATTTTCTCTAAAATGTTTTTTCGTGAATTATTCATTGCGCTACCGTTAATGTGTAACATGTAGAATGCACGGCCCAAAAGCTAGCAAGAAATCGAATACACACACATGGATTGCGTTTTATTAAACCATTAACGTATAACTGTTAATTACTATTACTTAAAATAAATAAATTTATTCAAAAGTAATTGGATTACAAAGAAAATACAAATATACTAGGTACGGCATAACATTTTTGTGGCTTGAAAGTCGAAGTGGAATTCAGAGTGTTTTGACTCACGTTTCGAAAATATCCAGTTAGATAGATGTTGGTGCTTTGTGTACTCACATTGTTAAGCCTGCTCTCAAGAGAAAAGTTTGTTTCCGAATCAATAATTTTGATTTTGTTGTGGAAGTGCAGTTGATTCAGCAATCGCATGACATATTATCAGTCAATAATACAAGAGTCGCGGTTCTTTGATCCGAACGGCGAATTGAGAAGCTTTCCGTGACAAGTTATTATTTTCGGAACGTTTGTCACCCATTCGCGAGTGGGGGGACACCGTGAGATCTTAATAGCACGGCTTAAGTTATTTAGAGTTATCTTCTCTTGCCTTTTTCACTTGAATTCTTCTCCGATGATTTAATTGCAAAAGAGAATGACTGGTTAATATATATACTAAATATTTGACTCTTTTAGAATAAGGGAGGCTTGCTGGATGTTAGGAGAAAGACTCGACCAAATCGGAAGGATAGGCATATATGTAGACAGTCAATCCGCAATCAAAGCCATTTACTCGTATGCAATCGTTAATAAATCGAAACTTTTTAGACAGTGCCAAGTAGAACTGATATCGATAAGTCAATTCCTAGACATAACCATCGTTTGGGTGCTAGAGCATATATGTTAATTATAAAATGGACAACTTATAAAAGTTGGGCGTCGTTCTGAACACTGGCTTCAGTCAAAGAACTAATTATCTCGAGCAAACCATTCTTTGTCGACCTGAGTGGCATCAAAATTGAGGCTCTCGCAAGTGTTACAACAGTACATATCTAAAAACAATTACGCAACATTCAAACTTTACTATACGAGGAGACAAACAAGAAACGTTTTTTTTTTCATTTTCTTTTAATTTTTTTACACGCGCCATAAGCGTCACAATTGTTTTAAAACTAGTCCCATTAAAGTCAGACTGGTAGAAGCCGAGATACGAATTAACAAACAATGACGAAAATGATTATCAATGAAAATCGTCAGACTTGTTTTGCCGTCTTCCCTTAAAAATAAAGTCCTTAATAAGTAACTTTAACTTTGGATTAGTACTGAAAATCGTTCATACAAAAAACGTTCCACTACTATAGACACAGGAACTAATGTATTCTGCTATGCGAGTGACTACACATACCAGTGTATGTATATTTAGTTATAATTCAGTCTAAAGACTAATTTATCTTAATAGCCTAATAGTATGCAACGTTAAATGCCTAATAGTATGCAACGTTAAATGTAGGTCTTTCATTCATAAGCTATTTCTGAAATAGACTTAAAAAACCTAATTTAACTTTGCTAACCTTAACAAAAGGCTTAAAAAAATCGATAGCGATGCGTAGATTGTGTATTTTTTCAGTTTCTTTAGGGGTAGAAACCCCTTTTAATGAAAAAAATTATGCCATCGTAAGCCGAGCGCTAACCAATTTTTATAAATCAAGTTTTGACTGGTAGAAGCCGAGATATACGACAAGGCAAACAAACGTACACACGCCCGCTGATAAAATGTTCATGTCCTCTGAATATAAGCTTCACCATTCGGGCTCACAATAAATAAAATTCGTTCGCTCAAGTTACACACCTCTCTCATTGCATGGATTGAGAATTATATATGGAACCGTAAATAAAGGTTGTATTGAGTGGTATCTCTTCTGTTTCGCATGGGATCAATACTGGCATGCCACAAGAGTCATCCTTCTACGCACTTCTTGTTATATATTAAAGAACGAGCCATTGTTTGGGCTTTAAAAGACGTGTAATTTCTACTTAACCCCTTTGAAGTAATAAGATTATACATATAAAACTTATGTTAGACTAATCTTGAAATCTTATTCACATGTATGGAGTGGGGCCCCAAAGTCGCATTTGCATTATCTTGATAGGGGTGATGGAGTTGTTTGTATGATAGACGATGTTGCCATTACTTCATCTCTTGATTCTTTGGATCAAAGATGAAATGTAGGAGCTTTAACAGTTTTCTACAAATTTTACTACGGTAGATGGTCTTCAGAAAACCGTTTTCTAATCACAGGTCCTTTTGTCGTCGTCGTTTCAGTTCGATACAAAATAGATTGGCCTTAAAACACGCAGTTTTTCAAACGAGCTTATGTCAACAAGCTCTCTGACAAATGCTTTGGAAATATCGAGTGCAAAAACGTTGCTTTCACTAAATTGATGGATAGTAAGGTTCCATTTTTCGGTGTGATATGCCGAATGATTTCATATGTTTTAAGATATTTTATGAAGTAGAATCAACCGTTTCCATGAGCTTGAAAAGAATGGACGCACGTGGTAGAGTTGTCGATATGAAGAAACACACGATGGCTCGCCTTAATCTGTCAGACGAAGCAGAACCTCTATCAGCAATGTTGATTTGTCTAAGAAACATTTAGTGGATCCTACCAAACACCAAACGATAGGCGAGTGCTGCATATATTTAGAAAGATCGAGTAATAAGCAATGCATAAAAAACAAACAATTTATCTTGCACCGTAGAATTAGCATTGATTGATTCAAAACTTAGCTACGATCTTTACTTTTAAATTTATTTCTTTTGCATGCATGCTCATCAGCTTAGATAAAGCCTTGATATTAAAACACAATATTATTTTGCACAATTTTGTAAGCAGTAATTTATTTTGTCTTTGGCTAAGTAGACTGGTACTGAAAATCATTAAAAAAAAAAGAGCAATTAGTTAGCTCAACAGCTAGCCAGTAATCTTAGCTTTCAAATGGTTATTTCCATCTAAATTAGATATACGGTGGCGGCACACAGCACAAAATTGTCCTTGCTATTAAGTATAGATATTTTAATTGGTAACATTTCATAACGTCTATTAAAATACTCGTATATACATATTTTCGTAGTAGCACCTGCTTCTAGGAGATTATCTTTAACGATAAACCATAATATGCCTCTCGCTTGTGCAAAGACTACTTGCATGAAGACTACATCTGTCTGGTTTAGAAGAGAGTATTCCAAGTATTCCATGCATGGAACATGTGTTCTAACAGGTCACCATAATGCAAACACATCGGATGCTTGTTGCTGTAAACTAACCCAATTAATAATAAAATGTTTGTCTTGTGTTCAGGTAATCGGGTTTCGGGAAACTCTTTTGTGAACCCAAGTGCAGAGCGAAGCAGCATGATGCAAATGTCGAGGCGATCATGCGCTCGTGTGTCTTTTGTTTTGCATCCTCTCAAGTCAAAGAAATTTGTTCTGAGATTTTGACTATGCATGGTATGCAAAGGAATAGTCCCCACATAACATGTGAATAGGGCTAATCGAGCTGGTTTGCGCGTCCATAAACTCTAGCTCCGTTGTGACGATCATGTTTTGATTTGTTCCCAATACAACTTAACCATGAGTTTTCCCCAAATGATCGATGAGACTCGGATATCTAAAATTATCCAAGTGACGTTGCTTTTGAATGGCTTTAATGGAACTGCATGCCAGGAACTCAAATGAATTGGCCTAATTGTGCCGAAGATTTTATGCAGCTGCCACAAATTAATTAGACAGAACAAATAATCCAATTGAAGGTATTAATGGTTTTTCCACATGTCTGTAAAGTGTAGTACGTACTCGTGCACAGACGGACTCGTTGGATCCAATGCAAGCTAAGATCTCTCCATAGCGAAGCCTAAGGTTGGCGCTTCAGATGTATTCATGTAGGTAATCTATTTTTGCTATCACTTAGCAGTACTATCTATACGTATGTATATATATACAAGTAGCTCTATGTATAAAGAAAGAAAGTTCGGGGATATGGGATATAATATGGGTCTTGGTCGCTCGCGACAAACTTTGAGACCCACTCAATTTGTAACTAAGCTAAGCTATCATCTACATAATATGCTACTGATGTGGCCCATTGCGATATATCAGTTGTGTGTATAGCGGCGTGTTGACCATATTTAGCTCAATTTGATTGTCATGGAGTATCGTCTGGCTTGTAGTTGTTGTTGTCGTTGTTTAGTAGTATGTACAAGCAATAGTACACAAAGAGTGGCACTCCTTACATAAAATTGGCAACGGAGTATTATACCGAAAACTACTAAGAACATCGCCAACCCAATCGACTCTCTAATTTTCTCAAATGTTGACGATCAGTCTCCTCATCAAAATATATAAAATCTAATTATGGGCTTCGATAAATTGCACACCATTTAGAGGTGGGAATCTTTTTGCACATGATCATGACCTTTTTGCCTCGGGGCAGTTCGTTGCGAGGCAGTTAGGTATGTGTGTGTTATTTATTTGCCGTTCGATCTGAGGACATCGATACCAAGCGTCAGCAAGGTTAAGAATTACTACTCGAACGTCCCCATTTCTGTGTGTGAATGTGTGTCTATGTGTGTGTGAGATGTGCGAGACAAATTCATAACCACCAGCATCTTCGTCTGTCCGACTGACTCAGTGAGTGACTTCCGCAAGGTACAGAGCCAAAGACCGCGTCCATTGATGTAAATCTAACAACCTGCAGTTATGCAATGTCACGAATGCCTTTTGATGGATTTATGTAAACATATGAAGGTGGATTGCACTACGTTTGGGAATATGCGCAGCTCAAAATGGTCAAAAATGTTGCTGACTAACGCTTAGTAAGTTATGCAATAAGCGCTGTGTGTGTTCGTCAATAGAGTGGAAAGTTATACTGGCGCGGCACCCCGACAAATGATAGTGCATTCTCAGGATGAAATATATTGGGGATACCTTTATTAGCTGCGAAGATGGTTTTGGCCTGATGCGAACTTTTTGCTGACCTCTGACGGTCGTGCAGGCGGCGTAACGTGTTAATCATTTATGATTCTACTGCTTGGCGCTACAGTTAGTTACAGTATGTCATTATGGGACTAATAACTTTATTAAAAATTGGATAAACAGGGTGACACAAGCATATTGAAAGTACATATTGAAAAAATATCAATTTTCATAACTTATTTTATGTTTTTTATAACTATTTTACTCTCATTATAAGAGCATTACTGCATTCGTTTTTTCAAGAAATAAAACGGTGTATATGTATTCTGACGGCGGTCAGCCATCAGCAGAATAGGGGAAATAACACAGAATGCTCTAGAACTGCAGGTGGCTGTAACTATCTCTGACAAGTGGAAGTGCGATCAAACCTCTACGTGGTGGCCGCCGGTAATTTTCCTCCAATGCAGGAAAAGCTGGATGTAGTAAGGTAAGTAAGGTTGGCGCGAGGCCAATAACCTCGCTCGTAAAAAATTATTATTACGGAACCCAAAATCAGCCTCGGATACACCGATGAATGACGACGACCACGGCAGCGATACCACAGCAGCATACCATATCTAAATATAAGGCTGACATAACAACAATCCAGGAGATGCGGTTGACGGGGAATAGTGTCTTACAAAAATAAGAATATGACATATATTACAGCTGTCATGCAAGAAATCATGGGCTCGGGGTGGGGTATCTAGTCAGCAAAAGAATGAAACCCACCGTTATCGGTTTTAAAGCAATAAATGAATGGCTATGCAGCCCTTCGCGTGCGGGGCAGATTTAAAAACAGAAGCCTCATAAACGTTCACGAACATACAGAGGATTCCCCAGATGATGGAAATGAAGAATTATTTGAATCAGTCGAACGGGAACTCAATACCTGCCCTCAGTATGATGAAAAATCATATCTAGTTATATGTTGGCACCAATAGCTTACACCAGAACACTTATGACAATGGACAAGGAGTCATAGAGATGGCAGCAAGCAATAATTTGGTCGTTGCGAGTACAAGGTTTGCGCGTAAAAATATCCAGAAAACCACCTGGGTATATCCTTATGGAGCCATTCACAACCAGATAGACCACGTGTAAATAGACCGCTGCCACAACCTGAACCTGGTGACGGTACGAACGTACCGAGGTGCCAACGTCGACTCGGACCACTATCTTGTTGGTATGGTGCTCCGAGCGCATCCGAGCGAAAGACAACTTCAACAACAAAGTATGTTAAGCACGTTAAATTCTAACCTTGACAGCACAACAATGAGGGGACTACATAATAGTGTCGAATTTAACGCTTCTAAAACCCAATGCTGTCTTCCCTCGTCCAAGCGTAATTTAAACCTCTAACCTTTATCCATGAATGGATCTTGCATCAAAGAAACTGATAAACTCTCAATTCTCGGTATGTGTGTCAACCACAAGCTTCGTTGGAACGACCACATATTTGTCATCGCCAAAAATGCTGCGAGATGTTTAGTTTTCCTAAAACGGTGCAAGATGTACTTCACTCCTTCAGATCTGGCTACTATTTACAAGGCGCATATTCGCCCTAAACTTGAATACAACTGTATGTCTGGGCAGGTGGCCCCAAGACCACCACAGACAGAGTTCAGAACCGCGCGTTAAAACTTATTGGTAACGTTAATATCGCGAAAACAATCGAATAGCTTGAACATCGTAGGAAGGGCTTAGCTCTACAAAATCTGCCCATTCACATGCATTATATTAAGAACTTTATTTTAAATAATTAAGTCTAAGATCTTCGAGTTTACATGGCTGAGAACTTACTTGTACTTTTTAATGTGCACTGACACTTTTTTTTCTATGCACGAAGAAAATCCAGAAAAATTCCAGTAGAAATAGGAAACAAGCAAATTAACACTTGCACTTATAATCTATCTACATCTAGTTAGATAGTTTTCTTAGAACATCTTTTCATTTTAAAGGAGCGCAGATCGCATCAACATGCCATCGATCAGTATCGATATGACTAATTTTGGATTCTTTCCTCCACATAATTCCCAATGGAGCAATAAATTGCTTTCTAAGAGAATATTTCCGATCGACATTTCGTTCACCATAACTGGGAGCGATCTTTACACCAGCTGATTGTCATCCTCAGCTAGTAAATTCCATGCCCGATGATGACGAACATTGAATTAATAAGATACAACAAGTATTCGAAGCCTTCTATTGGTATTCGAGCCAGATGATCCATGTTAAAGAAATTGAATAGGCATGACTTGTCTTAGTCGTCTCTTCCCATTTCTTTGCTCCTACTGAAACTACAGTCCAAGGTCAAACAATTTTGCCGGACATGCCGGACTCGTCGACGACAGACTCTCAACGATCTTGTTGCTTTAATCCAATGAATCTTTTCGAATGTTCGTTGTTTCGTTGTCGATTAGAAACGCTGATGGGAAGGTACAAACACTACTAACATCATACATTATTCTGTTTTACATGGACTTAAAGTGCTTAGCATAGTACCAGTAAATGTTGGTATACCACATCGCATTGTATCTATCGCACGGGACTCTTAACATTTATGTTGTACGAGTATTAAAAACGCACAAAAAGTGGCAAAAGCACAGACCAAAGCAAACAGAGGATATTCAACATAAATACATAACATCAAATAACATATGTGTGGTTTACGATTTGTCTGGATAGCAATGTTTGCTCAACTTAGCCCTTTATAGACTCGCGATGTCCCTTCGTCTAATCCTATGCGAAATCATTTAGTCATATCAGTTCAACCTGACGGACAAACGAACATGACGATGACGATGATGACGACGACTACTATGTCTCGAATGGTCAGATAGAAATGATGTACCATAACTCCGAACACCATTCGTTTTGTAAGCTGGGCTTAAGGTTTCTCTTGTAAATGCCATTACCATTCCTGGCATTATGCTACCGGTATTTTTTCCTCCAGCCAAGTAAAAAGCACAGAGAAATACAATCGCTTGACGTATCCAACGTCAGAAATGTAGCATGGTCTCGTAATCGTTTCTCATACCTCACGCATTCTATGCAGAATGCAGTTCAAGTTCATATTAAGTCAGTCAGTCAGTCGGTGCGTAGCCGATGATTGCAGTGCTATTCTTTCGTCTGTCGGTTGATTCGATTGTGTACTTATTGGGTATTTCCTCTTTGTTTCTGCTACGCCGACTCGGACGATTTGGTGCGAGCTACAAATGAAATACGTGGAGCTTTCATGTATTAAACTTGGTTGAAATGTTTAAAATATTTTGGAATATAGATACAATTTTTTGCGTACTCTTTGTTCCTGGAAATTGTAGTATTTTCGCAGCAATTGTAAACAAAAAAACAGTGGGTTGCATACCAGTCTACGTTAGGAAAGGGAATCAGCTTTCACGGTGACATCTTAAATGATAAGAAGCTGTTTTGCATTTGTGGAGAAATAGAGAAAAGAGCGAAGGAAAGAGAGATTATTGTGAACAAATAGTGACGATCGATTAGTGATGAAAAATGGCGATCTAAAATGGCAGGATTTAAAAGTGACAATTTAAAGATGATGATCCAAAAGAGACTAAGAACACCAACGTTCTAAAAGTGATGATCTAGATGGGATATCAAAAAAGTACTATTCTTTAAAGTTATGGTTTAAAGGAGTCTACCAAAAAGTTGCGATTTATTGCAACAAAATGCAAAGAACGAGAAGGGACTGAGAGATCATTCTAATATGACGGGTAATTTAAAAGTGATGATCCAAAAAGTTACAGTCAAAAGTGACGATCAAAAAGCGATACTTCAAAAATAACGTTTCAATAATGATCCAAATCTGATGATTTAAAATTGGTGATCGAGAAGTGATGATCAAAAATTTATCAAAAAATGACGATCCAAATGCGATGATCAAAAGTAATAATAAAAAAGTGAAGACCAAAAAAATTTAGACCCAAAAGTAATGGTCCAAAAATGATGATCCGAAAGGGAAGATTCAAAAATGAAGATCCAAAAGTGACGATCTGAAAGAAACTAAGAAAACTGACTTTATAAAAGGAATGATCTGAATGTGATCTAAATGATGATGATGAAAAAGCTGGTTTAAAAAGGGATCGCTTAAAGGTGATGAGAAAAAGTGGTGATCAAAAGTTCTGGGTCATATTGCAGACAAAAGGCAATGAACGAAAAGCGACTGAGAAAATTGAAGGTATAAAGGTGACGATTCACGATGGTTCAAATATGACGATCCACTAGAAGGTGATACTCTTAAGATACAGTCAAAAGTGATGATCAAAAAGTGATCATCTGGGAGTAACGATTCAGTAAAGAAAATCCAAATGTGGCGAACCAAAATTGTTATTAAAAAAATTGACGATTCAAAAGTAATGGTCAAAAAACGGATGACCCCAACGCGAAGATTCAAAAACTTTTTTAACGCTTTGAGCTATTTTTTAACCACAAACCGCGTGTCTAAGTCCAAAATAGTACTTTTTATATTACCAGTATGACGCCTGTCACGTTTCGCGTGTGAATCGCACCATTTTCTCGTTATTTTAGGTATTTTTTCACCACATTTCGCACGCCCGAAACGACCGCACGGCTGAAATTTTGTGAGCGGCTCAATGTCAGGGGCCCGTTTTGATATCCAGCTTTTGACGCGTGTCGCGAGTTGCATATGGCGTGAAGCGTGGAAAAAATTCTTTGAAATAGCTCCGACCTCAAAAACAGATATTTTGGCGATTATTACAAAATAATAAACGGCTGTGTGACGTGTTTCGATGTTTCGATGTATATATAAAAGTTTGTACCCGAAAAACGTTCTAACGTCTTACATTTACATTTTTTACATTTACTTGTTACTTTTCCAACTGCAACGTTTTGTAATACTAACAATACAATAAGTAATTCCAATTCAAATGCTTTATCTTCGTCTCCTACAGCTTAACCTATTCTGTGTACTAGTTAAAGATTAGGAAACAGAAAAAAAAGAAAAAAATAGGAAAAATAGGATCTCCTTCGTCTTACACGCATTGCTATATGTTGGTCGACGGACTATGCCTACATTATGTTGATTTTGCGCACCTGGAATTGCTGGAAGCTATAACATGTGTGTGTTCGCATGCATCGCCGGACGCAGTGCCAGCATGTTCGCATAAACCAACTTTGAGTAACCTCTCTTCTTGAGTCTACACTCCACCAACCATCACCATCACATTACTTTTCTTTCTGCTGCAAAATTTATAGAATGCACCCTGCGCATCTGTTGATGGAGAAGAAGAAATGTAAGGCAAAACGGCTGGCCGACAAATATAAAAAAAATTCACATTTTACCCGACGAAGACGGAACACGAAGAGAAAAGTTTCCAAGACGAATTCAAGATTTTCCGCGCGTGCACAAAGCCAACATACATGTATGTCTATCTGCACTTTCTGAGGGGAATCGTACTGTGTGTCCACATCCCCCACTACGTCAGGAAATAATTCCATCAGCTAGCCAGCCATTTCTACCACTCTACGACTTCAAGTTCTTTCGCACAGTCTGTTTGTGGATTTTCAACTCCCAGTTGTTTCGGAAGACGACCATCGCCACTGCGAACGCCGTCACGTCCAGTTAAACCGTTCTTGATCGATGCTGATCAAGTTAGTTTAGTTAAGATCGCGTTTATGGAAAGTTCAGGTTTTCCCGCTCACATATTATCGATACCGACGTAGTCCGAATTGGTGCAAATATATTATCTGACACAGTGGTAAAAACTAACATCATCGCTCGCCCTGCAAATGATATTACGAGTATAAATAAAATAAGGAGATTTCAAAAGTGTACGACGAAAACGAGGAGCAATCGACACTCTGGTCTGTGCTGATATAGACAGACTCGTGCATGCAGAGCGCAAGGCTAAATTGATTGACTGACGACGACGGACGGGTAAGCGGAGCGGTAAGCCAAGGAAATCCCTTGAATTGCGTTTTGTACGAGTACTCCGCTTCAATTTTCCTTCTTATTCACTTATAACTTTACTTAAGAAGAGACGTGCCTACTACGCTAGACTCGTACAACAGATCTAATTCTCTCGCTTGAAACAGATACAATTATTTAGTTCGGACAGCTACAAGTACAAGGAGCAGCAGTAGTCCGGCATTGAGTAATAAAAATAATTGCTACGACATTAGAATTGTTGCAAAAAGAAACAGGGGAGCATTTTCTTTAACGATCTCCCATCATTGTGTATCTAGAGCGTCCAATGAGTAAAAGGACAACTTAGACTGCGTGAAAAAACGTCCTTTTCGCACATTGTTAATAAGCGATTATAAAAGGAGCTAGCAAAAAAATGTGCGGTTTTTGCTTCTAATTTTTCAGACATCCTTCCTTCAATAATCAATCCATCCAACGCCGTAGTTAGCCGAGTCGAGTGAAATGTGTGAAAATGTTTTAAACACGTGTTTGATAGAATTTTAATTTAATTTATAATTGCCTTATCGCCTTGGGTTTTTTGTTGTTGTATTTGTTTGCGGTGACTTCTTTTTAGATACAAATACGAGCGTCGCGCGGTATAGACAAAAATGTACATTGCCAAAAGATTCAATTTCATTTCGTTTGCAATAATAATTGCATGATATGTCTTTTGAATTGACGTGATTACGGTCTCGTGTAAACTTACGAAGACAACAAAACCAAACGACAGTCAAAGGATTTAACCGAGCAGCCAAACAGATTGTTGCGTTGTTGTTGGATTGTTCACCTGCAGATACGTAAAAGGGAAAAGGTAAGTTTTTCTTTTGATCGCACATTGTACAGCGTGAGTTTGCTGCTTCGCTTGCTGTTAGGTTTATTAATTGAAAGAATGTCAGTGAACAGAGAAATAGCTCATCAGATGTCAATTAAACTGCATGTGTGGTGTTGACTTGACGGCGTGTATTGTGTTGTTGTGATAATATCTTACATATAACTTTAGCCTCAAATGATGTGTGGAGATCAGCTATTGTACGCGGTAGAATGTTGACAGACTGATGTCAATCGATCTGATGATCTGATGTGAGGCACCGAGTGTTAATTTGCGGTTCTCTTTTTCACTTCACCAACTAAAAGAATGTATCGTAGGTAGTGCAATTTTATGAACTCGACGCTCTTAGCGGTTTAAAAAGATATGATTGAGCTTTCGTTTTTTTTCCTTTTAAAGTAAATTCAAGCCTTTGGTGTAGTAATAGGTAATATAGTCACTGGTCAGATATGATACCCAAATACCCATCAAATAAAAGCTTAGATTAAGAACCTTTTTCTATTAATTCTTCTGACATCTGTTGAATTTTAGCATGATACCTGCTAGCTGCTTATCATACACATAGGAACATTTTTTGAAGCCTTGAAAATAACTTAAAGAAAATAAATCAATAATCCTGCTTTTCTGATATTATGAACTGTAGATGAATAGGATGAATGTTCAGAGGAGAGAGTGAGTGACACATACCTCCAAACAATGTACTTACTTTGCTACGAATTCGTTTTGATCGGACGGTGCTCGGGGTAAGAAGAGGGTGGCAATGTACCAATACGGGGTTCGCACTCTACTACGAGGCGATTGAAAAATAAACTCTTCGGTGGATATCGCCTCTGCCTTCGGTTAATTTTCCCAGCCTGATTTCAGCTGATATTTTTATTAAAGAATAGTGAATTATACGAATGTCAAAAAAGTATAAATGATGCTAACTGACGACTGCCTGACGATACGGAAATAGCCGATTAACATGGACGTACATTTAAGCTGTGTTTCTTATTTCCGATCTAACCTAAAATCTAATCTAAAAATCGAACCCATAAAATTTGAAATTTTTCTTGTAAATCGATCGACCTTATCAATCTGAAAAAATAAGAAACAGCGGGATAATTGATCAGATCGATCTGAGCGAAAAAAAAACAGATTTTTAAATTCTCTATATTAACTTCGCGTGCCCTTGGATTTGTCTGTCTGTCTTCACGGAGGCAATGCAGGTATTAATTGGCGTCCCTCCTCTTGATTTGGATGTTTTCCGAAGAAGCTTAGTCTTCAAGGACTGGCTGGCCAGTGCAAGATACTTCTGGAAGAAGCCATGTTTTTCAGATGGCAAGCCAGATGGAATGAATCTGAGAATGGAAGAGTGACGTTCGAGTTCATCAAGGACGTAAAATATGCCAAGGTAAACACAGAGTTCAAATTTAGCCTCAAGTTGGGCGTTTTACTCACTGATCATGGCAGTCTGAATGCATTTTTGCATCAAAGACAGTGAGTATGATAGCTGTATTTGTAGTTCCCTTATGGAAGACTGGCGACTGTCCATTGTACTCGGACGTCAGAAATTTGATTTCAGAGGCTAAACGGAGTATATGAGTTTGGATCAGCTTTAAGCTGCATGGAGCAACTTGAATGTTTGAATGGATATGCTAGATTGGTGTTTGGGCGGCGGAGAGCTAGGCAGCTCGGTGTTGCGGATGTAGGCGTCGACAGACGGACTGACTAATTACGGACGATAATGGACAGGTAAACAGTCTAGACGGAATTGGATGGCCATAGCGACGGTAATAACTGACTTACTAAGGGTTACCAGTCCCGCCTTGTGAGGAACTCAACTGGATTAGTGGCTACATGATTGGCTTCTGGTTGCTAGGCTGGTTTCTGACCGTTGGCTTTCACGTGGTTGCTACGAAATCCCACCTATCGAATCGAATAGAGATGTCAGATGATACTTAAATATTTTTTTGATCAAACTAATCTGATATCTCTTTCTTATTGCAGATCGCTCAGATCGATTGATTAAAAAAAGAAACACATCTTAAGAAAGCTTTAATTATTTGTGTTGCAATACTATCTTCTTCCTCTTCTACTATCAAAAGAAAACACGGCATCAAACGAGTATTCGGTTATAGGGCATTTCCTGTAACATTCCTATCCTTTTAATTCAGAAGTCGTCAATTAACCAAACTGGCAGACAAAATATATGTGAATTTATTAGAATAACCAATAACCTCAGACTGTGCCAAAAAAGTCGCTATTTGGTCTGCACTTTATACCAAACACTATCTGTTCTTTTATCAGAGTATATGGATACTTCCTTCCTTTCGTTACCACACGCACTTCTTAATTAATATTATTGTCATCAGTTAACAAAGAGAATGGCAAAAAGAAAATATAACAAATTATCATTATCATTATCCGGTGCAGCGGCGGTGTTTTCCTACAGACAACAAGAACAGGTGGCTTAGCATGCTTCAAGCGCCAGGCACCATCGTCGCATATCTAACAACAATTGCATAGCACTAAAGATTAACAATCAGCTGATGATAGAGACCATCATCAGCATCATCATGAAAAACTCATAAAAAAGGAGAATAATCGCTTTGCGTTATGCGATGCACTGTTGGAACAGTGCAGAAGTTGCCGTAGATGTTGTAGTTGTAACCTGCATTAGACACGCAATGACAATTCGTTCTTGACAATGGAGCCAGGAGTCGCGAGAATCTTGATCTATCTCACTGCTTGTTGCGACTGCTGTCTAATGATATTCCGGCGGTGTGGCAGAGTGGTGCCATTGAAGGCGCGATAAAGCGAGGGAGATGCCTTTCATTTGGTAATGCCAATGACATACACGGAAGATGCTTGGCTCACATGACATGCCTTAAAAAAGTGGGGATGTGAGGCACGCAAAGTTGACGGACAGACGGACGGACGACAGTGTCATGTCTTGAAAGATGTATAATAAAGATACTGTCGTGCTCGGCTTACATAACTTTGTATTCCTGGGACTAGATGCTCTTGCCGTGGCTCAAGGGTTCGCAGCGTCTCAAGTGCACTGCATAAATTAGCAAATGAATTAGGCGGTAGTAAGACTGAGACTAAGATAAGCGGGAATAGATATCATAGAGTCATTTTAGTTCGCTACACCGCACTGCGCCACACCGCCAGCCCAACCCAGTCAATGATCAGACGGCTTACCACAGATTGGCTAAGAAGTGCATTAAGTTGTAGTCTCACCACCGTCGCATGGCATAATAGTTAATGTACTCTCCTCATGTCTCGTTCTCAAGTGGAAGTAGTGGTGTCTGATTACTGCTGGCTGATGCAGCATTGCGTTGCTATTAAATTGCAATGTCAATGGACTTGACACGCGAATTTGGAATTTAATAGGTTCTTTTCTTTTGGTGCTACGTAACTGATGCAACTCTGACGAACCCAGAGTCGTTGTCGCTGAAGATTTAAGTGCTTCTCAAACATGATCGAGGTATTTTAATATGTTGCTATCGGTTGGCGTCTCATACCCACCTCCTACCTACCCTTGGCGACTTTTCACTTCATTTAACTCAATTGGTTAATTTGAATCGTAAATTTCAAGTGACGCCAACGACAGTTCTTAAACAGCTGCCAGAAACACACGAACTCCGAAGAATCGCAAAGCGCTGGTAATGATGGTGTGTTGCTTTAATTCGATGCTTGACTTCCTTCTTGACACAATCACATTGCGAAATGAACGAGGTTTGAGTAATGTGTTATAATTCCGCTTTGTCCGTGGAGTCTGTTATCGGCAAAGACACTTCATAGGCGCAGCATCCCTATGTAGGTACTTGGATGTAACTAACGCGCTCTCATTTAAATTCAACATTAACTGCTTTGCGCAATTAACTACAATTGCTTTGCAAGTACACTAAATAACAGTTGGTTTTCCGCTGTGTTCCCATTGTAGCCATCATTGCGAGGGCAATTCTTTAATAAACAAACTGGATCAAGCAGTCTGAGTCTGAGAAAACACACTCGTACACAGACATTTCCGATACAATGGAGTACACAACAAAAGTAACCGCTAGAGGTTGTCGTGTTTTCTTGCGAATTATACGGCCTGGTCCATATTGTACCACGAGAGAACACAGCCAGCCAATGATATCAAATTTCCTTGGAAGAAAATCACAAAATGACCCAACATTTTCGTGTCTTGTTTATTTTACCGAAAAACTTCGGAATTTTCCTTAAAAGACCTTGTATTGCCACAATTAAATTACTTAGAATCCCGCGCTAGAGAAACAGAATTGCTGACATTTTAGTCTTTTTCTTGTATCTTATGTTAGTACAGGGAAAAAACGCATGGGTCTATATAAAGTTCTAACTAATTCACATAGAAATGATACTTAGGTATGTTGTATGTTTTTGTAAAAACTTGAAAGTGATCAAAAGAATATGGTGATTTTAATATTGATCATGTAGTGATTGGGAACATGTCATGGGAAAGCATGGCCTTGGTTCTATGAATGTCAACGGTGAAAGGTTTGCTGATCTATGTTCTGATCGCGACCTAATCTTCGGAGGCACAATTTTTCCCACAAAAACATCCACAAAGCCACTTAGACCTCTCCATGTCCATCACATGTACAACAACCAGATTGATCACATCGCTATAAGCCGAAAGTGGCGATCATCTTTCCTGGACGTTAGAACCCAAAGCGCAGCCAACGTCTACAGCGATCACCATCTCGCGGCTAGCAGTGTGCGATTGAAGCTCGCGGTCCGCTCATCCACATGAAGTCAAACAACGAGATACAGCCCCAAGCCCTAGAGTCTAAATGGGAGAAAAGAGTAAATGGGTATACGGAAGCAGCCTCAACCATTTTAGGTTATCCCGACAAAACTAGAAAATAATGGATATCAGATAGCACATGGAACACCATTCGTGAACGCCAAACCATCAAAGCAGAGTTAAATGCGGTCTCGGTTGCCAAGAGAAGTATAAGGATCTCGACCGGCAAGTTGGCCGTTCAGCTAGGAACGACAAACGAGGATGGTTAAGCGATATCGCAACACAAGCACAGCAAGCAAGCCGCTGATAGTAGACAATACAGCACAGTCTATCAACTCGCTCGTAAAGCTCGCCAACAAGAAACACCACATCAACTACACTGTTATGGCAATAGACGGCTCTTTGATCCTTATGGAGGAACAACAATTAACCCGCTGGAGAGAACATTTTAAGAATGTTTTGAATTGTACGTCGCTAGCAATGACAACATCAGTGCGTTGAATTCCGGTCACCACTACACCTGCTGTTCATCGACTTTGAGAAGGCGTTTGACAGTGTCAACAGACAGTTTATCTGGCTCGCCTTGCGCAGCAGAGGTACACCCGATAAACTACTAGCTATTACTAAAGCAACCTATGATGGCTCTAAATGTCATGTGCTGCATAGAGGAAAGCTGTCAGAGGAATTCGAGATTCTAAGTGGGGTACGACAAGGTTGCATTCTATCGCCAATACTTTTTCTGTTGGTGATTAGCTATGTATTTCGCGCAGCTTTATATACTGGAAACGGCAGAATTCGTTGGACTCTTACATCTCAAATCAAACATCTGGACTTCGCTGGCGACGTTTGATTACTCTCACACAGGATTATGGAGCTGCATCAAATGACAACAAATGTGGAAAGTGAGGCAAATGTTGCTAGTTTGAAGATTATTACTGCCAAAACAAAATTCAACCTCGGCACTAACTCAGTAACTCAAGTCTCGACCGAAGATGGAACCGAACAGGACTTTGTTAACGGAATCAGCAAAGCCAAATCAGCCAAACCGTTCAAATATTGAATATGTGCTGTTGTATGGGTGCAGCACTTGGAAGGTGACCGCTACTATCACAAAAAGATTACAAACGTTCGTAAATAGGTGCCTAAGGAACATCTTAAGGGTTTTCTGGCCTAACCGTATCTCTAACGAACATCGTTACTAGAGAACGGGTCAGGAACCAATAGGCACAACCATCCAACGACGGAAGTGGCAGTGGATTGGTTATACACTTCGAAAAGGATGGTAGAAGAACGGGTCGTCCGAGAAATACATGGCGCAGAACAGTTGAAGAGGAGTCACGGCAATTGGGGAAGAGTTGGAGAGAGCTGAAGCTCATTGCCAAGAACCGCACGCGATAGCGCGTAGGCGTAGTAGAGGCCCTAGGACCCCCATACAGAACATAAGTAAAGTAACTTTGTTGGAGCATGTAACTTCCCAAGAAAAGATAAGTATAGATATGTTCAAACAATGAGCAAATTGCAGCTAATTTCACGCATATCCAAGAAACCCTATTGACAAATGGGGCATCCCAATTGAAAAACTCTTTAAATTATAAAACAATATCGTCATGTCATTTCCTTACAGATAATAGTTTTTTTATATTTTTAATTAAGGTTATTGGTTATGTATTGTAATTTATTAATTTTTCGGAAAAACTTAGCTACTTTAATGTATATCAATGGCGTAAACAATAACAACCACATTTTAATTAAAACGTCGTCAATATTCCTTGTCGAAACTAAATAACATTTGTCGTAAAAGCGCTAAACATCTCAGCTGCAACACTGGCCGTTATCCATGCCCGTTCGTTGTCATCTCAACGAAACTATTTTTGCTCCGTATTTGCATCAAGAAAGAGAGAAAACGATCGTTTTATGACCAAATGAAAAGCGGTTTCCCATTAACAGCACTCGATCGCAATGACTCGGACGAAATGGTGGTTGCGGTTGGTGATGACCCTTATTTAGAATTTTCTAGTTGTCGACAGTTTACCTGATCGCAAATCGGTCCCGGTTTGTGGTGCTGTACCTGACGAGCGCGAAGAAAATTTTAAAATTTTCACATTATGTGCTGTCCGCGCCAGCCACAACCGCTACCATGTGCAAAGTGCAAACGTTTCAACAACATTTTCTTAATTAAAAGAAGGAAATCATTTAAAGTTATAATTTAATTTAAACTCTGATGCATGCATTTTTCAGGGAATCTAACGTAACTGGCTAACATGATTCAAATGTAACGGAGCGTCAGTTGAGTTGGTAAACTTGAAGCAGACTCTCAGAGGACAACCGTGCCAAGTCAAATCAAATAAAATTGCACATGCAGAACCTTGTAATTCATTATAAACGAGGTGAGCAGCGTGTTGAAGTTGGCTCGCTGGACGGCGCGGCCGGCGGGTATAATATGTATCACCTGTATTAACAGTCAGATGCATACTTGAATTAGTGTAACAGTTGTTCAGCATTCCAGTGATTTTTTCCTGTTAGGTGCTGGAGCGCAGGTTATATGAGATGTAAAAAGAAATCTCGATTTTTGGAACTAATAATTAAATTATTGGGATTTACTATGAAAAGGTATACTGTTGTTTTCCATAAAAACTCGATGAACTTTTGTTGAAGAAGCCAGACGAAAGTCAAATAACAGAAGGAATGTGATTGCCAATGCAAAAGTCAGGTCGGTCGTTGAGTCAGTGCTACTGCTATTAGCTGGTCGGGGAAATTAAAGGTTGGCCAATAAGTAGGTATAACCTAATCGGTACACCAAGCTGCTAACGACTATTAGGGCCTTGTGTTGGCATAGCCAAGTGGACGACGAGGTGACATGAAGCCCACTTGCATAGGAAGGTAAAGATTGGTAGCCTCAAGCGAGTGTGACAAGAATGGAAAGTTTGGCGTAATGAATCCAGGAAATGTCTTCGGTTCGGTAGAACACTGCGGTTGAAAGCTTAATTCCGGAATGGCGAGAGTCACTTGCTTCATAATAACTACTGAATAAGTATCTCCCTACCCATCAAGGGATTTTTCCCTGCAATATCAGAGTATATTATCAAAGACCGATAGGGAATCATATCGTAGACAAAAGAATATGTTATGCAATCGTTGTTGTTGCTCGGTTTGTATTATCGATTTTAATTTCCAATATCTCCGACTTGATATTGCACGGGAAGCTATGTTTTTCTTACAAAAAACAAATATCTTGTGTGTGACGGTGGCTTTAAGATGGAAAGACGTTCAGAGGGTGGTAGTCTGTAGTCCAACTGATTCGGTCATTGTGCTATACATGCATCGTAGTCGTCAATTTTATTTTCACATCTATGTGATATTTTCCTTATGTATATGGGCAATGGTGCAAATTGTCTGCATTTAGATTTAGACATATGGTACATACAGGTGTCGACGATCAAACAGTTACTATATTAAAAGGCTGTTTTTCGACATTTGTGAATATTTTTACTAACATTTTTTTTTAGAGAATTTTAAAACATTTCATTTTATGGAAAACACATAACTGATCGATAAAGCCACCTTTGGAGCAGAAGATAGCGCCAAATCTCTAAACGAAAGCATTGCTTGCTGCACGAATGTAATGATTTCGTCAACTTGGAGTTGGAACAATCTTAAAAATTCGCCTTTTTAAAAAAAAAATTAAAAATTTTACGATTGTTTCTACAAAACGCGTCTTTTTCTTTCGAAAGAGTATCGGAGTGGTGGGTGAAGTGACGGGGGAAATTGTCGCCGCAATAAGGCGTTAGCTTCAGTAATATTTCAACTGAGTTTCTACAGGCTTCGGTATTTTTGACGCTATACGTATAGTGCTGAGGTTATAATGGATAATGGAAAGTTGAATCTATTTATTAAAGCGAATACAGCAAAAAGTGTAGAATAGATCGCTTTGTATGATCAGAGAATATTATTTCTATGACATTTCAACTGTCAGATCTATAGAACAAGGCTTAATATTCCGCAGCTACCTACACTCTACTTCTCTAGTGGGCTTTTTGGAAATATAGAAGAAGGAAACTGTTGTGATCGGTGGAGTTGAGTTTACACCCAAGCACTCATAACTAGAATATTGTGCTCATAAACCCCCACATTGATATTGATATAGCCCTACATTTAAATTACTTCATACATCAACTCAGCCGTACATGTGAATCAGCAGTATATGCCAACTGTATATCAAATATATAGCATCGTTTCATATGTACTTGTAATCTAGATGATCAGTGGGGTGAGAAAACTGCATGCGTTTTTTTGACGCGCCGGGAATCGAACCCGGTGTGCTACGAGTTGGAAGCCAATGGTACTAACCAAAGCACCACCAACACTGACGTAGTGACTGACTGATGTGGATGTAGATAAAGTTGTCTATATTGATCGATGAACGATGCTGAACTAAAGTAGAAGACTGAACATTCCGACCCCTTAAACTACGTTCAACATTGTGAATATTGGGTGGTTTTATCAAGCAAAGGTCGACGAGCGAAATGGCACCTGAAGGCTTATTCCAAATTGTCCTCATCTGATACGTCATCTGCGATAGCTAGTATGCAGAACTTGTTTATTGGTCGCTTTATCTAGCCGAATTTCATCTTAAGTGTGATACTCTGATAAGCCCGTCCACTCCAAGATGAGTTTTAATTATGTTTGTTGTTGTCCTTGATGATGACTACATCGTCGTCTCTTGGCGATTTGATTGCTAATTATGTCTTTCTTGAAGCGATGTCAGATACTCGAGATTCCATTTCCGCCAAAACTGTTGCTTGATTTGCTGCACCATTTACCACCGCGTTAGATGAAACTGTTTGAGATGAGTGATTTCAGCTTCTGGTACCTTGATCGCGGTATGACCAATCAGGAATTGTAATGGTGCTAGAAAATCAATATGGTTCGATTGTAACGAACACAGCGAACGGGAGCTTAGGATGGCTTCGATTTCTGCTAGGGGTGTATACATTTTTTCTGTGGTCAAGATTGATTGTCCAATTACTCAATTCAGATGGAATTTTCTTTCCTTGTACCAAACCATATCGATAACATCCGCACCCTCTAAGGTCATAGAAATATTAACTAATCGTAAACTTGAATCACGGAAAATTCTTAGCGACCAGCAGCACGGATTTCGAAAGCAAAGTTCTTCAGTGAAAGGAAAGTTGTTGCACTTATTATTATTAGACAAATTCTGGTATCAAACTCTTATGTCGAAAATGAGCTTCGTTGGAAGTACCACATTGCGCGCGCATTGTTAAGGTTTCCTGAACGGTTCAAGAAGTACTTCCCTTCCTCAGACCTTACCACTATTTACAAAGAGAATAGGGACCCCTCTACTCTGAAACGTACTAATCAATAGATTGCTAAGGGAGCTGGAAGAAGAAGACATGAGCGTAGTTGCTTATGCTGATGATATAGCAATAGCTGTCTCAGGTAAGTTCCGAACAAGGACGTTATGCACAAAATAGGCCAGAGCCTCTGGTTTAAACTAAGTCTGTACGAAGGCTATACACGGCAGTAGTGAGGCCAATACTTATGTACAGGATATGCGTTCTTGGGCCGGCTCTTGGAAAATCCACATACGTAAAAATAATAGAGAAGGTACAAAATGCAGGCTATCTGCACAATAGTGGAGTGCTGAAGGCTACACGAATACGTGCCCTAGAAGTAATATTGCACCTTACACCATTAGACATATGCGGTAGGCAGAGAGCGGCCAATACGGCTGCGCGGCTATCGGAAACAGGTCAGTGGAAATGTATTCAAACAAACTCGACAATTAACCGTTCGCTAAAGGTAGAATTGGCAAATTTAGACTATAAATTACTGTATCTATGCTTTAATAAGGGTTTTCGGGCCATCTTTCGATCCAGAAAGCAAAGGAGTGATACCTCGTTACAGGAAATAGAGGCCGTAAGAATCTTTACAGACGGATCCAAGCTTAACGGTAAAGTAGGTTCTGGGTTCTGCTGTAACAAACCTAGCAGAGATTGAGGAAGCAGTGACCTGGCTGAGGTATAACAAATTATCAGTAACTGCTATTGTAATATATGTAGACAGTCAAGTGACAATCAAATCCCTGGAAACAATCTTCCTGACTTTAGGGGCGGCGTTGACCTGCCACACATCTCTTATGGAAATGAGCGTATTTTAATAAAGGTATAGTCCGACATCATTGAAATCTGCAGGGCAGAATAATTGGCTGGAAATATCATAAAGCTTCAACTGCTACCGGAAAGGGCAGGTATAGGAAAGCCATTATCAACGGTTAAGTTAATGCTTCTGGAAGTATATGCCATCACATGTACTATGTATAGCAAAACTATTTTGGCCTGATCTTCACATAATTCGATTTAGAGCAGTGATATTCCTGAGGGCACTCTCTGCTCGAAGAACATTTGAGAATTATGGCCCTTGAATGACTTCTGTAGAAGCTGCAATGATGCCGAGGAAGAAAAAACAGTATCCCACTTCCTGTGTTCGTGTCTCCGGCTCTTGCAGAAGTAAAAATAAGATTTGTGATATTATATATAAAATAAATTATCGGACGTCGAAAGCTGTAAAGGTGAGACATCCTGCGATTTATTAAAAGTTCAAAATGGCATCTTTAAAAAAAAGGGGAAAAAGTATGAACGTCACCAGTCTAAGTGTGCGAATGCAGCCACAGACTTACAACTTACAAAGCAAATGTTCGCCCTAAAATTGAATACAACTGTGTTTTCGGGTCAGGTGCTTCCAAGTCACATATTGTACTAAAGACAGAACGCAGAACTACGCGTGACGAATATATCGCGAAAAAAATCAACTCGCTTAAACATCGTACGAATGTTTTCTGCTTGTCACTGTCTTATCGCTTTGTCTACGTGCGATATTCATAAGAAATGTTCAGGTGAATCGTTCCTGAACTCGAGCCCACGTGTCTAACATTAGGCATATCTTCGGACATACCAACCAATTCAGAGATACTTTCTTTAGCCGCACAATATGTCGAATAAATTGCTAGGCTCTGTATTTTCGCGTCTGAATAAGTGCAAAAATTCAAGACAGATGCATAGACAGATCATCTTTTCCCCTTTGTGATTTCATAACAAGCATTTTAAGGATGCGTGTGTACTTTTTACAATATCTTACCATTTTTCTCAAAATTTTATTTAGGAAACAAAAACGGTTTAAGTTAAAATTCAATTTCTGTCATATTGATAATTCCATTTGCTTTCCAGGGACATAACTAACAAGTCGTATGCATGTGGAGTACATCCAACTTAAATTCATGAAAGAAGGCGAAATTTCTTCCCAGAACTTTGTCATTCAATGCATATTCGTGATAAGTTAAGAATTTTTGAAGAATTTTTCACAAAAAGACAAATCTTTTACATCGCATTAGAATTTACGTGAATCCATTTGTATGAATTCACAAAAGAAATACCCATCGGCTAGAGCCGGAGTCCTCCTTTGAATTCATTAGAGTAATATAGTCATGGACAACGCCAACAACTTGTAGGCACACCACTCACTCACACCATTCTCACACACATACACACTCCTTCACTCACAATGTAAGAACTGTCCAGTGAATTTACTATCGCTTTCGATTACCGTTAGCATTTGTATCGAAGTATAAAGACAAATTTTGTCATTCCGCTGAATTTGCCGTTGCTCTCATGTATAGCAGCTTAAACGCAAGCAAAGAAGTATTTTGTCCATTATATCTAAAGTTGTTATTTTGGCAAATACCAGGATAGGACGACAATAAGTGGTTTGATGAGTTATCGCTGATAACGTACAAATTTGCTCTTATGCGATAAATTTTTCCAGTTGCTTATATAACTGCAATAACCAGTGGGCGATAATAGTGTTCTGCACAATGACGCCCTCATGACAGAGAGGAATTTCTTACGTTTTTTACTTTTAGTGTATCTGCTGATATAATAAGCCAATGACTTTAACGAGTATCCTAAGCTTTTAATACAGAATTTTTGTTGTTGTATTAATGGCTATTTGTGGTAAGCCTTTTGCTTGTGCAAGGTTCACGTTCACTCCTCGGTAAGTCCAAATCAATGATCCGCAATAATCAGTGCACATAGGATAATAGACAGTAATAAAAGTCAGGTGTCGTTAAGAATCTTATTTAAATGATACCGGTTTGCGGGACTTATATCATGACCATTTAGAAAATGGCTCACATTTAATTATGTGGACTTTAATTAATTTAATCAATGGCTAGTCAAACTATATGTACATAGAGCAACTAGGAACTAAAATTAAAATTGTCTTATAAAGGAGACGAATGAATTGGAAATGTCTGCAATGGTAGTAAAAACTGTTATATATGTATATACGTATATCTCTTTGATCGTAAAAATTTTGCTGCATATTTTTATTAGTCTGTATAAGTTTTTTTGCTCGCCATATTTTAGTGTCTTTACGAATATAACCCTTCAATTCGAATAGCGCTTTTGCAAATAGATGATCCGACAAGTCATTACTTCTGGGTTAACGAGACTTAGCTGTATTTTAAATAGTGTTCTATGCAGATTAATGGTGATTACCTTTCACTATAAATGCGCTTTTATGTAATAAAGTGGTCATTAGAACCATTGATATCGGTAATTATTGATAGCTGTTTTTTTTTTGAGTGGCGCAAGATGTAATGAACTTTTATTGATATAAAAATAACCTAACTTAAAAAACTGAAAACATGTGTGTTGATCGCGAAGATACTGGGAATTGTTTTTGATGGAAGTTTGCTTTTACTTCACGGATATAGGAGAAAGGTTGAAATTCACAAGACCTACTGGTGCTCGGTAGATATTAATGTAGAAAATGCTAAAAGGAGGGGATGAAATAAAAATCAACAGTTAGTGGAGTTGAAAGTCTATTCTATAACATAACACTAACCAACAAATTCAAAATCGATTAATTTTAGGCATATTTCGAAACATTGAAACGTTACATCATCAGTTATTCAAAGTTTAGCTGTTTTGCCTTTCTTAGAAGAGGAACTCGTGATCTGCCTTGTAACTGAAAGAATAATCAAGTAAAGTTTATAAAAGGAAAGACCCTCATTCATGTCGTGATGTGATGATTGATTGCCAGCAGGTATTTATAAGAGCAATTCCAACGTAATGGCTTTAAGAGGAAATGGAGCATGTATGTATATGTACAGAAGCAAATATATATATTTTTTTAAAAACACACACCCTATGGATTTGCACTCTTATAATGAAAACATAGCGTGAACGATAGCGAACGCGAATACGCAAACCATGTCGGCTAAAGAATGAATCTCGTTTTTGGTCGGTATGGTCCAAGATTGGCTTTATGGTAGACTCGTGGGCTCGAGTTGAGTCACGAGTGTTGTGGAGTATTGTGAAAGATGAACGGGATGAACCAACATCCAGAAACTTTTCGATCAAAATATTGTAATAATTGGACCTGTATCAGTGGATGGACTGGATCAGACGTTCCATTTTGGACATCTGCTAGTTCTGGCTATTGCGCCTTCAGGTTATACCTTTCCAGTTTCCTGCACCCAAGGTGGTATTCCTTTATTGGCTTAAGTGAAAAGAACTTCCCAGCGTTTAAGGCTCGCGAGTCTAATAAAACCAATTTGAAAATTGTGCATATCTCTTTCATTCGGTATAGTGTGATTCCCTTCGTCACGCAACTCATTTAAGAATATATGTGTATAAGCCTTAAGTGGTTTAATCCGGCGCTTGGCCTATACTCAAGTAGTAAGTTCTTCTGTAGTAGGTGGACTCTTGTTGTCCTTAGCAAATTAGGCTATTCTTGGACGGCCATTCTCTGTGCGTCGTTATTTAGCGTCATATGAAGTGTTGGTGGAAAATATAATTTTAGTGTCAGTACTTATTTGGATCTCAACTATCGATGGCTGCGAAGATCCCTACTAGGTGTGGGAATCGCTCCACCTTGGCATTTACTTGACTGGTTTCCTATCAGCGAATGACGTCCTCATATTCAAACCCGTCAGTTTCCCTGCCGCTGTTGTTGTCGTTGTCCACTTTTATATAATATTTTGTTTTCTGTTGATGAAGGCGATTTCGGCAACTGTGATGGTGCAACTCTGGTTGGTTTTAAATCGCTGTTAATTCCTAAATTTTCTACTGGACTGGCAGGACTATGTAATGTTTGTTTGGTAGAATTTGTCCTAAACTGACAGGATTTAATAAATCGAAGACTGGGAGGGTGTAATATTTGAAGACTGGTAGGATCGAAATAGACTGGCAGGATGTAATTTTTGAAGACTGACAGAATCAGTGTAGACTGGCAGGAATGCCATGTAATAATTGGATCTGTATCATTGAATGGGCTGGATCAGACGTTCCATTTTGGACATCTGCTAGCTCTGACTATTGGGCCTTCAGGTTATATCTTTCCAGTTTCCTGGACCCAAAGTGAAATTGTTAAGGCTCGCAAGCCTAATAAAACCTCTGAAGTGTTTGCTTCCACGATCTATATCGTAGTCAACTTTATTTGCAAATTGTGTTCTTATTTATAGTCCAAAGACTCTTATACATATGAATATTACAATTCGAATATCTAACAATACATATTGCAAAATTGGCATTGGCTTGCGCAAGAAAGATGATGATTTTGAAAAGATGACTTTTCAGCGGAGTTCACAGGAAGACACAATCGTGTGCGCTCAAAAATCACATAGAACAGATCAAGGAATATCGGTCCAAGGGCAAGGACAATGTTTTGTTTTAAATATAAATAGTGGGTAGACACAAAATCTTAAGCGCATAGTAAGTTTTTGGCCGCACGGATGCGTGATATGCAGCTTTTATCATATTTTTTTTAATGTACACACGCTAAAGGGATTTTCTTCTTTTTTTCTTTATGTCCTATATCCCCTTGTGGATTCTAGGGCCTCTACTACGCCTACGTGCCATCGCGTGCGGTTTCTGGCAATGAGCTTCAGCTCTCTCCAACTCTTCCCCAATTGCCGTGACTCCTCCTCAACTGTTCTGCGCCATGTATTTCTCGGACGACCCGTTCTTTTACCATCCTGAGATAACGGATTCCATTGAATTGCGTAGTTTGCTATGGAACTGTCGCCTTTTCGGAGTGTATGACCACTTCCGTCGTTGTACGGTTGTGCCTCATGGTTCCTGACTCGTTCTCTGGTAAAGATGTATGTTAGAGATACGGTTAGGCCAGAAAACACTTAAGATTAGATCCGCAGGCACCTATATACGAACGTTTGTAATCTTTTTGTGATAGTAGTGGTCACCTTCCAAGTGCTGCACCCATACAACAGCATAGATTCAATATTTGAACGGAACGCCATATAATGGACTTCTTTCCAAACACTGATTTGGCTCTGCCGATTCGGTTGACAATGTCCTGTTTGGTTCCACCTTCGGTCGAGACAATACTCCCAAGATATTGGAAACTCTCTACTCTCTCTACCGGCTGTCCAGCAATGTCTGAATATCGAAGGCAACTAGAATTGTGTCTATTGAAATCACCCGCAATGACGATTTCAGAAAATGGTTCAAGCGACAAAATTCTAGTTATTGATGTGATCACTGAAATTCAAAGTGCGGGTGGTTGATGCTGTCGTTTCTTTTTTTGTTAAAATCTTGCAAAGAATTGAGCAGTCAGCCACACATGTACATACATGTTATCCAATCCGATTAAAATTAAAATTTTCCTATGAGCGAGCGCTAGCATTCATATGAAAGAGTGGAGCGTCTCAACGCTACCATATTGGGTTCAACGATCATTCTTTGCATTGTTTATTTCCCCTAAGGAACGACCCAAGATGAAGATGTAAAACAAATAGAACAAAATAAAGTGAAACGCATAAATAGTAAAGTAAATTGTTAATCTTAGAAAATCGAATAAATTTTGTTTGTGACAAAGAACAAAGCAAGGTTTGCGTTGGAAATCGTTAAACTCGCCGTTTCTTGCGTCTCTCGACTGTAATGTGCGTATGGGCGTATGCGTTTGCGTGTGTGTGTGTCTTCTAGTCGAAGAGCTGAACATAAATTAAAGGATATATTTAATTTCATCTCCTGTGTTGTTCACTGCCATGTATGGTGTTTATTTTTAAAGAAATTTTTACTCCAGAAAATAAAAGACTGAAGCGACGAACTCGATTTGATCTATTCATTAAATCAGAGTTTGATATCAAATAGAACCAATGAAATTGAACACCATGTAACTTTAAAAACAGTTAAAGCTACTATTAAAACAGGTACTAAAGAGCTATATTAGTATATCCTTATACAAATTTAACTTTTTAATGCCTTATTTAATAGTAACTTTAACTGTTTTTAAAGTTACATGGTACAAAACCGATAAGAAATTTAATAGGATTTCCTTATACAAACTCATATAGTAAAAAAAAATACTTTAAAAACTCTGTATCTTAATTAAACTCGCACGATAAATGTAATAAAAACCAATTAACGATTTAGGGTAAACTAGACTAGTTATAGACTCAAGTTTCCACATATGTACCTATGTGCATAAAATCAAATTACACTGATGCTGTTCCAAATTTCATATTAAAAAGTTCACCCATCATCCTGGCCTCTCCCATTCATACGAATTCACTTAATTAGCAACAAAACAGAAGCGCATATTTTTATGTTTTACATCCTAATCGCTTTGAGGCATTTGAAGTGGCGCACTGGCTTACTGTTTATTGCCTACTACTAATACGACATAGTGGTAGTCTGAATTTCCATGTACACCTTATTGTGATGTTTTGCATAGTCTATGCCTGACTACTGATCCAATGAGTAAAAGAAAAATCAATCAATCTTATTTGAAAGCCATCAATTATACTGCCAAATGACGCTCAAGTGCAAAGCGGTTTGGTTAACGTTCGAACGATTATATGGATGTATTTCTGCTTTGCATTTTCATTTCACTGCCAATTCCTTAGCACATTGCCAGAGGGGCTATTAATGCGTATTGATTTACTACGGAAGCCTACCATATCGCTGCTGGCGAATCTTAAAAATATAAATAATTGCGTGTTCGATCCTATTATGGCGTTCAAATAGAGTAGCGCAGTTATTGGTGCGAGTCACTTCATGCTAATGCGGTATTACGCTTAACTTTAAAAACTGTAAAATCAAGTGGAATTTCACTGCCTCTGCACCTCAGAATCGGTAGTTAAATTATAGAGTGAGTTTCAAATCTAATAACATATCATCTTTCGCCGATTTCAATCTACCTATATGGCCAATATCCGGCTGCTTCTATTCATTTGGTGCTTGGGAATATCGATCTGTAGGTCGCCGCCAACAATGCGATTTGTGGGCTATGGAAGAGTTAACGAAACCGAAAGGAATTTTGTCTGGGACACGGCACTGAAGTTACTACTACAATTATAGTAACTTTATAAATCATTAGGTCAGCAGTATAATGTGGTACTTCCTGTTAAAAAAAGGCCAACAGATAAATTTCGATTAGTTTAAGGCACTGAAAACGATATTGTTCGCTTAACTGTTGTTCATTTTAGTTCATTATAATATTCGTCTCTTTTACAGGACAAAAATTATAACTAATCTTTGACTAATTGCCTGAATAGGCAGGGCGAACTTTTACAGATCAAATCTCAAAAGTTTGCTTTTATACTCAACATGAAATGTTCTTTAATTTAATGCCATATACATAAAACAAATAGTGGCCACTTGGTCCATTCAGATCCATTTTAGTACCGAGCGATAGCAATTTCATCCATTCTTTCCAAAGTCATGCAAACGCTGATTAATTATCAGCACAAGAAATATCTTGTAACCAACAAAATGCTTAGTGCCCGATACGGTACGGATTTCGCGAGTAACTTTTTTGATGACATATCTCACCGAACATTCCGCGTATAGTAGGAGGGAACTTAGTTTCTCCAGTTTTGATTTGGATAGTTTGGTTTACCTAGCACGACTCTCGCCATGAAATTCCACTTACGATGCCGAAACGTTGATTCGACAAATAACGAGTAGAGTAAGCACAGAGATAAACCAATAAACTTCTTATACATAACATGTTGCGACGTAAGTGTTTGGTACGATTAACTGTCACAAAGAGTTCTGATTTGCATTCGCCATGATCGGATGTGTAACCGACCTATACATCATCATCATATTTGGCTCTACAACCTGGGTCCGGTCCTGGCCTCCCGCAAAAAGTCTCTCCACCGGCCCCGATTTCGAGCCGATGTCATCCAGTTTGACATCCCTAAACTCTGGGCATCCTGGTCTACGCCATCCTTCCAACATAGGCTTGGCCGGCCTCGCTGTCGTATTCCATAAATCCTACCGCAAAGGACTTTCCGAGCAGGATCCTCTCCACCGGAGCCTACCGAGCTTAATTTTCTTCACGATGTCGACATCGCAGATCTCATCATTATAGAGTCTCCGGAATCGTCCTTCCTCACATACGGGGCCTACAATTCTCTGTAACACTTTTCTATCGAAATCGTCTAAGAGGTCAGAATGCTTTTTGCTAAGCACCCAAGTCTCGGATCCATATGTAAGTATTGGTATGACCATTGTCTTATATATCAGCAGCTTGGATGTTATGGTTAAGTTCCTGGATTTAAAGAGTCTTGACAGACTATAGTAGGCTTTGTTATAATCCATTGTAAAAGAAATGCTAACATAATATAAATAATAAAGCGAAAGTTACTCAGTGAATCAAACAAGGGGCCTACGTTATTTTTTGAACGAACCTCCTGAAACCGCTGAACAGACCCCAGCTATAAAACTTCGTTACAGAGCCTGTTAGTATATAAAATTGTTGACTTGTAATATAGGGACCAGATTATTTATATAAGTACCCACAGAAAAGAACAAATAATTAATAAAATTGAATTTACCAAATTTCGATTTTTCGTTGGATTTAAATATAAGCACCAGTGCTGCACGACTGACAGGTGTCACACAGGAAAAGCTATATATACTATACACTAAAATTGCCTTCATTCGGTAAACTATTAGCGTAGGAACAATACAAACAGAGCTGCTGGCGAAAACTACTACCAATATCGCTTTGTACATTTGGTCGCTTGTCTATCTCTACGGAATGGTTGAGTCGCACGATCAGCGCACGGGCACCGCGCGATCCCACTGGCGATAAAAAATACCCCCACCAAGAAAAAGTAAATAAATCAGCTGCAGTGGCCGGTGGCACAGTTGCAATTGCTGCAGCAGTACCATCAGCGCATGCCTAAATCTCATTTGCATTTTGATGATGACTGCAGACGATGGTGTTTCTGCTCCTTGGCGACCGATCTGGTCTGATGCACACCTAATCGAATATTCACTGTCCGCCCAGTTTGCTGTATAGGAATTATGTGCTAGTTGCATTTGCATATGCGCGACCGCGACGTGATCCACTCTTAATCGATGATGATGTGGTGGGCTGCTGCACTGGGCAAAGTTTAAACTGTTCCGGGTGGTAGTGGTGGTTGTGGTGCAGCAACGGCCGGTGGCCGTGCGCGAAAAGTAATCGATATCGTGAGAAGACAAACTGAAGATGCTGCACTGCCGCCACCGCCGCGTACACGCATTACAACTAGGAAGAAGATCGCATAGAGTTTATGGAAAATACCTTATAGTGGTGTGAATGAGCCTAATCGATTGATCAGGATTGGTTCACACTAATCACGATCACTCAACTCCAGCACCATCAAGCATAAAACGGCACATGAGCGAGTAGACATTCCCCATACTCTATAGTGATTCTTCCGTTGATTTTTTTGCTTTTCTCTTACATTCGAAAGAGAATCTTCGAACAGGACAACGTGCTCGCAAATAAACTGTAGTGGCTTCCAAAAGTTGCTTCTCCTTTTGCTTCAGCATCAGAAACCCAGCGACACAGACGAAGGCGAAACGAACAACAGCAAAAGGTATTTTGCAACCTGTTGTTGCACTTGGCCATAACAGATTCAGAACAAAACATCAGTAATCCCCGTTATTGTTGCATCACGTCGTGGTCGGTACATAAAACTCTCCCGATCGCATATCTTATCATATACCTATGCCTGCATATCATAATATTCTTTGCTATTTGGCGAATGTGCGCGAGTAGATATGACATCTTGTCCTTCGGCATTCACTTCCAAATCGACCTACATGCATTTCGTATGAGCTGATCAATGCAAACGTATGAGGCTTAGATGCTTACGTGCATTCAGACGTGCTCTAGGGAAAAAGCAACATTCAAAAAACTGTATAGGATGAGGACTACACTGGAAGTAATAGATGGACATTTCATTAACTTGGGGTTTTTTTCAATCTTTACTTACTCGTTGCCACTATTTTTTTACAGCATAATAAAAAGAAAATAAAAACCCAAAAAAAAAAAAATTTTGCTACTAGGAGTACCTCCTACCAGCATCTCTCTGTCGTCAGTAGTTTGACTTCACGTCTACTGTACGCGATTTTCTTTCGATTGATTTGCGCCAAGGTCCCGGGTTTTATCTTCTTTATGGATTCCATTCCAAATCCCATTTTAGGAATGTCATTGTCCGGTTTCCGCAGGGTGTGCTCATTGCAATTTTTCTTACGCTTAGTCACGACGTGGCTCATACGAGTTTGAGATCGTTTTTGGTCAAAAGATGCAACAGATTCGACGTATACACTTGTTGACGAATATTGTAATTTTTGTAATTTTTGAGAAATGGTGGTTGTTACTTTCGAAGTCTCACAACCATGTATGAGGATCGATTTAACAATAAAGTTGAAGATCTTTAGCTTGGTGCTTATGGAGATGTTATGAGCTCGCTACACTTTATATAATGAGTAGTAAGCAAGGCGTGCTTTGTTTAAGCGGGATGTCTACGTCTAATTGAGACCCGCCGGTCTTAGTAATTAAGCTCCATAATTAACTTAATTTCTCCAAGTCTTCAACGACTATCGTTGCATCTTTGGCGATTATGGATTAAATAGCGGTAGTCGGTCGTTCGTGTTCGTAGCAACTTTTTCTTTGAGTAGTTACGCCTAAGGCCAACTTGTTCAGCGTTATAAATCAACCTCTTACGCTTACGCTTCATATCGTCCAATCTGTGTGTCATCATACTGATGTCATCAGCGTAGTCGAGATCCTTTAAGCCTTTCCGTCAAGCGCCATTGAATACCATTTGGTGCATCGATGCTGCGCCATAACGTGATCCAGAATCCTCAAAAGAGGATAGGTGAGAGTACATATCCTTGCCTGACTCTTTTGAGATGGTGAAATTTTCCCTTATATCCGGCGCTGCAAGCAGCATATCTATATAATCTAAGGATAATCTTTGCGATTGTATCCGGTATTTCGAGACTTAGCAATGTTGTCCAGATAGGTTTTCTGGATATATTATCGAATGCTCGTTTGAAATGGACAAAGAGGATGTACAAATGCGAATTCCATTCAGATTACTGCTCGATCATAATTCGTAGAGTGTTGATGTGATCTACGTATGGTTTATTCTTCATAAAACCCACTTGCTCTCGCCTGAAAAGTAAATCAACAGTGAAATACCAATAAGAATAATAAATGCTACAATTTTTTTATTGCATTTATGCCTCTCCACATTTTGCACTCGCTGAGATCACCATTTTTTGGTATCGTAATGATAACTGCCTCTTTCCACGAGCTGGGGATTCTGCATGTTGTCTACCACAGTTATTCTTGTTAAACTACAACCGCTATCTATATGTCAGGTGGGGTTCTTCTGGGACTACCCTCGTAAATCATTTCTCAACCAATTTGTATGAAATTTGGTATGGTCTTTTGGGGTCTTTTGAGGGTCTTTTAATAGTCATTTGGTGGTCTTTTGAGGATCTTTAGGGGATTTTTTTGGGGTTCTTTTTGTGGTCTTTTGGGGGTCTTTTGAGGAGTCTTTATAGGGTGTCTTGGATCTTTTGGAGGTCTTTTGGGGGTCTTTTGAGGGTCTTTTGGTGGTATTCTGGGGTTTTTTGGCAAGTATTTTGAGTACCATTTGAAGGTCGTTTGGAGTCTTTTAAGGATCTCTTGGGGAGTCTTTAATAACTTAGTTGGGGGTTCTTAATAATGAATGAATCACGGATTTTCAAGATTAATGCACCAACACTCAATGATTGTCCTTGTGAGAGTTCAAACTGCAACCGAAACTCCAGGTGCTTAAAGTCTAATGGCATTGGGATGCGTTGACAGTTCGCAGAAATAAGACCGTTCACCATGGATCTGCTTTCAAATAATGACCATAGCGAAAAAAACAAAAAAAGAATTACGCACTTTCAGTTTTTTCCGAATTTTCAAATTTTCCGGGCAAATTTTCTACTTTTTTTCTCCGCATAAACCTTGTTCGGATTATAGCGAACATTATTTAATAAAAATCAACAAAATCAGTCCAGCCGTTCTCAAGTGGTGCGGTTACCAACGAACAGCATTTCCTTTTTTTATATAAAGATTTGTAAGGTATTTGATAGTGTTTATGATTTTTCTCTTGATGTGTGTATATGAAGTCGATGATAAACTGTCTTACTAGTAGTAGCAGTACTAGTTAGTGACTGTTTATTTCATAAAAAATATGTTTTGGAAGTCAGCCTTTTATAGTATAACTGATGTGCGCTTTGCATTGCTGTCTTTTCGGTTACTTAACAACTTTACTGAACTTCGATAATCTAATCACAATTGAGATACGATTTTATTTCCAACAATCTACGAGAATGAAAGCAATTCAAAGAAGGAATTTTAAAATTTAAGCTTTTTGGTGCTCTATTTACCTAATGGGATATTTTTTTATCTCACATTCCGAATGCAACAACACAATACTTTCTCTCAGTGTTCCTGTGCGAGCAAAAGGATTATCTAGTAATGCAATCTGGTCTTACCACATATTACGATTGTGATAAAACGCCATGCAACAGCCTTGTATGGCAATCAGTTCGGTTATGTAAGATTAAATAATCACTTCCGAACTTGCAGGCTTCTCTGAAATTTATTAGCAAAACTTTTGCTCCAGGTAGAGGAGATTCCAGTAATTTTCTCAATTAGGAAAGGAAGAAGTTAAATCTCCTAGTGCAGAGCTAAGAAAACAACACACCTACCACCTAATCCAAACAGATCCGTTTCGTATTCGAGTGCGAAAAATGTTCCTATGACTGTTTGAGTGCATTGTAGTTTAGCAGGTTTTCCACCATTTAACTAAAGACACAGTTTGCGCAAGAAGTTTGCGAACTGGTAACATATTGCAACGTATAGAATTATCCTCCGCTCCCGCAGCTGATAGCTATAGATAGCCATCAGTCGACGGATATAGGACCATCAGCTCCGATAACGATTGCAAAGTGATTTCTGGTTTCTTTCGCTTGTTAGTTGCTGGCACTCCAGCGGCTGGCGGCGAAGTGAACTCAGCCTGGTCATCCAAGTGAGTCTCGATGGATGGACACACTGGCGAGCTAAGTCGAGATATATTCTTGTTCTCAGCCGGTTGTTGTGATTGCAGTAGTTGCTGTCCAGGTTTTCCTTTGCATGCGGCTAGAATCGTTTTTGTAGGTGAATCGTGAATGTGTGTGATGCATGTGTTTTTTTTTATCTGTTTTGTTGTCGTCTTGTGCCTTGCTGTAGCGCAATTTAGAACAATCCAACAATGGAACAAACAACGTTGTATGTTCTCCGCTGTAGGAAAAGGTGCCATTGCAGTCATCACCCGACCGAATCTGCGAAATATAGACGTAGGTACTCCCAATTGGCAGGAAGTGTGTATGCGGAAGACGATCGTCCCAGTTAGACGAACATATACTGCACATGCACATGTATTCAAGATATTCACACATATTCCACATACCGAATTTAGTGATTTCTATGATGATTTCCGGTTTGCTACTCCCGCCGAGCCTTGAGCGATGGTGTACCGTACAAATGGAGCAGGCCAACGATACGCAGTCAGCAGTTAATCGTTGTGCGTTTAGCCTTTTAGCCAGTGGCATAAGAAACGGACGCACTTCTAAGAATATGCGTAAAAAAACATGCGGAAAATTATGAATTTTCACCCAAACGGCACTGCTGAGCTGATTGATGGCCTTACGCATACGCACAGTAATTGAAACCCAACTTGTTTTCCCATCCTTCTATGGATTTATCATCACCGTCATCGTCATAAGCGTGTCGGGTCATCCTATTGCATAAGACCGTAGAGTAGAAGTAGCTGTGCAGCCAGAAGCAACGGATAAGAAAAAGGAGCAAACGAAGCCCCTGTTGGAGTCTGTGTGTGCTTCTTTTACACGATAAACACCCGAAGCAGATTCTGCATTGCTCCGATTATATCATAATGTAAGAGGAGAGAAATCCAACTTCTTCTGGAACTGACACTGCTGACACCGACACCGACATCGAGACCAGGACAGATGAAGTCCTGTTAGTTTTCTTTAGTCCACTGTGGTTTTGGGGTTTTAGGTTTGTGTTTCTTTTCATGCGAATGTTGAAAATCGATCGTTGTAGTTACATTTTTTTCTCAAACAACGATTTCTGGTTTACACTTCATGCGAGATGAGGTGGTAATCTGTGGCACTGGAGTTTCGTTGAAATTTTTTTACTTACGTAACATGCACGATCTGTAGAGAACTCAATGAATGATACATTAAAGAATAGAGATACAACGCTAAATGCGACAAGTAAAATTATACCAAGTGAAATGCAAACAATTTACGGAACTCGTTGCATTGGTATAACAATGGTTTACAAGTGTTTGGGCCAATACAACACTTTACTATAACCATGGTTTATTTTATTTTTTAAAAAGGTAGGTTAAATTTCATTAGAAGCTGACGGCCCTCCTGGAAGACCAATTGACGTCCAGCCAAATAAATGGTTTTGCAGTCGAATATAACCTCATGAAAGAGAGTCGACCGAAACGTAAAGAAATTGCATAAAGGTTCAAATATCGAAACAATTTTGAGATGTCAAAAGTCAGCGCAAGATGTGTATTCAGATTTCTCACCATGTGAAATGTTGTAAGCAGTTTTTGGTGCTGTGCGACGATAATCCAGCAAAAGTTAGAAAAAAATTGGTACTGAAGATAGGTAGGTAGATGATAGATATTTAGAAGGTAGGTAGTTAGGTAGGTAGGTAGAAGAGATCTCGCAAGAAGTTTAAAGTCGTACTATTTTCGCTGGAAATATCATGGCAACAGTGTTTCGAAACCTGTTAATAAACTAAGAACAAATGGCACCAAAAGCACTCGTACGCTAGTTTTCTAAGACGCTTAAAACAATCTATTAAAGTAAAAAGGAAGTGGGAGATGAAAAAAGACAAGCTCCCTTGCTTTATGCCAATCTACCAGTTCACAAGACTCAAATTGCCTTGGTTGCTATGTGATGTCACGTGGATTCCATGCGCTGCCTTATACGCTTTTTGTTCGTGATCTGCCATCAATAATTACTTAAAGTTCGGTGTAAATCTGGGACTCTACTACAACTTCCATAGTCCTATGCTAACCCTTCGCTTGTGTCCACCATTTATAGAGACTTATTCTTCCATACTGCGCTCTCCCTCTGATTGAGATTCGAAGCGTCGATGTCTATCCACTCTACATGTCCTAGCCATCTTAAAACATTCAGTACGTGGTTTCTTGATGATGTCGCAATATAGCCAGTATAATTCGTAATTGAGACAAGGTTAGCAGTCGGCATAAGTAGTCGTTCCATATTTTTAGAACTACATAGTTTCCTTCCTGATATCTTTGGACTTTTCTGTTCCCGTTTGTTTCGATAACTTGCGCACGTGTAACACAGCATGGTCGTTAAGGTTTACGAAGAGGAAAGGGGGAGATATTTGTGAGCTTGAGCGGATTGTAGTGATGAGGAAAATCAGAGCTTCGCAAAGTATTCCACATTCGTGTTGAAGGGCTAAAGACCGTATCTCTGAAAATAACTCTTTGTCCGAAGATGGGGTTGAGGGTAAATTGATGAGCATTTAGAGTGCATTTAGAGAAGTCAAGAAGTGGTGGCGTGCAACTGGCTATTTATCTTGACCACCACTGGTAGAAGAAGCGATAAAACTGTTATAAGCTGGAAACGTTTCTACGGTGTTTAAGCGAATCTATTGATTTCGCAATGTTTGCGTCACCGATAAGTTCTAAAGCATGTTTCTGAATTCTATTTAGAAGATGCAAAGTAGTTTTTTGAGCACCTGACCAGATATGACAAATGTACTCAAGTTTTGGGTGAATGAACGCCTTGTAGATTGTAGCCAAATCAGAGGGTGAGAAACCCTAAGAATTTCAAAGCATTTCTGGCGTTGACAAATATGTGGTCGTTTCAACGACACAAGCCGAGAATTGCCAGTTTTCCAGTTTCTTCGATGAAGTAAGATTCATGGATAATGGTTGTGGGCTTATGGTTCGCTTGGACAACAGGAGAGAGCATTGAGTTTTAGAAGCTTTAAAGAGGTGAATTTTTATTATTCTGTCCAGGTCAGAATATAACGACGTACTTAACAAACTTGAGTTCTGTGAGGATGACGGACGTTCCTCAAATTTACATGTGAAGCTGAGAGTGGTGTCATTGGCGAAAGAGTGAACTGGATTAGAAGTTACAGACAAGATCTCAGTAACAAAAATGAGGAAGAGTGTTGGCGACAAAACAGAGACCTGCCTGGACTTGAAACCGTCCAAAACGAATCCGATTAAGCGGCCCTGATTTCTACTACAATGAAGCCGTTTTTCATCGACTCCATAAGCATGCATTTTGTTTAAAAGAGCTTGAGCTTACGAGGAAGGAGACGACGGCTCGCTTTTTTTGGTATAGGTTGGACAAAGTTTCCCAACTTCTCGGGAAGAGTCCAGAAGAATTGGATAGTTGGAAATGCTTACGCAATGAAAATTCCAGATTAAAAGAACACCTTTTCAGATCTAATGGGACTATGACATCTAGCCCGGCGGATTTTCGATTTGCCTCTTGTATAAGGCTGCCTGCATTCGTCATCGAACCAGAGATTTCGTTGTGGTTATCGGGTGAAACCTAAATCATGCCAGCGTCTCTGATGGCTTGTTGATGGCATTGCCATTGGTTTTGGCCATTTGATGGGATCGGCCGTGTTCTTGTTATAGTGATATTCCATTCCGCAGACAAGTCAATCAGCTTAATTCCATTGCAATTAGAAGTGTCGTGTCGGACAGTGTTACCAATTAGTTTCCCCTTCACAATTTCAGCATTTAAAACACCTATCACAATTTTACTGTCATACTTTGGGTATTGCTCGTAAGTTTTGGCAAGGAGCTTGTAGCGACAATCTTTGGTGTCGGTCGGGTATTTCCTTTGTGGGGCTGTTAGCGCATATTAGGATGTTGTTGGCAAATTTGGAGTTAATAAGAATTGCTTATAACATTTCAAAAGATTAGTACTTATTGCGCCTAAGTCCGCCGTTTAAAAAAAAAAATCACTAATCCCTTATCTAGAATCTTAGATAGTTTTATAGAATTTGTATTATTAGCACGGGAAATTTAAAGACAAGTCCGTCGTATTAATCTGTGTCGAAGATCTAGAAAAATAGCAACTGTTCACAGCTTTGAAACGAAGTCATTTTTGATTTGACTCCTTAATCCTTAAGACTTGGTGGTTAGTTCAGTGTTGAGATACAAATCCGAATTGTTCCTTAGATATAATTTAATTACTGTCTGTGCGTAGAGTACTTTTATAAGAATTGAATTGAATTGGGGTCACAATAATAATCAGGTCAGGTTGAATACTAAGAGAAATTTCGGCAGACGTTCAGTTTAGGTGACACCACGCAATAAAGTTATCGGTCATCTCCCCAGTATCCCTGCAACACGTACACCACCTTTATTATATTCAACAAGACATATTAGTTCTAATGAAAGTAATAAGCCGCTGCCTTTTCTTGTTCTCTTACACAAAATATCTCCTACTTATTCAATTTAGTTTTAAATTTATCAACAGATACTCACACACACGAACATACAGTAAATCGGAATGTCACCAAACCGGGCTTTAGACTGGATTTGGTTGTTGAAGGTACTTCAAACAGATGGAAATGATATGTTCCCGAGATAAACGAACCACTGCATAATGCATAAATGCGAATTCTACACTGGTTAGTGTTTTCTTTCGTTCATCTGAGTGCAGTGCAATGTAGCGGTATAGCTTCATGGCGGTATTGATTGACCGACTGAGGTGGTTGGTGGTGCGATGCAGCAAAATATTCGTCACTGTGCTTAAGTTGATGTGCATGAAACGGGAAATTCCATTCGAAACTGAGTAGCAATGCCACAGCAGATGTACAAAATGTGTAAGACATTCATTTTTCAGGACACCATATTCTGTGTCGCCTACTCTAGTGAAAAAAATAACAAAAAAACCATTTTATCCGTTAAGAAATCTTTAAACTCTAAATAGGCATGATAGTCAAATGCGCATAAGGGTTCCTTTTCGCTGAATTTATCTTTCGAAAAGACTTGGCAATTTCTCAAATCAACTTGAACTTCATTTTAATCACGAACATGTTGCCATTTTACCAACTTCAGCCTCCTCAGACCACTGACTATTTTGCATTAAAAGATTTAGCCACAAAATTACCTTCTCGGTCAGCCACGATTCGTTCATTCGTTTTTTATACAATTCCAGCAATAGTACTTAAGGTGTGTAGTGTCAAATGATCATTGCATTGATTGTCCTCCACGCTGATGTTGTTGTTGGTGTAGTTTTTGTTGCTGCAAAATGCACATCAACTATGATATCTCTAAAAATAAATCACCGTTATGTAATCAGCCACAAATATTCAGAAGAGATGAGTGCGTTTTGACCATCGAGTCATTGCGGTCGTGTGTAGTTAGTGGTAACCCATAGGCCCCAAGGCAAGCATTGCGGTAACCAACGACGATATATCCAATCCAAGTGGCTGCTGCTCAAACTGGTACTGTCCAGAAGCCTAAACCAGATAGTAATACTTTGCGCATGGGCAATAACATCTACGACACACACAATGATAAAATAAAAATTAAAAAAAAAACGAAGAGGGAAGTGCGATTACCGCACATTTTGAAAACCAGACCAGACTTGCGACTTGTAAGGATCTGACTTTGAGAGAGGAAATGGCCGGCCATTGGTACTGGCAATGACTCTGAAAACTCTAACAGGTTGAGTGTATTATGTGGCTGTTTTTAAGTCGTCATGAAGGTTTAATGTGTCGCCAGTTAGCCGAGTGAAGGTGCTATTATGCATATATATATACATCCATACATATATACGCGGTAACACTTTGATTTGCACGTTGACTGCAATACTGTAGTAGAGATAGTAGAGTGTGCTCGCCAGGAGATCCTGAGCATTAATGAATTGATTTACTTATTTTATGCAACCTGCCAAAGGAATGAGTTTTTTGGTTGATTGATGTGCATCACAGACTGAATAGTGAAAATTTATTGATGAATTTATTTGTGCATGTAGAGATAAAGATACATAGATACAAGATAGAAAAGAGCGAAAAGGAAAAATCTCCGAAAAGCCATTATTGCATGGGAAAGCATTAGTGTTCTAAGCTGATCGACCGATTCAAAATTGGATCTGTGCCTGTCAAAAACTATTATCAGAGAGTATAGAGATATCTCTATTTCATTCATTCAACATCTATAACGGGCTCCGACAAGGGGATGGACTGGCCTGCGTTCTCTTCAACCTGGCGTTGGAGAAAGTGATCCGAGACTCTGACGTAACGGCGAGAGGAACAATCCTCTATAAGTACATTCAGATACTGGCTTACGCAGACGATATTGACATCGTTGGTAAAAACCGAAGAGCTGTACAGGAAGCTTTCATCCAGATCGAGCAGGCGGCACGAAAAAACGAAATTGATATCGGTAGGCTTCGGTGGGCAAGACACCTAGCTCGAATGAGCGAAGAGGATCCTGCTCGGAAAGCCCTTTGCGGTAGGATTTATGGAACACGACAGCGAGGCCGGCCAAGCCTACGCTGGAAGAGTGGCGTAGACCAGGACGCCCAGAGGGATGCCAAACTGGATGACATCGGCTTGAAATCGGGACCGGTGGAGAGATTTTTTGCGGTAGGCCAGAACCAGACACCGGTTGTAGAGCCAAATATGATGATGACTATAAAGTCTCTATTCACACTAAAAAGTTTATTCTAAAAATTGGTGAAAGAATTTATGACATCGGTCCAGTAGTTTTGAAGATTACCTCCTATACACAAACCAGCATTACCTATTTATAATAGGAGAGGGGTGTCCGAAAGCCCCAATCGATTAATAATATATTACGATAAGTGACTTTCAACGAGTTATGTGCGCTATTTTACATACGACCAAAACCTGCTAAACATACGCTGCTAAACTGCTCATGCGCAATGCAAGCCTACGGTGGGAATGTGTGTTCACTGAGACTGCAGTAAATAACAAAAGTATTTTTTATGTTAACACACTAGTGTGTATAATGTCTATTTTCTAGGGTAGGTTATAGCGTAGGAAACAGTCACTTTCATCTACTGTCGTGTCAAATATCTATAATGCACTTTAGCCCTATTATTTTCTAAATTTAATTTACTGTACTCATATGGGCCTTTAAATTTTAATAACGAGAGATTTTGTTTTCCACTGAAAAATTAAAGACCACGAATGACAAACAAATAACGAGTGGACACCGAAAAAACGAACGTGTAATGCTAGCCTTAGCCGTTCGTTCTTATGCAGATCGTTTAAACAAAACGTGCTAACATAGAACGTTGATCAAAAGAATTCAATTTTTTTTTATACAATGTACAACGAACAAGTGTGTGTATAAAAACTTTGTTGTACGTTGTATTCCAAAAGCGGTGTTTTATGTTAACAAGCAAACTAAGTAAGCTAAAGCATTTAGCAATATTTAAAATAAATTCAACTTTTGTCACAAGACTGGCCATTTTGTGTATACATTGATTGGTGTGCATGATTTTTTAATATTTCCATTTCCGAAAGATTAAAAAAAGGTTGAACAATTTAAGCTTCATTCACCAAGTAAATAAAAAAACAGTTTACCTGCATAACAACACGCTTGCATACTACATCTAAATAAAAAACAGTTCTTGTAATTTAATCTAATTACAATTTATTCACCACAGTGCTCGGAGCATAGGATCGCTTACTAATAAAAGATTCAAAATTGCAGAATGGAATATTCCGAAAAATATTAAATTGTCAGTTGATCCTTTAAAGAGTCGATTTACTTGTTCTTTGATCTTCAAAAGTAGTATTATCTCTATTTCTGGATAGTTTTTGTCTTTGATTTTGTTTTGAACCGTCTACTGACTTGAAATTTGCTTTCCACTTCGCTTTCAGCTAATATTGACAAATGACTTTTATATTTTGGTGTCATCTTCTTACTGTTTTTATTCAAGCAATTTTCTGCAGTATCTTTGGAACAAAGTGTAATCGATTTAGCAGAATCTGCTTTGTTTTTTACTGATATTTTTGTATAGCTCATATCTATGGAGGGGTTTTTCTGCACATCCGTAGGAAGACTCTCCACTTCATTGGAATCAAAATTATTTTTTGATATTTCGTTACAATATTTTGGAGCCTCTAATTTAAGTTGTAAGTTTCTTAGTTTTGCTTCTCTTATTCTCGATAAATAGATTGCAAGATTCGTTATTGTCGCAGTTGATTTTTGGACCTTTGCTTTCAAACAGTTCAGACTCTAAGAAGAGACAAAAAAACAAATGACGTTACCTTGCATTTGTATTAGTATTTTAATTGCCATATACCTTCTGATCTTCTTCAAAAAACGACAATATTATCGAAATTAAGAATCCAAAGAAAACCAGCACAAACGTACAAAGTAAGCCGATGTCATATGGTCCATAATCTGAAGAACTTTTAAGAACGAAGCAATGTAACTCTTGAAGAGCGTTGTACAACTTACACCAATTTGACGATAAAAAGTCATATATCTTATCCTGTTTTAAAAACGGTTCAAGAAATTTGTAATTAACCATGATTTTAGTAACAAAATTCTTTAATAGTCCACAAGATAAATTTAAACACAAATGCAAATTATTTCACAAAAATCAAAATATTAAAAAAAAATTATTTGTTGACATTTAGAAAAATGAGTTACAAATTTAGGTACTTTTTTATTAAAAATCAAGTTGAGTTGATTTCAAAAAGGTTGCTAATAAAACTTCGCTTCGAACAAAAATACGATTACAAAATACAAATTCCTTTATATTAATTGAGGGGGGTCTGCTTTTGTTAGTACTTTTCGTTCTTCAATTGATTAAGGTTGTGTCGTTTGTTGCGATCCTTTGTTATCCTTTGTTTTCAAAAGGGATTTTCGAAGTAAGATAACTTATAATAACGTCCATGCATTTATTTTTACATAATCAGCTAGCTGAGTGCCCGTCGTTGCCGGGTCGGCAATATTGATTTGGAACTAATATCGCCCACTTCCACCATCAACTCCTCCCAAACATCGACCCCCACAAACCCTTAAAAAACCTATCCAAATACGTGAACACCACCAAAACAGACCCAAAACTCGCGTCATATATATCCTAGGGGTCTACCCCGAAACCTATGGAATCGTCACTAATATCGGCTACCCACTTCCATCGACCTACTATCCATCGAAACCTATTGCCGTCGAACTATCTCTATTCATCTCAGTCGAAAACTATGCAATATTGAGACTAATATCAGCCAACCACCAATAAAAATTCTCTATTTTATATATAACAACCTGATTACCCGACGTTGCGCAGGTATTTATTTATCCCAATCTTCTATTAGGTAGGGGTAGAAAAGAGAATGACGTCTATCTATAAGGTACAATCGAAGTAATTTTATCAACAAAATAAGTACTTTCAAGTATAGCTACATTCAAATTAAAAAACAAAACTCTTTTAAAAATCAACTAAAACATTAATTTAAAACAAAATTTGATTCTGTACAATGTTTTTAGTTTCACCGCCAGGAGCAAGAATAAATATATTTTTAGATGAACCCACTCTGGAACATGCAACGGGTTCCGTGAAAAAAAAACATGACGATCTCAAATCTACTCCGCAGTATGCTCCTATGTCGTATTGATCGTCAACGAAAACGCAAGTTTTACTGGAAATTGCAATCTGTTGAATGTAAAAGGGATATCCATCGAAATGAGTGGTATCCGTGGGGTAAAAACTGTTAAACACTCTCCCTTTCTTGACAAGACAGTTGCTTCAATTATATCTTTTTTGCGCACAGTCTTGTGCCGTTGCAAAGTTGTGGCGAGTCCGTAGTAAAATAATTGGATAACCCGCTTTAAGTAAACGACGATGTGTTGGAAATCCAGAAATCTGTTGGATAATTAACGACCTCATTAGCATTTTGTACGGCATTAGAGATAGACTTATAGTCAGTGACTGCGCCTGCTATCATGGCAAGTATTTGATTGTTTATTTCATGGACGTCTTCATTCTTAGCAGCAATAATGGTCCTCTCTTGCAACCAATTCAAAATGTGTTAATTTGAGCCGGATATATGGAATTTATAAGCTCTGCGACAGATGATACCAGATTACAAAATCAGCTGGCAATTTTATATTGGCAGAAGGCTCGGCTACTAATCTACCTCAAACCTAGTCAGTCACCGAGTTACTTTCTAAACACCACTAATCATCTCAGCGACCCCGAAAACTATGGAATCGACACTAATATCAGTTACCTCCCTCCATCGAGGATACAACTCATCCACAGGAGTATCCTACCAACACTATTCATCTAGACGACGCCGAAAACTATAGAGCTGTCTTACCATTACTATTTACCTCAGCGACCCCGAAAACTATATAATCGACACCTATATCGGGCACACCCTCCACCCGACGATCAACCTTCCTTCCTAGAGGTGTCCCAGCACCACTGTTCAATTTAGGTACCCTGGATATTAGTCACCCTTCCCCTCCGAAGATACAACTCATATGAGTGTCCTACCAACTCTATTCATTACGGAGATCCCGAAAAATATGGAATCGACAATAATATCGGTCACCCCTCCCCATCACCAACTTCACCAAACGACCCTAGAGCTGTCATACCATCGCCTCACCTCAGCGACCCAGAAAATAGACGCGACCTTCCTTTCTAGAGGTGTCCGCCAGCACCACTATTCATCTCAGCTACCCTGGATATCGGAAGGGCTCACCCTCCCACAATACCCGTCACCCAGCTCCTTTATTGTTTAAAATTAAAGCGGCGTCCTAATGGTTGTGTGCTGTGTGCTGCACTGTTTGCTAGGCTGCTTCTGTGCTGTGTTTTGTATGAACATCACGCCATATAGCGGCGTCATAATGACTGTTGGCTATGTGCTGCGCTGCTTCTGTGCTGCGTTTTGTGCGTACTATAAATCTACATATATATATAAAAATGAATGTCCGTTGGTTTGTAAGACGACACTTAAACTCAAAAACAAGACAGCCGATTGAGCTGAAACTTTCACAGAATGTGCGTCTTATGCGAATATGATCTGATAGGCGGCGCTTTGTTTAGGTTTAGGCAATAGTACACCCCTCCCATAGTACTGAGGGCAAGGCGGGGATTCATCTGTGCGGGTAGAAAAGCGCTCGGGAATACCTAGTTTTATATACCTTTATAGATAGAAGATAGATAGACTAACGGTTCGGGGGCGCTTAGTTACCTGAACAGACAGGAGTTCGTGATGCTTCGCTGGCCTTACAGGTAATGAGCTCATGTGTATAAAATTTGAAGAAAATCGGTTAGATTTTGTAAAATATTTGGCTCCCATAAAAATATTTTACAAAATTTACACGCTGCAAACATGCAAGGGAAGTGTGTATGCGGATGGCAACGACAGGGACAGTCAAACACACATTACACTAACGGATATCGGCATGGCATCACATTGCATACAGGCATAAGCAATATGCATGCGCATAACAACAGCAGGGACAATCGAACATGCATGACCAACAGACGTAGACTTTGTTATGCATGCCGGACCAAATTACCGTTAGTTTGGCAAAAAAGAAGGCTGCTGACCGACCAGCAGGGGAGTCTTTGGTGAACACTTAGTTTAGTTATACACAGCTTTCAACTTTCCTTAACCCGTTGTACGGGGTTACAAACCATTACTGTATATTCACTTGTAGCTTGGCAGAGGTTCTTGATGGCTTAGTTTTCTATGCAAGAGCCTTTTACACGGCTGGGGTAAATTGGCATTAATTAGACCCAACAGGTACCCTTCATACGCAGCGCACCATGCGAACGTCGAGACCAACTCCCACACTAGAAAATTATTCCAAGTGAGTAACTAACCTACTCACTATTTGACATCATTTTATTGTTGTAAAGATATGTAAATAATATGGATTCAATAAAAGATTTTTTTTTATCAAAAACTCGTTGACTATAAAAAAAAGTTCTTCGAAAATATGGCTGTTATTGTTTTTTTAAATACCAAACGGGTGTGGACAATTTCATTTTTTTTATAAATTTTTCAGAATTGTGCCTGCAGAGTGTGTGCCTGCAGCCCTGAATAACCAGGCCCCTAGTTTGTAATATTTCTTACAATTAAAATATTTGCCAATTTTATTTAAAATTGTTGCTTCTATTATGGTTTATGAGTCTCTCCCATTCTGGTTTTTTATCTCTGTTGAAAGCTCCCATTATGGTTTGTGTATTTGGTAAAAGTCATAGTTTAAGAACTACTTTGTGCGTGAGGATAGATGATAGCGATTTTGACTGAAAAAATAGCTGTAATTGTCATTATTCATTTTCACAAATAAAAATTGTAAAAATAATCTATCAAATCTCAGGAAATCTAACTACACTTGCTACACTCCGTTCGTGTAGTTATTGATGAGATTCTACTTGTTTTGGTAAAGTTATCTTTCAGTAAATATTGCTCGCTAAGAGAAGAACTCTTTAAATGTCTCATTAGATATCTCTCAGAATTAGTGCCTTTGTTTTGTTTATATAAGCAATTGTCAAGTAATTTTATATCCTTGATGTAATCCGACTTTTATCTGCACATTTTTTTTATGCGGATGTATCGCGATGCTGACTAAGTGTCCATTAGTTGAACTTACTATTCAGGCAGATGGGTTTTTAAATCACCACACAGAAAAGATGAGACTCTCATACCCGACTATGTGTCGCCTTTAAAAACAAGGAACCAAATAAGAAAATTAATTAATTAAATTAAACAAAATTCGTTGCTTTGCTATTGTAACATAATAGCCAAGGAAAACGTTAAGTTAAATTAATTCTTGTCGTATAGAGAACGTCGATGCATTCTTTCAATATTGCAGGAAATGTTCATACCATCTAACATAATAAAGCAAATTTCCATTATACTCGGCAAAGATGTTTGGTTAACAAATCAAGTGAGGGCTATAATTGAGCGAGGATTAAAAATTACTTTGGCAATAATTTTCCAACGTAATGGCAAATGCTTGACCGGCTGCTGCGACGAGCTCGATAGCGTTTGCTATCATCGGAGATCCCCAGGATAGCAATTAATCACACGATATATGGTAGTTGTTATCTTTTGCAGCTGACAGCGCAAGATAGTCTTGATGCTGCTGCAGTCTGTATGTGCTCCAATAATTGAGATTTAGAAGTAGCCACCCAAGATCTAGTCAAGACGATAAGAAAGTAAAACAACCAAAGGAACATGATCACAACATCAATATATATAACTTGTTTGGAAACCACACACACACACGACACACAATGGATCAGATTGATGTCTGCTGCTTCTGCTGTCTGCCTCTCTGATAATCCATGACCAAAAGGTGTTATATCCCTTCGCCGGCTTTTCTACTCTAAGAGTGTCATCATCATCATCGTACCACATTCAACCATTTTTACTTTGTGTATGGAGCATGCAAGCTTATCATGTAAGAGTATATATAAATATATATATATATATATATATATATTTATGATTCCGGATTCAGCATACCGATGTAAACGATCAACTTCAACTAGGTATTTTGTGAAATTCGCTCCTAATCTGTTAAAGGAAGCCACAAACAGAAGTGTTATATGTGCCTATGTCGTGTTGGGAAACACTTTTCTGTGAAGATGCAAACAACACAGTTAACCCATGTTACTAACTTAGTGTACATAATGTCTGCGGGGTACATATTACGAAACCAGTCGGACTACTTCTACCTACCGACCATCAATAAGAAAAATCGAATTTTAATTGAATTAATGAGGAAGACGACAGATAAATGACGACGACGACGATCAACTAACCAAACACATCCAACAATTTATGTGTGAGTCCAGGTTGTTAAAGGGATGCCAATATAATATGCATAGTGGTTGTAGGTATGATGCAGACAGAGTAATGGCCCAGTATGAAAATTAAATAACCTTTTCAACAGCGCTTTCGATTTGCTGGGTACAGTGAAGGTTTGGTGTCCCATTTCTGCAGCATTCTCTGGTTCTCGTTGAGATAGCTGTAATTGTAAACACTAATTGTAAACGCTTCAAACTACATAAATCTTCAGGACCTAATACCATAATACCAGCCGAAAGATATCCTGCCTGCGCCTGCGTCATCTCTTTCCTCGTGCCGACCAATTGCGCTAACATCCATACTTTCTAAGGTCGCTAATCACTCGTAAGATTATGCAATACCTTGAATCACGTCCTTAGCGACCAGCAGTACGGTTTTCGTAGGCAACGTTCTACAGGTGACCTGATGGCTTATCTCACTTAAAAGTGGAACCAGTCTGTTCACAACTTTGATGAAAGCAAAGTTGTTGCACTCGATATTTCCGAGGATCCCGAGACAGAGACTGGCATCAAGCTCTATTGTCTTAAATGAATACCTATGGCATTGATAAGGCCCTCCTCGATTGGACTAGTAACTACATTTCTGACCGTTCAATCCAGGTCGTATTAGACGATTTCAAATCCAATGTTCATCGCTTAAACGCCAGTGTTCCTCAAGGCTCTGTTTTATCTCCGACACTCTTTCTGATTCTCATTATTATCCGCCACTTCTAATCCAATCCATTCTTCCGCTGACGACAGCACTCTTAGCTTTTCATATGATTTTACGTTTCCTGCACGGCACTCTTCGTCACAAGTGGAATTTGAACAACAACGTTTGTTAAGCACATTAAATTGTAACCTTGACAGCATAACAATATGCACATAATACATAATAGAGTGGAATTTAACACTTCTAAAACTCAATGCTCTCGTTCAAGCGTAATTTAAACCCAAGTTTATGCCGTCTACGCTAAATTTTTGAAAGATTTTGTTCAAATAGTATCAGCAACGACAACTTTTTGCTTCATGCACGTCAATTTTCTATCGGAAACAATATCCTGCACTGGAAGTGTGGATGCTTGGGACATTATTATTATTGTTGGTCAGCTGGTAAGCCTTGTGCACTGCGACCTTAATGTCACATATAAAAAGTATGTGTTCAGGCGTCTTCTCTGCCTCGCCACAAAAGCGGCAGCGATTCTGGGTTCGAATACTCCTTTTCATGTTCCTGAGTTTGTTTTAGATCCGTCTGTGTACTGCTGCTCTGCTACACTGCTCTGTTTTTGGCCACCATATCAGGGCTGCGTATGTAAGCCCTGGTCCGATAATGCTTTGGTATAGCCATAGAGTAACTTGTGGGTTTACTCCCCACGTTTTACTGAACATGCGTTGGCAAGTGAAGTAAGCTTTGTTACCTTTGTTGGTGATGTATGATATATGGGAGTTCCATGTTAGTTTTTGGGTGCATACTATTTTTTCTGGGTTTAAACTTAGGTCTACCTCACGGCACCATTCGTTTACTATTTTGAAAGCAGACATCTCTTTACTTCGGAGTATGTCTTCGATTTCGGTTATCAGCTCATGAAGTGCTGTTTCTGTTGATTTCCTGATATGCATGTTGGTTCGGGTTAAATGGATTTGGTTGGAGTGTTTTAGATCTTGTGTAGTGACCTTAAATTTTCTTCATGGCTTTGAGAATAAATTATGTGATGCTAATAGGACTGTAAGACCTTGTATCCTTGTATCCAGTGGGTTTTTATGGTCGAGGGAGAGAGCCTTGTGTAGTCGACAAGCTGTTGGTAGTTGGTATCTGGAAGTTCGATAGGCCGTCCAGTTATTTGTCCATTTGGCCTTGTTAAAAAATGTTCTAACCTCTCTTCTTTTGGCCTCGAGTTCATGGTTCCACCATGGAACATCTCTCGTGCCTCTGACGCGGACTGCGGGGCAGCATGTTTGGTAGGCATTCATGATTGTCTCGGTGAGGTAATTTACAGTGCTGTCTAGATCTATAATCGATCTAATAGGATTACTGATACCTGTTAGGTTAAATTGGAGTGTGTCTAGAAAGACTTGCCAGTAAATATGTTTAGGGGTTCTTATTTGAGATTAAACCCTGTGGGGGTGTTCTAATGTGGAAATTGATGTACATGTGATCCGAGAATGATGCTTGGGACTTGCCAAAGCTTCTTTAACTTACTATCCAGATGGGAACTGCGGTGTAGAATCTACAACTATGTTAGTTTGTAAAATAAAATTAAATATTATTATTATTATTTAATATTTAATATTAGCGGAAATACCCGGCGTTTCCCGGCTGCCCTTTGTCCCACACTCAACTGACCACCTGAGCCACCCAGAAAACTATAGAATCGACACTTATATCGTGAGTTCGCGAGTTTAAACAAAAAAAAGCTCTTTCAGTTTTTCCCGAATTTTCCAAATTTTCGGGCAACTTTTCAGAGATTTCTTTCCGTATAACCTTACTCGGACCATGCCGAACATTTTAAAATAAAAATAACTCAAATCGGACCAGCATTGCATATGCATTATTTATTAAATGAAATTGCCAAGATCTGCTTGTTCATTTTTGCTTATTACATTCGAAGTCTTCTTGGATAATAGAGGAGTACCAAGGGGAATTTATTATAAATTTTAGTCAAACATCGTGGTTACTATTTTGAGTAATTCATCTCAGTAGTCTTCTGTGATACCAATCATATAGGGTTAAAGCGAACTTTCAGAAGGTAAGACAAATTTCAACTAAACTTAAATGTTTGTAGAGTGTATAGCACATACAATTTTCCAAAAGACCCACTGGATTATAGACAGGATTATATGCTCCATCACACAAGGATAAAATAAGGATTAGCTGGATGTATTAAGGTTAAATTAGAATGTTGAACAAACGAACAACATTGTTGGATTTCACCAACAACTATATTCTTCTTGGAAAGGTTGCATCTATCCACAACCAAGTTCATCTGAATGATACAGATTTCGGTTTCATTCCATAATACAAAGGGTTAGCCGAGGGCACTTGAAATTAAATCCTCCTGAAATAAAACGTTGAACGTTGTACACGCTGAGTTATATCTTTAAAGCGCTCAAATTTATGATACAAAACAACAACGCACCTTGGATACTTGCTCACAATGTTTTTGCTTTTGTGACTTATTACTCCCTACGCCCTTCGTCATATTTATAGCATTCACATTTTTCACATCCTCATTTCGTTATCGTTATCATATCCCACAGCAGCAGGAGCAGCAGAATTCTACAACATTGTTGTCAACGATTAGTGCTCTGCACTTGTGGTGCAAGCAATTAAAATTGCTCAGTTCTAGTCTGAAGTCAATAAAACCAAGTTGGATCGAAACAGATGAAATTCATCATAACACCATTGCTCCTGATGCGCTTGTGGTCATATAACGCCTGTAGGAACAAACGAACTATGAATTGAGTTGCGTGAAGAATCATTAGTCTTACATTGTAACAAGGATCACGGCAAAGAGCAGATCGCTATTACGCTGCAGCACTGAACTACCGGCGGCGTCTAATAAATAATTCTATCACAGTCTGGAGCGTTGCAGTATCAGTAATTGTGATAATGTTGGCGGCACCAGGAATACCTATTATAGTTCCTTCCACTTTTTAGATTAAGACTATCTTCCAATGGGAGTGTTAATGCTGAAATGTTAAAAAGTGCTAAAAAGTAAACTATGCTACGCCTTCATCTGAACGCACCTATTATGATACGCGTATGAGAATTAACGAGCAATGTCGGATTGTTAGTGTATTGGAAAGTCGGTAAATACCAACTGTAGGCTTATATTTTTACGTACGTGTTTATTTGTTAATTTTCTGAAAACTAAGATGTCATATAAAAAATCCTCCTCGTTCTCCTCAAGGCACCTGTCCACGCATACAGTTTCCATTCGATTTCCCTCACTATCTGCGATGTACGCCCGGTCGACCTGGCTCATTATACTTCTCGTACTTACACACTCACGCTTCACGTAAACCGATTGTGGCATACTTCACGTGAGTGCACTTTGCAGCGATATGATGTCGCTTTACATTAGCATACGCTGCTGCGGTCGTACATCAAAAGCGAAATTCACTCTCCATATCGAACGGAACGCGGACTGATGCTACACCCCTTTGATCTGCTGCTGCTGCAGTTGATTGTTGGAATTTCATCTTTCGCAGTCAGCCGCTGTTTGGCCGACGGCCAGCATTACTACAGATATATATGTACATATTATGAAATTTAAAATTGCGCCACTTGAAAGAAAATCCTGCGGTGCGGCGAGCAAGCGGACACAATGATCGTAACAACGCGCACACACAATGCACAAGCTGTACTCTACTCATTCTTAATCAAATGGTGGATCTTGTTGTTGCGCTGCGGTGATGTTCATGAACTTGAAGATGATGACGATGACGACGACAACGCAGATGATGATGATGATGATATTGAAATCGAAACTATTGCATTCTGGCAACATGCGTGGAATGTTTGTTATACATTTTTTCTAGTTCTGCGAAGAACCCCCACAACTATCGTATCGTTCCTGCATAGTTGTAAGGAATAGTTTGTATACCCCACGCAAATTTCTTATGCAGATGCAAACCGGAGAACGTCCTTCGCTGTGTTGTGCTATCGGCGTTGAGCGTTAATGTGGTGGTCAATGAACACCGCCACCACCTTCGGTGCATGCAATTTCATCAATTCGAGTCATCTGCCATGTTTGTTACGTGTCAATGCACTTTTGCCATCTTTCGATCGCCTATCTGGGTGTGGTCGTTATGTATATCGACTGGTCAATACTAGAATTTCTATATCATTACCATTTGCTAAGAGTTGCATATTAGGCATTAACTATAAGAAGTGTAGATCGATGAAGGGAAGCTCTCCTTATCCCACTTTTGAAAGTAAATGTGACCACCAACCATGCTGCAGACGGTCAAAGCCCAGAAGATGAAACTACGCTTCTTTTGTGCATGCCACTCAAGTGGAATTTACATTATTCATTAGAAGTTTTCCAACTTCTAGGTAAAATATAAGATGTGACACTTGAGCTTTATTGGGTGTATTGATATTCTTCTGTAAACCTTCCTTGATTACCAGCATTATTAGTTATTCTAGAAGTAATAAAAAGCAACGTCTTGGTAGAGTCAAAGCACAAGTTGTATTTTTAGGTAAGTGAGTACTCTTTCGTAATTTCAAGACACCGAGAGTTTATTACCAATCATCGAGGCATTCAATTTATCAAGATTCACAGTAAAAGAATGGATTGGATCAGCAGTATAGTGGACAAGGGAACATTTAAAGAAAATGAAAATTAGAGTCGGGACAAAACAGAGCCTTGTGGAACACCAGAGTTTTTTGGTTTTTTCCGATCTGAATTGAAGTGCCAGAAAGGTACCTACTAATCCTTAACTCCAGTTGTTTATGAATAATTAGCTTATATTTAAATTGGCGGATTCTACTATAAATTGCAAACAATATTCAAATGAACAGATTTATCACTCACGACCGTCACGTTAACCCATAATATTGATAAATGCTGAAAACGTTTACTACCGCATGGTCTATACTCTATATGCCACCATTAGCTTATTTATGTGTTTATTTATTTATGAGTGTTATATAATTTCACTGTTAAATAATAGTGGTTTTGTAAACAACGCAACTTAAGATCAACGGTGAGATGTTTATCTGAAATCAACTGGTGGGAGAATCTTATATTTGGTTTGGCTTTGTATTTTTTCTCTATTTCTTTGTTTTCTTTCGTCGAATGAGTTTAATTAATTTTTTTTTAATCTCATAGCGCTGACTCATGTCGCATGATGTGGATTTTTTTATAATGTACACACGCTAAAGGGGTTTGCACCTGCTTAGCACAGCGTGGAGGTTCGAAAATTAAGAAGAGGAAAAGGTCAGATATTTATGCAGATGTGTCTTGAATGACTGCAAATCATACAAATGCGGAGACATAGAGTCGGGCAATTCATTCCACATAACTATTGTGCGCCTAAAGAAGGAATCTCTGAATTGGTTGCTACGATTGAAGATAGGTTGTAATGGTAGACCCGTAAGCTCGAGTTAAGGCTCGGGTATTTCGGTTGGGTTGGAGGATGGGCGGGATACATCTGCATCTGGATATTGCTTTTGAACACCGCTTATAGAAAAGCGATAAAACAGTGACAAGCAGGAAACATTCTCACGATGTTCAAGCGATTCGTTTGTTTTCGCGATGCTTACGTCACCAATAAGTTTTAACGCGCGGGTATACACTCTGTCGAGTAGATGCCATGTGGTCTTGGGATCATCTGTCGAGACAATTCAGTTGTATTCAATTTTAGGGCGAATATATGCATTGTAAATAGTAGCCAGGTCTCAGGGAGTGTAGTGCACCGTTTTTGGAAACGAAGCACATACCGAGTATTGCGAGTTTTTCAGTTTCTTTCATGCAGTATAGATTCATGGATAAAGGTTGGGGGTTTGAATTACACTTAGATGACAAAAGACAGCATTGGGTTTTTGAAGCGATAATTTATACTCTATTGTGTAGTCCCTACCTTGTTATGCTGTCAAGGTCAGAATTTAATGTGTTTAGCATGCGTTGTTGTTCACGTTCCAATTGAAATCCAGAGAGGCGTGCAGAAAGCGCAAACTCATATGAAAATCTGAGAGTGCTGCCGTCAGCGAAAAAATGAATTCGATTAGAGGTAGCGGATAGAAGATCATTAATGAAAATGGAAGGAGACAAGACAGAGCCTTGCGGAACATCGGCGTTTATGCGGTGAAGGCTGGATTTGAAACCGTCTAATATGTCCTGAATTGAACGTTCAGAAAGGTAGTTACTAGTTTCATTACAATTGCTACAAATGTGGAGGCTGAAAGCAAAGTGCACACCTTGTTTTGATATCGTGCAAAATAGTTTTGATAACTCACCTCAATAACACCCTCAGGACCGCCTCAAGACCTCTCAAGACGGCACTCAAGACCGCCCTCGAGGCCCTCTATAAAGCCCCTCAAGACCGCACTGAAAACCCAAGACCCTCTCTAGACCACTACAAGACAAACTTAAGACCCACTAAAGACCACCACAAGACCCACTCGAGACCCCTCGAAACCCACAAATGCCTCCACTCCTTTAGACCCCACTCAATAACTCTTCAAAACGCGTTCAGGACTCCTCTCAAAACCTCCTTAAGACCTTCTTAAGACCAATTCAAGACTCCATTTATGACCTTATCGAAACCCCCCGAAGATCTTAAGACCCCACAAGACACACTCAAGACTCAAGCCAAAACCACCGCAAAACTACATCCTGACCACCCGCTTTTACGGTGTCTTGGAAAAGGTCTTATTCCAAGACACCGTAAAGACTCCAATCAAGACCACCTCAAAACTTCCTTATGACCCCACACAATACCATTCAAGACACCCTGAAGACACCATCAACATCCTCAAGAATCCAGCCAAGACCGCCTCAAAACTACCTCCTGACCCCCGCAATACCCTTTAACTTACTTACTTAAAAAAACGGACACTACTGGCTCTGCCTAAGCTTAAACACACACCAAACAATATCAATACAGATAAGTAGTTAAAAAATTACGCGTAAGTTTAAGGCTATTTGGTCTGTAAGATTTGGCGCGGCCTTTCTACGTTTTTTTTTATAACGAATAGACCTGCATACATTTTTAAATGCTCCAGATTAACTTCGCGTCCGGATGTGTTTGTTTGTTTTTATGTGGCTGGCCAAATACACTTTCTAAAATACGATTTTATTCAAACTTTGCACACATGTGTATCACCGATGACAACACTTTCTATCGAACCGCTGGGCAGAGGTGCTCCCAATTTTATTCTAATCTCCGATTGGCGAACTTATATGAAAAATTAATTTATTTATTTATACTTAAGTCTTTTTAATTTCTTAAGTCTCTGTAATTTTCTTCTTTATATATCACTACAATAATGTTACCTGTTTCTACAGTATTTCTTGTGGTTTTATTTAGCAACAGACCATCACTAGTGGGGATATCTCAGTTGAAACCCTGTAGACCACAAAACTGTTTTAATTTGATTTTCTTCGCAAATTCTACATAAACATATTATTAAGTTTGTATTAAGTCGTAACATTGTTGTCACTGTGGGTTTATTAACTCAGTCAGCCATAACTGGTGGCAAGCAAAACCACGAAGAATAATAATGCAAAGAATCAAATGATGTGCGGTCATCATATGAACTCATGCAAGCACACTACCTCTAAGGTGATTTGTCTAAACAAAAAAATAAGCAATTCAAGTTGAGGAAATAGAAATTTTGGCGAATCATCAAAAGTGCGACATTTACCAATTTTCTACACTACATATAATCTGGCTTAAAAATGAGGAAGGAGTTACACATTCAATTGAAGCGGGTCATTAAACTAATCTCCCAATCAAAGGCAATCACGTCGAATTTAACCCACATTTGATTGGGAATTTTGATAGCTGAAACGTGATTGGTATGAAGTGGATTCCTCTTGGCCGGTCGCGCGATCAGCACAAGTTTGCTCACTTTGCATAAATTAATTTAGTCTCACGATATTTTTATTCTTCTTCTTTTTTTCTTTCTTTAGAACTTTTTTATTTAATGTTGTTGCTGGGCGCCCACTTAACTTTTAGCACTTAGCATTTAACGGAACGAACATTTAATTTCCGAACGCCCACGCTGTGCTAAGGGTTTACATTTCTACTTGTCATCAAATCTTTTTGCAGAATTTTACCATTTACGAGAAAGTTCTTCTTCTTACGAACATTTGTTTTTTTAAATAAAATATTAAGCTATAGAATGTTGAGAGATGACCAAAGATGGGGAAAGTTATTTTGTCTGTCTATTGATGACATAACGTTGGGGACATTATTCGTTTTATGATTAAAAAATGTCATAATCCAAATTCGTTAGTCACTCTTTACGATGCTATTGTTCAAACCGTACGTATGGCGATGATTAATCCAAATTTCAATAAAATATCGGACAGTTTATTTGTATTAAAGTATAAAAACGCTACACTGGCTTTGAACTAGTTCAACGTATTGATGATACGCAAATGAATGGAAGAGTCATCAGTGTGTCTGTGATGTGATATAATATTCATCACAACATGGTGTCAGTAACCTCTTTACAATTCTCTTGTTAATTATTTAAATTAATTTTTATGATTGAGCAGTATTCCAAGAAATGACTACGTCTCACTCAATGTGATTCATCGATTCATCTAACTTATTTGGCAAAAAGGTCTCTAACGTACCGTTATCTTGTTCAATATTAAAAGTTTTGATGCCGAACGTATTTAGCAAGTATTTCAGATTTATGCAATGAATCCTGCACCTATCGAGTCCATAGGGGACCTAGATGAGGCAGCTTATCAGTTAAATGATGTGCTGCTTACCTCCTACTGCGGCAGCTGTGTCCCAAAGCCAGTTTGAGCAAACGTAAGGTTTCCTGATGGAATGACCAGCTGGCCAAACTTAGGAAAAAAGTTAGAAAACTTTTCAATGCTAACCGCATGAAGAGCTGGGACGAATAAAGGTTCGCCCTTACGGAGCATAACTCTGAATTGAGACGATCTAAACGAGCTACATGGAGTAAATGCTGCGAAAACATTGCTGATATGCCAGTAGCGGCACGAATCCATAAGGCACTCGTCAAGGATCTGAAAAATTGTGTAGGCTTACAGGAAAAGATAGACAATAACTACACATTGGACCGTGAGGACACAATAAGGGGCCGTAGGCTCCTTCAAACTATTCAAAGTCCCCGGCGGTGATGCCATTTATCCAGCGCTCCTACGGAGAGCAATCGATCTCGTCCTGCCGGGTTTGACTGCTTTTTTTAGAGGCAGCTACAATTGGGGCTACATTCCGTATACCTGAAGAAACGTAAACGCAATCTTTATCCCTAAACCAGGCAATAGGCATAGTGAGCTGCCTAAATCATACAGACCTAACGTAATTCGTTCTCAAAATTATGGGAAGACTTATTGATGTTCATATCAGAGCCGGATCAGAGACGGATCGAAGATTAAATCTGGAGTCGGAGCTGGTGTTTTCGGGCCCAAAACCAAAGTCTCGATACCAATGGGTATGAGTCCCACGTTTTTTCAGCGGGAACTCCATGTCATGAGGCTTGCGCTAAAGGATAAACCTTTGTAAGTGCACTGAAAGTGTTATCGTCCAACATAATGTATTCAAAATCAGTTAAATGCTGCTACGATGCACTGCAATCTCTAGCAAGACATAACAGGGTGAAGCTCGGTTGTGTCCCTGCTCCCTGATCACCAGAGTATTACAGGCAACGAATATGAAGATGGACTAGCCAGGGCTGAATCAGAATCTGCGTTCTTAAGAACGGAAACTTACTGTAGTGTCAACTGGGCTGCCTCCATCGGCTAGCCCATTGGAATAACACACCAGGCCTTAGATAAATCAAACGATTCATCAGGCCTGTTTCCTAAAAGGAAATTCTTAATCTAGACAAGGATAGTATCAGAAAGTTGGTGAGCTTTCTCACAGGTCACTGTGGCTTGCGATATCACCTTAGCAGAATTAATCTGTGCTCAGACAATGAATGTAGGTGCTGCTCGGAGGATGATGAATCATCCATGCATACTCTCTGTGACTGTCCAGCATTGATCTGGTTAAAAAGACGTATTTTCCATAAGGCAATATGTTCGTCTGCCACTAAGGACATACTATCATTCATTAGGGAGGTAGTATGTCTCTTAGATGAGTGACACCCTATGATACAATAGATCTTTTTATGTCGCAGTATCAGCCACTTGGGTTGTTTAATAAATATGAAAAATATGCAATGATGAATACGGGAAAGGCAAACACATAATCTTTTAAATTCATTTTATATTATTTTTTTAAAAACACAGCATTACTAGTGCGATAGCAAAGTTAAAAATACTTTAGGAAATACGGACATTCTCTCAGAACAGAAGATTTGTTTGGCTCCTGTTATTTCTTTGATAGTTCCTATTGTGCAAAAGGCAATTTAAATTACTCTTATATTATAAAAATATCTGTCTGTTAGGAAATATAACAAATTCTATGTAAAAGTCATTAAAACAGGTTCGTTAGTATTGAAGTCTTTTGATATTTGAGAAAAAATTTGTCAAACAAATGCTAATCCTTTAAGATACGACGAATGAATTCTCACTTAAATCATTTACAAGAACTTTGATAATTCACCACAAATATGGTGAAAATGAGTGCTTCGTTCCAAGCGCGAGATGCGAGATGGCGAAGAAACAAACCAACCAGCTGATTATTAATTTTTTGTTCCATATGCGCCAGCGCAAAATACGAGTATTACAAAACAAATCGTCCGGTCTGACTTACCAGATTTCTTCTCCCAGTTAGGCCACAGTTTTAAAAAATTTCTCTTTTATGCACGCGTACGAATGACGAAGAGATTGTCAAGAGCTAAGATAAACCAACTTTACTCTCACCTGCAAGAGAGCGGCTTTCGGTCGATAAATCTTTAGAGATTGGAGAGATGAGTTTCATTTAAGTTTGTGCTGGAGCTGGAAGTCTCATCAGCTGGTGTTGCTTGCAACGCATGCGATTCGAGACGTCTACCCAGCCGTGTGTGAGTATGGAGTGTGTGTAGTTTTTCTTTTACTATCGTCGTCGTCAATGTCCATTATTTGCTTTTTTCAGGCGGCGACTTCTCCATCTTCGAGTCTACGACTTGTAGATGGATAAGTCTGGTGGCAGTACGACGACGGCTGCCTTACAGTGCTCGCGCAGTTGTACGTTACCAGTAACAGTACCATTACGACACAGACAAGTGAGCCAAGCCAATTCAAGTGCGCAAGAAGTACCATTTTAAGTTTCAGTAGCATACGAATCGTTATAGTAGTCGGGAGCTGGACGTTCGTCGTGGAGCATCGCTTTTGTGGAGTATTCGGTTTCGGATTGATTTAAAAGTTTTTTTTTTGTATTTTACATTTGAGATCATCATAATATTCGTCGTCAATTTGCGGGAAATTATTGTTCGACCAATAGGATATCATATCCTTCGTATAACAAATTTCTAGACTTGAAATTCATCGCACTGTTTAAAAGTGAGTGACTTTTTCGGAGATATCAGAAAGAGTGAACTGTTGATCAGCATGGATTTATATTTACAACGGATTACACCTTAATAAAAAGTGAGAGTTATCGAGATTTAAATTACAATTTTCATTTTTTATCAACATGTGTTCGGTTTGATACTGATAATGTTGTTGTTGTTGTTTTTTCTTTCTTCTTCTATGAGACACATTAACATACATAACACGATCAAATCGCAAGTTCGTTGCACATTGTGTCTGAAGTCTCCAAATAGGGCCAATATCATTATCAATATCATCACGTTCGTATGCATTGCGGTTCGTTTGATTTTGAAATATCTTCGAATCGTCGTATCGACGTTAATTAACGGTCGTTTCGAGCATTGCGCTTTCCTCATTTTTGTGTTAATTGCCAAATTATTGCGCCTGTGCCTGCAGTTGTAATCGAAAAAAAAAAGTTTTGGGACGTGTATTTGGGATGATATTTTTTCCACACATGCGTTGCTACGTGATGCGTTCGTATTTTGGGGCTGGCATCATTGGTGGTTAAGTCAGGAGTTCCTGAACTCTAATTGCTGTTCTTTGCATTGTTTGCTCTACAGCACGTCGTCGATCGTGACATTATTTGTGAAGAACAATTCGTTCGGGTTTGCTAAGTTGTGGTTGTGTGCACTAATTAGATACTAATCGACATTATAAGCAGTATGGTGCGGTTAAGAACTTGAGGCCAAAATAGTGCGATAGTATTTGAAAGAAAATTTCCATATGTGGTTGGATACTGTGATGTTCTCGCATACAGACCATAAAGTTAATTAATTTTTTTTCACATTCAGTCTATTATAATTGTTATTATTCCTTTGCCATTGCAAATAAATGCATACGATTGAAAACCAATTGGAAAGAAGGAATAAAAATAAAATACAAATGCGGAAAAGCAACTCTTTTGCGGTTTCTTTGTTTTCTCCTTTTGCTTTTTATGCTCGATCTTTTCTAGTCAATAAAACTGAAATGTGAGAACATTATTTTTTTATGATCATTGATTTGCATAAATGCAATTACGTTGAAGCGTTCTAATGAATTTGAAGCTGTTTTTGTGAAAAGTACGCTTCGATCATAGATCGAGAGAGAAAATTTCATTTTACCGTAACTATGAGAAAGGACAGGACTTCTATTTTTAAATTCTCTATAATAAATCTGTGTCCGTGTGTGTTTGTTTGTGGCTAAATCTTGTAATCAATTTTTAATCCGCCCGATTTTACTCAAACTGATGACAACATTTTCTGTAAAAATTTGTAAGCGATGAAGCCCGATTGCCGAGGAGCCCACATATAAATTTTTTTCGATTTTGTTCAAACTTTGCACACATGTGTATCTCCATTGACAACGCTTTCTATTAAAATTTCGAAGTAATCGGGTCCAAGGGTCAAAGAGCTCTCATAGAAGTATTTTCAAAATTTACATGATTTTTTTTAACTTTAAACATCGGGTGTATCTCCGATGACAACACTTCCTGCAAAAAATTGATTGGGCCCCAGTTCCAAGGAACTCACAGATATATTTTTTTAATTTTACTCGATTTTATTCAAACTTTGCACACATCTGTAACTCCTTTCTATACAAATTTGGAAGAGATCTCTCTTGAGGGTCGAGGGGCTCTCATATAAATTTTTTCACAATTTGAGAATTCAGATGAAATTTTTATTTTTTATTGGTTGGTTTCCTTTATTATCTGATCAAGTGGACTTCGTGTATTTGTTTGGTTTTTTATTTTTTTTTGTAATGGTTAAGATGAATAATGAAAATTAGAAAATGAAACGAGGTAAATCTTAAGTGATTTTGGCAACTACCTGCTTCAAAGAATATTGAAGTAATATCGTCTCCTAAATTTTTTTGTCTGCTATGAACCGTATTTCTAAATCAAAATGGCTATACTGCTAACGATTACCTTATGGTAAGTGCCTTAAAGCTGAATATGCTTAAATGATACAATAAACCAAATTCGATTTCATTATAGTTTGAAATAGGCAGAGTTTTTTGTGGCGAAATGGATCAGACCGAACCTCAATTTCAGAGCTATACCAAATTTCCTTCATAATGACGACAAGACATACATTAAGTTAGTCTTCTTTTTAACACAAATATTTAAATTCCGCACAGAAACCTGATTCTTTTTGAAATAAAAAGAAAATTAAGGAAACATTTCAGCAAAGAAGGAAAATTTTGATTTTTTTCATTTTTTGACAAATACAGTAATAAAGCCTATTCACTTTCCTACAAATCAATGGCACAATATAGGTCCATTCGTCAACAAGAGCAAGACAGTGCAGGTTGCGTTACTCCTACTATGTATAAAATAAGTTCCATGACATCTCAGTGTTTCTGCAGCAACAGTGCATCAAAATTACATTTGGAACGAATGCTTTCATACTACTTTACTCTAATGAGCATTTTTCGAAATAAAATTAAAAAAAAAATTGACTTTGACCACGTTCATATCGGTAATGATTTTAAGAAATTAAAGTTTACATTGTTTGACCTTAAAAATTTAATTTTCTATCAAAATGGATCAATAGTGACCTTGTAGCTAGAAGCATTAAAGAGTTACAGGGTGTGAAGTGATGTAAGGTCAAAAATACGTCTCTTCGTTTTAAAACGCTACGTACACCGCAGGGGTGAAATCCCATACGATTTTTTTCATAAAATTAACCAAGAATTAAATTTGCCTCGCTGGTGCGTAAGCAGCCTTTATTGGGATGCTGTTGTTGTTAGTTTTTACCTTCAGCCGGTGTTGTGTGTTACTGCAATTCCTCGTTTATGCCGACGCTGCAGATTCTATAGGTAACTACTAAGAGTTAGATGAATTGAAAAAGGTGTCCAATGGTGTACCGACTTAGAATCTGAGAATCTGGCTGCTGGTGTTTTTCGACCCATTTTCATACTTTTCGATACCACTGTGTCAGTCAGGTCGATTTAAAAGTAGCTGCAACCACGTGTTATTCAGAAAGCTCTGAAAGTTATTTCGTCCCATTTCATCGGTGCATTTAAGGCTGGTCAGATGATGTTTGTATTCCCTTCAGTCCAAGCATCCCCTTGTAAAAAAGGTTAGGCTGTGTCAGATACACGGCCGCGGGTTTTGAGCGTGACAACGTCTGCCCGGGACGAAGGAATAGAAAACGAAAATCATCTTGTCTGTGGGATGGAAATACAGCAGACTTCTCAAAATCTCAAAGTGGAATAGTTCTAGACCCTAATGACCTTATCCCTGAATTTCCATAGAAACAAGTCTTATAGTCGCAACTTAGTCCTACATACTGAATTTCATACGATTCCCTTGAGAAATTGCTTAGTTCTCGAAATTTTAGGCCATAGTGACCATATTCAAGAATTGCTATAGGAATAAGTCTTATCTTAGTCCTACATATCGAATGTCATACGAATCGCTTGAGAAATCGCTTAGTTCCCAAAATTACACACCATAATGACCATATTCCAGAATTGCCATAGGAACAAGTCTTATAGTCGCAGCTTAACCCCACAATTGCTTACATGGGACTTAAAAGAGTGACATAGAACATAACATTGGACACTTAACATTGGACATAACATTGGACATTTACTTACTATTAAAATTACTTTTTGAACATGTACCCCTTGAACAACCTTGTAGTGAGACGTTCTCACGTCAAAACAAACAAAAAAACGGAAATAAGCAATACCGTAAGCAGACGATCTGTACTTTAATGTTTTTGGAAGTGCTTTATACACCTAACACAAAAAAATACGTAATAGACGACATGAAAATTTTTTCAGCGAGCGAGCGAGTGTGTACGTTTGTACGTTTGCTTGTCGTGTCGTATATCTCGGCTTCTATCAGTCAAAATTTGATGGGACTTGCTTTAAAACAATTGGTTAGCGCTCGGCTTGCGATGGCGTAATTTTTCATTCATTTTTTCAGTCTATTTCAGAAATCGCTTTGACTGTTGCATATGTTGCATACTACTAGGCTTCTAGGATAAATTAGTCTTTAGACTGAATTACAACTAAATATACATAGTTGCACATTAATATACTGATTTCCATTATTCCATTTAATGTTGATACATACTCATACAAATATTCTTCTCAATTTACAGATATAACCAACAATTGTGCAAAAAAGCTTCATTTATCTCCGAAAATAGCATAGCAATGAACAAATTTTAAATCATGCCAAGCAGTTAAAATTATCCAAAGGTTTAAAGCATTTTTCAGACAAAATAAAATCGGGCTTTAGGAAGTGGGTTAAAAATTGATCACAAGATTTGGTGTGCCAGCCAGCCAGCCAGCCAGCCAGCCACGGGGCACGCGAAGTTAATAAAGAGAATTTAAAAAACTGCAACTTGCGTATCTCATAGTTTCAAATATACTTAGCAACTACACTCAAAAAAAGTTATAAAATATTTCATTAAAAATATTTACTTGTTCGTTAAAAAAAATCTCGCGTTAACCTACCAACATTAGTGGCACTTATCAATCAAAATCTTTGTCAACTTTGTAATTGACAACTAAATAGAAATAATAGTTATTAAGTGGAAGTAAATTTGTGGTCCCTTTTTTTAATTAAACGTTCCTGTTAATTGTTCACCTGTACCTCGTCTTTCATTTTAAGCTTCTGTTCAAAGTGAAAATACTGTGTGCGCGCGAATACTGAAAACGCGATCATTTCGTTTGTATCGAGTTACTAATTGGTTGTTTTTGTGGATCTAATTAATTGATTGAGACTGAAAACGTTAAATCACAGCAAAAAGGTCATCGAAAGGATACGCGATTGGTGGACTTTTAATTGGATTAACTATTGCTTATTCTGAAAATATAGCGAAACGCAAGGATCGTAATAGCTCCAACGTGGTATGTATTGATGCATTTTTAAGCAGACAAATAGTGTGTTAAAAAACCATGCAAGCATGTTAAGGTTAATAGGGGAAACCATCAAACAAACAAAAAAACAGCCCATTCCCTATCTGCTATATATACCCACTTTTACTTTTTCAAACAATTTCTTCAATTTATTTCTCACATCCTATTGTTCTGTACCTTAGCTTAGGTTTAACGAGAAATGTGGTATACTCTCATATCATGATGTGCCACATGATTACCCATAGATGCACACGAGCACACAAGCACACGGTACAGCTGCCGCTGCTCGGGTGAAGTTTATCATAAAAGTTTTTCAGTCACAACCGGAGTTTTATTGGGATAGTTGTGTGATAAATTGTTACAAGATCACGGATTTATTTTCGTTTTCAGTGTTCGTAGAGTTCACATATGAGTACCCTTGTCGATGGGAATTAACTTCGTTGAAGAAAGTGTTTTCACTTCATCTGACCTTTTAGCTGAAAGGCTTCAATATTTATGTTCTCGGCTTTGGCAACATAACAACTAGGAATTTATTGGTGATTGTTCTTTGGTAAAAAGGAAAGTACAATTAGTTTCTTTTGTTAGAATTAATCCAAAAAATTCATCTGATATTCGATTGTTTTTGTAGTTGCTGGTTCTCTCAGGAGCTGGGTTTTTAGTGTTTAAGATACGGATTCTTAAATTGTACGAATGGTATTAGGATCGAAAATAGTGCCTGCAATACATTGATTTAGTTCAGATGGCGTCTCTTGAAACCTCAGGCGATAAATCGAGTTTGTTGGCGGGCGTTTGTAGAAGCCCTATGCTCCCCAGCGGAGTAAAGAATAGAAAGAAGAAGAAGTGAATACATTTAGTCAATGATTCATTGAGACCATATCTAGGATTGCATAAAACTTTCCTTGTTCGAAGAATTCTTTCTGTCTTTCAGTTGTAGTTTTATAACTATTATCGTAAAGGGCTTTGGTGCCCTTTCAAGTCTTATTACAGAATTAACATTGGATTTGACACCAGACTATAGAGCAATATTCAAGAAAAGGACGTACTAAAGACTTCAGAGCATACGGGTTGGAAAATTCGACACAAGTTCGCTTAAGAAATCTCAACATCAAATTTGCTTTTGAAACTACATAATCAACGTGAAACGAGAATGTAAGTTTCGTGTCAAAAATCAAACCAAGATAACTTCAGATTGGTACTAGAAATTGTATAGTCAAAGATAACAGGGACGTAGAAAATAGAAAAGGAATGACATTTATTTATGCTTAAGTTAACTCGATTACGAACACATCAAGTAACTATTGTGCTTAAATCATTTTGAAGATTTCCACAATCATTAATGTTTTTAACGAGCAAAAATATCTTAATGTCTTCATCATATATCAGGCAGTTTGCATAATTAAGCTGTGAAGTCATATCATTAATAAAGGTACTAAAAAGCAGAGGGCCTTAGTGACTACCATGTGGGATACCAGATAAGTCTTCAATAAGCCTAGATTGAGAACAGACAATTCTTATAAATTGATTTCTATTTAAGATGTACCTTGAAATCCACTTAAGCAACATCAAATGAATGCCAAATTAACGCAATTTGCCCATAAGAATAGAATAATATACTGTGTTGAAAGCCTTTATAAAATCGGTAAAAATTACATCAACTTAATATCCAGATTCACAGAATCAAAAAGATACAGCGTCAAGTTGGTTAATGTGTATCTACCAGATACAAATCCATGCTGTTCTAAGGATATTTGTTCTTTAATTGTAAAATAAAGCTTTTTTTTAACTATGGACTCGAACAATTTCAGAATAGTTGAGAGCTTACATATTCTTCGGTAATTTCCTAGTCGGAATCCAGCTTCGAATATGGGGGTAATAAATGAAAATTTCCATTCATCCAAAACCATCCCATAAGGAAAAGATAAATTGAAACTTAATTTCAATGGATAGGACAGCGATAAATTGCATTGCTTAATAAAGTTAAATGGAATATGGTCAGGTCTAGCACTTTGTTCAGAGTTTATAGATGGTATGCCATGGAAAACATCGTCAGTAAAAATGCACAAAGATCCTAAACATGTATTATTATCAGATACATTATTTTCGAACCATGGAATAATATCAAGTGATCAACATAAAATAACTCAAAAAGCTTTGCGAAAAGGTCCAATTAAATTCCATATTTTGAAGAATCCCATTTAGTTTTCTTTTACTGTTAAGAAACGTCCAAAAACCTTTAGGATTTTTTGAAACTTGTGACTCAATGTACATTACATACTGTTTTTTCATTGTTTATATTTATTTAAGATTATATTTATTTAAGGTCATTTAAGATCACCATTAGTAGACACCTTCGGATATCGGAAATAAAAGCGCTTGGACTTTCTTAAAAACTGACCCAGTAGTTTCTATATCAGTCTTCTACTTGTGCTCTGACGACATAGGTTATTTTTCTTATAAAATAACTGGAATCCAGCTGCAAACTTTATGATCTATGAAAACTGTAATATCGTTATTTAAAGTGAAACAAATTATGTCATCATCATAATTTGTGGTTCTACAACCGGTCCTGAATTTCGATACAAAGTCATCCAGTTGAACAAAACATGTAATAGAAAAAACTGATCACTTTTTGTTGATATGTGTGACCAACCCTGTTTCATCCTTTTTTAGACCGCACCTAATTTCGAAGATTGTCAAATCACTTAGCATTGGTTGGCAACAAAGCTTGCCGCATCAGAGCATGACAATAAAATGACTCTGTGTAAAAGTTGCAATGAATCACATTATTCATACTTTAAATTATTGCTCTTTACCGCTAGAAAACGAGCGGTATTATCCGTTAATACTAACGATGAGTAAAAACTTTGTATAAATTGTCATGAAAACGTGTGTTATTCCTTCACAGTAGGCATTTAAGGAACCTCATGGTTTTCTTTCTAATCAATTATTTATTACTGCATTTAGTTTCTAATACTAGGGCTAGTAAGTAAATAACGAAACTTATAAGATATATTTGTATATTTACATAAATGACTAGATTGGTTCTCATTATATTCTATATAATGGTGTGGCCACATTGCCGTTTTGTGGAGTATGTCGGCAATGGGGCTCGGGAGAATTAAAGAGAAACTGCGCGCACAGTTTTTGAAAGATTAAGCTTTCAGGCTACTTAAATATTTTACGTACTCGAAGTTGGCGCTTTTAACAAAAAACTCCAACTACAAAGAAAGAATTTCTTTAAAGTTTTGTGAATGTTAAACGTTATAGGTCATCAAGAAATGACTCGAATATAAATAAAGAAAAAAGCGACTATATTTGGTAGGAAAAACCGTTAGGATAATATACTAATAAAGCGTGGTACTAAATAAGTAAAAGGATTAGTATAGAGGCGATAATACGCCTTTCCCTCAGGTGGAATTTTGTCGATCTTGCAGTTACTTACAGGTTAAGTTCTAATTTTCAGCACATTACAAGAGACAACACTATACCGAGACGTATCTACAGCATTTTTCACAAAAGGAATTTTATTTTATATTGTAATTTTGTTCCTGAATCAAAAACAATAAGCTAACCATGGAAAAAATAATTGACATCGAGGTAAAAGAAAATAATGAAAACTTTTTTGATGCTACCGTTTTTTGCTTTCCATTTCCACATTAAAAAAAGTATAAAATCCCTTTATGTTTCCTTTGTTCATTTATTTTGATTATTTCTAATCCATATACTGCCTTTTTCATTTTCCCAACTTTCAACGACTTATTTTGTGTGGTTTTGCCCCAACTTCAAAAGCTACTCACTCACTCACCTATCACAGCGTTCTATCTCATCCAACATATCCACAATAAACAACAGGCGCAGTACCTAATAGCAGCCACTAATGATATAAGTCAATATGTTTATTTGCATAGAAGTTACTCGTAGTTAGCCACTTGTCCGCACTTCATTTGTTGTGTGACTATGTGTTCCGATTTTGTTGTCTCTCAGGCCTCTAAACTGCCTACATATTGGAGTTGGAACTGGAGGCATATTGCATTTCATCACAAGGATTGAATGCAAACAGATTGATGGACAATCAGAGTTCAGTGGCGTGTTTGAGTAAAGAAAAAGCCGACCACCGATGCGACCATCCTATATATGGCAGGAGCGTAGTGCTGGTGCATAGGAAAGCAATAAATGGCATTTTATATACCCGTCAGTTTGAATTTTTTGCATACGATACTCTTCCACAACCAGAGTCCTTGTTCGCTGGTTTTGAATGTACGCTCTGTGATTTAGTGACCGTGTACGAGTATGTGAATTGTTTGCTTTTCCAAATTATGAAGATGGCGTTAACAAGAGAATTGCATCGCAATAGTTTTATTTGTATTGTGCTATCAGTTCTCACCATCCATGTTTAGTGCGCCCGTCAGTCGAATAGAGCTGACAGATTGTCTTTCGTATCAAGAGGATGCGATGGGATTCCAATAGAAGCAGGTCACTGGACTGCATTTGCTCTCAGTTCGATTTCTGTGAAATTTGAAATGTGAATTTTTTAGTAAAACTTCTTTTGTTAAAATAAAATGTTTTGTAGAATTGGAATGCTAGCTTTGCTCTGCAATCTTAAAACCGAAAGCAGCGTTTTTTTTTTTTTTGCTTGAACATTTGCAGTGTTTTCTTAGCAATGTTTGCTTTACATCATTTGGAAAGTACTTGTACCTACTCGCACCTAAGCAGGACAACACTAGAGCTGGTGGTGTTGCTTATGTTGTGAGAATATGGAACGACAACTTAATATTGCAACAGCACATTTTCATTATGAGGAAACCTTCTTGTGATATGAATTCCATCAAGTTTCCAAATAATAGACTCTGATGTAATCATGCTATGTAACCTATTTGAGATCTGAGGGGATATTCATTAACCGTTTACCAAAATGTTTGTGCCTTCTGCACACTAATACCGAACAGGATCTTCCTCCTGGTCCATGCAGGTCAACAGAAGTCATTATTTTCATCACCCATCCTTCTCGCGTGTTTCCCTTGTAGGCAGTGTCTTGTCAGTATTCCCACAACTGTTTCAAGTACTTGTAGTGTGACCGCTTCCAAAGATTTTATGACAACCTGACTGTCCACATCTTTGATAATTTAACTTGAGTTTTACTGTCTGTCGACTTCTTTGAGTTCCCTTTTAACCACCTTTCACACACACAGAGAGCTAAAATTTTGTGAGCAGCTCAGTGTTTTGGGTCGTTTCTGAGATCCCGCGTGTGCCGTGTGTCAAGAGTCACGTGTGGCGCTTGTGATGCGTGGAAAACTGTGAAAAAGGCCCCACCTCAAAATCAAAATTTGGCGATTATTACAGAATAATAAAATGTAAAAAAGGACTATGTGGTCTAGAAGCGTTCAAGAGTTACCGGGTGTGAAGTCATGTAAGGTCAAAAGTTCAATTTACTAACTTCTAATTTTAACCCTGCTCCTGTTGACTGAATGCAGAAACATTGTGAGGTGAATTTGTAGAAAATTTAATAGGGTTTAATAGAGCATTTGTCAAATAACATTTTTAAAAAAAATTGTTTTCTTATTTTGACGGCGTTTATATCGGTAATAGTTTAGAGGATTGAAAAAAAGATTCATTGTTTGACCTTTAATATTTAATTTACTTCCAAAAAAGACTGACAGTAACCTTGTAGATAGAAGCGTTCCAGAGTTACATACTGTGAAGGGAGATAAGGAGAAAAATACGTGTCTTCGCATTTAAACGCTAAACCGCAGGGGGTCAAATAAACTCCCTCCCCTCCCATACGATTTTTTTCACGTAATTAACCAAAGAATTAGGCCTTTAAGTATTTGCCACCTTAACGAATACACCCTGTATATTTATAATTACAATTTCATTGTGATTTTAATAAATTATTTATTTTCTTTTAATAATTTTATAGCTTTCATTCGCTAGCAAAAATTCCAAGCGCGATTTTATTACGCAAACTTGCCGCAATCATCATGATTATCTTAAGCTATTTAGTCATAGCATATGTCTGTATCAACTATTACTGTTATGCTTAAGTTTAATTGAGATACTTGAATTATGTATGAATTAACAATTAAGTATGCAATGAGGTAAAAAAATATATATTTACATAATTGCACCACAGATGTGACATAATAAATAGAGTAACATTATCGCTTATCGTTTTTACGATGCAAATGGCAAAGATAATTTTTTCTGATTTGTGACTTTTGATATGAATTGAACTGAATCATGAAAATTAAAAAACTAAGTTATGAGAACCTTTGAAATTCAAGTTAACTGTTATAATAGTAGATTTGAGCATGAAGGTAAACTCTTTTCAATTTCATTGATTGTTCGCGTCATCTTGGGGAGAATCAATTATATAGTACATTCGTGTTACTAGATGATTGGTGGTCTGGATGGTGCGAACAAGCCGAAACGACCTTCACGTTGTGCCACCAACGAAAGCTGAGTTCGGGCTTTCGATAATTTCCGTTTTGTGTCTTGTCGTGGCCGTTTGTGGCCACCATTCCTTATTTTGTCATTAAGTGGTTAATTGGTTAATAAAGTGAACAAAATAAAATTTAAAACGTTTTTCAATAACCCACAACCCACAGAAACATTGGTCCTTCGAGCCGGATGAGGCCGGTCATTTTCGCGCCATCTAGGGTCGAATCAATCATCTAGTAAATGGGTGGAACTAGATGATTGCTGGTCTGGTTAGTGTGAACAAGCTGCAACCACCTTCACGTTGTGCAGCAATCTGCCACCAACGAAAGCTGAGTTGGGTCTTTCGATCACTTCCGTTTTGTATCTTGTCGTGGCCGGTTGTGTCCACCATTCCTTACTTTGTCATTAAGTGGTTAATTGGTTAAAAAAGTGAATAAAAAATAAAATATTTTCCAATTATCCACAACCTACAGAAACATTGATAGAAATTTATTTAAAGATTCTTGGAATTAATTTGTTTAGATTTTATTTGCATGAATCGTATTCGATTGTACATTTAAAAACAAAAGTCCGCAAACAAATTTAGCATTTCTTAGTGCTTTCAAAGATTAATTCTTAACATCACTAAACGTTTTCTTCTTCAAGTGGAACAACTTCCTTTTATAAGTATTTTTCTCAACTCCAATGCACATAACAACAAGAAGCAAAATAGAAGTATTGTATATTGGCAGTTTACAAAAGTGCACGAACAGTTCTTCTGAAATACCGCAATCGTAATTGTTCGCAATTATTGGCAGTTCAGTATTTAATAGTTTTCTGCTTCTATGATGGGAAAAGGAGAAAAACACAACTAACAGACTATTTACGCCATCAGAAGGAGAATAAAAAACAACGCAGTTATCGTTTAGAGTATTCTACCAATGATTTAAATAATGCAACTCAATGGGAACAACAACAAAAGAAAAACCATTAAAAATAAATTCTCCAAGCGCATTACACGACGATCAGAGGAAAAAAAACCCGATAAATGGTTCTTAACATTTTTTTTCCATACCAGTACACCTCAAAAGGAAACTGTAGAAAAGTAAAATCTCATCAAAGAAATAACAAAACAAAAAATCTCTGCAATGGCTTATTGACACAATTATCAGCGACTTTTACCTCTCGCTTAGCTCCAGCCACAATAATAATTGTGGCTTAGTCTGTCACATTTGTGCCTTGTCTTTCATTATGGGCTCCCTTTTGATACAAATTCAGCTTTAAGCTTGTTGCTTACTCTTTTAAGATTAGGTCAATCAGTTGTTGACCCACATATACGGTTATTTACGTATTAATGTGTAATAAAAAATGCCACTTTTGTATTTTGCTGTATGGAGAATGTAATCGTACCTCGAGAAAAATTTGCTGGCAGGATCAACGCATGACACCTTGTAAAAAAGAAAAGTTATTATATTGCAAAGCAATTTGCAGCCGTTCACTTCTTAAGAGTGCGTTAAATCTTTTATTGATTATAGCCTGAAATTGGGTTAATGTTATAATAAAAGTGCGTCAACGAGTTCCCTCTGTTATATGCGTTTCTTACAGCAGTGCTCTGAAAATGGTTTTGCTTGCATTACAAACTAGATCTGCAAAATGTTAACCAATTGAGTTAAGTGCACTTAATGTTGACGGAAATATCTCATATAAAAATATTTTCGCCCATATCGAGAAATAACATAACGTCCTAATAACGATACATCACCCAAAACAAACGGTGATGATGACGCGATTATAGACAGTATGTCCTTAGCCTCTCGCATCACAACTCCTATCGTATGCGTCCACGTCACGTCACTGGAAACTCGATCAAATCAAGTGAACGATTTCGGCACCCAATCCGATTAGTATAAGCTCGGGTAGGGTCAATATAAGAAGGGGACTTGCCTTGATCGGCGGCGCTTCATGTCGACCTAGTTTGCGGTTGTCCAATCACTACTCAACTGAATTAATTTATTCTTGAAACTAATACCTCGCCTCGGATACATATCGAATTTAAAAACAATGACCTTTAGACGACGGAAAAGGACACGTTTTGGAACTTGAAACATTCGTACGCTCGTCAAGACAACAACGCTTGCACAATTAACAAAAGAGTTTCGTAAATACCATCTAGAGATGGACTGGAGTAAGGGAAAAACGAACATCTACCGGCGAGTTTCTAATTTTTTCGGGTAAGCCTGCAGGAGAACACCATGCGAATGGAGTGGGATTTCTTCTCTCTAAAGCCGCGAGAAGATCGCTAAAAGACTGGCAAGCCATATCCGATAGAATTATTATTGCAAGATTTAAATCTGCTATTTGACAGGTCGTGTTTGTTTAAGTTTACGCACCAACGGAACAAGCCACCTCTGAAGAAAAAGACACGTTTTACTTGCGTCTAAATAATTCATTAGATCAACTACAGAAAAGTGACATCGTTATTTTGATGGGCGAACTTAACGTAAAAGTAGGCAGCGACAACAGTGATTGGCAACATGTCATGGGTCATGGTTCTATGAATGACAACGGAGAAAGGTTTGCTGATCTATGTTCTGATCGCAACCTAATCATTGGAGGAATTTTTGCCCACAAGACCATCCACAAAACCACCTGGACCCGTTAGAACCCGAAGAGCAGCCGACGTCTACAGCGACCACCAACTTGTGGTTGGCAGTGTGCGATTGAAGTTCGCGGTCCGCTCAGTCACACGAAGTCAAACATCGAGAAAGCCAGCTGTAGCAGCACTGAAAGTCCAAGATGTGAAACTGCAATATGTATCCCACATACAACAGTCACCCTCTGAGATACAGCACAAAACCCTAGAGTCGAAATGGGAGAAACAGTAAATGCGTATACGGAAGCAGCCCCAACCATTTTAGGATATCCCGACAAAACTAGAAAAGAATGGATATCAGATCGCACATGGAACACCATTTGTGAACACCAATCCATCAAGGCAGAGTTAAACGCGGCCTTGGGTGCCGAGCGAAGCGCATTGGCGCGGAAGTATAGAAATCTGGACCGGCAAGTTGGTTGTTCAGCTAGGAACGACAAACGAGCATATCTTAGCGACATCAAATCACAAGCACAGCAAGCCGCTAATAGTAGACAATACAGCACAGTCTACCAACTCGCTCGTAAGCTCAACAACAAGAAACACCACATCAAGGCAATAGACGGTTCTTTGATCCTTGTGGAGGAATAACAATTACCCAGCTGGACAGAACATTTTAAGAATGTTTTGAATTGTACTTCGCCAGGCACGTCCATCAACCCACATATGCACCCTAATAGGTTACTTAACATCAGCGTCGCTACTCCTTCGTTGGATGAAATAAGGACAACAATTCGTTCACTGCAATCTGACAAAGCAGCAGGCAATGACAACATCTACGCAGAACTCCTTCAAGATGACGTCGAGTTAACTACGCGAACATTGCATGTAATATATCAAGGTATCTGGGAATCTGAAACCATTCCATCGTCGATAAAAGAAGGCTTCATAGTCAAATAACGGTCATCTTGGCTCACCTTTCAACATCTACTCGGGAGTCAAGCAAGGTTGTACCCACTCACCATTGCTTTCAACAATTGTCATCAACTGGGTGATGAAAACAGTAACCCGTACTCCATCGGATTTGCCATGGAATGTTTTTCACCGCCTAGAAGACCTGGACTATGCCGATGATATCTGTCTCCTATCACAATCGTTAGGTGACATGGAGCGAAAATTAAACTCACTAGAATTCCACGCCAACAAAGTGGGTTTAAAATTTAAGCCTCAAAAACAAAACTACTACGCGTTTATGCCAGTGGAACATGTGATCTCTCGATTGACGAACATCAGATAGAGGAAGTCGATAAGTTTTGTTACTTGGGCAGCTAGATGTCAAAAAATGGTTTTGCTGACTCGGTTGTGTTCTCTCGTGTAAACAAGGCGCGACACTCCTATAGTATGCTAAATAATATCTGGAACTCCTCGCAAATCTCCCGGTATCTGAAGCTAACGATCTTTAGATCTAACATTCTCTCAGTACTCTTGTATGGCTGGGAAACGTGGAAAGTCACAGAGTCAATTGCGACGCGCCTCCAAGTCTTCGTCAACAAGTGCTTAAGGAGGAACTGAGAATAAGATGGCCGCACATTATAACCAATCAAGACTTTGGAGAGTAAAGCAGTAGTTAGCAATCGCGATCACCATTAGACGACGAAAATGGAGCTGGATTGACCACACTTTGAGAAAGCCAGCGGACGATATTACGAAACTAGCGCTCGACTGGAATCCATAAGGAAGCCGCCGAGTTGGCCGTCCTAGCAAGACATGAAAAAACACAATAGAAGAGGAAGCAAGATCCCAGGAGACAGAGTGGCATCTCTTGAAACCTCAGACGATAAATCGAGTTCCTTTTGCGGGTGTTTGTAGAAGCCCTATGCTCCCCAGCGGAGTAAAGGAAAGAAATAAACCACTCAAAACTAAGGAGCTTAAAGTTTTTTTTGCAGCAAAAACTCCAATTCTGACTGTAAAATTTAAAGGAAAAGATGTCAATGACTTTAGGTTTAAAGGAGAGTAAGTACCTATTCTTTTTCATCATCTGGGGAATCCTCTGTAGGTGCGTGAACGTTAATGAGGCTTATGTGTGGAAACTTGCCCCGCACGCGAAGGGTGCAGAGCCGTTAATTTATTGTTTTAAAGCCGATAACGGCTTCTGTGTTATTCCCCCTATTCTGCCGGTGGCTGATTGCCCTATACGACTGGTACATTCCATTAAAATTCAAATTTTTAAAATTTCACTTTTTAAACTCTTCTATTTTTTCTTGATATTGATATTGAACCTAAGTTTCAGATTTCTTAAACTTCTATTGCATAGCTTTTTTTCTACTAATTTCCTTTTAATCAAATTGTTCAAAAGTTATGTTCACCAATAACCAGCGTAAGTGATTATGTATGGATTATAAAATGAAAAAAACCACCATCGTATCCGTAAAACTACCAACTTGTGACTAAATTATAACTGAAGTATCTTTTAATGAAATTATAATAAATCTCTATCATGTTAAATAATATAATTGGCTTAGCGTGGCCATTATCTACATTGTAGATTCTACAACATACTCATTATCGCAGAAGCATGCAATCTTCCATTTAATTGTTGCATATGATTATTTATTTAGATTAATGCGCCGAGGCATGTTAATATTATGAAAGAAGTGTTTGTATCAGAGGAAGAAAGACAGCTAAATAAGTTTTTGTTCTTTGTTTTTCTTGTGCTTACGATTTACCACCAAAGTCAATGAACTGATGGTACAAATTAGATTAGATGACATTGAAGATTTGTTTCGTCTTACTCGTAAGTTAAGAAGTGCTGTAAGTTGCGAGATTTTTATGATAGTGAATTATGATTTTGAATAAGACTGTTTAAAACACGAAAATATTAAAAAAATCTCAGTTGAACGTTACAATAGTCAAGTTGTTTGTAAGCAGAATGATTACGTGGTAAAATTTTGTAGCGAAGTTTTCAAATTCCTATTCATAAAAGAATTAGATGGACATTGAAAATGAAGTGCTAAGAATAGAGTGGATATATAATGGGGTTTTCAATAAGAGCGCCTCATTTAATTTTTTAAATACAGCAGCTTGTGTTAGAGATTCTAAAACGCCTTAAATGCGAATGAAAGTACCATCATTAGCCATTAATTATAGAATATATACAAATATCCTGGACGCAAGCGCCTGCACGAGTGAATAAGCAGAATAAGTTGCATTCCACCTCTCCTTGAATTCAAGCACAATAATCGTGGTGTTCTAAATCTCATCAGTTTACCCTAAGCCCATCCTTGGATATACAGTTAAGTTCAGAGATTCGCTCCTCAGCCGTACAACACGTAATGCTTTGTCAAGTTCTGTTTTTCCAAATCACTTCAATCCACAAGCATTTAAAACACATGCTAATAGGTATATCTTTTCTCCTCATTTTTCTTAACGCCCATGCTGTGCCAGGCATATAGCCGATCTTTATAAGGGTTACGCATACGCAAATTTAAAAAAAATGTCCAGAGGCGTCAAATCACACGAACGAAGAGACTGCCAATTTTCTGGTCCAATCCCGAAGTCACTGAACTTCGTCTTCAGTAACTAGATGGTTTGGCAAGATTTGTGGCATTTTTTTGAAACCACATATGCGTCCGTTCCAGTTTATCTCAAATAATGGAAGTCAACATGATCCGGTGATTAAAAGGCAAGTGTTGGGAAATGGGTCGTCTCAATTGAAAAACGCTTTGGTAGAAACTTTACGCAAGTACATTAAAACGGCCAAGTTAGACCTCCAATGGAAGAAACTATCACAAGACAGTATGGAATCATTCTTCGTAGAAAATCTAGAATACTATCGAATACCTATTTAACCCGGAAATCATTCAGTCGTACCAAGACTTTCCAAAAGCTCACCTTGTTGTAAGTCTCAAATTAGGTTAACAACATTCTCAAATATCATTAACGAGTAATGTGTAAAAAATGAATACAAAAAAATTTAATTATCTACGCGAATTTTTATAATTCGAAATGTAATGTGATTATGATAAAGATAAGTTACTCCGCCTTGATACAAGGGTAGCATGCCGATCACAAGTCCGGTGATAGAAGGACAGTTTAAGGCAACGGACTAGTCCTTTCCTCAGTAGAAGGTATTTCTTATCCCAAGTGGAACAGCATACGCCGATGGATGCATAGTTAAGAGGGTGCTTAGTCGATAATATGCGGACTCTGAATACCTGGCGACCTTTAGTTTCATGGGAGACCTCCTTTCCCGGATAATCGTGGGTCATTATTGATTCAAGGAATAATAATTATGAGACCGATACATCTCAAAGCGCTTCAAACTCGTGTCCTGCTGTTGAAAAACCCACTGTATCTAGAGAATCTGTTGATATCTCGATGGCCAACTCCATATTGGCCTCAACTGCTCTGTCTGGTGTTGACCAGCCGAACCCTAACCAGAGTTCAGATGGCGTAGCCAAGCGGGCCCGATATGAAACTTGCGAGGGCTTCTGAACCGACGACGTGGATCAGCCACTCCTGATTCAGAAGCATCCACAATCGGTGATTCATTTAGCTTTATCTCGGAGAAATCCGGATGCTCTTCTATTGGGAAGGCATTAGATGATCCTGATTCAGAAACACCGAGGTGGATTCACTAAATTGAACTCGCTAAAGAGAGGGCGACTTAAATATGCTTTACGTACTTCTACTCTCTACGTATTGGAGAGAGGTTCGCCCTTACAGATTGCAACTCTGAATTAAGACGAACCAAACGTGCCACATGGAGGAAATGCTGGGAAAACATTGTCGAAGTGCCAGTAGCTGCACCAATCCATAAACCATTTGTTAAGGATCAGACAAACTGTGTAGGTTAATTAAAAAAGGCCGAGACACAACAAAGTGAAACTCGTTTGGGTACCTGGTCATCAGGGAATTGCAGATGAACTAACTAGGGCTGGCTTTGAATCTGCGTCCATAGGACCTGAACCCTACTGTTATGGCAACTGCGCTGTTGCCACAGCACTGATAAATTGTTTAGAGCACCAACTTCGTCTGACCCATTGGAATAACGTTCCGCGGCTGAGGCAATCCAAACAATTAATCACGAAGCTGGCGAGTTTTCTAGCAGGTCATTGTGGCTTGCGGTGTCACCTTAACGAAATTGGTGTGGGCTCACAGACAGAATCTAAGTTCTGCTCGGAGAATGATAAGTCATATCTACATATACAGTAAATACAACCTAAGATACAATAGATCTTTTAGGTCGCAGTGTCTGCCATATGGGCTATGGTATTCTTTAACAAGAAAATTTATAAAAATGACATGTGACTTAGCTAATATCTATCATTTAAGCTGTGGTATTGCAAACAATCAGTCTTCTTTTTTGAAATAAAGTCAATAATATACTGAGTGACTGAGTTTTATCAAACGGACGTAAATTAATAATTAATCCTGACTAAAAAAGACTTCGGAAATGACGTAGTAGAGAAAATATTGTTGGAGCAGCAGTTGGTCATTTCATTTTACGAAACTTTCCCATTTATTAAAAGTATAAAGTCAGCGAATAGTGATGAGCCATCACCATTTAAGCTCTCATTAGAAGTTTTTGCTGTCTCATCCGGTGATACTAAAAACCAAAGTTAAATCGATCCATAACAGTTGTAGTACGCGGTGTAGCCTATAAAAATGTACCACCGCTATCACCGCAGCGTTTATTATGTGACACAACTTCTCTACAGCTTACCACTTTATGTGATGTTTTCTTCTTCCGAAACACAACAAATAGGTTTACAACCAACAACAATCTCATTCTAAAGAGCCGGCCATGGATCTATCTACGACAACCTGTACCCTATATTTGAAATATTTATATAAAAGTACGGATATCAAAAACGAGTTTTTTTACTTTGCAGTTTTCTACAATGGAGAGTATTACATATATGTTTGCCAGCAAGAGATTTCGTCCGCAGAAAACCTAGCCACCAGTTTTCGTCGCGTGTCGGTCACATCGCATATTTAACATCAGGAAATTCAATATTGTTATTGTGGCATTTACCTTGCTGGACCACGTTTGATATTCGCAATCTGTATAACAGTCCTCTTGACTATAGTCTACCATGTCGTAACGAACAAGCTACCAGTTCGGTCGGTGAATGTGATTTGCAAGTGCGTAGCGTCTGCAGCATCACCATCGTCACTGGGGGCAGTATCTTTTGGATCAATCTTCATGATAAGTGTTCCAGTAATTCGATATTTAAAGTACCTTCCTAGTTCCAAGCTCATCATCATCATTTTACAAACTATAACCATCAGTTAATTGGAAGGAACTAAAGGGAACCACTTAATTGCTGGACGATGATTGTATTTATACAATTACATCATAGACCAGCGGTGAGCGACGACGATATATGTATAAACGTCTTCAAATTAGATCATAAGATGCGGTTGCTGTGCTTCCTCGTCCCATCCAGTTTTTTTAGGTGTAGAGCGAACCGTCGTCTCATAAGGGTCAGGTAACACACATGTTATTAGGGGATATAAATTCGCATATCATGTTGGGTGGACAGACTTTTGAGGTAAGCTCCCGATCTGCTTCAAAGTGAGATAGATAGCCACAGATTGTTGGACGATTTGTGCGCAAAATGTCGATCCCCACCTGGTGAGAGTTAATGCGCTATAAGCCTGTCTGTGATTAGGAAAGCAAAATGACCGTTTGCTAAAGAGATTTGCTGACTGGGTGGGTTCCAGGTAGCCAGGTAGCCAGCTAGCTTGATGGCTGAATGGCAGGCTAGAATTCCTTTTTTTGCCACCGCATAACGAAAAGAAAAATGCTGATCGTTCGAAAATGAAAATTTTGAGCTTTGAGAAGTGATGATGTAGAGAAGCGACTATGTGTAGAGTGATCCACCGGCAAGGTATTCATGCGTCTCGCGTATGCGTGAAGATGTGGTGTTAATTTGTTGAGAGTTGTACTTATTATCTAGACTGGGAGGTGCTTAATGTACTGCGATGATACGGAAACCAACGCATATGCCCTTCATTAGTTCAACGTTTTATGTGCAAAGTCGGAAAAGAATTTAAACTTGTTTGTGTTGGCTTAACGACGATGAAGAACAAGAACTGGCCCCGGATGGTCTTCGTGTACAAGACTTTTTTTATGATTCAATTAATTTTTTGTTTACCGATAACGCTATTGCGTGATCATACATTTTAGAGCTAATTAAGTTGTAGTTTTATTCTGTAGGTTTTTTTTTATGTATGTATACTTTTTTATGGTCCATACTGAAAGTTCTTTGCGCTCTTCATTATGCTCTTCTGTGGTGGTCATCAACGACGTTTTTGATGACTTTTTGTGCTTAGCTTAGGCATACATTACAGAGAAATGCTTTATGTCAAAGGATTTGTGGAGAACAGGAGAACTTGACGAACAGATAAAATCAACGAACTTACCTAAAAAAAACCTGTTGTTTTACTTCGTTTCTATAAAAATGTTGGCTTATTTTACATACGACTATCATGAGGTACTTCAAGGCTATCTTTTGCTTCTTGTGTTACCAAGTTGTCCAAACACAATTTCTACAGCAGCTCGAAGGTATTTGTTTCTGAAGACCATTCAGTTATACTTCGAGCTGTAACTCTTAGAGGTGCCATTTGTAATGAACCTCTGGCCAAGGTTAAACTCGTCGGTTAGTCTAGAGCTCTCACAAAAACAATGAGATTTAAATAAGAAAATTGGTTAATTCATATTTCATATCAATTTATTTATTATTCGTAAAAGCCTTCTTATCAAATAGAATTTGTATTTATTACCAAGGAGAATGTAAACCAGAGGCTGCTTTTGTTAAAAAATATAATGGATGTAAAATTAAAAAGAATGAATTAATAGCATAACATTGTTACAATCCTTACATCACAATTCCAATTAGAGTTGTATACTTTAATAAATAACATAACATTTTGTAAACTAATTTATTAATACATTATCGCATACCGGAGAGACAACCAGTGACTGGACCCTTTGGTGATCAAAGACAGACTAATTTAGGTTAGCTCATCAAACCGCCAGCTCACTGGCCTCTCTCTCTCTCTCTCTCTCTCTCTCTCTATAACGATTTTATATAACAAAGAGAGGGTACTTATTTGTTTGGGTAGCTTAATAGCTCTCACACGATTAGAAGTAGGGAATGTGCAATAATCGTGCTACAATTGCATCATTAAATTTCATTTCATAATTTTAGGGTTTAATTCTTAAATTTTGCAACAAATGTCACATTTCATGGTAAACTATTAGGAGCTCTGAATTGTGGATGCATCCCATTTAAAAGTAAATTTGTTTTATCGTACAGCTATGAGATATGGCTCTTTTAATAGAAAGCTTTTTAATATAACGTTTTCCAATTTCCAGAATGTACAGCATTTTAACTGGTAATACTTTAAAATCAAAATCGAACTCTTGAATCAATAATCGAGTTAAAATAAAAATGCTCAAGCGAACGAAGTTGCATGAAGTAAAGCCATAGACCGAACATCTTTTACATTGAATCGTTGAATTCTGATTTGCAGTCGTAATGATCGGACATGTAACCGACCTAAATATATAGTCAGGTGAAAATGAAACAAATAAAAAAAATAAAATAAAGGAAGTTAAACTAATAAAGGAAAATGATTTGCAAAGAAAAATACATATCAGAAAGCACAACAAAAAAGTTTAAGTGCAAACGTTATATTATTCAATAACAATGATTAACACAAAACAGAGAAAAAAGCAATATGTCTTCGACTTCTCCTCCAGAAAGAGGAGCGAGTCAATAGCGGCGTCGGCTTTAGTTAGCAAAAGGAAGTACGATAATGGCATCGAATTAATTTATGTGCTTAGGAAAGAAGTCGAAGAACTACAAGAACTTGCAAAAAACTAACAACAAGAGTGAAATTGCCATTGCGCGAGTGAAAAAATTAAATGCAAGTTAAAAAAAAACAGTATAATAGAAGCAACAACAACAAGTGGAGCATACACTAATATTTTTACCATACTAAGTGACGATGACAACACGGAATGCAGCGACAAAACAAAAACAAACACAGTAACGCCGTTTTTAAACTCAACACTTAACAAAACAACAGTGGAGCAAAAAAATCAATCGATTTTTATTCGGATGTGCCTGTAGACACAGGTATCTAACAAAGATACCAATGGCTCGTACCATATAGTTGATCTTGACAATGTCAGCCAATATTTGCCTACGTCCTAAACCCTACCCCTCAGAGGCCTCTTTCGATTTGCTTTTACTTTTCCAATTTTTCTTTTCGTATTAACCTTATTACTATTTGCTTATTACGGGCTGCACATACGAAGAGTATATGCTTTGATGGTTCTTTTGCCTCGTTACAGAAACGGCAGCGATCCGATTGGGATTTACCCATTTTAGAGGATGGTGTCCTGTTACGTACCAGACTAGTGTCCTTAGGCTATGGCCTGAGGTCCCTGTCCATGTGACTGTACCCCGGTAGTGGGGGGTATAGAAAACACCGCGGTACGGGATGCCTGGGGTAAGAGTCCTCTAGAATTCCATTTCGTGTTGGGGTCCAGCAGCATCTTTATGCTTTGGTTTATTGTGCAGGGCTCTTTCGCGATAGAATATTAAAGGGCCGCGGGTACTTAGATTATGCTCATGATTGGGATATGTCTTCGTGCTTTAGCGGCCTAGAATGGGCTACTGGTACTTAGAGACTGATTTCATTGGATGGGCTCTTCGTATTATTGGCTTGTTCTTACACCGTTTGAGCGCTGGAGAGCCTGGAATATTTATTCCAGGTGGCCTAGGACTGCTTGGTGGTGCTAGCTGTATGGTCCTAGTAGTAAATGATATGTTTTGAGGTTCCGGACGAATGTGCTGCCAGGGTGTGCCTTGCAATCGCCCAGGCACTCATATCTGAACGAACCGAGATCATTGATACTTAATCTCACCAAGATTGCCTTTGGTACCACGGGAGTTGTCTCGCCCAACGGACCGGATTGACCATAAGGTTGACCGGTCTGTGGACAACTATGGCTGCGGACCAAGTTTGTTCTGGGGATGTAACGTGTGGGCTGTGGTTTACTACCCATATGCGGGTAGAGCATAGTATTGGTAGCATCAGACACGTCCCTGATGTTACCAATCATGGTAAATCAGTAGACCGGCTGATGTTACCAGTAAGGTAGTTGCTCGGCGAGGAGTTGCGCATCATACAACCGGTTGCCGTCATCCCTTAAATCGGCATGGGTGTAAGATAGGCTCAGCTTCTACCAGTAAGTTAATACTGGCACATCTGTTGATGGCCGTCAATTGTCGTACAATTCGTGTCCGAAGAGGATCGTGAGGTTTTGCATTATAGCAGGTACTCACGTTAATCATTATATAGTTTTCTGTCCATGTGACTGATGTTGTATTTGAGAAGCTTTTTTGCCAGTCGATGACACCCATTCCGCTTCGATGGCAGTGTTTTCCCATTCTCTAACTCTGTTTTTGATATGGCTTTTGAAATAGGCATTGCTGGGCTCGGGGCCACTGAAGGCTCCTTTTCTTGCATAAATATCTGCTGTCTGAGTGTCCGAGAGACCACATTAAAGTGATTTTGTCAGTTTGTCTTTTAAGTGGCAGAAGCAGCTCCACGTTGTTTTGGAATAAAAGTCTGAACTTTTTAGCGCTAGCAGTACTGCTTGACTATCTGAGATCACAAAGAGCTCAGTTTTTCTGTACCTTCTTTTGATACATTCTAGTGTGCAGGCTTCTATTGCTATGGTTTCCGCCTGAAATACTGTTGGAGATATGCCTAGGGGTATTCGCATTTTGATTCAAGGTTCGAAAACTCCTGCACCGATTCCTGTATTTGTTTTTGACCCGTCTGTGTACCAGATGGATGAATTGTGTGGAAGATTACTTATAATGTTTTCAACTTGATTTCGTTCGGGTATTCTTATCGAGAAATTCCTTTGGAAATTAGTTGTTCTATCATTATGTCGGATGGTTGGACAGTTACATTTTCCAATTTTATGTTGGTTATGATCATGGTGTGTCCTGGTCTTTCTGCTTTAAGTTGGTAAAGGATTTTTAGTTTTATGGCTCTCGATCCAGCCTAGCTTTTGATATGTATGTGTAGGGGTGATATCCCCAGGAGTTTTTCCATGGCTACCGTTGGGTAGGTCTTTCCTACGCCCGTTGTACTTAGACATATTATTCTCTGTATTTTATTCAATTTTGAGCATGTTGTTGTATGCTCTGTTTTTGGCCATCATATCAGAGCCGCGTACGTGATCCTGGGTCTTATGATACTTTGGTATAGCCATGAGGTGATTTAAGGGTTTATTTCCCACGTTTTGTTAAACATACGTTGGCAGGTAAACTAAGTTCTGCAAGCTTTGTTCGTAATTTATTATATATTGGGGTTCCATGTTAGTTTACTGTCAAACACGACCCTTAGGTATTTGGCTTCTAGTATCAATTTAAGGCTTTTGTCATGGAATTGTAGTGCTGGAAGCGTTGTTTTGTTCCGTGTTGTGAAAAGTGTGCAAACTATCTTTTCTGAATTGATCTAGCCTGTGTTTGAATTACTTCGAAGCTGTTGTTGTCAAAAGCGCCTTGTATGGTATCCTGGATTTTTTACCCCGAGGATACCAGTAGGAATAACACTCACAACTCTCTCCAGCACCTTCGAACATGTTCTAGGCTTTAGCTGGCTCTGTATAGATTTACAAGTAGCCGTATAAACCTTATTCGGACTATTCCGGACTCCAGCCGTTCTCAAGTGATGGACGGGTAGCAAAGTTACCGCGTGTGCTCAAAGTAGTAAGAGACACAATCCTCTCATTTTTTGTGTTTATTTTGTTTTGACTACACCTAAGTTTCCTTAAAAAGTAGTTTACGCTTCTGTAGTTCATCGTATAGGTAAACTTCTTTCCAGCGAAAGTATCTACTAAAATCGTCATTAGTGTGCTATATCGAGCGGTCTTGATCTTTGTAGTCGGCGCGCAAGTTCCGCCTCGTTCGAAGTTCACACTATTTCATGGTTGCAATGCCCCTGAAGACGAGAACGAAGTTTGCGAGCAAAGTTTGTTACCTCGTGCCACAGTGGCACTCTTTTCATGCAAAAAAGCAATTGGTAGCAGATGGGGTCTTCAACCCCATATTACCCATTGGCTATATACAGCGGTAGTAAGACCTACTATACGGTGTGACTGTATGGTGGACTGCTTTAAATAAGAAAGTAAACCTTGAAAAAATAAATCAAATCAAAATCAAAGCACTTCGTACAATCCCCTCCGCCGCATCGGGCATTCTTTTCGACCTTACACCATTCGACATTTACAGCAGGCAAGTAACTGCTAATCGTTCCACAAATTCAATGCTAGCCCCTAACTGCCGATTATCTCTCGTAGAGATGGCGGAGCAATTCAATATCCACCTGTGTTGGATGCCGGGGCACAGAGACATTCCGGGTAACTGAATGGCTGACGAATTCGCAAAGCAAGGAACTAAACTACCCTTCTTACCTGAATATGGTTCCATAGGCATACCAATCGCTACATGGAAACTCTTGTTAAAGCGGGATGCTAATATAAAAACTAAGTTTATGCGGTGCACACTGGATTAAAATCGTCAAATACGACCTGAATTGAACGGTCAGAAAGAGTCCAAACAAGCAGGCTCTTTTCAATTCCATAGGCATTCATTTTCGACAAAAGAGCTTGATGCCAGACTCTGTCAAATGCCTTGGAAATATCAAGTGCAACAACTTTACTTTCACCAAATTTGTGAAGAGACTGATTCCATTTTTCAGTGATTATGCATCAGATCACCAGTAGAACCTTAATGCAGGATCCACCTCTGCATTAAGGATAGTGGTTTAAATTACATTTAATAATAAAAATAATATCGCTTGGTATACTTGGGTTTTATGATTTGCTACCGCAATTTACCAATTCTATGTTATTTAGAATGCGCCCGCTGGTTTGACTCTCTCACTTTCCATAAAAAACAGTAGCAATTGTTTTCATCCCACGTAGGCACTATGTAGCCGTACTGAATGATTGCCACCTGCCGATCAAAGCTCAATCCATGTAAATAGCATTTTGAGCATCACTTTTATGCTCTCACATAACATTTAGAGCAAAAAAGCCATATAGCTGCAAGCGTCTATTATCGTCATCATTATAGGCAGTTCGGCCGGCACGGCGATGCGAATTATATAAAGTCGCTGGCTGGCGTCAGATCGGCCAAGACCATTATTATCGTGATCGTCGTCGCCAGTTGGAGTCTGCATCACAACAGCGCAACGTCGTCGCCGCCGTCGAACGGAATGATCTTGAAGTTCTTGTTCGAAACAATGTGTGTTAAGTGTGAATAGAAAAGTTCTATCGCCACACTTTATAACTAGCTGGCCCGAGCGAGGCGCGCAAGTTGCTTCCTTATTAGACATCATTAATTCTTCCATCAAAGGAAAGACTCCTATAGAGGAATCTGAAATATGCAAACATCATTGACAGCAAACCGTTAGCCATGTAGCTATTCTACGTACTATTAGCCGCTGAATGTGACGGAAAAACAATAATTTATCCGTACGTGAAAATTAAGCTTAAGTGGAGGATAATTTTTCCAAATTTTTTTCACCATTACTAAGAGCAATGCGCGAATATTAATTGAGACGACAAGATTCCAACAACTGCAAACGAACAAAATGACACTTAAGTTCCAGCAATCAATTTGCGAATTGTAAGCGCCAAAGCAACTGTGTGTTCCTACATACATCCTGTGGCGGCTGAGCGCATACTCCTTCCATCGTTCAATGCCGTCAGCCCCAGCAGTTAGTTTCAGGGATTATATTTACGAGGCAATCATCAAAAGCGTGAAACTAATTTTTATAATAGAAATGAATTGCATGTCACACACACACATACATTTATCTTCGATTGGTTGGCTGTGGTGCTGGGGATTCTGCGGACTAGATGATTCCATTGAAATCCGACGTTTTGCAATTGAATAATCCAACCGATGGAACAGTGAATGAAAGGCCAGCCAGCCAGCGTACTCTGCCACCGCCGCCACCGGGTAGAATGAATGAATGGAGGCGTTCGATCTCAAAGCGCGGCGGTAGCAGAAGGAACAGCAGATGCATAGTATCTGCTTCGGCGTCGCGCGTCAATCGTTTACGTTGAATGTGATATTTTGCAGTAGAATAAGAGGAGTGCGCACCTTACCTAACAAACAGCACGAACAGTGGCATTTGGTTTATGTGGCATGAAAATACAACTCACCTGTTTTGGGAGGAGGCAAAAAATGGCAAATTTTGCTGCTGTTGCTACGAGTATTGCTGATGGCAGCCGCTGCTTTAGAAGTTTTCAGAACATAACATATTTCTGTTGTTTATGGGAGAAGGTTATGTTGTCTGCAGCTATGGAGGAGGCGATATTGTCTCTCTGGGAGGATTCAATTGACTCCAAAGGAGAACAAGAAGAAGTCGCTTTAACTGTGTACTTAATATGTATATGTATATCTTCTCTTAGTTTAAAAATTGTTTTTGGATCGTGTCATGAGTGCGAATGTGTGCTCTTTTTTGCTTAGATATTTGGCGTTTTTAGACTTACCGGCCACAGTCACACAGCATCGCTCGGACGACTTCCAGCCCAAAAGACACACTGAACGACACAATGACGGCAAAACACGGATATGGGCAGCGATTTGCAAGGAGATATGGCATTACAGAACGCCAAGATGCAGATGGCACAAAGATAAACCAGATGCGACGAGAAACACCTTAGGGCAATAACCTAGAAACATCGTGTTGTCTTGGGGATCACTGCCGCTGCTTGTTGCTTGTTGATTGTCTTCTAAGCTGTTAAGGTATGGGGTCGGGTCGTACGCCATGCGCTTTAGGCATTGGCATCGTTTCAGGTACAAGACGAGTATAAGATGCACGGCACAGAGCAGCGGTCTGCTTGCGATGATGGGTGCTGTCTGAAAAATGTGTATTTATGTCCTTTTGCATAAATCGCTTGTGGGCAGTAGTAACAACTAATAAAACAACAAAATATGCAACGTTCCTGCATTCCCGATTCTTAATTTTTTTTATTTGAAAAGTTTATGTATTAATTCTATCTACTGTGGGATGATGGCAAACCACCCGGTAAGGAAATGAAGATTGTCGTCTAGTTTGGTTTTCTTGACAACAATATACCAATAGCAAATTGAATACATTCTTAAGTTCTATTACATTTTTTTTTATATATATTAGCCACCTTCCAAAACGCATAAAATACCGGGTAACTTCAAATAAATATTTCAATTTCAATACTGTATCGAGACAAAGCTTAACTAAAATTCAGTTGGCTTTACATAGAATTTGACTATGCAGTGTTGATAAATAAATAAATAATTAAGAAAAAAATTTGCAAAAAATGATGCCTTTAATAATCCGTCTAAGGAGAGTTATTAAGTTGTTTCGGCCATTTGTCTCTCTTTCCATCAGGTTATCATATTGTAATAGGCTTTTTAGAGTTCGTAATAGATTTTGCAAATATAAATAATAAATAAATAATAAAAATAAACGTTACAGCTTTTATTAACAAAATAGCAAAAGTTCACAAATTTACACTGGTGATTACTTATTATCCACTTATAACACAATTATTCACAGAGGCGGGTAGCTCTATCTACTTTTCAAGTAGTCAGGTTCACTTCCACTTCAAACTATTAACTGTTATATGCAATTTATATTCAACGATATTGTATGCAATTTTGTTTGGCAATTACTTAATTCTAATACAATTCAATACAAGTATATGAGTATGTACAGTGCGATAAAAGATTTATGTATAGGTTTTCCTAATAATAACTACAATTTATCAAAGTTCCTGCACTAATTCGCAGCAGTTGTAGGAACATGTTCATAGCTGGACTTAGTTTAGACTGTAGATGGTCGCGGTACGAAAGCATCCATCGTAAAGGATTACGGCCATACAAAATGCTAATAATAACAAAGATGTACGATGCATTGTTGTCTTCATTAATTAGTGGGCCGTTTGACCCAAACTCAACAAATACCTTAAGTGCAAAAATAAGAAAATTTTCGTGGTCTCATCTATCTATATACTATGCTCCGAAACTAAGACCATCCAAACGTGCCACATGGAGGAAATGCTGCGAAAACATTGTTGAAAAGCCAGAATCCACAAGGCATTAGTCAGACAAACTGAGTAAGTTTATAAAAATAAGCCGATGGCACCTACACGTCGAACCGTGAGGATACAATCAGAACCATACTCCAGGTTCATTTCCCAGGTTCGTCTGCTCTTGTACCATACACGCACACGAACACATCTGACCAAAGAGTCTGTATTAATAGTAGGGTAAATAGTATAGTTTATCCGGTAAAATCTTCAGTCCGGATAAGGTTAAATGGGCAGTAAGCTCTTTTAAACCATTTAAAGCTTCCGGCGGCCATGGAATCTTTCCATCGCTTCTACAGAAGGAGATAGATCATATCCTATCGGGTATGATTGCTTTATTTAGAGCCATCGTCAACCTATTATCTGGAGACAGGTAAATGTGATATTTATCCCCAACCCAGGCAATAGACGTACAGAAAAGGCAAAATCACAGAAGGTGCCTTATAAATGTTGTTGTAAATGATGTCCCCATGGAGGAGTCTGTTTGTTTGTTTGTTAGCCTGTGTGCATAAAACAACGTCAACACATCTGCGATTACGGATGCGGACTTCAATGGTGGACGACTCGCTTGGCGAATTGATTAATCTTCTGCTCACAAGTAAGATTGTAAATTTAAAGCTGGGGTTGTCGTCTGACAGAAGATCTGTCTGTAGAGGAACCCCAAAAGTTGGAGTTCTGCCTCCCTTCTATGGAACTTAGCGGTGAATGAGCTGCTGGTATGCCTACGAGGTGAAGGCTTCAGAGTAATCGCTTATGCGGATGACGTTGCCATTGCCGTCACAGGAAAATGCCCGAATATTTTGAAGGAACTCTTGCAACAAGCTAACTTGCTGGGCAGATCCCTAACGTTTAGGGGTAAATTCTCACAAAACTGAGGAAATATAAAGTTCCACTTATTAACATTTTCTGATAGAGTGTTTGGGTCTTATTTTGGACAGAAAGCTAAGCTAGAAACCTAACATACAAGAAAGAGTTCGTAAAGCCACAGTGGAACTCTTCTCATGCAAAAAAGCCATTGGTAGAAGATGTGGTCTTCAACCCTCTTAACCCCCCATGGGCTATATACAGCGGTCTCGCGAACGGGTGTCACGGAAAGCTTCTCAATTCGTCGTTTGGATCCGGCCTTTAATTGTAGGTCCCTTACATTTGTGTCCAAAAAATATACACGCACAACACAAATGGTCGCGAGAAGCTAGACCTTGGACCGCAACGGTCTGTCGCGCCGAATATTACTGTATACAGCGGTAGTAAGACCTACTCTTCTAACCGGGTGACCGTATGGTGGACTGCCTTAAATAAAAAAATAAACCTTGACAAATTAAGCAAAGTCTAAAGATCAGCTAGTCTATGTATGAGCGGAGCTTTTCGTACAACCCCCTCCGCCGCATTGGACATTCAGTTCGACCTCACATCACTCGGCTATTCGCCTTAATGCTATCTCCCAGTGGACTACAAATGAAATCGGTCACTCCTCTATCCTGAATTTAGTCTGGATCCCAAACAACATAGACTACACCATTCCGCAACTCCATTTCAACGAAACTTTCCCTCCAGATCATTCTTGGAAGAGGAAGATGAACAAATTCATTTTTACACAGACGGGTCAAAAACTGATGACGGAGTCGGCGGAGGTGTTTTCTCAAAAAAGCTAGATCTTAGCCTCTCTTTCCGTCTTCCAAATTACTGTAGTGTTTTCCAGGCTGAAATTATGATGATCAGTGAAACCTTATCTTGGCTGAAGAGAAACGTCATATCCGCTAAGTATATCCGTATGTTCTCGGATAGCCAAGCTGCACTCAAATCCCTGGAATCAATCTCCGTAAATTCAATTCAAGCCCTTAACTTCCAATAATCTCTTGTGGAGGTGGCGGACCAGTTCAAGTTCAGAGACACTCCGGGTAACTGTATGGCTGACGAACTCGCAATGCAAGGAACTATAATACCCTTTTTACCAAAAAATGATTCCATAGGCACACCAGTCGCTACATGTAAACTCTTGTTAAAGCGGGATGCTAATGTAAAAGCTAACTGTAGGTGGTCAAACGGTACAACTTGCATAGCGACAAAGCAGATCTGGCCCAAGCTGGATCTAAAACGCTCCAAGTGTTTGATCTCTCAAAAAAGATCGCACATCGGTGCTTTTGTAGGTGTCATCACTGGACACTGTCTCATAGGCAGGCATGCAGCAAAACTTGGAGTCTTCTCGAATGACTTCTGCAGAAGCTGCATGAATGAATAGGAGGAGGAGATTATCGTCCATCTTCTCTGTACTTGTCCAGCCCTCTCCCAAAAAAGTAAAATCCATATGGGAGCTTTCTTTTAAAACGACACTAATGATCTTATCAACATTCTCCTACGCTTCATACGAAGCTCTAATTGGTTCATGGAGTAGGTGGAATCAATTTTTCCTGATCCGTGTGGTATCGCAATGGACCATTACTGGGTAAGTGTGTAGGTTTCACTGACAGTCACCTTAACTTAAACTAACCTAACCAGGTAGCGCTGGAGTCAATTTATTTACGAAACGTTCATGTTCACAGCATATGTTCGTTTGGTGGTCCGATTAGTTTATATGTTTTGGACCCGGTAGCTGGCGCTGGAGTCGAGATATTTACGAAAATGTGTATTTATGGCCTGAGAGTAGCGCTGCGATTCCATATAAAAAATTGATGGTGAATAATGGTGAATGGTAGGTAGACAGTAAAAAAAAAGGTTTCTTCAATCGTTCTACTGGTTCTCACTACAGGTTTTATAGTATAAAATTGTAAAGAATACAAAGAAACAAAGAAAAAAAAAAGACACGAATTTCTCATTAGACATAGTACACTTAAGACACTAATTAGGAAGAAGCAGTTGTTTGTATAGAAAAATGATTGTTGTGAAAATAAAAAATTCAAATTTCCGGTTTCGCTAATTTAGTGCACTCTTTAGAGTAGCAACAACCTGTCCAAACGTAATTCTTATCGCCATCACAGCTACCGTATCAGTGCCGTAATTACAACTGTGCGCGGCGTGGTTAACCGCTTTACAATTCGACTACGCCAGCCAGGTGAACTGAAATTAGAGACTATTCATGTGAAATATCTTTGTAATTAGCTTTTCTTCTGTAAAAATACCGCTACGCTGATGCGAATAAACTCTGAACCACAGAATCACTTTGCACTCACGCGATCCTTAAGAATCGGGTTTGCATAATTGCATTATGCAATAGGGTAATACTAATTTAGTTGATTTGCCAACTAATTATATTATGTGAGATGAAAAAAATTATGGAAAGAAATCTGGAACAGGAAGAAAACAGAGAATGTTTCGGTTTTATTATTCGTTAATCTGCATGAAATTGCCATGGCACGGCTTCCCGCTGTTGTGGTTGTATCTTGCTGTTTGATGGGCTTTTTTTTTTGGTAGTCTCACATCAAGTATGTACGAGAGTATACTGCATGATAAAAGAAAAACAACCAACACAAAATGTAGTGTTGACGGCATTTTTTTACGTTGCCGTTTTAAACATTTTTTTTACATATCATTTCCATTATTTCCTGGAAATTAAATCTTTCAGTTTCATCTCTTTTTGGTCGGTTTCGTTTTCGCTCATGTACCTCATTAAAAACTTGTGACTTGTTCTTGAACCTTTGGTAAAAGGCCTGTCACGGGCTGGCCTTTTAATCAATTCAATCCGTGCCGCATTGAACAGAAACCTTACTCTTTTGAGAGGGCTCTGTATCAGACAGCTTTCAAGGAAGTGATTGCGGTTGCTGACTGGCCGGCAAAGAGGTCTGTTCACATTGCCTTAGGCGTATGCATTCTCAGTGTTTAACTGTCAATGTTGTAAAGGAAATAAAATGCAGTTGTAAGGATTCCTCCGGTATAATAATTGCTATCGAAATGTTAACAGACTGATATTACGCCGCCTTTTTGAGCTGCCAAGAAAGGTAACAATAAGTATCCAGTATTGTTGTCGGTCAATTAAATATCAAAATAACAGACAGAGATATTCTTCTTGTAATGAAGCAAATGCTGACATTTTTCCCAGCCAAAATGTTGCATATACCCAGAGACTCGATGAATTATTTATACTACGAAATTTGGATTTATTTCATGCTTTGTTTTCTGTCCTCCCCTTTGGGACTTTCGGCAGAAATATTTTGCCGTTTTCTTTTGCAAATTGTTGTGCCTCGCGCTGGTTATTAATCGTGTTTCACACTTTTCGATCTGTGTTTTTTTTTATAAAAAGATTAACATCTACGACAATATGCAGAGGAAAAAGGGGGCCCGCGCTCGCCTGACATCTGTATTGTATGCAAAGTTTGAGGCTGAGAAGCGAGGTAAATTTATTACCGCTTAGGGTCAATGTACGCAACATAAGAACATTGAGCAAAAGAACGCTCACATAGTTATCATTATCACATTACGAAGAAGATGTTTCAAAATGCAGTCATAAATTTTGTACTCAGTTAATTCTTCTTCTATATGAAAATATGGTGTATATGTTTCAAAAAATACATTAAGGGATATCGGACAACGTAATAACTAAGTAATCAAGTCATCATCAACATATTTGGCTCTACAACCGGTGTACGGTCCTGGCCTCCCGCCAAAAATTTCTCCACCGGTCCCGATTTCGAGCCGAAGACATCCAGTTTGGCATTCCTAAACTCTGGGCGTCCTGGTCTACGCTATCCTTTCAGCGAGGCTTGGCCGGCCACGCTTTCATGTTCCATAAATTCTACCGCAAAGGACTCTCCGAGCTGGATCCTCTTCGCTCATGCGAGCTAGGTGTCCTGCCCACCGGAGCCTACCGAGCTTAATTCTCTTTATGCTGTCGACATCGCGATAACGCTCGTATGCCTCATCATTATAGAGTCTCCGGAATCGTCCTTCCTTACATACTGCGACAACAATTCTCCATAAGACTTTTCTCTCCAACACGATTAAGAGGTTGGAAGGCTTTTTGCTAAGCACCCAAGTCTCGGATCCATATGTAAGTACTGGTATGACCATTTTCTTATACACCAGCAGCTTGGATGTTATGGTTAAATTTCTGGATTTGAAGAGCCTCGACAGACTAAAGTAGGCTTTGTTGGCTTTGAGCTTTGAGCTTTCGGAGCCCGCTATAGATGTTGAATGGGCTTGCTAGTGGACCGGATATTTTTACTTGGCTCATAACATTGGTCATGATAAACGTACATAGTCGTGTCAGTTGATTTGGAATGCCGAATTCTCTCATGGCTTTATAAAGTTCTGCTCGGGCTATGCTATCATAGGCGGCTTTAAAGTCTATAAAAAGATGGTGTAGTGAGTTTTGAAACTCTAGAAATTTTTCTTATACGCAGTACTCAGCAACGTTGTACCACGAACATTTTTGGATGTTGTGATATCTCCTGTCTTAGGTATGGGGCTCAGCATGCCCCTTCGCCTCCAATTCCCCAGTAAACTGGCCATTACGCAGCTCATGAAAGTGCTCTTCCCATCGCTTTAAGATGCATTTGAGAATCAAATTACCCTCTTGGTCTTTGCAGTATGTGAAACGCGGTGTATATTGCGTCATACCGCGGACTCTTTGGTAAAACATCCGCGCCTGGTGCGGTCCCCGCTCTCGGTACTGTTCTAATTCCTAGGCTGCTTTGTTTCGCCAATGAACTATTTTTTCATATCTGTTGAGCTCTTTATATTCATTTCCGCGTGCCCGCGTTCTATGAGATTATTGCATTGCTCGGTACGCAACATTCTTAAGCTCAGTCGCTAGCTAGGGAATCTTTTGTAGGTGCGTGAACGGTTAAGAGGCTTATGTTTTTAAATCTGTCCCGCACTCGAAGGGTGCATAGTCATACATTTACTGCTTTAATGCCTATAAAGGTGGGTTTCCTTCTTTTCCTGATTAGAAACCGCACCCCGAGCTCATGATGTCTTGCATGACAGCTGTAATATATGTCATACTCTGATTTTTGTAGGACATCATTCACCGTCCACCGCATCTCCTGGATTCGTGTTATGGCAGCATTACATTTGAACAGGGTATCGACTAACTGCTGTGCAGTTCGAGCTCTATACAGTGAGCATACGTTCCATGTAAAAATTCTTAAAACGTTTAGCCGTTTTCGTTGCGTTGGTCGGAGTCGTTTATCAGTGTATTTGAGGCTGATTTGGGATTCTGTAATAAGGTTTTTCTACAGGCGAGGTTATTCGCCGTTATTGGAAATTATATCTTTTGCAGTACAACATGTATTAAGAATTCTTTGCCTTCCTTTTTTTTACCCTTACTCTTACGCTGCTTTTATTTTATATTTGTCTTTTCCTTCATTACTATAAATAGTTTGGTTGCATTTAACAAATATTTCAAATCATCTTCAACCCACCTACATTGATCCAGATGGTTATCTTAATAATTTGCATTGAAGTTTGTTTTATGTTTGCAAATCACATTCCGCTGTAGAAACGTAAACCAGTAGCTGGTAGATTACGATTAGAAGAGATTGATAGCGATAGAGAGAGACAGAGGGTCTCGCAAGTCACAATGTTGTCTCCTGCCGTCTTAGTAGCTTAATAGTTATACCGATAGACCCGTCCGGCGATGCGATGTCACGGTACATTGAAATATAATAAAAATATTTTCCAATTAATTTTCGCTTAGAATTTTCCGAAAAGAAAATTTTACGTTATTAATGCAGATACACGCGATCGAGTGATGGTCAGTTTGTAAAAGGTAAAATACAAACGATACAGACAGCATAGATTTTTGTTTCCATCGCTGATGCATCCACTCAAGTGGAACAACAACTGAGAGAATACACGAGACACAATTCATTTGCGCCACTTGTTTGAGGGAAAATTGCTTTGTGGCGGCCATCGCCATCATCGGTCAGCTTCCTCGACCTATGCAATAGACGACCAAACGAACGTACAATGATTACAACAACAACAGCAACAACATCTTGAGCAACATAAAATAATTTCACTTAACACTAAACCGTTGCGCGGCATCAGTACGAGTGCGCTGTGTCTTTGGTTTGCAAAATATTTATGTGACAATTCCGGTGCTCTTCTTACCACCTTGCTGCTACCACAGGCAACAGCCGCTTTAAAGCCAACAACATGCAATGACATACAACATAGAAGCACACATACACATACACACACTAGCACAATGACGTTTGGCATTGGTCGTAATGTTAACCTACATAGATTGGTTCTGTAAATGGAAATCTCTGAAGAGCTGAAGAGAAGAAAATTTGAAATATTTATGCAGTGGACCGTTTATAGACAGTGAACTGCTTCTTGTCTTGTTGCTGATGGTTGCTCATGATGTTGTGCTAAATACTAAACGTTGAACGGTGGTGCGGTGGAGCATTTGCGTTCACTTTACCCCCAACAAACACCGAAACACAGCACAAAAAAAGTAAAAGGGAAACACAGCGTCGCGGGTCTTGTATAATTGCGACAAGTGCTTTTTACACCACTCTTGTAATATTGGTTATGTCTATCAGTACATCCTCTTCAATCCACACAGAAAAGCGCCACGGTGTTTTTTTTGTAGCTTTTTGTTTTTTCACTTTAATACTCTATTTACCTGACTCTGTGTCGCATTGCATCGCATCCTTTTGCGACAAAAGTCATACATAAATCGTCAAGCGGTACGTTTTTTATGTATCTATTTTATTGGTAGAGCGGAAACATAGATCAGCTTTTCCTGACATTGTCAGTAATAAAATTGCCACTTTATGTATGACACATTCGTGAGGCTGTAAAAAAGCAGAGTTCTCATATTGCATTGTTAACAGGATACAATTCCTATATGTGGAATATATTATTCGAATTGGGTTACTTGATTTACTTTTATTTAATTATCATGTTCATGAACCATCATCCGTTACATCAAGCATCAAGTTATTTTCATCAACAAAATTTGCGTCGTCAAACAAAATCAATTACAATTTCATCTTCCTTCCTTTAATAGACAATAAAATAAAAGAAAGAACAAAGATATCGCTGATGATGCCCACCCGCAGCTCCCCAACATTGAATTATCACGTTTCACCGGCTTAGCAAAGAAAAACTCATTAAAATGATATGCCTATCTTAAACCCACCATCTGCAAAGTATGAATGTGCCTTTTTCTCTACCGACGATTAGTTACCGCATTAGTCAGGCGTTAATCTTGGCGCAGAGTTGACTTGTAATTTTCTTGCATTTACGCTTCATTGTTGAACGAATCATTCTTAGTGTTAATATGCTAAGCTGCTGATTTCGTTGTATTCTTTATTCCACAAACAGCGCATATTAGTTATGTGCAAATATTACCAAGTAGTCAGATCATTGAACTTAACACCGAATAGTTGCATCTACGTATGTAGCTAGATCGTAATCTCTTGTGCAAATCGGAAGAATTCAACTATCATCCTTGGTTCTTATGTGCAATGTGTTTTTGTGGTTGATTAACATTTTGGCACGAACAATCTAACTTTCTTAGATGAAACATCAGGGCAAGTTCGTTTCTTAAGTCTTTCATTATATATTTAATTGAAAGAATTTAATTTAACACTTTGAGCGAATACGATTATATGCTAAACAGACTGTGTATGATCTGACTATTTCTTTAAAAAAGTTGGCGCCGTGGCTCATTGGAAAAGCGCATGGCTACTGAGCAGAGGTTCGTGGTTCGAATCCCAGTAACACGGTGTCCCACCTCTCGCGAATGGGTGACAAACGTTCCGAGAGTAATAACTTGTCACGGAAAGCTTCTCATTTCGCCGTTCGAATCCTGCCTTAAATTGTAGGTCCCTTCCATTTGTGTCCAAAAATATACATGCGCAACACAAATGGTCACGAGAAGCTAGGCCTTGGACCGCAACGGTTTGTCGCGCCGAATATTATTATTATTATTTCTTTAAAAAAAATTGTGTCTATCAGACACCAACACTTCGAAGGCGGAATATTTTCTTTTGTTTAGAAAAACCTTTAGGATTTTCCTGGTGGGTATTCCATTTATTTCGCTGTGGTATCGTTCTTAAATATTGTTTCAAAAAAAAGTTTTTTGTTTAACGTTAATAGTTCACATATATGAAATATATGTACATTTATTTTCATAAAATAACAAGAAGTTACAAAATTCCACACATTGATAAAGCAAACAAAGAAATAGGTCAGCAAAATGGTAAAAATCATTGAGGATAATTAATTTAAGCTATCGATAGAAAAACATATTTTTTTCTTTTGATTGTTTTCCATACGTTCAACTCCAAAAAATCCGTAGATAGTTTGTTCGGTTTGTTCAGTATATTTGGTACAATTTACTTTGGTTTCATTTTCCCATAAATTTTGATAAGCAGCGACAGCTGATACAGTCCCTTTGCTTGTCTTTTTTTATCGCTGTGGAGACCACTTGGTATTCGATTGACTCGAAGTTTCATTTATGTAGCTCTGTTTTGTAAGTTTTATTGTTGTTCGATTTTGGGTGGGGCAACCCTTTGCTAAGATAGAAGAACGCATTTTTACTGCAATGAGGGTATAATGAACGTGTTTTCTTTTTTACGTTGAAGGGGAATAAGGAGCTCATTAATTGGTTTCGCAAAATGTTTACGTATGGTTTCAAGATTATCTACCGCTATGCCTGAATTTTTGTTCCTATATGTCTTTACTTTTGTGTCCTTGCAGTAATCCACAATGTCTTTCTTTTTGTCAAATATCTTGATTGACAAAAAAAAAATGTTTTTGAATAATCAAAGCTGTTTCCAGTGAGCGCACATAACAATCGCCTGATAACATAATTACTATTGTCTGTTTATCTGTATGGATATAACGCTTTTATGTCGTCTCATCCCGTCTAAACACTGGACGTATAGAACCCATAATACACCATATGTTCGTTTGGTGATCCGATGAGTTTAAGTTTTTTTTCGACCCGTTAGGTGGTGCTGGAGTCAATATATTAACGAACATTTGTGTTTATGGTTGGATTTGGTTCACACCATATGTTCGTTTGGTGCTCCGATAAGTTTATGTTTTTTTTGATCCGTTAGGTGGCGCTGGAGTCAATATATCTACGAACATTTGTGTTTATGGTTGGATTTGGTTCACACCATATGTTCGTTTGGTGCTCCGATAAGTTTATGTTTTTTTTTGATCCGTTAGGTGGCGCTGGAGTCGAGATATTTACGAACATTTGTGTTTATGGTTGGATTTGGTTCACACCATATGTTCGTTTGGTGCTCCGATAAGTTTAAGATTTTTTCGACCCGTTAGATGGCGCTGAAGTCAATATATTTACGAACATTTGTGTTTATGGTTGGATTTGGTTCACACCATATGTTCGTTTGGCTAAACTATAGAGTCCTAAGGGAATTTCTAATCTGAAATAAATGAGTTGAAAGAAACAACAAGGCTCTGCAAAATTTTTCAGAAAGACATATAGGTAACACCTTAATCTCGGCAGCAAGATATTGAGACTTCAAAATATATAAACCTTATTTAGGGTTTCAACACAATTTTTTTCGAATATTTTTTTCAACCCGAATGGAAGTCATATGTTCAAGCTTGGAAATATATTGGATCCAATATGTAAAGAAGAAACAACTATACATTTCCTTTGTAACTGTCCTGCTTTTCAAAGGCTAATGATGAACGTTTTTGGAAGGGATATAATGCCGATCGAAGAACTTCTATCGTTGAAACTAACGGGTGTTTTTTTGGGAGGTTTGTTTTTCCGATAGATGTCGTTTTATTTTATGACAGTTGTTTTGACAGCTCAAAGTGGCATTTCTACTCAGTATTGTTTGGCAAATCATTATGAAAAAAAAAAAAAAAAAAAAAAAATGACATTTGTGAAAAATAGTCGTGGTAGCCATATGCCAGAAATTGTGTTTAAATGTTAAATGCCAAAAAATTATCTACCAAATAAAAAAAAATTTTGGTCATTTCATAATTTTATATGTGTTTTATTCAAAAAAAAAAATCGGCAACCTCTTAAAAAAACACGTTATATCTAACGGGTGTTTTTTTAAGAGGTTGCCGATTTTTTTTTTGAATAAAACACATATAAAATTATGAAATGACCAAAATTTTTTTTTATTTGGTAGATAATTTTTTGGCATTTAACATTTAAACACAATTTCTGGCATATGGCTACCACGACTATTTTTCACAAATGTCATTTTTTTTTTTTTTTTTTTTTTTTTTTTTTTTTTCATAATGATTTGCCAAACAATACTGAGTAGAAATGCTACTTTGAGCTGTCAAAACAACTGTCATAAAATAAAACGACATCTATCGGAAAAACAAACCTCCTAAAAAAACACCCTTTATATCAAGTCCTTCGCTATCCAATGGTAACGAAGAAATTTGAAAAGTGAAGTGAAGTGACGGTGTGAGTGTTCTAGTGTAGTTTTTCTCGAACTGTCACACCAACTCACCACGATTATATGCTGTTTCAGAAAAAACTAAGATACCTTAATCTAACTTGCCATCTACCCAACTTCAAAACTACGGAAAAAATAGGGGATAAACGGATTTTATTTTCCAAAATTCTAATAGATGGTGTTTTTGTGCGAACATCCTGTACACGTTGCATTCTGGTATATACGATATTGGCTTCGACGTAGTCCAGTCAAAGCAATAACAACAAACAACAATGTATTGTTTCACTTGTGTCATCATTTTGTTCGTTCCACTATCTTGCGAGTAGAAACATTGTCCCAATGGAAGACAACATATTGTAGAAATTTCTCGCATTTATGCCTCAATTTATTTGCACTAGTCAAAAATTTGACAAAACCATCAATCCAAGGAAATTGCAGCAGTCTGCAATGAATTCTTGCCAAGAAAAGTATTCGGCATTTTGCGAATTACGAAATCATCGTGCTGCTTAAAGCATATACGAGTAGTCATGTGCACATTCGAAATCACAGCACAAATCGAAACTCACATTACACAATCGCATTCCAATGCTGAAGAAACGCTTTGGCAGCAGTCAGCAGCAGACATAACTTCTTGCAACTACAGTCAGTGAGCCCGCCAGCCAGACAGCCAACGAGCCAACCAGCCAGCAGCGAAGCAAATTGTCTCAATTGGGCCGATAATTGATAGACATTTGCTGCCATGTTCGGGTGTAATTAAGGGCACCGCCACCGCCGCCAGCTAGCAACAACACCAGCTTTGTCTTCGGTGACGACGGACGCCGTGCAAACAATTCCGGCATAAATGGTTGTTGTCCGCCATTGCCCCTCCGTTCGCCATTGCCCCTCCGTTAACCATTGTCATCACCATCATCGCCAATTGCGAATGCCTGAAGTTGCTATACTACCAGAAAGATCATAATGTATGTGTTTTGTTGTTGACAGCGATGTCATTGCGTTTTCCTCTCTGTTGAATGATGATCACAAAAATGACTCTTTTCGTGAAATTGTTAGCAAAAAAAAAACGAAAAAATTGCAAAAATTGTTTCCACTTTCTACTTTAGTGCATTGTAGCGAATACATAACATGGGGTAGCGTACAAAGTCACCGGCGCGGCGGCGCGGCAGCGGCTGCTTCTGCCGCTTGAAATTCTTCCTTTAAGTGCATGCATGCACGATGCTCGCAATAGCTGTTGTTGATTGCGTACTGGAAGCGTACGCTATACTCCATACAGTCGGCGTGCATTTTGTAGGTAGCGATAGCGATTATCTGCGCCCTGCACTTGCGTTGCAACTTAACTTTATAACGACACAGCGACGACACAGTGTAATGTCCTATAATTTGATTAGGAGAATTTACCGCCAATCACTTAATTGAAAGGGAGTAATTGAAATTTTGCGACAGATGCTAAAGTTACCTCTCGCTTTGCACTGTGCATCGCCGTGCAGCACTCTTGACGTTGTGACAGAGTGGCAGGTTTGAGGATTCCTTTGAATGCATTACTACTCTTGCGCGATGTTGCGTAAGTTTTTAGTAGCAATCTGCAGTGCAGTGCAGACAGTACTGATAATGTTGTTGTACATAATGGATACTTTGTGAATTCATTTTGTGGTTATTCAACTGTCACTTTTTGCTTTCAAATAAGGAAATGGACTGGATGACAACTGTTCCAAGTTGGAGGCAGACATTATGACAACGCGAACGTCTTCCGCGTTATTATTTATGTGTTTCGAACATAAACGTTCAATATGGATTTATGTTTATTCCAGAAAAAAACTTGAACAACTTTTGAAAAGAAAAAAAAAGTTCTTGAAGCTGAAACGTCATGCAATAATGTAATGTGTAATGTAATGTAATGTAATGCTTATAAGGTAACTTATATAATTCCTTTTTTTAAAACTTGAATTGAAATCGAATTGGCGATGCTTGTAACTTGAAGTAACATAAATTATCATTAAATTTTTAACGTAAATATATCAATGACCTGGCTTTAGAAGCAACGAATAGGTGCGATAGCAGAATCGTTTATAGAATCACTAAAGAACTGACATGTGGTTATCGCTTTAGTCAACATTCGAAGAAAGGCTTTTAGATGGTTTCGTTCTAGTTTCGGATGAGGAACAGCTCAAGCGATAGAAGGAGCATTTTGCTACGGCCCTTAACCGAGGATTCGCCAACGATATGCAACCAAATCAAACTGTGCTGCCCAAAGCAACAATTTCCGAATTCGCTCCTCCACACTCAGTAAAGATGAAATCGCTCCGCGATCAACGCGCTAAGGAAAAATAAGGCGATAGAACTAGAAGGCATTCCCGCAAAGCTTCTGCAAGCAAAGCTTTTACATCTTTCTGTAGAGCGAGCTTGGGAGACAGAAAACTTCCCCGACGAGCTGAAGATGGAAATGATTGTCAAGCTCCCTAAACAAAGGTAGTTTTATGGAGTGCGAAAACTTGGATATGCACTTGCGTTCTTCCTGTAGTTGCTAAGATACTCGGACAATAAAATTGATGCCGAAAAGCAGGTTTCCACTCTGTATGTGTCGAAAACATCATCACCCATCGGATCATTATTGAACAGTGCATTGAATACCAGTCACCACAAGCTGTTCTTTGATTTTGACAGTGTCAATAGACAGTTTATCGGGATTGACTTGCGCAGGAGAGGTATACCCGATAAACTAATAGCTTATATCAAAATAACCTGTATTGAGTCTAAATGTCATGTTCTACATAGAGGAAAGTTATCAGAGAAATTCGAGATCCTAAGTGGGATCCAACAAGGTTGCATTCTACTACCGATACTTTTTGTAAGTGAAACTACTTTATCGGCGGTGAGAAAAAAATTCAGCACGGTATCAAAAAAAATAATTTTGTGTTTCAATTTTGTGTTACATTTTTGAATTCTTATAACTCATTAGGACTTGTACCTATAGCGGTTTAGGAATATGGTCATTATGGTCTGGAATTTCAGCAACAAAGCCATTTCTCAAGCGATTTCTATGAAACTCGGTATGTAGGACTAAGATGCGACTATAAGACCTGTTCCTATGGAAATTCTGGGATATGGTCATTAAGGTCTGCAATTTTGGGAACTAAGCCATTTCTACATAGATTTGTATGAAAACCGGTATGGCCTATTTATTTGTGATTAGCAATGTGGTTTGTCTACTGGAAACGAAGGAATTCGTTGGACTCTCACATCTCAACTTAAATATCTGGACTACTCTGACGACGTCTGTTTACTTTCTCATATGATTATGAACCAAAATATAGCAAGGGAGGCAAATGACGTGGGGTTGAAAATTTTCATGCCAAATCTAAAATCATCAACCTCTGTAATAAACTCATTAACTCAAGTTAGCAATGCTGGATAACCGTTAAATAGAGAAAAGAGCTCACATATCTTGGTAGCGTTGTCTCGACTGAAGTTGAAACCGAACAGGATATTGTCAACCGAATCGGCAAAGCGTGCGAAGCTATACAATCAGCTTAAAACCAAAGCTACGACTGTTTCGTTCAAATATCGAATCCGTGCACACATACAAGTGCAGCACTTGAAGGCGACCGCTACCCCCACCGCTATACACGCTGTAAAGTGTGAGTAATTAGTGCAGTTGCCATGAGTTGTTTCACTAAAAATTCGGGCATATTTCTTAGATTGCTTGACTTACAGACAAAACCCAATTAACATAGCTTTCAAATTCGATTGATTCGAATCTTTAAGAAGCTTAATTTATGATGATTTGGCCGAACTTAGTTTTGAATTCATATTTAGCCATCGGTTGATATCTGTTTGAGTATTTTCGGATCATCGGAACACAACAGAGAATTCCCTACTTTAACAGAGAGGTGGCATGCAACTGGCAATTCCTCTTGAGCATCGCTAGTAAAAAAAAGCGATAAAACAGTGACAAGCAGGAAACGTTCCTGTGGTGATGAAGCGTATAATCTATATATTTCGCAATGTTTTCATCATTGTCATCGTTTATTAATGATGGGATCACGTTCACGTTCTTCTCGAAGATGTTTGTACCACTCGTAAACGCTTGTTCTATTTACACAAGACCTGCCAAAACTCGCACTTAGTTCCATTGTACGAGCAATAGCAAAATTAAAAAATATAAACAAATCGTCGAGCACTATTTTGCCTTCCCAACCTTATTGACAGCCAACAATAAAGTAAACATATACTATTACAACCCTTGAAAATATACGTAAGAATCAAGTGTTTTAAGAGGAATACAAGTAAATTTTAAAAAACCTCGTTTTTCGGGTACAAATTTTTAAAATACATCGAAACACGCCACACAGTCGTTTTGGTAATAATCGTCAAAATATCTGTTTTTGAGATCGGAGCTATTTCAAAGACTCGACTCGCGACATGCGTCAAAAGCGGGATATCAAAATGGGTAACTGACATTGAGCCGATCACAAAATTTCAGCCCTCACTATAGCCCAAAAAACGAGATTTCAAACAATCACACGTGAAACAGGCAAAAAGTGACACGCGTGATACGTGGAATATACAAAATGGTATTTTGGACTTAGATACTCACAAAATGTAAACTATCTCGGTCATGTGGAAGGAAGGTTAAAAAGGACCTCAAAGTCGAAAAAAAAGTTCAACCCATCACAAGTGACACACGAAACACGTGGCACGCGACACGCGTCATACTCAGAACATAAAAAATGCTATTTTGGACTTCGGCGCGACAGACCATTGCGGTCCAAGGCCTAGCTTCTTGTGACCATTTGTGTTGCGCATGTATATTTTTGGCCACAAATGGAAGGGACCTACAATTTAAGGCCGGATCCAAACGGCGAATTGAGAAGCTTTTTCGTGACAAGTTATTACTCTCGAAATGTTTGTTACCCATTCGCGAGAGGTGGGACACCGTGAAAAATACTTTTGGTGCTACTGGGATTCGAACAACGAACCTACTGCTCAGTAGCCATTCGCATTTCCACTGAACCACGGCGCCCACTTATACTTATACACTCACAAAATTTAAGCTATCTAGGATCTCTAAGTGGTCGAAAATACAGTCAAGTTAAATAAAAGTTTCTAAAAACGAAACATATTGTGACAATGGACTGTAAGTCTAAAAATTTAAATTCCCAACTTCGTAATCTGGTTTGTCTGATGCCCTCGTGACTAAAGTCGTGAGTGGCTTTATTCTTTAAAAGTTACTTTTAATGTCTCGCACAGAAGCAAAAACAGGAGCGCTCATTTGCACAAAAGCGAACGCTTCTATCAACCATATCCATATACAGTCTTTTTGTGAACATGAATAATGTTCCAAATAAAGCCATTAAAACGGTCAATTAGTGTCGAAATCCTACCAACGAAACGTTTACCTCGGCAAATATCCAAGTCTTTAATTTTTCAATAATAAATTGCTGCTATTATTGCAATAAATCACTTGGAAGAAAAAATGTTCGTGTTTGCTTTAGTTTGCCAGAAAAAAAGTTTTCAGAACTAAATGGAACCGCACACTTCGTGGATGTTCGTCGGTTACAAGAGTTCATAACCATCACATGGGTGTCATGGGCGTGCACGATATTAATTTCTAAAGCGGAGGGAACATTTGTTGTTGAAATGAAATATCTCGCTCTTAGAGACACAGTGAAGTCATTAAACTCACAACTCACTGGAGAGTTACACTTTGAAGTCGCTTAATTATTCACCATTAGTCGGCAAGATTGCCTATCTTGTAATACATTTTTGATAAAAAGTTGTCAAAATAAAAAGTTCGAGGATTAATCAGAAGTCAAGTGTTGATTTTTTGTTGGATTACAATGTACGTGGAGAAGGTATCTTTCACTTGGAGATGTATGTTGCCATTTAAAAATAAGCTACGTTTAATTTATGATGGAAAAATAAGAAGACATATGTATATTTAATAGAACCAAACCAAAAAGTATTTTGTTGTGTATTTAGTGTCATTCAGGTTTTTAACGAAAAATTTCATACTAAAAGTTCGATCATGTAACTAAAATCCGTTTTTGTCAGATGAATATGAGTAGGAAGTAAGCGGAATTAAAATGTACTTCGAGTACAGACTCATCCAGTCTCTCTGCCACATGTTTTTTGCTGCACTTTCCTTCTGAATTTGATACAGAGTGCTTACGCCTTCAGAAACGTATTCTCTATGATAACCCTTTGGTTCTTTTAGCTAAACTCCACCATATTTCTAACAAGTAGGCTACTTTTCCCATTCAAAGTTTTCCCTTTTTAAGGCCACCAATACATCATCTACAATTTGGGTTAATCTTTTCATTTCGCGCCACAAACTGTCATAATATTAGTCAGCCAAATGTCATTATAATAACCATTATGTCAACTGAATGTCGATTTCTCTCAGTGTTCAAAAGTTCAATTCCGAGCTCATTAACCAACTGCTTAGCATAAATACTAAAATGTAAAAATAAAAGGACCACAAATCAAAATCGTTGTGGAAACATCGCTTGACTGTTCCGACAGCTCTGCACGTCGTCTATCTCTCTGTGTTTTTCCATCTGTCAAAAGCTAAAGCGAATAAAATCAACATTGGCTTAACCATACGTAGGAGTATTCTCTTACTATCGATAAAATGAAAATGAAATGCAAATGCGCTCGGGCAAGTACTTCAGCAGTGCCACACTTCACTACTCTGACGATCGTTAAACGCCTCAAATGAATAATTTTAAAATTTTTATTGAACTATCCCGACATCAGAGTCTCGGTTGGCGAAAGACCTGCACCGAAGTGCAGCAGCGTTCTACCCCCTGTTTCCACTTCTCCACTTCTCGATCATTTTAACGAACACAACAATGCAATGAACCGCCATGGAATTCGAGTGACCTGAAGCACTTAAAATGGGTGTGCTGCAGTTTAGCTGATCTCAAAACGATACACTGACCCATATTGGGGGAACAATTTATGCTTTATAGCCCTGATTTACTTTGCAATTGATTCAAATGACCACAACCCGAACTGCTGTCTGTCAAGCGAGTGGTGTCTATCGATCACTATTCTGTTGAAATAAGCGAGAGTCACGGCGGGGCACGATGTCGTGTCAGTCACGATCGTTGCGACCGTGAATTTTTCCATTTTTGTTTTCTAGTTACGTTGTCACGATCATTATGTATGCAAACGATGCATAGATATTCGTAGACCACAATCATAATTTGATCTGTTATAGTAAATAAAAATTAAACACATCCTAATGTAGGTTAACTATATAGACGTCAATATTATCGTTAACTAATTTTAGTGGAATTTTTCAATTTTCTTTTCAGTTATGCACTATTATCTGGATTAATGTGTGACACGCATGCCGGTCATAGGTAAGTTATCGAGAGCTATTTAATAGAGAAGTAAGCGTGGCGAATTAGACATTCTGAGGTGCTAATATGAAGTAAGCTTTTAAACAGGCCAGCATTTTTAATGTTAATTCCAATTATCTCAAAGTTGGATAAAATCTGATTTCATATTTTATATTAATAAGTATGAGTATTTTCTGCATTTGTTATCAGTATAATAAACTTTATTCATATACTTACAAGAAGCAGGGAAGATATCAATTCCAACATAATTTTAAATAGTCATTGCATTATGTCCACAATCGAAAGTAAAATTTAAAAAGAGTGAAATGGCAAAGATAATAAACACCAAAAAGAAAACTGATTGATGGTCTTGCCGTTAAGACAAGACCAAGTCCATCCATCTGCTAGTAAGACTAAGACTACTACTGAACGAGAACGATAAAGAACAAAATCATGTCTGTCAGACTGCAAGTATTTTGCAAAAACAATAACAAATACTAAAAATTTGGGTTATGTATTTTTGAACTTTATACTTACACGGTAAGGGTACTATAGCTTTGTTCATACTTTTGTTACATCAACAGGAAGCGCGTCTTCTCATTGTGTTAGAGACTTTATATTCTTACTATAATACAGAGTGTACCCTAGTTCATACACAATAAATTGGGAAATGATTCTTGGGTATATTCTAAGAAAATAATCGTTCTACAGTAAGATTCTATCTCTAATGCTGAGATCATTTATCGGGGATTTAATAAAAAGCTTAATTTTGTGCACCCTAATACATGTTAACAAAAATTGCTCTGTCAATGCTAATGGTAAAAAATATGTTTAAGACTCTGTTTGTAGAAGGAATACTTACCTTTGTAACTGTGTTTAAATAAAGTTTATATCACATGTAGTAGGCATAGAAATGTTAATCAAGAGAAATAACAAAAAATTAATAAATTTGAAAATGTACTTACGAGACAGTTTATTAGCTGAAGCCAACAAAAAGGAAAGGATAAGGATTCTTACAATTATCACTTATCAATATTTCAAGCAAGATGTAGATCAAGACACAGCCTGCAAAACCACGAGTAAGACCAAGAAAAATGCATTAATGTAAGACTAATACCAACCCCCACCATGGAATACTAAGAAATAGGCAGAACTTCATCCTTATAAATCTTCACTAGGAAAATGGCCGTTAGATGCGCTTTAAGCTGTAGATAGAAAATAGGTACAGGCCAGGTGACCATCTGGGACACCTGAAAATTCTTCACTCAATTCCCAAAAGAGACATATTTTCCACTATTCGCGACACCATGGCCAAGGAGTACTGTTTGAGCAGGTAATTTGTGGTAGGTAGAGGTTGATATTAGACCGTGTAATGGTGTTCCTGTGCTGGACGCTAGAGGTCTGGTCTGGTTCACGATGGAATCTGGAGTTGGGGCTGGTATCCCAATACCAGTGTCTCGATACCAATGACCATGAGTCCTACGATTTTCCATATTGAGCTCCATACCACCGAGATCTGCGTTAGGATAAACCTTAGTAAAGGCATTAAGGGTGCGAGAATATATATCTTTACAGATAGCAATGCACCACTTAAAGCGCTCTCGTTCAACTTAATCTTTATCAGTTCAATGCTGTTACGATACACTGCAATTTCTTGCCAGAAATAACAGGGTGAAACTTGGATGGGTTCTTGGTCATCAAGGAACTGCAGGGAATGAATCTGCATATGAACTAGCAAGGGCTGGCTCAAAATCTACGTTCATGAGTCCTAAACACTACTACGGTGTCAACAGAACTGCCGCCAGAAAGCTCATTAATAATTGGAAACACAAACTTCGTCTGGCCCATTGGGAAAATGTCTCAGGGCTGGACAATTCAAACGATTAATCAGGCGGTATTCCTATAAGAAAATACTTAACTCAGATAAGGTTAGCATTAGGAATCTGTGGAAACTGTGGGTTGCAGTATAACCTTTTCAAATTTTATCTAGACTCAGACATGAAATGTGGGCTCTGCTCGGAAAATGACGAATCATCCGACCACATTCTCTATGAATGTGTAGCATTACTTTGGGTAAGAAGATTTTTTTTCTTTAAGGAAATATGTTCGTCAGTAGAATTTGGAAATTATGCCCCTAGTGACATACTATTCATCATCAGGGAGGTAGTACGACGTCTCTTAGATTAGTCAAACAATGGATCTGATTTAAGTTGCAGTATCACCCATATGGGAAAAGGTCTATACAAAACCAAAGCAATGAATAAAAAGGCAGAAATGCCATGGTCTTGGTCTTGTGTTTGCACTTCACTAAAGAAGATGTTGATTAAAGTTTTATAAGCTACTAGCTGAGTGCCCATTCTTACCCGCTTGAACAGTTATTGATTTGACAATAATGTCCTCCCCATAGACCTCCTACATTTCATGTTTGTTTGAAACTCAAAACCTCTATACTGAAAACTATGTATTTTTGAAATACTCCCCACACCGGAGATATAGCAATTAGAAGTTCGAGGAGCGCCCTTAAGTGCAAACCCCATTGATACATTGGGCAAAAGCATTTTAATAACCAAAATGCCCGAGAAACACCATTTAAATTTTCTTTAATCCATTCAACCATTTTAAGACAGTATAGTTGGAGTCTGCGTTAAATATAATAAGTAACTCAAAAAATACAAAAGACTTAGGCACCAAACGTGAAGTTCAAATATTTCACGCAGAAATAATGATGTACATACGAGTACTATGTTGCAATTAATAATTACAAGCCAAACTGCAAATCAGAGCAAAACTTTATAACAATAACAAGAAACAACAATAACATGTCGAACGCACACCCATAACGCACTCACATTAATTTGATAGAAATCGACGCTATTTAGTGCGAGAAAGTGAAAAACGGTAATTATATATTATATAGTCCACTTATTGGGCGTTCATGTGTAAAATTAAATACAAAATCTTTCGTTTTAAACGCAATTCTAAAAAAAATATGTACAGACGCAAATTATGGAAATGTGGGGCGTCATTTAGTAAGCCTTTGGCGTTTAAGTTACCCGCACGTCTTCTTGCACGTCGATGATTGCCATATTGGATCGATTATGATGGCGATGCGTTCATGAAATGTCCATGCATTATAGCGTGTCTTACTATACTTCAAATGAAAGCCGGTTTAATACAACTTACTTATTCGTGGTGCCGCCGATAGATTATATCAAGGGGTACCAAGTCACAGAGAAATCTAACATTTAAACATCACCCAACTACCATACCTTGTGCTTTATTGATCGGCTAATCAGTTTAAAATCTAAACAGCAGACATCTTCAACCACCAGACACTTCAGAGCCGCCTATCATGTCAGACAAATTATTTTTTGTGTCCGCGCGCGCATCTGATAATTATCATTTGATTAGATACTGAGCTGCGCTGCCCCCTTATGCATCCGGCCGAAAGACGGACATTATGATTATGCACAACAGGTTGAATGCATTGGAAAATGCCGTACCATTCCGTTTGTCGCACCCGTCTTGAATCTGTCACCGGTCCATAGTAAAAGAAAAAGTGAAAAGCGTCTGTTCGCGCTTGATTGCACGATCATTCACAAGTTCATATAAATTATTATATATTTTTATACATAATTATCAACTTGCACATCAGTTTCCCTCATCTGTCATTCATTCTTGGAGTCATTCCAAATTCGAACATTAGCAATAAGTCGTCTATGATATTACAAAAAAACACACACACAGCCACAGAATTATAGTTTGTGGAACATTTTTTATTTGTTTGATTTATGCTGCATTTTATACTCTTCCATACACACTATACAGCATGCAATTAGGTCAGAATATGATATAATATTTGCTGGTAAATTTATTTGTTTTTGTTTATTTTTATGCTTGTGCTGTTTAATTACAAACAACAAAGAAATAACAAATAGTTCGGTTAATTTGAACAACATTTCAGATTTTCTTGCTTGCAGCAGTTATAAAAGAAACTTTAGCTTTTGCTAAATATTTCATCGATTTACAAATTATTACACAATAGATGGGAATTCTGTTGTAGTGAAAGTGTCATTGAATATAAAAACTTAAACTATACAGAAAATGCGTAATCAGACATAAGCAGTCAGACGTAGTCTTACATTCTTATTTGGATTATAACTGAATGCAAGAATACTTTGTTAATAACTTTGCTCTGTGTTAACATCGTCTTTTTTTGTAATTAGCGCACGCTTCAAGGGATTTGCACCTTTATAGTGCCTAAGCACAGCGTGGACTTGGAAATATTAGGATAAAAGGAGTGGAAATATTTTGGTGGTGGCGCTCACTCTCAAACACTCACAAACTAGAGTGTTGTGCATAAACCCACATTGTTGGGTATACATCTCGATTACTTTATACATCAACTCAACCGTACATGTCACTACAGCAGTATCGTATACGGCAACTGTATATCACACGTACAGAATTAAATCACGTATATTTCTAATAAAGAATTCTAGAAGATCTGTGCGGTAAGAAAAATTCGAAAATTGGGAATATGTTTTTTACCAAAAATCACAAAAAACATGACTCAAGCTCGGAATTTCCGGATGATAGGACTGTCATTAGAGAGGGACTAATATCAAGAATTTTAAACAACATTCCAAAATCACCACACAGCATTAAAGAACTAGTGTTTGAGTATTGCTTTAAAACTAAATCTTTGCTTATGGAAGAAATTAAAATACATTTATTTTATAATGTACACACGCTCAAGGGATTTCGACCCTTATAATGCATAGCACAGCGTGGGCGTTAGGAAATAAGGGAAAGGAAAAGATTAAATGTCTATGCACATGTGTCTTAAATGACTGCAGATCATACAAATGCGAAAACAGAAATTGGGGCAATTCATTCCAAATAACTACTGTGCGGCAAATAAGGCACCCCTGAATTGGTTAGTACGTACGAAGATAGGCCTAATGGGAGTCCCGTGTACTCGACTTGAGGCACATAAATCATACAATGATTTATTGATTTGATTTTTCGATTCAGAAGAAGATGAAAAAGAGTATCATTCAGAAGATGTGAACAATTGTCAAACTGTTTGCAAAATCACCGACTAACGAACTTCAAAAATACATTCGGTAGAAACTACATAGATCAAGAAAAGATGTTGATACTTGATACAAGAATCAGATGGTATAGTTTGGTGGATATGATTCACAGATTGAGGTCTTTTATTTTAAAATTTAAAGTTCTGCAATAAGGAGTTAGAACTAACAGCTGAAACAGTATCAGAGCCAAAGCCGATCAAAATTACGATGGAAACACTTGGCGGAAGGGATGCGAATTGATTTACTTGCGATGCAGCCCTTAAGTTTTTGCTAAATCAAATAAAAACATTAAATTCTCCTATTTGCGAAAAAATGGGAACTGCGTTTCGCGTACGCATTTAAGAGAACTTAATAATTTACATATAGGTTGGAATTGGAATGTGTCTGACGAACAAACTAACACGTTCTTTCAAATGCCGTCACATTTAATAATAATTTGTTTTTAAAAAGAATGTTGCCAAATTCACAACATTATTTAAACTTTTGCAGAAAGGGAACTTTGTTATTATTCGGACTCCAGAAATAGCAGCTCACAACAACTTTTGTTCAGGCAAGACCCGAAGGAAGGGATATTAAGATATTCACTGAGTTTATAAGTATATATTATGTATAAATACTCCGTCAATATATTATCGCCTCTAGGCTCATCCGATCAATGTGTAACAATAATAATTTCTCGTTAATAAATCACGCAGTTAGAGAAAATGATCCCAAAAACACTATGGCAATACGAGAAAGCTAATTGGGATGGTCTTAACAACTTCTTTGGGAGTATAAACTGGTCGCTATTGTTTCGCGATAGCAACGTAGATGCCGCCGCTGATGCGATCACAAGCATAACCCTTATTGGTATGAGAGACTTTATTTCTTTTTAGGAACAAGTCTGTCAAACCAAACGAAGATGGATGGTATGACTCGAGCTGGTATGCTCAAGGTATGCTTTCGATTTTACAAAGTAAACCCTACTGAGGAAAACCGAATGAATTTCAAATGAGCCAGAAATGAATGCAATGCCCATCTTCAGCGAGTCAAATTCCCCTACGACCAAAAATTGAGGTAAAAAATGCTACAATTTTGCAGCTAGTTCTACGCTTCCAGATTGTGCATTTCTACCGCCTGCACCTCCGAGGATTGAACACTATATGGGACGACTCTTCATTAGTACTCGTGCAGTTGCTAGAGTTCTAAACGATCTCAACACTCACAAATCCGCTAGGCCAGATGGTATTTCCCCATTAGTTCTAAAGAGGTGTTCTTCCAAGCTGGCATTACCATTGCGTAAGCTTTTCCATCTATCCTTTTCTTCTGGACTTTTCCCGAGAAGTTAGAAAACAGCCTTTGTCCAGCCCATACCCAAAACAGGATATAAAAAAGTCTACAGAACTATATTTTTTTCTGATTAAACGAAATTTATTGTGGTTTAATCAAAAATTACGGGATCCCAAGATTAAAAAATATCTATGCCGAGATCCCGGTATTAAGAAAATCTTCTGAGATTGCAAACCCTAGCTGGGATTTTATCCCGCTGTCATCCGTTTGGTAATAGTTGATAATCTTTGGCATGGCACTCACTCGCTGTACCCTCAAGTCTTATATTTCAGGAGTTCAATGCCTTATACCAAATTTCAAAGTTGTAAAGAAGGTATATGTTGTAAAACATCTTCTTTATACGCACTGGATAGGTCAAGTATTGTTAGTTTCCCAATAATTAAATGTCGAGGACTATCTGTGTTGTTACCGGAGAAAATGTGAATGCGAATGCTTGCGATCCGACACAGCCCTAGAAAATCTTTATAACATAAATCCCGAAAATTATGCTGTCTTTCCCAAGAGCTAACTTTTCTTGTTGCAATAGCCTAATTGAGGAATCTGGTTCATCAAAGTTGGTAGTGGTTATGCTGGGTGGAGTTGAAAATGCACACCCCCGAGCACTCATCACTCCTCACAAACTAGATTGATTTGAGAGTTGACTCTTTATAAATCGTCCTCTTTATGTTTTTTCTATCCCCACAGGAACTCATATATTCTCCACAATGTGGAGTAGTCAACGATGGCTAGTCACCAACAGCACCTACACCAGCAGAAACGCGACGAGAACGTCCCACAACAACAGGACTCGGACACGTCAAACAGAATCAGCAGCAACGTCAAAAAGAAATCATCACAGAATCAACTCAACATCAATCACATCATCGATTCCAGTCATAACTTATTACCAAATAGTTATAGTATTATTATTAGCCAATTGCCTTTGTGGCAGTTATGTGCCAGCCGCAGAGGCTGCTTTTGGCGGCCCGCCACTACAGCATGTGGCAGATTTTAGCCTAATCGATAGTAATAGTTTTAGCAATTACCGCAATGGCCACAGCATTTACAGCGGTGGCCGCCCTAGCAATAGTTATAGTAGTAGCAGCAGTAGCAGTAGTAGTAATAATTACAATATTGGGGACTTCCAATTGCCCAACCAGCACTACCAGCAGCTGCATCCACATCGTAGTCAAAATTTCAAAATTAGCCCGAAGCCGTGCTCGACCGGCCACATTGAAGGCACATGCATGTTCGTCTGGGAATGCATTAAGTCCGAGGGACAACATGTCGGCATGTGTGTCGATTCGTTTATGTTTGGCTCGTGCTGTGCTCATAATGTTACCGAAAACATTGTACTGCCACAGACTTTCTCCTACACACGACCGACAAAACCGGCGGGCTTAAGGCCGCCTATTCATCCGCATCGACCAAGTATCAGGTGAGAATCAGATGCAATGCATTTTACAAAATTGTTGTTGTTATTGTTTGCTTGTTTTATTTTCATTACTATTGACGTTAATAAAACTCCTATTTGCTGTTCACGATTTTCAGCGGTATGACAACAATTGAACGTCCACATGGGGCTGGTACACTGGTCATTCGACCTTCTGGACCGCATCATCAGACAGTGCATCAAAAATACCCGAGCAGCAGCAGTAGCAGTAGCAGCAGCAGTAGCGCCTTTAGCAGCTCAACCACCACAACAAAGACGACCACGACAACAAGGAATCCTAGTCTTTCATCGGCCGACCTGGAATCGGCTGCCAGTGTTCCATCAAGTACGTAAACAAGTAGCCTTTTGGCAAATTGTCGTAATAACTCGTAATTAAATTATATTTTATTATTATAATTTGCCATAGATTTATGGAACACATCTCCGCAGACCACCCAGTGGCAAATGACGACGGAACCGAATTTTATTACAAAACCAAGACCCCCCAGTTGGGAAAAACCGACCTCTTTACGACCAAAACCGCCGTCAAAACCACCGAAACCATCGAAGAAACCGATTGGTTTCGATCGGCCAGGCCCAGGGGGATCACAATCTTCAATTGTCCACACTACAAGGAAGCCGGGATCGACAAAGCCAAAACCACAACAGGTAAGAGGGGGCAACCATCAAGGATTCATCGTGGTTTATCTCAATTAATGTTATCTCTGTGGGATTTGTGATAAGTTTTACCACTCGCAGGCATAAAACTAAGCAAACATAATAAGTAGAACAACTTTACGATTGCAAGGTTATCTATATATTAATACACGCACGGAGGAGTACTGAGTAAATGTTAAAGTTTATATGGAGAAGGAGTGCAGAAAGCTAGAATTTATATGTAATTTAAATTTTTAAAATTTCTTTCAAAGGTATTGCAGGGAGGGAATTAAGGCAAACAACACATGCTAATTAGGTATTTGTACACGCTCACAGCTGATGTAATAGAATAAATTCAATAAAATTATATGCAATGATGAGGTTATAGGTAGGTAGGTAGAGTGGTGGTCCACGCTGTGCTTGCGAGGTCCTCAATTAGCGCTAGTATGCGCCATTTTGATGCCACAGAACTTGAGGGTTCTAGCATGGATAAGGACATGGTTTTAAATCCAGCCTGTAGCATTCAGGTATGAGATCAAGTCGATGATCCTGTAATCCGAGAGCTCTTTCAGGTCGTAAAAAAATGGTTTACCCAAAATACGTTGTCTTGACCCTGCTAGGGCCGGACAACTGCAGAGGAAGTGTATGAGAGTGTTTTTTTTCTCATTTTCATCTTTGCAACTTCTGCAAAAGTTGTTGTGTGGCATACCCAACTTAGCAGCAGCATGTTTCTTTTTGCTGATGGATGGCCACATTGATCTCGATATGGCGCAGTTCGACAGACTGCTCCACCTGAGCTGTGACTTAGTATTAAAGAAGGAGAGAATTTGTTCCCTGACTAAGCTCATTGGACAGCTAACCTTCTCCATAGAGCCAGTATCCATAGCGACGCCTATCTTGGCCAATTCGTCCGCCCTCTCATTACCTACTATATAACTGTGCCCCCATACTATGGTGATTTCCAGGAATTGACTGATCGAGGCCAATTCTTCTAGGCACTGTTGTACTAATTTCGAGTTTATTGATGAGGTTATACTCTTTGACAAAAGAACCTCTATAACGTTCGAACTTAAAAATTTAATGAATCACGGTCGAATTTCGGCCATAAACGGGCCTCCATTTTAATAGAACTAGAGATAAAGTAACCAACAAAACGCACTATTTATCGTGTAGTGAATGATTCCGTAGAGAGAAGATCTCTGGCCGATATGCCCAAGCGTGGGCCACAACGTACTGCAAAATCGGTTGAGAACATTGCATAATCCATAAATTGTTCAAAACAACCCATCAACCTCAGTTCGACACCGTTCTCAGGAACATTGTTCACGAAGAACAACTTTGTCCTCAATTCTGCATAAGGATTTGGATTTGTTGCCATTTAAGATTGAACTAAGGCAAGAGCTTCTTCCACAATACCATTTACGCCGCCGTACATAAGCCAATTGTATGTTACAGCTCGCCTATGGCAACCCTGATTTTCATGAAAAACTCATGTGTGTGATGTGTGGAAAAAAACGGAATAGTCTGTTCCGGGCAAAGGAAAGCCTTTACATCCATTAAACGTGACAGTCTAGTGTGCAATTTGGTCAGGAGGAATAATTGGACCTTACTTCATTGAAAATGAAAATGGCTTAACGGTAACTGTCACTGGGGTAAGATACCGTGACATGATTGATGCCAGAACATAGTATTTTCGGTTTGATCAACATGTGGTTCCAACAAGACGGTGCAACATCGCATACAGTAACAGTCTTTATATTTACGTGGCTACGTGCCACGTGCCACTTGCTAAATACGAAAAGTTACCCGAAAATTTATCTCTAAGTAGTTGCAGCCCATTTAGTGTCGCTAAAGTACAAAGACATTGCCCAATCATGAGCATACTCTAAGTACCCGCGGCCCTTTTTATTTATCTTCCGCGGTAAATCCCCGCACCGTACACAAATATAGGGTTAGGATGCAGCTGGACCCCACCACGGTGTCGTAACCCTGACTGGAGTCCCATCATGGCGTGTACGTCATCCGGGTCAGATGACCCATGGTTGATTAATGAGGTTTTGCTCTTCCACTCCTCCATTCCCAACACGGGCTAGTGACCGGCTACGGCGGAGTTAACATCGCATACAGTCAGAATTACTGGATTTACTGCGAGACCTTTTTCAAAAACAAGTTATATCAAGAAATGGTGATGTTGATTGGCCTGCACGGTCACCGGATCTGACTGCCCGGATTTTTTTTATGTGCATATCTGTAGAGCAAGGTTGATGCAAACAAACCAGAAGCCCCAGAGCAACTTTAACAAAATATTCGTGATAAAATTCATTCTCTTTCATTCAACCAACATTTATAATCAAACAAAAGAGTATAACTTTCCGGCGGACACCCTGCGTTAAAACGTATTGGCAGGAAACAAAACTGATTCGTCTTCACACACGTCTTGACGCTAGACAGATATTACCACAACGCAAACCCTTTTCTACGCATATCAATCACCACCTCAAGGTAAAACAATAACAAAATTGACCACATCCTTTTACTGTGGGTTCTATACGAAATGTAGTTTGGTACGCACATGTACCCGGTAGTAGAAATATAAATACATTTTTATCGTAGGAGGTTGAAATTTCTCATCAAATTTTAGCACAAAAACGTTGTCTTAAATTAACATTATCATGAAAAATTTATTACAACGCAATTTCTCGAGATTTTTATCTCTATGGCTTATGGCTTTTATGTAAAAAAGATTTAAAGGATTACTTAAAATGCTGTGCAGTAATCCTAACTCGATTTGTTACATTCTTCTCCCACCACTAGACTATCTATATTAAACCGACCAAATCTACGACGACCACGCGACCATACTACCGGCCTACGCAATCATCATCATCAACCAGCTACAGACCTTCGTCAACAAATGCTTACTCAGCACCATCTTCTTCTCCTCCATCATCGTCAATATCGTATACATCACCATCCAGCAGCAGCAGCAGTAGTAGTAGTAGTAGTAGCACAACAACAACAACAACAAAAGCGTCAACAACAACAACAACTACAAAACTTCCAACCACTACCAAAATCCCATCAACCACAACGCGAACGACCCTTCGACCTCAGCAGCACCAACAGCTTACGCCCACGCGACCGTCGTCATCATCATCATCTACTTCAACCTACTTGTCTCAAGTGAAGCCACAACATACACCACTTCCATGGAACCTGACGACAATTGAATCCAACGAGATCATTCAGCCAGCTTCTAACATTCCATTTGTAAAGACGATATCAGCTGCTCGAGGCGGTAAGCCAGCATCTATCTAAATACACTAAAGAACCTTCGATTTAATTTGAATTTTTCTTTTGTTTCCTACACACAGAATGTGGTGTTCCATCACTGGCCAGACCGGAAACTCGAATTGTTGGCGGTAAGAATGCTCCATTCGGTCGCTGGCCGTGGCAAGTGTCCGTTCGTCGGACATCCTTTTTTGGTTTTTCGAGCACTCACCGATGTGGCGGTGCACTCATAAATGAAAACTGGATAGCGACAGCGGGTCATTGCGTTGATGAGTAAGTATGAATAAAACAACAATAATTGCGGTCGCCACATTTGGCAAAGTTAGTTGTTGGCTCCTCGTCGTTTCGATCGATACTCATTCCATCTTTTTTCATCTAACAGCCTCCTGACATCGCAGATCCGCATCAGAGTTGGTGAATATGATTTCTCTCATGTGCAAGAGCAGCTACCGTATATAGAGCGTGCTGTTGCGAAAAAAGTCGTCCATCCCAAATACAATTTCTTCACCTACGAGTACGATCTGGCGCTGGTGAAACTCGAACAGCCGCTGGAGTTTGCTCCACATGTGAGTCCGATATGTTTGCCATCGACTGATAGTCTGTTGATCGGAATGAATGCGACGGTGACAGGCTGGGGTCGTTTAAGTGAGGGTGGTACTTTGCCATCGGTACTGCAGGAGGTAAGTTTAGAAAAGAGAAAAAAAGAAAGAAAGCTCGATTTGGCTGGATGCGACAGTTGTTTAATATATTTGTTATTTCTACCCGGCTTTAGGTATCCGTTCCAATTGTAAGCAATGACAATTGCAAGTCAATGTTCCTGCGCGCTGGTCGTCAGGAGTTTATTCCGGATATTTTCCTGTGCGCTGGCTACGAGACAGGAGGGCAAGACTCATGTCAAGGTGATTCGGGAGGACCGCTGCAGGTAAAGACTTGGGAAATTCTAATCAAACATTTTTTACTCTGGCAAAACGCTGGATGATTCTAAGATTCAAATTAATAAAGCGTTTTTGGATTGGGACGCCTAATTTTTATAATAGGGCTTCTTTGCTATGCGTCAAGCAAGCTGCGGTTAATAGAACCATCCCACTTAGAGTATTAACTCCTATTACCATCACTGGTTCATAAGGAAGGAAGAAATTGGAAAACATTCAAGGCTAGATCATTCGGTAGAGCATGAGACTCTTAATAGCAGGTTCGTGGGTCCGTGTCCCATCTTTGACGCCACTTAAGGTTACTCGGTTATGCGTAAATTAAGTTGCTTGGTTGACGTTTCAACTCCATTGCCATTTAACCATCAAAAATTACACGCTACTGCTACGTTTGCAAATTATACAAATTTCTTATAAAATTTCGCGTTCGTTTGCGACAATTTTTCGTGCGCTAATCATTCACAACTATGAAGCCTATTTCTGACTCAATGTTTTCCTTAATGAGCCAAGTTATAGCATTTTGCCAAGTCGGCAACCCCAAGTTATTCACGAAAAGCTATTGCAACCACAACAATTGACTATTTAGTGAGGGCTTCGTTTTCTTGATGCTGGAACGCAATCACAGCTAATGGAGATCTCCACTGGACCAAGTTGACTGACTATTTTTGGGATAATTTGAAAGACATCGACTTTGACCAACTGTGGTTTCAATAGAACAGCGCTCGTTGCCACACAGCTGGCCAAACAATGGAGTTATTGAAGTTGAAGCTCATCATCATCGTCATATTTGGCTCAACAGCATGGGTTCGGTCCTGGCCTTTCTAAAAAAAACTCTTCCCAGGATTTCGATCCGATGTCATCCAGGCACCCCTAAATTTGGGCGTTATGCTCTACGCCATCCTTCCAGCATAGGCTTTACCGCCCTCACTGTCCTTTTCCATAAATCCTATCGCAAAGGATATTCCGAGCAGGATCCTCTTTACTAACGCGAGCTAGCTGTCCTATCCACCTGAGTCTACCGAGATTAATCCTCTTCACGATGTCGAAATCGCCAAAACTCTCGTACTTCTCATCATCTCCGGAATTGTCCTTCCTCACATACAATTATCTCTCGAATGCGGCTAAGAGGTTAGAATGCTTTTTGCTAAGCACCTAAGTCTCGGAACTACATGTGAGTACTAGTATCACCATTGTCTTATAAAATAACAGCTTGGATGTTATGGTTTGATTCCTGGATTTGAAGAGTATTGACAAACTAAAGTTGGGTCTATTGGCTTTAGGCAACCGTGCGCGTGTTTTTGATTTTTTTTATGCTCTTATAGGCTGCTTCAATTGACCCGAGATAGTAAAAGTATTGCTCTACTTCAAATTTTTATTTGTGGAACCAATGATGGATCTTTTACTCGCAGAAGTGGCCACCTTTGTTTTGCTCTCGTTTATGTGCAGTCCCAGATTTCCTGCTGGATGAAAGCTTCCTGACAGCCTGACAGCGTAAGCCAGTATCTGAATGGACTTATAGAGGAATCTTCCTATCGCTATTACATCTGAGTCTCTCATCACTTCACATCAGGCCAGTCCATCCCCTTATCGAAGACCGTTATAGATGGGCTTGATAGTGATTCGGATGTTTTTACTTGGCTTATAACATAAGTCCTTATCAACCCACATAGTCGTGTCACTTTAATTAGGATGCCAAATTCTCTCATGGCTTTACAAAGTTCTACTCTGGCTATGCTGTCATAGGCGGCTTTAAAGTCTTTAAAAAGATGGTGCAGTGAGTTTTGAAAGTCTAGACATATTTCCATTACCTGCCCAAGGGTGTAAATCTGATCAGTTGTTGATTTGCCTGGGACGAAGCCAGACTGGTATGGATCAATAATGATTTTAGCGTATGGGGCTATCCTGTCTTGAAGAATAGAGGAGAAAATCTTATACGCGGTACTCAACAACATTATACCACAATAGTTGCAGCAGTTTGTTATATGTCCTTTCTTATGTATGGGGCATATCGCTGTGCTAACTTCGTAAATGTGGCGGCAGCATAGTATGATCGTCTGGTATTAGCGGAGCCTCCCATTCCTCAGTTAGCTGGCCATTTAGCAACTCATGAAAGTGCTCCTCCCATCGCTCTTAGATGCCTTTGAGATAGGCAATCAGATTACCCTCGATGTTTTTGCAGATGTATAACGCGGTTTATATTGCGTCAAATCGTAAAACTTCTACGCCTGGTGCAGTTCTCGCTATCTGTACTTTTCTAGGTCACTGACGAGATTCTTTTTCCAAGCTGCTTTTCACGATAATGGTCCGAGTCGACGTTGGCACATCGGTACGTTCGTACCGTCATCAGATTCGGATTGTGGCGTCGGTCTATCAACACGTCATCTATCTGGTTGCAAACCTTGTACTCGCAAATACCAAATTATTGCTAGCTGCCATCTGTATGACTCGCTGTACATTGTCATTAGTGTTCTGGTGTAAGCTATGAATGCCAATGTACTGCCTGAATACTGGCTCTCTTCCTATTTTTGCAGTCATATCCTCCAGAATAATTTTAACATCATACTATGTGCAGGCATCGGGTTCCCTTTCGGCTGTTTCAAAGAATTCCTCTTTTTCATAGTCCGGGGAATCCTATGTCGGTGCTTGAACATTTATGAGGCTTATGTTCTTAAATCTGCCCCGCACGCAAAGATGCATATGTCATATTCTGATTTTTGTAGGACACCATTCTCCGTCCACCGCATCTTCTGAATTGGTGTTATGTCAGCATTACATTTGGACAGGGTATCGACTAACTGCTGTGCAGCTCGAGCTCTATACAGTGGGCGTACGTTCCATGAGAAAATTCTTAAATCGTTTATCCGTTTTCGTTCATCGGTGTATTCGAGGCTGTTTTTGGGTTACGTAATAGTTTTTTATGGGCGAGGTTATTGGCCTCGCGCCAACCTTACTCTGAAGGGACTAGCCCGATTATTCAGCTTTTCCTGTATTGGAGAAACATTTTCTGCGGCTACCACCTGGATCGCACTTCCACCAGTCAGAGATAGTTACGGCTACGTGCTATTCTTATGAATCTTACGTGCTATTTCCCCTATTTTGCTAATGGCTGACCGCTGAAATCAAAGTTCGGCGACCATGTTATCTATAGAAATGGACCAGTCATTTTGCCCCAAACGTCAATACTTTATAAAGTTCACGGCCAATAAGCCAGAAACCTAAGACTTCGACTTCGAAACTGCCGGCATATCGCCTGATTTCCAAACTTGTAAGATTTGTGCTGACCCAATTTCAAGACTCTCATTTTGGATTCATCTAAACGTCACTCAATTAATCATTTTCAGGTAAAATCCCAAGATGGAAGATACTTCTTAGCAGGAATTATTTCCTGGGGCATTGGCTGTGCCGAAGCGAACTTGCCAGGAGTGTGTACAAGGATATCTAAGTTTGTTCCGTGGATTATGGAAAATGTGACATGATCAACGAAGTCCAAGCTAGAGCCTATCATCAAAATGTACTGTAAATAGCAGCAACTTTAATACAATATCGCGCACATAGGATTAAAAGAATATCTCAGTTTATTTTTTTATATCTTATATATTTCTTATATTTTTAATTTTAAACTAAATAAATAAATAATGTGATTTAAAAATTTAGTTAGCATCCAATGAATTTTATAATTGAATTAAACAATTGAAGGGTTAATTTATAACTTATTATCACTGCCTTTTGATCTTTTGTAGATTTTGTTTCAATAAAAAATTTAATATTCTTATATTCAATTGTTTAGCTTAAAATATATAGTATATTTACTTATATAACTATACCTAATAATTATTACTTAATCATGTAAATAAATTCACAACGAACGAGACAAAATTATTGCAATTTTTATTTAATTAAAAAACAAAATTTGTTTTTTACTTTAATCTTTAAAACAGTAAAATATTTCAAAAGATTGTAATATATTTATTTTGTATTTATGTGTATTATTGTGTATTAGAAAATATGTATCTTTTTCCACAAGTTGTAGTAGATAAAAGCATAACAATAACTTGAACTTGAAATAATTGAAACTTGCAGAATGAAGTGAAATGATAGAAAAGAATCTTGCCCAAAGATGACCTTTGAAGTTATGTAAAATTATTTAATTTATCAATTAAAACTGTACATTATTTTCTTACGTCAGCTTTTATTATTATTTTTTTTATTAATATTACAATTGTATTAAAGCAAAAAATAAAAATAAACTAAATGTCAACAAGTGAACTCAGTTGTTGTTGTGTGATTTACTTTTAATACGATTGGGTATCTCCTTACTTGAAGATGTATGAAAAATCACTTCAAAATGGATTGGAATGGAAATGCAACTCCATCTAGACACCCGGAAAACTAACAATGCCCTACTGATCGCTTCATTCACGTGACATTGACTCTTAGGCTCTGGCATTGATTTACATCAACTGACTGGAAAAAGAATTTCTAACCGATCGTACAAAGATCGTGACATCAAGCGATCTCCATTCGATGCAGTTGCATTATTGAATTCGATAAATGTTCACTTCGCTGGCAATCACACCGTATAATATGCTAAACAATCTATCATCAACGAAGCTATCTATATAAGGCAACTTAAAAGACTTTCTAGCGATCATAAAGTTCGCTTTGCTTGTTGCCTTAACCTGTTGTAATCTAATCTGCTTGACTTGAACTAAGGCAGTATATATGCACTGATTTGCTTAACACACCTACAATGTTGCACCTTGATCGTTGTACAACATGATAGGGATAGGTACAATGTTGCACGTTAATCGTATTGCACGATCACGAAAAGTTATATTTCGATCATAAAAGTTCTAATGGGAATTTGTATTATTTTACAGCTAAGCGATCAGTTTTTTGATTACCCGATCACGTAGACTAGAAACGGCTGCACTGACACTTTGTTGAAAATTCCTTTCGCGTTTATCTTCTGACTTAATTGAGTTCCTGTAACCAATCATCATTCATTTGGTGGTGATGTAAATGAAGAGTTTCATCATCATATTGACTCTACAACAGGGGTCCGGTACATCGCGGTAACGCTCGTAGATCTCATTAATAAAAAATCTCCGGAATCGTCCTTCCTCACATACGTGGCCAACAATTCTACAGGACACAGTGGGCAGGACACCTAGCTCGCATAAGCGAAGATGATCCTGCTCGAAAAGTCCTTTGCGGTAGGATTTATGGAACACGACAGCCGAGGACGGCCAAGCCTACGCTGGAAGGATGGCGTAGACCAGAACGCCCAGAGTTTAGGAATCCCAAACTGGATGGAATCGGCTGGAAATCGGGACCGGTAGAGAGATTTTTTGCGGGAGGCCAGGACCGGACAGCGGTTGTAGAGCCAAATATGATGATGATTATGATGTGTCAGTTGGAATTTTCAATTCCGGAACCGCGAAAATGTTACGGGGTTTAAAAGATCGGTTAATGAATGATAGTAAACATGCTTCGCGAATCTGATTATCCGCCAGTAGCTATTAACGCAGTTCCGAAATTGTTGTTCCAACTGAGTTTCCACATTTTTCAAAGAGTGATTTCAATCTTACGATCTCTGCATTTCCAGGAATGTCCTTGTCTTTGCATAGATTTGCGATCGTCTGCTGTTTTGTGGGGGTTTTAGAATTCTGGCATCCCGAGTGTGAGCAGAGTCGGCAGCTCGTCTCTCACGTTGTCCCTCAAGCTCTCTTTGTGGTGCATTTTGGTGGTTATTTTCTTGCCGTACTGGTATTGGCTACACGGTGTGATGAATTAGCCGACTTTATGCCAATGCTGTTGTCTAAAAAAATTGGGTGGATATCTATTGAATAATAAGAAAACAATCACACAAATGGCTTGTATTATACACTTATTGCGGATGGTTGTTGGTACAGGGTGTACCAAAGAAATGGAAAAATTAGGTTAAATTTGTATGGGAGAAATTCGTCCCACGCTTTTGTTCCTTACAGTTATTTTCAAATAGAATTCCGTCACAGTAAACGTCGTTATTTAAAAATGGGTCGCGGAAAATTATGGGAAGTGCTCATTTAAAGAGTATATTTGAGGTTAGAAATTTTAGTTAACGAATGGAGACGAACTGGATAAAATTGTAAAAGGACTTTTGCCGGAGGAGGAGTAACAAGACACAATTATTATGACGAAATATCATTGTCACAATGTTCATGTAATTATCTAAAAAAGGAATCAAAGACAAAATCCAAATTACAATGTCCGTCCGTCCATCTGACTGATGTGATTTAATTGAAATAAGGAATCAAGCAAAGAACACATAAGTTCCCTCACATTATATTTTTGTTGTGTAATATCCACATCCACATTCTTTCATATACGTACTCGCCTATTTTTTTTATAAATAACATAATAATTTTCATTTAGCTTACACATCTGCCTACAATTTATTTTTTGGTTTCCGTATCGTTTATCATATTGCTTTTATGGTTTTAATGGAATTAACTGTTTTTTATGAGGAGTAAGACAACGCCAATTACCTTGTGTTACCGATGGTGCAAATAATACTGAACACTAATACTTTCAATGTTTAAAATCTGTTCTTATTTATATTCATATATTAAGTACCTCGTTACAGATACAACACATCAAAATGTGGACAGGCATCCTGAGCAAAGCACACACTTGTGCGACCACAACAATTCAGCAAGTTAATCTAAAGATGATTATCATACGAGTACTTATTGCTTTACGTAAGCGTCAGTAGTGCACTTGTGTGGTTTTTTCATTAGTGCGTTCCAACCGTTTGAATAACCCTTTAGGCTTAGTGGCCTTTTAAGCCACTTTAGGGAGTAATTGCGACTACCCCATTGTTAAAGTAGCTTTAAAAGTAAACGTTTCCCCATTTCTTTAGGCAAATGTTAATGCTCTTAGCGTTTGTCTAAATGTTGACCAACAAATCATCTTAAATGATTACTGTGCCCGTAAGAGCGATCCATCTTGGAGGATTGTTCGGCAATCATCAAAATTAGCCGATAGAAGGTACCACTTCCCCCAATTGCCTCAATCTGACTTGGCATAATGGATTCATTACACAGATATGCAGAGCATTAAACTTACCCAACGTGAATGCATACTTTGTATGGACAATAGCGTGGGCCATTAAGATCGACTATTGACCGAGCTAATCACGTTAATTTTGTAATTTTTGATAGCCATGAGGAGTTTAGGGTTCCGCTGCTTTGGAATTGAGGAAAGTCGCACTGCACCCATCATCCCGCTATGAATATTGAAAATCAAATATCCACGCGACATACGGTGCTGGTGACAAATTTAAATCTGACATCCGTCAAAGTGCTGCAGTACAAGTAAGCTGCTACGCTGGTTGATAGAATCCATGCAGGGGCAATGCGCTTAAGTGAAAGTTTTTCAGTCTTTGCAGTATGAGTACTACGACAGAGTGGCTTTGTTGTGTTTTGCGGTAATTTGGTCCATGACCATGCGTGTTGTTCGTGCAGTGTTAAGCATGCGCAGTCACGCGCGGGCACATATCTGAAATATCATAAAACTGCTCGTGCATTAATTTGTTTTCCATCAACTATGCCTCTTGTACTCCATCTTCTACATAAAAAGATATTAAGAAATTGTTTATCTACTTATAAGCCGATAAAAATTACCGAAAAGATTTAACAGAATATCAAGATATGATAACCGAAACAAGTCCCAATTTATGCATAGAAAACCTGCTCGGCACTGATCACACCAAATCATCCCATCATAGTGTGCGAAAAGAAAAATCTCGACGAAAATGAAGGTCAATCGGTCGTCGTAATTAAATAAAACTTAGAATCGTAAAGTGAAATTCATTAAAACTTCATCACTTTCAATTGGACAAGCACCAGCGGTGGTCCGAGTGCTTCGCAAAACTTCTAAGCGATGGAAATTTGAATCTATTCCAAATTGATCGATCAATTGGTCGAGCGAGCGGCACAAGATCGATCACTTGACCAACGATTGTGTTTCCTTTCGCCATCGACAAAATGAAGTTGTTGTTCAAAAAACTCAACACAATAATTTTATTGGAATTTGATCGGCGATTTATTTAGTTTGGTTGCTTCTTCCTCACTTTCTGTTACATACTTGTAGAGCGCAGATAAAACCAATCAACAATGGTAATTAATCTTTGGGAATGAGCTTAACGTCTTTTTTTTTTTGTACAAAAATACCCATTGTTTTCGCGGTTTTTATTGTCAGCAAAGGCTTTTGTGTTGGTAGAAATGTCTGACCTCCTTCTCTAGCAACTAGAGGCACTCAGTTTGTTGGTGATGAACACCTGTAATCATCGCAGATCATCTCGCAATATTCAGCTGCTTGCTTACCTGTGCCTGTGGCTGTAATGTGTTTTGACAAACGTGACTTGATGTTAGCTTATAATTAGGTCAGTAGTGTAAGGAGAACAAGTGATCGATTGATTGTTTATTCTGTTTATCTAAACCAACGACACAAAATGACTTAAAATAATTGTAAATATAATCCCAAGTACTTGGTCAAGGTTTTTTGTAGTTTTTCCTGACCATGATCTATTGATTAAAGCTTTTGGACTCGCATCGTTTTTATAGTTTCGTGATCCTTTTCCGTTTTGCTTTTTCAATGAATCAGGTAGAATTTTGGAAAACTGAATTGAAACCGGCTACAAACGTGAGGAATGTGATATATTGTTAATGATATTTCTTCGATTTTTTAAGTTTAATAAAGGACTTAGCCCACCATATGGACTGGCCTGCGTCCTCTTCAACCTGGCGTTGGAGAAAGTGATCCGAGACTCTGACGTAACGGCAACGTCCATTCATATATTGGCTTACGCAGACGATATTGACATCGTTGGTAGAAACCGAAGAGCTGTACAGAAAGCTTTCATCCAGATAGAGCAGGCGGCACGAAATCTGGGGCTGCACATAAATGAGAGCAAAACAAAGTACATGGTGGCCACGTCTGCGAGTAGAAGCCAGCACAATAGCGTTGCCATTTTAACTGATTTTCATTCAAATTTGACTTATTTTCATGGCAAATTTTCGACTAAATTCATATTATTATTAATGCGCAGAAAAAAACATATATCATTTATAATAAATTTATTTTCGAATGAATGCATAAAACTTATTTTCCTTGACAGAATCAACCTTTTAAGCATCTTCCATCGAAACATAGAATATGGTGAATTGACGAATAAAATATTAATTTCGCTTCGTTCGTATTGTTAAAACATTTAGGCTTACTATATAGTTCGTAATGGATTTGGCAAAAAAAAAACACAAAAAAAGTTCGCTTATTTACAAATTACAACTTTAATTCACAAATAGCGAGAGCTCACCATTTCACACTGGTGTTTGCTTATTATTCACGCAAATAGCACTTATTCACATATAACACTTATAACACTGGTCTATCTACTTGTAAGTACTCTGGTAAAAATCCAAACATTAACTAACTCACTGCGATAAAGTATTGGGTATTTATACCTAGTCAACAGTTTCGAGAATGTTCTACTCTTTTCTTTTCCATTCTGTTTTATTTGAACGGTCTAGCAAATACGAGAACAATTCTTATATAAACTCACCGTATAACTTTAATATACAAGTACAACTACACATATGCTACAAGTAACTTATATAACTTTTATATATAAGTACATACATGTATAACTACAAATATGGTACAAGTACTTTGAAATAACGTTTTTATACAATAAACTTAGCCTAAATATATGTAATGGTTTTTGGTAATTTCCTAATTCTAATACAATTCAATACAATGCTTATTCTAAAAAAATCTGAGGGTACAGATGGCGCTGCAATGTGTACCAAAACTATTTTCGTAACAGTATCTTAAAATAGTATTTAAGATAGTAGAGCGGAAGATGCGCCAAATGAAAAGTTGAAATTCAGTATAAAGACATAATTAAGATTTCTTACGGAAACAACCCGTTTTTTATATTTTTTCTCCTCAAACTACCAACTACAAACAAACAAATACACGCACACTGAAAAAAAAACATTTGCCCTGATTATTAGCTTTGCCCTTCGGACTTGTAGTAATTAGAATTCGACTTATTTCATTCTCATTCAATTGTCAAATTAAGAAATTTTATGTTTCTTATTTTTTTAAAACAAATGGACATTTTTTTATATAAGAATTTTTTATATAGCCGTTCACTTGAAAACTGAACTTTTGAGTTATGTTTTAAAACGATTTTTTTTGCTAATTTTTAAAATTTTAAATTCTAATTTTCAAAATAATGAATTGGTAACTCTGGTGCTCAGCAGTTATCATTTATCCAACTTATATCTAATACACAAACCTTTGGGCCAAAATACTTCGAATAACATTTCTTGTACTCCATTTATTATTGTAAACCATCCACTAGTATTGTGTCAAAATATTTGGGAAATAGTTATAGTATCATATCCTCGATCCAGAAATTCTTGCATCTTAACAACTTTGTGTTCATAAGGAAGAACTATGGTCTACAATAAAAATTTTCGAATTCGAACGGATATCTAATTGTCAATTTTCTTATTTTTTTTTGAAACTTGGTACTACCTAATTCTAAAGTAAATATCAAAATGATTCGAATTTAAACAAACATATGAATTCAACAAACAAAATTCAATCCAAAAACACAAAAATGCAGATGCTAATTGAAAATTAAAAAAGATATTTTAGCCACTTTCTTAACCATATCTGCGATTTATTTTATTTTAGTTTTAAGATTTGTTGTTTTTCTAAGAGTGAATTTATTTTTTTTTATATATTAATTCATATATACATTATATGTTGGTTAACTAACACTGAAGTTTAATACACAATGCGAGACTTGTTCGAAATTCGAAAATTTATTAACATTCGATTCTAAATTTATACATAGTTCTGTTTGAAGTTAGAATCGGAATTAACTTTCAATAAAATCGTAAAATCGTAACGTAGAATCGAATTACATTGCTAGAAATTTGTTATTGATGGAAGTATTAGGTGATTTAGACGCAGATTTTAGCCGCGTTTGAATGCACTGAAGAGTACAACTCTTAGCTTCAGTTAATTGAGCGACTCTTCACTTCAATTGAGCTACTGAAGCGAAGAGACTGTTCGATTGGTAATCTTCACTTCAGATAAATGTCAGTGTTACTCATCTGAAGTAAATACACGAGCAGAACATACTGCAGTTGCCCAATTTCGCCCAATTTTTAACTAAAGTAAAGACTTGTCAATCGAACAGTCTCTTCACTTATTTTACATCATGTCAGATACATCTACTAATTCAGTAAAATCGAACGCGGGTTTTGTCTCATTTAAAAACAGACGCAGTAGAATTCAAATTTCACATTATGTGGTCTTAACAGTTTTTCTCGAATTGGACAGCTTAAATTAATAAGAAAAGAATATGACAAAACAAAAAACAAATAACTTTTAAATTTATGATTTAATCCATTTTTTTCTTTTATTTTATACAAATTATTTATTTAATTGTTATAAATAGAGGCTTTTAATAACAAATTTTTGTTAAAGACTTAAAAACTAAAATCATGGCTTCATAGATAAAACTGTGGATGTCTCATGAGAGCCCAATTCTACCATGTACCACAGATAATGTAATTGATACCTTCGAATTATTGTACTTCATTATGCACGGACAACTACTCGAGATAACTTCTGTCTTCTCGCAGCTACTTTAGACCTTTCTTATGAGTAACTAGCTACTACCGCAGATAATATAATTTATTATCCACAATTTATTATCTTTGCTACTACCTTGTGGAACAAATATACAAACATAACTATTTATACTTCTTTAAATATTAAGAATAGTAAATCCCACGACTTGATAACACTTGCTTTCAATTTATGACAAATGTAAAATGTAATGCTTACTTTGCTCTTTATATATAAATTGTGCAGAACTAAAAGTCGCATTCCTTTTTACCAACTACTCACAACAACTATGTTTGACTTCCCAAGTCATAATAGAATAAATACAGTTAATGTAATTGTTGTCTTCTATTAAGCTGCCAAATTACACTCAACCGTTTGTTGTCAGAAAAATTACCAATATTTAAGGGTAGCTGTTGTACCGACATAGGCTCGACCGTTTCATATATTCCTTGGTTAACTACTATACAACGAATTCTACGGCTACATGAAATAAGTCCCAAAAAGTAATGAACTATTTCATCTTATATCTGTATGTATCTTTGTCTGTATGTCTGTTCATGCTTAACTCAAAAACCGTTCATCCGATGTAGCTGAAACTTTGGTTTGTGGTGGGGAGGGTTTGGGTGGATGTTTGTAGGGGATTAGTTTGGTAATGGTGTTGAGGAGGCTGACGTGGTGGGTGGCTAGCTATTATTTGTATGAAAACCCGAAAGGTTTGCATTTTTTTAATTTATTTTTGAAGTTATTTCGTTTTAAAAATCCTTATGAATAAATCACAAAATTATTGAAATGAAATAAGTCCCAACAGAAAATTTTCTTGGGAGTTATTTCATTATTTTTAAAAGGAACTTATTTTACTTGTTTTATAATGAAATAACCCAACTTTTTGAGACTTATTTCATTTATTGATTTGGAAGTTATTTCATTTTTCTTGGGAGTTACTTTATTTTTGAATTTTGAGTATTTATTTCATTAAGACTCATTTCATGGATCCGAACTCGACATCAAATTTAAATTTGAATTTTGTTAAAAGTTTACAGTAAACTGAACTTTCATGATAAACGTAACGTAGCTTTTATATTTCAAAGGATATGTTGCTATAAGTATTTGTGTGTAGTTTGCCAGTGTGAATTACAATGTTGTCAACCAAAATTGTGCAGGAAATTACACAAAAGCACGCTTGTAATACATAAGAGAGACAGAGAGATAAGAAAATGAGGACGATTGGAACATTACATATGTACATATAGTAAAAAAACAAAAAACCCAAAACTATAAATTCAAATTATACTTAAAAAGAATATTTTTTTTTTTCAAATTATTTTGCCTCTTCACTTTCACTTTCAGATACAGTATATAGCTAATTCAGTGCTGCAATTACTTATATATAGTACCCGCTAATTAATTATAATTAAATTAAAGATAAAGATTTATGTACATTTTTGTTGTGCTAGCTTTGTCTTGTTCGGCCGAATTGGCACTTATGTCCCAATTTAGGACATTTTCGCTTTAGTACGTCTCGTCACCTTTTCGAATGGCAAACTTTTCGAATAGCGTCGCATTCGGATGCAAGCAAAAATAAGGGCATACATGAATGCCGCAGTTATAAAAAGTATAGCAAGAAACACATCCACCAGCAGATACTGAAACCACGACAGCCGATTCCAGTTGCTTCGCAAATGTTGTGTTCCGCCGTTGCGTATCACATAGTCAATCCACCAGATAGCACGATCCATTGACGATTGCGGTTGGTCGGCAATCAAATTATGAAGTTTTTCGATGTTTCTTTGGTATCTGAAAAGGAAATGGAGATGTACAAATAAAAAAACTATTTTCTAAAAGCCTTTATAATAATTAATTAATCGATGATATTTAACATACTATATATTTATTGTTTTTATTAGGTCAGAAGAAATTTGAAAGTAAAATTAGTTTCGATGTGGTTTTTTGAATATTTATATAGTAGAATATAAAATTTGTGATTTGTGATTTGTGATTTGTGATTAAAAGTAAAGAACTGCAGCTGTCTATTATCAATGAGCGTAATAAATGACAAGACTTTTTTTTATTGCCATTGCACTTTGATATTCGATGTTAAATTCAAACAAAGCTTGGATGGCAAAAAATTAGAATTATAATTCATGCGATGAAGATAAAAGTACGAAAAAACAACGGTCAGGCACATTATCTGTTGCTGACTATGATTAGAAACTTAGACAACAAAATAATTAAATTTCCCAAAAAAAAACACAGATTTATAACTTACGTCTCGGTAATGGCGAAGGTTTCAATTTTCGTTAGCAGCTCTGTTGTTGTGTCCAGATCAATATTTACAACAATTCCAGCATTGTGTTTGATCACCTGCAACAGATAATGTTCCAAATTGCTGGAGAATGTGAAACCTAGAATTGGCACTTTGTGATGAATTGCATCTTCTATATCACGCTGACCGCCAGGCGTAATAAACAGTTTAACATTTGGATGAGCTGAAATGGAAATAGTAATATTTTAAGTGATTGAATTTGTTAATAACATACGAGTATTTTGTATTTTTTGTTAAATTTTGCTGGGGAATAGAAAATTGTGCGCTGAACGTAAGATGTCCTTACAGAATTCAGTAGTATTTTTTTCCAAATGATTGGGCTGTTAAAAGAATGCAGATTATGAAATGTGAAGATAAGGTAGATGAAGGACAAAAATAGGTACGTCCTGACCACAATCGCACACACAGATAGAAGTTCTTTTAAAACAGGGAAGTCAGTCAAGAGTATTTTGCTCTTCGTATATCCTTTAGAAAGAATACTTATAATCACATAATTCCAGAGATATGCTCTTGTTTTGGCACTCTTCAATCTTTAGGATGTTCCAATTGCCCATAGGGATCTCCTAGTTACGCAGCCTGAGAAATTTGAGGCAGCCAAATACGAGGCCTTGGTCTTTTCGGAATCCCTGACCTTCGAGGCCTTACTGGTGTCAATTATCTTAATAACATACTCCCCAAGGAAATTTAGAGACGACTGCTCCTCGCATTTTATTATTCAAAAACCCCTAAGGAACTCAGAACAATCGAATGAAATGAGTTGACCGTTTTCCTTATTTAAGAGATGTTCCATGACCAATTCGGATAGGGAGCTCAATCTATCCAAATTGGTTTGCTGCAGTTCGATAACTCATCGAATCGAATCGAATCAACGCACTGCTGCCGAAATTCCTCTTCCGGCATTACTCTGCTCTATCGCTGCAAACCTATTTCTATTCTTTCGCTGCATAAGTACAACAAATTCTCTGCAACGCTACCCCCAAGTGAAGGCCGCTAACTCAGACAACAGATCACCGTCCGCACGCATCAGCTAGAGGCATTGCTACGACCACAGATCGTCACCCGCACGCATCCACTCGAGGTTTCGCTTAGACCATAGATCGTTATCCGCACGCATCCGCTCGAGGCATCGCTCTGATCACAGATCGCTATCCGCACGCATCCGCTCGAGGCTTCGCTCAGGCCACAAATCATAATTCGCTCGAGGCATCGCTCAGACTACAGATCATCATCCGCACGCATCTTCTCGAGGATTCGCTGAGACCACAGATCGCCATCTGCACACATCCGCTCGAGGCATCCCTCAGACCTAAGATTATTATACGCACTCATCTAAACGAGGCATTGCTCAGACCACAGATCGTCATCCACACGAATCCGCTCGAAGGATCGCTCAGACTACAGATCGTCATCCTCACGCATCCGCTCGATGCATCACTCAAACCACGATGCATCACTCAAAATCACCATCCGCACGCACAACTCGAGGCATCGCTCAGACCATAGACCGCCCATTCGCACGCAACCACTAAGTTAAGTGACGGCGCATTAAGTGCTGCATGGCTATCTGAAAAGATATATATTCTCGCGCCCTTAACTTTCTTACATCTCAACTCAAACATCTGGACTACGCTGACGACGTTTGTTTACTCTCACACAGGATTGTGGAGCTGCACCAAATGACAACAAATGTGGAAAGGGAGGCAAATGTTGCGGGTTTGAAGATTAATACTGCCAAAACCAAAATCATCAACCTCGGCACTCCGTAACTCAAGTTAACATTGCAGGACAACTGGTAGAGAGAGTAGAGAGTTTCCAAGTGTTTGGAGTGATGTCCATGATATGGCGAAGCAATTCGATCAGCTTAAACAACAAGCTGCGACTGTTCCGCTCAAACGTTTAATCTGTGCTGTTGTATGGGTGCAGCACTTGGAAGGTGACCGTTAATATCACAAAAAGATTACAAACGTTCGTAAATAGGTGCCTACGGAACATCTTAAGGGTTTCTTGGCCTAACAGTATCTCTAACGAATATCTTTACCAGAGAAGGGGTCAGGAACCAATAGGCACAACAATCCAACAATGGAAGTGGCAGTGGATTAATCATACACTTCGAAAAGACGACAGTTCCATAGCAAACTACGCATTGCAATGGAATCCGTTATCTCAGGATGGTAGAAGGGTCGACCGAGAAATACATGGCACAGAGCAGTTGAGGAGGAGTCAGGCAATTGGTAAAGACTTGGAGAGAGCTGAAGCTGATTGCCAGAAACCGCACGCGATGGCGCGTAGGGGTAGTAGAGGCCCTAGGTACCACAAGCGTATATAGGACATAAAGAAAAGAAGACATTTCGGGAAGCGATATTATGGGCGGCCGAAGAACTTCTGTCTTCATTATCTAAAGTTAAGCGACGATTTCGTTAACTCAGTTGATTATTAGTCTCGATGCTCATCCTGATCAGCACAAAAAAAAACTAAATCGATTGAGACTTTCGTCGTATTTGTTTATTCATCCATCTTCCAATTGACACAGCTAGTCCAATGATACAATTTTTACAACTACAGCCATTTTTTGCCACATTATCGGTGCTATATTCCCTTTTCAATTTTACAATTCGAACATTTCTCTCTTCCACTATCAAACCGATCGAGACGCAATACTGGAACGTCAGTTTCTTTGGAATAGCACAACCATTGCATATTTGTATTTGCATAAATATATACTTCAACTTCCTCAATAATTAAAAAAAACATTTCATTATTAAGTTTTTTCTACTATATTTAAAATTCAAATTAAATTGCCCAGTTAAGCTGGTAGACTAACGTAACTAATCCAACGTCCAATTTATTGTTACAATAATTTCCATTTTTTTATTTGGCAAGACTCGAACAACTTCATCGAATTTCCATATTTATTCGCGCAACAGAACATTTTATGACCTTACCATAGTTATATAAACAGTTAATAAATATTAATTTATAACCGTTTTGTTTATAATAAAAAAAAGTTCGTTTTTTTGCTTAAATATTTCGATTTGCATTTCCAACCTAGATGCGAGAAAAATTGAATGTCAATCACAGCTCGCTCGCAGCACAGCTAGAAATTTATTCAGGCAGACCTATTGTTAGAATATATATACGAGTAAGCCGGGTAGCATAAATATTAACATATGACTGTGTGCACTCTGCTTTATTATTAAAAAAATTGATTGATTTGCTGATAGTAAATATTTCCATTAACTCTGCCAAATGTAAATTGAAAAACACGAAAAATGATTCTGGAAAATTTGCTATTCAAGCAGACTCTTTTTTAGACGAGTATGTAGCCCATGAATAAACTTATTACTTACATATAGAGCGTTTTTTTATCGAACAAAAAAACATAAACGTGAAGAAAGACGCAGGCCATTACCCAGCCCAGTGAACTTTTGTTATATCAGCAGGGAATGTAAAAATTGCAATTTAGTTCGAATTAATTATGCGCAGTCCTACACTTTAAAAATGCAATCCAAGAAAATTTTGCAAAATTTGATTTTTTATACAAACATATAAAATGACAAAATGAAGTATGGCGTATGGAGTATGGCGTATGGAGTATGGTATGCCATTAACTTTTCCATCCGTTCGTCCGCCCGTTCGACTGCATGTTAAAAAGATTGCTTAGAAAATATATAAATTGCAATTGCCTAATTATATTGCTGAATGCATAGCAAACCAAACTTAAAGTTGAAATAATCGGAAGCAGCAAAGTTTGATCGAAAGCTGAATAACGAACCATCTGAATCGACAGAAATACACCTGGCATTGTAATCCTTAAAAACATCCTATAAATTGTATGAACTGAAAGAGTTATGTGAAAAACATATCGTTATTATCATATTTGGCTCTACAACCGAGGTCCAGCAAAAAATCTCTCCACAGCTCCCGATTTTGAGCCGGTTTTGCATCCCTAAGTTCTTCGCATCCTGTTCTACGCCATCCTTCCATCCTTGGCCGGCCTCGCCATCGTGTTCCAAAAATCTTACCGCAAAGGATTTTCCGAGCAGGATCCTCTTCGCTCATGCGAGCTAGATGTCCTGCTCACCGGAGCCTACCGAGCTTAATTCTCTTCAATATGTCGAAATCGCGGTAACGCTCTCCGTGTCTCCAGAATCGTCCTTCCCCACATACGGGGCCAATAATTCTCGGTAAGACTTTTCTCTCGAACGCGACTTAGAGGTCAGAATGCTTTTTGCCAAGCACCCAAGTATCGCATCCATATGTAAGTACTGTCTTATATACCAGTAGCTTGGATGTTATGGTTAAATTTATTGATTTGAAGAGCCCTGAAAAGACTATATTAGGATTTGTTAGCTTTAAGCAACCGTGTGCGTATTTCTTGTTCCATGCTGTTATCAGCTGCTACAGTTGACCCGAGATAGTTAAAGGATTGCACTACTTCGAATTCACGCTACACTATTTGAATTGAGGGACCACTGTTGGATCTTCTGCTCGCAAACGTGGCCACCATGTACTTTGTTTTGATCTCATTTATGCGCAGCCCCAGATTTCGTGCCGCTTGCTCGATCATGATAAAAGCTTGCTGTACAGCTCTTCGGTTTCTACCATCGATGTCAATATCGTGTGCGTAAGCCAGTATCTAAATGGACTTATAGAGGATTGTTCCTCTCGCCATTAAGTCAGAGTTTCGGATCACTTTCTCCAACGCCAGGTTGAAGAGGACGCAGGCCAGTCCATCCCATTGTCGAAGCCCGTTATAGATGTTGAACGGGCTTGATAGTGATCCGGATATTTTTACTTGGCTTATAACATTGGTGAGTTAATTTGGGATGCCGAATTCTCTCATGGCTTTATAAAGTTATACTTTGGATATGCTATCATAGGCGGCTTTAAAGTCTATAAAAAGATGGTGTAGTGAGTTTTGAAACTCTAGACATTTTTCCATCACCTGCCTAAGGGTGTAAATCTGATCAATTTTTGATTTGCCTGGGATGAAGCCACACTGGTATGGACCAATGATGACTTTAGCGTATTGGGGTATCCTGTCTTGAAGGATAGAGGAGAAAATCTTATACGCGGTACTCCACAACGTTATATCACAATAATTGCTGCATGTTGTGATATCAGCTTTCTTATGTATGGGCCACAAGGAGCCTCTTCATAAGTTTTCTGGCATCACTTCTTCCTCCCATACTTGCACTATAAGTTCATGAATTGCTTGGTGTATTGCGGGGCCTCCTGTTTTAATCAGATCCGCTGGGATGTTTCTAGATTACAGGTACTTACTAAAGAAATTTAAAGCTCAATTGATCGATGATAAGCATAAAGTTATTGAAACATGATAATGCACTTGCAATTTCCTATCTTCTGATCAGTTTGACTGAAATTAAATTTTGTATACGCATTGTTTGTACTACATTACCACAGCAATTAACTACACTTCTCAATTGCGCCATTGTTATCTAAAAAAAAATTAAAAAACATGTAGCACAATTTTAACTCATGTCAATGGACGACACAAGTTCCTAAACCTCAACAAAATGTTCTAAATTTAAATCTTAATTGTTAATTAACTCAATCAAAAGTGAAGAAAGAATCATCACATGCTACGAAATTATTGAAAGTGGATTCATTGAAGTGAATTAAAACATTACGGAATAAAAGTGAAATAATTTGCTTACAACGTTTTCGTTTTCTTCAAATTGTGCACACGTGTGTATCTCCGGTGACAACACTTTTTGTAGAAATTTGGAAGTTATCGGGCCCCAAAGCCCGAAAATTTCAAAACATTGCACACATGTATCTCCGATTAGAGAAAAAATTTAATTTTTAATTTTACTGTTTTTTTTGGCTTTTAAGAAACAACGGTTTGTTTTTAAACGATCTGCACATATTTTAATGAATCACTTTTTTTAATTTAAAAAATTCGGTATAGGCATAGTCCCAAATTTGTGTCCGTACACCACAGAATTTTAAGCTGCTGAAGATCGATCATTGGGATTCTTTTTATTGATCCAGGGGCTACAATACAACACATACTCAAATGAAAAAATGTATACATATAACTTAGATGTAGTGGCAAATCTTCTCCTTGTAAAAATGCAAAGTAGCATTCATACGAGTATAATGCCCACTCCAATATTAAAGTAAAGAAAAGAACACTGATCTACACATATAAATAGAATTGCCGATGAGCACACAAAAAAAGTTATCGCTTTTTAAATTCTCTATATTAACTTCACTTGCCCGTGGGTCGTCGGTCGGTCGTCTGTCGGTCGTCTGTCGTGGATTCTTGCGATCAATTTTTAACCCACTTCCCATGGCCCGATTTTATTGAAATTTTGCACACATGTGTATTTCCGGAGACAACACTTTCTATTAAATTTTGAGGCCCCTCGGGCTGCGGGGTCGGGGGGCTCCCAAACAAAAATTTTAAAAAATTTACCCGATTTTCTTCAAATTTTACACACATGTGTATACCCAATAAACAATACTTTTTCGAAAATTTGGTAGTGATCGGGTCCCGGGTTCGGCCGCAAGGCCCTTATACATTTTTTAAATATCTTTACTGGCATCAGATATTCGTCGCCCTTTATGGACTGTGTGCGGTGTGTGCTGCGCAGTCGGCTGCGCTGCATGGTTTTGGTGGTGGTGGAGAGAGAGAGAGAAATCTTAGCGCACGCACAAATGAACCCAGCAAATGAAACGAGACATACATGTTTTATGCTTACTTCAACTTACATTTTTATTATATACTGAATTGTATTTTTATTGATGTCGTTTTTTTTGTTGTCGATATCAACTTACAGATAGAACAACAAGTTTTCACAATATTCTGTCATTTGGCGTTTTCATAAATTAGTTCAGAGCAGTCAAAGAGTTCTCAAGATAAATGTTCGTGTTTCTTATTTGCTCAGAGTATGAGCGTGCTCTAAGTGCTCAGAATAAAATGATCTGAGCTTTTTCAATTTTAACATCTGATGTCAAATGTTTGTTTCGATGATTTTCTTCTACAATAAAAAAAAATGGCCCAGGATCGAGGGGCTCCCATATCAATTTCTGCGATTAGAGAATTTAGATGAAAAATTTTAATTTTTATGGGTTGTTTTTTTGTTGTCGATATCAACTTACAGATAGAACAACAAGTTTTCACAATATTCTGTCATTTGGCGTTTTCATAAATTAGTTCAGAGCAGTCAAAGAGTTCTCAAGATAAATGTTCGTGTTTCTTATTTGCTCAGAGTATGAGCGTGCTCTAAGTGCTCAGAATAAAATGATCTGAGCTTTTTCAATTTTAACATCTGATGTCAAATGTTTGTTTCGATGATTTTCTTCTACAATAAAAAAAAATGGCCAGGATCGAGGGGCTCCCATATCAATTTCTGCGATTAGAGAATTTAGATGAAAAATTTTAATTTTTATGGGTTGTTTTTTTTCATCTTCTTACTTTGCTGAAAAGAAAAAAAACATAGCTTGGAGATAACGTGCAGCAGTAGTGAACGCATTTCTAAACCAATTCAGAACGAATGCGAAAGCATGGAAATTTGCAAGTTTGCATAACGAAAAATTCAGTGAAACTAAATGGTAAAACAATCCATTGACACTCACACCATCCGTTGAGTTCAAGAATATAGTTGCACTTGTTGGAAATGATTATGTAGAGTCTAGGAATAGTATTTGCAGTTAAAAGTAGATTGTAATGCAAATTAAATTGTGTCTTAATAGAAATTGCTTTTGACGATTTCGTTTGTTAATCCTAATTTGCAGCTTCTCCTTAAGTAGAGCGGCATCTTTAAAGTGAATTACCAAATATAGAAGCATGTACAATGTGTTTTGCCACAAAGGATTTAGTTTTATATTGCTCTTTGTATCTCTTTTTTAAAATATGTAAGTTACAAAGCTGTGTACTGTGTGCTTCAAAAATAAAGCTTAGTACAAGTCGAAACCACCGGTTATACGCCTAATCGGGCCTTTATATTTATTAAAAGTCAATTGTCTTAAAACGAAAATATTTCTCAATATTAGAGTCACCGAAAGACTAGCTGTCGTTGTAATTTAGGTCTCCGTTAAAAGTTTGAGAGTAAAAATTGTGAGAACGACAACTGTGCGTGCATGCATGAGTGATTAAGAGACACGGGCAATAAGTACATTGATTATTAGTACGCGAAATGTTTACTAAGAGATCGAGTTTTTTAGACTAGACGCTTTCAAGATTATCTTGAGTATACCTATATTTTGCACGTTGCTAAATGATGAATACCAATTACTTAACGAAAAGGACAGATAGCTGCATACGAAAACCAAATATATTTGCACAACACATTTCAATGGGTAGGATACTTGGACACTTCGGGACATTAAATGACTGGGGTGCTGGTACTTAGAATGCCTACATAGCACTATCTTCGAATTTATATGGGCAGCCCTCGGGCCTCAGAGTGTGGCTGGCTGGCTGGCTGGCTGTTTAAATATTCTGATCAATTGTTAACCCACTTCCTAAAGTCCGATTTTATTCAAATTTTGCTCACATATGTATCTCCGATGACAACACTTTCTATTATAATTTGGAATTAATCGGGTACCAGGGCCGAGGGGCTCCCATATATGTATATTTTTTAAACAATAACAATTAACGATTTTCTTCAAATTTCGTACGTGTATCTCCGGTGACAGGACTTTTTGTAAAAATTTGGAAGACGAAGGCCTCAGGACATATAACATTTTTCAAAATTACCTGATTCAAAGTTTGCGCACATGTGTATCTCCGATTACAGAATTTACATTAAAATTGTATGGGTTGCTTTCGTTTATATTGAAGCGTTATATTGTAGCCAAAAAACTGAATTTAAATTTTTTATATTTTCTATATTTTTCATACAGCCCTCGCAGATCATTCTTTAACTCTGACAATACATTTAGTCAAGAATGTCAATTTGTTATGCAAATATACTTTGCGATTATGATGACACAATTAAAGTGGGTTACTAAACGCATTTCCTAATTGGTTCTGGTAGCTAGATTAACTCTAAATGAATTCATCTTGACGTACTTGGGGCACTTTATTCCGTATGATACTATATAACTCATAATGATAATTCCATTTTACATATCACGCTAGAGCTAGACAATCAGTAAATTATCAAAATTATTTCAAATAGATAAAGAATTTCTATTTTGTTTAATGTTTGTTGTTGTTGTTGTTGATTTTGTTGATGCAAATGCAAATTTGTGAACTTAAACGTAATTGGCAAACAAATCAAAAACAGAAAAACAATTTCATAATGAATTCTAAATCAATTTGTGCGGCACGCGACATCGCGTTCGATGCCTTCCAATTGTCGTTGTTCTTCTTACTATTGTTGTTGTAGTTTATCAAATCGTTAACTACGTCGCGTCAAAGACAACTTTGGCAGATAAATGCATTTTCCGCAGTTCTGCCTCATTTTTGTTATTTGTTTTTGTTTACAATGCACTGCATTTGCCTTCTGACGACAAGGAGGTATTCCTGCAGTTAGTGTGGGTGTGGGGTGGCACTACCAAGTGAACTTCAATAAGCAAATATAATTGTTATTGTTCAGCAAGAGAGCGAGAGATATTCTTCTCGCTTTGCCGGTAGTATGCGATACATTTACCTGACTGGCTATTGTTGTTGTTTTAAGTAAATTCAAAAACAAACAGATTGTACAACATGAACATAAGTGTTGACTTTATAACAAGTTTGTTTACATAAATTGTTCACAACAGTTTCTGCTTTTAACTGCACTTTAAAGTTTGTTAATCAGATATTTCATTGTTATTGTTTCCATTCGACTGGCGTTGTAGTATTAGAATAATACGAGTATATGTATATGGTACCGCTTGAATTGCAGTATAAAAAAAGAATATTTAATAGATAATAAAAAGGTAAACAAATTGTAGAAAAATAAAATCCACTACTGAATTGATAATATAAGCAAGTGCGTAATGACATATGTTGAGAAAATAGTGACATGACATCCTCTTATGGTGCTCTCTTATATAATATCTTATTACCATAAGTTCGGTCAACAGGAATCGCCATTTTACATTAATAAGGTCATGGCTCTTTGAAAAGCTAATTCTAAGTTTCCGCCCGTCACGGTGCCTGTCATAGGATTGGCTCCTTTACTAGTGAGTAATAATAAATAATTACTCTTAAAACTGATGCAGAATTGCTAGCGTATATTGAAGGTATTTTCGGCAAGTCATTGACTACAAGAAAAATACCTTGAACTACACCGAACTTCAAATATAGGCAGGCATACTTTTGGTAATGTATTGGGAGTAAACTAGAAAAAGACAAAGTATTTACTGTGCCAACGTTTTGGTCAGAACGTGACAGCTATAACTTTCAGGAAGCTAGGAACTTTGTCCTTTTATCCTCTGCTATAAGATCTTATAAAGACACCAGCGCAGAAACCAAACGAAGAATACTCTTGCCTATCTCGATTTCTTTGTATTTAGAAGTCAATTGAGTATAAATTCCCTCTCTTGGATCACTAAGGAGATCTTTTATAAGTATACCTGACCTTAATCATTCTGCTCTATGGCGCTAAACCATATGGACTTTATCGAAGACGGATGATCGTTTGTTCGATTGATCGTTTTAAACGAAAAATTCTTTGGACGATTTTCGGTCCCATTTGCGTTGACGGGCTTTGGAGGAGAATTATACGAGCTGTACGGCAACATCCACTGCGTACTGAGCGTTTGAGATGGCTAAGACTAGGACAGGTTAAGCCTGTTTTAGACTCTAGTGCCACTTAAGTAAGTAGGTAGTTTTGAATACATTTTGTCCAAACTGTACATACTCGTAAATTGCCGGTAAAACTGGACCATATTTCACTGCAAGTGTTCCTACTCATCAAAATGTATTTTTTTGGACTCTATTCGTGCCAATAGTACCTTAAGGTCGTATGGACCATCCTCATTTTCTAAAAAGATAACATTTTTCCATTAAAAAGTCTATGAGGCGTACTTCGTTTCCAGTAATTAAGTTTAGTGGTCACTTCAGGCCAAAAGTAAACATGCAATCGAACATAATGCACGTTCCTCAACTCAACCAAACCATCTTCAACTGTCAAAATTATAGCGATCTAAAGTGTAAAGTGTGCTCGCCAGCGTATTAATTGCAATTAAGAGCAAAACTACAGAAAATAATATAAAACAGACCTCCAAAATACCCCCTGAAGACTCCGTCAATATCAGTTCAAGACCCCTTGATCCACCAAAGGACCCCCGAAAAACGCTTCTTAAAAACCCCTCAAGATCTCCATCAAGACACTCCTGAAGGCTCTGTAAAAACCACCTCAGGACTCGTGTGAAAGCCTCCCAAAACCACCTCAAGACCCCACTCAAGACTCAAGTTTTGATGGGCAAAAAACCCTCGATACCACCTCAAGACCCCTTTAAGTATCGGACACTAAAATCCCCTTAAGACCCCACTGGAGACCCTCTTAGGACACCCTTAGGAACCTTATGATAAAAGCATTTAAAATACAAACTCACCCAGCACACTCTCCTGTTCCAATCCTTCGGAGCTTTGATAGATTTTCGCCGTTGTATTGAAGTTAATCGGATCTATGATTCCATTCATGTTGAGGACAACATCAAAGCTGGACTTTTCCAAAACTCTCATTAATTTCTCCATGCGGTGCGTTTCGATAAAAGCGCGCGTCCACAATTGCCCCAAATTGATGTATGCCACGCCGGCCGATGACAAGAGGGGCGAGGTTGCTGCTGCAGTTGTGGTGGCGACCGATGCTTCATCGAGGAAATTTTGCAAATTCCATTCTAGAGACGGTGTGTCATCGAGTGCATGAATGCCACCCATGTAAATGGTTGTTGGTCCGGCTGGACGAGAATTACCTAATGCCTGATAACTATTCACTAGCAGAAGATCCGCATTCGATTCGATTTCCCATAAATTGGGCGTTTGTGGCCCAAAGAAATTCCTCACAATTTCATCCTGTTGTGGTAGTTCTTCAGTGAAGTAGAGATACCTGCAATGGGAATAGAGGGAACGTTGTAAGTTAATTTAATGTAATTTATATGAATACCTCACTTTTTTCAGACAATTAAAAAAGTTTATAATAAACAATGAATGAATGTTTGTTTCTCCCATTAAAGGCAATGAAGGGGATCCAGACCAAACATGACGTCATTTCTTTATCTCACAATGAGTAACAAATGATTCGTCTTTATCTACATAACTAATTTTGCGCTATAAATGAATCTATTGTAGATTACCCAGAGAAGAAAAATGCATTCCATTACAGTACTCGTATTTACAATTTATTGTTATCAACAAAAATATAACACAAAATTGAACTTTAAACCCTCACGCACACAGAATTTTTTATTATTGTACTGCCGGGTTGTGTAATCGATTCCTGCTAGTAAATATTTGCTTAGTACATATATGCACGAAGAGCGTTACGCAATTGCAATGAGCTTGTCGTGATGATTAATTGAAATTGTGGAATAAAAACAAACTCTTTTCCGGGAAGTAGCGAACTAAAGATGAACTGAGTGGAACTCAACTCTGACGTATCGAAGCCATATTCAGATTGATTTGCCGGTTGAATTTTTTACACGCGTGTTGCGTGTGGCTCGTCAAAAGCGGAATATCAAAATGGGCCCCTGACATTGAGCCGCTCACAAAATTTCAGCCCTATAGGTCGTGCGAAAGGTGGTTAAAAAGGACCTCAAAGAAGTCAAAAAAAAAGTTAACTCATTACACGCGCCAAACAATCACACGTGCCACACGCGAAAAGTGACACGAGTCATAGATGGAATATAAAAAATGCTATTTTGGACTTAGATACTCACTTTCAACTCTCTAGGTCGTGTGAAAGGTGGTTAAAAAGGACCTCAAAGAAGTCAAAAAAAAAGTTAACTCATAACACGCGCCAAACGCGACTTGCGACACGTTTCATATGTAGAATAAAAAAAGGCTATTTTGGACGCTTACAAAATTTCAGCTCTCTAGGTCGTGTGGAAGTTGGTTAAAAAGGACCTTAAAGAAGTCGAAAAAAAAATTTCGACACATCACACGCGCCACAAGCGACACGCGACAAGCGTCATATGCTATTTTGGACTTAGACACTTACAAAATTTCAGCTCTCTAGATCGTTTGGAAGGTGGTTAAAAAGGACCTCAAAATGGTCGAAAATACAGACAAAAAGAGGTAAGGTCAAATAAAAGTTTATAAAAAGTAAATGCGAATAAAAGGCATAATATTGTAAAGCGGAGCTTTTTAGCTCGCCATATGGATAATTGTTATTCAGTCTAAAGAATTAATTAAGAGTTATTACCGAATAACCCTTTTTTAAAATTGTTCTTCCAAAAACTACCCCTATTAATACAACAAAATCTTAAAATTACGCCATCGCTATTCGAGCGCTAAACAATTGTTTTAAAAAAAGTCACATTAAATTCTAAATAGTAGAAGTCGAGATATCCGAGTGGAAAAACTCACAAACTCACAAACAAATGAACAAACGAACGCTGAAAACATTCCTTTTCCCTGATTATTAGCTTATCCGTTCGGGCTTGCAATAAACTTAAATTTTGATGAACATTTTTTTTTCATTATACATTATGTGTGAAACACTATATCATTTAAATGCTCGCCTCGAGATCTATTATTCCAACAGTCGATCATTCTGAGGTAATTTAACCACTTTTTTAGACATTTCGAGCGGTATCTCGGTCATAACTTGAATGTTGGCTTTTAAGGGATCTAAAGTGTGAGGTTTATCTACATAAACACGGTATTTCACATATCGAACTACCATATACGTGACTGAATAATGTTGATTTGACATGATCGCTTACGGGAACGAGGGACGAGTAGTGATCATACCAATGTAAATACTCGATCACACGATAACGTATGGATTTCATTTCATTTCGTTAATTAATGTCGACCCCTTTTATCACACGACCATAACGCTCCGCATTTATTGTAACCGTCACGCCTAAATCGTTTTCGTAAAAATATGGTCCGATGACGCCTCCAGTCCTCCCTTAAGGTACTTGAGGATTGGTAAATACCCAAAAACGATAAATTTTGCTTGTTTACGTACCCACAGAAGAGTGAGAAATGGACCTTATCTCTAAAGAAAATTTGTTTGAAAAATCATCGTGCACAGCCCATTGGACGTATCTCCTACGTTATGAATGGTCAGCAGGCTTGAAATGTTACGTGAATTGGGCTATATACGGATGGGGTATAAATCTGGGTGCAAAATACGCCATAATGAGTAAGCAGGCTTAATTGCTAAGAACGTCGGAAAATTGACAAATTCGGTTCTTCACCCATACCTTCAAAAAGAGTACATCAACATTTTTTGATGTTTTTTGTCCCGAAAGAAAGGTAAAAAGGAATTTTTGAAGTACATCATACATTTGTTTGACATAATAACTAATAGGATAATTAAACGTAATAACCAACATTTGTCGAGTTTATTCTTTACACCAAATTCAGGCGAAAGATTATTTGAGGTCATATCGTTTATTCTTTCTTATCCTTTTTAAAGTGGTTTTTCGGGTTTGGTTAACCATCCATCGACTAGCATACTTTATGGTCATTGGTCAGAGATTCGAGAGGAAAGCTCTTTCTTTCTTCGCCACAAAAGTGAAAAAATTCAACCAATTCGACAGGAAATAAATATCGAAATACATGACATTTCACTTTTTCGATTTTTCCCAACATGTGATGTCTTTTTTTGTGAATTTTGTGTCCAAAACGAATGAAAGATGAACTTTTTTACTCTACCAGTACATGTAGGTAACTAGTGGTTTTGTTCTCGGACATACATACATACAAACATTCAGGTGACACAATTGATTTAAAATCCTGCCGAAAATTACATTCAAATATGCAAAAGTTAAATTCGAAATCCCAATTCTGACTGAATATAGCTGAGATAAAAAAATGCATTTGAAATAATTTAATTACATACTTTCAATGCACCTATGGATGGACATACATTACTGCTTTTAATTAATATTCCATTACGTAACTTCTTCTTTTTTGCATCCGAATACAAAAATTTCTCAGTATCTAGTGTTCAAGTGTTACGCGATCAAAATTGCAATACAATGCATATTAATCCTGTGTTAGTAGTTTGTTTTAAGACAAGTTTCATTTCTTAAGATTTCCTGATTTAGAAAGGCGCTTAAAATTTTTACAAACTCCAAACAACGACCACAGTTCGTCCACTTGTTAAACTCGTTTGCTGATGGTCTGTTGTTACCACCAGTTCAACACAACAAAACGTCATTGTGGTCTTGCTGGTCAATGCTGGTTTAAGTTATATAACTTAAACAGCTGATTTACCATATCTTGTATGTTGTTATCTCCTTCTTCTCTATACAAAGAAATTATTATCAAAGAGAAACTGTACGAGAAACGCTACACAATAAACAAAAACGTAGCGAATGCAGGAAAAAATCCGACTCGAGCGTGTTTCCAGCACATGTTCGAAGCGAAGCTGGGATAAAAGTAACTTTGCTATTCAGTGCGGGCAGCTTGTTTTGATAAAAAGTTTTTTATCTTTTTTTTCTTTTTTCCTTTTAAGATAACGTTTTAAAATCCACTTACTGTGCCTGCTGCTTTATTATGCGAATGCTGTAGTCTTGAAAAGAAACGAAGCACTTTTCAAAAGAGGCAGCGTGCTGGTAGGGTAAACATACCAGAGTTGGTTGTTAAAAAACATATCGTTTCCATATGGATGGGGTTAACTATGTACTGTATCGATGCAAAGATTAAATATCAACTACTCTGCTGCTTTGCATAATTAAATATTGAAGTGATGTGAATGCAGTTGTTGACGTTTAGAAACAACTTACAAGGTAATTTTTATTTATATATATACTAGTTGATCCCGGGCACTTCGCTACCCGCACACATGAAACCCCGCCTTTCTCTTACCAAAGCGATGGCTGATATTAGCATTTTACACTCCTCCCCGCAGGGAGTATGATAGGGGTTTACTATAGCATATAATCAAGAAATACGACAAAACTTACTTCACAACACTTTGTTTGTGTAAAATAAAATAACTAATAACCAAACTAATAACCAAACTATTGATATTTTCTTTGAGACTTTGCTTCGTTCGTGCCAATTTACTGTACACGACGCTGTAAATAAATATAATTATTACAATATTACACGACAGTAATCGTGTAACAATTTTGACATATCCTGTAGGATGTTCCATATATTCTAGATAGTTACCATATAGTTAACACATATAACAAAGCAATTTGTAGCAATGAACAAGAGCACAACTAGTTACAGATAAAAACACTTTATAATATATATATATATATATATATATATATATATATATATATAGATTTATTAGTGGGCGCCGTGGCTCTAGTGGTTAGTGCGTTGGACTTCTGAGGAGGATGTTCGAGATACAAATCTCAGAAACACCAAAAGTATTTTCACGGTCCCAAAACTAGCGAATGTCTGAGAATCGTCCGAGAGTTATAAGTTGTCACGGAAAACTTCTCAATCCGCCTTTCGACTAAGGCATTAAATTGTAGGTCCCTTCCATTTGTGTCCAAAAATATAACAGGCACAAGAGGAAGCAAAAAAAAAAGGTTAGTGTGGTGATTTGTAGATCCGTAGTTAGAAAGATATATGCGGCTTATCTACTATGCCTCGACTGAGGTATGATAATGATGGCAATAATTCAGTTTGCTGGCTGGTAAGTAAAAATGGAGGCTTCCTAAAGGTTTTAATTGAGTCCGTTAGGTTTCGTTGTATAAATAAATACTGTGTTATTGCAAAACACAACTCAGCAATGAATACTATCATCATCATACACATTTAGAATAAATTGTTTCGATGAGTTTTCAAATTACAATACCTTGAATTTTTTAGAAACGTTCGGGAAGTTTTGCGAAACTCATGATTGTCCAATATTGGTCCGATTTACCCTATTTTCTTGGGACACAGTATTCTGTACGCTCTCATAATTTGTCAATGAGAATAATAAAATTCATATCAATTCACGAACAGAGTCACGATTCAAGATATTTTTATGATTTTCATTTAAGAGTTTTATTTTGTTTGTATGTGTTGTGCTATTGCTATTTTGTGTATTTGTTTGTTTTTTTTTATTTTATATTTTTACATTACTGTACGAGGGCAACCTTGTAACGCAAACGATTGTGTTTTCTTTAACCATTCAAAAGAGGGGGCTCGTCTGAGATAATGTTTATAAGCAAGCATGGCTTTTTTACATGAAGTAAATCTTTAGAGTAGAACTTGAAGATTGAATTTTTAAATCTAATGTTAATGCATGTGTGTCATAAATTTATGAAATCGAAAGATAAGATAAAGTTAATAATCAAGTAAAAGTCATAGACGCAATAATGAAGTCAACATTCTCGTAGATGGTATTTGCCAGTAAATTAATTAATAACCCAGATATGTCGAACTATTAACTATAATAATGCCAAACACCTAAATAAATGTAGCAAATTTATGATTTTTCTATACTCTGCATCTGCAAACCCAAAACATAGGTCTATATCGGACACCTGTAAGAGGTTGTCAAGACATTCACATACGAGCAAGAGATTTAGCATTGATACCAAAAACAATCCCATATGCTATTCCAAATGCTATCCCATAAGTCTCGGATGCTTAGCAAAAAGCATTCTGTCCGGCTCTATAATGATGAGATCTACAAGCGTTACCGCGATGTCGACATGGTGAAGAGAATTAAGCTAGGTAGACTTCGATGGGCAGGACACATAGCTCGCACGAGCGAAGAGGATCCTGCACGGAAAGTCCTTTGCGGTAGGATTTATGGAACACGACAGCGAGGCCGGCCAAACCTACGCTGGAAGGATGGTGTAGACCAGGACGCCCAGAGCTTAGGGATGACATCGGCTAGAAATCGGGACCGGTGGAGAGACTTTTTGCAGGAGGCCAGGACCGGACCCCGGTTGTAGAGCCAAATATGATGAAGATGATATCACAAGCCACAGTGACCTGTGAGAAAACTCACCAGCTTTCTAATGCTAAGTATTTCCTTATAGGAATACAGACTCATTAATCGTTTGTATTGCCTCAGCCCTAAGACAAAGTCTGTGTTTGAAATTATTAATAAGCGCTGTGGTGGCAGCCCAGTTGACACCGCAGTAGGGTTCTGGTCCTATAAGCGCAGATTCTGAGCCAGCCCTAACGAGTTAATCTGCAGACTCGTTGCCTGCAATTCCTTAATGACCAGAACCCATCCGAGTTTTATCCTGTTATGTCTGGCGAGAGATTGCAGTGCATCGTACAGTATTAAGCTAATCAAGAGCTGGGCGACAGCGCTTTAAGTGCTGCCTGATTATCTGAAGAGATACATGTTCTCGCGGCCTTAATGTCTAAGAATATCCTAGCGCAGATCCTGATGGCATGAAGTTCAGCCTGGAAAACCGTGGGACTCCACTTCAACTCCAGTTTTCCCCTTCGATCCATCTGTGAACCAGACCAGCGTCCAGTGCCAGAATACTCTTAGACCAGTTGCACAGTCCAATACCTCAAATGACCTGCCGAAACAGTAGTCCCTGACCATATCGGCGACAGTGCAACTCATACTCTACCACGAAAATTATCTTTAAGAATTTTGCCAACGACCTACTTCGCTACTACTACGAGTACAACGATTCTCGTCCAATCATAGGCATAAAGCAACATTCGAGTTGATTAGTACTTAGATGGGGGACCATTTAAAAAAAACGATGGCTGCTTCGTTCGGGTGGGCTTGTGTATTATATATAGATTATCTACGGAGCAGTAGTAGCATAGGCATGGGATCATGCTAAGCTCTGCATGAAAAGAATTGGAAAAATACAGAGGCTAGCCAGTGTTCTAATCCGCTGTTATTAGAACACTGGCTATACGAACAAGCACCACAGCGGGGATGGAAGCGATCCTTAGGCTACTTCCACTACATGTCAAGCATAAAAGGTGACATGACGGACGCCAGGGTAGGAAGAGATTTGTTGGCTCACTTGCCAGACAAGCAATAAGCCATGCGATAACCTGATACGAAAGATTGTCTTCAAGAAAATATCGGACTGAGCATCAAGACTGATACAAAAGCTTGTCTTCAAGAAAAATATCGGACTGAGCATCAAGAAGGTAAGGCCTTAACCTTAATACTAATTGCATCCGTGAGCCATAAAGTGTTATACCAATGGATCAAAGAAAGCAGAAAGGACTGGTGCGGGTGTAGACGTGTCAAGAAGCAATGCGACAGTACTCGTGCGTATTCCAAGATGGGCTCACTTCAATCTGGAAAAGAAATACATAAAGCAGATACAGGGGCTCTAATAGGGCCTCACATATCACTTCAAGACTGGTATAATTTAAATTAACTTTTACACTTTTCTAATGGCGGATGAACTACGAAAAGTCTGGCCCAAAATGTGTTGATTTCAAAATTTAATGCAAGCTAATGCAAACCCATAAGACATTCATTTATATCATTTTATGTTAATAGAAGCAATGCTAATAAAAGCAATGGACCATTGCAATGGAAATTGCCTACTTACATGTCACCAAATCTGTCACTAACCATTAAAATAATGTCAAATACTTGAGAACAGCCAGAAATGGAGCGTACTCGAAAGGCAAGTATTTCAGATTTGTCGTCATAGTGGATGTAAATGGTTGGACCGGTAGAAAGTGATTTCGTTTTGAATTGCAAATTATATTATTTTGTTTATAGTTATTATTATTTTATATTAAAAAATAAAATGGCTACCTATGTCAAAGATTTCTGTCCATGATGGCCTCGAAAGGTTGCCCTCGCCTACACCAGCAACAGAAAAGTTTCTTCGGATTACTTTGCCAAAATTCAATTACTTGACCTACATAGATTGCAAATAAAAGAAGAAATTGGCGAACACTCTACTTGTTGCCAGTTTAAATTTTAAGTTCAAGTTCCGACACTCAACCACAGAAACGTATTAGAGGAAAAAATCGTTAAATTATTTATTTCTGCTTTTATTTCCTCGTTTTCGTCGCCTCTTCCCATCGGCAGTAGGTAAAGAAACAAGAAGCCAAAATATCACGTACCATACTCGTTTGCGGTGTACCAAAAATTTACTAATTCGTCACAACTCTCTGCACTTTCATTCCTTTGTTTCAAGTCGACTTACCGATATTTTAGTGTAAAGATGGTGCTGGCAATTCGTTGAAATAGTGACAAATTCTCACTGAACGGCATAAGGATACTAGGAAAGGCGACGGGATGATTTGGATTTCCGATAGCCTCATGTGAGGTAATATAAGCACCACCTGGTGTTATGCCAATGAGAGGTGCTCCGAATTTGTGCGCAAATGCATTCATAAGCGCTGGTCCAGACCAATCAACGATCACTGCATCAAAATGATTCTGATCGCGATCTAAACTTAAGAGTGACTGCAACTGAGCCGACTTTAGTTCAGCTTCCGCTACTGTACGCATAACATGGAACACCGTGCGCAGCATATCAGATCCACTGAGCATCTCATCGTTGCTTTTTAATGAACTCAACACGATCAGACGATGAGCAAAACTTAGGTCGATTATTTTTAGTTGTTCTCCGGCTGCTGCTGCAAAATTGTGCGGATCTGTTGTGACGACAGTTACATTGTTACCATGCTTAACCAGATTCTCAATGAGCGGGCGAAAAACAACCTGATGATCGCGAAATGGCACCGGAAAAATGGCCAAAATACTCGAAGTAGACACTGAACCGGTTAGTAGAACGAGTGCCGTTCCGACGAGTAGTAAACTTTGCTTAAACAAAATCATTGGTCTAATTGTGGTTTGAATGTGGTATTATAGTTTCGAAACTATATACAGATCTTCTATCTGTCACCGATATTTCTCACTATATGTATATGCATATAAGAAAAAACGTTCTTTGTTTGCTTCTATTTCACTTAGCTACACGTTTTAATTCGTTCTCGATCTCGTTCTTGCGCTTTCAATTAGAAAAAAAACAATAAACACCCCGAAAAGATATTGTATCTCAGAACAGAACCTATCTAGTCGGTGCGACGAGCAAATTTAAACTGATTATCAAATAAAGCGCACTCGTTAGTTAAATAATTTTTCAATTTGTTGTTGCTGTTGTTTATTATTTGCAATCAAACGAAAAAAAATGTAAAACACAAAGAGAGAGCGTAGAGGTATAAAATATAAACAACGATATTCGGATCGGAAAACGGAGAAGAGAAATATGCCTCGATACTCGTATGGGTGAGAATGAATATCAGTTTGAGAGCGCGAATGTGTTAAACGTTTTCTGTTTTACGCGACCGATAATGAAGCTTTTTCCCCCAGCTATGGAAAGAAGGAATAAAGATTCATTGTCGGTTAATTTTGTGGTGATCGCGTCCGGGACTTCTCATTCTACAAAATTACCAATTCCAACTGATATTGTTGTTAAAAGTATAAAGTTATAAATAGTGTTTGTTGTTACTGCAGTATTTTTGAAGTTTTTGAACTTATGACACAGTAAACAGACTGAATATAGATTAGATGTCTATGAACATTTATCAAATATTAAACAAAATAAATAGGTTAGCCAATGCCACTTTCTTTCTTTTGCCTCTTTCAAGAACACATTTTTTTCCTTTTCTATAAATTTAATTTATTTTTAAAAAATAAATCATCAACAACGAGATGCCAGAACCGGACTCCGTTGATGATAATGCTGACTTAAAAACAATCAAATTAATTATTAAATTTTCATCTAAAACCGGAGACAGGTCATGGCTACCTGTAAAAAGTATTTGCAAACTCTGGGTGTCCTGGTCTACGCCATCTCTCCAGCACAGGCTTGGCCTGCCACGATCTCATGTCCCATAATATCACGCAAAAGTCTTTTCGAGTTGAAACCGTTTTGCTCATGCGAACCGAAGCCGACCGGAACCTGCCGAGCTTGATTATCTTCTCGATGTCAAAATCGCCAACAGTTCTTTATTAAACGTTCCTCTCAAACGAGAACTAAGATATCAAAGTACTTTTCACTAAGCACAGGTTAGGTTGGGTTAGGTTAAGGTAGCTGTCTGTGAAACCGACACACTTAGACCAGTAATGGTCCATTGTGATACCACACGGATCAAGAAAAATTCCCTCCACCTTATCGTTGAACCAATTAGAGCTTCGTATGAAACGTAGCAGTCTAAAATCATTAGTGTTGTTTTAGAAGAAAGCTCGCATATGGAGGTTACGTTTTTGGGAGAGGCCTTGAAAAGTACTAAGAAGATGGACGATGGTCTTCTCCTCCTCCTCATCCATGCAGCTTCATCAGAAGAGGCATATGAGGCAGTGATGACACCTACAATAGCACCAATGTGCGATATTTTTTGAGAGATCAAACTCTTGGAGCGTTTCAGATCTAGTTTGGACCAGATCTGTTTTGTCGCTATGCAAGTTGTACCGTTTGACCATCTACGGCTAGTTTTTTAATTAGCATCCTGCTTTAACATGAGTTTGCATGTAGCGATTGGTATGCTTATCTCTACGACTACTACTTAAGATAAAGTCAGCAGTACTAATGGCAGTATTCTTAAGGCGTGTCCATTTATCTTCTACGACCGACATCTCAGCCCCAGGAATTACTCTCCCAGCATTTAGGGCGAGGCCTATCGTTTGACCGTAGTTGTTTCTGGTCTCTTCGTTGCGAAGGGCAGTCGTGTTGACTTGAAACTGATTCGCGGATGCTGTCATCAGGTTCGGCTTGTGGCGGTGGTCTATCAACACGTGGTCAATCTGGTTGCGAGTGGCTCCATCAGGAGATACCCAGGTGGCTTTGTGGATATCTTTACGCGCAAACCTTGTACTCTCAAGGACCAAATTATTACTTGCTGCCATCTCTATGACTCGTTGTCCATTGCCATTAGTGTTCCCGTGTAAGCTATGGCTGCCAATGTACTGCCTGAATACTGACTCCTATTTTGGCATTCATATCCCCCAGAATGATTTTTACATTATACTGAGGACAGGCATGGAGTTCCCGTTCGACTTATGCAAAGAATTCTTCTTTTTCATCATCTGGGGAATCCTCTGTAGGTGCGTGAACGTTTATGAGGATTATGTTTTTAAATCTTTCCCGCACGCGCAGGGTGCATAGCCGTTCATTTACTGCTTTAAAGCCGATGACGGTGGGATTCATTCTTTGCTGACTAGAAATCCCATCCCTAGCACATGATGTCTTGCATGACAGCTGTAATATATGACATATTATGATTTTTGTAAGACACCATTCCCCGTACACCGCCACCGTCTCCTGAAATGCTGTTATGTCAGCATTATATTTGCACAGGCTATCGGCTAGGTGCTGTGCAGCTCGAGAAAATCCTTAAATCGTTTAGCCGATTTCGTTGTCCTGGCCGTCGTAGTTCATCAATGTATCCGAGGCTGATTTCGGGTTCCATAATATGGTTTTTTTACGGGCGAGGTTGGCCTCGCGCCAACCTTACGTTGTAGGAAGTAGCCCTATCATTTCCTGTACTGGAGAAAAATTACCAGCGGCCACCACGTGGAGGTTTGATCGCACTTCCACTAGTCAGAGATAGTTACGGCCACATGCATTTCTGAAGCATTCTATGTTATTCGCCCTATTCTGCTGATGGCTGACCGCTGCCGGCATATTAGTTCCAGGAGTTAATCTTCTTTCATTAAGGGAGAATGCTATAGCTTGGCTATGGTTGTTTCCAAATTATTACATTATTAACCATTATCATCACGTTTATGGGGCATTATTAACTGATCTTTAATTTCGGGGAACTAGAATTAATGCTGTCAACTTTTACATTTACGTTTAAAATTAAATTAAAATTCCAAACATCAATTGACAAATCTTTTATAGAACGCCTAAAAATATTCTTACGTATTTGATGCCAAAAGTTGATTTTTTGCTCCATTCGATTCGATTCGTACTGTTCATCAAACGATCTGCATTAATTTACGATCTACATCTGCAATTGTGTTGCTCTTTGAATGGCTTTTATTTGTCTCTTCAAATCATATGATCGTATATATATGTATGTATGTACTATAAAAATTTGCTGTATTCGATTATTCCTTCCCAAGTCCTATAAAGCAGTTGTGAGTAGATAATAAAAAGAATGTGACTTTAAGTTTTTCATAATTTATATAAAGCGCAAAAGTAGGAGATACATTTTACATTAGACATAAATAGAAAACGAGTGTTATCAAGTCGCGGGATTTTTTCTTAATTATTTAATTTAATATTTAATATTTATTCCTATTATTTAAAGTAGCGAATTTATATGTTTGTGCCGTAAAGTTGTAGCACATCTAATATAATATATTTATTATCTTTGGTAGTAGATACTCATTAAAAAGGTCTAAAGTAGTTGCGAGGAGACAAAGTTATGTCGAACAGTTGAACGTATATAAAGGAATACAGCAATTGTTATTAATAGTTAAAGGAGAGTGAAACAAGTAAATGTAAAAAAACTACATTTTTCGGGTACAAACTTTTATGTAAACATCGAAATACGCCAGACAGTCCTCTATTATTTGGTAATAATCGTCAAAATATCTGTTTTGGGGGTCTTTTTTCAACGCTGCACACGCGTCACGCGTCAAACACGGAATATCAAACTTGGCCCCTGAAATTGAGCCGCTCACAAAATTTCAGTCCTCTAGGTCATTGATTAAAAAAAAGACCTATAAAACTAGAAAATGGTGCGATTCAACCCATCACACGCGCTACAAGCGTAATACGCGGAATATAAAAAATGCTATTTTGGGCTTAGACACTCTTAAAATCACAGCTCTCTTCGTCGTGGGAAAGGTGGTTAAAAAGGACCTCAAAATAGTCGAAAATATTGTCAGTAAAGGGGTCAAGTCAAGTTTTTAAAAACCTCATTAAGGATGCCACAATACATAATTTAAATTAACAAGTTGGAATGACAGTGGGGACGAGTTTTCCACAATTGTTAGATTTTTTAACATAAACCAATACATTTGTATGAGTTTGTTCAACTCTTTTGACTGAATAACATTATAATTATTTTTCTGCTATTCGAATAGCGCAAAATATTCAAAAGATCGATCAATGTGATGGTAGATTTTTGTTAGTCCAAAGATGTCATAAAAACTATTTAGTTGAGTTTGATTACCCCACCGCGTATTCTGTATCTAAAAATAGAGCTTTGATGACAAAATCACACAGCAACAGAAATAGAAAATATTAAAATTCACACACACCATTCGATTTTACGGTTGGTCGCGTTTACTGCGACAGTTTTCGAAATTTTGTACTTTCGTAAAAGCGATAGGTTCGAAAGACACATTTGAATGTTGAAATAGAATTATTATAACTTGAATTTTTTGAATATTTATACAGAGGAATTATTGTCATCTCAAATATTATGTTCTAGAGCCGAAAAAGAGGAACAAAATGCTGTCAAAGTAGGTCCATGCATTCATTGATTTTCTCCGCTTTTTTAAATAACATAAGAAGTAAATCGACAGTTTGGTTGTTTGTTACGAGGGGTGTATGATAGATACACGTGTTTAACGACTGATACGCCATTGACTCAAAATCTGTAGTACATCGTTTTTTTTTGGTAATGTACACACGCTCAGGGGGCCTTTATATTGCTCAGCACAGCGTTGGCGTTAGGAAAACAGGGAGAGGAAAAGATGGGATGTGTTTTAAATGACCGTAGATAATACAAATACGAAAATACAGAGTCGTGCAATTAATTTCACGTAATTATTGTATTTATTGTCCCCCTAAAGAAGGAATCTCTAAATAGGTTGGTCCGTCTAAACATTGGTCTTATGGTCAAGTTGAGGCACGGGTATTACGGATGAGTTCGAGAATAGGCGGGATGCATCTGCATATTGTGGAAAAAGCAATAAAGCTGGAAACATTCCAACGATGTTCAAGCTATTCGATTGTTTTCGTGATATTGACGTCATCAATAGGTTTTATCGCGCGGTTCTGAATTCTTTCTAGAATAAATGTAAAGTGGTCTTGGGAGCATCTGCCCAGACAACAAAGTTGTATTCAATTTTAGGGCGAATATATTCCTTTTAAAAATAGCCAGATCCGAGGTAGTGAAGTACATCTTGCACCGTTTAAGGAAACCTAAACAATTTTTAGCTATGGCGAATATGTGGCATTCTAACAAAGCTTGTTGTTGACGCACATACCCAGCATTTTGAGTTTTTGAGTTTCTTTGATGCAAGATCCATTCATGGATAAAGGTTGTGGGTTTAAATTACGCTTAGACGACAGAAGAAAGCATTGGGTTTTGGAAGCGTTAAATTCTACTCTGTTGTAGAGACCACACACACACCTTCTTATGCTATCAAGAACTGAATTTAACGGGCTTAACAAACGTTTTTGTTCCACTTGCGATGAAGAGGAGCGTGCAAAAAGCATAAAATCACGTGAAAAGGTAAGAGTACTGTCGTAAGTCGTAAGTAAGGATTAAAAGTGTAGCGGATAGGAGATCAGTAATGAAAATGAGAAAGAGTGTCGGATATATAACAGAGCTTCCTATGGAAATTTTCGGATGTGGCCATATATCCTATTCTTCTGGACTCTCCACGAAAACAGCTTTTGTCCAACCCATACCCAAAAAAGGCAAGCCGCCGTCTCCTTCTTCGTACCGACCCATAGTACTTACATCCATTCTTTGCAAGGCCATGGAAACGCTGATCAATTTTCAGCTCAAGAATTATCTTGAAACCAACGAAATCCTTAGTGACGTGGGCAACGTTCTACTGGTGATTTGATGGTATATCTCACGGAACAGTGGAACAGGTCTTTGCATCAATTTGGAGAAAGCAAAGCTGTTGCACTCGATATTTCTAATTCATTTGACAGAGTTTTGCATCAAGCTCTTTTGTCTAGAATGCGTGCTTATGGAGTCGATGAAAAACTGCTTCATTGGATTAGAAGGTATCTTTTGGACCGCTCAATTGAAGTTGTTTTGGACGGTTTCAAGGCTAAAGTTCATTACTTTAATGCTGGCGTTCCCCAGGGTTCTGTTTTGTCCCCGACTCTCTTCTTCATTTTTATAAATGATCTCTTATCTGTGACTTCCAATCCAATTCACTCTTTCGCTGACGAAAGCACTCTCAGCTTCTCATATAAGTTTGAGTAACGTACCTCCACTTCTCATGTGGAACTCAAACAACTACTAAGCACGTTAAATTCTGACCTAGATAGATAAATACAATGGGGAGAAATCAATCGAATAAAATTTAACGCTTCCAAAACCCAATGCCTTCTCCTGTCGTCTAAACGAACCTGCACCTGCATCGAGGAAACTGAAAATCTCGCAATTCTCGGTATGTGCGTTAAGAACAAGCTTCGTTGGATTGACGACATATTTACCGTCGCCAAAAATGCTGTTTAGGTTTTCCAGCCCGGTTTAAATACACCGCAGGAACGTTTCCTGCTTGTCACTGTTTTATCGCTTCTTCTACCAGAGGTGGTCAAGAGAAATAGCCATCTGCATGCCACCTCTCCTTGAATTCAACCGCAATACTCGTGGCGCTCTAAATGCTCATCAGTTCACCCTCAAGCCCTTCTTCGGACGGACACTGGGATTCGTTCTTCAGCCGTACAACACGTATGTGGAATGCTCTGCCAAGCTCTGTCTTCCCACATCAATATGATCCACAGGCATTCAAAACACAAACAAAATTTATTATTATACATACAAACAATTCTCTAGAGTCAAAAAGCTGTATTACCCCCAATCCATTAAACGTTTAAACCTTTAAATCAATTTTTTAATTTAATAGTCGTGTTCCGGTATTACCCAACTGCTAAACTTGTGAATAATACGCTTTAGTAGTATGACTGCAATAGCAATCCATTCGTAATGTGCCATGACCAAAATGTCAAGAGCCCTTTGTTCACCGTCGATTCTCCACGGTCTTCCAACATAAATATCAAATTTTGTTTTGGATTTTTATTACCCCTTATAGTTATACGAAAGAAAGGCACGAGCGGACGCTGGCTGCGAAAACAACTTTTGGTCAACAAAACATAAATTTAAATGGAAACGTCCGCCCCCTCCTATTACGATACGTGAGCATGTATCCGCTCATACTTTACGATATTTAATAAAAATGTGAATATGTGACGTACGTAGATAATTACAGTTTTTTAGAAGAGGTAATATGACTGAAAGTGCTTGTCGAGTATCCGCCTCTTAGTTTAAAGGGTTCGAGGATATTGCGAGTAACTGAGCTAACCAAAAAAATGTCTACCATAGCATCCTGTGGTAGCATTCTGAAATTTTTATCGCGCATAAACTATATGTGTGTAAAACAATATCCCTCACCTCTAATTCACTTTGAGTGCCAATTTGCATTTTAAAACTTTGAAATTGCCTATGAGAATCCTTACATCCATTTTTGTGAAAGGGAAACGGCTTTGCCTCAATTACAAACTCCAACTGCGAACAATATGAGACCCTACATCTGTCTATCTCATATTGCCGTTCTTAGTTACATATTTATGTCGTCAAATTTATTCCAACTGCCAGTTGCTCCCTGGAATATGTGTCGCATTATGCAAAATATAGCCGGGCAACAATACCTGCGCGCCTAATGTTTTACTGATACTTTTTGTTAAAGAAGATTCACCGTAATACTGGTACGAGCCCGAGAAATAAATTTCATTTCACAATTTTGTCATAAATAATAGCCAAAGTTTCTGTTGAGCAACATTTTTGGGAGATTATTAATTGTACTTTTGGCGATTTGACAGCTTTTTAATGAATAATCGCTAATTTTCTTGGAAGCTTTTATATTACAGCAGTAGTATCTACTAGTTGCTTATTGCATCGAAGAGGCTTACGATGTACCTACTTAAGAAGCAAATCAGCTCATCACTTCCGAAAAATGAATTTGACAATAATTTTCTGAAAAACTTAGATAAATTTTGGAAAACCCTAATGTTGGTAAAATTTGAGGCTTACAATGGAGTATGCCTAGGTTGCATGATTCCAAAAAGTGTGTTTTTTGCTCGTTAAAGTGGTTCATAATGAAGTATTCCTCAAATTAATTTTAGATCCATTCCATTTGTGTCCAAAAATATACATGCACAAGACAAATGGTCGCGAGAAGTTAGGCCTTGGACCGCAACGGTCTGTCGCGCCGAATATTATTATTATCATTGTTATCTTAAATTCGCGTGTCCGTGTGTTTGTGGTTGGCTGGCTGGGGTCTCCCATACAAATATTTTACAAAATGTACCCGATTTTCTTCAAATATTATACGCATGTATACTACTTGTAAAAATTTGAAAGTGATCGAGCCCCAGGGTCGGGGGGCTCCCATACAAATTTAAAAAAAAAGTAACTGATTTTCTTCAAATTTTATACACATGTATATCTCCGATAGAGAACACTTTTTGTTTAAAATTTCGAGATGATCGGATCGCAGGAATGAACGGGACTCCCATATCTTCGATTATCTTCGATTAGAGAATTTACAAGGAAAATTCTAATTTTTATGGGCTCTTTCTTTTACACTTTCTCTTTTTTACATAAATACTTTTTTACATTTTCTCAACAAGTTTATGAATTTTAATGGCCAAACCAAGCCATCGTGAACGAATAGACGTCCTCGGAAACTATTGCTCACAATTTTGGGGGCACCCTGGCTCAAGTGGTGGTTGGACTAATAAGCGGGGGATCGAAGTTCAAATCACTGAAGAACTCAAATAGCTTTTTCACAGTCCCACCACTCGCAATTGTCTGACAAACGTCCGAAAGTATTAAATCATAAGAAAATTCGCCTTTCGGATATGGCTTATTTAAATTGTATGAACCCTTCCATTATTTAGGACCTTTAAAGTCTGTTGGGCTCCTCTTAATGGGCTTAGGGCCTCCACTACTCCTACGTGCCATCGTCTGCGGTTTCTAGACACGTACTTCAGCTCGCTCTATCTCTTCCCCAGTTGCTCCGATTCGACTGTTCGACTGTTCTACGTCATGTACTTCTATTGTGCCCCACTCTTCTGCATGACTTTGTGAATCGCTTGGCACGCAATACAACTGTTTCCTTTTCGAAGCGTACTGCCACCTACGTCCTGAACTGTTCTCGTATGCAGTTCATCATTGGAGATGCGGTTGGGCCAAAATAATCCGTAAGATGTTTCACAGACATCTATTGAAGAACTTTTGCAGCTTCCTTATTACAGCATATATGTTTGGTCGTTAAACCGATAGAGTTCTTTCTCCATATTTTTGACAACATTCCGAACTTTGCCTTTGCTGTCCTGATTCTACAATTCCTTCCATTTGTGTGCAAAAATACAGCACGCATAACACGGAAGGTCGCCAGAAGCTAAGCTCTAAACCACAATAAAATAGTTGCGCCAAATATTATCATATATATTTATCAGGTCATATCATATTATCAGGTCATGCAAAGTGGACGGTCCTTCCCAACGGAGCCTGTCGCGGTTGCGGTCGTAGATCTCGTTATTCCAAAGACTCCTGTATACTTTTTTAAACTTCATTAAACTCTTCGCTCTAACACGACTAAGCGTGCAGAGTACCAGATATTAATATTTCTTAATATGTATCTGCATTTAATAATTCACGTTACTGCAACCTAAAGTAGTTGCGAGCAATTTTTGTATTTTAAAAGTGATATGGCTGTTTATACTGATTTAGTGATTTAACGTGCTACCATTGTCTACTCCTACACTACTTAGATGTTATGATAAGTTTCCTTTATTTGAAGAGTCTTGACATATGCTTCTACAATTTACCCTAGATATTTTAAAGATTACACTTTACCTTAATTAAAGAACTTCTGTTAAATTTTCTGTTCCCAGACACCGTCACAATGTATTTTGTAAAACACCCATTTACGTGCAAACTGAAATTTCATGTCACCCGATCTGGATAAAACCTTCCTGTACAGCCTTTTGTATGGATAGTGGAAAAAATGTAATTTAATTATTCGCAGAGCAAAATACATAAAAATGTCAAAAACATTTCAAATATGAATTAGTTTACAGAATAAAATTTTACATAAACAACTAACTGACTACAAGATACCAATATTAATTATTAAACATGAACATTATTAATTAACAAGACCAGAGATAGTATAGTAGAAATATTCAAGATTAAAGGTGAATTTTACCAAAAAATTTACTAAACCCGTTTCCAAACTTAATAACTTCTACGCTTTTAACGTTAGGCAGAACATTTTTTAATAGACACGAGTGTGAAAATCGTATTTAAATAATCAGTAAATAATAATATAATAATTTCCTATGAAAATATTAAACAGTATATCTATAAAAATCAGTTCTCGTGCTATCAAATGAATTAAATGTTAATGAACGCTCTCATGAATAAACGCGAATTTATCCTTATACCTACAAAAAACAACAACCAAAGCACTCGAAAGTCAATGCACCGAGAAATTAAGGAATTAACTGTAAACTCCTTAATCTCAATTTCGTTACAATTTTATCGCAATTCTATGGGTTCACATTAACAAAAAACCTCCCAAAGCAACTTTTTTTACCCGAGCGACTGTCGTGTGCGCGGCGCGCTGATGTACAGCATGTACCACACGCATACATAACTGTTAATTTACTTCATCTATTACAAAATCCAAACGACCAGTGAATTTTATATTTATACGAGTATTTATAGATGGAATATAAGATACTTTCATGCCAGGTATCTGACTACAATGAGTCGAGTGTATCTTCTATCCCCACCATGCTTTTAAGCGATTCGAAATAAAAACGCGCGCGTAGGTGCTTCGCTTTTCTTTGCAAGAAGCGTAGCAGAAACGAGCGCCGCGCCACACCGCCATTTGTGAGGCATAGCCGCGCGCCAACAGAACTGTCGCCATCAAGCATATGCGTTGCAAACTCAAAGTCGAAGTCATTATGCTTTTGCCGCCATTCAGTAGTGCCAGCCAGAGCACCAGCATGCATGTGTGACTTGGAAAATGGTCGCCATGCATCGCTAAGCTGCTGCCAAAATTTTCGAATTCGAACAAACTCTAGTGCTCTGGCACTGGATGGCACACAGTTTGCATCGACGACGACGAAGCGACATCGACATAACATCGAAAAAGTTGCCGTTGACGTTGTCATCTTCGCTGTTGGCCACCTAAACTTACCTCGTTTTGACTTTAGTCAGTCAGTTTGTTTATAACCGGTCTGCGGGTGGGTTGGCCAGACATTGCGTGTGGCATTAATTCGAAAATAAAGTGACGATGAACGCGAAAGATTTGTGCATCTGATTTTAAATAATATTTATAATACACTACAGCCATTTGGCAAATTAAATTAATTTAACTTTTTTGTAACTATGTAATACTTCTCTAACCGAAAATACTCAATTGAACAAAATTCTATGGATAGCTAGTGTTAAACTTGTTTTAGATACAAGTTCGAGATAGTTTTCAAACTAAGAGTAAAAATCGAAACGTGCCAATTTTGCAATTGATATTGTGAAGATAAAAAAGAAGTAAATAAAGCGATACAAATTCTATCCATCTCAATTCATATGCAATGAGTAATTTTTAACAAACTTGTATCTATCGGATTGTTTGATTATTTTACATCACATTATTTATTACATAAAAGTTTGCATTACTTTTATTTTACCTTACATCTTAACTTTTAATTATTATAACAGTAACAGTTTCTTGAAAATTTGATTAACTAAATACTAAGGATTTGAAGAAAGAAACACGAATGTAATCGATAAGAGTTTAATACTTAATACCACAACAAATCACACCTACGGAACACAGATAGCCATAATCTGGATCACTCGGCATTTCTAATTCAAAACAAACAAAGATACCGCGCATTCAAACTCCGTTCGTTTATTTGTTTGTTTATTCATTCATACAAAAAGCATAAAAATATAAAAGCGGTAAAAGTCGACTATAAGATAACAAAAGTAAAATAGAACCACACACAAGTAGATACTTAGATAGATTGTATCCAACAATACCACCACTATACATATAGCAGCCTACCTAGCTGTCGGCTGCATCTCCTACACACGTCATATTTTACCTGTCGTGCCGTGCCGTCGAGACAACTTGTTGTTGGCTGTGGAATTGAGTGCTGCAATTTTTTGTCGCTTTTAAGAACAAGGATTATCATTTAATTGGAGAACGTGTCAAAGAGGTGAATTGCACCATTCCTGGATACAATACAAAACGCATTCACATTATTTGCGTATGTATATTATTTATATCTAGATATTTTTTTATGAATGCATGCATATAAACTTTAGATGACAAGGCAAATACATATACGTACGTTTCTAAACAAGTTGTTTAAAATTGACAAATGTGGACTTGGACAGTGGTGATCATCTTAATACACAGACAGAAAAACTTGTACGCTAACGATCGTAAGAAGTAAAAAAAAAACAACCCATAAAAATTAAAATCTTTCATGCAAATTCTTCAATGGGAGATACTGTTTAAACTTTGAAGAAAATCGGGCTAATTTTGCACACTGTTCATTCAATGAAGTCCCACATTGCGTATCGGTTTCTTGCCATAATAAGCCGGTTTTCGTAAAATTGTGGAAGAGATCAAACACCTAGGTCTAGGTTTCAGCTTAATAGGCTGTTTTTGGGTTTTAGTGTGGTAATACAAACCAACAGACATTCATTTTTATATTATATAGAGATTATAGTATGTACAAAACGCAGCACATAGCACACAGTCATTAGCTGCGTTCGATTGGCCTGAAGAGTTAAACTCTTCACTTCAGTTAATTGAGCGACTCTTTACTTAAATTGAGCTACTGAAGTGAAGAGACTGTTCGATTGGTATTCTTCACTTCAGATAAATTTCACTCATCTGAAGTAACAACACGAGCAGAACACCTCTTCACTTACTTCAGTTGCCCAATTTCGCCCAATTTTTAACTAACGTGAAGAGTTGCCAATCGAACAGTCTCTTCACTTCTGTTAATTCAGATACAGCTATTAATTCAGTCCAATCGAACGCTATTATGATGCCGCTATATCACGCCATATAGCAGCGATTCGTACAAAACAAACCACAGAAAGCAGCGCAGCGAACATAGCACACAGTCATTATGATGCCGCTTTAATTTTAAATATATTTTTAGTCATATTTTAACAATTTGTGTATTAACCTTAACATATAGAGGTATGTATCTCATCGCGGTCTTTTTTATAAACCTTTTTTTATAGAAAGCAATTAAATATCTCTTACCGTTAATGCAGCGTTCGTAAAAAACGCATTCGCTAGACCGTTTTTTGGTCGACTTTAGTTATTTAGTTACAAAGTTCTATGCCCAGGAACTAGCTTTACGCCACCATTTCGTGGTAAGGTGAAAGGGCTTTTTGGTAGTTTTCAAAGATTCGAACCTCCTGCTCAGTAATACACGCTCAAACCACTTGAGCCACGGTGCCCACCTCAACACTTCATTAGGGTACCCTTTCTTTGAAGCTTAAAGAAATTTGTCTTCTTTCAATTCCCAGGAAAATTTTCAATTTCCTATGCCTTCATTATACCCGGATGCGTAAAAGCTTTGTAGAAGTAGATCACTGGTAGAGATTCTGAAGGTCATTGAATCTATATATTTTATTCCTGTTCCGTCGCCGGTAGTGGTCTGGTCGATGTAATGGCAAAGAACCGACTTAAGAAATGTGGCAAAGAACATAAATATCTAACGAACTAAGATCACCAAATAAAAAGCTGTTGTTTTTGAACAAACCGAAGTTTTTTTATAACAAATTATTAAAATAGCGATATAGCTAATTTATAGTTCTGTTGATCAAACGTTTCTTACTACTTTACAATTTCTAATATTAAAACCACTGCAATAAGTAGAATATAAAAGGCAACATTAAGGTCTATTATTTAAGCTTAACAGCACTGTACTGCGATTAAGTGCTCAGTTTTCACCGTGTTGTGCAATGACCCTATTCAAACGTCGAGTACCACCATCATTTCCAGACTTTATTTCAAAATTTCAACCAATCTTTTTTAACCAACATACATAAATCCATAAATACAAGACTTCTTTTCCCATTTTCCATGACTGAACATTTTCTCATTACGCAGCTTTCATCCAATATAATCGAAATTTTGTTGCAAATTCATCGACGCTCTCGTGTGGTCGTTACCAATGATGACAATTTCTTGCAAGACCAACAATATTTTATGCACATATTTTTTTACATCGGTGCGTTAACTTTTTACAATAACAATAATTATTATAAGAGATACAGATACACCCGTATCACTGTCCATATTATATTACACTAACACAACACCACACTGAATGAGTCGATATTCGGATTTTGTTTCAGCGAAAAAAATATCCAGTGTGACGAGTTTTGGGGATAAATATGCACAAGAAGGAGCTGAATGAATGCTTGGAATGAAATGAAATGAAAGATTGGCGCGTTTTCGTTTGTTGTGGTTGGATATTTCTTCTCTAGACTTTGTTACTGTTGGCTGTTGTTGGCTTCTTTCTCAGCAAAGCTAATGCCGGTGAGTTATATGGGGATACGACAACTTATGGGGTCGTTGTCATAGTTGTGGTGGTGGCGTTCGTCTTTGTAGGCTTCTTGCGTTGGAGTGGTGACGGCGTCAAAAAAGATACTTCTTTTTCGGATTCTTCTTAGTGTAGTTTTTCTCGTTGTGAAGGTCTTTTTCTTAAGCCCGATGATGATGATGATCGTTCTTCATTTCTGTTTTATATTTTGGCAAGATTTTGCATGCCGGAACGCGTATTTTTAACATTTGCATGACTTTGTCCTCGTTAACGAGTTCCAAGTGATTTCAAGATTCCAATCTATGTCGTCCTTTTCTGTTTCAACAAACTGGATTTTCGGAATTTCTCTTAGTTATGTTTTCGATTATTCGTTCGAGTATGAGTGAGATTCTCTTCTCTTCAAGATTTAAATTGAACTAAAATTATTGTTGCATCTTGCGATTAAATTATAGAATAAAAAACAATAAAGAATTAAAGGTAGCGAAGAAATCGAATAAAAACCTGTAATCTTATTAGCAAACTGACCGGGTAAAAATTTATTACTGGTTTTGTTGGATAAAAGGTGAAAATACTTTAGTGTTGGACTCTTGGAACTCTGAACTAAACCGGTCCGACTAAACCATCACTTATTTCCTAACCCTAAAATTAATCTATTGATCGGTGTCGGTGTTGCACTGCTGCGCACTGTTAGCCCCCCCCCAACTCGAAAGACACCGGGTTTGATTCCCTGCCTGTCACAAAAAAAACATTTTCTCAACGGACTAATCATCTAGATACACATTATGCTGTTCATGTAGTATACAGTTGCCATATACTACTTAAATTCACATGGACGGTTGAGTTGATATATGAAGTAATCAGTGTGTTTCCGCATTTTTATGATCTGCAGTCGTTTAAGACACGCGTGCATAGACATCTCATCTTTTCTTCTCCCTAACTTCCTAACGCCCAAGCTGTGCTAAGCATTATAAGGGTGCAAACCCCTTTAGCGTGTGTGTAGAGCCTAAAATGTGGGCTCATGAGCACAATATTAGCGCGGGGACATAAGTCCCAAAAGAAAACATTGGCACTTATGTCCCACTGTTACTGGGACAAGTTTCAAAAGAAGTCAAATCGAATAAGGGACTTATGTCCCACTTCATCGGAGCATAAGTCCCAAAACAATATGTTGGGACTTACGTCCTACCTAACATATGTTCTTATAAGGAGCCATTTTAGGTACTCGTAATGTAATGGAAGGTGTGTGCGAAGGCACAGAAATTGATCATTAATACCACGTAATTTATGTACGACTAACAAGAAATTTTGAACAATTGTCTTAATGATAATGTGAATGAATTTGAGAATGGACAGCATAAACCTGGCTTCATTTATAAATATATGCCCCTGTTTGTTATAACAAAGAACGTTACGCTTCGTTTGATATAACTCGTAGTTCGTTGGAGTAGACGATATAGACGTTGGATATTTCTCTTAGGCACCCCTCCGACTGAAGTAGCTACTTAACACCGACATGTAGGAAACATTCCTGCGATAATCAAGCAAATCGATTGTCCTCGCGATATTTTCGTCACCAATAAGACTAATCGCGTCGTTATGTGTTCCGTATACTAGATTCAAGGTGCATGACCAGACTATGCAGTTATATTTAAGCTAAGGGTGAATATACGTCTTGTAAAGAGGAGCCTAGAGGGCGCAACAGACCTTTAGATTTTAGAAGCGTTGTTTTGTATAGCGAACAACTCTTTTTTTGTCCGCTTGTGGAATAAATTAAACGCGATTGCTATCGGAATAATAACTCATTTATTTCTAAAAAATCCTTGTCTTTTATACTATTCTATATTACATAAAAATCCCTTAATCCCTTTAAAGCGCTTTAAAGCTAAAATAATGCCTAATGTCTATTAGGTTACAATAAAAGTGTATAATTGTCATAATGCATTTATGCCGGATTAGGTCAGTACTGGAAGTAATGATAAGTCTTTAATCGACAAAAAGGGGTACAATTGGGTCATTAATGCAAATAATTCTCCGATTGCTTACATCGTATTATTGGCTGTTAACACAGCTGATAATGCCGTTGGCGGTATTGCGCCAGGTAGTGGCTGATTGCTTAAATCGCATATCGTAATATGCAACAAGCGTTATATTCTACTCTATCATGTTTTCATGAAGCAGGTTAGAATTTATCGTGCTTAACATACACTCAGTCCGATCAAACCTCCAGGTGGGATCGTGAAAACTCTTTTCCTGTCCTAGAAGTGAGATGTAAAAATCACCTGGTGATACAGCGACCTGATAGCCCACGTGTTGATGGACCACCGCCACAAGCCGTACCTCATCACGGTACTAACGTGCCAAGATGCCCACTCCGACTTGGGCAAAAACTATCTTGTTGGTATGGCGCTACGAGCGGGATTTGCATTGCTACGAAAGACTCCATCCGCGTATCAGATTCGAGTCAACATGGCTGCCCTTCGCAACAAAGAGACCAGAGACAACTACTGTCACTAAATGCAGGGAGAGTAATTCGACGGGCTGAGATGCCGGACGTAAAAGAAAAATAGACACGCCTTAAAAATAATGTCATACTGCTGATTCTATCATAGGCAGTAGTTGTAAAGATCGGAACTACTTTTTCGATGATGAATATAAGCTGGCGCCTGAACGTAAGATGTTTGCGTACCGAGCAATACAACAATCTTTCTTATGCAAAGAAGAATGTAAAAAATTCAGAAGATATACACAAAATATTTTGCTGGCGAAAGAAATCAGTCTGGGAAAAGATTCTCGTCTGCGAACTCAAGCGAGGAACGCACGAGGCGCCAAAGCAAAGTTCAACCAAAGAGCTCGTGGTATGACAAAATATGCACCATACTGTACTTAACTGAATTTTTTTTTATTTATGACAGCTCCTACCCAAATTTCACATTGGGGCATTATGTCTAAAAATGCAAAATGCTAAAGCGCGTCATTAGATATGAGGTTGTATTCCATAAAAACCTCAGCAATGCTGTGTGCGCTCAATATGCGGCTAGCCCTAATCTGCTTAGCGCGGTAGTCACTTCTGTGTAGTGTTGCGGATTTCTTCCCAATGTGAGTTTTTAAAATCCAGTCGTATTCCCAGATATTTCGTCGCCCGCTTTTTCACATGGACAAAAAGTTTAGTGTTCGTATCTTAATTCGTACGTTGCCGAGTGAGTCATACCACGCTGGAATATTTTACCATTCACCATTTGCGGCAATTCAATATCTACACACTCGTACAATTTAATCGAACGAATGCGATTCGAAAAGCGCCCACATATGTTTTTTTTGGTTGTTGTTTTGCTTTTGTTCTACTTGTCAGTCAATTCAATTGATTTACTGTACCATTAATCTTCATGGCCAAAGCAGTAGACTTGCGGTTGGACATCAAATTCGAACGATATGTACAGAGGGTCTTAAGATAGGCGCGACATATGCAAATTGGAGGGAACCGGCAAGATGTTATCCAACTATATTGTATCGCGATATTTTTCTCTTGTGGATTAATTATTTCATCTTTAACGTAACCTAAAACTGAAAAATCGAAACTTAATTTTCTGACATTTTATGATGTTTTTCATATTTTCCTATACAACGTAATGTGAGTACTTCCTTGTTTTAACCTTTTCCGTTTCTTCATGGAAATAATAATGAATCCATAATCGAACTGTATATATAAGATACATAATTGTATATGCATTAAGCAATGCACGTTGGTGTTTTCACAGCCTGGCAAACTGCATTCATAGTCACAGCCGATTCTTTATTTGGTTTTACTGAATATTGAAAATGTTTCTCAAAAAATTGTGAGATGCATTGGTTGTGAGGCACCTACAACACGCACGCATTCGCATAATAATCGAATTCGTATCCATCTATGTATGTATCGCCATCCACCTTCCGTCTGTCGATACTCAGTCGACGACGTCGTCGTTGTCGGTGTCCCATCGTGTTTATTTGTTGAATAATTAAGGAGTAAATAATAAATTTCTTATATAAATTTCCTATGCGAATTGAATACGTAATTATTTTTGTTGGGTGGGACACGTCCTGGGATTCGTCCGTCTTCGAGTCAAGTCGAGTGTTGGAATGGAGTTGCGTTGAGTGTAGTCAACCGAGAAACATTCTTACTCTAAGTTGCTATTTGATCTTCGATGGCATCTTATTTGACGTCTGTATATTATGTGCTCCAAAGGAGTATACGCCGAGTAAGCAGAGTCTGTTGTGTGTGTGACAAAATTGGTGACTTAATAACATCATTTGATATTCTTGAACCCATTAATCTGTGAATTGAAGTGGTGTTCCTAGGGGAGAATGAAATATTATAATTATAATAAATGGAAAAGCCTTATAGACTGTATATGTGTCAATTAATATTGCAAGTTAAAAGGTAAAATTAAAGCCGTATACATGTATTTAGACTATATACTGGTTTGGCAAAACTACGACTAGATATCAGCTAAAGGTGTGAAAAGTACTTGAACTTTTATCTGAGATAAAAAACTAAGCTTTGAATGTGACAAAGGTGGAATATTTTGAATTATCACTTCTGTAAATAACTTTTTTAATTTCAATGAATATCTACCTTTTCTATCAGTGGGTCTCAAACTTTTCTTTAAGTGTCGTCGTGTTTTTCTTTAGCAAAATTTCGAGTTCTAAAATAGCTGCTTGGTCAGAAATAAAATGTGTGTGTGGGTGTGTATTCGATTTCAACGCAAACACCAAAAGTGGAATAACTTTTGAAACACAAACAATTTGAAAAAACTTTACTTGGCTGTTTTTGTTGGAAATGATCTCCCCTGCTTCTTCGTGGTGTACTCCTATTTTAAATCTGGTAATCGAAATCATATGGTGGTCAACCATCAGGAGAATAATAATTTGATAGAATGCATCAGAATTGCAAGTACCCTATCTAGTTAGCAAGAGAATGAAACCCACCGTTATCGGCTTTAAAGCAGTAAATGATTGGCTATGCACCCTTCGCGTGCGGGTAGATTTAAAAACATAAGCCTCATAGGCGTTAATGCACCTACAGAGGACTCCCCAGATAATGTTAAAGAAGAACAAGAACGGAACAACACGGGAACTCCATGCCTGCCCTCAGTATGATGTAAAAATCACTCCTGGGGATATGAATGCAAAAATTGGTAGGGAGCCAGTATTCAGGCATTACATTGGCACCAATAGCTTACACGAGCACACTAATGACAATGAACAACGAGTCATAGAGATGGCAGCAAGCAATAATTTGGTCGTTGCGAATACAAGGTTTGCGCGTAAAAATTTCCACAAAAACACCTGGGTATCTCCTGATGAAGCCACCCGCAACCAGATAGAACACGTGTTGAGAGAACGTACCGAGGTGCCAACGTCGACTCGGATTGCATCGTCACGAAAGACTGCATCCACAAATTAGATGCGAGTCAACACGGCTGCCCTTCGCAATGAAGAGAGCAGAAACAACTACAGTCAAGCAATAGGACTCGCCCTAAATGAAAGGAGAGTAAGTCCTGGGTGGTGGGCACGTCTCCGAGCAGAAGATCCAGAAGATTGGTCTCGCAATAAACATAGTGGAACGCGAATTCGAAGTATTGCAATCCTTTATTTATCTCGGGTCAACTGAAGCAGCCGATAACAGCATGGATCAAGATATACGCGAATGGTTGCTTTAAGCCAACAAAGCCTACTATAGTCTGTCAAGATTCTTCAAATTCAGGAAATTAACCATAACTTCCATGCCGCTGGTACATATATAAGACAATGGTCATACCAGTACTTACATATGGATCAAAACTTGGGTGCTTAGCAAAAATCCTTCTGACCGCATTAGAGAGAAATGTCTTACGGGGAATTGTTGGCCCCGTATGTAAGGAAGGCCGAATCCGGAGGCTCTATAATGATGAGATTTAAAAGCGTTACCGCGATGTCGACATCATGAAGAGAATTAAGCTCGGTAGGCTCCGGTGGGCAGGGCACCTAGCTCGCATGAGCGAAGAGGATTCTGCTCGGAAAGTCCTTTCCGGTAGGATTTTTGGAACACGAAAACGACAGCGAGGCCAGCCAAGCCTACGCTGGAAGGATGGCGTAGATCAGCACGCCCAAAGTTTATGGATGAAAAACTGGATGACATCGGCTCAAAATCGGGAGCAGTGGAGAGACTTTTTGCGGGAGGCCAGAACCGGATCCCGGTTGTAGAGCCAAATATGATGATGATGAAGAGAAATCTTATAGTAAACTACAGTTGTATCTCAAAATTATTAACCATCCCAAAACTTTTCGAATAAATTATAAAGGATCACATTTCTTTTTTCTCCAAAGGTTTAATTGCGGAAGAACAACATGGATTTGTTGCTGCAAAGTCTACGACCACAAACCTTGTTACATTCACGGAATAAATTACAAGGGTTATAGTCGCATCTTAGTCCTACATACCGCATTTCATACGAATCGCTTGAGAAATGGCTTGATCCACAAAATTCCAGACCACATGTGTACCCAATTTGAACTAAATCGGTTTAATTTTTAGGTCTTGCGGCCCGATAACTTCTAAATTTTATTTGAAAGTGTTGTCATCGGATATACACTACAGATGTGTACAAAATTTAAAGATTCAGAGGATTTATACATAATTGGTTTGCTTTTTATCATAAGGGTCGAAAATATGGCTCGTGTCTATAAGTAGTGTACTATGTGTCTTGAAATGTACTTCCCAACGCCTCTAATTTTGAACTTTTCTAAATTTTCTTTCGTTTTTAAAGGGTCTCTTGTGTTTTTAATTGATATTCGTCTTCAATGTGTTCACAACATTGTGCCACCCTGCTCTCGTAAAGGTGATACTATCGATGGCAAATCGTTAACCAATCGAATACCAGCCGAACGAAGAATTTTTTTTTTTTATATATAGAGACTTATTGCCGAGGGAGGACTCCCTGAATGACTTGCGTCACGGCAATAAGTTTGGCTGAACTCTTTATTAAAATTCAAAATATTATTATGTGCTTAAAAAAAATAAATTAAATACAGGAGATGGTCAACGATGTTGGAATGTGTCTGATTCATGTCTTCCCTCATAGTAAACCAAAGAGTGGCAGCAAAAGCAAAAAGTTCAGAAAAAATGACAACCATTGTTTACATACTTTCTCACTACATATCAACTTGAATGTCTCAAAATAGACGTTGCGTGATTAACAGAGTGGAACAAATAACATGCATTGATGTTGGCGAAGCATCCATTTAACACAAGTTAATGTGAACATTTAAATGTAATTAGTACATTCGCACGCCCTCAATTTGACTTACAATCCGCATGAGTGGATCCTAGATGCAAAACAACTGCTGGGCATTGTTGGCAATCCCAGAAGTAAACAACTATCTCTGCCTGCCGTCTGTCGACTAAATTGCTGGATGAATACTGCATACTGTACTCGTATATCTCCGCATAGATCTAACAGATATGTACTTCATATAAAGATCAATGTTACAATTCCGAAGAAATGAGCAACAGTATCATCGTATCGTATGGCATGGATTTCTCCTGCAGAAAATGTCTGTGGGAACGAACGAACGAACGCCAACCGATGACATTCCCTTTAGAGATTACACGCGGGCGAATGTTACTGTACTGCAACTGCACACTACTGCTCCCAAAGAGGATTTATTGTTTTGCAAGAGCGAAGCGAGTTAGCTTGATGCGTTCCAGATACAATTTATATTCGGAATAATGCACCCTCTGCGTATACGCAATGCGATGAACCTAATGCGGTAACCCCAGCAGATTCGTAAAGTAGCTGTTGTCAGTTTACTTTCACATCGTCGCGGTCGTCGTCGTCACCATCATCATCATCGCTGTCATTACATGTCAGCTTAACATTAATAATTGATGGATAATCTTACTGAGTGGTTACTTTACTTGCATCCATGACCCAAAGCGGAGATAATGTGTTGCGCATTTGATTTCCTTGAATTTTTTGTTTTTCTGTTTGCTAAGAGGTACGCCAGTACTCCAGTACTACAGTACTAGCTTAGGAAATATTCTAGTTTGGCATTGTTTTGTGTGGAACTGTGTGGTAAGTGTACAATTTTATGTTTTTATTTTATATATAACTGGCTTTTCCAGGGCGCTCCGCCACCCGCACACATGAATCCACGACTTGCCCTCAATACCACGGCAGGGGTGTACTATTGCCTAAACATAAACAAAGCGCCACCCCGATTGTATTCGCGCTATGTGGTTTTGTTAAGACGCATATTCTGTAAAAGTTTCAGCTGTCTGTCTAGTTTTTTAGTTTTAATGTCGTATTACAAACCAAGAGACATACTTTATATATATATATAGTACGTACAAAGCAGCGCAGCATATAGCATACAGTCATTATGGCGTTTTGTTCGTACAGCCCAGAAACAGCGTAGTGAACAGCGCAGCACACAGTCATTATGATGCCCGACCGTTTTTTCGTCGACTTAGTTATTTAGTTACAAAATTGGTCGCCACGATCGCCCTTTTGTTAAAATATATAGCCTATGTTGACCCTGAAAGTCCATTCTAAATATTGGTGAAATAATTTTTTAAATCGATCTAGTAGTTTCGAAAATAACTTCCTACACAAAAACTAACTTTACCTCTTTATAATATTAGTATATACTAGTCACTAGTGGATCCCTGGCGCTTCGCTACCCATACACATGAACCTTTGCCTTCCTGCTACCATCCCGGGATGGGGATGTACTATATCCTAAAACCTTTCATTTAAAACGGTTGGTAAATGTGGCTCTTATATTAATTAACATTTTATATTTCCTACCCCAGGAAGGGGAAGGGGGTGTGTACTATAACCTTTCTCCCCCTACCAATAATATACTTTAAAATAAAGACTAAAGGACTAAATTTGAGTGTGACATCTTGTTGATAAAATATTCCTGTACTCTTCTGTGCCAACGCGTTAATACGCGCAATCATTAAGACACTCAAAAGACCCCCAAAAGACTCCCGAAAAGACCACAAAGGACCACCAAAAGACTCCCCAAAAGACTCTCCAAAAGACCCACAAAAGACTCAAAAGACTCCAAAAAGACCACGAAAAGATCCAAAAATACCTCAAAAGGACCCCAAAAGATCCTCAAAAGATCCTCAACAAACGACGCAATCTCCTCCTCTACCGGTGCCTTCATTACGGACTTAACAATTGCCGCGTAACGCGTAAAACTCGAAAATGGTAGTCCGCTCAGCAAAGAAGTTTCACTTCAAAAATATTAACGAACGGCTGCATCAGCATCAAGCGCTCAGCACTCGTGCATACTATGCGAAGAAACCATCAAAGATGCCACTTATGTTGCACCAGATTTTACACCCGACAAACTCCTGTGGACCTTGATTCATCATGATGACTTAGTTCAAAGAAAGCGCAATTGTGATGGCGTCGAACATATTGGCAAATAGTGGCTTAAATCTTACTCCAAGAAGCATTTTACATGCAGATGACAATGCAGTTGACAGCATTATTTGGGAAGAGGTATACAAAATCATGTCTAGTTTTGGAAGCCCTTACACTATGCACTATGACGAATTCTTGCTGCTCCGCTAGTGTTGGGAAAAAACTTACCGCGTCCTTTGAAATCAAAAAACTATTTAAGCACGGTGACGAGCTGTCATGTTACTTTTTTAACATCCACATCCTATTGTGCAAAATTCTCAGCTCCACGATAGTAGTATAATTTTCTTCGGGTCTGTTAAACTCAAATCTGTTCAGAGGCAATAGAGAAGGTCCTCACATAAGATGGCCTGCACAAGTAGGGCTTAACAAAATTCCATGATAATTGAACAGGAATGTTAGTTGAGGCAATCGTTCACCCCGAACTGTATCGCCACCTTAGTAAGAAGGTAATTGCCAGAGTTTTTTGGTAACTGACCACTGGATGTTTAAAAGTTGCACACACAGCTTAAGTGACTATGACTATCTTTTTAAGCATCACAGCACTAAAAAACTGGTGATTTACGTAATGGAAGTGATGATTTAAGAAAAACTTTGCGCTCATCTGGCTAGAATTCATGTCCCTACAGAAGAGAACTGATCAACGTATTACCCAATTACATTTCAAAAAATTACCGTTAAACTGTAAGTATTAATATCAAAGCCACTTCGACCCATGTCCGTCCGTCTGTGCGTCCGTTTCGTGTTGGTAAATTTATTCTATTTTTTGGTACCATCAATTTTAACAGACAATAAAATGGAACTTTCTGTTACCTTTATTGCCCAAAAGATTAGGATAAATCTTTCTCAATGAGAATAACCTACTTTGTGTGTGCTCTAAAGTGTTACCCAATATATTGTTGTCTCAATGGATTTGAAGCTATTCACACACTTCTATATATCTTAATGGAACATAAAACAGATTTTTCGAATAAGCTAAAGTACAATAGTCCCCGTTACAATCTGGGCATTATACAAAATGTAAGAGCTTTGCACTAACCCTTTCAATATTTATATAAGGAATAGTACAACAACTGTTACATACATCGATGTATTGTATTGCTTAGCAGCAGAGAACGTCACCGACAGACACATCTGTGTCAATGTCCTTAGAAGTTGGTTTCTTGCCCAGAAAATGAGTATAAAAAAAAGGATTAAAAAGCCAACACAACAAGACGCGTGTGACATGCAATTTCTTTAAAAGCACTTTACAAAATGACACAGACACGCGCACCCAAACAGAGATTTCAATGGAAACTTTCAGGAAGTCTAGACTTTTTAAACACAAGCACCACCGAATCGGTATTTACGAGTACATGTGCATCGCTGTAACATTTGACAGCGTACAGAAAATTCCGCAGTGTGTTATCCTGCTTCGAACATTGAATTGAAATGTTCCTTCCCAAATTTAACAAATCTAAAAATGTAAATCCTCGAATAAATGAAGGAAAAACGCAAAAATGTTCCAGTGAATTCGGTGACTTGTCTTTACTCGTAATTAAGAAAGGATTTTCATAGAATTGATTGCATTCCACATTTAAGGTCGAAGTACTAGCAGACAGTGTCCGCCTGTCATCGACAACTGTAATTTTAATAATAGCCAACTGATGATCTAATTAATGGGCGACAGCACTCAATCGCCAAAATAACGACGAATCCAGACAAAGCCAAAGAATTGCACGGAAAATGCAAATCAGGCAACAAAATGAACCGACAAAAAACGGAAATACTTATATCTCAACACAATCGAATGACATCATTGCAGTCAGTATAGTTCGCTTTTCCCCGCTACAAAGCCACCAAGCCAACAACACGAAGCCACTAAGCGTTACAAATTTACATTTTCCATTGTCCACGTTTGGCCATCGCTTGCATTTATGCATTTTTTTTTGCAATTTCTATGAAAAAATAAAAATGAAAACAAAATCATTGTAGATTTAATTTTAACGAGAACGAATAACCGGTATTTGACAGGTGCACTTATAAAAGACCAAAAAAAACAGCATTTGATGTTACAATTTTATTGTTTAACACTTCATAAGCGCATTGACAATATTTATAAAGGAGAAAACAAACCCATAAAAACCTTGCATTTAATTCCTCTAATCGGAGATACATATGTGTGCAAAGTTCGAAAGTTCAAAGTTTTAGGAAGTGAAATAAAAATTGATACAAATCTGTATTAAATTTGAAGAAAATAGGGCCTCACGACCACGGCCCGGGGTCTCCGAAATTTTTACAAAAAGTGTTGTCCATCGGCATATAAAATTTGAAGAAAATCGGTTTATTATTTTTTTTTTAAATTTGTATTGGGACTCACGGGGCCCGGAGTCTCCAAAAATTTTACAGAAATTGTTGTCCACCGGAGATACACATGTATGTAAAATTTGAGAAAAATCTAGTTAATTTTTTTTAAACATTTGTATGGGACCTCACGACCCCGGGGACAAAAAGTGTTGTCCATCTGAGACACACACGTATATAAAATTTGAAGAAAATCGGGTTAAGTTTGTAAAATATTTGTATGGGAGCCCCCCGACCCCGAGGACCGAGGTGCCCCAAATTTTAATAGAAAGTGTTGTCATCGGAGATATGCATGTGTGCAAAGTTTCAGTGAAATCGGACTTTGGGAAGTGGGTTAAAAATTGATCGCAAGATTCCACGACAAACAAACAAACACACCGGCACGCGAAGGTAATATAGAGAATTTAAAAAGAGACCTATATTATTGCCACAAACCTCCAGGCAACTGCCTGACCTGAATTTTACGAAAGCTGTACCACATAATTTTACAGTGGACGTATCATTGCGGCTACCAAAAACGGCGCAGCTCCATTCTGGTCAGGTAGTTAATCGTAATGTACTTGAATAAGGCTAGTCCCATATTGGCCGCAGCACAGCACAGCATAGTGTAGCCGAAGTTTTTAAAGCATACAACGTTATACATATGACGCACTTTCACATTTAGCGGCATTTAATCTAACATTGTGTGCTCTAAAAACCTCTGCTAGGTGGCTCTCAACATGCGGCTTGCCTAACACTTTTTCTAAATACTAATTGCTTCTGTCAGTCACACACGCACGCACACGCCATTGTGATTCTAAAATATCATCCACTTTACACTAATTATCTATATCCCTCACGCACAAAGTGGTTCTAAAACTGTAGTGCATACCAATTCAGTGGTTCAAAAATTTTAACATAGTCACAAACCATAATGGGAGCAACACTTTCAATTAAAATTGAGAAATATTTTAATTATAAGACAATACAAACTAGGGGCCGGTTATTCACACACACTCGTCAGTATACTAATTCAGTGATTCACAAACTTTTAACCGAGACATAAAACATAATGGTGTAGTAACTCTTTCAGTGGGTTTCAAACCTTCTTTCAGTGTTTCTCAAACCTTTCGTTCAGTGAGTTTTTCTACCGGTAATTCTTAAACATAATTTTAAGTGATTCTCCAACTTTCTTATCAGTTATTCTCAAACTTTTAAATAAAAATTTAGAAATATTTTCGTTGTAAGACAATTGACATTAAATTAAATAATGGAAACTAGGAGACCGTTTATTTGTATAACGTGCTGCGGCCACACTCGTTAGCAAATAATATAATCAAGGACTTACCAAGCTAAACAAATAGAAGGACTGTAGAAGCAAGCAGAAATTAGTGAGCATACCTGGTCAGAGCTATACAAGAAGGCATTGTAGACGGTCCTTTTGCACTAAGTAATTACTGGAAAATTGTGGAAGATCGAAATAACAATTTTTGTCAATTCAAGTTCAAAAATGTTGCCTTAACAGCCGACCATCACGAGTACCACCACGTCCGACCTTCCAAGGAGGACCAAAGAATTCAATTTGTTTCTGCTCCAGTTAGTGCAGCAGTACAATGGCATTTCGTTTGGCATTTTTGCAACTAAAACTCCTACTACTTCGCATACAAAAGCATTTCCTTGAAGCTTGAACGGTGGAGGTTCATAGCGAATGTAAATTCGAAATGTTTTGATGTACTCTCGTAGTTACTCTTTTCTTCCCTTCACTTGAAGCGAACAATCCTCGTAACTTTCGCTCTGTAGTGCTGTGTGTGAGTGTTGGTGTTTCAACAAATCACAACTAACTTACTCCCCCACTGGGTAGTCGAGTTGTGTGATTGTTTTATAGCTAAGCTGCAGATTGTAGAACAGAACAGCAGAACAGAACGCAGCCGGACAATGCGCGCCAAGAGATAAAAGGATTTGTGTCTATGGTAGTAGCATTTTTATGCCAGCTTATGGTTTCCCCTTGAACGTTCTACGTTTTTGCGGGATGACTGTTAGCGGTCGCCATACAGCCGACACATAAAGGAAAAAGGACACCACATCAAATAAAATGCATATGCACATGGAGTGAAAAATAAGAACAAACCCGATTTAAATGGGCTTCTTCCTGCCTGCCATGGGTTGGTTGTTAGCTGTTTGTTGCTTCACTCGTGTTCTTCACTCGAATTCTATGGCGAATATGTGTGCAGATTACTACCGACCGGTGGAGGTGGAGATAGTGGGCCAAAATGTGACAAAAACTTTTTATCTGAACTTTTTATGTTCCTTTGTATAATTATGTAAAGTTTTACAATTATTGTAATTTGAAAATTGTGATAAAAGTTAATTTTTTTACAAAAACACAATTCCCACAAAGTTCTATAGATATCAGCACAGCATTTATCAAACATAGCCTGAGTTTGGTAGACGTTGTGCTGATTTCTATAAAATTTGGGAATAGTTTGTGGGATTGTGGGAATAGTTTTATTGATAAGAGCTGACCACAATATACAATTATCTTCTGATTTAAAAAAAAAGCTCCACATATTGTTTGTTTGTTTAAAACCCCGAACGGAGTCGAAGGACATTTTAACTATAGTCGTATTTTTCTAATCCCAAATCAATTCAGCCTCTTACGTACACTGATTCACGATGACCACCACAGCCACAGGAAACAGGAACGTACGCTCACTGTATAGAGCTCGAGCTGCACAGCAGGTTGCCGATAGATACCCGGTCACAGTAAGAAACTGAAATAACAGCAATTCAAGAGATGTAGTGGACGGGGAATCGTGTCTTACAAAACCAGAATATGACGTGTTTAAAGTTGGCATAGCAAGGCATCATGTGCTTCTAGTCAGCAAAAAATTAAACATGTTTTCAGCTTTAAAACAATTACTTATAGTTTATGAACCTAGCGGAGACAAATTTAAGAACATCAACCTCATAATGTTCAAGAACCTACATTTTTGTCCCAGACGGTAAAAATGTAGAATTCTTTGAACCAGTCGATCGGGAACTCCAAGCCTGCTCTAAAATGAAAATCGTTTCGGGGGATATAAACGCAAAAAAAGGTCGGGAGCCAGTGTACTGTTTATGTCATCTTAGAGCGATGGGAAGTGAACTTTTATGAGTTGCTAAATGGTCAGCTAACTGATGAATTGAAGGCTCCCTGATGCCACCACCAAGAGTTAAAGAAGTTAGCAGAGCGATAAATCGGCTTAAAAAAAGGAAAGTCTCGGATTCAGATGGCAACCTGACAGAGCTGATTGAATCTGGAGGACCAGCACTAAATTTATGACCTAATAGCGCAAGTTTGGAAGAAAGAAACAATGCTATAAAACTGTTATTCTCCTCTATCAAACAAGACAGGGTAATCCCATGCGCGAAAATCATCATTGGCATTTTATGGAAAAATGTCTAGAGGGCCAAAACTCACTAAACCATCTGTTTATAGAGTTTAAAGCCGCCTATGGTGGCATAGCCAGTGTACAACTTTTATAAAAGCTCCGTTTTCAGTTTTAAGAGAGCCATTTTTACAACAAGCTGCAATTTCTAGCAGTGCAATACGCAGAGTCTCTGATGATTTTGTCGTCGACTCCAACGTTGACACACTCAGCCTTATCGGTAGCCATTTTGAGGCTATTCATTCTGGTGTTGACGAATCGGGTGGCAACATGTATGTGGTTAAAGATGAGTTGCTCCAATTGAACTCTAGTCACGTTGTATAAAGGGCTTAAATCAGACGCAGACCCAGGCTGCTTTCTTTCGCCGGTGAACTGTTTTTTCATATCTTCTGAGCTCTTTATATTCATCCTCGCGTGCCTGCATTCTATGAGATTGTTGCATTGCTCGGTACGTAACATTCTTACGTTCAGTGGCTAGCTTACATTCGTCATCGAACCAGTCGTTTCGATCTCTACGACAACTACCTAGACAAAGTCAGCAGTGCTAATGGCAGTATTCTTAAGGCGTGTCCATTTCTCTTCTACGCCCGGCATCTCAGACCCAGGACTTACTCTCCCTGCATTTAGGGCGAGTCCTATCGCGTGACCGTAGTTGTTTCTGGTCTTCTCGTTGCAAAGGGCAGCCATGTTGACTCGAATCTGATGCAATCCGCGCTCGGAGCACTACACCAACAAGTGGTCCGAGTCGACGTTGGTACCTCGATACTTTCGTACCGTCAGCAGGTTCGTGGTGTATCTGGTTGCCAGTGGCTCCATCAGGAGATATCCAGGTGGCTTTGTGAATATTTTCACGCGCAAAACTTGTACTCGCAACGACCACATTATTGCTTGCTGTCATCTCTATGACTAGTTGTCCATTGACATTAGTGTTCTTGTGTAAGCTATAGGTGCCAATGTATTGCATATCCCCCAAAATGATTATTACATAATACTGAGGACAGGCATGGAGTTCCCGTTCGACTGATGCAAAGAATTCTTCCTTTTCATCATCTGGTTATTGGCCTCGCGCCAACCTTATCCTTATCTGAATGTCCTTAACAATAGGATTTATGGAACAAAAAGTAAGGTAACCAAGCCAACGCTGGACCAGGATGCCCAGAGTTTCAGGATACCAAACTTGATGACATCGTGACTGTTAGAGGGATTTTTGTGGACCCCGGTTCTAGAGCCAAAAATATGATGATGAAGCGCTAATGGGACTATGAATCAGAATGAGTAATAAAGCCTATAGATAGATTGCGAGGAATAAATCATACTGGAGGGGGTTCTATTTTCTATTCAATTTTTTAAAAATCCCTTGTGCATTGTTTGCACTTTTCTTGATCCAACAGCAGTTCTAGAAACTAAGTTTGTAAAAGACATTTTTAAGAATAAAAAAAAATGTTCGTTTTTGTTTGTTTTGTTTGCTATGACCCACAGTAAGCCGCGCCTGACATTGGCAGATGATTAAAATTCATAAAAGTTTTGCATGCCAAATAAAAGTTTCCCGTCACACATTTCTCATTTATTCCATTTTTTTTAAGTAAAAAGTTCGATCACGACGGGGATGCCGACAAGCTTACTTATGCCATTTACTTAATGCCTTACTGGTACTACACGGGAAAGGGTGTGTGAGTGTTAAATAAGGATTCATTTATTCTATCATTGGATGGATGCAACGACCGACTACTATGATGTTCGAGGGCAATAATTGTCCCACCAATGTACTCTCCACAATTGCATTCGCGAACCAGATTTCTCCGAAGCGACAATTTCCACTTTCCAATTAAAAGTCGATTTAATTTGTCATACGTACGTACGTAACAGGGATGCCGATTAAAAATTCCCGATATCCTTATCCACACCAGCCAGAATGCATTTATGGCACGAACTTCAATTTGAAAAGTGCATCGGTACTTGTCCTCTCACTATGAGTTTATCTAATGGGTTCAATGTTTTTAATTTGAGGTGGATAATAGAGGACAACCTTCTGCAGGTTCTATCACTTAAAATTTGAAGGGCGTTTTGCCACATACCATTGTCGAAATGTTAATTGAGTTTATGTGGTGTTTGCGATTCTTGCTGCGGCTCTTATTAGAGTACCATTACTAACAAGCCACCTGACACGGTACTACGTCCAATTAAAAATTTGCAAATAATTTTAGATTATGCGATTTCACAGTACCAGTGTAGCGGTAGATAGACTATACTGGTACATCTTAACTGGTCCAAACGAAGGGATTTGTGTCGTTAAGCTATTCTTGTACAAGTTTTATGCAAATCTGTGGCAACGACACAGGCACAGGTAGATCCAGGATACGTTAGGATCCCATTTGCCCAGACCAAACTAATTAGAGTGTTATACTCGTACATACGGACTGGTGTCATACACACACAATTATAAAAGGAAGTGGATTTTACGATTTGCATATCTATATGTTCCGTGTGTCCTGGTAAACTGACATTGCTCCGCATTGCTCTGCTTGTTACAATCTTATACTACACACGCATTTATAAGGAATTTGTGTGCACAGCAAACAGTCAAAGGCCATATGCCCTAAGATGTATCGTCTTTGGAAAACCTTGACATCCATCCTGCGGAGAGATGAATTTCTAAATTGAACTCATGGAAAGTTATGAAAGCAAATGAAAGTTATTATGATGCGGTGGGTGGTGTGTATTATTTTGGCAATTTGTAGATTAAATTGGGTATATAAAGGCTGCCATGGTGGGTGATTATTAGGAAACATCACGAACCTACATTATGTGATTTACTTAAAGTTTTCGTAAAACAATTTGTTGTGCTGGCATTTTTTGTTTGTGGTTTTTTTTTGTCTAAGTTTGTATTTATGGAGACACATTTTTTTTTATTGAAAAACACATGACTGTGTTAGTAAAATATTGCAATCCTGTCTTTTAGTCTACTCACTTAATTTGTGTGGTCCAAGAGCGGGGTACTCTCAGGACTCGTGTGGTGGTGAAGTAGATCCTCATGCTTTTTGGCGAATCTGTGTATTTCATTTTGTACGCATTCCACGCCCAGTTCTCTGTGAAGGTCATCGTTCCTAATGTAGAAAGGTGCATTTACAATGTTGTCTAGCACCTTGTTTTGAAAACGTTAAATGATTTGAATGTTGCATTTCTTGGTACAACCCCAAAGATGAATACCATAACTCCATATGAGTTTTATAAACTTGCTTATAGGTTGATAGTCAAGATTGTCTTCCTATCATCGAGTATATTCTTCTGTAGCGAATACAAATCTCCTCTCTTTTTTTCTTCACATGGACTTTCCAGCGAAGTTTCCTATCAAAATTCATACCATGATACTTTGCACAATTTGCGTACGGTATAGCTTGGTTTTTAATATACACTGGTTCGTGCTCTACTTTTAAATTTGTGAAGTCAACATGTACTGATTTTGAATCATTTAATCGAATTTTCCATTTTCTTGTCCGATTTTGAATTTGCGAGATCGCCTCTTATAGTTTAAGAGTTGAACCCACAAAAGTATCAATCGTGTTGTATTCCAGCGCAGGAATATCGTGAGTATACAGGAGATATAGTATTGGCCTAAGAACGCTTTCTTGGTGAACACCCGCTTTGATTTCTCTAAGCTCCGAATATGTCTTTCTCGTTATGAGGAAGTATCTGTCCGAAATGTATGATCTTAGAATTTCATCATGTTCGTTGGCTAGTATCTTTTTTAGTTTGTATGCTAATACCTCATGCCAAACTTTATCAAATGCTTGTGCTACGACAAGACTGTATAACAAACTATTTTCTGTTCAATTGCGTTTTCAACAATGTTTGTTATTCGGATCGAACACGAATGATGGTCAATGTACACGCTACAGTAAGGAGGATGAAGAATGAAAATGCAATATGCCTAGCGGCTTAATTGCCTTTACAATCTTACTGAAGCAGCAGCCTTACCTATTATTCGTATCGCGTAATGAAGATTTTTTATAACTTGCGCACGCGTTAAGGGGCTTGCACTCTTAAAATGCTCGGTTATATGCCTGGCACAGCGTGGGCGTTGTGGAAAAGGAGGAAAAAAAAGGAGATGTCTATGAGCTTGTGTTTTGAATGCCTGCGGATCATAGTGATGTAGAAAGGCAGAGCTTGGCAGAGCATTTCATATACGTGTTGTACGACTTAAGAACGATTCTCTGAACTTAACTGTACGCCCGAGGGTAAACTTATGAGCGCCACGGGTATTGCGGTTGAATTCAGAGAGTGGTGGCGTGGAAATTTCTCTTGATTACCGCTGATGGAACAAGCGTTAAAACAGTGACAAGCAGGAAGCAAAAAAAACCAAATTGAATTGCTACGAAGATCCGCAGAGAATATTCAAGCGCTCCATTTGAGTCCAGCTTTTTCGTTCGGGGCAATATTTGACGTCACGTTTCTTTTGTAAAGTTTAGCATTTGAATTTTGATAAGCCTATCGGTAGGCTAGGTAGTACAAATGAATCCGGTACGATTCACGGTCGAGCTGTTGGCCTTCAAGAAAAACGTCAGCTAGTTCCTGAAGGACCGAATTTTTCAATGGAGGTTTCAAAAATTTTTAAGACTCACGTATGTGGTGAACTGGAAACTGGCATTGCTATAACCATTAAAGACGAGCGGTGCAGATGATAATAAACAACTTCTTGTGGTCTACTCTAAACTGGATGATATGAATAACGACGACATGTGACTCCCCTACATGCACACGCTATGATCGACATTTTGCACGAGCGATTTGAAGACATGGTCTCGCTCGGCAGTGATTTGAACTGACCCTGAGATTGTGCACTTTAACGCCTTTAGACATCTTCCTTTGGGGTATCTTAAATTGCATGTCTATATGCGTAAACATAGCCACAATTGTTGTCGTCAAAGTCAACATAATGAACTTCATCCACAGCGACTAAGTCAAATTGGACCTCCTAAATACGTGCCACCAAAAAAAGCTGCGGCAAACATTTAAACGACGCTATATGCCATACTTAATGCTTAAAATATTCCTTCGAAAAAATTGGGTTGATATATAATACACAACTTGTTTTATTTACAATTAAAAATCGAGCGTCCTTATTGAAAGACCCTTTACCGCAAAAGTCACTTCATCAGTTGACACTGAACTAGTGCAATTAAATAAGAAGTAGAGCTTCACTCTAAGTGCAACGCAGTGAACATTAAAAGAATTTGTGTCCGAGTTACAATTTTTTAAATCCACATCCAATTCTATCGATAGCACAGAACAATATTATCGAGGAGAAAAACATAAGTGCAGGACAAAAAATAACATATCTTTGCCAGTTGAAGTTACCAGATCTAATCAAAGGAAGAATTCTATTCGAATTCTATTTAACGTTTCTACTCGTTTTGCTTCTGTATCTACGTAGGTGAGGTAGAATCTATTTATGAAATCAAATCATAAAATCAAAAGAAGGCCTTTGAATTCGAATTAGATTAGAACATTAAGCCCGCATAACGGTAATCAAACTCTAATAGATGAAAAAAAAACTCGTTTACTCATTTCCACAATGTGCTCACATTCAGTTCGTCAGCTAGTCGTTCAGTCAGCTAGTCAGCAGCCATTCAGCTATTCAAGTAAAATGTTCTCCGTTCATGCATTTATTCAGCAGCTTAATCTCATATGTGGAGGAGTTGAAAATTAACAACCGAATAAGCACAAATATGGCAAAGTTACATGCAAGAAGATCTAAGTACTTTGTAGAGAATCTCCTGCATTTACGAGTATGAGATACACAATTTACGGATATTTTCGTTTGCATAAAATTTCTCAAGAATACTTGGGCGATATACTCGTACAAGACGAATCCTCGGCAAGACTCAGTCGAGCATGCATATGATGGATATGTGTACAGAACATGATGGTAAACTGGGGCGAAAGGATGTCGAAAATTATGTGCGACCAGGTTGCTATACCGTTACCATTACCCTATAAACTGCACAAATTCTTTCATTCAATTTACTTTGCTTTGTGTAAGTACTACGAGCGTTCGTTTGGCGCGCGTGTTTTCGTTTTCGTAATAAATGTAATAATTTAGCGATGGTGGTGTGTGAATTTTTTTAATGTTTTTCAAATATACAACGACAATGTTGGGTCCTTTCTGTGTCCTTCTATGGCGAAAACGCAATTGCAGCGCAGTTTCTTCCTTCTATTATAAATAATCAAAAAATGTGAGTCGGTGAGTGAGTGCTTAGGAGTCCTTTCCGCACATGCTACATCCTCAGTGCCACGTTTCGTCCGCATCATATGCATTCTACATCTCGAGTAATTTAACTCGAAGTCCTTTCCACTTTTTTTGAGCGGTTCATTGTTGGTTGATTAAGAGCGGAAGCACGTATGTATGTATGTGGTTGTGCGAGTGTGCATATTTTAATTGTAAGGCAAATTCATATAGGAAATGTATTAAAGTTTGCCATATAATGAAATGAAAAACAACTAAGACACAAACACAAAATAGAAGGCAAATGCATTTTTCTCTTGACGCAGGAGCACGGCGAACTAACTTATGACTTTATAAAAAAAAAAAACACATTCATTTTTAATCGCATAGTGGATACTTATGCACTACAGATGCACGAACGCGACTGCAAGAAGTTTATCCTTTCTTTGAGACCATAAAAAAGATTTGTGTGTTTGTTACACGGTATCGTAAGCAAAGTGTTTGCGAAATGGACTTCGAAAAGGACTACATTACACTTAAATGGAAGTATAATCAAAACCGGTGCAAGAGATTACGTTTTACGAAATACAAGTACTGGTATGTATATAGAAGATACTCACATTGACATTTGAAATTACATTTTTCATTGGTGTGGTTGGTGCGAGTTGCTTTGCTTTTATTTTTGTTGTTGCCATGAATCCAGAGAGAGGTTTTATTTTGAAGAGGCAAAAATGGAAATGAGTTTAAGTTCTTTTGTGTGAACAAAATTTTGAAGGACTTGGCTTTGTATTTAAAAGAAAGCTGAAAAGTTCCAAGCTCATACGAAAACTCGAAAATGTCGACCTTGAAGAACGTCCATTTAGCCATCATATAAAAAAAATGTCGTATTTAACACAGATAGATACTTGTTAGACATTTGCACCATAATTCGAATACTAAAGTTTCAGGTTTATCCACATAAACACGGTCTTTCGCATAGCCCCCAAAAAAAAAACTCCAATGGCGTGAAATCGCATGATCTTGGCGACCAATTGACGTGGTCGAAACGTAAAACTTTGCGTCCTAGAAACTTGTCGCACAATAAAATCCAAAATCGGCTTGGAATCGCGCATATCGTCCAAGTCAAAATCTTAATCGCTGGCAAAAAAAAACCTCTGTTATCTACGACCATGATAATGGTAACTCTCCCACCTTCATCATTTTCGAAAAAACGGTCCGATGACGCATCTAGCCAATAATACTTACCACACAGTGACTTTTTGTGGGTCTAACGGCCTCAATTATTTGAGGATTTGTAGAGCCCCAAATGCGACAATTTTGCCTGTTTACGTACTCACCGAGTGAGAAAAGGTCCTCATCGCCGAGAAAAATATTGTTTGAAAAAGCGCGAAAAGTGACCACGCAAGATTCGTCATTTTTGTAATCTTCTTTCTTTCCTTTACTCCGCGGGGGAGCATTGGGATTCTACAAACGCCCGCCAACGAACTCGATTTATCGCCATGAGTAGATGGGTTGGAACACGTTGGAACGTCAGTTATAGTAGCGATGATTATCGATTATCTTCGCTATGTGCTCTTGGGGGCACTTGACAAGACTATGTAATGATACCCAAGTTTAGTTTGAATAAACGACTTGTGAATAGGAGCCAGGTCGAGTGGAAGTGAAATACTTTTTGTACCGTTTTAGGAAACCTAAACATTTCGCAGCATTTTTAGCGAGGACAAAAATGTGGTCGTCCAATGATAAATTTGAATAGGCGCAATCGACAAGATATCATTAATAAAACCGAGAAATAGTATCGTGGACAAAGCAGAGCCTTGTGGAACACCAGTGCTTATGCGGGAAACTTTTATGATTTGAAACGGTCCAATACGACATGGATTGAACGGCCAGCAAGGTAGCTACTATAGCCCAATCAAACAGTGTTTTATCAACTCCAAAGGCACTCACTAAAGAGCTTGATTCCAGATTCTGTGAAATGCCCTGGAAATACCGAGTACCACAATTTTACAATCACCTGTTTGCGTATTATTCCGAAGAAGAAATTTGCATTTTTTCAAATCGGTCGCTGACCCAACAAAAATTTAATTAACAATAGCACAATAAGCCATAAACGTATGATCCCAGTCATCAATTAGAGAGATGAAAGGTATGCAGGAGATCAAAAAACACCGACCATCGACGCCTGCCAATAACCAAAAAGCACAGACAACATTATTGATTGGTCCCCTTTAGGACTTTATAATTGACCGTGTGTGTGTATGTGGGGTCAAACTGATATGAAAGTCCGCCTTTAGCCAATATTTATTATGCTACTCGTATATGCTCCTACCTAGCTAATGAGCTAAAAATGAATGTGCTGTTATTAATAGCAAATCCACAGAAAGGGACTCCTCCTCATTTATCTTCTGAAATAACACTCCACACAATGTTGGCTTAATTCCATGAATAAGTTTTCTGATGTCACGCTTGGGAAAACTGCCGTATAAAATATACGTCTGTGTAATGGATAATGACAACAACGACCACTTTTAGTATAATTTTGATTTATATTACCAAAAGTGACCAACTAGTCGAGTTTTTTCCCCAACTATACGTATGCTACGGCCCGGTCCAGCTTTCCATTTGGACTTCACAATATGACGATTTAATTTATTTGCTAAACGCAGCAGCTGTACAAAAGGACAAACTCGAATGATGGATGTGAGTTTCACCGGAAGTTGAAGAGTCCTCTGACAACAACTACTCGTATGCTTTTCACAGACAGATTTGGAGTCTGTGTGTGGATTTGCAACAGCTGTTGACCTATTCACCTGCGAAGTTCCACATATTCATCTGCATGAAGATACACGCAGTTTAACTTCGTGTCATCATGTCATTAGTCGTAGTCACGTCCTTTACTGTTTGCTTCCTTTCCCCCTTATTAAAATATACGGAGTATGAGTATGTGCATGAAGTGCAGAATCCTTTAGCACACACATGAAGCAAAGTGTAAATTTGCATTATTTTTGCACGCGCGAGCCATTCATTTGCATTGGAGGAGCGTTGTCCTTTTGAATGGTGTTTCGAGACTTTTGAACTAAATCCAAACACACAGACACAGAGACAGCGAGAGAGAAAGAGGGAGTTCATCTTTAATGGCACATTTGTTGATTTTTTTGTATCATCATTTACGTACATAGATATATACTGACATGAGTACTCGTAATAAGTGTATGAAGTTTCCCAACCCGCCGAGTCAAACGAAATTCCAGCGTCAGCACTAATTGCAATTTTCTTTAATGAATCTCAGCGACAAAATGAATGCTCCTAACGAGGTTGCACTTGAGCGTTATCCATCGAATGGAATAGATAAATATTTTTCAAATTAACTCAAACAGCGAAATCCAGACCCCAATATAAAGGGTAGATAGGGTAAGAATTCGAAGATTCGATTCTTGACACATTTGTGTATGTTTCGAAACACTATGGACACAAAAGTTTGAACATCTCTAGGCGTCATTTTCCAGTAAAGCAATCAAATATTAAATGAAGCTGCATGGCTGATAATGGCATTAGTTACATCTGTTTTTCTTGGGAAGGTGCATGTGTCGATCCCTAGTACTGCATAGTAAAACCATAGGTAAGAAGTGGGACCTCCTGTACAAAAAACGGCTCTACACATCTGTTGTACGCCCACATCTTACATATGGAGAACTGATCTGGTGGTCGGCCATGGACAAAAAAGATCCAGCAAGCTCTATACAGAATACAAAGATCAACAGCAGCTAATATCACAGAAGCCTATACTCTAAACACCATACTTCGTGTACTACCTCCGGACATTTCATTATATATACGTCGCGACGTACATTCGCGTAGTGCATATACTGGGTGGTATTGAAATGTGAACAAATCGTACGGTCATACAGATGGTACCAAAACTTATGATACCCTCATCAAGTGCCAACTGTGCTATGAAACTAAGCGAGAATTTTCCTACTGTTGAGTTTCCGCCAAAATCAAATTCGAAGGACAGTAGAGTGACGAGTCAATATAACGTAACGCTCAACACTGCCGAATCCAAGATAAAGGATCTACATTCTTTGGTCTTGAAAGTTAGCTGCTACCATAGATAATAGCATCATCATCATCATCATCATCATATTTGGCTCTACAACCGGTGTCCGGTCCTGGCCTCCCTTATCCACCGGTTCCAATTTCGAGCCGATGTCATCCAGTTTGGCATCCCTAAACTCCTGGTCTAAGCCCTCCTTCCAGCGTAGGCTTTGCCGGCCTCGCTGTCGTGTTCCATAAATCCTAGATAATAGGATACAGGGTTTTAAAGCAAAGCAATTTATACTTTGTTATAAACCTGTCCACTAACTGCCCTCAAGGAACGAATTCTTTATATCTATACACACACAAAAAAACTCCCACAAGGTTTGCGTAGTTTACCCCACTAGTTGGTGCGTATGCAATTACAATCTTTCGTAACGTTCGGCTCTAGTAGATTTGTACTCACCACACGTTTATCGATTCCAAACTCGTTCGACTGTGCAGGATGAGGATGGAGAATTCTCGCTGCTCCGACCTATCGTAGCGCTTATGTGCACTCTGTTTAGAGAAATCAAACACTTGAAGCGTTTCGGATCCAGCTTTGGTCAGATCTGTTTTGTCGCTACACAAGCTATACCATTTGTCCATCTAAGTTTGGTTTTGTCAGTAGCATCCTGCTTTAACATGAGCTTGCATGTAGCAATCAAATGCCTAAGGAACCATTTTCAGGTAGAAGGGGCAGCGTAGTACCATTTTTGGCGAGTTCATCGGCCCTGCAGTTCCCCAGAATGTCCCTATGCCCCTGACCCAATACAGTTGAATGTTGAAATGCTCCTCCATCTCCCTGAGAGACGATCGGCAGTCTAGGGCTACAATAGAGTTCGTAGAGGTCCAAGAAAAATTCACCTTTTTTTTTTCTAGTCAGTTCAACTGCTAGGCTGGCATATGCTGTCAACAGTCGACATTATTGGCAGAAACCAAGGCCACTGGTGCATTTACAAGCAATGAGAGAACCGGCAAATATGAGATTGGAGGTTATTGACACAAGGAAAGACGTCACAATAGACAGCTATAACTTTGAGGTAGTTAGAGACTTTGTCCATATTGGTATTGCTATAATATCGAGTATGACAACACTACAGAAGTCAAACGAAAAATCACTCGTTCCAATCATAATGTTTGGGCTAAAAAGGCAATTGAGTAGTAAAGCTTTTCCTCGGGCCATTAAGAAGATCCCTATAAGATCCTAATAATCCCAGTTCCCAGTCCTGGTCTATGTCGCCAAAGAATAGAATCTGCCAAAGATGCATGAAGATATCCTCGGCCGTTTCGAGCGAGCTAGCGGTCTCATTTTCATTGATAGGCTTTGGAAGAGAAGCTTCAACGTCGGCTTTTGAAGTGAAACTTATTTAGGCGCGATTAGGGGCATTGCATTGTAAATTCATTTACCATGTTTTGTATCCGGTTGGTGTTGTATATAAAATAATATAACATCATTCTATAGCAAAAGTATTTTTTTTTTAACGATTATGTTTTTTTTATTTAATCTAATAAAGCTCAATTATAGACTTTTATTTATTTAAAATTATAATTAAAATTGTAATATGGAAATGGTCAGCAAGACCGAAATATTGGCAAATCTATATTATAATTTTATATAAATAAAAGTCTAAAATCAAGCTATTTAATTCAATAAATTTATATAAAGACTTAAAAAGTAATAATAATCAATATTAAGATTATTTTATTGTATTCCACCTTTTTTGCAACCGTTTTTCACGATTTATACCTCTATGAAATTTATTATGTGAATATTACTTAAAACTTCTTAAGTATACTTAAAACTAGATAACTAACTAAAACAAAACAAAATAAAATATAAAACCAAAATATTTCGTCCTTGCGGAGGAAATACAGTCTTATCGAATGGTAATCCCATTTCTGTCGATATTGTTTGCATGATCGACAACAAAACACAAGATTAAAACCAACAGTACCTACATTATAGAAGCTATTCCAACATCATCATCATCGTACATCATTACCATTAGTCGCAGAATAAAAAAAAAACTTAAAAGCAAAGTGACAACAAAAGGCTTGGAGCTTGGAATGCTTGAATACCATGTTCCTAGTACATTTTTAACTACACGATGAACGAGCTCATACATGCATCCATACATAATTATTGTTTGCAGGCTGTGAAGGCAAACCCACAGATGAGAAATAGAAAATAATTTCCTCTGATTTATTGTCGTTGTGTGGTTTTTAGTGATGCTGATGAAAAAAAGGACACAGATGAAAAATTAAAATAGAAATAGGCGTGAAGCCTGAAGAAAAAAACTCCAATCAAATACACAATGACAGTTTGTTCGAAAATGCATGCATTCATACAAGAAAATAACAGTAATTTATCACCAGATTTACGGCTCGTTGCGTGGAGAGGCTTGATGAGGGATTTGTCTCTAGCGCAATACGAGGATATTTCTAAAGTTCGTATTATAGGAGTATATACTCCAGTTCATAGAATTAGTATTGTATGCCAACAATTAATGCATTAAGTATTTAAGTATTATTATGGGCGCCATGGCTCAGAGTGCATGGACGTGATTCGAATCCCAGTAACACCAAAAGTCCGTGAAAAGTGAAAGGCGAATAGAATTATAAAAAGAATCACAAAAAACCCTCAAAAGACTCCCCAAAATACCCCTAAAAAAACCCAAAAGAATCATAAAAAGACCACTGAAAGGCCCTAAAAAGAATCACAAAATACCCCCCAAAAGACCCCAAAAGACCTCCAAATGACCCCCAAGGGACCAACAAAAGAATCATAAAAGAATCTTTAGAAACCGCCAAAATACCATCAAAGGACCCACAAAAAACCTTCAAAAGAGACTTCCCAAAAGACCCCCAAAAGACCTTCAAAAACCAGCAAAAGACCTCCAAAAGGTCCTCAAAAGACCAACAAAAAACCGCCAAAATACCACCGAGAGCACCCTATTTTCAAATAGCTCTTCACAAATTCACAAAACGATCACAAACAAATTTGTTAAAAGCTGGACAGCACAACGTCTGTCGGTTCAGCTAGTTGTTAGTAAACATGAATCTTGTTTTCATTTTAATGCCTAATAACTTATGAATCAAAACATGACTCCCAGCAGTACGGCGCAGAAAAAGTGATCTAGCCCCAAGAAGTTTAAATGTCGTACCATTGACTGGGAAGATCATGGCAACAGTGTTTTAGGACAAGAGATTATGATTAAATATTAAATAGATTAATAGATTAAATACCAGAAAATACTAATAAAAGAGATGAATTGCTCGATTACACCATATTGATATTTGGCGCGACAGACCGTTGCGGTCCAAGGCCTAACTTCTCGTGGCCGTTCGTGTTGTGCGTATTATTTTTTTGGACACAATTAGAAAGGACCTACAATTAATTTCCATACCCAAAAGGCGAGTTGAGTAGCTTTCCGTGATCATTTATTACCTTTGAACGCGTGTCAGACATGAAAAATACTTTTGGTGTTTCTGGGATTTGAACTGCGAACCTTCTGCTCAGAAGTCCAACACTCTAACTACTACTAACTACTAGAGCCACGGCACCCATAAGATCTTAGCAATTACTTTGTGCTCCCGTCTCCAATTACACCGCCTGATTTCTTTATTCAGGAAAGTGAAGTTACAGATTGCTACAACTGTATTAGTGTGTGTGAAGAACCTAAAGAGCTGCAATGCCTTACGTCATTTAAATCGAATGAATAAACAATGAAGTGGTTGTCTGGTCTGGTGATTTATCCTCTGATCACCAGCTTTGCAACTTTGTTGTTCGTCTCGGCTTTCGAATAATCAAGTCAATCTCGCCAATCTAGGGATAGGTGCTCTCTAGTTAATGATGCCCTACGCAAACTATACTTATTATCTTTATTGTGAAACCGGGCATAAGAGGCTTAAAGAATCTACTAAATTAAAAGAGATCAGTTATTTCACCATAGAAAATAAATTAACATCGAAAAATAAAAGACAAAATGCAAAATGCAAAGCAGTACCCGATGCTACCGTAGACTATTAGGTCTTTTGTTCCACACTAACAGTTAGGTTAGGATATAAAACAATACCTAACATGCTATGAGATAAAGCGGTTTCGCGTATCTCATCTGATGCATTGTTGATGATTATCATCACAACAGCAACTCGTCACAACGAGGGAACATTTTTCGTCATCTCATTCCAGTGTCGCTCCAAAATATAATATGACATGATATGACAGAAAACATAGGTAACCAATGCGTCAGGTAGGTTTCTCCGAATATGAATATGAAACGCCGGACGGCGACAATTCAAGAATGCACTGAATGAAGCATTTGTTTGTGTTGGCTGTTGTTTGAATTATTTTCTCCCGGCTGTATGTCTCTACGTTTGCATTTGAACACATTTAAAAACTCTAAAGAAATGTATCTACACGCGTGTGTACTCCTAGTATTAGTAGCTCCAAGTGGGTACGAGGGAATAAAGAAGGCTCTTTTTTGTGTGTTCTTGTGTTAAATTGCAATTCCAACTTCAATTCGCTTAACTTTGTTAATTGTTTTTCATACAATGAGCACTGCAACCATAACAGAACCACATATAGAACGGCGTTTCCTACTGAGTTTCCATTGTATAGACACGAGTATAACGAACATCACTAGATTTTTAAAATCATGATACAATAAGCCTTAAGAGTGGATTTAGCACAACAGCAACAAAAAAAAGATATGTATGTTCACACAAATAAAGAATTGAAAAGTATATCTTCAAAGTGATTTTCCACCTGGAAAAGGAATTGACGAGTGTTGGCGAAAATTTCACGGTGCCGCCCACGTAGCCATCGTATCTTGATGGGCGAGGTAAGCGACTTTATATTGCAGTGTGTGCTCTATTATATAAATGATATGTATTCTTAAAAGCGATACATTCTAAGCAATCTGACGAATGTTTTATTGAAGTATATTGCTTTAGAATTTATGCTGTTGCTGCCAATTTAAAAAAAAAAAAAAAACACTCGCCGGATTGCCTTACAATCGAACATTGGTACCGTAAGTTGGTCAAACAAAAGCAATTATTCTGATGAGTTTTTTGCAATACTATTAATCTTTAAATATAAACGTCTAAAGTGACCCAAATGTACGCCAAAATTTTGCCCCTCGCCGCGACAAAGCATCAGACGTACAGTTAGTTGTGAATACTGATTTATCTGTTGATGATATGTGGGGTTAAGTAAAGAGCGGTTTTATTGCAACCTGATCCGGAACAGTACTTAGACAGACAAGAACTAGAGATTCTTGGATTTCCCAAAACACCTGGGACATAATCACACATCGAAGGAATTGAAACCAGCTTTCAACGAGCTCAGATATAAAAACCGCGATCCATCTTGTAAAGGCAGACAAAGCAGCTGGACTAGACGGCATACCTGCAGAATTCCTGAAGCGGCTTTATGTATTTTGTAACCACTAGTGGAAACTGTTTGGAAGAATGAAACGTATCCCAGTGATTGGAAGGATGGTGTGATTGTTAAGCTACCAAAGAAATGTGACCTAAAAAACAGCAACAACTGGAGTGGTATCACCGTTTTGTTCGAATTACCGAAGTTAATGGCAACTATTATACTCGAAAGTATTCCCCAGATGATGAAAAAGAACAATTCTTTGAATCAGTCGAACGGGAACTTCATGCCTGGGGGATATGAATGCAAAAATAGTTAGGGAGTCAGTATTCAGGCAGTACGTTGGCACCCATAGCTTACACGAGAACACTAATGACAATGGACAACGAGTCACAGAGATGGCAGCAAGCAATAATTTGGTCGTTGCGAGTACAAGGTTTGCAACCAGATAGATCACGTGTTGATAGACCGACGCCACAATCCGAATCTGATGACGGTACGAACGTACCGAGGTGCCAACGTCTACTCGGACGGTTGGTAGGGTACTAAGAGCACGGATTGCATCATCTGAGTTGTCGCAAGAAATGGACACGCCTTAATAATACTGTCATTTGTACTGCTGATTCCATCTTAGGCAGTAGTCGTAGATATCAGAACGACTGGTTCGATGACGACTGTAAGCTAGCGACTGAACGTAATAATGTTGCGTACCGAGCAATGCAACAATATCATAGAACGCGGGCACGCGAAGATGAATATAAAGAGCTCAGAAGATATGAAAAAACAGTTCAGCGGCGAAAGAAAGCAGCCTGGGAGAAGAATCTCGTCCGAGAACTAGAACAGTACAGAGAACGAGGACCGCACCAGGCGCGAAAGTTCTACCAAGAGTCCGCGATATGACGCAATATACACCGCGTGCACATACTACAAAGACAAAGAGCGTAATCTGATCGCCGATCTCAAAGGCATCTTAGAGCGAAGAGGCATCCTGTTCCCCATACATAAGAAAGGAGATATCACAACCGCGTATAAGATTTTCTCCTCTATCCTTCAAGACAGGATAAACCCATAAGTCATCATTGATCCATATACATCTTTCTATATACTTTAAAGCCGCCTATGATAGCATAGCCAGAGTAGAACTTTACAAAGCCATGAGAGAATTCGGCATCCCAAATAAACTGACACGACTATGTAGGTTGACCCTGACCAATGTTATAAGCCAAGTAAAAATATCCGGATCACTATCAAGCCCATTCAACATCTATAACGGGCTCCGACAAGGGGATGGACTGGCCTGCGTCCTCTTTAACCTGGCGTTGGAGAAAGTGATCCGATACTCTGAAGTAACGCCGAGAGGAACTATCCTCTATAAGTCCATTCAGATACTGGCTTACGCAGACTATAATGACATCGTTGGTAGAAACCGAAGAGCTGTACAGGAAGCTGTCATCGATATTGAGCAGGCGGCACGAAATTTGGGGCTGCACATAAATGAGGGCAAAACAAAGTACATGGTGGCCACGTCTGCAAGTAGAATCAATTTCTAATATCAATTGTCTATATCTAATCGTCGAGTTCTAATATAATATAAAGTGAGATAATGAGTCTTGTGACGTGTTATTGTGCTTCGAATCAAAGTTTTGTAAGTTTGTTGATTTGCATTAGCGTTTTGAAATTTCGATTGAATTCAAAGTGAGTGTTTGTATTTCTAATTTTAGGGTGTAACAAATTACGTCATCGCAAGCGGAGCGCTAACCATCTCATCAAATTCTAACTAGTAGAAGCCTATACATACGAGTTCCACTTTTCCATGCATTACACGCGTCACACACGACACGCGACACGCGTCACACGCGGTATAGCAAAAATGCTGTGTGAGATATAGCTGCTCACAAGGGTAGTGTGAAAGGTCAAAAACTAACGACTTCACTTTTTGTTAACGCGTAACAAGTGAACGCGTAACGCGATTTTAGTCTCATAAAACGTTTTACGTAATTACGTATATGAAAATCGATTCTTAAGGAGTAAACTCAAAAAAAAAAAAAACAACCCATAAAAATTAAAATTTTTCATCTAAATTCTCTAATCGCAGAAATTGATATGGGAGCCCCTCGATCCTGGGCCATTTTTTTTTTTATTGTAGAAGAAAATCATCGAAACAAACATTTGACATCAGATGTTAAAATTGAAAAAGCTCAGATCATTTTATTCTGAGCACTTAGAGCACGCTCATACTCTGAGCAAATAAGAAACACGAACATTTATCTTGAGAACTCTTTGACTGCTCTGAACTAATTTATGAAAACGCCAAATGACAGAATATTGTGAAAACTTGTTGTTCTATCTGTAAGTTGATATCGACAACAAAAAAAACGACATCAATAAAAATACAATTCAGTAAATAAAAATGTAAGTTGAAGTAAGCATAAAACATGTATGTCTCGTTTCATTTGCTGGGTTCATTTGTGCGTGCGCTAAGATTTCTCTCTCTCTCTCCACCACAACCAAAACCATGCAGCGCAGCCGACTGCGCAGCACACACCGCACATAGTCCATAAAGGGCGACGAATATCTGATGCCAGTACAGATATTTAAAAAATGTATAAGGGCCTTGCGGCCGAACCCGGGACCCGATCACTACCAAATTTTCGAAAAAGTATTGTTTATTGGGTATACACATGTGTGTAAAATTTGAAGAAAATCGGGTAAATTTTTTAAAATTTTTGTTTGGGAGCCCCCCGACCCCGCAGCCCGAGGGGCCTCAAAATTTAATAGAAAGTGTTGTCTCCGGAAATACGCATGTGTGCAAAATTTCAATAAAATCGGGCCATGGGAAGTGGGTTAAAAATTGATCGGAAGAATCCACGACAGACGACCGACCGACCGACGACCCACGGGCAAGTGAAGTTAATATAGAGAATTTAAAAAAAAAACAACTCACTCATAACATTGGGCATATTCTATAGTATAACATGGCTTTGGCTACTAAATCACATAGAACAAAACAAAAACAAAATCGGCAGAAATTTGCGGACATATCCATACTCGTGTATCGCTCAATGAAATTTCGAATTCCAGAATTGGTCAGTTGGATAGAGCTTCTTTGTCGCCGTCGTCGACGAATCAAACGGGTGCCATACTTTTTGTTACCAACTCTGAAATGGAATACGCCGAGAAGAGCATCTACCGGAAAGTTCCATTATTGTATTTAAATGTATTTTCGTAAAACAACAAGATGATGATAATGATGTTACCCATCTCATCATAAACACACAAAAGGGATGATAACAATGTTAATGGCAAACAATGAAAGCAACACAGTTTGGGATGGGAATTAACAAAAACAACAACAAAATAGCGAACAAGTTAACCAGGAAAAGAAAACGGGAAAAAAGTTAGCTCCTTTCCGAAATGGTGTCACCTCATCTTATGGTGTGGCGGTGTGGTCATTGTTGTAAAGCATCATCACATGGAATATGATGCATGAAGGAGCGGAGACTAAGTGATTTTTAATTTAATTCTCGTGACTCTATTAATTATATATCTAGATGGATGGTACACTTTGTTGTTATTCATCAGTGCATTGCCTCAGAATGAATCATGAGCACATATACGTAGATACATAGCCGTATACAAAACGACTAAAGTCGATACAGTTATTTTATTTATTTTGAAGTTGTACTCGTAGGCACACATACATGATATCATTCAAGCTCGGTATGGCATCTGCGGTTGTTCTTATTGCGACTGTTGCACGAATTCATTCTTTACACGATAGAAAATTTATTGTTGTGTGCGACACACTGTTGTTGTGTGCGACACACTGTTCTTGTGTACGACACACTGTTGCTGTGTGCGACACACTGTTGTTGTGTACGACACACTGCAGGTGTTTCTGCGGTTTTCCGTGCATTCGTAGGAGGGCAAAGGAGCATGTATGTGTTGTTCCATTAATGAGGTCATCGTCGGTCGACCTGAAGCTGTGATTTCCTTTTTCAAAACGTTTGCACGGTTGGAAAAGTTGATTTGTGTCTTTTTGGATTATTTGAGGGATTCAAGACAAAATGTTTGGCACCCTTACAGACGTAACTAAAAACACAAAATAGCGCGGATCCGCGGTTATCATACAAGAACGACAGATGATATGGGGTTCAAAAGAAACTTTATTAGCTTTAATATACTTAATACTTAATTTGAAATTTATAAAATGTTTCAACAGTTGTTTTACAATTGTAGAAGTCACATAATAGCATGGTTCTTAAAGCCTACACAGCTACACAAAACCATGAACAAGCAACCGATTTAAATCATTGTTCTGGGATACCATGAGAAAAAGTACATCCCACGCCTTTCAAAACATAAAATATGTAATGTTTTTTTTAAAACATGAATTGTAAACATGACAAATACTTTCGATGAGTAATTGTTTTCCGCTTTATACGAACTTTAATTCCAAAAAGGTCCAAATAGTAACTTTTTAGTTCAGCTTTCTATTGTACCCACTTACATTTCCATCTACAGTTTTACAACAACTCAAACCACTTTATAATATGGTTCATGACATTACCTTATAATTGCTGTTGCATCTTCAATTTTCAGAAATTGTTAAAGTTTCTTATTTATCCCAGCACTGAACCATAAATACCGAATTCAATTTATAAAAGTTTCAAATTCAAAAAGTTACATCGCATAACAAAATAGTTGTATGTACATTATTGTGGCAGGCACACTATATACTGCTCTATAGACGTTCACAAACTTAATGTAATACTCGCAGCAGTAGTGGAACAAAAACTTTTATCGTCTATGAAGAGAATTAAATTGCAGCCTTTAATACTTTAACTTTCAGGGTGGGTTAAGAAGAGCACTTAATTTAAAGTTGAATTAATGAATTTGACGTCATTCATTGACTTACTGTCAACAGAATAACTAGGCAATAATAAGAAAAATTTGCGTTTCTCTGAAACTTTAAGAGTTCTTTAAATGCCTTCCAGTTTCCACTTCCATTAAATTACACAATTACTTATTTCTAAAACTGTTATTCTTATTTTGTGAACTATATTTTCAATTTGTTTCTTTTTTTTTTTCTCTACTTTCAGATCGATCTCACGCTCACTGATTGCAACTGCTAAATATGGCGGCTATAATGGCGTCTTTGCCGCCTTGCCAAACTGCGTTCTCTACCGTGCTTATCCTGTTTACCATCTGTCTTACCCGCTTAACACACCAGACTGTGCTGGCCGTAGATTTACTAAGCGCGACCAGTTGCGGTCCAAATTTTCCCAGTGCCTGCATTTGTGGCAAAGAGAACTATGAAGGACTCATCCAGTATGTGGTCAATTGTACAAATACCGGTCTACATAATACGAGCGTTCTTGAATTTATGCCGGAGGAGGTGCAGATTCTTATATTCACGGGAAATAACATCCCCGAGTTGCCATGGAATGTATTTGGCTCCATTAACGACTACAAAAACCTGACCATAGTGGACATGAGTAACAATCATATACGGGAGATTCGTGGTAAATCATATCATCACGTCCAGAATGTTCAGCGACTTATTCTCAATCATAATAACCTGAGCATTTCTCGTGACGACGACGAAGTCAATCATCATCATCCGAGAGTTTTTTCGAATTTCATGAATCTGGAAGCTCTCCACTTGACAGACGCTTTCGATGACAACACTTCGCCACGACTCAGCGAGGATCTGCACGACATTTTTGTCAATAGCAACCTTGTCAAATTGCAGAAGCTTCATCTGGAACAGAATGAAATCACACACTTCAACGATCGCAAGGTGTTCTGTGATCTGCCCAGCTTGCGAGATCTTCATCTGGGTGATAACAACCTGAAGGAGATTAATTTCGAAATACACTGCCTGAAGAATCTTCGGTTTTTAGATTTGGAACGCAATAAGTTCGAGTATGTGAAGACGCACGACATAATGTTGCTCAACGATCTCGAGGATCGCACGGATCGTACAACAAATTTGATTGTTGATTTCAACTTGAATCCTTTCGTTTGCGACTGCAAGATCAGTATGTTCCACAGTTGGGTGCTTGCGACAAATGTGACGGTGCGCAACAAAGAAAGCCTCATGTGCTTTCACAATCGGGTCCAACCACAGCCAATCATGGAAATGGACTATGGAAAGTGTCCGCCCGTAATAGCGGCTGCCTCAACAATGTTCAATTCAGCGGCGACAGGAAAAAGCGGCACAATGACGGGAAATACTATGACGCTTATTTTTCTGCTGATTGTATTAAGCATGATCCTTATAGGGCTAGTAGGCGCACTTATCTATGTGAGTCGCGATCGTATTAAGTACATGATAACACCGGTTTTCGATAATGTCTCGAAAAAGGTTCAGTATACATCGATAAAGGACGAGGATTGTCCGGAAGTTCATGTTTAAGCTGGGTCTGGTTTTAAGTACACACCAACATACATATCTATCCACTCATCGTTTTATAAATAAGATTTGTTTGCACTTTTTTACCAAAATTTTGTTAACAGCAAGTTAGTACTTATTATTATTTATATTTTGTGACATTACCGATTAATTTCATTACCGTTATCGAAGCTTACACTGATAACCGATTTAGTTTATTGCATAGTTACAATAACAGCTATTTAAGTTTTCGCTATTTATTATCTTCATTTTAAATCATATGGTTTTTCATACAAAGCTTTTAATTAATTTTCTAATTATTTCAATGAACGAAACACAAAGGATCATTGCCTTGTACGTTGACATGAGACGGAAGTTTAATAGCCCGAAACGTCAGGAAAGTTAATCACAGACATGACTGTCAACTTTGATCGTTATCACTGAAAGCTGATAGTGTGAACTACTAGCAGTGTGTCCCATGTAAGGATCCCTCCGTATTATCAGTCATCTCATCAAATGGGAGACGATACCTCACTGAGGGTTCAATCTCTCATTACTTTGTCCATTGAATTTGACAGTTTTTATTGCGGAGCTGACAGATAGCTGAGAGTCTTGTCCCACTGAATGCAAAAGACCTCAAGGGCTCAGCCTATAGAATCCGTTGTGCCCATTGCTGCGACGAATTCGTTGACGTTGCCCTTATAAAAACGCAAAGAGGTGACCCAATGAATACGTTATCGCCGTACAAGCAAACAAAAAACAAATTCCAAAATAAACTTCAAAATGCTGTGAAAGAACTGTCAAAATATTTCTCGCACAACTGACGCAACTGCATCTATGGACTGTGCCCTTCACTAAGCCGAATGTCAATTATTTTACGCCCTCAGTGATGTGCGACAGTGCTATTCCCTATTAGTTTGACAGTCAAAACTAAAATATAGCATTAATGATTAATGGTTGCCTTTGATCAGCGACTATGATAAAAGCAACATTTGGACGCGAGTTAAAGCGATGCGACTACTGATTTGACTGCCAAATTTAAACAAATTTGAATACAAGGCGCAACAGTCAAATAATGATCAGAGTGCCAAGCTAGATAGTCTTACTTAAGGATCGATTTGTTTGAAGTTTCACGTGCGTTTGATACACAACACCCTTTTAAAAATGTATTTCATGTCCGAAATTAAGTAACACGTCACTAAACGCAAATGTAGTAATAAAGCGTGCAATAATGGTTTTCTTCCATTATGCGTCATTTAGTAATTAAGCACTTATTTGTAGAAGATAAACGAAACGCAATATAAATATAACTTTCTCTGTAGTGTTTATGAGTTTATCTGAGTGCAAGTGAAGTTGAGAGTATTTATCACGTGCCGTGGATTAGTGGTTAAGTGCATGAATTTCTGAGCAGGGGGTTCGTAGTTCCAATCCAAGGAAACACCAAATGTATTTTTCACGGTCCCACCTCTCGGGAATGCCTGACAAACGTCCGAGAGTAATAACTTGTCACGGAAATCTTCTCAATTCACCGTTCTGATACGGCATTAAATTATTACTATTAATAACCCATGCGTAACGCGGCTTTGTGTTAAGACGAGTAACGACGAGAACGAGAACCAAATTGGTTTTCTTCAAAATTACCTGACAATAATACTTGTCAAGTAGCAATTATCATGTGTAGAGATCTTTAAATTTTCAAGTTAGAGAAGAGCATCATACTTATGTACATTTAGTTGATATTTCGATGAAAATTAACGATAAATTTCGAGTGCCATTATTTTTGATGTTTGTATAAATGTGTATTTATTGTTCCGAAAATGTCTGGATAATTATCTCTTACAATTCTTATGCCCTAAACTTAATAAATATTTTACAATAGCTCGCACATGGAATACATACAATACATAAAACTGTGACAAACTTTATTTTATTATATTAAAGTTTCTATACTAAATTCTGAACATTAGAACTTTCTTCACCTAATACATTACATTTGACAATCGTTTCGAAATGTTGCTAACTTCATTCTATATTACTCATGATAAAAGTTAGAAGTTTGTTAACTGTTGCCTTAAGATTTTTACCATCATAACTAGCAAAAATTATTTAATTAAATCTAGATTACGATAACTTTAACTGTTTTTCCATCAATTGGTTTGTTTTGAATTTTTCAACTAGGGAAACGACCTTAAATGTAGGCGAAAAATTAACGAAAGTCGGAATTGAATCTTGTTTTCTATGTTTTTCCTAAATACTCGACTTAAGTCAACTTTGAAACATATCAAAAATCCAAATAAAATTTAGGATTTGAAATCTCTGCTTTATATTATAAAAATGTATGTATTTATAAAAAAATATTTTCAACTGTAAACTTCTAAAAATATTGCTACCTACCTATTCAAACAAACAATAAACGTTAATATATTTCATTTTCATGTTTGTACTTAAATTTTAATTTCACATTAATTAACACATTATTAATATTAAGGATATACTTCATGTTTCACAAATAAATTAAATATGAAAAATGTTGTTAGCCATATTAGAAATACATTAGTAAAGTCTCTCTTGAGTTAATAGTGTAACGTATTAAAAAACAATAATTCACATTTCTGTAGTTATGCAATCTTTAAGTGAAAAGAAAACACACAAAAAATATATAATAATTTAGTAAGAATAAATATATAAAGACATTAAAAATGATTGAATATAATAAATGATTTAAACAACAATTATAATAGTAGTAAGAATAATAAAAAAATTATATATATATCTGTGATTTAAGTTAAAAACGTCATTAAATCTAAGGTTTTATACATGTAACAATTAAATATTCTGCAGCACACAAATTTGTAAAGAAAGTAAATTTTCTAAATTATCTAAATTTTTCTAGCGTTAAGAATTTTGCTAACTTTTAAAGGAACATAATTAACTTTAAACAATATTACGAAGACATTTTTGATTCTTTTGTTTGTTCGTGCATATTAAATATTTTTAATTGTTTTTTGCATTATTACTTTTAGTATAAAGTAATTTTTTGATTGATGATATAAATAAAAACTTTTAAAAACTAAAAAACTAAATATTTTTTTTATTTTATGACACAAAAGTAAAAATGCTTATTTTTGGAACCGGAAAACGAATTATGAAGATTGCATTGATTTACTGTGGTACTATAAAAGTATGTTATCTTTTTTACGTAACACAATTTTTTTAAATGGAAATTATCAAAAAAAACGCCTTAAACGCTCAATATTTGCACTAACGTTGAATTCGCATTGACAAAAGTAAGGTAAGGTAAGGTATTTCTCCACTTTCCTTCAAAATCTATATTGTAGATTAAATAAACGTTATTGTAGAATAAATAATTATTTATTATAAAAACATAAAATAAATACTGTTTCAAATTCTACTGCAAGTAATTATTAAAACCGACCCATAAGTATTCACCGGTTTACCTAGTGAATTTTTGATTCGATTTCAAGTACTGGAAAATGTCAAGTAATAATATCCGATACTCGAATATAGTTTTGGTTTGGTTATATTTGGACTTCAATTTTATTTGGCTTGTGTTGTATTCATGCTGCAGCTTGTGGAACCTATTTAATCGACTACATGCTAACTTCATAATACTGTTTTTTTAACTTGTGAAATTATGAATTAAAACGTTTTAAATCACAAATTATTTTTTAGTTTCTAGCAACATCAAAATGAAATTTTAGATAAACCTGCACTTATTTCGTGGAATTTTATTTGGTTTCACGAAACACTACTATATTTTAAATTAAAATGAACATAAACCGTAGCTTACCATAAAAATACACAATTATGTAAACTTGGTACAGTGGGGTCCCGATTTGCGTCGTAAAGTTCTTCTAAAAAATGTGTCACACGTGTTACAAATTACTTCATCGCAAGTCGAGCGCTAACCAATGTTTTTAAAACAAGTCTCATTAAATTCTGACTAATAATAGAAGCCTATATATACCAGTTCTACTTTTCCAAGCATTACAAGCGTCACAGGCGGAATATCCAAAATTCTGTATGAGATATAGCTCACAAAATTAAAAAAAAATTGTTTTTCTTTTTAATTTTTTTTACACGCGCCACACGCCACATATAACAAATTACGTCATTTCAAGCTGAGCACGAACCAATTATTTTAAACCAAATAACAATTCCACGCGGAATATCAAAAATGTGTGAGATATAGCTGTTAACAAATTTCAGCTCTCTAAGTCGTGTGAAATGTCAAAAACTAACGACTTCACATTTTGTTAACGCTTTTGTTAATTCTATTCTATTCTCCTCTATTCTCCAATAAAATAAAATTATAAGGAACATACATTAACTTTTTTTTGTTAACATTTTATTTTGTTTCAATTCAATTCAATTTGTCCATCCAGATTACGTATCGGAATCGTTGATATACTCCTCTTCCTCAAATAAAACGTCCTCTACGCTCTCACTCAAATATTCATCGTCTTCAAATTCGTCTTCGATTTCCTGACGAACAACAGCCAATTTAAAAAAATTATTTATTGTAAATTGCATATTTTTTTATGTTAAATTTTCGTAAAGCATTTTGTATGTTGATACAGTTTAATCTATATTTTTTCGTCGTAGAACTTCGCTACTAGTCTGAATCGTTTTCCGTTAAAAGTTCGATGCCTCGTCTATGAACGAAAACGTCTCTTTTGTTTTATCTGTGTTGTAAATCCAAATTCCTGAATAATAGTAACATTTTGTAGCAACGCAAATCGAGGAAACAACGTATACCGAATTTTTTGTTTAAGGACGCAAATCGGAACTCCAGTGTATTAATTTCAACAATTTAATCTAATGAACGAACGGCTATACTTTGACAACTGTGACTGTCAAATCAACGGAATTGTTCTTTTTTATTTATTTTGTATTTTTTTTAGTTTGAGTTTGTAGTGTTTGTACATAAGCATCAAGTGTTTTGTAAGTTGTGATTATTAATCTATAATGCACTAATGAACTAATTTAATTTATAAAGTTGGTAAAAAACGCAATGTTTTGTCCATGCCCTTTCCATTTACCTGCAATTCTGTTAATTTGAGTTATGTAATTTTATTACAATCTGCATTTACGATTAAACGCAAAAACGACACTCGGCCAAAGCTGCAATGAATGTAATAAAAAAATAAGAAAATAATAAAAGAACATAAATGAATCTTCTGGACACAGCTTCTTAAGTTTTCAATCGTATTCGTCAACTGCATGGACGCAATTTATAAGTAAGAGTCACACTTTCCGGAAGAATTGTTAATGTCAATATTGTCGTCGTTTTTGTTTTGATTTTTGTTGTTTATATCAATTTACTGATGTATAGCTACAAATGACCTTATGAACATAATGTAAGTGACGAAGAATTGGAGTATCAAAAAATAAAACCAGAAATAAAAGTAAGAAAGAAAACTGGTTTTAATAAAACCATGCCTCTTGATAGAAACCATTGGCATGGCTGAAGACAAACCAAGTTAATCGGGCTTTGAATTGAATTAAAATTTTATTGATATGTACACTGTACAGAGCGAATGAAAAACAAACAAAACCAAGAGGTGTCTGATATGCGATTAGAAAATTTGGTTTTTATTGAGATTTGTCTTGGAAGACCTTAAAATGATGATGATGATGATGATAGGCTTATAATAAACAGGTTGTTCAATTATTAGCAAAACAATGTAGTGATGTGGCTTTTTTCGCATTTTATAGCTGAAATTTTAAGACAAGGTGTTTGTAGCGTGTGGGCGCCATAGCTCAGTGGCTCAGTGGATAAGAGCATGGCTTCTGAGCAGGAGGTTCATGGTTCGTGTCCCACCTCGTGAAAGTCTGACAAACGTCCGAGAGTAATAACTTGTCACGGAAAAAGCTCAATTCGCTGTTCGGACCCGCCATTAAATTGTAGGGTCCCCTACAATTCCAGTAATCCCAGTAACATCTATTCACGGTGCGAAAAGCTAAGCCTTGGACCGCAATACTCTGTCGCGCCGAATATTGTTATTATTATTATTTGTAGTGTAACCCTGGTTAGGATGGATATACAAATCATTGGAACGATTCCGTCCTTCCGTACTCTTGTGGTGGAATAAACTTTAAATTCCTTACACTTTATCTATAAAAAAATATAATCACAAAATTAGAAAAATCCTACTTTCCATACTCTTGTTAAAAACTCTATTAAAGTAAAATCTAATTTCGTACACAAGTTGTAGGTCATTGTGTATAAGAACCGGTAATTTTTGATAAGCTATGACTATGTGCTTTTTTGTTGCTTTAAAAATGCAAATCCGCCACAAACAAGTTCGACTTTAATCGACCATAATATTTCAGGAATGTACCATTACGACCGATCTAGTTTTTCGTTTTGATTAAAGTTAGTAGGGGACAAGTGCTGCACCGCCTGCAGTCTCTCAGCAATCAGGAATTTCAACTTTTCCATGCAACTATCAGTTCTTTTTTGTTATTTCATGTTGTTACACTGTACACTGAAGAATTTTGTCTGATAGCTGGACACTGCTAGAGAGAGGTATTTTACGTTTAATTTGTGTTCATCCCACGTTTTCTACTCCTACTATTGTTTAACAAATAAAGATTGCCAAATTCAAAATCAATCCTAGGCGATATCAAATATTTGATTTTGGTAACAGCAAGTTGTTAATAAAATTAAATAATTTTTATTTGGTGATTCCATTTAATTTGTGGCTATGAATATTAAATAATTAAGTCAAATATAGACTTTTTTTACCAAGGTAAGCTGTTTTATAATAAAAAAGAAATATCTCCTAATACTGAAACTGGTTTCAAACGAATGTAGTTGAGAATTTTTATATTTCGTTTATGACGTGTGTCGCGTTTCGCATGTGGCGCGTATGATGGGTGGAAGTGTGGTGTGTGTGTGGTCATTTTGAGGTCCTTTTTATCCATCTTTCGCACGACCTAGAGGGCTGAAAAATATTGATGCCATAAACTATTATTAGCTTTAATTTCTTATTAACGTCGCAGACAGTTTTTATTGCATATGATGATCACGCTTAGGAGTTTGCAGCCAGTTGTATGGAAAAGTGCTTCCTTGTATGTTTTGATTGTCTTTTAGAATTTATCACTGTGTTTGTGTTTTGGTGCCACCTAATAGAGAAAATTGAAGTTTTGTAAGTTTACGATAAGGAAAAGTGTTTAGTATGAAGCCTAGCAGACCGGTTTGGTATCGGAAAAGCCCGTTTCATCACCAGCCCCATTGGCAAAGGCAAGTGAAATAGCATTCGACATAGGAGCCCGAGGTTTTAGCACACATGTATATCTCCCAAGACAACACTTTCTATTAAAATTTGAGGCCCCTCGGGCCGCGGGGTCGGGGGGGCTCTCATACAAATATTTTACAAAATTTACCCGATTTTCTTTAAATTTTGTACACATGTGTGTCTTCGATGGAAAACACTTTTTGTAAAAATTTGGAGCGATCGGCCCCTTGGGGACCCCAATATACAATTTTTAAATATCGCTATATCGCATCAGATCACGGCAAAGTATGAGCTCTGTGCTTTGTGAGCAGCGCTGTTCGCTGCCGCTGCGTCATTTGTGAATGCATGAAATGAAACGAGCACGCAGTGTGTGTGTGTGTGTGTGTGTGTATCCCCGATTAGAGAATTTACAAGAAAAATTTTAATTTTTATGGGTTGTTTTTTTTTGAATAAAGTTGAATAAAGTAAGTTACACTGTACACTGGAAATGGAGTCGTAATGCATGGATGAGAAGTCAAATAATGACGGACTGGGTAGCGGAATTCGACCGAAATTAGTTCTAAAAAAACAACCCATAAAAATTAATATTTTTATGTAAATTCTCTGACAGGAGATACACATGTATGCAAAGTTTGAACCGGGTTAATTTGGAAAAAATTAATTTTAGAGCCCCTTCACTTCAAATTTTGTTCAAAAACTGTTGTCAACGGAGATACTCATGCGTAAAAAAAATTGTATGGAACCCCTCGGGCTCAAGGCCCCTTCGCTCAAAAAATGTTACAAAAAGTTCGGTCTATCGGAGATAAACACGGAGATATAAAATTTTAAGAAAATCGGGCTAATTTTTAAAAAATGTATATAGGCACCCCTCGGGCCTCAGGGCCAATTTGCTCAAAAAATGCCCAAAAAGTTTTGTCCATCGGAGATACACACGGAGATATAAAATTTAAAGAAAATCGGGTAAATTTTTTAAAAAAATGTTTTGTGGCCCAACGTCCAAAATGTTTACAAAAAGTGTTGTCCATCGGAGATACACATGTGTATAAAATTTAAAGGAAGTCGGGTTAATTTTTACAAATTTTATATCGGCACCCTTTGGCCCTGAGGCCCGAGGGGCCCCAATTTTAATAGAAAGTGTTGTCTCCGGAAATACACATATGTGCAATACAATCGGTCTTTGGGAAGTGGGTTCAAAATTGATCGCAAGATTCCACGACAAACCGACAGGACGACCGACAACCGGACGTGCCACGGGCAAGCGAAGTTAATATAGAGAATTGAATAAAATAAAAATAAAATAAAAAATGATTGTTATCTATTAAGTTTTTACTTTTAAATTCAAATAAAGAAATCTTTCTTTTTATTCCAGTTCATTTGCTTCGCTTCCCGATAGAGAATCTTCAGTTTAATCTGGCAACTAAAAGTCCTTAAGTCGTCCAACTTAAACTTCCGACAAATGATGGTTGTCATCCTTTTTATTTGTCTCTTTGCCAAAATAAATGGTTTGCTTCCCACCTGGCTAGGCCACCTTCATCTTGCATGCCAATATGTACGACTTCTTTCCTTGCTTCCTCCAAACAACGAACCTCTCTCTCTGTATTCCAAACCACCTGTTTAATGGGTACTTGTTCTTGATTCGACAGTCAGACCTCTTGCAAGTACGACATTCGCAGTTACTCCGCAGTCGTAGTTGTGCAGTGCCGCAGACCACATCGCAAAGGCAAGAGGCGGTCTATAGATTTTTCGTCGTAACTGGTCGATTGCAGTTTTGTTAATTGCCTTCTTCTCTCTCTTCATCATCATCTAAGCCCACAATTCAGTTAGTGTATGTCGGTTTTCTTATTTTGTTGTTATAATCGTATGCAATTTTGTGCGCGTCAAATTACAAAATACCTAACTGACTAGGAATTGTATTTCAGGAATGAATTCTTCGTAACAACAAAAACTTTGTGAAAACTCAACAGACCGAAGAGAGAGTTGCTTGTTCGTTATGTCTACTTAATTTTTATGCTCTGCAGATTGTGCCAATTTTTTTATTTTAATGACAAGTGGTATTTAAATTCGCTTTGTGGAGTTGCAACAAAAGCTGTCGTTAAACATTAAACGTTGGAATGCACGCACAGCTACAACAGCAATTAGAAGAGAAAACAGCAACAGCAACAACAACAAAAGCATAAAATCCAATCTAAACCATCATCATCGCGATTGTCGTCGGCCTCGGCAGTGTGAAGCGTTCTAGCTTAGCGTTATGATTGGCGGGGGCTCTCGATATAGAAACTAATTTACCACTGAATTTCCGTTGTCGCCGTTTTTTTTTTTGTTGTTGACCATTTGAATTGCAATCTTTTTTTAAACTTTTCTCTAACTGCTTTCAGTAACTAATTTTTCTTCTTCGTTTTGTTATTCTGATCGATTTTAGGTCAATTGCAGAAACTCAGCACACCAATAACAAATAAATAAAAAAAACAACGCTGTCCTACTTACGACAATCGAACTTTTGTTCGTCCGATGTGCGTGCGTGTGCGTTCGTTTTGAAATTCAAGCTCATCAATCAACCAAGCAACCTATCGATTTGTGTAGATTCTGCACAACATTTAGCAGCATGCCACAGACGATGCCAACGGCAATCGAAGAAAAACTCAACAGACTTATAGCTGGGCACGATCTGGGAGACATAACAACCGAGCTGTGTGATTTCTCTTTGGTAGAGCAGAATGCAGCGACTGAAGCTCAAGGCATACAACCGTCGGCTGCATCGGATTTCATTCCGGTTTTGGGGAAATCTGTGACATACATTGTTGCCTGTGTACTAATCAATGAACACAATGAAATTCTAATGATGCAAGAAGCGAAGCAATCTTGCGCAGGCAAATGGTACCTTCCGGCCGGCAGGATGGAACCGGGTGAAACCATTTGTGAGGCTGCAGTTCGTGAGGTCTTTGAGGAGACCGGTCTTAATACTGAGATGACAACATTGCTGGCTGTCGAAGCTGCCGGCGGATCGTGGTTTCGATTTGTACTCACTGGCCGGGTAACTGGGGGCGTACTGAAAACTCCAGCACAAGCTGATAAGGAATCACTTCAGGCCAAATGGATTGCCAACATTAAGGAATTCTCTCTGCGTGCCAATGACATTCTTAATCTTATCGATATTGGACGAGCGTACAAATTGCGAGCGAATTCCACGCCGGCAGCTTTGTGGCATACAGAAATTTTACCCGCTAAATACTCCCATCACAAGAACTATTTGCGTGTCATTGCGGTGATACGAAAACGTGCCACCAACTCACTCAATATCCTGCTGAGCGAAAAGAATGTTCATCATTTTCCAACTGTCGAAATACACCCGCAACGCAGTCTTCACTCGACGTTGAGAAAATTTATGATTGAATTGTTTGGCGCTGAATTGCCGCAGCACAGACCGCATGGAATACTTTGCGTGGAGCATAGTCCGTCGGCGCATCCATTCACCACTGATGGCATTTGTATGTCATTGTTGGTCGTTTTTCGACCCCCACTCGAGGAGGTATCACTTATTGGCAAATGCGTCTGGCACGAACTGAGTAAAACGCTTGAAGAAAAACTCGGACGTATGTTGGCGAATAAAAATTCCACGTTTCCACTGAATGTGATTCGATAGGAGGTGGAAACGCAAGGAGCACATTGGATAGATGAATAGCATATTATAGTTATAATGTTTACTATAACTTTTTTTCTACTAAAGTTTAGTTTTAGAGCATTCATATATTGTTCCAAGTTTAAAAAGTTTTCTTTTCAGGCATTTACGTTTAGTTTATAACTAAACTAATGATTCAAAGTAAGACAGATCTGATTATGCTTCAGATAATGCTTGTCGCTTATGCCTTCTTAATTATTTCTAAGAGTTGCTTTGAGCTAATTTGCATTTAATAACAAAATAACTTTAAGATGTGCTATAAATATTCATTTTGTTAAATATTTCCACTCTATAAAAGTTCTGATCCTATAAGACTTTTATTGCATTTATATTTTATTTGTATCATGCTGTGCCTTAGTAACTCAACAAACAACAGCTTTGTCTCAAATAGTAAATTGTTAAAACATTATGTTATAAGTTATTTTAATATGTTAGCTTACCGCACAGAGACACAAAAGGTGTAATATTAATTAATATTAATTAGCAAGAAGCAAACAAGGAGTTCTCCTGTCGGAAAAACTGATGTGTTGTATCATGCCTTTCAGTTTAACTGAACTTGTCAGAAACTGGTCCCCTAAATGGTTCTTAATGCCACAATTTTTTTATTTTTTTTAATTGTTATTCGCAGATTTGTATGGATTATTTATCTATACGCGATGATATCGTTGGACTAGTATGTTGTATATAATTTCACTCTAATTAATATTTTGATAAAAAAATACGATAATCACAATATTCATTTAATTTATTATGTATTCCTTTTACCCAATGTTAGGTAACTTAACTGTTCTTTCTACTATTTAACCAATATACTAAACATTTATTAATGTTAAAAGAATTGTTGTATATTATTTCAAATGTTAATGGATTTGTATTATTCGACCATCCCTCTATCAAGGGCATTAGCTTAACTTACTCTGACGAATTCAAATATCTGGCTCTTATTCTGGATAGAATTCTAAGCTGGAAGCAAAAAAAATAAAAGAAAGAGTTCGTAAAGCCACAGTGGCACTCTTTTCATACAAAAAAGCTATTAAAAGACACTATTTGTCTTCAATATCACTCATTGGTTATATACAGCGGTAGTAAGAGCTACACTTCTATACGGTGTGACTGTATGGTGGACTGCATTAGGTAAAACTGTATATCGTGACAAGCTAAGCAAAGTCCAAAGTTCAATTGCTTTGCATGCGTGCTTATTTTGCTTTCAGAGTGGGCCTCCCGGAAAGCCTACTCTGCATTCTACTAATTAGAGCCGGGATCGAGTCGAACCCAGGTCCCAGAATCTGGTACTGCTCGATCTGTAATCTTCCTATCCGGTAAAGTGTAGCCTCTGTGCGTTGCTAATTTTTTCCAACTGGTGTAATTTGCGGCAATGCTCAGGGCTACACAGTGCCAACGATTATAATACCAATTTCGTAGGCACATGCTGCTCCCAAGGAGCTTCACAAATTGCTGGCGTGCAGGATACCGAAATTCCCAACTCATACTCATTGACATCCTTTGACGTTTATCAAATCATTCGACACGACAGATCCGACAGAGGCGGTGGACTCGCCTTTATTCTTCACCATAATGTATCCTACAAATACATCTGCCAGCAACCCTCCCCAGATACTCATTTTGAGGCAATGAGTATTTCAGTAAACACTGGAGATTTCGAGTTATTACTCACCAATGTTTACAGCACAGTAAATGGTTATCAACCATCCTTACTGCACCTTCTCCAGGATGAAAACAAAATCAGGACGTACAGAGACTGTATAAACCCAGTCATACCGGCCACCTGGAATGCCGCCGCTGTCCGTTCAGCCTCTAATAGTATACGCTATGATACAGTCTCTGCAGCCTTCTCCTCAAGCAAGGTTAACAGGGTCCTTGGTATACATCCCCCTATAAATATCAGCGAAAAGTCGCCCAGGGCATAATCAACTAAGTTTTATAATCAATGTCAGGTATATAAAGTTAAGACACAAACACGATAATAAACAAAAATTTAAAAATCAATTTTTGAAGAGACTTCAGATTTTGAACCTGGAAGCCGCTGAAAAAGAATGTCTTACGGAGAATTGTTGACACCTAGTTCGCATGAGTCAAGAGGATAAAGTTCGGAAAATCGTCTGCGGTGTGATTTATAGGACACATGTCAGCGAGGCCAGCCAAGACTACGTTTAAAGGACGGGGTAGATCAGGTCGTCCAGATTTTAGGGATGTCAAACAGGACGATATCGGGTCGACTCTTAATAGGAACTAGAAAGAGATTTTTTGCGGGAGCAGACCCCGGACCAGACCCCGGTTATAGAACCAAATACCACAATGATGATAAGGAAGGAATCTCTGAAAAGGTCAGGCTCAAAGGTTGCGGGAGGCAACTGAATATTTCTTTTGAACACCGCTTGTGGAGAAAGAGATAAAACAGTCACCAGCGGAAAACATTCCTACAATGTTCAAGCGAGTCGCTTGTTTTCGCAAAGTTTCCGCAACGAATAAGTTTTTTTTCGCGGGTTCTTATTCAATCTGTTAAATGCAGTGTCCAGACCAAGAGCACCTACCCAAACAACATGGTTGTATCCAAGTTTTAGGCGAATACATGCGAATACATAGTTCTATACGTAACCTATATAAGAATAGAACCTTCTCGAAAATGTTGATTAGGTATAAATACACCATGTTTTAACGGGCTTGAGTAGAGTAGATAGAGCGGTGTTATAAGTGTTGTTGTTGTTTGAATAATAAGTAATCACCAGTGTAAATTTGTGAACTCTCGCTATTTGTGAATGAAAGTTGTAATTTGTGAATAAACGAACTTGTGTTGGGTTTTTATTTGCAAAATTCATTACAAACTCTAGCACGCTTAAATTGGCTTTTGGCTTCTCATTCGCATGAAACATTCCATTCGAAATAATTCTCTTCTTCGCTTTTCACGCATGGTCAACAATACATGAAATAACTTTTCCATGTAAACTGATGTTGGTTTTAGTTGGTTTTTTAGAATTGAACTGAACTGATGGAAATCCCATAAGTCTCAGAGTGTCAGTATGAGTTCGGCTAACAGACCAACTGAAGGGCATTTACACATTAGTTTTGTGCATATTATAGTTATAATGTGCGTCCTTTTAACTGACGACTTGGCTGATGACTGAACTGAAAAATGAATGGCCCTACCAGTACCACCACCCTCATTCATGGTGATATCCCGGATGATTATAAAAAAAAGTCTACACCTTCCGAGGGCGGAAATATCTCACTCAATTTGGAATGCAATAATGTTGTACAAATTATTATATTAAAATAAATTCGTTATAAGTTTTTTTTTTAAATAAAGTAGAACATTGTCTTAATTTATTCTCAATCAATTATTTTCATACAAAATACGTATTTTTATTTCTTTTGTAGTTTTCTAGCAAGAATCATATTCATAAGATAAAAATATCGTTATGTTCATTTGAATGCATACATTTTCAACTAAGAAGCTACCATACAAAATTAAAAACGGACACACACCCAGTCAGCCAGTTCTGGTTAATAAATCAAGCAAACGTTAAAGGCAGATGCAATGTTTGTTCATTTAAATTACGTGCAAGTGGAAAAACTGAACCTAAAAAAACATTGTGTGAATGTGTATGTGTGTATATGTAAATAACAATCTTAATTATTATAATTGTACAATTGTACAGAACAGTTCCTACTATGTTGATTCGTGATAACATTCCTGCTCTTTGTGTTGAATATGAGTTTCTTTAGTTTTTCCACACTTTGTTAAAGAGATCCATAAATGAATCGTAAATCATAAAGGTAATTGCTACGTCGAGACAAACACGACCCAGTCGTGCTACGGTTCCCTTGTAGAATGCTGTGGGGCCTTCGTTCTTCCAGATTTTAACGCAACAATCAACAGTAGATTTGTACTTGGACGCTTCGAGACCTTGCATACGTGTCTTGACCACATCCAGCGGTGTATTGCCAAATACGGAACATGCTCCAGCAAAAGCACCAAATGCACCGACAACTAATTTAGGAACAGGCTTGTTACGATCACCGCCCATATACAAGTCCTTGAGACTTTCCATGACAAAAAAGCGAATAGCCTGGTTGGAGCCCTGCTTGAGAATAGTCGGTGTAAGACCCTTGTAAATGCCAATAAGACCTGTGTGAAATGTTGTTAATAGTATGCCTTAAGTAAAACAACAATCAAATAAACCTCGACTCACCTTCTTTTTTCACAATCATGCCGACGCCGTGCACAAATCCTCTGAATTGGGGTTTGGCGCTTCGTTGATCGTTGATAAATTTCACTTTAATCGTTTCCATTGGCGTGACGACAAGAATAGCTTCAGAGACACCAGCACCCAGACCGGCAAATAGTTTTCCGGAGTTACTCAATTGACCATTATTGTTGACTAATTTTCCGCGAAAGAACTCAAAGGCACCAAATCTAAACGAGTTAGCAGGACAAACATTGTTAAGTAGAAGAAAGTTGACATTGAAAAATTGTGAAAATGGACTGTGATTTGTTGGGAAGATATTGCATATATTGATTAACATATTTTGGTGTTTTAAGCAAAACAAGAATTTCATATTGCTGCACATTAGTTTCTCCTGGAATGCAGTGAGTCATGATAGTCCTATGTAGGGAAATTCACGCAAAGACTGTTGTTTTAGAGAATACAACTGAAGTTCAAAATGAACATATCATTACCATATTTGGCTCAAGAACCGGAGTCAGGCTCAGGCTCATAATCCTTTATTTACCCTATAATATTGTTACGAAAATATATGGGAGACCCCGACCCCGGGGCCCGATTACTTCAAATTTTTTACAAAAAGTGTTTTCCATCGGAGATAGACATGCGTATATAATTTAAAGAAAATCGGGTAAATTTTGTAAAATATTTGTATGGTGCCCGCGGTGCCCCAAAATTTTAATAGAAAGTGTTGTCATGAGAGATACACATTTGTGCAAAGTTTGAATAAAATGGGGCTTTAGGAAGTGGGTTAAAAATTGATCGCAAGATTCTACTAGCCAGCCACGGTTTGGTTTGTTGGTGCATATCTTTGTGACCTCATCACGCCTCAACCACTATACATACGTAATAAATAGTGATAGGGACCAATTAGGAGGAGCGAGATTAAGTTCAACAAATATAAAAAATAACCATCCATTAAATTGTTCATAATTCACGTTATCTAAATTTACCTCACTGCTGATTTTGGTATGCTGCCGTACACCAATACACTGAGTCCACGATAAAGGCCAAAAAAACCTCGCTCTTTTACAGTCTTTTTGACACAATCAGCAATACCATTGTATCGTTTATTGACACCTAAACACAATATGGAGAGAGAAGACAATAATATTAATTAGCAAAGTGTTATTTACCCTTTGTATCTTTAAAAGAACTCCTCGATGGGCAATGTGGTTCCTTGTCAGGTTACCCAATAACTTATGCCTAAAATGGCGATTACCCAACATTCACCTTTTTCATCGAGTTGTAACTGTGTTTTAACGTATTCGGTGGGAAAAGTTATGCAGATTTCAATGCCTCCAGTGATGCCACCGGCGATAATACCCTTGAGACCTTGATCACCACCAGATGGAGCTGCGGCGCCAACATTACACATCCATGGGCGTTGTCCGAAGGGATTGACAAAGGTTTTAAATGCTGATTTGTCCATTTTTGTTTTTAATTCTTAATTGCAAATTAATCAAAAATACTTTTAATGGAATGCTGTTGATCTATAATGAGATACAAAATTTGAATGGATTAGAAATTTGCCAACTTTATAAATTACAAGAAAAATAATTATCGAAGTAAAAATCACGCATACGCCCCAAACATTGAAAATATATCATAGTCTTAACAAAATAAGAAGATATAAGATACAATATACAGACAATTAGGAAACCAACAGTTTGGTGTGGAATATGGTCCAAAGGCATCATATGGCTATTTGTCTTTAAAAACAAGTAAATGTAAGAAAACTTCGTTTTTCGGGTACAAACTTTTATATACCTATACATCGAAACACGTCACACAGTCATTTATTATTTGGTAATAATCGCCAAAATATCTGTTTTTGAGGTCGGAGCTATTTCAAAGAATTTTCTTTTTTCCACGCGCCACACGCGTCAAAAGCGGAATATCAAAATGGGCCCCTGACATTGAGCCGCTCGCAAAATTCAGCCATCTAGGTCGTGCGAAAGGTGGTTAAAAAAGACTTCAAAAAACGAGAAAATGACGCGTTTTCAAACCATCACACGTGCCACACGCGAAACGTGACACGCGTCATACGTGGAATATAAAAATAGTATTTTGGACATAGATACTAACAAAATTTCAACACTCTAGGTCGTGTGGAAGGTGGTTAAAAAAGACCTCAAAGAAGTCGAAAAAAAAACAATAAATTCAACCCACTACCGATCACTACCAAATTTTAATAGAAAGTGTTGCCATTTGAAATACACATGTGTGCAGAGTTTCAATAAAATCGGGCTTTGGGAAGTGAGTTAAAAATTTATTGCAAGATTCCACCACAGAACGGCAGACAAACCAACGTCAACACGACAAAACAATGCCAACGCGAAGTTAACATAGAGAATTTAAAAACAGTTTCTTTCTCTGGTTATTTTTTTCTCCAAGTAGAGCCTAAACTACTTGAAGATCCGCATTCTAGTTGAGTTTTATGTGAAAGCATGTTCAGTTTTTTTTTGCATCGATAACGATTTGCTTAACCTTATCAACATTTATGCAAATACTCGTACCAGCGACGTATTCTAAATATAGATTTGCAATAAGGTGAAATATAAATTGTATTGAGTTACTTAAAACTAATGGAAAACACTTCGCAAGAGCATGATACGACTAGTAAGTATACCGACTGGGTTATTTACTTATCTAAGCTGACAATATATAATATATATATATATATATATATACCTATTAAGCAAATATCGACATTTTCTCTTAAACAGTTGCTGTGAAATGTGTTTCCGACTGTTGTTCAAAAATTTATACGAGTAAGTACAGTGCGATAAGAGATTTCTATTTACATTTTCGAAATAATATGTACTAACTGTACTGTCAAAAATGCAAACTAACTGCACTGAGCACAGACTAAGTGGGTAAAGCATGTACTAGCATTTTGATAGGTGTTATTGTTACGTCATCTTAACACACTCTGGTGATTTCATTTTCTCAATCTCAATATAAATAGCTCAAGGCAATAACAGTCGGATGTCAAAACGACAAATTGTACCCATAGCAATTATTAGTACGTCAGGTTTTAAAAGCAAAAAAGGTTTTTTTCAGGCTGCCTATCTTATACCAAACTAGCTGAAGGGCCCGTCGTTGCTTGTGGCTCCATGGCCCACCCATCGTCCCATCACTCCCATTACCCGAACAAATATCCATAGCCTCCTACACAAAAACCCACCCCATCAATACCCATAGCTCCCAACATTAAACCCCATCGCCCATTTCCTCGCCACCAACACTCACGCTGCATTCGTTTTTGAGTTTATCGGATACATACTATATACGGGGACCGGCGATCGAAGTGTTACTAACTTCACGCTGCTGTTTCTACCAAACGGTTGATGACAGCGCGCTCAAATTTTGACAAACGTTACTCTGTTTTGATGTTGACAAGTCTATGGAAGTCTATAGGGCACGAATTAAACGAATTAAGCGAAATCCACGGCGCAAAAACTGGCAAAAAATCTGCACGTGTCCGACTGAAACATCTGACGGATACTGAAAAACTAACTTCAATTGAAGCCCTAAAATATTCAAAAAGTGCAAGACCTAACAATGGCTCAAAAGGCAGTTTGACTTATAAGATGCAGTGCTAAAAGGTCTGCACGATTGTAACACGATTGCAGCTGAACCTGCAAATGGTCTTTCTCCGCTAATCTTTATTGATTAAGGCGCCAAATTGAATCAATAACTGTACCGGAAAAGTTATGCGTCGCTACCTTGGACAAAGAAATTCGGTATCAACCGCTGGACATTCCAACAGGACTTAGCACCACCACATAGAGCTCATTTGACGTAACAGTTTTTACAAAGTCACGTTCAAAATTTCATTTCTATTCAGCAATGGCCTCCATACTCACCAGACTTGATTCCAATGGACTTCTCCATATGGTCCATTTTGGATATTATATTAAAGTGTGAAAGTAAAGTTTGGCGCCCTCGGTCTTTAAAAAAAATAATTCCCGATTTTCTTCAACTTTTATACACATGTGTAAAAAAATGTAAAAATGTTGGAGTGTCGGAAATTTTTTAAAAATTAACCCGATTTTATTCAACTCTTATACACATTTGTATCTCCGACGGGCGCACTTTTTGTAAAAATTTTGGTGTAATCGTGCCCCGTAGTCAGGGGCCCCATAATTTTTTTTTAAAAATTAACCCGATTTTATCTCCGATGGAGAACACTTTTCGTGAAAATTTGGAAGTGATCGGGACCAGAGCCGAGGCGCTACCATATGAAGTTTTTTTTTTGAAATTTTCTTGAAATGTTGTACACATGTCACATTTGGAAGTGATCGGGTTCCAGGGCCTAGGTGCTCGCATATGGTTATTTTTAAAAAAATTTAATTTTGTTCAAACTTTGCCCATTGTGTATTCCCGGTTAGAGAATTTACACAAAATAATTTAATATTTAATCTATATTTTCTTGTCTTTATGCTTTATGTCTTATTGAGTTAAATTTGATAAGATTTGCACAATTCTTATCACTGCTTTCTGAAGTGACTTCAGTGGTTACCCGTATTGGCATCATATAAGTAAATAATTTGAATGCTATTCGCAAGATCTATGTGCAAGTGACATTATTTTGTTCTTCGTAAATATTCTATTTATATTATATTGCTATACTAGGATGAAAAAAAATTCATTTAACATTATTGTCTATTCACATGCCGAGGATAAAGGAAGATAACAGCACAAAGTTAACTTTTGGGTTGTAGGTGTTAATTTCATTTGGAAGTAAGACCCATAAATGAAAGATTTAAATGCTTGTTGTTAAACATATCATCAAAGGAATTAAGGAAAAAAACAAAAGGAGAAGGAAAAAAATAAACAAATCGCTGAAATAGGTTTTTCATTCAAAAAAAAACAAAAAGCTCGGAAACATCCTTCCAGTCTGACGAACAGTCACAGATTTAAAGCTAAACTAAACTAAGTCTATAGTCTGACTCCTCTTCCATAGGGTCATGAGCATGCTAAGAAGCAGGAAGATTCAAGCCCCACTCGGCGAGGAAAGCATCACAATAGCGGCAACCAGAGGCTATCCACAGGGTGGTGTCCTATCGCCCCTTCTGTGGCTATTAGTGATGGATCAGCTGCTCGCCAGGCTAGAAAACAACGGCCTTACTAATATTACCTATGCAGATGACCTAGTCCTAGTAGTTCGTGGCAAATTCGAGAGTACGATAACAGATCGTATGCAAATTGCTCTCAAACAAGTCAAAGAATGGTGCAAAGAGGTGGCTAAAAACAGAGCAATCAACGACACGCTCAAAACTGAACAAGATACAAAGACTAATATGTCTAAGTGCAACGGGTGCAGTTAAGAGCTGCCCAACGGCAGCTCTGGAAAAACTTCTAGGACTTCCTCCCCTGCACATACACATCAAAAGCGAGGCTGTATCCAGAGCCACAAAACTAAAAACTCTTGAACAAAAAAAAGCAAACAAACCAGGACACTCTAGCATCATAGCCAAAATAGACTTGGAATATCTAACTGTCCAATCATCAGACCTAACGATAAAAACAACTAATTTCAAAAGGAATTTTTCGATTAAAATACCCGATCGGAATCAAGTTGAAAATAACATAAGTACCATTCCAAACCATGTATCCATCTGGTATACAGACGGATCAAAAACAAACACAGGAACCAGAGCAGGAGTATTCGGACCCAGAATCACACTACGAATACCCCTAGGTTTTCTTTTTTTATATAAATATTAAATAATCCGTTGTCATCAAATATGGAAGTAAAAATTCGAAATAAATCACAAAATAACAACTGACGAACTTCAATAAACGGATGTAAAAACCAACCAAATTGCACATAATACGAGGGTTGGCTTTTATTTTTCGGGAAAACAAATATTCATTTATCAAAAATAGCTCGTACAACTCATTAAACTCTCTCCAAGAAATATCGGAGAGTTTCTATGAAGAAATTTAAGACTAGAAAATTTAAATACCAAATAAGACTTTAGTCTTAAAAATCAAAGTCTTAACCAAAAGGTCTTAGCTAAGACAGTCTTACGTTAGAACGACCTGTTAATTTAACAAACTGAGACAACCACAATTATTTTTATTTGCTGTGAGTGTTAAATTTCAGTGGTGAGTACCGAGTGGTGACGTTTAGTAATACTATATGCAATTTAGAGGTATGTATGCGTATGTATGTGCAGCGAGATGTATGCGAAAATTGTGACTTTAGTGGTCACGCCGTTTTAATTATCAGACATTGAGATAATCCAAACATGAAAGTTCGCAAAAAGAACTCACTCAGTTGGTGGAAAATTTTAATTTAATTGAATATTAGAAAAATATCACATACACATATTACTAATATTCAGGTTAATCGGATATTTTAGCAACTCATCAGTAGTCATAGAGATACCACACTTAAGTTTTTTTTGCTTATTATGCAAGCAGTTGCAATAAATGAAATTGTTTTCTTAAAAATTATGGTGTGTCACTTAATTGTTTATTGTTCGTCTTTTTCGCTCTCCAGTAGATTTGACTTTGAGTGTAAAATTTCGAGTAAAAAACTTGCTCATCTACATTCTAAAGAGTCGATTATTTTACAATAGACTTTCGTGTACATGTAAGTGTCAAAATTAAACGAAATGTCTGTCTATATTTTGCAAAATACAGCTAATGGTTATAATAGATTTTTGCCTTCATTGAAAATTTGTTTCTGTTTTTCGTATACAAATGATGAATGTCAAATTTTCATATGCAAAAAAAATCGATATTATTAAGTCCTCCGACCACTGCCAAATCTCTTTATAACTAGAGGATGAAGTGTCTTTGGATTAACGTGAACTCCGCCAACAGAGGGCATTATTCCACGGTCCTCTTCGGACATGGATTGGTCTGCGGCACTCAACGTCCATCTCAAGAGATGTACTAGTACTGACTCAATGGTTAGAGCAGGATCCATCAACATCCCTGCCGATATTTGGTTCACGACAACCGGTTGAGACGTGCAACTTCACATGAAGCACATACTCGCACCGGAAAAATCACCAGCCACTACGTATGTCAAGCCTAGAACGATACTGGGTCCTCAACCAAAAGTTGGCACAGACTCAGGTAACCACCAATGACGTCAACCTCATCCGTGGGCACAAACCAACTCCTGTAGTACCAACGCGACCTTGGTGAAATCTGCCATCACAGGCCTCAGCTCGTTCAGTATGAGTGCCTGTGCGAAGCAAAGCTAACCTTGGTAGCACATTATACGGAACCTCGAAACCAATCATTTGTCACTAGGATAGCATGCTAGGATAGAAACTATCCCAGGCAAAATCACGGTCCTGCAGTTGTACGACTAGCCTGCTAACTACGAAGACATTCTAAGTACTAACAGCCTTGCCTATCCTATCGATGACTTCCCCTCGGGGAAGTAGAGGATATCATAATTTTATTTTAAATTGTTACGATGATAGATTTTTTGTTACTTTAATAATAATAATAATACTACAAACGAATCCGGTACAAATCACTGTGGCGTTGTTGGCCTTCAAGAAAGACGTCAGCTCCTGAAGGAGCGAATTTTTAGGTCGTTTTTTGTAATATATTCTTGGTCAAGGTTTTTTTGTAAGTTTTCCCTGACTATGATACCTTGATTAAAGCATTTGGACGTGCAAGTCATGCAGGGAGGCAATAAGTTTAAATATAAAAAAAAAGAAAAAAGGAGGAGGAAGTGTAAGGGATCGCTGCTTTTATTCGAAACGTCAACTGCCTGATATCAAATAATCCACAATTGATTATTTGACTTACAAGCGAGCTAGTGATCCTGGTAGTCAATTGTTCGCCTGGCAAATTTTTCAGTAACGACTATAAATTAAATATTGTATAACCGAAAAACACTTTCAATAGCGCAAACTTTGTTAGATTTTCTTTCCTTTTTTGTTTATTTTGTAACTTTTCGAAATATTTGTTTCTTTCACATACATACCTGGCAACCCTAAATCCACTAACCGTGATCGCGCACTCGTCACCAAATGTTTATCAAAAGCTAAAGCTTACAAAAACAAACAAAACACTAGAATTTCACCATTTACTTACAAACAAACCAAACAAACTGCAAAATCGACAAAAACTTAAATCACAAGTCACAAGATCGGAATAAATCACAAAATTTAAAATAAAAAGTTTATAAGTACGTACCAAAAAATCGAAAGTACAAAAAATTATTTCCAAATTGCACTCATTTAAAATAATTATGCTTACACACTGGTCAATCGAAGGACGGAGTGGGGCTAACGCGGAAAACGGTCGCTCGAATAGGCCAACGAAATCATACGATGTATGTGAGTCGTTGCGTTTTTGCCGGTCACTCTGTAGCTACTGCTCGAACCACGCTCACTATTGGTGACGATCTACTTACTAGTAAGTGCATATTCGCAAATTAGGAGAGACAGAACTACACAACAAAGCTGATTCCCCACAATACATTCAATGATCCATGATGACGTAAGCTATTGACTACAATAACGGAGAGAATTAAGTTGGAACTGGAAATCTGAACTGAAACTGGAAGTAAAACCGGGTCAGAGAGTTAGAAGCTTAAAGAGACAGCAAAGTTGTCAGATGATAATGAGCATGAGGTATGATCACTTTGCCAAGTGAACGAAAATTTTAGTTTCCAGATCTAAAACAGAAATTGATTTGACGTCGATTTGTTAATCGACTATCACTTGCTAACTCACGCTAAGTCTTTGTAGCCAACGTCGAATGTAAATGCAAATTGCGTTAAAAAGAGAATTGCTATGGCGAAAGTGACAAATATATTGTTAGGGAGCTCACACAATGGAAAAACTTAATACTTAAGACTTACGAGATTGTATGGATTTCCAACATACGAGTACGAGCAAAAATTATTTTTGTCGAAACCAAAAGCCATACAATCTTGTAAGTTTTAAGCATAAATTATAATGGAATTCATGCATTCTGGCGAATGCACAGAAAGTGTATTGTGCGATTATAATAGAGTTTAGCTCCTGATTCGTTATGTTTTCTTTCACTATCGCGCGCAAGGGCCCGAGCGATTGCCTTTTAGATACGAAAAACAGACAAATGCTAATGCACGCAAAATTTCATTATAATCATTTGTTGTAATTTGGCAAACATGGGCAAGCATTTCGTTGACATTAGTCCATGTACCCGAAAGTCTATTATCATCGACCCTTTACGTATTAAGTTTTTCCATTATCAGCAAGACCCTCTCTAGAGAAAGCCCAACTGTTTTTCACAGATATATCTTTAAAAAGTACAAAAATTAGATGTACATATTGGTAATTAAGTAAAGAGCAAAATCCATATAAAAATTTTCTGTTTCTCACTCTTTTCCTTACCACCAGTTAGCGCGTTTCAAAATATGCGTTTATTTATTTTTCACACGACCGTAGACACAAGTGACTGTTTCCTACGCTACTACATACCCTCGAAAATAGGCATTATCCACACTAGTGTGTTAGCATAGAAAAAAAATCGTTAAGTATTTTTTTCATTGGATTAGTATGCATACAGTTAGGCTTTCTGTAGGAAGGGTTTTGATTATGAGAGCTGCAAGTTGTTGGTATTCTCCGTGAAAATTAATTTCATTTTTTACACCGGGCTAAACCAGTCCTGGAAACGCAGCCTGAAACAATGTTTTCATCCGACAGCTAATTTCGATTATTTAAATCTCCTCAAGTTATTTTTGGTTGGTTGAGGAGCCTTGTGGACTGAGAGCTTAAGATCTATTGTGCATCCCATGTGATTTATCATATTAGGTGATTGCTTAGTTTTCTTATGAATGCACTTATTTCTACCAAGTCAATTGGTCATGCATTAGGCCAGAGACACAGACAAATTAATTTAATTTAATTTGTTAATTTGTATGTGCCAGAGAACTGTATGACCCTTGCAGTGTTTAATTTTTTCCTGGCGAGGGCTTCACATATGAAAAGTATGTGTGGTTATGTTTCTTTTGCATCTTTGGATAGAATTAGCCATGTCCAGTCATGTACCATGTGATGATATCGTCACCGAACAAGGTGACTGGATGAAAGTGCACATTAACATTTCTTTGCTTCGAAGTGTGTCTTCAATTTCAATTGTTAACTCATGTAATGTTGTTTCTGTTGATTTTTCAAACTGGTACGCGTGTTTACTGGGGTTTACTTGGAGTGTGTTAGAACGTATAAAGTGATATGTTATTCTCTCCATGGTTTTTAGTATAAATGATGTGAGGCTAATAGGTAGGTATGACGGGTTAACTTGGGAGGATTTCTTTCCTGCTTTTAAGAAGATTACTCGCACATCTCTTCAGGACGTTGGAACGTATTCTAGGCTTTAACTGGCTCTGTAGAGTTTTTAGAGTAGAGGTTCTATTATTTATCGTGGGATATAAAAGGTTGGGTGAAGACTTGTAAGCGCCGAATGATTTTACTATCCAGCGGATTCCTACGGAGGAGAAGACACTAGCTGAGCGTCTTTAGGCCTCCGTTAAGATATGGTATGGGTCCGTGTTGATATCTTCGTTTTCTTCTTGATTGCCAGGTATTGTACAGCTAGGGAAGTTAATTTTTACTATAAGCAGTCAAGAGTTTTGTATATTGAGGTTGTCAGTTTACCGTTTGGTGTCTTGACTGATCCAAGTGGATTTTCCAGTCAGTGGAGAACGCTTTGTAGAAGCTGTTGGCAGTTTGTCAATGCTATAGTATACGTAACAACATTCTCTTATCAGTATACGATTTGGCCAGGGCACTCAATCATTCACAAGTACAAATCGCCTAAGTTTATGCAATGTTTTTCCGGGAATGTGAATGATAACAGAGTTCCTTAACGATGTTCTAGGTGTTCTACCTTGATAGACGCACGATTCTAACGTTTTTCGAGCTTTTTTTTTTTTGAAAAGATTGTCTTTGACGATTTAGGCAAAACATATGCTCCAAATCCAAAAATATGTTGCATGCCGATTTTCTGTTATTAGTTCAGTTATAGGTCTGATTTTTTTTTTTGATAACAGCTTATTTTGGACATCCTTCTTTGAACTTGCCAGCAGGTCCACAGATCATTGAGATAATTGAACAGCAAAATACAGTGGAACACTATCACTATAAGACAAATCGATGCACTCTTATGGTAGATAGATACTCCACATAAAAAATTTTAAAAAATCAGCGCAATTAAAATTAACCGATCCATTTAGTAGTCGAAATAAACAAAACACAGCAAATATCGCGAATGTGACGAAAAGTAGTAACAAGGGAGAAATGTCATAACACAAATAGCATCACAAGGGTTTTTATATCACAATAGATAATCGAGCAACCCTAATATTGCCTTTTCACCACAAAACAATAGCAAAAGAGCATGTAATTAGTAAGGTAAATTATGTTGCAAATTTGAATAAAATCAGTTGGTGTAAATAAACTTGAAAACGCTTTTTGAACTAAAACAAAAAAAATAAGTAACACAGTTCGTTATAACTATACAAACGTCAGAAGTACTTCTTGACTTGTGACACGTTTATCAACCCTTAATTCAAAATGATGTGCATGCGAGATCAACAACGGCTCTCTTGTCATCTTTTCATCACAATAAAAACTTGCTGGTAGTCCTTGTCGATATAAGGAGTAATTAACCCTATTGGCCGAGGGAGATTTACCAAATGTGTTTCTTTTTCTTCGTATTTTGTTGTTTCTAGAGAGCATGATGTCTTTTCACTTTTACATTTTACTATTCTCGTGACACTTCACATTCGAGTGGAAAAATCAATAATGAACCGCACCGACCAATACATAAAAGGCAGACAGCACACCGGCTAAGTGTCCTTCAAATATCTCATAATTTTGTGATAAAAAGTGTCACAATTAAAACTTACTTTTAAAAAATTGTCAATCCGTTGCACATTTTAATATTTATTATTCGTATTATATCTGTCAATAATTTAGGAAGTAGCAGAACTTCTTGAATTTAAATGTTTAGCTTACTACTCCCGTAAGTGACTGCAAAAACTGTGACAGGTAGAAATTGTATTATGTTTCAATGTTGCTCTATTGCTTTGTTTATGCGAGTATTTTTTGACTCCCACGTTACTGGCTAACACGACTAAAGTAAATACCACCCACCTACCGAGTTACTTTGTATGTGGCCTATACCGCAAAGGTATTATAAAATTGTTTCAACACTTGGTTAATTCAAACGAAAACCTTTTGGGTATACTCCTCCGTGCACTTGCTGAGGACCAAAATAATGTTGAAGTGAAACCTCCTTGCTTTAGGGGCTTACAACGCCCAAAAATTTTTGGGTGGTCTTTTAGAGGTATTTTTTTTTTGGGGACTTTTGAGGTTCTTTTGGGGTCTTGGAAGGTTTTTGGGAAGTCCTGTGAGGGTCTTTTGGTGTCTTTTGAGGTCCCTTTTTGGGTATTTTGGAAAGGTCTTTTGAGTGTCTATTGGGAGTCTTTTGAGGAGTCTTTTGAGGGTCTTTTGGAAGTCTTTTTGGGGTTGTTTAGGGATTTTTTGGGGTTCCTTTTTGGGGGGTCTTAATGCTTGCGCATTTTACTAACCAAACATACACATAAATTTTGACTTTTAGTCTTTGATTTAAAATACTTCTTATTTTATTTACTTTATTAATTTAATCGTAATATTGGCGAGACAATGCTTTTTCGCGCTCTCATTTGTTCAGATTGAAGACGAACTCTTGACAACTACAACGTATAACATACGATGAATGTCAACTTTGAATTGTCAAGGCAGGAAAGTGAGTTCGCTTTTAGTAACCGTAGGTGACGGTTGTTTCAAGAAAAAATCAACAATTTCGATTGGAAAATTTTTTTTTGAGTCGATGAAAAAGCAATTATTTAAACAATCACACGCGCAATAATTAAAAGTTTAATATTTACCATAAAATTATTATTTAAATTGTGATAATAAAGATTTTTGTTATTAGAAAATATTAATACGCAAAACAGAAAACTCGGATTCCGCGAGCGATTAGGTGTGGTCGTGGCTCGAAGTTGTGCTGTGTTTGCAGCAAATTTTTATCTTTTTTTTTTAGAAAAAGTTTTTCAATGTGCAATTGATAATGGCGGATGGCAGTCGATCACCTCTATTGGTGCCAAAGGTGCCCCCTGTTAAGCAATCTTCTCTGGAAAAAATTAATCTTCCGTCTCATTTATTGAGTGAGGCAGAAAAAAGAAAAATAATTAAGGCAGTCACTATCGATTGGAATCTTGATGACGTTGACCCGTCTAACCCCGGCAGCGATAATGATATATATTTGGAAAATGTGATGGATACTGATTCTATAACCACCTCCGCTGGTGTTAGTGCAGCAAATATCAATAAATGCAGTCAGAGTCTGCCTCTTAGTAACTGTGTCATAATTGGGCACGCCCATAATAACTCAAAGGTTGCTGGACAAATTAACTTCCAGCCTGGCACTGAAGGTGTTCTTCACAACCAACTCTCTAATGACGCTAACAAGTTTTTGGCGGTTACGGCCCGAAAAAGACGTCAGTACGCACCGATCGTGGTGTCAAAAAGGGTGGCAAGGGAAGGCGTCAACACTCAAAACCGTTTTCATCCTTTGGCTGAGATTAATGATGAAATCATCTCGTCGGGAAACACCCCAGCGAGTTCAAGTGGTATAAACTCTAACCGCAATTCAAGTGGCAACCCTGGAAGCTCTCGCAACATTTTAAGAAATAGCAACAACGGCAGTCTCATTAATGACAACGAAAATCCAGCCTTCAATTCTGAGCCTTGGTGTCCTCCCATCTTTACAACAGGAGTCTCTGCTAAAACCATTATGGATTTTTTAAGTAAGACTAACAAAAATTTAAAGAATGTAAAATTTATTGCTAATGGCTTTGGGAAGTTAAAAATATTTGTAAAGGAAGTTGAATTGCACAGCCTCTTTGTAAGAAAATTTAAGGAACTTGGCATTGCTGCCTACTCCTTCACCCCTAAACAATTAAAAAAATATAATACTATTCTTAAGGGTATTTCTAGCGATTTTTCGCCTGCTGAAATTCAAAATGAAATCTTAAAGTTGGACCCCTCGTTAAAGGTCACTGTTAAAAATTTTGAGACCAAATGGTCTAAATTAAATGACATTCCACTTGACCTATTTCTTTGTACTACGGAGGATAGGGAAAGTTTCATGAAACTTAAACAATTTAAATCTCTTCTAAGACATAGAATTACTTGGGATTCCATTAAAAACTCTGATACTAAACAGTGCTACCGATGCCAAAGATTTGGCCACATGGCTTCCTATTGTTGTTTTGCTATAAGGTGTGTAAAATGCCTTAAAGATCATGACATTGGAGCTTGTGAAATTAACCAAAAAACAGAAACGTCAGTCGCATCTTGTGTCAATTGCCAATCGGAGGGTCACCCTGCGAGCTTCAGAGGCTGCCCAAACAGAGTTGCGTTTCTCAAAAAAAAAAAAAAAAGCTTTAGCTGAAGCTAAAAATAACAAACCCATTCTCCAGGGTCCAATTATAAACTTGGCTAACAGTTACCAAGAAAATGTCATGTCTTTTGCGGACATAGTGAGAGGCCACAAAAAAAATCCTAACATTCAAGAAAGTTCCTCTTTCCCTCCTGAACTCCCAAAAAACGATATGTCAGATTTTATGAATGAATCTAATAGACTATTTGGCTTGCCGATAACCAGCCTAATTTCTAAAATCAGAGGCTTCTGGCCTAATTATAAAAAAATGGATGAATCTCAAAAACCAGGTGCATACCTGTGCTTTATTGCATCTCTTTCCCCCTCTTCACCATGAATATCAACGTTATCAGCTCTAACGTCAACTCGCTCTCCAAAGAAAAACAAATAGAAATTGACCTTTTACTAAAAGATACTTCCCCAACTGCAATCTTATTGCAAGAAACTTGCCTTTCAAAAAACCTAAGGAAATGCTGTTTTAATAACAAATATGACTTTATTAGAAATAATGAGGGCCGAGGAACAGGAATTCTCCTGCAGAATTCCGTTCGGTTTGAACAAAAACATTTTTCCAATAATCTAATATCAGCAACTATAGCATCAATTCCATTAAACTCACAACATACTGCTAGTTCGTTAGCACTCGTCTCAATTTACGTTCCCTGTAATGCTGGTCTCTTGTTGCCTTCTGCACTTGACAACCTACTTGTTTCTTTACAGTCTTTTGACTACATCATAATTGGTGGAGATTTTAACTCTAGACATCCCCTTTGGGGTGACTCAGTTACAAATCAAAATGGCTCTATATTAACCTCTTGGTTCCAAGACAATCATTTTCTTGACCTGGATATTGTAGCGGCTCAAGGCCCAACTCGCCCTAGCTCAGGCTCTCATATCGATTTTTTTATTATTTCCTCTAACCTCAGATGCGACAACAACATTGCATGTTTAACTTTAGATTTAATTTCGGATCACTTTTCTGTCTTCATGAATATCCAATTAACACAAAATTTTACACTTCCAGTCTTTCCTCAGTTTTCTGCTAACTTTAAAAACACCAATTGGTCTGCTTTCAATCGTTCACTTTGCAATAATCTTTCAAACATAGAAATTCCTACGACCAGAAATTTGTCAAACTCAGAAATAGATAGCTTTATTGAGGCAATTACTGTAGCAATAACCACTTGTATGGATATTCACAGCAAAAAATCTTCCTTGCGGAAAAACTGGTTTAACATAACAGAAACAACTTTAAATTTATTAAAAACTCGAAAAATATGGAGACGAAAACTAAAAAGAATTTTCCACTTCTTTGGGGATCGCATTAACCAGCCTTATACTGAGTTATCCGCTCACATTAACTGCCTTAGTAAAATCATTAAAGATAAGATCCGGTTAGAACTAAACGAAGAATTCAGAAAGAAATTAAGCAGCCTAAAACCTTCCTCAAATGTCTTCAAAGCGATCGATCAAATCACGGGACGAAAAAGGAACTCGAACTCAATAAATGAGGTCTTATCATATGGTGACAGAAACTTCATCTCCTCTTCTGAAAAAGCTGAAGCGTTTGGATCCTTTTACTCTGATTTGTACTCTCTAAAAATTCCACTCACCTATCCCGAATCCTCTCTAGAAGTTACAACTTTTTATAGCTCTTTCTCTGTATGGAATGAAAATCTTCAAATCTCTAATTTCTCATCCTCGAATAGATCTGATGACACTAATGATGAAAGTTTTACCTCCTCCAATAGTGTAGAGTCAATTATATCCTCACTTAACAATAAAAAATCTGCTGGTCCAGACAAAATCCCTAACTTCATCTTGCGCAAAGCAAAAGTTGTAATAGCCAAATTTCTAACTCCAATACTCAATAATTGCCTTAATAATTGCTACTTCCCTGTAAAATGGAAAAAAGCTAAACTTATACCAATTAAAAAAAACAACACCCTAAACACAATAGACAATTTTCGACCTATCTCTCTTCTATCCAACTTAGGTAAAATTCTTGAAAAAATAATTCTTTCCAAATTGCTTAATTTTTTTGAACAAACTAACCCTATACAAGATCAACAATTCGGTTTCAAACGTGGCCACTCTACAGAGCATGCTCTTCTTTACTTTCAGGATAAAATTTTAAACAACCTAAGAAATAAAAATTGTACTGTTGCTTGTGCCTTGGATTTAACCAAAGCATTTGATTCGGTCTGGCATATGGGCCTAATCTTTAAACTTAACGAGCTAAATCTACCGTCATTCCTTATTAAATTAATTCAAAACTTCCTCTCTAACCGCAGTCTTTCAGTTCTCTTTGAAAACGAAACTTCCTCCCCCATCACTATTAATGCAGGCGTCCCCCAAGGCTCAATCCTTGGCCCCCTCCTCTTTAACCTCTATCTGTATGACTTCCCAATTCACCATCTTAGTTCTGAAGCCATACTATATGCTGATGACACCATTCTTTTAAGTCCCAATGAGAGACCGCATGAAGCCCTAAATTCAATAATATCGCATCTAAACGTTGTAATTCCTTATTATGAAAAATGGGGAATTTCCTTGAATTTAAATAAATGCGAGTTAATCTGCTTCCGCAATGCCTCTGGCAGAGGTCATCACCTTGCAGTACGAGAGAGTCGTTCTCTGAATCTTTCCATCTTGGGCAACCAATTCCCTTTAAAAAAATCAATTAAATATCTAGGTATCAATTTACATGAAAGACTCAAAATGAATCCGCATACAAGGAAAGCCTTGAACAACAGCAGAGCCGCTGCTGCGAAGCTTAAAATTTTACTTAATTCGAAACATGTTGAAAGTAGAACTAAGCTCCTTATGTATAAAACGCTAATCCGGCCCCTTATGGCCTATGGTTTCCTTATCTGGTTCCAAATCACTCCTAATGTCGCACTTGAACTTCTTAGATTTGAACGGTATATTATTAGGAAGTGCATAAATAAAAGACGTAGAGCATCTGGAAAATGGTACAGCAATAAGTTAATCTATGAAGACTCTGGTATATCCCCTTTGTTTGACTATCTGATTTTCCTTGCCAACAGAAGAATATCTGCACTACAAGATCATGACAACCCTATCCTCCGTAACATATATACTAATAATATTAACTGGTCCATTAATGATAGGTACTACATGTCGCCAATCAGTATCTCCAATGTAGGCTCCAATGTCTTTTTTCAAAACCCCGATAGTGACCGCTTGTTTACTTCCTCTTTTTACAAAAAACAACTACCTAACACCTACAGAGGCTAAGCAATTCATTTTCTAAATAATAAAAAATATACAAAAACAAATTGAGACTGACAAAATAACATATGTACAAATGTACAAATAAAAATTTTAAAGAAATGTTATTGCATACAAGTACAAGTAACCTTGTTCCTAAATATTAATAAATTATCAATATAAGTTCCTTTACTAAATAGTCTTATGTAAAAATTCACACAGAACCTTGTAATGTGATGATTTTTAACAAAAAAGCAATGTATATAAATTGAATATAGTGCTATAGTTCATTTGGGTTCTCTACCATCATAATCGTTTACTGGCATCAGTAATTTGGATAGAGACACCTATAGGTGTTCCTATCTGTTGTTTTAATTTTTTCACCATCTTTATTATTTATTTCTATTTATTATTTATTTTATTATTTCTAGGTTAAGTTATATATTAGACATCGTCTTTTTGAGTGGACGTAATTTAAATAAAACGAAAAGACTCAGTCTTAAAAACATCAATGTACTCTAAAATAAAACTAAATTAATATAAGTTGTGTAGCCTGACCAATTCTAAGTCGGCAAAATATTCATAAGTAATCCTAAGTGACTATGTAAACATAGAATTTAAAAAAAATTTATAAAAAACAAAATCTCAATAAAGTACATACATACATACAGGCAGGAGAGTACACTGTCAAGTCGTCGCGACGCGAGGATTTTAAAATTTTTTGAACATGTCAGTTGTCCAGTTGTCACGTCGCGATTCGACAAGATATTTTGAATTGAATCGTATGTTTTTAATTATAAATAGTTTTTTGACATTTGTACGCGTCTCGCCATCGCTTGTCACGCGGGATTATAAATTGAGCTTTGCGCTCAGTAAAAACTAAAAAATTAGTATTTCAATTGGTAGAAACCAAATTAAGGATCTTTGTAAACCAGAATTTAGTCGCAACATAATTCGAAATTATTTTATATTTGATTTATGGTGCGTTATTGTATGATGTATTGTAGTTTCTAAGGGTGCTCTCACAATGAAAAGAATTCAGAACATATCATATTAATCATCAAATCATATGATTAGAAGCATATGCGAAGTGATTAATTAGCCTGCATTTAGGGGTCCATCATAAAAAGGCCGGTAGTAAGAGGAACACCGTAAGGAGGTGTATTATCTCCTCTCCTTTGAACATCCATGGATTACTGTTGAACTTGAACTGTTACTTGAAAGAGAAGGGATACAATTGGTAGCGTGTGCTGATGTATCGGTAGCTGTCTCAGGGAAATACCTAAGAACGATTAAGGAGGTTATGAAAAATCGTAAAAGAATGGGAAAAAAAGACCGGTCTATGCTTCAATCTGAACAAGACAGAGCTGTTCGTCTTTAGCAGGAAATATAAAACTCCAACAGTTGATCCACCAGCACTAAATGGTACCTCCATAGTTTTTGGTGATAAAGCAATATTTCTTGGCACGATCTTGGACAGGAAACTAAGCTGGAAACCCAATATCATAGAACGAGAAAATAAGGAGAATATCGCTTTATACTTTTGTTATAACGCCATCGGTAAAAAATCGGGTTTGAAACCAAACCTGCTACACTGGCTTTACACGGCGGTAGTGAGACCAAACTACTGTACGGGGTAAGCGTATGGTGGCCATCTATGGGAAAAATTACGTATAGAAATATAATGGAGAGGGTACAAAGAGGGTCTGTATTCTTTTACGCGTGGCGCTGAGATCAACACCAACTCGCGTCTAGAGGCTATGATCCACCTCATTCCAGTAGACATATTTGGCAAAAAGAAAGCGGCAAATGCGGCTTCGCGATCATAATCAAATCGCTTAAGCAAGAACTGACGAATCTCGATTAAATGACATCAGTATTATGTTTGAAAAAGGTTTTCGGACAACAATACCCTCCAAAGAAGGGAAACATTAGTTTTTCACGAATGGCTCTAAGCTAGAAAACAAAGTAGGACCAGGAGTCTTATTACTTTCGGAACGTTTGTCACCCATTCGCGAGAGGTGGGATACCGTGAAAAATACCTTTGGTGTTACTGGGATTCGAACCACGAATCCATGCGCTTTTCCACTGAGCCACGGCGCCCACTACATTCACTATAAGGTTTTAAATAAAAACCAGCCGATGGGTGATGTCATCTATATCTATACAATTTATGTTGCTGTTTTTGTTGTAGCAGCTACAAGTCTGTTAAACCTACTGCTGAGTTGACAATTCTTGGTCCAGTGTGTGAAATACGGGAGTCTATCGGTGCATAGAACCGATCGTCGTAGATAGGTACCATTTACTGTGAACGAGAATCACTTGAAATTTTGTGATTCGACTACCGGATTTTTTGAAAATCCACGTGTTTTATGAGCATCAGGCTGATTTTTTAGCTAGGAAACTCCACCATTGACCACATTAACATAGTGATAATGCACTACTGTGTGTGTACGCACCCTTCATTAAAACCCAATTTTATTTAGGATGTCACAAGCTGCAGTGTTATTCATTGCAATCACATCACAATCACAACAGGCGATCAATTTATCAAGTGTCTATCGGTGCATAGAACCGATCGTCGTAGATAGGTACCATTTACTGTGAACGAGAATCACTTGAACTTTTGTGATTCGACTACCGGATTTTTTGAAAATCCACGTGTTTTATGAGCATCAGGCTGATTTTTTAGCTAGGAAACTCCACCATTGACCACATTAACATAGTGATAATGCACTACTGTGTGTTTACGCACCCGTCATTTAAATTTTATTTAGGATGTCACAAGCTGCAGTGTTATTCATTGCAATCACATCACAATCACAACAGGCGATCAATTTAGCATCGAATATGAGTTTAAAGATGATTGCGTCATCTCTACACTTTTTTTCATATTCTTACTTGATTGAATTTTGAAAATGACTTGTCTGGGGTCTAGAGGGAATATTAATTGGACTTGAAGTGACCTGCAAGAAACAGAATATGCAGACTATCGCTCTCCGCTTACAAATTGTCAACAATGCACAATATTACGATTCAACGTTCAATAACGCATCAACAGAAATGGCTCCCTGCACTATTTGGAAAACAAATCAAAAAGTAGACTCTTATGGATACCCCGGAAGCTACTTGACGCGGAACGGAGTCTTTTATTTAGAATTTGCGAATGGACTTACGATTCACAACTTGAAAACTCCAAGTCCAAGATTAAAGAAATTGACGCCCTATGCGACCACGCAGTGATATATATTTTGATAATTAAATTTATGTATATGTATAGCAAGTTCTAACAGAAGAAATATATGCGTACTACTTTTCTTTCTCTTTTTTCAAAAAAATTAGTGAAGAAAAATGGTAGAGTAGCGTATCTTTCTGTTAACCACCATATACAGTTTGATGTTTCAAAATGGCTAAAAACTACTAAAATTAAAAGGACTTTATTGGATATTTTGCATTCATTTTATTATCATCAGTGGTGAAGAAGTAACCGCTATCATCACATGTGCGCTTTAGATTATGTATTTTTTAAAAAAGAAAGGCAAACTTTAGATTTACAATTATATATGTGTAAAAATGCATGCATTTATGCTTACGAAAAGACCACAATTAATTTCTAATGAAATGTAGAAATGGTCAAATGATAAAGTTATAGGAAAACAACCAGCATAAGCTAATAAATATAAAATACATCATACTAGAACAATGGTGTTTTTTCAATGCTGTTGTTGTTGTTGTTGGTGATTACATAAAAACTTTATCCCTCTGCTTTTGCTTTTGTCGTTTGTTCATAGCAAATGAATATAATATGCTTTAGTTATTTAATAGCAGCATTACCATATGTAGCATCATAATAAGCATATAAATATCATAGTCTTTTTAACTCTATTTTATTATTAAGTGTAATAAAACAAAATAGGTAGTGATGTTAGTTTAACGGTTATAATTATATAGTGGGCTGGTCGGTCTCTGTGAATGTTCTGTTTTTGTTAATGTAACAATTTAACAGGCTTTGTAGGTCCTGACACACTTGATGTTGCCGATGGTCATTGTCTGCAATGGAAATACAAAATTAATTTCGTTTAAAAATAAAACCAAGTTTCCCTTTTATAACTTACAGCAATCAATTGGGTGTCACTAAATTCGCGGATGATGGTAGTTGGCTTATCACCCTTTTGATCTTGAGTTAGCTTGTTGCCATCCAAAGTCATGACGCTCTTAACTTTGCGTCCATCCAAAGTTTCTTCATCGAATTCCTCACCCAATTTGAATGAGATCGTGGAAGTCTTGAATGTTGAGCTGGTTGTGAAGGTGTATGTGTCACCATCCTTAGACAAATCAACGGTTGGGCTGACGCTGTTGCCCATCTTCCGGAGGACCATGCCAACACCTGCAAATAAGGAGAAAAAATGCAAATTTATTAAAAGAAGTTTCTTGCAATTATAAATGTGTGGTGTAAAGAATTTTTTAAATTCTTACAAATTTGGAAATTTCCAAGTTTATCATCAAAAACTGTGGTGAAATGGGCAACAAGTTATAATCTTTCTGATGGGCAATTAACAAAAGTCTGCACTACCACTACACATTTTTTTTGACTCATCACCTTTCTATTACAAAGCAAAACATAAATCTGAAATACACTTACAAATTTCTACTTGGAGATAAAAAAAAAAGACTTAGAAATGGTGTCAACGGAAGTGCTAACGTAGGAAGTGAAACGAATGACTGACTAAGTCATAAAGTTCATCGTGTCATCGTGTTCATCATTGAAAACGTGTTCTACTCTCGAACAATTTATTTTGAATCGAAGCATTTCTCTCAAGTCATTGCCCCGAGGCATAATTGGTTTGGTGGTAATTAAAAAATAACCTATGCACCAACAACAACGACGTCATTGTAGCGAGAACATAAAACAAAGCAAAAGGAGGGCTTTTCTTTAAAAAAAACAGCAATAAAGTTGGGGTTACGCAAATCGTCAAACAAACATTAAGCGAAGACTTTAAAAATTTTAATAGAGCTGGAATTGACAAACTGAGTATTTTTGCTTTGTCCGTTTACCACAAATCTTGCAAGTCAATTTTCATCAACTTCCCGTTGTACAATTGAGTTGAAATTTTGCACAAATACGTAGTCCATGTGTGTAGTAATGGTTACAGACACCACCATGGCTTTGTTCCACTGAACCGGTCCGATTGTAGATTTTGAAAGTACAACAAATTCTTTGATTTCACCTGTTTGGTTGCTTCAAATCTTGTAACTCGATTTTCATCAACTTTCCGTTGTCCAATTGAGTTGAATCGCCTAATATGTAACATAATTACCTTTGTCTGTTTGTCTGTATGGATATAACGCTTTTATGTCGTCTCATCCCGCCTAAACCACTGGACGTATCGACGCTATATTCACACCATATGTATATTTGGAGCTCCGATAAGTTTATGTTTTTTTTGGACCCGTTAGGCGGCGCTGGAGTCGAGATATTTACGAAAATTAGTGTTTATGGTTGTTTATGGGCTTGAGGGTAAACTGATGACCTGATGAGTATTTAGAGCGCCCCGATTATTACAGTAAAATTCAAGTATAGATGACATGCACATGGCTATTTATCTTGAACAGCAATGGTGGTGCTGGCAACGATAAAACAGTGACAAGCTGGAAACGTTTCTGCGGTGATCAAGCGAATCTATTGATTTCGCAATGTTTTCAACACCTATAAGTTTTATAGCACGGTTTTGTATTCTATTTACGTGATGCAAGGTAGTTTTGGTAATTTTAGGCGCACCAGACCAGATATGACAATTATATTCAATTTTAGGGCGAACAAAAGCCTTGAAGATAGTAGCCAGATCAGAGGGAGTGAAATATTTCCTGCACCGGTTTAGAAAACCTAAACATTTTGACGACGGTGAATATGTGGTCATTCCAACGAAGCTTGACGTTAACGCACATAGCGAAAAATGCGAGTTTTTCAGTTTCCTCGATACAAGTGCTCATGGATAATATTGGCCTTTGATTTAAGATTCGCTTAGATGACAGAAGACAGTATTGGGTCAGGAAGCGTTAGATTATACCCGATTGTTTTCTCCCCATTTTATTATGCTTTCCAGGTCAGAATTTAGCGCATGTAACATACGTAGTTATTTGAGTTCCACAAAAAAAGTTGAGGGATTGTCGTCAGCGAAAGAGTAAATTTGATTAGAAGAAATGGAAAAAAGATAAATAATAAAAATGAGAAAGAGTGTCGGGGACAAACAGAACCCGGGAGAACGCCAGCATTAATATGATTGGTGGGCGGTGTGGCTCAGTGGAAATGCGCGTGGCTACTGAGCAGGAAGTTCGTGGTTCGAATCCCAGTAACACCAAAGGTATTTTTCACGGTGTCCCACCTCTCGCGAATGGGTGACAAACGTTCCGAGAGTAATAATAGGTCTCTTCCATTTTGTGTCCAACAATATAAATGTCGCGCCGAATATTATTATTATTATTATTTTAAACTTGAAACCGTTCAAGACAACTTAAGAAAATTGATCAGCGTTTTTATGAGCTTGGAAAGACTTGGTGTATGGGAAGGTATAAAGAAGGAGATGACGGCTCGCCTTATTTCGGATGGGCTGGGCAAAGTCTGTTTTCCATCTTCTCGGGGAAAAGTCCAGAACAATAGGATAGATGGAAAAGCTTACGCAATTGTATTGCCAGCTTGGAAAAAAATCTCTTCAGATCTAATGGGGAAATATTATCTGGCCCAGCGGATTTGTGAGTGTTGAGATCATTTAAAACTCTAGAAACTGCACGAGTCTTTAGATCTTTCCCATAGTGTTCAATACTCGGAGGAGCTGGCTGCAGCAATGCATAATCTGAAAGCGTGAATCTAGCTGCAAAAATGTGCAGCAAACCGATTGTCTTGTCCTTAGAGCTGTCTCTTATCCTAGAAGCCTCTTTACAGATCGAATCATACCATCCATCTTCCTTTGGCTTGACAGACTTAATCCTTTAAGGAATAAAGTCTCTCGCCAATAAGGATGATATTTGTGATAGCATCAGCGGCGGCACCCATGTTGCTATCGCCAAATGCACCCGCTTTAGCTTCAAATCGGCGTCAAATCAATCCAGCAGCTCAGCTTCTTTTCAAGAAAATGTATGTAAATGATACCGTATGCATCCAAAAAAAAAACTATGGCCACGAGCTTTTTGGCCGACAGACCCACCATGGCCTTTTTCGGCTTTGATTCTCCAGGAGTAGTCTACTGCTTCCACTCTTTCTTTGTCTCTTGGGTGTTCTGATGGATCCATGTTTCTTCCACGTTTACGAAATAGCACAAAAGCTCCTTTTAACCCGGTCGAACATCGCCAAACACTCCTTTGAAGTTGTCACACGGTCGTACTTGTTGTCAAAATAAAGCAAACGCGGCACCCACCAGGCAGCGAGCTTCCTCAGTCCCAAATATTCATGCAATATATTCTCCACTCATTTAGGTAAAATGCCAACAGCCTCACCCATCTCGAGTACCTTCACTCGTCGATCGCCAACAGATTTTATTGACCATTTCTGGTGTTGTGACTCTTTTGGACGGTCTGGACACTCATCGTCAAAAATACACGTACAACCGCGCTTAAACTCAGCTATCCAATATTTTATTGTTGATATCGAATGTGCAGAGTCCTCATAAACATCGTTCAATTCGGTGTTGATCTCTTCGTTCGTTTTGTTAAAAACGCAGAAGTGGTTCGCTTTCATTGACTCTTGCCTAGGACGATTACTTTTCAGCCTGCCCTCGTAAGAACATTATTGGATTATTAGATGTGATGTAAAAATAAAAGACAAACACTTTTCCGGCATAAAACCCCATTGTCATATCAATTTTTGTCTTTTTTTGTTATAGTCTAACTTCGAAAGAAATAAAGAAAACATCTAATGGCTACATTAAAATCTTAGACAACAGAAGTATTTGGCTACGTGGCACTGCATATTTCCATTAACTGCAATTTAATTCTTACTGATGCCTTACTAAAATTTCAAAGTATGCAGCCATCCTCTATCACAGAATCCCCAACAAAGATAGAATTGATTTAAAAATAGTCGTTAATATCAACGTAGGCAAGATAAATTGATATTCAATTTTGGTTTAACGTAAACGGGCTGAGCATCATCTATCTATCAATTGAACTCTAAGAGAAGAAACCACTGCTGCCCGGATGACTACAACAGAAAGAAAACCAATGTAGTATAGTCGTCATCGCCCATTCGAATAAGAATACTTCGTTTCATTTGGGTTCTCGATTACTTAGCAACAGGGAGGAGAAGTTACTGCATACTGCATGCTAAGCAACGACATTAGTACTAAGAGCTGCTAAGAGCTATTATTATTATTCTTCACTTAAGCGCACAACTGCTAACCAAACAATAATGCGATATCCTCGCAATGAACAGAAAACCGCAACGTTGTGGATTTCTGTTCTATTCGTCGTATAGCGCTTTTTTTATAAATTTCAATTAAATAATGGAGTTTTATGCACTTCAATTCAAGAAGTGAACTTCACAAGATCATTGCACTCGTCTACTGTGTGTGCACCAATGGAAATTATGAATGTCGTCTGCTTGTTGTTGACGAATATGAGGCGATCGAATTCTTCAATTGAATCATCACAATATTCATTATATTATACATAAATAAAAGAAAAAATTTAAAAGAAATTATGCGTGCGCACATACACAGAGGCGCGAACGCATCCAATAAGAACCAACTGATTATCATGATTATGCATTTCCGGAACTAAAGAGCAGTTTATGACTGACCGCCGAGCAGCACTAACATATAAACAATTGAAGAACTCGCACATAATTATCCGTCGAATGGCGGAAGGCGACGACGACGATGTCGGCGAATCATATGCCTTAAACTGGAATGCAGATATTATGTCTCCAATGTCCATTGACTTTTACTATTAAACACCGCGTAGGCGGCTTAGGCCTTCTAATACAGGAAAACTGAACTCGTATATTGAAAATGGAATGCAATACAAAACTCGACAGAATAGATACGGCTTCAACAATGAGCCATCTGCATAAATGTATAAATTTGCAAAAAGGAAAATCTTGAACCCTTTCTTGGATTATTATTTTAAGTGAGTCTACCAGTTGAATCACAAATTTCGAAACATATACATATAGAGAGGATTTTATTGAAAACTGATTAGGAATGACTACAAAACTGAGAAATTGGAATTAAGCTCCGAACAACAAAACAACAACATCCACTAACTAATATCAAATGTTGTTTTTAAGATATTTCTACATGTGTTTTTGCACTTGCATATTCATTTTTACTCCTGGGTATCTCCTGATGGAGCCACTCGCAACCAGATAGACCACGTGTTGATAGACCGCCTCATGCGTATAAGGTTTTCTCCTCTATCCTTCAAGACAGGATAGCCCCATACGCTAAAGTCATCATTGGTCTATACCAGTGTGGCTTCATCCCAGGCAAATCAACAACTGATCGGATTTTACACCCTTATGCAGCTGATTAAAAAATGTCTAGAGTTTCAAAACTCACTACACCATCTTTTTATAGACTTTAAAGCCGCCTATGATAGCATAGCCAGAATAGAACTTTATAAAGCCATGAGAGAATTCGGCATCCGAAATAAACTGACACGACTATGTATGTTGACCATGACCAATGTTATAAGCCAAGTAAAAATATCCGGATCACTATAAAGCCCATTCAACATCTATAACGGGCTCCGACAAGGGGATGGATTGGCCTGCTTCCTCTTCAACCTGGCGTTGGAGAAAGTAATCCGAGACTCTGACGTAACGGCGAGAGGAACAATCCTCTATAAGTCCATTCAGATACTGGCTTACGCAGAGGATATTGACATCGTTGGTAGAAACCGAAGAGCTGTACAGGAAGCATTCATCCAGATAGAGCAGGCGGCACGAATTCTGGGGCTGCACATAAATGAGAGCAAAACAAAGTACATGGTGGCCACGCCTGCGAGTAGAAGATCCAACAACTATCATGGGTCAACTGGAGCAGCCGATAACAGCATGGAACCAGAAATGCGCGAACGGTTGCTTAAAGCCAACAAAGCCTAGTACAGTCTGTCAAGACTCTTCAAATCCAGGAACTTAACCATAACATCCAAGCTGCTGTTATATAAGACAATGGTCATACCAGTACTTACATATGGATCCGAAACTTGAGTGCTTAGCTAAAAGCATTCTGACCTCTTAGCCGCGTTCGAGAGAAAAGTCTTACGGAGAATTGTTGGCCCCGTATGTGAGGAAGAACGACTCAGGAGACTCTATAATGATGAGATCTACGAGCGTTACTGCGATGTCGACATCGTGAAGAAAATTAAGCTCGGTAGGCTCCGGTGGACAGGACACCTAGCTCGCTTGAGCGAAGAGGATCTTGCTCGGAAAGTCCTTTTCGGTAGGATTTATGAAACATGACAGCGAGGTCGGCCAAGCCTACACTGGAAGGATGGCGTAGACTAGGACGCCCAGAAGTTTAGGGATGCCAAACTGGATGACATCGACTCGAACCGGTGGAGAGACTTTTTGCGAGAGGCCAGGACCGGACCCCGGTTGTAGAGCCAAATATGATGATGATATGCATTTTTACAAATATGTATATGTTTGCCATAACTAACAAATATCGATGTCATATTCTTTTAGTCAACAATTTACTATTTACTAGGTGTTCCGGAGCGATTCGCTGCACGCACATATGGACCTCCGCCGTGCTATAAAAAAAGTATTGTAAATGGACAACACTCCCCGGGATCGGGGCACCTATACAAATTGTATAAAAAATTTCATTAAATTTTATACGCATGTGTATCTCCGATTGACAAAACTTTTTGTAAAAATTTTGGAGTTATCGGACCCCTGTGTTTAAAGGAACCATAAAAAAATTAAAGAAAATGTACCCGATTTTCTTTAAATTTTACACACATGTGTATCTCCTATGGGAACACTATTTGTAAAATTTTTGGAGTGATCGAGATAGGGGCTCGCAAAAAATGTTTTTCAAAAATTTACCACTTTTTATTTAAACAAATTATTGTGTATCCCCCGGATTAGAGAATTTACACGAAAAATTTTAATTTTTATGGGTTTTTTTTTTTTTTTTTTTTGTTTTTATAATGTACACACGCTAAAGGAATTTATTTGTACCCTTATAGTGCTTAACACAGCGTGGGCGTTATGAAATTATGGAGAGGAAAAGATGTCTATGAACGCGTGTCTTAAATGACTGCAGATCATATAAATGCGGAAACACAAAATCGGGCAATTCATTCCACATAACTATAGTGCGGCTAAAGAAGGCTCTTTAGTCTATTTAGTCTATTAGCCTTCAGCTCATACTGAAATTACAATCGTGCAAAATTTTTAAGAAAAACGTTTAATGACTGACCAATACGCCAGATTCAAAATTATTCGTCTAAAATGAAAACGCTCGGCTCAATAGTATGAAAACCAGATACCTACTTGGTAAACCCAACTCTTTGAAAATATTTTTCCACTCTTTTTCATTGAGTTCCATTACTACAACGCCATACGCCATACAAAATACTACTTAAATCACCAGGCTCGGAAGTTATGTTTCATAATTTACTTGACCTGGAACCATAAAGCAAATACGCTATACGTTGAAACCAAAAAATAGTTAGTCAACATGGTCCAAAAAAATCTCCATTGACTCTGACTGGATTGCCAGCATCATTGAAGAGGAGTATGGGTCAATAGCCAAACAGGCAATTTTTCTGGTTGTATCGTTAATATCTTCTGGTTTCTGACTTGACAATTTGCTTATTAACGAATTATCTTCTTGGCACGGGATCATGAATGAAGGTCATGCGTAATTGATTACAATTTATTTTGTGTATGAAAAATGCATTATAAAATATCAGAGTTTAAATCGAACAAGCCTAGCTGTTCTTAAGAAGCTTGCTTCTTGTAGTAACTAGGTAAGCTCAAAATCCTGTAAGAAAAGAATAGAACGTATACCTACTGTAAAAGTATATGGTTTTTGAATGCACGAAAAGCCCAAAATTGGCATAATAAATCAACTTAGGAATAAGAAGAAACTTCTGATATCAGAAACAACTCACATGCCCCAAATTAATAAAAACATTGACAGAAAAAGCAACAATTATTTGTGCTATAAAAAGACAATAAATGATTAATAATAATTTTATCAGCTCTGTTTGATTGCATTTGAGTAAAACTTTCCATTTCATCAGACCGTTCAAAAAGGCTGGTAAATAATAATCATTTCGATATTCATATTTCCTTTTATTTGATTACTGATAAGGCGGCGCATTGCTGCATTGCAAAATGTGAAAAACAGCCATTTCAGCAAATTAATTTTTTATATTTTTATAACTAAATGATCGAGTTATTAATGGCCTCCTCTTTATGTTGCTTATTTTATTAATTTTATTTTTCTCAATTTCGCAAAACACGTGTGCGCTGAAAATTTGCAACGATAAGAAACCAGAGATAAATATAAATACATGCATACCTATATACATATGCATAGAAACAAGTGACAGTGAAAAATAAATTCTTGGAAACTTGCAAACGAAATTTCGTGCTGTTGCTGTTGTTTGCTTCGTTTCATCTCGAAAGTCCAAACGCAAACTAAAAATTGATTTTATAAAATAATACAATTCTTGTTGCGGGCGCCAACTACGAACGAACCGAACGTCTTTCGGTCGGACAATACAACAGCATTTTTGCTTCCCCATTATCTTCTATCAGTGTATATATTTAAAGAGTACTTAACCTGCTGTTAAGAGCGCATAATGTTGGAATATATACCTTAAGATGTGAATTTGCGTTAATCTTCTTTCTTTTCAGTTGGACAACTTTGAAATATCTTCCTGAGCTGTGTTATCCCACTCTTCATTTAAAGTTGTATACGTATTTTTATGAAGATCAACTATGTTTGATTGGATTTAAATCTGGAGTCCTCGCCAACCATTCCATGGTGGCTACACAAACTTTTCCAATGTACTCTGTCTTTTCTTTCTTTTTTGTTGGACAACTTTGAAATATCTTCCTGAGCTGTGTTATCCCACTCTTCATTTAAAGTTGTATACGTATTGTTATGAAGATCAACTATGTTTGATTGGATTTAAATCTGGAGTCCTCGCCAACCATTCCATGGTGGCTACACAAACTTTTCCAATGTACTCTGTCACCACTCTTGCACTCTTGTCGTGCCTTGTCTTGTCACAAGTAAATTCGAACCAACAAATGGATCCAATAATGTAATCAAGGATGCCTGTCAAAGAGTAGTACTTTCTACTAATGTCCTAAAAACATTCTCATGGGCAATTAAAGTCGTGTTGTCCCGTGTAGTCTGGAGAGTAGTGGGCCTGGTCGCTGGTTTTCTGCTTATAAACAAAACTGTTTGCTTGATAATGTGAGTTTTCTTTTGCGCAATCGAATCGGTGGAATATCTGTGGAAACGTTTAGTTTTTTTTACAATCCTTTAACGGCTTCCTCGAAAAGTGATGCCCGATATTCTTGGTATTGTACTGTTTCTTCTTGTAGCATTTTATTTATTTCATGATACAAGAAATGGCATGATATAATCCAGTATTGAATTTGCTTCTAAAACCTTTTTTTGAAATATTTGGTGCTGCTGCAGTGTTTCACACAGATTTTATTGATTCTATTCTGGCCTCCCAACTAGTTTCACTGAAAGGTTTCAATATGATATTTATGTGTTCTGTTATAATTTTCCAACGTTTAGTTAAAGAAGCAAACCGAGTGTAAAGACTTTGCGAATTTCCGAATAAGTTCTTTCATTGTAGAGAGGACGAAGTAGCATCACACCAAAGCTGATTAAAGTTATGGGCTAAGCAAAGAATATTATAACGCGAGATGATGTTAATCACATATTCTTGCTCGGACACCTTTGTATTTGCCTTTCATATTTGCTCCATTATCATAAGCTGGACATACTTTTGGCTTTTGGGTAAATGACTAAGAAATGGTATAACTGAAGTGACAACACTGATTATCACGAGGATGCTGTTATGATAATCTACTTCTGTTCATCATTTGACGTAATTTTATTCTTTGTTGGTGCTACTGGTATGTAAATATAAATAGTAATCTCGATCGCTATGAAAAGTTATAGAAGTTTCTCGAAAAAAAAACCAGGTTGTGTATTAGTTTTGAACAAGAGTTTGTATGTTCGTTCCGCAGAAACTCGAGAACCTTTTGTGTACCAAAAAAAACTCGAGTCTTTTGTAGTATTAAATAACTCAAGAACCTTTTGTAGTAAAAAAATTAAACCTTTGTAGGACTAAAAAGCTCGAGAACCTTTTGTAGTACCAACAACTCGAGAACCTTTTACAGTACCAAAAAAACTCGAGAACCTTTTGTAGTACCAAAAAGCTCGAGACCCTTTTGTGGTACCAAAAACTCGAGAATCTTATGCATTAACGAGAATTTTTGTATATATTGCCACAAAGCTCTCATATAGCAAGTAATAATATACATAATATACAATTATTCTAAAACAAGGAAACAAACTCTAATAGGAAACTCTGATTGATAGCATTAAGATATCTTACTGAAATTACGCTGGCAGCTACAATCAATAAAATAAATTTTGTTTGCACATTAAACCAGAAACAATACTACTGACAAATATATACTTCTACTTAAAATATAAATGAAATAGAATTAAGCATATCAAGCATGCAAATGGGGGCAAGTCTGCAACATCGAAACACTGGTCGTCCGGGATCAAGTCACCTCATCGTCTCGCTTGATGACCGCGCACCGCATAGATAATGGCTGCGTCTCATTTCGAAAAGATGCGTCTATAAGACATGGTATGTATGTAAGTCCATACACAATTATTTCTTATCATCCACAACTGTTGTGATAGACAGTCTGACAGACGGACATACAAACCAGGCATTCTTAATCTTTTATAACAAGAGAGATATATTTCAATATTGATTGAATTGAATTGAATTATTGTCGCCAAACTTAGTTGCCAGCCAATACCGATCCTACCTCCATCCATTAATATTGACTGCATTTTCTTGTGCGCGTGAATGTAGGAAAAGAAGAGAGAAGAAAAAGCCAACTTAATTTAATCTGTCGCCAGTGGCATTTAATGTAGTGGGCTTAATTTTCAATTGTAATTCGACATGGGCACTATTATGTTGAAGACTGACAACAATTGGAGTTGCTATTCAATGCAAATAGAGGTTTGTCGTCTCCCACGCGTAATGTCGTCTCCCTGGTTTTGCGGTTTTGGACAGGGGCCCCCCCTCTAATGGGAATCTATGAGATTCTTAAAAATTCCTCTTCCATTCTCTCTCCTCCATCCCCCACCACCACATTACTTGAATGCAACAATTTGCAAGAGTAAAAATTAAGTCCATTTAATGATTACAATGCGTAGCGGCTGTCGCTTCAATTGATAACAGAAAAAAAAAAACATAAATTTCGTATTCTGCTCTGCTGGTAGAAGTTTTTTTTTTCTTTCTTTTTTTTTTGAGTCGGCTTTTGAATGAATTGCTCTTCACTTATCATCCGATATGATTTATCTGTGGCGAAGGACATGAGGTCATCTGAGATTTTCAGTTGCGTCGTTGTTACTTGATTGCTATTAATTGAATTTAATTTTCAATTCGCTGAGAAATGCTGAGGCATTGAACATTCCAAATGTTAATACATAGTTATGCAACAAAAAATAGAAAATCATATTTCAAAAGATAAAGTGAAAATTAATGTGAGAAATGAAATGAGAAATGAAATCGTACACATTTTTGTTTAAAAGTAATCTCAATCAATTATTGGAACAACTTGTAGGTGAGTAGTCTCGGAAGTATGAGTGACATGACATGAAGAAAAATTTAATTTCTGCTACCAATAAATGTATACAGTCGAACTTCCATATAACGAACATCTTTACAACGAAGCTCTCCCTATTACGAATTGCTTCAAGAAGACAGCTTTTTCGTTCTACTTTTAGTGAGTTTTGATCTCCTTATAACGAATTTCCATACAGCGAATTTTTCTCTACAACGCGAACAAACTTTGCAGCTGGAAATCCAACTCTCGAAGGCCCAGCCCATATAATCCGCTGCGTTAGTAGCGTCCACGTATTCGTTGATGTTGACGTATGTAACGCAAACAGTTGACCCCATGAATGCTTTGCATATGTGACACTTCTCATAAGAACGCATGTATTAAATCGATCTGTCAGTTGTATACGTCGCCGCAACAGACGCACCGGATTCTATGGGTTGTGTCCTTCATGCGTTTTTGTCTCCATATAACGAATTTTTTCAAATATTTTTCTGTTACGCATAACGTAATAAATCTTCCACAGGCATTCATTTGATGCAAGACTCTGTCAAATGCCTTGGAAATACAACAACTTTGCTTCCACCAAATTTGTGAATAGACTGGTTCCACTTTTCAGTGAGATATGCCATCAGATCACCTGAAGAACGTTGCCTTTAAAAACCGTACTGGGGGTCACTAAGGATTTCAGGTGATTCAAGGTATGGCATAAGCTTACGATTGATCAGTGTTTCCATGACCTTGGAAAGTATGGATGTTAGCGCAATGGGTCGGTACGAGGAAAGATATGACGGTTCTCCTTTTTTAGGAACAGTATAAAAAAAGGCTATTTCAAATTCCTTGGGAAGACTCCAGAAAAATAAGACACCATTAATGACGCAAAAGGCCAGAGAGTTCATTCTCTATTGCAATCGGACATGAAGAGTTGAAGCGATTACAGGAAAGTTGGATAACTTGAAAAAAAAAAAACGGCATGGTTTTGGTCAAATGATGCCAACATACAAGATCGTGAAGAGTGGGTAATGAAAGAGAGATTGATACAAAACAATAATGAAAATGACTCATCTTTAATGCCGAAGCCGATGAGACTGATTTCTTTTTCAAATGATTACCAAATAAAACAACCGTTTGTTGGAGAACGGAGCAAAGAAAAACTTTCCTGGTAGCAGCTAGCTGGAGAAGCCTAAATTGCTTGTTTTAGGAAAGGCAAAAAATCCACGATGCTTTAAAAGAATAAAATCTCTAAATGTGGATTATGAGTACAACAAAAAAGCAGGGTTTTTGTTGATGATAACTGCACTGCAGTCTTAAATTACGCATTAGGATTAACAAGACTTTCTTTTATTATCCGATTTGGCTGATCTTCAATGTTGATATTGATGTTCAAACCAGGGACAACCGGTGAAGATACTCTAAGCAGTGTTCTGAAAATCGTGGAATTTAGGCTCAGGAATGTATTTTTTAATTTTATGTGCATTCATACGAATTCCTATTGCCAAATAAATGTGTGATGTACTTTTATTTTTATTTTTCTTCAGATAACATTAAATAATTTGCGGATGCTGATAAGGTGTGACCTACATTGGGACAAAATACTTCATTAATTGACGTATTTCAAAACTTCCTGGAGATGAGGAGTAACGTACCGACTAATGTGTTTGAATCTCTAAATGTATTAGAAGATTTTGTTGAGGAAGAAAAATGGAAGAGTGTTATCCGAACTAAAATTACACATTACTTGAAATAAAAGTTGACAAAAAAACAAAAATTCTAATTTCTGTAAAACGAATTTTTAATTCAACGATGTGATTTTCTGGCCCCGTGCGGATTTGCTATAGAGAAGTTTGACTCTATGTACATATATTTATCTTCAATGTAAAAAAAGATAACTTTGTTTAACTAAATAAAGAACTAAAGTAAAAGCAATGGTAGAAACAAGAGACAAGAAACTTTTATAGCGCAACTCAGAAAGCCATTTCTTGGAATGAACTAAGTCCCACTAGCATCAGATTAATAAAAGTTTATACGTAAACGTAAGCTTCATAGCTCTTGTATAGCAAAAAAAATTGTTGTCACGTCGCAAAATCTTTATTACAAGCCAGACAGAACTTTTAATATTTTACCAAAATATTTGTAAGCCCAGAATAGGTATCAGATTGCAACCTGGTATTTAATTGAATTGTTTGTCTGCTTTTCTGCTTACAATAACCAATACTTTTATTGTTTCTTTTTAAATAAACTATTTACGCCATCAAAACAGGAATTTAATTCTAACGTAGCGTACTCGTATTTCGTATTCCAGAGAAGTTTTTTTATTGGTACGATGGCGGGCTGAAAAGTAATCGGCGCGTAGGCAAGAGATGGCGCTACTACCAATATCAAAGCAATTTAAAATTCGTACATACTGTCCTTTAACGGCGCTGGAGTCTACTGTTCCACTCCCTGATTATTGCAGCGTGTTTCAGGCTGATGTGTCAGCAATTGAGGAGGCAGTGACCTGGCTGAGACATAATATAGTATCGGTAACCGATATTGTAATTTATGTAGACAGTCAGGCTGGATTCATTCTCAATGACGTCGGTGGTAGCGATAAGCTGCCACGCATCACTCAAGGAGATGATGGTCACTCTGATATCGTTGGTAATTTCAAGGCAGGCGGACAGAAGCATTAACAAACGCGAGGTGTGCGCATACCCAGACATGTACTATATCAAAAGTTTGACCAAAGCTGAACTTGGATCGCTCTAGAGCACTGAAATTTCTGCAAACAAGGCATATGAAAATAACTATAGGTATTTTAACAGGGCACTGCCTCCTTGCTGTACATGCTAGGAGGATGGGCCGTGAGTTTAATGACTTCTGTAGAAGCTGCTATGATGCCGAAGAGGAAGAAACAGTATCCCACTTCCTGTGTTCATGTCCGGCTCTTGCAATCAGAAGACTGAAACACTTGGGATACCACACATTAAACAGCTTATCGGATGTCGAGGACTAACCTAACCTAACCTATCCTTCAAATAATTTCTGTCAAATTGTATACCAGCTGCGTCATTTAGTTTGTGTGCGACAGTCATTGCAAGCAAACAACCAAAAATGAATAAAATTGAATATCGTGCAGTCATAGGAAAACCAACGATCAGATCCGAATTGAAAGATATTTCTGGCGACTCTGCACCTTCGATATCAATAGTAAATTATTGGACTATTGAACTATTGGATATATAAAACCCATAGTATGGATCGAAGTGCGAAGGTACGCTAGATTGCTGAGGCTGTGCGTATTTAACGTGAATGAGTGGAGAATATATTCCATGAATATTTGGGACTGGGGAAGCTCGCTGCCAGATGGGTGCCTTGACCGTGCGACAACTTCAAAGGAATGTTTGCTATGTTTAACCGCGTCAAAAAGGAGTTTTACAGCCTGATTGTAACCGTGGATGAAACATAGATCATGGGTTAAAAATTTATCACAAGATTCTACTCACCAGCCAGCCACGGGTACGCGATGTTAATATAGAGAATTTAAAAATTAAAATTTTCATGTAAATTCTGCAATAACCAAACAACGTGTACTGAATTCCAATATAAATGCTGAAAATAAAAAACAAATGCGAAACACTGCAACCCAACAACAAAGCAACCACAATCGAAAAGTAAGCAGCGCGCATCATCTCATCAGCGCACACAAAATACAGTCATTATAGAATATGCTATGATCTGCTGCCGCTATATGGAAAAACATTTATCAAACACGTGTGCAAAGTTTGAAAAAATCGGGCTTAAGAAAGTGGGTTAAAAATTGATCACAAGATTCTGCCCAGCAGCCAGACACGGGCACGCGAAGTAATTATATAGAGAATTTAATTAAAAAATTATATTATATTAATTATATCCAGTCAGTAGTTAAAGCAGTGTGGGAATAAAGTGCAGTTTAAAATTAAAATAAAATTGAATTGTAAATTAAAACTAGTATTTAAATTTAAATGACGATAAGTTTAAACTTTAAGGAACAAAGTTCATGTACTTGCAATTAAGTTAGTTATAGATTAAATCAATAACTTATTCATTTCAAGTTCCAAAGTCCACTTCAAATTAAAATCAACAGCAATTTTCAATTTGATTGTTTTTTTAGGGGAATAGTTTTCACGATTTTTGATTCAAAATTTCAGCAGTTTGACATTAGTATATAGATTAAAGACGCAAGCGAGCATTAAAAACTTGATTTTTAATATTTGCATAGCAAACTTAATAAACCTTGGCAAATAATATAAATACCTTAATAACACAATATAGATCACTTTGGGATAGAACAATAGATTCAATCGTTTCAGCTTTTATTGCTTGCATGGAAATGCGAAATCTCCGGTACATACCAGAGATCAGAGAACATTCTCTACTTTCTTTTCCATTCCATTCTACTTTCAAATTCTTTAGGCGAATATTTTTTAATATGAGATTCGGAGATAAGTGTACGGAGACAATGTAATGATGCCGAAAAACCTGTTTCTGTTCCAAAAGTCTTATTATTATAAAATTGGCACTTTTCTCTCTCTAAGCAACATAGCACACTATTGCAGAACCGTGAAGAAATGTGCAAATGGAATACATAGTTTGTTCATATTTCAAGAGTATCATTTGCCGCATTTTCTGAAAATGAAAAGTTCTTAGGTCATCAGCGTGACTAATGCCTCTGTGGACGGATTTTAAAAGTGGAAATTTTTTCCTGTTAGTTGTTCAATAATATATAATACAAATACAGTGCATAGCTATGAGATTATTTGCCGCAATAAGGCAAATCACTGCATATTTTGGGCGCAGGAGCACGACGAACACGGTATACCGATAGGGGCAACTGTACTAGGAACAGGATACAGGAACACACTAAACTTTCTTCGTTGTTAAATTATCAATCATAATTCATAAATAGCATAAAACAAATACAACAAAACTTACCCAACTCTTTCATGTATTCGTCAAAATTTTCACTGTTTTCCAATTTGTATTTTTTTCCTTCCCAGCAAGCCATTTTTTAAAGTTTATTTTATTAGAGTTTCGAAAGAAAATTGGAAACAGAAAAGCCCAACAAAAACACAAGCGCGCACAACAGATTTTGACAGAATAATCATAATGACGGCAGTTTGCCGGTTTTATACGAAAATTTCTGATTGGTATGGTAGGTATAGTTAGGCATGGTGAAATTGTACAGAGTGCTTTTGCTTTCTTTGTTTTTTAATTCGAATAAACAAACTGACATGTGAGAAAGCAATTGTATTCTTACCTTTACCACTGTAATGCAGGCAACTTTTAAACAACGAACCGTTTGCATCGATATTAAGCCTGTTCTACATTATGTTTTTTTTCTGTTTCGACTACTTTGCGGTTTTTTAGAACTTCAGCACGACCTATAGTTGAAATTTTGTGAGTGTCTAAGGCCCAAATAGCATTTTTTAAATTCCACTTGTGTTGAATTGTTGAATTGTTTTTTCGACCACTTTGAGGTCCTTTTTAACCGCCTTTGACACGATCTCGAGACCTGAAATTTTGTGATTGTGTAAGTTCCAAATTGCATTTTATATTCCGCATATGACGCGTGTCACGTGTAGCGCGTGTGTTGGATTAAACTTTTTTTATCGACTTTAAGGTCCTTTTAAACCACCTTGTGATGTGATGCGTGGGATGGGTTGTCAAAAATTTTTTTTTACATATTTTAGGTACTTTTTTACTACCTTTCACACGACATAGAGAGATGAAATTTTGTGAGTGTCTAAGTCCCAAATAGCATTTAAGATAATCCGCTTGTAACGTGTATCGCGTTTCGCATGTTGCGCGTGTGATGTTTGGAATTGCCGCCATTTTTTCGTTTTTTGAAATCATTTGTAACCATTTAAATTTTGTGGGCAGTTCAATGTCACGGGCCAATTTGTGACGTGTGACGCGTGTCGCCAGTTGCGTGTAGAAAAAATAAAATACTTTGAAATAGGTCCGACCTCAAAAACAGATATTTTGGTGATTATTACTAAATAATAAACGACTGTGTGCCGTGTGTTGATGTATACATAAGAATTTGTACCAGAAAAACTAATTTTTTTTACATTTACTTGTCAATTCATTAAAAACTAAGTGGAACTGTAAGATAGTCAACAGTCACAACAATTACTTTTTTTCAGCCGGTGGCAACTTAATTTTGACATTACCGAATTGACGACTAAAAAGTTGCCAAAACGCATGGAAGAGGACTTTGAATGACAGAGGGCTGCTAATTATCTCTTTCATAAAATAACTTGCTATCTCGTCTATTTTCAATGACCTTTGTGGTAGCCGCTGTAGAATGAGCTATCAAATATTAAAATACATACATGTAAATCAAATGCCGCGAACGCAATGGAACGCGTGGCTCTTGTTTGATTACATTCGTCAAATTGCTTACAGAGCTCCTACAACTTAAGACTTATGCTCGATTTAGACTGTAGCCATATATGAAAAAATGAGCAGGACGACTATAGTTAAATTCAAATTGTAGCTAGCCAGAAGAAATTGACACTAGGAAAATGTTAAAGTTTTTTTAATGTATAGCATTATGGTAACATTGAGAAATATACTACGTCTCTCGTCTGGATAACAACAATTTCAATTTAACAGCCGTCCTGCTAATTTTTCTCGCACTACCCAAATGTAAATCCAGCATTACGCACATATGTGTACCTCCTTTGACAACAGTTTCTGGACAAGTGATAGGGCCCCAGGCCCGAGGGGCTCCCATATAAAATTTTTCAAAATCAATCCTATTTTATTAAAACTTTGCACACGTGTGAATCTCCGATTAGAGAATTACATTAAAAATTTTAATTTTTATGGGTTGGTTTTTTTATAATTTTTTTTCGTCATAAGTTTAGATTTCTTGCAGAAATAATCCTTGAATCATCGGAATCGAAATATTTTAAAAATAATATTTTGAATGGAGAACCGGCTATTAAATTTTTAATTTATTAAAATTAATAAGTTCTAGTTAAAAATGTTGGGCTGATTTGGTTGAGCAGTATTAAGTCTAACTTCGGCTATCAAAATAGTGTTTTTACATATATAGTGCTAGGAAAGTGGTCGTTATTGAGCGAGTGAGGAAACAGTCTAACCGCATCTAACGAGCATGATAAGCTCTTTTCAGCGAGTAACGAATAAAATTGAATATCGTGCAGTCGTAGGAAAACCAACGATCAGATCCGAATTGAAAGATATTTCTGGCGACTCTGCACCTTCGCTATCAACAGTAAATATATAAAACCCATAGTACGGATCGAAGTGCGAAGGTACGCTAGATTGCTGAGGATGTGCGTATTTAACGTGAATGAGTGGAGATATATTCCATGAATATTTGGGACTGGGGAAGCTCGCTGCCAGATGGGTGCCTTGACCTTGCGACAACTTCAAAGGAATGTTTGCTATGTTTAACCGCGTCAAAAAGGAGTTTTACAGCCTGATTGTAACCGTGGATGAAACATAGATCATGGGTTAAAAATTGATCACAAGATTCTACCCACCAGCCAGCCACGGGTACGCGATGTTAATATAGAGAATTTAAAAATTAAAATTTTCATGTAAATTCTGCAATAACCAAACAACGTGTACTGAATTCCAATATAAATGCTGAAAATCAAAAACAAATGCGAAACACTGCAACCCAACAACAAAGCAACCACAATCGAAAAGTAAGCAGCGCGCATCATCTCATCAGCGCACACAAAATACAGTCATTATAGAATATGCTATGATCTGCTGCCGCTATATGGAAAAACATTTATCACACACGTGTGCAAAGTTTGAAAAAAAATCGGGCTCAAGGAAGTGGGTTAAAAACTGATCACAAGATTCTGCCCACCAGCCAGACACGGGCACGCGAAGTAATTATATAGAGAATTTAATTAAAAAAGAGGGGAATTATTAATTATATCCAGAAAATCTCATTAAATTTATGAACAAAAATTTAGTCAGTCGTTAAAGCAGTGTGGTGCAGGTGCAGTTTAAAATTAAAATAAAATTGAATTGTAAATTAAAACTATTATTGAAATTTAAATGACGATAAGTTTAAACTGTAAGGAACAAAGTTCATGTACTTGCAATTAAGTTAGTTATAGATTAAATCAATAACTTATTCATTTCAAGTTCCGAAGTCCACTTCAAATTAAAATCAACAGCAATTTTCAATTTGATTGTTTTTTTAGGGGAATAGTTTTCACGATTTTTGATTCAAAATTTCAGCAGTTTGACATTAGTATATAGATTAAAGACGCAAGCGAGCATTAAAAACTTGATTTTTAATATTTGCATAGCAAACTTAATAAACCTTGGCAAATAATATAAATACCTTAATAACACAATATAGATCACTTTGGGATAGAACAATAGATTCAATCGTTTCAGCTTTTATTGCTTGCATGGAAATGCGAAATCTCCGGTACATACCAGAGATCAGAGAACATTCTCTACTTTCTTTTCCATTCCATTCTACTTTCAAATTCTTTAGGCGAATAGTTTTTAATATGAGATTCGGAGATAAGTGTACGGAGACAATGTAATGATGCCGAAAAACCTGTTTCTGTTCCAAAAGTCTTATTATTATAAAATTGGCACTTTTCTCTCTCTAAGCAACATAGCACACTATTGCAGAACCGTGAAGAAATGTGCAAATGGAATACATAGTTTGTTCATATTTCAAGAGTATCATTTGCCGCATTTTCTGAAAATGAAAAGTTCTTAGGTCATCAGCGTGACTAATGCCTCTGTGGACGGATTTTAAAAGTGGAAATTTTTTCCTGTTAGTTGTTCAATAATATATAATACAAATACAGTGCATAGCTATGAGATTATTTGCCGCAATAAGGCAAATCACTGCATATTTTGGGCACAGGAGCACGACGAACACGGTATACCGATAGGGGCAACTGTACTAGGAACAGGATACAGGAACACACTAAACTTTCTTCGTTGTTAAATTATCAATCATAATTCATAAAACAAATACAACAAAACTTACCCAACTCTTTCATGTATTCGTCAAAATTTTCACTGTTTTCCAATTTGTATTTTTTTCCTTCCCAGCAAGCCATTTTTTAAAGTTTATTTTATTAGAGTTTCGAAAGAAAATTGGAAACAGAAAATGAGAAAAGCCCAACAAAAACACAAGCGCGCACAACAGATTTTGACAGAATAATCATAATGACGGCAGTTTGCCGGTTTTATACGAAAATTTCTGATTGGTATGGTAGGTATAGTTAGGCATGGTGAAATTGTATAGAGTGCTTTTGCTTTCTTTGTTTTTTAATTCGAATAAACAAACTGACATGTGAGAAAGCAATTGTATTCTTACCTTTACCACTGTAATGCAGGCAACTTTTAGACAACTAACCGTTTGCATCGTTTTAAGCCTGTTCTACATTATGTTTTTTTTCTGTTTCGACTACTTTGCGGTTTTTTAGAATTTCAGCACGACCTATAGTTGAAATTTTGTGAGTGTCTAAGGCCCAAATAGCATTTTTTAAATTCCACTTGTGTTGAATTGTTGAATTGTTTTTTCGACCACTTTGAGGTCCTTTTTAACCGCCTTTGACACGATCTCGAGACCTGAAATTTTGTGATTGTGTAAGTTCCAAATTGCATTTTATATTCCGCATATGACGCGTGTCACGTGTAGCGCGTGTGTTGGATTAAACTTTTTTTATCGACTTTAAGGTCCTTTTAAACCACCTTGTGATGTGATGCGTGGGATGGGTTGTCAAAAATTTTTTTTTACATATTTTAGGTACTTTTTTACTACCTTTCACACGACATAGAGAGATGAAATTTTGTGAGTGTCTAAGTCCCAAATAGCATTTAAGATAATCCGCTTGTAACGTGTATCGCGTTTCGCATGTTGCGCGTGTGATGTTTGGAATTGCCGCCATTTTTTCGTTTTTTGAAATCATTTGTAACCATTTAAATTTTGTGGGCAGTTCAATGTCACGGGCCAATTTGTGACGTGTGACGCGTGTCGCCAGTTGCGTGTAGAAAAAATAAAATACTTTGAAATAGGTCCGACCTCAAAAACAGATATTTTGGTGATTATTACTAAATAATAAACGACTGTGTGCCGTGTGTTGATGTATACATAAGAATTTGTACCAGAAAAACTAATTTTTTTTACATTTACTTGTCAATTCATTAAAAACTAAGTGGAACTGTAAGATAGTCAACAGTCACAACAATTACTTTTTTTCAGCCGGTGGCAACTTAATTTTGACATTACCGAATTGACGACTAAAAAGTTGCCAAAACGCATGGAAGAGGACTTTGAATGACAGAGGGCTGCTAATTATCTCTTTCATAAAATAACTTGCTATCTCGTCTATTTTCAATGACCTTTGTGGTAGCCGCTGTAGAATGAGCTATCAAATATTAAAATACATACATGTAAATCAAATGGCGCGAACGCAATGGAACGCGTGGCTCTTGTTTGATTACATTCGTCAAATTGCTTACAGAGCTCCTACAACTTAAGACTTATGCTCGATTTAGACTGTAGCCATATATGAAAAAATGAGCAGGACGACTATAGTTAAATTCAAATTGTAGCTAGCCAGAAGAAATTGACACTAGGAAAATGTTAAAGTTTTTTTAATGTATAGCATTATGGTAACATTGAGAAATATACTACGTCTCTCGTCTGGATAACAACAATTTCAATTTAACAGCCGTCCTGCTAATTTTTCTCGCACTACCCAAATGTAAATCCAGCATTACGCACATATGTGTACCTCCTTTGACAACAGTTTCTGGACAAGTGATAGGGCCCCAGGCCCGAGGGGCTCCCATATAAAATTTTTCAAAATCAATCCTATTTTATTAAAACTTTGCACACGTGTGAATCTCCGATTAGAGAATTACATTAAAAATTTTAATTTTTATGGGTTGGTTTTTTTATAATTTTTTTTCGTCATAAGTTTAGATTTCTTGCAGAAATAATCCTTGAATCATCGGAATCGAAATATTTTAAAAATAATATTTTGAATGGAGAACCGGCTATTAAATTTTTAATTTATTAAAATTAATAAGTTCTAGTTAAAAATGTTGGGCTGATTTGGTTGAGCAGTATTAAGTCTAACTTCGGCTATCAAAATAGTGTTTTTACATATATAGTGCTAGGAAAGTGGTCGTTATTGAGCGAGTGAGGAAACAGTCTAACCGCATCTAACGAGCATGATAAGCTCTTTTCAGCGAGTAACGAACGCTATTTTTCACACGACCAAAACCTGGTTCTCTGCTGAACCGGCTATGCGCTCGATGATGACTCGAATCAAAATTAAGACAACAATTAAAATTTGCGAAAATTGGAATAGATTCGCTTGAACACCGCAGGAATGTTCCCTGCTTTTCACTATTTTATCGCTTCTTCAACGTTCCACCAGCGGTGCTCAAGATAAATAGCGAGTTGCATGCCACCTCTCCTTGAATTCAACCAAAATACTCGTGGCGTTTTAAATTCGTTCTTCAGCCGTACAAACACGTATGTGGAATTCTTTGCCAAGCTCTATTTATCCACTTCGCTATGACCTACATCCTACTTGCATTCAAGCCACATCACACACATCTCCTCTTTTCCACTTCTTTGCCAACGAAAGAAACTCCCTTACGCGTGCGCGAATTATAAAAAATGAAAAGTAATTCATTTATGTTCTAGGTATTCCAACAAAAATTCCGTTTAAAAATACAGCTACTTTCAAGCCTTAACGGATAAAATATGCACCTAATCGCATTTTATTCAATACCAAAAATTTACAAAACAAAGGCTTGCCAAATAAACTAATCTCAATCTGTGCTCTTATATAAGCCAGATTTTTTTAACGCCTATCTATCGAGGGTTTTGGTCGAAATTAATTGAATATGAACCCGTCGCTGGGTCCTTTTGCATTTGGAAATTGGAAGTGGAAAGGCCAAAAGGTTTAAGGATCATGTTGCCTAAATCTTTGAGTTTATCCATCATTTCCTCCTTCATTTTCTCGTTACGCTCATTAATCAGTGGTGGTAGACGAGAAAGAGCCTCAAGTGATTCCCGATTTGTGGGTTCCAATTCAGTAATTTGTTTGTAATCATCGAGAGCCTCGTCTAGTTTGTCAGCGTCTTCGTAGAGCTTTGCACGCCTGAAAAAGAACAATTATCAATATGATAAATTGATTAATATAAATTGCAACCTCATTAACGCTCGCACATAATTTGGATTCAGTTCGATAGCTTTGCTGCAATCATCAATGGCAGAATTTTTAGAGTCGACTTTGATTTTGCTTGCTGCTCGATTGGCGTACAATACTGCACGCTCTTTGGTGTATGTTGTGGGACATAATTTCAACGCATTTGTGTAAATTTCTAGAGACTGTGTGTACTGTTCCTTTTTGAAGAGCTCGTTACCCTCTAATTTTAACTTGTCGGCCTGCTCTTTGTTCTTTAGTTTTTCTTCATCCGTAAGAAGTTCTTCCAATTCTTTAAGTGCATCCTCATCAATAATATCATCAGGCAGACAATCAGAGAATTCATCGGTTGTGGGTACAGTGGAATCAGTAGCTTCCTCGCTTTTTATCACCTCGGGCTCTGTTTCATCCGGCAATGTTAGTTTACTTTGTTTAGAGATTAATTCTTCGATGATTGCCTCATTAGATTTAGTTGAACAAATTGCGTCTTGGAATTCGTCATCGCTTGTATTGTCGTCTGGCTTCGACATTTTCTAAATTTAAATTGAGAATTGGTACCAAAATATAATATTTTGTGTATGGAAGATAATAAATAGTAATTTGTAAAAATACGAAAGCGAAAAACTGGAAAACTCGAACTCTTTTCGACAATATGCTGCAAAGTCAAAGCTTAGAGCTTTTTTTAAATGTCATTTGTCTTTGTCCAATAAAATGTAGAAGCGTTTAGAATATACATATAGGTACGTTCACAATAGACCGATGTGGAATATATAGAATTTAAAAAAAACTTCGGTTTTTGTGCAAAAACTGAAATTTTTTACAGTAAAATCTATAATTTGTAGAAATGTTTGCACAATTTCTGAAAAATTCTGCATATGGATACATATTCTGAATATTTACATTTAACTTTTTCAGTATCAGCAGACAAGCTGCAAGCAGCCGAATACTGTCAAAATACTTGGTTATTAGACTGCCATGAATTGCAGTATGAAAAACACATTTATAAATATTCTGTACTTTCAATCAGAAAAAATGTCAGAAATTAGGAGAAATATTCGTGCAGAGAATCGTACCAGCAACGTTTGATTTAAAATTCGCATATATACGAGTCACATGAATAATTTCAATGAAAATTGTCAAAAAATTATCAAATCTTTCACGTTTGCCGTATAAATTAAAAATATTATCATTTGGACGGTTCCTTTAGAAAAACTACGCCAATACAACTGCCAACACGCAATTATCGAACTTTATTTTTATGTAATTTGGCATTTGTAGTAAAACTGAAAATTCATGACGTTTTTAATTTGTATCTCAATGTTAGCAAAAATAAAAATGGCGATATTTCAAATTAAACAGAAAGGTCGCAACGCAACCATCGAGACGGAGGCAGAAAAAATTTAGAACACATATATTAGTATGAATTGAAATTGTTAGCCGTGACCGATCACCGAAATTATGAGCGGAACCACGACTATTGCACGACAAACTCAATATTTAGAACACATATTGTCTTACGCTACAGACGTAACAAGAAAATATATTTTCTTATATACGATTAAATATGTTCCAAATTCGTACTTTCATTTTTGCCATGGGTGTATTTTACTCACAGAGGCAAATTTTTTTTACAGAAGAATTTATGCAAAAAATCTCTCCACCGATCCCGATTTCGAGCCGATGTCATCCAGTTTGGCATCCCTAAACAATTGGGCGTCCTGGTCTACGCCATTCTTCCAGCTATGATTGGCCAGCCTCGATGTCGTGGTGCATAAATCCCACCGCAAAGGACTTTCCGAGCAGGATAATCTTCGCTCATGCGAGCTAGGTGTCCTGCCCACCGTAGCATATCGAGCTTAATTCTCTTAACGATGTCGACATCGCGGTAACGCTCGTAGATCTCATCATTATAGAGACTCCGGAATCGTGCTCCTCACATGCGGGTCCAACAATTCTCCGTAAGACTTTTCTCTCAAACGCGGCGAAGAAGTCAGAATGCTTTTTGCTAGGCACCTAAGTCTCGGATCCATATGTAAGTACTGGTATGACCATTGTTTTATACACCAGCAGATTGGTTGTTATGGTTAAAGTCCTGGATTTGAAGAGTCTTGCCAGACTAAAGAAGGCTTTGTTGGCTTTGAGCAACCGTGCGCGTATTTCTGGTTGCATGCTGTTATCAGCTATTACAGTTGACCCAAGATAGTTAAAGGATTGCACTACTTTAAATTCGCACTCCCCTATTTTAATTGAGGAAGTAATGCAGGATCTTCAACTCGCAGACGTGGCCACCATGTACTTTGTTTTGCTCTCATTTATGTGAACCCCTGATTTCGTTCCACCCGCTAGATCTGGATGAAAGTTTCCCGTACAGCTCTTGGGTTTCTACCAACGATGTCAATGACGTCTGCGTAAGCCAGTATCTGAATGATCTTATAGAGGATTCTTCCTCTCGCCGTTACGTTAGAGTCTCTGATCACTTTCTCCAGCAACAGGTTGAAGAGGACGCAGGCCAGTCCATCCCTTTGTCAGTTTATTTGGGATGCTGATTTCTCTCATGGCTTTATAAAGTTCTATTCTGGCTATGTATCATAGGCGGCTTTAAATTTTATAAAAAGATGGTGCAGAGAGTTTCGAAACTTTAGACATTTTTCCATCATCCGATCAGTTGTTGATTTGCCTGTGTTGAAGCCAAATGATGACTTTAGCGTTTTTAGGGGCTATCCTGTCTTGAAGACGGTACTTAACAACGTTAAAATACGATAATTGCTGCATGTTGTGATATATCCTTTCTTATGTATGGGGCACAGAATACCTCTTCGCCAGACTTCTGGGTTCGCTTCTTCCCCCTATTCGTGCTTGGTGTATTTCGGGACCTCCTGTTTTAATCTACCATTAAGAGCGTTTTTCCTCGGAAAACTGTCGGTGACAGCGCAAAATATTGGCAAAAATACTGTGAATTTATTGAGTCTTAGCAAAAAACTTTAATGTAATGATTTGTCAACCTTCTTTTGTTTACCGTTTTAATTAAGATCATTTTGATTTGGTGAAAAGAAATATTAAAAATCATGTTCTAAAAACATCCAAATTTTAATTTTCCTCATTTGTCCGCTTCAAGAGTATACTGTCCGCTACAAAGCCAATGAAAACTTATTATTTAAAAGTTAGTTTTAGCAAGATGACTGATAATATGGGTATTAACCTTGAATGCTTTATACTCATACTATTACTTAAAAAAATTTATATATTGGTTTTGGTAGAAATTATCACTAAAAACTTTGTCGTTGTCCGCAGAAGAAGAATGAGACATGTCGACTAACCATTCAACAGTCAGGTGAGAAATAAACCTTTTCTCTGATACTAAAAAAACACAGCATTTAATTTTTTTGATCTGACAGCTCTAATCAGGGAAAAAAATTATCGGATTTATCGGATTTCTCCGACAGCAGCAGTCTAAACAGAAAACTAATGAATTAAAATTACAACTTATGATTGTGGAATAGTGAACATACCTCGTTATGAAATTTGAAACGTCAAAATTCCCCATTTGGTGTCAAAGAAAACAACTACTAACGATAACGTTTGGTAAATAAAATATTAAAGTTGCAAATTATGATTCATTGATATTCCATACTCTTATTCTTAATAACATCGTTCCACCATAATAAATAAGATATATAATATACTCAAAGAAGTGAATAATATAAATAAGTAAATATATAAAATCCAAGAGTATGGTTAGGTCTTCAGAAGAGCATTTAAGCATTTCCGATTACATCTTAAAGAAGTGTACTCCAGCGAAGCTGCCGGATGAATATCTCCACGTGACATTTAGCTCCACAGAGTTCAAGGTAGAACCCAGTCATACTGCATCTTTTTTTTCTTTTATTTTTAATATGTTAATTAATAATATAGGAGAATAAAGAGGTACACTCTCAACTAAAATGCTCAAATTTAATGTTTCCATTCGGCAGAACAAGAGTGGTGGAAGTACCATTGAAGAATGCGAGTGTCCTTGCTGAAAAGGGAGCGCAGTCCAAAAGAATCGTGGAGATGACCCTGGATTTCAAAGTAAATCGACAGTTTATTTAAGAAGAAGTTTTTTTATTAAGGAATTTTTAAAATTTAGGACGATTACTGTTTTGAGTTTGCGCCAGGTGACACCATTGGGGTTCTTCCTTTCAATAAAACAGCTGAAGTGGAGTTTGTTATTGAATCTTTGAAACTGCAAGATAAAGCTGATTACAAATGTAAAGTCTTGATCAAGCCGGATACTATTAAGAAATTATCTAAATTTCCAGCACATATTCCTTCGGAAGAAACAACCCCACGAATAATAATTAGAGATTGCATAAATTTGCATTCTGTACCGAAGAAACAATTTTTACGCTGTCTTGCAGAATGCTGTTTAGAGGAACAAGAAAAGCAGTTCCTGAACTCCTTGTCATCCAAAGAGGGTACAAAACTGTATAACGATATTATTTTAGAAAGATCTCGTAATTTTCTTGACGTGTTGCGAATGTGTAGATCATGCTGTCCACCGCTGGCGATGCTTTTGGAGCACCTTCCAAGGCTACTACCGCGACCATATTCAATTGCAAACAGTCCACTTACTTCTTCCGACAATAAAATCAAAATAATTTTCTCACTACGAAGTGAAAACCCAGGATTGACCACGGAAATGTTGGACAGAATTGCAACTCAATTCATCGAAGACCCTCAGAATCCTCAAAAAGTTTTATTGTATTTCCGAGAACCGAACAAATTTCGCTACACTGCAGACAATCTTTCGGAAAATACGATAATGATCAGTATAGGTTGTGGTGTCGCACCTTTCTTAGGTTTCCTCGAACATAAGGATGCTCTCATTCGGTCAGAACAACATAAACAACAACCAGGCATTATGTGGCTTTTTACTGGTTCCCATTGCCATTCGACTGCCATCTACAGAGATAAACTACTCGATTATCAGAGACGCAATGTTCTATCAAAACTATTTGAGAGTTACTCGCGCGATGCTGATTGTAAATATAAACATGTTCAGGATCTCTTGCATGAAAACGCCAGCAGTTTTGTCGAGTTACTCGAAAAACCAAAGACAATTTTGTATGTTTGTGCAGATGGAGCGCAAATTTCCAAATCAATAGAGTCCTGTATTCGTGAATGTATCATGAAAGTTTTGCATTTGGATGAATCAGAGGCTGTTGCATTTCTTAAGAAATATCGCTTAAACGGAAAATATCGGGAAGATATATGGATTTAAAGGGGGGACGAATGTGTGAGAGCTATAAGTACTGCTAACAAGCCGCAACGGCACAAGCAATATGTTTCAGAAGCCTACATATTTGAAAACACATTTTTATTAATTCGATTTTCTTGTCTTTTCGGAACAAATTTCCTAATTGCTTTTAAGCTACCTTTCTGATGAGCTAGAGACTTGAAACATAGCTTAGAACCGGATGACGATGCATTATTAACTAGCTTTTTTGTCTGTCTGTCTGTCGTTAGGGTGCCGTACGAAATCGTATTACTAACTTCACGCTATTCGTCTGACCATTTAGTACTTAAAGTAATCTAAAGTGTGCCGGCAGTAAAATAAATTTGGATTAAATAAAATGTGTAAAACTTACTCAAGTGTATTTGTTTTGTAATTTGGGATTGAAAATTGAATTAACCAAATCCAAGGCCAAGAGCGGCTCTGTCCAGAATATTATAAAACATCGCCAAAGGCAATCGTGAAGTGGTCCGTTTTGTGGTCTTAGGTTTAGGTTAAGGTGGCTGTAATTAAAACCGACACAATTAGACCATTTGTTGATGAGATCATTAGTGTCGTTGTAGAAAAAAGCTCCCATATAGAGTCTTTGGGAGAGCTTGACAAGTACAGATAAGATGGTCGATGGTCTCCTCCTCCTCCTCATCCATGCAGCTTCTGCAGAAGTCATTCGAGAAGACTGCAAGTCTTGCTGCATGCCTGCCTATGAGACAGTGTCCAGTGATGACACCTACAATAGCACCGATGTGCAATCTTCTTTAAGAGATCAAACACTTGAAACGTTTCGGATCCAGCTTGGGCCAGAATGTGTTCATCTTCCAGGTAAGCGTCTTTGTCCCAGAATGATCAAGAGAGGAAGGTGACCTAGAAGTTTCTGTTGAAACGTAGTTGCGGCGTGTTGTAGTCTATGTTGTCTGGGATCCAGACTAAATTCAGGATAGCGGAGTGACCGATTTCATTTCTAGTCCACTGGGAGATAGCATTAAGGCGAATAGCCGGACTGGCAGCTACTTGCCTGCTGAAATTGTCGAGTGGTGTATGGTCGAACATAATGACCTGCGGCGGAGGGGGTTGTATGAAATGATCCGCTCATAGATAGACTAGCTGATCTTTGAACTTGGCTCAATTTGTCAAGGTTTACTTTCTTATTTAAGGCAGTCCACCATACAGTCACACCGTGTAGAAGAGTAGGTCTTACTACCGCTGTATATAGACAATGGGTTATATTTGGTTGAAGACCCCATCTGCTTCCATAGGCGTTTTTGCATGAGAAGAGTGCCACTGTAGCTTTACGAACTCTTTCTTGTATGTTAGGTTTCCAGCTTAGCTTTCTGTACAAAAAAAGACCCAAATACTTGGCTCTAGCAGAGAATGTTAAGCTTATACCTTTTATAGAAGGACGGATTTACCCCTAAACCCACATCGATCTGCCCAGAAAGTTAGCTTCTTGAGAGCATTTTGCAAGGATCTGGCCGACCTGATGATGATCTGATGACCGCTTTCTTGTGATGATTTCGTTGGAAAATCGTCGTTTGCATGCGGTTCAACTGGTACAGCGGCTCCGAGATGTTCGTTATGCCGAAGTCAATCGGTTGACAGTTAGATGACTTCGAGAAGGTGATTTGACTGCACACAGACCAGCAAACGGGCCGAAATTCAGCCCAACCCACAGACGAGGCCGCCTTCAGTTCGCTTGAGAGCATTTGGATTGGACTCTTCTCCTCCTCCTCTCCTTCTCAGAATAGCTACATACACTGTTTACGTGACAGCATCATTGATCAATGCATGGACTGTGGTGCGTCATCATATACACCGCTCATCTATTAAGCTGCCCGTCCCATATGACTTTAATTACACCGCTATCCCTATGGACACAGCCTGAACTGTTCCGACAGCTACACAAACATTACAACCCATCGTTTGGACTAACATGAATTAATAGTTGCTACAACAGATCTTGTGTTCTTCTCAACGGTACGGTGAGGAAGTACTCGAGGACTACGTCGTACCTTTTGCCGGGTGTATTGGTGAAAACTTCCTGTTCATGTAGGATAATGCGAGTCCGCATTCGGCTGGTATAGTGTATCAGTACCTTCAAGAGGTGGATATGCCTGTTATGGAGTGGCCAGCTCGAAGCCCGGACCTCAATCCCATCGAACATTTATGGGACGAGCTGAACAAAAGAGTTCGAACCAGAGATATAGTGCTTCAATGAGTGCCCAGGAGCTGTAACAGGGAGGCGATACCTCAAGACTTGGTAAAATCAAAGAAACATCGAATGGAAGCTGTCAGTCGATTGATGGTTAGGGACGAGGATACTTCTTATTAATAAAAATGTTTTTTTTTTGCTGATTTCCATGTTTTAATTCGAGATTTTTATCACTGATTTTTATGCTGACATATTCACAAAAAAAGTGTGCTTCAGATGTTGACCCTAACGGTATAGGTACAAAAAAGGTACCACTGGATAGGCGTTGAAATAGACTTCGAATCTGCATTCAAGAAATTTAAACAAACATTGGAATTTTTGAAAATTGATCAATGTGCGAATTTTTTGCAAACAAGTTTATATGGAGTCACAGACCCACCAAATTTGGCAGGTTTGAGTGGCATATATTGCGTAAAGCTGGTACGTCCCCTGAACCCGAACAGCTTTAACGCGCTTATAGGACCGATAATGGGTTCGCAGATTAAAAACATCCCTTATGAGTGCGGCCTTATATTCTGCCCTGCATACAGATCTGGTTGCATGCCAATCAAAGCGTATGAATTGCAAATTGTCTATGAACCTATTACGTGCTACGGCAGCTCGACACATCGGATAGGCGATATTTTTCCAGAGTTCGGAAACTTGGTCTTGGCTCGATTTTTGCAACCTGTTACAAGTAAAATTCCCAAGCTAAGAATTCGTTATCCGTAACTGGATTACTAATATGTCCCAAACACACGAACGACACGAAATGTATGGCGCAAAGTTCCGACTTCAAACACTAAAGATTGAAAAATGAGAGATGACCAGAAGACTCGTTTTGTCATTTGAATTACGAAAATGTAACGAATTAGTGCTTTGACGTTTATCAATGCTCGTTAGGTAGTTCACAATAGTAAAAAATTCCATTAACAATGGTCAGTGAAACATAAAATTCTTGCTTTTTTTAAGCTGGAATTTAAAAATAAAAACCCATTAAATTAAAAGTTTTCATGTAAATTCTCTAATCAGAGATGCAAATTTTAATACGGCTAATTTAAAATTCCGATCACTTCAAATCACTTTCAAACGGAAAGTTTTCTCATCGGAGATACACAAGTGTGCAAGTTTAAATAAAATCGGGCTTTAGAAGTGGGTTAAAAATTGATCACAAGATTCCACCAGCCACTGACAAACAGACAGACACATGCCGACGCGAAATTAGTATAGAGAATTTAAAAAGAAAGAAAAATATGAACACAGGCGATTCTTATTACAGATATAACGGTATATTTAACAAACAAAAGATCAAGGTGAATAAAAAAAGAAAACTGAACGTCAAATTTATATACAAACTAAAGAAGAATATGTATGTTTATTAATGGTCATATTCAAAGATTACTGTTTTTATTTTGTAATTTTATAAAATTTGTATTTCATATACCTACTGCTTAACTAAACATATAAACAAATGAAAACATAAAGTAAAAGTTTTTTAATAAAAACTACTAACCGATGACTAAAATTGGTATTTTAATTTTTACAAGTGTTTTTTACTTCATTCACTTAAATTATAAATTTCTATAAATGTAATTAATAATTTATTTATTTTATATTTATTGATTATTTCGCTTGAAATTATAAAAATACATTGCGTTGTTCCTTAATTCGTTTGGTTATTTTTGTTATTTTATGATAGTAAATTAAAGTTTATCAATTTGATTGCGATACAATTAATATGCAACAGTAAAAGTTCTATAAAATCGTTTATTGTATAATATATAATTATACTAATATATTGCATAACGCTCCAACAGTATGTGTAATATAAAAATGGAAATACGTTGTTGTTGTGTGATATTTTGTATATTTGTGCTTAGAAATACAAATGCTTCTATTCTATGAAGTAAACTATTGTTAAATGCTACTTTACATGAAGTATTTTTGACAATTTCTTCTCTGCTTAAAATATTTGTTAATGTTGCATATTATGTAATCCTAAAGAATATTCATAAAAATAAGTATAACAATGAAAAATTATATTTTACATAGGGCACTTTTGTTCTACGTATAAATGAAGAATTTCATTTAAAAAATAATTTACAATTTATTGCTTTGTGCGTTTTGTTATAGACTTACAGAATTTTATAAACTCACATTAATTGCTTAAAATAGCTGGTAAAAGATCTAGAGACAAATTGTGCCAACTAAAATTTCTTTACAATTTAGCCTTATTGTAAAACCAAACAGTTGGAAGTGGTTACGAACGAAAACAATAGCTGTGTTGCTTTGGTAAAGCTAAGCTGGTTTTACTTTAATATCTCAAAGCAACAGCTTTTAGTTTTACCGCCTTACGGATAGCACCATAACTATAAAATTGCTTTAGTTTCCTTAATCCTGAAAATTTTTTGGATTTACTTCGGCTTTATGCTTATGCGATTGTTGTTGTAAGCCAAGCTGGTTTTGCCAAAGCAACACAGCTAATTACTACGTTTACATGAGCCGCGTTCGATTGGACTGAATTCACTGAATTAGTAGCTGTATCTGAAGTAACAGAAGTAAAGAGATTGTTCGATTGACAACTCTTCACTTCAGTTAAAAATGTGGCGAAATTGGGCAACTGAAGTAAGTGAAGAGGTGTTCGGCTCGTGTAGTTATTTCAGATAAGTAACATTGACATTATTATCTTAAGTGAAGAATACCAATCGAACAGTCTATTCACTTCAGTAGCTCAATTTAAGTAAAGAGCGGCTATGATCGAGGGTTAACTTAAGTTTAAATGCATGGAAACGCTAATTAGAGTTGAGTTTCGTTAAACCCAAATAAACTTCACGAAACTCGAGCGAGGTTGAGTTAGGTTTGCTTGAAATAAGCAAAACTGTCGGATTTGCTGAAAATCCTCGTGTGATACCAATGCATCCACTGCGAGTAACTGTTTGGTGTGCATTTTGGGCTGGTGGAGTAATTGGGTCGTATTTCTTTGAAAATGCGGCTGAAAATGCGAAAATGAAAACTGTTAATGGTTTGCGGTCGGTATGTATCGCGAAATGTTAACGGAGGTTTTGTGGCCCGAATTGGATGTAATTGATGTGGAGGACATGTTTTCCAACAAGACGGTGCGACCTGCCACACAGCACGTGAAACAATGGTTTTACTGCAGACTAAGTTTCCAGGCCGTGTCATATCTCGATTTGGCAATCAACAGTGGCCACCAAGACCGTGCGATCTAACACCAATGGACTTTTTTCTTTGGGTTTATGTAAAGAAAATGGTGTATGCGAATATGCCTGAAACAGTTGAACATCTTAAAGAGGAAATACGGCGCGTTATTGGTAAAATACAGCCACATTAATGCGAAAACGTTATTCAAATTTTAAACAAAAGAATAACCCTGTGCCAAAGGTTTCGTGGTGCCATTTGCCTGATGTTGTATTTCACGTTTAATCGGAACTATTTTTCTTTATGTTGAAAATGAAAATGTTTGCTTAATTCAAAAATAAATGTGTTTTTTCTTTAAAATTAAATCCGGCGCTCTTGTTGGGACACCCTTTATAATCTTCACTCTACACGTCCACGTCCACAAATAAGAGAACGCGATTAAAAAGGCGAAACAATTCAATTTGAATTGTGTGGTAAAAACAATTCCGTTAAATTCGATAGAGTTTCCACAGAGTTTGATGAAAATACTCGTATATCAAAATAAAGTAAGAAATGGGTTATCCATTAGATAATGTTGCATGAAGATTGTGTAAATATTATCGATTGTAAACCATCGTTCTTATGTTTAAGGAATACTCATTACTTCGCGCATCTTTCTTTCTTATCTTCAAGCGAAAGTGTCGTGTTATAAATTAAAGCAGTGCTCTAGGCTCTAGGGACACCAGACTTTGTGAAGCACGATGAGAGAATTATTGCGATGGAATAACAACGCGACGCACAACAACGGCAGCCGAACCAAACGTAAGGGAAATGACCTCCTCTTGTGCGTTTATGAAAATCCAATTTGAGTGATTGATTAGTTTCGGGCAGAGGGTATTTCTACCCTCGTATTCCACGCGTATCGCTTGCGTGAATCAGAAAAGCTATAGGAAAATGGGACCTCAAGAAACGTTATAAATATTTCAATTGCACGATCTAAATTGTATATTCTGTTATATTTGTGTAAAGTTTTTATATAGCAACAGTAACTAAATGTTTGTTTTGAAAAATTTACTTTTTAACTCAGAAATTCTAGACCACTTCCAGCTTTGAAAAGTTTAAAAAAAAATAGTATTTGGCATAAATAACATATGTATTTAGGATGTGAAAAAATTGCATAAAAATTTGTCCTAATGGCACTTTATATCATTACTTTTTTCACTCGTTATTATTTTTGTTTGTAATAAAAATATACAAGAAAAAATCTGTTATCACTTTACTTTTTATATAAGTATCAATTAATTATGTATGTTGTATATAGCGAATGATTGTTTTTCGCTCTAAGGTTATTTGTATAAAAAATGTAAAAACTTTAATTGAAGTTCTGATTTGTAGTTTTGTATGTACTTTATATTTATTTATGTATAGGGATATTTAAGAACCTTAATGTTTTTAAGTGCCATCATTAGAGTTTAATGGTAAAAATAATTACACAATTGCTATTTGCACGGATTTGTCCAGTTTTAAAAACCAACGTCTTGCCGCCTCATATTCGGAAATCTGAAATAAGAATAAAAAATTTACAATAAGCCAAATTCGATCGTTAACAGTAAAAAAATAGTACAATTAAATAAACAAAGACTTCTCAAAGGGGTAGAATCCAGAATTGTCAAGAAGTTCTTTGTGCCATCTTGCAGCCTTGTGAAACGGAAATAGGCACAGTGATTTGCCATCAATTAAAATCCAAATTACGGAGAGTAGATCGAGAGCCAATGTTTCCCGGTGATACAAATCTTTTTTAGAGGGCCGTAAAAAATGCTCATGAGTCAAGAAGAACCTGCAATTACTGAAAATCTGGAAAAAGTTCAAAATATTGTGAATGCCTGTCAGAATGATCGGTAGTAAATACGTGTTGAGCCTTGACACACTATCCATGACTCAGGATTTGGTCGTGCGGAAAGCGTATGGTGGAAAAATGGTTTCCAAAAACTTCACAACTTTCCAAAATAAACATCTTAGGTGGGACTTTATGAAACTAATGTGATTTTTTCCAACAAAGTGTAATCGCGACAATGAATTCTAGGAGTTCAGTACGAATAATGTAATGAACGAATTAATTTAATTTTTGATATTTAGGGCATTGCTCACAATTACCACGTTTCCATGACAGAGTTTGATTCCAGTTAAGGTTCCATCGAGTTAAGAACAATTCCATGCTGTTTGTTAGTTTGACAGATGCGTGGTAGTTTTTTTCAAATGAAATGTCAGACAAACCTAACACACCAGTTTCGTAGAGTGTATTCGAGCTTAACGAAACTCAACTCTAATTAGCCCCTCGGGCCCCAAACTTACCAAATTCACAAAATTTACCCGATTTCCTTCAAATTTTATATACATGTGTATCTCCGCTAGACAACACTTTTCTACAAATTTTGGACACCCCGGGCCCGGGATCATGATGCAGATTTTTTAAAAAAATTAGCCCAACAACACTTTTGGTACAAATTTTTGGAGTGAACGGGCCCTGAGGCACTAATTTTAACTTCAAAACGATTATTTTCTGACCGTCTTGAAAACCAAAAAGTGAACTATTTACTTTTTAGGTGCTGCTTTCTTCGCTGCTGTAGCGACTTTTTTCGGTTTAACTGCAGGAGCGGTAACAGCTTTTGGTTTATATATAAATTTTTTAAAAATTAGCCTGATTTACTTTAAATTTTAAACACATAGCTATCTCCGATGGACAAAACTTTTTGAAAAATTGTTGGAGTGAAAGGGCCCTGAGGCTCGAGGGGTGCCCTTTTAATTGTTTTCAAAACTAGCCCGATTTTCTTCACATTTTAAACACATGCGTATCTCCGATGGACAAAACGTTTTGTAAAATTTTTGAAGTGAACGGGCCCAGAGGCTCGAGGGGTGCCCATATAATTTTCTTTAAAAAAAATTTACACGGTTTTTATTGTCATTGTGTTTTGAACACACCCCGTAGAACCAAATCGTGTTTCAGTTTGATTGACATTGCCGGTGAATTCAACGTTGGCCATCGACCAACTAAGAAAGCATTTATTCTCTCTAATAAAAAACTACAAAAATAAAATAAATGTTACACACAGTTTATATTAACTTTGACGGCCTAATTCTGTCAACGGGTTGCTCCGATTAACATTTAATTATTTATAGACTGCTCGGAGATTTAAAAGAGCAGTGTGAATGAATAATATATTGACACTGGCCTTGTAAGAAAATGTTTGAATTTTAATGGCCAACAATGTTAAAAATATACAAAACTAAGAAATTACTAGCATTTTTCTGTGGTCGATTCGATTAAGGAGGCTTCTTTCCTTGATTCGTTGGTTCTCTCAGTTTCAATGTATTTTATATACAAATAAATGTACTTCTTTTATTTAATCTTGGTAGCTCTATATAGACTCTATATAAAAAATTTTAATTTAAATTATTCTAATATTTCGGTCATTCGGACCATTATCAAGGAAAAATATAAATAACAAGTCTTTAAAAAGCTACCAAGATTAAATAAAATATTATTAAAGACTTTTAATATTAATAATAATCAATCAATATTAAATAAATTTACTGTCAGCAATCGGAAAGTTTTACTACAAACATCCAGCTATAAAAAAATCTATTTTTTTCTGTGAAATGCAGATGAGTCATTCAATTACCGACATCAAGCAATCAAAGTCGAATCATTGTATACTAACCACTTTACCACACCACACCACCATAACACACACTGACACTGTACAGAGTACAACCGAAAGCGTCGTCCATTTCCCACCATATCAACGACAGGTTGGTTGGTTGGATATTTTAATTTATCAACATTTTAGGTGCTTTTTGCTCTTATCTATCAGGATTAAACGCGTGATTCATTGGTTAGATAAGAAGGTGTACTATGAGTGGTTGGTTTTTCATCACATTATTATGTAATTACGAGTGTAATGATAGGTAATAACTTTGTGTCACCTGAACACAAAGTAGTTTTGTTTCTATAGGGTGTTTTTTTGGGAGGTTTGTTTTTCCGATAGATGTCGTTTTATTTTATGACAGTTGTTTTGACAGCTCAAAGTGGCATTTCTACTCAGTATTGTTTGGCAAATCATTATGAAAAAAAAAAAAAAAAAAAAAATGACATTTGTGAAAAATAGTCGTGGTAGCCATATGCCAGAAATTGTGTTTAAATGTTAAATGCCAAAAAATTATCTACCAAATAAAAAAAAATGTTGGTCATTTCATAATTTTATATGTGTTTTATTCAAAAAAAAAATCGGCAACCTCTTAAAAAAACACCCGTTAGATATAACGTGTTTTGGTAGATAATTTTTTGGCATTTAACATTTAAACACAATTTCTGGCATATGGCTACCACGACTATTTTTCACAAAAGTCAATTTTTTTTTTTTTTTTTTTTTTTTTTTTTTTTTTTTTCATAATGATTTGCCAAACAATACTGAGTAGAAATGCCACTTTGAGCTGTCAAAACAACTGTCATAAAATAAAACGACATCTATCGGAAAAACAAACCTCCCAAAAAAACACCCGTTATTAGAAAGTAACCAAAGACGCCATCTTATTCGCTCCACACAACACGTTTTATTTTGAAAATCAGTAATCAGGCCATAGAAGAAACCGAGGCATACACGAAAGATAAAAACCACTAGTTCGTATTGGAACTATTAAAACCAAGTGTCAGAAATAAACTAATAATTCTTGTCTTTATATACACTCCCAATCACTTGATTGATGCCATATTTATTGCAACCGTTTATACCTCTGGGAAATTTGTTACAAAGAAATATTTGTTACCTGTGAGTCAATTAGCAACAAATGTTTCCTGGAATGGGGATTTCCAAACCTAAAGAATATTTCTGGAACTCTACATTAGATTTTCCAAGAAGACAACGCCTCCATCCACACTTATCGGGTAGGTAGATGCTGGGTTCAGTTGGAAAATGTGAATCATATGTCATAGCCGCCCTATTCAATAGACTTAAACATAATCTAAAACGTCTCGAAAAGTTTATTAAGACGGTAGATAATTTGAAGAAAGGGACGCCTTAATCGAAAATAAAAACTGTATGGTTAAATGTCAAAAAATGGCTAGCTTACTCACTACTAATGGATAAAAACATAATAAATTAATGTCTAAAATAAAAAAAAAAAAATGTTTTTTTCTTTTTTATAAGATCTTTCAAGAGAATTTGGGAAATTCCCATACTTTTTTTTAATTTCCTCTTTAATTTTATGGCTTTGTTTTTGGAAACTACGTTCTTACTCGAAGGTAGCAAATTTTTTCTGGTAACAAGTTTCCCAGAGGTATAAATCGCGTACAACGGTTGCAAAAAAATGTGGCCTCAATCAAGTGATTGGGAGTGTATAATGTGCAGCATACTTTGTGATTGTTTTTAATGTCATTGCACCACCAAACCAATGCATGGGTGCGATACGAACGATGCATTCATTGACTCGTCTTAATAATTGACACTGAGATCGCAGGAGCTAGGAGGAGTAACAGGCCAGCAGCAGCCGTAACAGTTTATATTGCATATTAAAAATTTAAATTCCAAGTAAAATGGCTGAACCAATGATAAATTGCTCACACAGGCACATTCGAGTGCTGTTGGATGAAAATTGTCTATGATTGACACCCCCGCATTATAATCATTAAGTAAAACAATTCGCAGACACAAAATGCTGCCGGGGATTTCCCGCAGTTAATATATTTGTTTTGTTGTTTTCAAGAAAATAAGTGTGTTTGTTTGTATATATAAAAAAATATACACATAACTTTCAAAATTGTTTTCTCGTTATTTTAACACATATTACTCATTGCCTTTTCCAATGAAGACATTTGTATACGGCAAAGAAGGAGATGCCAGAGATCTCCCCGATTTCAGCCCCTATTTTATGGATACAAAAACCATACAAATTATAGATTTATGTTCGTCTGGCTGTCGCCGATGTGCACAAGAAAAGTGAAAAGCAAAGGAAAAAAACAACATTCATTCAGTTCATCGTTCAGTACTCTCAGTGAGTATCGTTTCCAGTTTCCACTTAATACATCACGATCACACTCAGAACATTTATTCTGAAATCTGTTTCTTAATAAGTACTTGTGTATCTACTGCGCGTACCGCATACATACTCTGTGTTCTTGCAGCATAACATGACATGTTTGTATGAAAGCCTCGTATGAATTATGTCGCCTATTGGAGGGGAAAAATTGGCCCGGTGATTAGTCTTCTTAAGAGTGAACTGACTGACGGTTAGTCGATGGCTATAAATGATTTCTGTTTCGTGTATATACGTCCTGTGATTCATTGGAACTGAAGTTGGTCGTTAAATTGAAACATGAAAAGCGAATCATTTTCTACCACTCCCTGGATTTTCATCATATCCTTCACTGTAACTTTTGTCTCTTCGGTTCAATGGACTGAGAAGAATAATAAGTAATCATTTTCCATCCATTTGTAAAATAATTAAACTAGAAACTGGTGATTTGAAAATTCCAAAACTTCGTTGCAATATCAAAAGAATTGGAACAGATTGAAAAGTTAAATTTGTTGTTGACCAACATGTGTGGGAGGTACGAGACACATTATTGACGTACAGACCTCAAAATTGTCAAACTGACAATGGTAAAAAACGAACTACATACACAACTTCACAGGTTTCCGTAAAGCAAAGCAAAAAAAGTAATTTTTGGATTCAGTCAGTTAGTTACTGCTTTGGCAATATACATAGAGAGACAGCTGATTAACCGGTATACCGACACGTACCAAGAAGTTTTGTCTGGTATACCTATCCCAAAGATAGGTACCTCTACAAAAGTATTGTTACGAAATTTATGATTTTCTAGAGTCGTAATGGTTTTTGCAAATAAAAACACCACAAGTTCGTTTATTCACAAATTACTACTTTAATTAACAAATAGCAACATTTAACAAATTAACACTGGTGATTACTTATAATTCACTTATAACACTACTAGTTGTTAGCCCCGGCGTTCCCCGGGACCCGCCGACCGCTACCACCAAGACACCGTTTAGAGTTTAGACCCACCAAAGGCTAAAAAAGCCACTCACAACCTAGTGACCAACCAAACTGCTGACCACTACCACAGAAGTGAAACCAACGCACACTATTGAGCACCACTGCTACCTAACAGCCACTGATCCAAAATTGTGGCCTATAACCTCTGGGCCCTGTATATAAAAAAACATACATATTCGAATCGTGAGCTATGGTCGCGAGTTAATACATAAATCCCATGGAAAACGGTTTTTTTTCGGGTTCGAATTTTCCAGGTTACTATTATCATCCTCGGTTATAGCCTTTTTGATGATTCATTTGATATATCAACTCACCTACGGGTTCACCTAAGAGACTAAAAGAGCGACTGGCTTGTTTTTCGCCCTTTTATAGCATTTCGTGTTTGTAAGAACTTGTACGTAAATGGTTATATGCTCTGCTGTGATTGGTCGATGTGGTGGCATGATGTGGTCTGTCATTTTTGTTATACTGCAGTTGTCTGCACTGGATTGGTACAGGGAGCACCCGAATACAGGGAAAAAGTATGTTGCTTGTTTTGTGTGAACAAAATTCGGCCAGTAAACCGTTTTCCCATTGTAAGAACGCTCTTTCATACCAATACCTTGTTAATTATAATATTTGTTAATTATTCAAACAACTTTAAAATAAGAAGTTTTAACTGCTAGAAATGGGATACTTTATTTAGGTTCGACAAAAAAATCCTGAAATAATCGAACTTTTTATTTTCATGTATGGGGTTTCAATGTCTTTTATCATAATCAGCACACACACGACCTGTTTGGACACAAGTTTTATGACAATTGGGTTTAAATTAATTTCTGATAAGATATTTTTTGTTTGTTGAAACAAATTTACCTACATATTATTGATATCATTGACACAACGAACCGTCAAATTTGGGTTTCCTTAGAAACTGAAACAAACCCAAAATGTGCCCAAGGTATAGTTTTACGTCATTATGTATACACATATTGTGCTATCTATGTACACCTTTATGATTATTATTATTAAACATTCTTTTGATGTTTCGTTGCCATTTTGATATGTAAACAAAATGGTAAAATAACAACTTTGCAAAGAATCAGATAGCACTAAACATTTTAGTAAGGTGAGAAATTTCAAACTGTCAATGGAGTTTGAAATTTTTGTTCCACATTTGACACAGAAAAATGTTTCAAAACAATTTTTTTTATAAATATGTGCATACTATATACTACTATAGAAATATATTGTTTTTTTTAAATGTCATTGAAATATACGACTTTGTTTCAGAAGATTTTTACTTTACCTCAAGCTGTGCTAAAGTAAAACTTAAAAACTCCTTCAGTACAAGCAAGCAATCAATATTCAATTGTTATGGCCGGATCAAAGCATTACTTGCTAATAATTGTATGTACATATATATATATATATATTCTATATGCATTATGGAGTTGGAGTTGTGTGCTCACAACAAAGTTGGCTAGACCAGAAAAGACGATGCACAAATTAAGACGATCAACAACTAAGTAAGGTAATAAACGTCACTGTCACTGATTCGCTCGCGCATTGCATTTCAAATTACTAATGAAAATGCAAGTAGACAAAGGCTAGCTAGCATCGACTGCATATTTATACAACTTACAATATGGTACGTTTGTGTAGTGCGAGGTTTGATCAAAAAATACACGGACTTTTCGGATTTCGCAGGCTGTTCAAATTGTCACATGTTATTTGTTGTTGTTGTCTCTGACGTATATATCTTGTAATGAAGAGCATTCACAGTGAATGTGCTCGAATGATTCCCCATCTTCCTAGCTGAACCTACATTTCGTATCTGAGCCCAGATTAAGTTTGTTGTTGCAAGCCACAGTCGCCTGTGAGTAAGCTCTCCACCTTCCAGATGCTATGCTTGTAGAAAAAGGGCCTAATTAATTGTGGGTCAGACAAAGTTTGATTTCACTATTATAAATCAGCGCTGTGTGGCAGCCCACTTGACACCACAGTAGGGTTGACGTCCTATGAGAGCACATTCGAGCCAGCCCTAGCTTTTTCATCTGAAGATTCGTTGCCTGCAATTCCTTGACGACCCGGCACCCATCCAAGTTTCACCCTGTTATGTCTTGCAGTCTATCGTAGCAGCATTTAACTGACTTAAGTTAAGATTCTATGACGCGTGCATAGACATATGATCTTTTCCTCTCCCTAATATATTAACGCCCACGCTGTGTTAAGCATTATTAGGGTGCAAATCCCTTTAGCGTGTGTACATTATATATATAAAAAAACAACCCATAAAAATTAAAAATAAAGGGCGACGAATATCTGATGCCAGTATAGATATTTAAAAAATGTGTAAGGGCCTTGCGGCCGAACCCGGGACCCGATCAATACCAAATTTTCGAAAAAGTATTGTTTATTGGGTATACACATGTGTGTAAAATTTGAAGAAAACCCGACCCCGCAGCCCGAGGGGCCTCAATTTAATAGAAAGTGTTGTCTCCGGAAATACACATGTGTGCAAAATTTCAATAAAATCGGGCCATGGGAAGTGGGTTAAAAATTGATCGCAAGAATCCACGACAGACGACCGACCGACCGACGACCGACCCACGGGCAAGTGAAGTTAATATAGAGAATTTAAAAATAAGATAACGCTATAAGTGTTTCCTGTATACCTGAAAAGATATATATCCTAGCGCCCTTAATATATTTATTAAGGTTTAACCTAGCGCAGATGTTAATGGCATGAAGTACAGCCTGAAAAAACTCTATCGATACTATCGATCGATACTCTGGTATTGGGTCCAAAGATACCAGCTCCAAATATAGATTCCATTTTCGTTCTATTTGTGAACCAGCCGGTCCACGGTCCAATATTTCTACAAAAACAGCTCTTCCAGACCATGATGTCGGGGATAGTGTAAAACATTACCTTTCGGGAATCGAGTCAAAAATTTCCAGGTGTACCACATGGTTACCTGGTTTGCATATGCGGCCTTCTTCCTAATGAAGTTTTGTAGGAGGAAAAGCCCAACGACAGCTTCTAATGCTACCGTAGGACAGGTACGCATGGCACTCGTGATACCGAGACAGGCAATACTCTGCAGCTTCTGCGGCTTACAGCCCTTTTGATTTACAGGGTATAGTTAAAATTTATCTCTCGTGGTTTTGGTTTGGCGTTCTATTTGCAAACTGTACCCGGGGTATGATTTGATTTTGCGTTTTATTTGCAAGGTTTTGTAACCCGACACTGTAACTTCGCTACCCGTCGGCAATCGACGGGTAAGGTTTCGTTTACTCAGCAATATGGCGAAAAGAGAACAAGCTGACTAATTTCTCAGTTTGTTGTTCTTCCACGAAAACTACGAAAATCCTGTCATTTTGGTAGCTTACCCGTGGGTAAGGTTTCGGGTACGGTCGGTTTTAATTAATCGAAAGTGGCATTAGTTACCGTTGTCCATTCAAGAAATTTCAGCCACCAAACAATGGCCGCGTACGTGTCGATGACACTCACCATCATTGTATCATTGTATCCAGTGTATCATTTTTGGATTTAGATCCCAAGTTATGCCTTTAAGGCGTGTCTACTGGCCCGCATGGCTTTAGAAGCCCGTTCGATGGCGGACTTGATATCAGAATGAGAAATTAATTTACTTGCTCACACTTTATTGATTGTTTCAGTTTTCGGTTTTGATAGTTTTGAAAAATGGAATGCACTTATTATTGCATGAGTTTGACATTTATTTGTATTATTAACAAGACTATTATTAAAGATCCATTTAGGACCAATCCGGCTGTTTAGAAATTCACATCACACAGACCTTTAAAAACTACATAAGTAGTACTCTAGTCTACTCCATTGGCACGAGAAGCAACGGCAGGCAAATCACTAAAAAGAAAGAAACGCATTCATTACCGCACAAGAGAAGTTCTATATTTTATTTATAGATGAACGGCGACGCACTTAAAGCACTGTGGCGCGCCGGTTGGGTTTTTATAGTTTTGATAACAAAAAAAACGAAGAAGTAAACACATAAATATACAAATATACTTGTAATCATGTAAATGTTTTTAGATTGAGTAGACCGGCTTACAGACCAGTATAATGGTAACGTAAATATGCCAATAATTTTGCTTTTTAAGAAGCGCACACATTTCAGAGCACACTTTCGAGCACGAATGCAAATTATAGCAATATAAAATATAATATAAAAATATGGGCTATTATTGCTGTAATAATTTTGCTCGTATAAATAGCTGGAATTTCAATTTCTTTGTCCGCATTCGGTTTCTCTTTCAATTGCCTATTTCTTCCATCCATCGATAGATTACGTGCAACGAACAACGTGAAATATATAATTTTGAACTCATTTATTGTAGTTTTTCTCTTCTACACATTTACACATGTATCTACTGGCACTGGCATACAAACAAATCGGTACCTATTAAAGTAAGGTATCTATGCATATTATGTACATTTATGCATAGTTAGGCAGACGCATTAAAGCGAAGATGAAATAGAAAAACGAAACTCTGATAAAAATAGAAGCCAATCAGTTTCTGTTTCTGTTATAAAATAAACAAAGAAAACGTCAAGGAAAAGCAATGCAATGTAAGTATGCCATGCCCAATCAGGTACTTTTCCTGCACTTTGCTCAAAACTTCCACATCTCTGCGGGGTATTCAGTAATTTTCATAGTTACAGCTTATTGCATTTTATATTCACATTTTGGAAATTGACTAAAATTAATATTTGCAATTTTGGCAAGATCTGCACGGCGATTGATCGGGAAACTACTGATTGCTCAAAACTTGGTTTGAGCCAGAGGCACAACAATCAAGTTCTACCTCCTAGTGGTGGTCCCCGGTCAACTATGTGTATAAATCCTTATATAGGCTAAAATTTCAAGTGCGAACGGTCTAGCGTTTCTAGTCTAGGTAACGTGGGTTAGAACCCTGCGGTACCGAAAAATTCCCTCTACTGAAACAGACGCAATACCACGGTTAAATAATGATCGAATAATGACGACTTTTGTACCCGAACTAAGTTCTGGAATTTGAGGACGCTCCTTGACTCAGAGAGTGAAGGACCTCAAAATGTCAGATTTCTTCAACTGGAACGTGAGTTTTTTCGATATAATTGGACATACTGGGAGTGAGCAGAGACCTAATTTCCTGGCACCCACATGGTGATAGGATCTTATCGGCCAGATTTCGGACTAGAGTACGGCACGTCACGATTATACAGTGTTACGCCCCAACGAATCCCTTGACTGAGGATGAAGAGGACAACTTCTAAAATTAGCTAAGCTCTGTATTAAACGCAACGCAACACCGATCGTCATCGTGATGGGAGACTTGAATGCCAGGGTAGGCTACGACAATGAAGGCCTCAGACATGTGATTGGGAAGCACGGCCTCGGCGAACGAAATGAAAATGGTGAAAGATTTGTTGATTTCTGCAACACCAACCACCTTGTCATAGGAGGCACCATGTCTGAGGATAAGACCTGCCAAAAAGTCAGCTGGGTGTCAACTGACAGGAAATCATCATCCAACCAAATCGATCATGTGGCGATCAGCCGACGTTTTAGGAGCTGTCTTTTAGACATCCGAAAAAGACGAGGAGCCGAGGTGGATATGGCACTGGATCATCACCTTGTGGTAGCTACTTTCTAGCTACGTACTGCATCATGTCAAAGACTCCATAATATCATCCGAATGCCTAGGTATAATATCGACCGGCTAAAGATCCCCTCAGTACGCCAACACTTAATAGATCGTTTAACGATGGTTATCCTCTTATTTGACAAACAGATTACAAATGGTCCGAATTGGTGAAACTTGATCGAATGTCATTTTGACTATGCCAGGAGTGCCACAAGGAAGCCATATCGGTCCAATTTTGTTTTTACTTTTTGTAAATGATATTGCAGAAAATTTTAAATGTGCAAAGTTTCACCTTTATACAAATGATTTAAAAATATTTAAAGAAGTTAGAACAGTCACTGATTTTTTTTTTGAGTTTCAAAATGAAACAAATAAGATAAGATGGTGTTTTCTAAATAAGTAATATTTAAACTTTAATAAATGCAAAGTTTTCACACCTCACCATAGTCTAACTCCAGTGTTATTCCAATATTCATATAATGCTCAAATTCAAATTCAAAAAGTTTCAATTGTTAATGAATGGTTATGGGCGTTATATTCGATAAAAGGATGACTTTTGGATCGCATATAGATTTTTTTTGTTGAGAAAACGAATTTTTAATACGTAGTTCTAAACTTTTTAGAGACTTTTACACATTAAAATATTTATTTCTAAGGTTAGTGAGTCCAATTCTAGAATATTGTTGCGTAGTTTGGTTTCCGAATAACAAAATTCACATTAATAGTATCAAAAGAGTTCAAAAGAATTTTACTAAATAACGTTTTAAGGCATTTTAAGTGGTCTTCTAATTTTCCATGCTATGACACCCGATGTTTGTCTATTAATATGAAAAAATTAGAAAAACGTAGAATGTATTGTATTGTATTGTTTTTATAAGGGATGTTTTTTCATATAACATTACCTGTCCTGAACAACTTGCTAGTAAACCGATCCATATTCCGTCTAGACAACTTAGAAATAATTATTTATTTTATAATAATTTTCATAAAACGAATTCCTAGATATATAAAATTTTATAGCGATATTTGCAATCACGTTGACGGAAGTAGTTCATTTCCGAATTCAAAAACTTTATAAAAACTTTATTTTTCTCGCTTCTTGTCCTAAGAACTTTTTCTATTACTAAGAAAAACTCACGGTAACATTAATAACCAGCCAAAAAACTCAAAAAAAATTCTCATCTCATTATTTTTATTGTGCGTGTGTACGACCTTTGCGGAGCTATCAATTACGTACACGTGGGTTGTGATTCAAGAGTTGATCGTTTTATGAGGAAAACGGAAACTGCGCGTCTGTAATGCAATAACTGCACCAATCATGAATGCAAATCAGCGCATCGCGAAGCGAATTGAATTCTATGGCGGCAGGCAGTTCAATTGTTCGTAAATGCCGAGTGTTGCGTACTTGAGTCAGCAATAATTTTTAACTAACCGATTTTTTTTATCAGGATTTATAAAATTAAACGTTTTTTTGTTGGTGAGAAATTTGTACTTCCTCGGATGACATAAAGTCTGTCTAGTCGTTTAAATGGTTGATGAATCAGTCGGAAATCAGTTAAAGCACTAATTACTTTTACGTGTCTTTGTCATATTTTCTGGAAACTTGTAACGCATGCGCTAGCATATTCGATTGATATCATAATCATATCATATCAGGTTTGTCAATCTCACCGGAAATCAGATCCCTTAGGCAAAGAAACTAGTCAAATCATATTTCCATAAGAAAATCGAGTAAGGAACGTCTGTCTAAGAATGCTTGTGAGAGTGAAATCTTGCTATGCTATGCTAAAAAAAAACAACGGAGCACGTTCTCTGTGAGTGCCTGGCGCTCGTGCGGAAAAGGTGGAAGGAGATGCTTACTCTAGCAGATCTTAAAAACTAGAACACAAGCACAATGCAAGAACTCACTTTCATAAGGGAGTTGATGCGCTCACTGAGTTAATAAGCAACGTCATTGGTACAATAGGCCAATAAATATTTTGAAATAGTTTAATTATACTCTATTATGAAGTCCCCACTTTGTTATAATGTCTAAGTAAGAAATTAGCGTGCTTAACATACGTTTTTCAAGTTCCACTTGCTGTAAAGAGTGCGTGCAGACAGCGAAAGATTGAATTGGATTAGAAGAAGCGGATAGGAGATTATTAATGAAAATGAGAAAGAGTGTCGAAGGGAAAACAGAGCCTTGGGGAACACCGGCGTTTATGCGGTGAACATTGGATTTAAAACCGTCCATTACGATCCGGATTGAACATTTAGAATGGTAGTTCCTAGTCCAGTCAAGCGGCGCCTTATTAATTCCATATGCATTCATTTCGACAAAAGAGATTGATGCCAGACTCTGCACCAAATTTGTAAATAGACTTGTTCCACTCTCCCTTTTCCTTTTCTTTGTCAGCAAATGGCTTCGTTTATGTTGAGATCAATTTCATACTTGACGAGTACTAAAGTAGATTTGTCTCACAGAGATTTCGACTCTTGAAAGTAAAGATCTACGAGCATCGTGAAGAGAATTATGCTCGGAAGGCTCCGGCGGGCTGATCACCTAGCTCGCATGAGCGAAGAGGATCCTGCTCGGAAAGTCCTTTGCCGTAGGTTTTTTGGGACATCGAGTCCGGCCAAGCCTACGCGGGAAGTCCAGGATGCCCAGTGTTAAGGGATGCCAAACTGGACAATATCGGCTCGAAATCAGGACCGGTGGAGAGATTTTTTCCGGGAGGCCAGAGCCAAATAGGATGATAATGATGATGATGGTTTTTCTTTATATTATTTGACAGAGAGCATAACGGCAAGCTATCAACGAGTTGCCAATTTTTCTTAACAAATTTGTAAAACTTGCATGCAATTATGAGTTCACACAAATGCTTCCTGTCCTGTGCTATCAAATGACGAGAAGGCAATTACCACAATTGCCTAACAAAACCCAACTCAAGAATTCTAGTAAAAATATTGAAACTCTCGCAAACATTTAGGCGAGCACTTTTGTATGTATTGTTATTGTATTTTAAAGTTTTTTTTTATTACCCTTGATGGGATGAACAATGATTGCAAAGTGTTTCAGTGAGACTGTCTGATTCTGTCGCCTGTTCCAAACCCCCCCATATTTATATGATACGATCACAAAATCATGCCAAATAAATAAAGAACAAACAAGGGCTTTTTAAAAGATGTCAGAAATATATCAAGTTACTGATTATAATTTTTACGATACCGTCAGCAAGTCGCCATTGCCTTTCTCATAAATTTATCATCATAACATAAGCAAACAGATTGAAGTTTTAAAATCATTAGCAAGTCTGGCAATGCGGATGATTCAGAATATCACAAAAACAAGCAAATGAATCGCAGTGCTAGTAGATACACAAATACATACCCATTTCCTTCAGCCGCTCATTCAACCTTTTTAATTTTAAAACAAAGAAGTGCGGGTAATTTTCAATTCTATGTTACCTACTGCTTTTAGAGAGGGTTGCTTGGAAAATCAACCAAATGTTAAAGCCATATACAGGGTGTCATACAACGAACTCAGTTGTCTATATTTTTCCAGATTACATTTGACAACTCATTGCAAAGGAAAGTCGTAGATAGATAGAAGGTATATGGGGAAACATAAACCAGCAATCGTTTAATTTTGATGCTATTTTGACTCTATTGTAATTATCGACCCTTTAGAATTTAGAGTAATACAAATTTTTTTTTTGCGCTCTTTAGTACTAGATTATAAAATATATGTACACAATAAATATCACAGATCACACATGACGACGAAAGGGCAATTAAGGGCAATGCGGTTTTCTTTCCATTTACAAACCGTTCAACACGAAAACCCTGTGACTTTGACAGCTTAATCGTGGTTTTGGTTTGGGGTTCGAAATTTGCAAATAAAAAGAGCTATAATATATATATATATATACAAATTAGTCTGCCTCCTGACCTGGTTAAAAAGCAGCTAAAGTTTGTCATTTGAGAGATATCATAATTTCGAAGGATAAACAAAATTGGTCAACCCACTTCTGTCGTTTTATAAATTTTATTTCAATTCAATAATTGAGAGTTTAGTTCATTTCAAGACACCCTGTAGATATAAATACAAAACAGGAATGCATGCAATATTCATATATGTTGTGTGCATCATCTTAATTCTAATGACATTGCTGCAAAAACTCCTTTCAACTATCCTTAAAAATTACATCAACAATCCAAACGACGAGACACAACGCTATAGTGCTGGAGAATAAATTTCCCTGAATGTAAAAAAAGTGGAAAAAATGTACATAAGAGGAAAAAAAACCACCGGACATGCAACCTTAAGTGATTAATTTCCTTTCAAAAAGGGAAACGAACCAGCTTCAGTAAGGCGGTGCAGTACAACAAAGAACCGAAAGAAGTAGAAATTCTTAATACTCGTATCTATGTACGTCTACGTATGTGTGTATTGTTCTCGCCCACAGGCGCGCATAATCAATTTAATTGAAAACATTAAAGCCGCGCTTCTTGTAGCTCGCTTAATTTTCCATAATACCTACATGCGCTGGTAGCACACCATTTAATTAATAAAAAAAAATTATTTTCTGCATTTAACCCCTCACACCTCACCCACTACCACCACCACCGCCAATTAAATGGCATTATTAAATTTAAATATTTAATTTCGAATGATGAACGCATGGAATTGAGAGCTTGTAGCTTATTTCAGGGTTAAGAGATTTAAAAGGAAAATGTACAGCTCAATAGTGGGTAAAATAATGTTTTGGAGGCGTGTGCGTTACAAATGCACAAACGAACATACACATGTCGAACAGGAAGTTGAAATTTATACGAACAAATTATGAGATTTGAGAAGAATGTATACATTGCAGGCAGGATCTGCATTTAATTTGGTACGTGATCTACAGACTTTTTGTGACATGCATTTTTCAGAATATTTGAGAGGCCCTGAAAAATGCAATTGCTGGACGTTTCTTATCAATCATTACACAACAACTATGGCTAAAGTAAGATAGCGGGGTCTTCAACGATTGAAGTCGGTGATGGGAAAACGTATCAGATTATCGAGAACATGATCTTCTCACAAAAAATTAATATCGCGGGAGCACAAATCCGATTATGGAGAACATTCGCCTACGACCAAAAATTGAGGCAAAAAATACTACAATGTCCCAAAGGTAGTAAGCATTTTTGGTATTTCTTGAAAAGAATCAAAAATACAGCCGTCTTCGTCGATTCCAACGCTCATTTACGATGACATTCCAGCTGTCACCTCTAAGGACAAAGCCAATCTGTTTGCTGCGCATTTTGCAGCTAGCTTCCACTCTTCCCAGATTGTGTATTGCTGCCGCCTGTACATCGCGAGTATTGAACACTCTATGGGACAGATTTACATTCGTACTCGTGCAGTTGCTAGAGTTTTAAATGTGTATTTCCACATCCTCTATTATACTAATTAGCTATGTTTCTGACATACAAAGTGGTTCTAAAACTTTGAAGAAAGTTAGTCATTCACAATTTTTAGCAGAGACCTTTCAAGAGAACATCATCACAAACAAACGACACAAACCATTCATTATACTTTAGGAGCAGCGAATTGTTAATGAAGTTAATTCAAAAGATTAACAACACTCTAAACTGAGGTAAACTAGCTGCGGCACACTTGTTCGTTCTGAAGAGGCGTTCTTCCAAGCTGGCAATTACTATTCCGTAAGCTTTTCTATCTATTCTATTCTTCTGGACTCTTTCCGTGAAGTCTTTTACAGCGGCTTTCCAGTCCATATCCAAAAAAGGCGAGCCGTCGTCTCCTTCCTTGTACCGGCAATATCATGGAAACGCTGACCAATTATCAGCTTATGAAATATATTGAAACTAACAAAATCCTTAGTGACCGAAATTACGGATTTGGTGGGCAACGTTCTACTGGAGCTTTTATGGCATATATCACCGAACAGTGAAACAGGTCTCTTTACATCAATTTGGTGAAATCAAAGCTGTTGCAATTTATACTTCCAAGGCATTTGACAGACATATGTACGAAATGCGTGCTTATGGAGTCGATGATGTTTTAGCTCCGACTGATTGGTCAAGAAGCCTTCAGAGCCAGATCGACTAAATACACGCGTTATATTGGGAAGCGATGGAAAAAGTTGTCCAACTTTTGATAAAACTTTTGGTAAAACTAGGGTTAATTCACTTAAAAATTAATGTCACTTCTTTTTCAATTTCTTTTAACCAATTAATCGGATTGATCACTCCTATTTGACACCGTTTAAATGTTCTTAAATTTACTAAAATGTAGTAAACAAATCCAATAAGATCATAACATCAATTCAATTCATCCGAACACACATAACAAATGCCTCTGCTTATCGCAACTGTCAACTACTACACCAAACGTACCTCATTGCTTGCATGCAAGTATATACTCGTATTTCTAAACGAGTACGATTTAATCAACGAAATCAAAAATACAATAAACTTAGCAGTTATGTAAGTTGTGTTCAAGTTGTGTGATAAAAAGTGTAATTCTGTAAATAAAATTGTCTTGTGCGCTTTGTTGTAGAGCTGTAGTGTAAATTTTTGAGCGTCACCGACTCTCTGACTAATTTATGTCTCGTTCGATTTGCTCAAACCATACCCGAAACCTAACTACAGGTAAATTGTTAAACTGACAGGGTTTTCGTGGTGAATGCTTAAATTAAACGTCAAACCAAAATTTGACATTTGACATAATTATTGTATTCATTGTACCTCATTGCTTGCATGCAAGTATATACTCGTATTTCTAAACGAGTACGATTTAATCAACGAAATCAAAAATACAATAAACTTAGCAGTTATGTAAGTTGTGTTCAAGTTGTGTGATAAAAAGTGTAATTCTGTAAATAAAATTGTCTTGTGCGCTTTGTTGTAGAGCTGTAGTGTAAATTTTTGAGCGTCACCGACTCTCTGACTAATTTATGTCTCGTTCGATTTGCTCAAACCATACCCGAAACCTAACTACAGGTAAATTGTTAAACTGACAGGGTTTTCGTGGTGAATGCTTAAATTAAACGTCAAACCAAAATTTGACATTTGACATAATTATTGTATTCACTTTTAAATAAATTTTTGGCAAACAATGTTCTTAAATCGTCGTCTTCACTGAACTGTCAAAAACAAGCTGAGAAATTAGTTTGCTTGCTCTCTCTTCGCTATCTTGCTGAGTAAACGAATCCTTAACAAAGCGAAGAGGCAAACTAGTTACAGTGTCTGTTACAAAACTTTGCAAATAAAACGCAAAATCAAACAGTTTGCAAATAGAATGTCAAACGAAAACCACGAGAGAGAAATCTTAACTATACCCTGCAAATCGAAAGAGACATTAATAAGGCTGGCAATTCAAATGCTGCAACTGAGAATTGCAATCATGTACTTAATACTAAGTACGAGTACATACTCGAATTTGTTTTGCACATGAATAACATGGAGATGTATTCGAATTGACACGACTACGCAAATATGATTGACAAGTGTTTGACATAAATCCATTGTTACCTTTTTCTTGCGGCCGCCTTTGTTCTTTTTATGGTCTTTTATTGAACGGTTAGTATTATTTTTTGCTACAATGGCTGTATGCTCTGGACTGTTCAATTTGTGTTCATTTCTCATATATTTTGACCTTGTTTTCAATTAAACTTTATACCTTCGTTACAATCTGTGCGTTTATTTATTAAAACTTAGTTTTTATTGAGCTTGGCAACATCCAAGCAGATGGTGCGATCCATTGCATACATACGGATTAGAAGATTAGAGTGCTCAATAAAAAGCACTCCCACTTATCAGCCGCCATGGAATGAAAATACTTTTGAACTTTTATGCTAGGAACGATCTACAAGCACTACCGCTAGGTCGACATCGAGCAAAAAATTTAAATCGGTGCGCAGGATATCTATCTTGAATGAACTAACCTGCTCGGAAAATTTTTTGTGGTAGGATCGGTTGGACATATAAAGGTTTTTTCAATAGGGACATAACAATTTCGTATTTTAATACAAAAAACGCACTCTTAAATTTTGTTTGTTGACAGATCAATTCTGTGTCGGCGGTCGCTACTTAAGAGCGTTTACTTCTATTTTCGTTCGTAATAATCGTCCCACAAGAAAGGCTGTGCGTTCTATTGTGAATAAATAAGAGTCAACATATTCACTATTGAATATTCTTCTGCCAGTGAGACAACGCATCGGTCGAAGTACCGCAATTATAGCTGCCTTAAGTACTTTAGTTCAGAATGATCAAAATCAGTCATTTCCACGGCGTTTACAGGACCTGGGAATCTCTCAGTCCACATTGTGGGGAATTTTGCCTAAAGATCTTGGCCTACACCCCTACAAGATCAAAGTAACTCAAGAACTGAAGCCTTTTGATCATTTGAAGTGCCGAAACTTATGTTATGTTATATCCTTATTGAGAGAAAACCTAAATATTGTACAGCATTTTGGCGATGGCGAATATATGATCTTTTCAAAGAAGCTTGTCGTTAACGCAAATACCGAGAATTTCGAAATTTTCGGTTTCCTCATGACAGTGGGTTTACGATTCTCTTTGATGACAGGAATGGATTGGGTTTGATAAGCGTTAAATTTATTATGCTGTCGAGGTCAGAATTTAACGTGCTTAACATTCATAGTTGTTTAAGTACCACGTGAGATGGGGAGAGAATTTCCTCAATTTTATATGGGAAGCTGAGAGTGCTGACATCAGCGATAGAATGAATTGGATGAGAAGTAATGGTTAGAAGACCATTAATAAAAGAGAGTGTCGGTGCCAAAACAGAGCACTGTGGCACGGCAGCATTTATGTGATGTATTTCAGACTTGAAACCGTCAAACACAACTTAAATTGAGCGTTTCAAAAGATACGAGTAATATTTTAAATGAAAAGATAATTGTGAGAAAAGTGTCGGCCCGATGGGTTTCGCGATTGCTCACAGTGGACAACAAGCAGATACAGCTGTGAATGTCGAAGCAGTGTTTGGACCTTTTAAAGGTAAATTCGCAGGAGTTTTGCACAAAGTCGTCACTGTAGATGAAACCTGGATACATTATTATAAGCCAGAGACAAAGTGAAAGTCAAAACAATGTTTTTTTTTTGGTGAAACGTTTCTATATAACATCCCTTACAGCAATATTTTTTTCATAATTATATTCCACAATACGTTTTTTATTCTTCCTTAATTAGTCTTAAATATATATACATATTATGTGGTAAAAAACTCAAAAAGAAATACATTGACTCTGCAGTGAATAAGTAGAAAGAGACACAGTCAATTGTGCTCGCTCGTTAGTCGTTACTAGTAACTACTTAAACACCATCTTCATGCAACAAGGAGGAAAAAATAACGACAACAACTACGTATATAATTACTAAGACTAATTACCAGCAGTAATATCACATCATGTTGTTATATTACACTACAATTTGTGGATTACAACAACAACGAAAAAGAGAGCATATAGATACAAATGATAAACAAAACAAGTCGCTCTCTAGAGCCCATGTAAAATAGATAGAGGAATTGAAAAGAGCTTTTCCTACTCGTATGTCGTAAATAGACTAATGCCATACCCTAGGGACAGAATGTGTCTTTGAATGAGTTCAAGAAAGCAACAACAACGAAATGAATTACTGGTAATTAGGTACAACTAACAGCCGAACCATATCCATCCATATTAAACAGAAGTGCAACAGCAGGTAAAATTGTAAGAGACAACCACGGACATAATAGAGTTTTCTTTTTTTTTATTTGCATAGAAGTGAAATTATTGCTAAATGACGAAGCGACATTATCCGAGTGCGCCTTTATTAAACCGTCTGCAACCAATAGATTCACAGGTCACAGCATTAGGAATGTTTAAATTTACTTTGGAAATTCCGCTCACATACAAAACAAATTTCAGAGGTAAATTAGTGTCGTGGTTTCTCTGGGTATGTATCGCGGCAGGACATATTGCCAAACGTTTTACAGAACGTATCAACAGTACCCTAAGTTGAGTCAAATGTAACTCTTACTTTCGACGTTTACGAGCTTCCTATGACCTTTAACTTTTGACTTTTAACCGCTTTATTTTTGACATTTTGACGTCCTTTACCTTTAACCTTTGACATTTATGCTACTTTTCAAAACCTAAATTTTCACTTTCAAGCCACTATGGCTTCCTTAGCCTTTTCGACTTTTTATGACATTTTTTTTTTAACCTTTGACGTCTAAGCGTCATGTGGCCTCTTTCTTTTGACAATATGACGTATTAGCTCCTTTTGATATCCTAATTTTGACATTCTAAAATTTAAGTCTCTCTATAAAACCTAGTCTTTAAACATTTCACTGTATGACCTTTAACGTTTTAATTTTAAACCCAATTTACTTCCTATCTTGACATTTTGACGTTTTATCCTTTGATGCATTTATGTTTAGCTTACTTTTTGGCACTTAACCTTTTGCTTTTAAGCCGTCTATGACTTTATTCTTTCACAACCGCTTACCTTTGATCCCTCACACCTACTTTTCTACACCTAACCTTTTGCTTTTAAGCCGTTTATGACTTTATTCTTTTACAACTTCTAACTTTTGATATTTTATCCCTCACACAAACTCTAACCGTTGATACATTGAGAAAGAGAGTGAAAGAGAAAAAGGGAGAGAAAACTAAAGAGAGAGAGAGAGAGAGAGAGAAAGTGTGTGTGTGAGAGAGAGAGAGTGAGAAAGTGTATGTGAGAGAGAGAGAGAGTGAGAAAGTGTATGTGAGAGAGAGAGAGTGAGAAAGTGTATGTGAGAGAGATAGAGAGAGAAAGTGTGTGAGAGAGATAGAGAGAGAAAGTTTGTGAGAGAGAGAAAGAGAGAATGCGTCTGTGAGAGAGAGAGATAGTGAGGGATATATAGTGAGACACAAAGCGATATATAGTTAGAGACAGAGTGAGAGAGACTGAGAGATAAAGTAAGAGAGTGGGAGAGTGAGTTAGTGTGAGAGAGACTATTGTCAAATACAAAAATTTGCAAAATCACTGTACGACTGAGAAGTCTTTCTTCGACTTGCAATTTGGCTATTTGGAATGCGGAGCCAATAACTTTTTTGATACTTTGTACCATATATGCTCTCTTGATTTATGTGTCCGATGGGTCTATTAGCCGGGACGACTTCTTGTTGGTGGGGGGCTGCTTTTGGGTAAGGTAGGAATGAAGTCATCGGTAGCCCCAGTCTAGGAAGCAAATTCGGGCACAACGAAAAAATTAAACAGCTTCAATATTATTGACACATTTAGATCAATAAATAACACAAAAGGTAACAAACAAATTATTTTTCTCTTCTAATCAAAATCCAAACAATAAATCGAAAGTGCACAATATAGCAGTAAATTTTTTAAAGTCATTCTCTACGGTTGTTTTGTTTTAAACTGTTATTTTTCCACTTTTTCTATTTCGATTTTAATAAAAAAAAACAACCAACTTTCCCGCCTAGTCTAAACAAACAACAATGCATAAATGGATGATTGGTGGGTGACCCACAACAGCGACGAACGTAACTATGAACCCGATTCGGAATCGGAACAAACTAAAGCAAGAGCAAGAGCATGACAAGAGGAAGAACCAAATGAATTACAATTACAATTCTAATGCGGGTTATTTGTTGTTTCCATTCGTCGACACGAAACACATGCACGCACCATGCAACAAAAAATTGATTATCGTGCGTCGAGAAAAATGTTGGCTTTTGTCAGAGTGTCACGAAAGTGCATACGCGCTCACCATTTAGATAGGATTGATGGATCGGCCAATGTCAAAGCCAAAGCCAATAACCAGAAGCAACAGTGGCAGATGTCAAATTGAATAATTTGAAAAATGGCCTACCGTCGAGACGCGTGTTTGTGTTTCTTTTATTCAATGTCTGTCTGCTTAATATTCAAAGTGCTTTCTATTTTTTCACCTTTTTGAAAGAAAATATCGAACGCTAGTATGTTGTTTTTTATGTTTATGTTTATTAGGTAGGTATGTAATATTATCAATGCATTTCACTTCCTATGTAAACACATCCGACTGAAGCAAGCTGATTTGAATGCAGTTCAGTGTTACGTGAGAATAGCGTGCAAGCTCGGTAAGCCGTTTGAATCACTGAACCGCTGAGCATGCACACTTTTCAACATCGCCCTTAAAGCAGTAATTCGCACAGCATGGCATACAAGCTAGAAATAGAGTTTCGATCTTGATCCACTGTACTAACAGAATTAATTTCAACATATGTAAATATATACGTAATTTGCCTCCACACGACTTTGATCACCAAGCCAAACATATTGCACTTATGTTCAATAATTCCAAAACTTTAACGATAGCCATCAGGCTATAAGGATGGAATGAGTGGCAGGCATGTTCATTTCACTATAACCGATCTCCAGAATGTGTTCTTAAACTTCAACAACTTACTTTCTTTAACCAGAGATCTCTTGCATTACTCAACATTAAAGCCTTGAAATCGTTTTGGAACCCTAAGTCAGCTTATGAAATACTGATCCACGACGACGACTGGGTGCCATGACCGGAGCCAAATCTGATGATAAGTGAGTATTTCTAACATGAAACTTCTTTAGCCGCTTTGCGAGTAAACTTTTTAGACGCGTCAAAATGAGTAGGATCATGGCACGATCTCAGTTTGATTATTAAACGTTTATAGTATTTTTTTTCCTTATTTTTATAAAGGTTAGACTTCAAATATTATAATAATATTCGGCTGGACAGACCATTGCGGTCCAAGTCCTAGCTTTTCGCGACCACTTGTGTTGCGCATGTATATTTTTAGACACAAATGGAAGGGACCTATCTACTGCACTCAGTTCTGATTTTGTTAAAAGTTGTAACCTTCACATTCATCGATTAACTGCTGTGTCGTTGTTTTCCTATCGTCTGCAATGTCAATTTTAATTGCAGACGGTACATGTAATTAGCGCAACAATCATTGTGCCCGCTTAAATCTGAGCTGTCATTATTGTATTAAAAAGTTCTTCTAATGATTTACAAAAAAACGCACATTTACTCGTGCGTGTGCCTATTGACCTTGCACTTAAAATTGAATTTGAAAAATTTTATGTTTTTACTCACAAGCACAAGTATGCGAGTGCATTACTAAACGAACCCAACTCGGCAGCGGTTCAGAAATACATTAAGAAAACGAAGTACCAAGCTGACAGACATGTCACATGTGGTTGTTGCTACAGTAAATAAAACTTTCCTCGAGTTTATTGACCCCTTGTGTGGGGAATTAATACAAATGGACAATGGAGGACTTTCAATCGATAAGAAGTGGAGTGTAATGACAGATGTTTTTTTTTTGGTTCGGTTCAGTTTCTCCAATAGAATTTAGGAACAGCACTGGAAACAAAACCGAAATTTATTTTCTGTTTTTTAACCGAGTGTGTGAATGTGGGATGTACTCGTAAGATAACAAAGATAACAAACAAGCACTGAAAGTGCCTAAATGTAATAGATTTGTATGGGCGAGTACAGGAATTAATGAAATGAATTGGGTTCTGTAGGAAGAAGATTCCGTTGCATTAAAATTTTTTTGAAATGCCACTTTGTACAAAGTGACATTTTCGCATACCGGATTAGTTGCTGTGAAATTGGAAAATGTCATGTCATCATCATAATTTGTACTGGCCTCCCGGGTTTATCCTAAAGCCTTTTTCGATGCTGTGGTCCCCGCCGTGGATCAGTGTTTATGAGACTGATTTACTGTTCAGTAATTTTGGTTTTTTTTACAGGCGAGGATATTATGCCTGAAACACAAACCCTTCAGCTTCGCTTCAACGTCATTTGGAAGATACATGTATATAGGGAAGATACATGTATATAGGGCCCGGCGATCGCAGTGTTACTAATTTAACGCTGGTCTAAATGACAAATGGCTGATGACAGCGCGCTTATATTTTGACAAATATTAGTCTGTTATGTTTCTTTCACAAGACCATAGACGAAAGTGACTGTTTCCTAATCTATAACCTAGCCTAGAAAGTATGCCTTATACACACACGTAAGGTAACATAGAAAATACTTTTGTTATTTACTGCAGTTTAAGCGAACACACATTCCCACAGTAGTTTTGCATTACGCATGAGCAGCAGGTCGTGTGAAAAATAGCGTACATTCGTGCCTATCGAACGCTCGTTAGATTGCCACACTCGTTTCTAGTGCCTCGTGCTTCTAACTCGTAAGATAACTTCCACTTTACTAGCTCGTTATGTAATATACTATTACGGAAGATGGTCAAGTTAATATGTTGCCTTTTGCTGCACTAAATTTAAAAAAAAAATAAAATAGTCTTTGAAGTACTAGGAATTTCCTTAGCAACAATAATTATTCTCATTTTGTGCGAGGTGCTGGTGCACGCACATAAAAATTCCTTTTTGTGCTCAAGATACAAGAAATCAGTAACAACAGCACAGATTTACTTGTTCCTCCTTTCTTTCCGCTTTTCGGAACACTGCGGTTCCTGCTCACCACACTGACCTGCCTGCTGCGCTGTTATGCCCAAGTGTTCACTTAGTCAGCCACAGAGAGCGGTCTTTTGTTTCGAAATTATTTGGAATTTCCGATTTAAATTTTTGTTTATTTTTCCTCTTTTCATTCAGACGAGTATTTTTGTGTTTCTTTTATGCATGCCATTTTCGATCGGATGCATGCACGTATTTTCCAGACGTGAGGACATTTAAATTTGGTGAAGAAAAATTCATACGCAATTCACACACATACACAGTAGCCAGCGTGAAGCGATGATAAACTTTAAGAGCCCTGGGTGTGTGCAAAAAAAATGCAAAAATCTTAGCCTTAATGAGAGTTTCTCTCTCATTTACATCCAAGAAACTCCTGCAAAAGGTATTTTGAGGAATTCCCAGTTTGGTTGCGTGGCTTACCACGGGACAATAGCCTGGGATTATACCACTCTTTAAATATCTTTCCGTGATCTGGAGATCAGCTCGGTGAATTTGTTTTTATTATTATAGGAAGGCCACATCGCACTCGACGTAGTGCAAATGGTCGTCACTCCACCTTAACTGTGCGTTGGTGGTAGGGAAGGTGAGAACAGGTTCCCTTACGGAGCGCAAAGGATGACAGACTCTCTCAGCGTAGCCCATTTCCCTTCACGCCAGTACGTCTGCTTTCTACTTGCCCAATGTCGCTGTGCCCCGGCAATCCAAACTAGGGTTAAGTCTCTACTTTGGCATATCAAAGCCAGTTCAGCTTAACACTGCCTAACAAGCTAAGAGCGTGGCTAAACGATCATGGGAATGAATGTCATGTCCACCGAAACAGGTAGGTTTTTAGTGAATTGGAAAGAGAAAGTTTGATTCCACCGAGAATAAACCGAAAGTCCACTACAAAAGATGACTTTCGGCGCAAGCATGAACGTTCTATATGGCAAAACAACAACAAATTGACACACATACACACAAATGCTTTGTTATGTGTAGCCACAACGTTCATGGGCATGACTTTCATTCCCACGCCGGCTGTGTAACCACGCTTTAAGAAGTCGCAATAATGGCTTTGTTTGCTGATTGGTGGTCTATGCCAACTCTGCCGGTTATTTCTGTACTATGAGATAGGGCCCTACATGCTTCCCCAATCGCTACGATCTCCGCCTGTAAAATGCTAGCATAGTCAGATAGGTTGAAGGACGTTGAAAGACTACGGTTTTCAGAGAAAACTCCAGCACTGACGTTATTTCACAACTTGGATCCCTCGGTGAATAGAGTTACATCAAAAAGTATCAAAACTCTTCCGTCCTTCCAACTTACTGCAGTCGGAAATTCCACGGCAAATCTACGAATAAAGTATAGTTTAGGAGTGCAGTAATCGGTTGAAGATGTAGCATATCGTTTGGCAACAACTGCAGTATATTGCAGTCCGTTCCGTATGGTTTGGTGACAAACCACCACCCAGATTCTCTGAGCCGGACGGGACACAGTTAATAAATAGGCCAGGAGTTAGTAAGTAAGTAAGAGTAAGTATAGGATAGTGTTTACAGTAACGGTGGAACAGGACCGTAGTGCTCTAGTTATGCCAACAGCTGCTAATCTTTGTATTTTACTAAGCTGGCTTGCATTCCTGTATAGGATTACGTCGAGATTTTTTGCTTCTGGAGTAAGCGTGAGTCTCTGACTTACTTAACAATACTAATTATAAACAATATCCGATCAGTTAAAAATAGTTTTTTTTAATACAAAACATAATTAAGAATGAATCACTGTGTAGTAATTTTAACTAAATAAAATACAAAGAAGTAAGATATTTCTAGCCAGAGTCGTCTTGACTCCGAATCAAACGAATCAAATTCCGACGACATGGGTGGGAAACGTTTTATCAAACTATTGTTGTTACTTTTGTGAATTTTTTACAACAGCTATCGAATGCTTTGAATGTGAGTACGTAAATGGTAAATAACAAATGAGCTACTATTCCCATAGTTAAGTTATCAACAGTAAAGTATATAATCGTTAGCAGAAAAGCTTATGCAACCAACCGTTTGTTGATGCGTTTTTTTCTGCTTCTGCAGAGAATCAGTTTTCTCTTTTTTCGCTGCTACTTTTATTGTTTTGTTCACACTTTATCTACGAACGTATGTATAGAGGAAGTAATAATTAATAATTTTTTATTGTTTCTTGTTTACATTTACATTACAAAATGAAAAAATGTAATCACAGACACAAACACGTAAAATAAAAATTTAGGTTCAAAAATATATTTAGGAAATAACGTTTGTAATACGAACTAAAAAGTATAAAACAATTTATCCTTGCCCCATACAGATTCCTAACTTCTTACAGATAGTCGTAATGCAACTACTTATGCATCAGTTTCAGTTATCTATCACGTTTTTCATGCGTACTCTGATTTGACCAATATTTCCGTTCATTTATATTACACGATCAGTACCAACAGTTTTTAAATACCGCCAATATTTTGGGAAAGTCTACTAAAATACAACCGGACGGCGGTCACTTTGTTACATTTGCGCACGCGTAAAGGGGTTCGATTCGCACACTTATAATAGGTCTCTTCCCGTACTCAAAAGTTGTAATAATTAATCAAAAGCGTTCCCGTACTCGGAAAAATGGTGAAAAAAAACGAAAAGTAGAGAGCAAGTTCATTTCCCCTCCATGCGACCAACTATTACTACAAAAATTTCTATAAGTTACATGTGAACATTCTGTTAAAAACGAATTTATTGACGACTAACTTATGTGGCGTTCCTTTTTTTCCTACACTTTCTTATGTGTGCGCTCGCACGTTTTGTATGTGAATTTGTGTCGAAATTGTCGCACAAATGCCACGATGACGATAAAAATGATAACAAATGTTTTTGTTTTGAAATTGTAACATAAGCAAACAAATCGAGTGCACCTTTGTAAAATTGAGTGCAGTATTTTTGCACTTTTTCTATCAAAAGAACAAGAGATGTAGTCATCGAGTTAGGTCGGCCAAGAAAAGAGACTACGCCGACTAGGTCTGACCACAGGTATGTAACGTCAAAATTCGTGATGGGTTATTGGGGCAGAGGAATGGTAGTATGGGTACCTTGGTTACAGTCGGGGCAGAGATCTTTGGGGCCATGGATAATACGAGCTTTATATCTCTAAAGTATATGGCATAAACTCAGCCGGGGTTGAGTTGTTCGGGTTTCCCTCGGCTGGGACTTTTCGCTATTATTTATAGGAGGGGGCGTGTACCAAGAATCCTATTAATCCTGCTTGAAGAGAATGCTGCAGCGACTTCTTCATAGTGTATACTATTTGAGGCTGAACGGACAGTGGTGGGATTGTAGGTGGCCTGTTTTACTGTCTCTGTGCGTCTTGATGCTTGATGTATACAGCCTGGAGGCATCTCACCGTGATGTCGTGAGATGCGGGGTTGTGGCAGGCTAGCGAGTTTTGACAACAGTTCATTGTGTTGCCTTGCAGAAAGCATGGACGTTTCGTCATGAAGATGATCGGGGTTGGTTATGAAGTGGTACTCAGTTGAGATGCGAAGGGCTGTATTTTGTCTGGACTGGATATTGGTCCATTGTGTGTAACTTAAATGACGTCTAGATAGGGGCCGCGTAGTTAATATTTGAACGACCAAATGTTTTATACGTCGGAACAAGGACTTATTTGTCCTTACCCAATGCGTTTCCCGGTAGGGCTCTTAGAACCCAGCTCCACTGTTCAGTGAGATATGCCATCAAATCACCAGTAGACCGTTGCCCACGAAATCCGTACTGCCGGTCACATACGAGTATACTACTAATGTGTTAGCCTGCTATCAATAGATAGGCAGAAGTTATTGGCTGGGATTTGTCAAAACAGGATTTTTTGCGGATGTTAAAAACTCTGTGTGAAACTGTTCTGAAATAAAGCGTAAATTAAAAATAATAATTGATTTTTGGCACTTGTTCACAATGCAAAGTCCGTCATAATTAAATTATACATTAAATATTTGTATCAGTAATGATTAGTAAATTAGATAAGGAAGCTTTCGATAACTGAACATTTTTTTTAAATATATGTACTCTTAGTTTAATAAAAGCAAAGTGCTTGATTACTTGAAAACTATATACAAATATATATACAGTACAGCTTTTTATTGATACCCCTGATAACAATTATATTTAAAGTATGTGGTTACATAAGATAAGCATGATATATTAATTTGTAAGCGGACGATATTTTCATCAAGTCTTAATATATAGAAAGCAATTAGATCGACTATATCCTGAGTATGTCACAAAACACAGACGTAGTGTAACTTTAAGAATAATAATTTTCCAGCACGATATTTTTATTGACACCTCGGTCAAATATCAGATGTACTTTTGTTGGTACCCATATAAGTTGGGTCTAAGATAATTCTGATCACAAGTTGAGAAAATGTGACAATAAATGTATAAAGAATATATATAAGTTATGAGAAGCTTAAAAGAAGACTCACCTTTCCTGCTTTAGTAAAATCCCAATAATCCATTTTCTCTTCGATGTGAATTGAGAATTTGGCAATTCCCCTTTTTTTGGATCTGGTAGTTTTGGTTTTTCAAACGAATATTTACGCGTTAGGAGCGACGCACCAGCACCCTGTATTTAGTCGATATATTGTGTTTTTTGTTATGCTCGTTTAGGTATATATTAAATATATCAATAGTTGATAATAGTTATTGAACAATGTGTTGAAGAAATATTCGCAGAAGCATCATCATCATCATCAGAAGTCACTCATCAATTACATCAATCGCCTTAAAACTTTTTTTGCTGCCTTAATATTTGGCACCAATGCCTTTACCTCACTGCAGTCGTCCAAGAAGGGATGTTGCAGCAGCTCATCGGCTGTCGCTCGCTTATCAACTTCCACTTGTAGACAGCAATCAAGGAAATCTTGTAAATTAGGAGTAAGTTTTTCCCAACTTTTGATGTCTGGCCGACCGTTTGCCGCAATTAAATATAACGCACGTAAAGGTGTCTCATAGAGATAGGGCGGTTGGCCTTCAATCATTTCGATAGCCATGATGCCGATTGACCATATATCCACTTTCTTGCCATACTTCTTACGTGTTACCACCTCGGGAGCCATCCAGTACGGGGTGCCCACCATAGTCTGTCGCTTCTCATCGCCTTCGATATTCGCACAAAAGCCAAAATCAGTGACTTTCACCGCTCCATCCATACCAAGAAGAACGTTATCTGATTTTATATCACGATGAATAATTCCTTTGGAATGAAGAAAACTGATGGCGTAAAGAACTTCGCGACAAACGCACGCAATTTGCCGTTCTTTCATTACGGTCTCAGTTACAACATCAGTCAGTGGACCACCATCCATATATTCCATGATCACCCAAAGCTGATCCTCCGGCTCCAGCAAATATGCATCAAGAAAGTTGACCAAGTTTTTGTGATTAAAGTCTTTTAATACCCGAATTTCGGTAAGAATCAAATCCTTTGAGGACTGATTTTTCATGTCAATTGTCTTCACAGCTACTTGTGACTCGGATTGCATATCGGCAGCAATGAAAACAATACCTGATGCCCCCTTTCCCACTTCCAGAGTGGTTTTGTATCGCTCCCGTGGATCATCTAGATTGCAAATTGCCCGCAATTCTTCATAAACTTCGGCATCTGTTTTCTGATGTGCCGCGCGTTTCTCTTTTGATCGCCGTAAAATGCTTTCATCTTCATCACCACCGCCAATGTCCACGTCCGGATCCTTTGGCTTTATTATAATCGTATCTGTGCAAATGGTTGGACTTCCTCCATCAGCAATGACACGCAAATCCGAAACACCTCTTGCAAGTTTCTGTGTAATACGTGGCGGCTTTGGTTTAATCTGTGGCTTTGGTGGCAGGGTGGATGCTTTCTTTGCTGGCAACGGAGGTGGCTCTTGATCGGGAATGGGAATTTCTGGAACATCAGGAAGACGACTACTTCCATTAAGACTACTGCTGTTGCTGCCACCACTGCTACTGCTGCTGCTGTTATAACTACTGTTACCGCCATTGCCACCTTCATCGGAAGAATTCTCCTCACGAAAAGAATCAAGTGACTCACCCAGCGAGTCTTGTGATTTGTGGGCATTTTTGAAATTTACATAATTATCAATTTCCTTTGACTCTTCGTGAATTGCTTCCTCAGTTATGAATGGTTTAAAGACTTCTGTATTGTCTTTCTTTTTAATGGAATAATTGTAATACTTAACAGCCTGATATGCTGCATCGGGATTCTTATCCTGCTCATCTTGAGTTATTTGGGCATTCATGAGCCGGACCCACGGTGTTGGCAAACCCTCAAGATCTCCGGTAACTTGATTTTTCGAAACATGAAAGTGTCGTTGAAAGTTGGTCGGATTGCCGATTTCAGAAATTTGCTCCTTTTTACGGAACCAGCCTTTGATTCCTGTGAAACTGGTCATTGTGGTGTATGTGGATGGCTGCACCCAAATGTGCAAAGTTGTAGGCAGTATGAGTTAAGAGTTATAACAATTATTGCAGTCTCCCTATAGGAAGCGAATTTTCAGTGTTTTTATCATGAGTCATATAAGCGACTGTCAAGCGACGACTTAATTCCACTACGAACTGATTTGTTCTTTCTTGTATCTCTTGTGATGTTTTTTTAATCGTTGCTAATTGATTTCAATGGAGAAAATCATTATTCACTTCGTCACAAGTTGTCTGTTGTATAATTTAAATTTTTTAATTATTTTTAAAACTCTGCTTTTTCGGCGGAGATTAGGGAGGCGTGCGATTAGCCTGTTTTTGATTAGGAACTTTCACTTTCTGCACACTCTGATATACTCAACACTACAAGACAGACATTAAAATACGAAAAAAAACACAAAAACTTAACCTGATCTTCGTTGTTTCATTGAATGCAAAGGACAAGGAGTGGCACTTGCAATTATTTTTTATACTATCGGCTGCACTTTTTTTACTCCTATGAGTGCATCCCTCACGATTCGCGAAAGAAAAGAAAGAATTGTGTATCTATAATTTTCCTCTTTGTTTTTTATTTTAGTTCAATAAATTTCTCAAAGGAAATGTATATCCAAATAACAAAAAAACAAACCATCAAAATTGAGAGGCGAACAAGACAAGCGACGAACAACCGATTATCGAAGGGAAACAACTAGAACTGCGGGTAGGGTATTACAATGCAACACTGCAAACTGCGAATACCCGCAAGCGACGATCTGGAAAAATTCTACTTTACCCATAAGAAAGAAAAGCACCACTCTATTAAATCAGTTCATTCTTTTCCTTTATTCACATAGCATATTTATGACATCGACATCGGCAAAATGGCCGTTCTTTTGTGATATAGATATAGATTAGGTTTGTTTCGTGAATTGGATAGACCTAATCTATATTTAAGGATAAATGTTGAAATAACCGTTTTTTATGTCGGTTTAATTGGTGAGATAATTTAACTGTCAGAATTCTTATCTATGTTTTTTTTTCATTTTCCGAAAAATCTTTTTTTTTTTTGATCCAATAATTATCGGATAAATTCAGAAAATTTTTTGACATCTTTGTTGTTTGCTTCGACTACTATGGAGCACTTAGGTGAAAAATAAAACTTGTCTCTGATACTAAAAGAACCACAGCAGAAATTTTTTTAAAATTTTATCCGCACGAACGAATTTAATTGTACGAACCGTATTAAACTCAATGAAAAACCAATTACAAATCAAATGCAAAATCAAACGTTCAAAAAAAGTGTAGTTTTGTGAAATTTTTATTCAGGGTATTGTTTCTATCAAACGAAAGTCACATAAAGTTCTTGTTGAACTAAAATAATGATCGACTCAACCAACTTAATGTTGACCGACTAGTTTTGTTGCTGGTTACATTTTAGACGTTTTCGATAAGTTGCAGTTAAATATATATATATAAATATAATAGGTATTTTTCAAAGTTTCATATATTTAATTATAACAATTTCTTAAGTAGCAGTTATTGTTTAATGGAATATATCCGGAAAACGATCGATTAAACTAAAAATATTGTAATACTATAATTTATTATTTTATTAATTATTAGTTGAAATTCTTTGTAAAAACAATATCGATAGCATTCAAATAATAAAAATTATATAATTTAAAAAAAATGTTTTGTTTTTGTGTATGACGGTTAATAGTATCGATAATTTTGACGTGCCAATAGAACATAAAACGGACTTGAATTAATTTTGTCGTGTGTTTAAAATTATAGCTATAAAGTACATTATACAACCAACTATCTCATTTAATACGTTTCCATGAAGGTAAAAGAATTGGGTTGGGTTGAAATTTATTTTCGTTAAATGCAAAATGGCTTCACGAGCTTGCATGCAAACCGGTTAAAGTTTTAACAAGTTTATACAATAATACAATGAAAAAAAATAGCAAAATAAAATTTGTACTCTACTGAACCCAGGTATAACAAAGTTTAACGAAAACTCAACTCATCCCTGTTTTCATAAGCGCTAACCTAGCTTCAATCCAAGTTGACCCACTATTGAAACGGAAATATTAAATTCGTTAAGTAGTAGCCATCTTGAAAATTTTCAATATGCAATTTTTAATTCAATTTAAATAACATCGATATATTTGTGTCAACAGATCATGAAAATTGAATTGAATCGAAAATTTTAATAATTTTTATATTGTTTGCCTATAGAAAGTCATATAAGTAACAATGGCTGTGTTCTTTAATGATGTCGGAGTAATTGGAGAGATAATATAACTGTCAGAATTCATATCTGTGTTTTTTTTATTCTTCGAGAAATCTTTTTCCTCGGAAGCGTTCTTTTTTACGCTCAGATAATTATCGGATATAATCTTTTTTCTCTTAAGAAATGTACAGAACATTTCTTGACAGCTGTAGTTCTTTGTTTCTTTAAACATGAGACATGTCCACTACTATTGAGCATTCAGGTGAGAAATAAAACGTTTCTCTGATACTAAAAAAAGCAGATAATTTTTTTGATTTGACAGGTCTGATCAGAAAAAAAATTAACGGATTTATCGAATATCTCGGAAACGGATTTCTCCAAAATAAAAAAAAACACTGCTAATGTAGAGTGTGTTCGAAAATCCTACTTCAATAAATACTAAATGATTTCTTTCCTAATATCTTTATACCAACGTAGACCATGAAGCGTTTTCTGTATCCGACGATAATAACAATAACAAAAAAGAAGCGATTACATGAAAAATAAAATAAAGCACAAAACAACACCCCTTACGAACCCCATGAAACTGCAAACTGGTTCAATTGCCTAGTCGTGATCTACTTAACAACAATCCGTGTAACATCAGAGGACCGATATAGGTCGAAAAATGAGGCATGAGTCAAAAATTACCGCAAGTTAATAATAGTAGCGCCGGAAGCCAAATATATAGGGATCAAGTATGACCAAAAACTCACATGGAACTCCCACATATCATACATAACTAACAAAAGCTTACTTCACCTGCCTGCCTGGACTTTATGGCTATACCAAAGCATTATTAGACCCAGGATCACATACGCGGCCTTGATTTTGTGGTCAAAAACAGAGAAATCAAAGACAAGCTCAAAACTAAATGAAATCCAAAGACGAATATGTGTAAGTGGAACAGGCGCTGTAAAGATTTGCCAAGAGCAGCTCTAGAAAAGCTCCTAGGACTTCCACAGCTGAACTTTCATATAAAAAGTGAGGCTGGTTTAAGAGCCATCTAATTAAAAATGGCTAGTAAAATAAGAGCAAACAGACCAGGACACATCAGCGTCATTACCAAAACCAATTTGGAAAATAAAAATTAAAATTTTTCTTGTAAATTCTCTAATCGGGGATACACACACACACACACACACTGCGTGCTCGTTTTGTGGCAAAATCATCCACCAAATGCCGCAGCGGCAGCGAACAGCGCTGCTCACAAAGCACAGAGCTCATACTTTGCCGTGATCTGATGCGATATAGCGATATTTAAAAATTGTATATTGGGGTCCCCAAGGGGCCGATCGCTCCAAGTTTTTACAAAAAGTGTTTTCCATCGAAGACACACATGTGTACAAAATTTAAAGAAAATCGGGTAAATTTTGTAAAATATTTGTATGGGAGCCCCCCGACCCCGCGGCCCGAGGGGCCTCAAGTTTTAATAGAAAGTGTTGTCATGGGAGATATACATGTGTGCCAAATTTCAAATAAAATCGGGCTGTAGGAAGTGGGTTAAAAATTGATCGCAAGATTCCATGACACACAAATCCACAAATCCACAAACCCACAAGCCCACAAACACACGGGCAAGTGAAGTTAATATAGAGAATTTAAAAACCAAAAGAACTTTTCGATAACAATACCAGAACGGAATCCAGTTGAAAATATTATAAGTACCCTTCCAAGCCATGCATCCATCTGATCGGGTATAAAGACGGATAAAAAACAAACATAGGAACCGGAGTAAGTGTATTCGGACCTAGAACCACACTACAAATACTCCTATGGAAATCTCTAACTGTATTTCAAGCAGACACAATAGCAATAGAACCGTGCACCTAGAATGTATCAAAAGAAGGTAACCAAAACCCGGGATCTACGTGATCTCAGACAGTCAGGCAGCACTACTAGCATCAAAAGGTCCTATCTTTCCTATCGAGTGTGTTCGAAAATCCTACTTCAATAAATACTAAATGATTTCTTTCCTAATATCTTTATACCAACGTAGACCATGAAGCGTTTTCTGTATCCGACGATAATAACAATAACAAAAAAGAAGCGATTACATGAAAAATAAAATAAAGCACAAAACAACACCCCTTACGAACCCCATGAAACTGCAAACTGGTTCAATTGCCTAGTCGTGATCTACTTAACAACAATCCGTGTAACATCAGAGGACCGATATAGGTCGAAAAATGAGGCATGAGTCAAAAATTACCGCAAGTTAATAATAGTAGCGCCGGAAGCCAAATATATAGGGATCAAGTATGACCAAAAACTCACATGGAACTCCCACATATCATACATAACTAACAAAAGCTTACTTCACCTGCCTGCCTGGACTTTATGGCTATACCAAAACATTATTAGACCCAGGATCACATACGCGGCCTTGATTTTGTGGTCAAAAACAGAGAAATCAAAGACAAGCTCAAAACTAAATGAAATCCAAAGACGAATATGTGTAAGTGCAACAGGCGCTGTAAAGATTTGCCAAGAGCAGCTCTAGAAAAGCTCCTAGGACTTCCACAGCTGAACTTTCATATAAAAAGTGAGGCTGGTTTAAGAGCCATCTAATTAAAAATGGCTAGTAAAATAAGAGCAAACAGACCAGGACACATCAGCGTCATTACCAAAACCAATTTGGAAAATAAAAATTAAAATTTTTCTTGTAAATTCTCTAATCGGGGATACACACACACACACACACACTGCGTGCTCGTTTTGTGGCAAAATCATCCACCAAATGCCGCAGCGGCAGCGAACAGCGCTGCTCACAAAGCACAGAGCTCATACTTTGCCGTGATCTGATGCGATATAGCGATATTTAAAAATTGTATATTGGGGTCCCCAAGGGGCCGATCGCTCCAAGTTTTTACAAAAAGTGTTTTCCATCGAAGACACACATGTGTACAAAATTTAAAGAAAATCGGGTAAATTTTGTAAAATATTTGTATGGGAGCCCCCCGACCCCGCGGCTCGAGGGGCCTCAAGTTTTAATAGAAAGTGTTGTCATGGGAGATATACATGTGTGCCAAATTTCAAATAAAATCGGGCTGTAGGAAGTGGGTTAAAAATTGATCGCAAGATTCCATGACACACAAATCCACAAATCCACAAACCCACAAGCCCACAAACACACGGGCAAGTGAAGTTAATATAGAGAATTTAAAAACCAAAAGAACTTTTCGATAACAATACCAGAACGGAATCCAGTTGAAAATATTATAAGTACCCTTCCAAGCCATGCATCCATCTGATCGGGTATAAAGACGGATAAAAAACAAACATAGGAACCGGAGTAAGTGTATTCGGACCTAGAACCACACTACAAATACTCCTATGGAAATCTCTAACTGTATTTCAAGCAGACACAATAGCAATAGAACCGTGCACCTAGAATGTATCAAAAGAAGGTAACCAAAACCCGGGATCTACGTGATCTCAGACAGTCAGGCAGCACTACTAGCATCAAAAGGTCCTATCTTTCCTATCGAGTGTGTTCGAAAATCCTACTTCAATAAATACTAAATGATTTCTTTCCTAATATCTTTATACCAACGTAGACCATGAAGCGTTTTCTGTATCCGACGATAATAACAATAACAAAAAAGAAGCGATTACATGAAAAATAAAATAAAGCACAAAACAACACCCCTTACGAACCCCATGAAACTGCAAACTGGTTCAATTGCCTAGTCGTGATCTACTTAACAACAATCCGTGTAACATCAGAGGACCGATATAGGTCGAAAAATGAGGCATGAGTCAAAAATTACCGCAAGTTAATAATAGTAGCGCCGGAAGCCAAATATATAGGGATCAAGTATGACCAAAAACTCACATGGAACTCCCACATATCATACATAACTAACAAAAGCTTACTTCACCTGCCTGCCTGGACTTTATGGCTATACCAAAACATTATTAGACCCAGGATCACATACGCGGCCTTGATTTTGTGGTCAAAAACAGAGAAATCAAAGACAAGCTCAAAACTAAATGAAATCCAAAGACGAATATGTGTAAGTGCAACAGGCGCTGTAAAGATTTGCCAAGAGCAGCTCTAGAAAAGCTCCTAGGACTTCCACAGCTGAACTTTCATATAAAAAGTGAGGCTGGTTTAAGAGCCATCTAATTAAAAATGGCTAGTAAAATAAGAGCAAACAGACCAGGACACATCAGCGTCATTACCAAAACCAATTTGGAAAATAAAAATTAAAATTTTTCTTGTAAATTCTCTAATCGGGGATACACACACACACACACACACTGCGTGCTCGTTTTGTGGCAAAATCATCCACCAAATGCCGCAGCGGCAGCGAACAGCGCTGCTCACAAAGCACAGAGCTCATACTTTGCCGTGATCTGATGCGATATAGCGATATTTAAAAATTGTATATTGGGGTCCCCAAGGGGCCGATCGCTCCAAGTTTTTACAAAAAGTGTTTTCCATCGAAGACACACATGTGTACAAAATTTAAAGAAAATCGGGTAAATTTTGTAAAATATTTGTATGGGAGCCCCCCGACCCCGCGGCTCGAGGGGCCTCAAGTTTTAATAGAAAGTGTTGTCATGGGAGATATACATGTGTGCCAAATTTCAAATAAAATCGGGCTGTAGGAAGTGGGTTAAAAATTGATCGCAAGATTCCATGACACACAAATCCACAAATCCACAAACCCACAAACCCACAAGCCCACAAACACACGGGCAAGTGAAGTTAATATAGAGAATTTAAAAACCAAAATAACTTTTCGATAACAATACCAGAACGGAATCCAGTTGAAAATATTATAAGTACCCTTCCAAGCCATGCATCCATCTGATCGGGTATAAAGCCGGATAAAAAACAAACATAGGAACCGGAGTAAGTGTATTCGGACCTAGAACCACACTACAAATACTCCTATGGAAATCTCTAACTGTATTTCAAGCAGACACAATAGCAATAGAACCGTGCACCTAGAATGTATCAAAAGAAGGTAACCAAAACCCGGGATCTACGTGATCTCAGACAGTCAGGCAGCACTACTAGCATCAAAAGGTCCTATCTTTCATTCCAAAACATCCAAAACATAAGCAAAATCACCGTAATTTGGTCTCCCGGCTACTCAGGCCTTTCAAGAAACGAGGCAGTAGTCCTCTGTGCAAGAGAGAAGAGAAGCAATTACCCTGGACAGCCATCTACTAAGACCTCTGGTCCGGTACATGACGCAACATGGCCCATTCTGTGGCCATCTTTAGAAAATGGGAAAATCACAATCGGACCGCTACCTATTATGTAACGAGGCATCAGAAACATGTAAAGCACTCGACAGAAAAAAAATAAAACACGAATACCGAATACCAGATCAGTCGAATCGACATATTGGCATACATAAATGAACGCAACAATCACTCAATATGGTAAATCATCTGGGATGCACAATATATCTCAATGTCGCCGTGCACCCGCCAATAAAATAATAATAATAAATAAAGAATTAAAACAAAATAAACAAACAGATACAAAAATAGCACATAGAAGAGTAGAAAATATTACATTATCTCGAATTCTTGAGTTACATATAACAAAATAAGTTTCAAGATAAATTTTGACGATACTGGTTAGTTTCGTATAACAGCTAATAGGTATTTTGCGTTGGTGCTATATTTCCCGATCAATTAGAAAATGTGTGCATAATTTTCATTTCAAGTTCATTGTCTCTCTCATTGGGACTTGTCAGATAAATTATGTATTTAAGAAAAACTATATACTCGCATAGCTCCCTTCCACATGTTAAAAATAATAAACATGCGATCATCACTGGCGGCGCATAGCAATAAATTTTAATTTAATTAAAAACACTCGCGATCACCGACACGCGAATAGATATATACGTATTGTTAAGGTTCATCAGGAGCAACCCCTTCTGAATGTGACCACAAAATTACACATACGATATAATACGATTATCACTCTCTAGAATGTATACTTGTCAATTCAAGTTACCACAAGAGCTGATAACTGATATTTTGCAATGGTGAGAATTCTACGAGTGTGCTGGATGGTTTTAGATTAGCTGTACAAATCGAAAAGATGGAAAATATAATAAAAAATATTATAGGGGACTAGCATTATGAATACATCCACACCTCCATCGTTATCGTACACATAGTATTTGTTTTCAATTTTGTTGTCCTTTTTTGCCGGTAGTCTCATATTATTACTTTTTTTACACGAAAAACTGTCAGAACTGTCAGAAGGTTAGTAAGGTCGCAAACCAAAAATAATATAGGGTCAACCATTTTGTGGTTTCAAGAGTAAACGTAAATAAAAGTTATTGTTAAAAGTACTTGTTACTGTCACACCTTCATCGTGTTTCGATGAGGCCTCCAAGCTATAATGCGCACCATACAGTAAGTTACTTTTTGTGGGCCTCTCTTTAATTATGTTAGGTTTTGTAGAACCTCAAATGTGATAATTTTTCTTGTTTACATACCTACCAAGTGAGAAATGGGTCTCATCGCTGAAGACATTTTTATTCGAAATTTCATTCATAGCGTATTGCTCCATCACCCATTTAACGTATCTCCTGCGTTGTAAATGGTCAGCAAGCTTAAATTCTTGCGCGAGCTGGACTTTATACGGATAGAGGTGTAAATCTAGGTGCGAAATAAGCCATATTGAGCCTTTCACTTACAGCAGCGATGTTTTCCACAGAGCGTACCTTACTATAATGCACAGGCCTTTGCACATCCGTGACGCCTTCAGTTTTTTTTTTCTTTCCAATTGTTTGCATAATAAGACGATCGGTGATCAATATCCTAATCTCCCCTCTCTTAAAGCGCGAAAAGTGACCACGAAGGTTTTATCACTTATGTAATAAAATGGCAATTGCAATTGACAATGGTTTTGAAACCACGAAATGGATGACCGTATATATTCCCAAACGTGGTAATGGCCTACTGGAAAAATTTTGAGCATAATTCATTTCTTAAATAATAATAATATTCGGCGCGACAGACCGTTGCGGTCCAAGGCCTAGCTTCTCGCGACCATTTGTGTTGTGCATGTATATTTTTGGACTCAAATGGAAGGGACCTACAATTTAAGGCCAGTTCCGAACGGCAACAACAACGACAAGTTATTACTCTCGGAACGTTTGTCACCCATTCGCGAGAGGTGGGACACCGTGAAAAATACTTTTTGGCGTTACTGGGATTCGAACCACGAACCTCCTACTTAGTAGCCATGTTCTTTTCCACTAAGCAACGGCGACCACTTCATTTCTTAAAGAACTTTAATTCCTTAAGCGAAGGATTTAGTGACAGTAGCAATTTTAGACGAATTAGGATGAAGCACGAGGGTAATATCAAAGAAAAAAACGTTCTTTTAGCAGCCTTGTTGAAGCTTTTACACCACTTTAACCACGAGTATGGTCATTAACTTAAAACACCAAGTGTAAAATACAATTGAATAGCAAAAAACGCTTAAGATATTTCGTTAGCGTATTACCTACACAATATTGCGAACATCTGGATGTGATATTTTGTACATACATCCATATGTCCCTTCTTCATAACATCTGTTTAGGACTTCGATCGTCGATCTCTATTTGTCCGGCCAGATTTTAAAATTTCTTTCAGTTTGGTTTTGTTATTGGTGAAGTTAGGTTGGTTTTTCTCAATCTCTTAGCGATGATGGTAAATAAAAAGATTTAACAAAAAATTATTCTTTTAACAACATCTCTTTCATCAACTAGTTTCTTATGGTACTTCTGCTTTATTCTTGTTCGTCATCCATTTGCATGATGGCTTCAAAGATACCACCCGAGGCGAAAGATATAAATGGTGCCATTGAAAATCCTGAAAACATAAATTTCTCATCTCATTATCTGAATTCCGTGCAACATAAACTCGATTCAGTTATTAGTGTCCTATCAACGGTTGATACGTCCATTAAAGTTCTGCAAGAAAAAGCTCATACATGGGCAATTTTTCGTCATCACATCGATTCGTGGAATGATCAAATGAAATCGTTGGAACACAAACTCGATCTGATCAAACGAACACAAGATGAGAATCAAGCCTTTGGGAATAAGCTGACGAGTTTGGAATTCACTCTGAATCATATCCTGAGCAAAGTTGTGTACCTCAGCGACAATAGTTGTTGCAATGATAATCAAAAAGCTCAAGCTGAAGCCATTGCCGCCACCAATTTCCGTCTTAGCACTGTGAATGATCGTTACGCTGAAATTCATCATCTATTGGTTGGCGATAAAAAATTGCGTAATGAAATTGGAACGCGTTTAAGTAATATTCTGCGGTATGTTCAAAATATAGAAAATGAAAAATGTCGTCCTGTTTTACGGGGTGGCAATGGCGGAGGACCATTCACAAATAAAATGGCAAAACTGATGCACCCTGTTGGTGGATTTTGCAATGGAAGTCATCGGCATGATACCACCAACATGGAGCTCTCAATGAAAGCAATCGAACAGAAGATTAACCAGTTCACACATAATCTATCTCAGAAGGACTTAAAACAGGTTACATCGGCGGCAAAGAAGAACATGAAAAGCTTGGAAGACATTTTGAATGTTGTTAAAATTCTTGACGAACGCACCCTCCAAGTGCACGATGCCGGTAAAGAATACGACACCCGCTTAACGAGTTTCTGTCAATCAGTATCGAGTGAGTTATCGACTTTTACAGAGAGCTCAGATCTGCTCTTAAAACGAATCGAAAGAGTAGTTATGGATGTCCAAGCCAAAATTGATTATATAACAAAAATTGAAGAGCACAAAAATATAACTACAAGAATTGCTGATCAAAATGGGACTAGAGTTGAGGCTGAATCCGAACAAGATGAGGATGATGATGAAACTAATGATGATGTTGATGAACATAAAATTGCAAAAAATCCGACTATTGTGAATGAAACATACAATGGTAATGGAGATTCTGAGGAGTCAGAGGAGGAAGTCAGTAAGTTGGAGAAAATTCTTAGATTTAATTTAAATTTTAATTAGCTGCTTTACGTAAAGGTGGTAATAATTAATTATTAATAAATAAAAAAATATATAACATGTAATGCATAAAACATTTGCATTTACAGGTTTTGTCCAGCCCACTAAAATTGCTTGTCACGAGCTTCTAGATCGCATCGATGGCATTTATAAACTGTCATCGCCGGAGTTAAACGATGCAGGGCGTGACTTTAACGAGAGATACTGTGCTTTTCCTACAGATGGCACTGCATGGACTGTTATACAAAATCGTGGACCATATGCCGTACAAGAGAACTTCAATCGCTCATGGGCTGAGTATCGTGATGGATTTGGACGGCTTGATAAAGATTTTTGGTTTGGCAACGAATTCATCCATCAAATGGTCTATCGTGAAGATTATGAGTTACGTTTTGAAATGGAGGATTTTGATGGCGTTAATGTTTGGGCTGAGTATTCAATTTTTCGCGTCGACAGTGAAAAATATAATTACAATTTACTAATTGGTGGTTATCGCGGGGCAGTTCCGGATGCAATGCATTATCACAATGAACTGGATTTCAGCACATACGACCGACGAAATGACAAGAGCATAGATGCGTGTTGTGCTTGTGCAACCGGTTATGCAAGCGGTTGGTGGTTTGATAAGTGAGTGTATTCATCGACATATTTATTTATTTTGAGCTTTAAATAACATAATATTGTGCAGCTGCTCGGAGGCAAATTTAAATGGCATCTTCCATGAAACACCTTTGGGTCATAACTATGTCGGTATTGTCTGGGAGCATTGGCGTGGCGACTATTCACTTAAGAAAACTAAAATGATGATTCGTCCGAAAAATTGGATAAACGAAGGTTCGACAGAAATTCTTACTGAATCTGCTGAGGATCCATGAATTGTCATTGACAATGTAAACATTGATTTTTTCCAAAGAAACTTTTTTGCAAATAAAACATTTTAAACTTTTATTTTGGGAGTATTAAGAAGCCGCTTCACGTTTTGGATTATCACTTTAGATCGAATTTTAGAGATATAGACTAAAGTTGGGTTTTTTAAATTAGAACCTATGCTTTTGAGTGCTTTTTTTATTAAGCTATTAATACTATGTGGGCGCCGTGGCTAAGTGAAAAAGGAGCAGGAGGCTCGTGGTTCGCATCCCAGTAACACCAAAAGTATTTTTCACGGTGTCACACCTCTCGCGAATGGGTGACAAACGTTCCGAGAGTATTAACTCGTCACGGTAAGCTTCTCAATTCGCCGTTCGGATCCGGCCTTAAATTGTAGGTATCTTCCATTTGTGTCCAAAAATATACATGGGCAACACAAATGGACCGCAATGGTCTGTCGCGCCGAATATTATACTTTTGCTCACAAATTTTTTTTTGTAAAGTGTATGATTTCAGAGATATGAAAAAAAAAATGATATTCATTAAAGCTATCATTAGAAAAAAGCCCATCGGCGTCAAATTGCAGCTCTCAAATTGCAGCTCCGCGCAGGCTAATTGACATCTCCAAAACGGCTGATTATTCGGCTGCCAAATTTTGCGCGCAAGAGATCAGAGATCAGTTCTCAGTCGGCTTGTATGGTATGTGGCGCCATCTTGTTGAAACCAAAGGTCGTCCACATTTGTGGCGTCGATTTGAGGCCATAAAAATTTAGTCAGCTAGCTCTGTAACGGTTGCCATTGACGGTAACGGCGTTTCCAGCAGCGTTTTCGAAGAAAAATTGGCCACCACTCCAAAATTCAAACTGTCGCTCTTGGTAGATGCATTGGCTTCTCTACGATTACGTGTTGCTGTTCCGAACCCCAAATCTGGCAGTTCTGCCTGTTAGCGTAGCCCCCGAGATTGAAATGCACTTCGTATGAAAATATTATTTTTCGACCAAAATCGACGTCATCATCAAGCTGGTCCATAGCCCACGCAGAGAACTGATATCTAAGGGGAGTCATCCTAAGTCATCCGAGGTCTTTGTGCAGTATTCTGCTCAGGCTGGCGCGACTAATGACCAGTAGCTGAGATTGGCGTCGAGTTGAGGTCGAAGGATTCTGTCCCACACTACTAGTGATCGGGGCCCGGAGTCTGTCTGCCTGTGTGCAGCGCTGCTTTACGATTTGAACCACAAAAGCAGGCAGAGCTACGCATACGTTTTTAGTTTTCAGATTTTTGAGAGGATTACCTTTAGACGCATATTTTGGTTATTAGAGAATTTACATTAAAATTTTTAATTTATGGGTTTTTTTTTTTGACATACACGACATACACTTTTCATCTAGTTACGAGCGGAAGGCCGATTTTTGTAGCAATATGAGGCATGAGGCATGATGCATGCGGCATGAGACTGTCTATAGCTGTGTAGTGTTTTTCCTTTGTATTTGTTTGTATTTGTGTTAGTGTACATTTAATGAGCGTACTACAAAACTGTCGCTGCGAGCGAATCGGTTATCTCTCATCTCATGCAGAAGCCTACTCACATGCTATTGCCAAGTGAAATGAGTGTCGAAAAAGATAATAAGCAAAACAAAGTGACGTACACGTATCACTAAACATTCAAACACACACACAATTGACAAATTGACATCATCAAAAAAGTTTATGCCTCGTACTTATACGAACTCTCATTTCACATTTCACACTCATTTTGCGACCAAAATTCACCTTCTGAATGATTAATTCTTAACCAATTAGCAATTAGTTAAGGTTGTGTTTTAATTCAAAATAGATTTAAACGTTAGAACTGATAGAAAAAATATAATTTTGAATTTTCCAAAAGGTTTTAGGTTTGTATATGGAACAGTTAAACTATATATATAGTTAGGAGTTGTAATTTATATGACGATGTATTTATGATAATTAAAAAAATTTCTTGAATATCTGTATTGACGATTGGAGCATCACGAATCATCCTGGCGGATAAATTTTTAAGCCAATGAACAAGCAATATGACAATTCAATTATTAGCACTTTTCTGTTATGTGACATATCCCAAATGTCATTTTGCTTCTTTATTGCATTTTAATATTTTCCACAAGAGGCGCTTTTACATTCGTTAATAGTTTTAAGAAATACTTTGCACTTTTTGAACGAACTCCATACAAACATTTAATTCAATCCACACAGAACACATCTAATTTAGAAACCAAATCTGCTAGCAATGAAATTATTACCCATTAGATGTCAGCACAATTGCATTGCTGCTAATATGCTGCCTCCTGCCTTTCTGCGAGAAACATAAATCATCGCAAACACTTGTACTTGTCGCCTCCTCAACATCGGGTTATCGTCGTTTCGTTTATAGAAGTCCAGGAAAAAAGCGCTCCATTCTCCATTGGCAGGTAAATATTGAACAAATATTAGAAAAGGTCTGAACTCTGAAGCATATTTTTGTCACTATTTAAGAAATAAATGGTAAAAAAACTGTCCATCAACCATCAAACACAGATATATTACCAATTATAGCAAAAGCAAAACCAAAGAGTACGACAACAACATAACCCAAAGTTGTCAAAAAATTTGGAACAACTGATTTGATTTTCTGGCGAACTTCTATTTAAATAGAAGTCCACACTAGTTAGCAATCATATTAGTCGGTTGCTTCATTAAAAGTGCTTAGTTTGGCAAAGTACATACTATCTAAGTAGAATTTTAGCCAATTTCGGACGTCAGTTGTCGAACTGACACTGTCATTTTGCTGCTAGACGTTGTAGTAGCAATTTTGTGTATTTTAGTATTCGGTTAACTTTTAATAACAAATAAACTAAAAATACACAAAACTTAAATATAAACTCACATATTATGAGGAGAACCTTTTCCATGAGCCGTTTGTTGGCTGCAGCTAGTACGGGTAGACGTTGCTGATGGGTGAGAATACATAGGTATATATATTTTTGACAACAATCAAGAATACAAGTATCTAGAAAAATATTTGTTTAAGAATTTCCTTCAGATTTGTTAAGAGCAATAGAAAAAATATATAATACAGATACAAATTGATCCAATAGTGTAATGAATGCTTGATACAGGATCACACTGTTCATAAATTCGTGACAAGCTAATATTACTTTTAATAATTGAAAATACCATCTTTACATATAAGACCTATCCAGTTTTTTAAGTATCCAGATAATTAAGTCTAACCAAAAATACTTATTGTTTATTTGTAGCCCATAGTTCAGATGGTGCATTCTCTAGTATGCGTCAATTCTTGTAAATCCTATCAAAATAAATAACAATGGCAATGTGTCCAACACACCTAGTCACAATTGCTATTCAATTCTCTTCATGGACGGTGCATAGATTGCCTCTAAAAAGACTAACGGGATGGCAAATTATTTGAACGATACTAGTCGGAGTTTTTGAAAAGTAAGTATAAGAGGTAATTCAACACTTTATCCTTGCTCAGTATAAAATAATGTACGAAAAGGGATATCTTAGCTAAATAGCGTATTAGTTTGCGTGTGTGTGTGATTTTCACATCATTTGTTTTAGTTTCAATTCGAATTGCGTGAACGCGTATCTAAAGAATAAGGACTTATGTTCCTTCTGAAATTAAACATTCATCAATATTTCTTATTAATATATCCATTCATTTTTAGATTCTGGCAATATCAACATTAACACATAGTCCAGAGGGATCCATTGGAATTTTTTCTAAAAGCTAGAGAATCGCTATCGGTAATCGGTTTCGGTTGTAAACAAAGTACGTTCTTGTCAAAAGTGCGGCCGTCTTTTTGACATTTCCATCCGTCGGTAAGCAAAAATCATCGGATTTTGGCGTACAATTTCGAAAAATTTCGACACGTCGGTGGAGTAGGTCTTTGCGAAAGACGAAACTGCCGTATCGATATATGATTGGATCCAACATACAACTTATCGAGTGTTCTGCAACGCTCGCTATCAACTTCAATCGACAATTGCGCGTGGTTTTCTCAGGTGGCTGCATATAGCTAGTTTGTGCGCTGCAAGGAACTAGTGTTACTAAGTTTAAATCGGAAATTTGCGTTTTAAAGCACTGTTTTAAGCAAATATTTTAATTGGAAGAGTAATTTTTTTTAAAATTACTATTTTCGCCGATTGTGAAATGTGTGAAAAATTACAAGCGTAATTAACCTAGAAGCGTAGATTTTGGCCTACAGTCTTATATTGTTTTGTTGGTATTATTCGATACTCGATCGAACTATATTACCGACTTGGATCGAGTGCAAATAGGATAGTTGGTGTGATGTAAAACCTTGTTGTGCAAGGGTATAAATGGGACAACCATACAGTACAACAAACCAAACTATCAAGTAGTAGGCTTCTTCTGTTCATTTGCGTTTGATCCATCTTTGCCAGAAGCATCGGCTACATTTACCTTTTATAAAACTTCTGGATGCCTCAAACGAGAACACCACGATATTTTAATTGAAATTCTGAGTTGGATGTTACGACGGAAAAATATCCTATTCGCCGCCATTGTTTTATCGTGTTCGTGTATAATGAAAAGCTGTGAACGAGTTTTATGGAACAAAAAACAAGCAGACTGATTTTAATCGAATATAAAAAAAAATTTCCAAGCAACAAAGCAGCTATTTTTGAGTTTTCAATCGTTTAAATAAGTGGCTGCGGAAATACATAGGGCCTATTGGGCACACTGGTAGCCAATTAAAAAACAAATAATTTTTTCGTGGGAATTTGTATTCAAATAGCTGACAACATTTCTATCAATTGGATTTGAATTTTATCTACGCATTTCCGCTTATAACATCGGGAAAAATTCAGCATTGCTTTGAAGCAGAATTGTGAAGTGAAATTATATAAAATAATATACATGAACCAACATTGGCAAATAAAAGGGAAAAATTGCTGCGTTCGAGCATACATACGAGTGTACGAGTAAATTATTTATTCCTCTACAAATAGTCTTGTAAAAATTTACTTTTTTTTTTTTTGAAAAATCTGTAACGTGCCAAAGCCAAAACCTGTATGAAATGAAAATGGAAGTTGTGATGAAATTATAGTGAAATAAAATTTCATCGTTACGTTGCGAATCCTCACATTTTTGTCGCGCGCAGTGTTTATTTTAAAAAAGGGATGAGACAACAGACAAATGAAAAGTAGTACATAACGTATAATGGAAAATGGTCGCACGAAAACAATTAAGTTGCTTCATAATAACTCACTCCAAATAATATTTGGTTCCAAAGTTTTCGCATATGGATATACATCATAATTTATTTAGTTGCATTTACTGAAAAAAGGTATGTAAGAGTAATTTTTCTAGTAACAAAAAAACAATTTATGGAAAAAACGAACCTTAACTGGTAAAAGTCTAGTGCTTTCTCTTTTTTACTTACTATATTGATATTGAATGAAAGGGTGCGCGCTACTGCAGATAGTGGTACAGTCATTGTGAATTGCCCTGTTGCCGCTATGAATTCAATAATCGCTTCTTTTCTTGTTAGCCAGATATTAAACATTTATGTTTTTAACAAAACAATATAGTGAGAATTAATTTTCACAAGAAAGAACCAACATACATAAAAACCAGTAAAATTTTAAATTTCTATCTTCATCTCTACTATTTGTGATGAAATTCAAATGGCGCGCAAAATTTTTTTCTGTTCTTAGTACAGTGTTTACTATTTAGCGTTGGTGTTTCTCATATAGTCGCACAGTGCTTAGTGCAAGTGAGTCGGTTACAAAAATGCAAAATTCTGTAAAGCTTTAAAAACTACTGTTGATTTATTAATGACAATATGTAACGATATCCATTATTTTATTACAAAGCGTACGCATTTAATACAGTCGCTCATCACCCATACGCCACGACCTGGCGCTTTTTTGTTGTTTCGGCTCTTTACTTTTGTTATATTGCACTACAAGATATCGTCGTCATCGGCAAGCAAACATTTCTGATTGCTTATCTCACTCACAAACATAAGTCTCTGACTGTTGTTGTCTTCTTTTCTCCTCATTCCTATTTGTACTTTACTGATTAGATTACAATGTGGTAGCATTTTTAGAACTTTTACATTTTGAGAGTTGAGAGTTATTCACATTCTATTGTGATGCTTTTTTTTTTTTAAAGAATTGAAGTAAATCGTTAGCTATTGTGAATTCACTTCAAACATTAAAGTCGTAATTCGTTTAGTGTTTATTCTTTATTGGTTTTGCAGCTTTGCTTCCAATATTGCTGTCGGGCTTGGTCTGTGATCTGCATAAATTTTATTGCGTAACCGTATTTGGTTTCGCACATTTAAATAAAAGGAAACAAGCACAACTTTTGACTATTATTTGCGCAAGTCGCATTTTGCATTGCATACATTTTTTTGTCTGCCTTTGCATATTTTGATGACGTGTTCATCCTTGGGCATCACACGCTTTCCAAACAGAAATCTTGAATGAATGGAATCAAATCCCATGAGTTATAAAGTGGCAACCACCACCCACCATCCCCACCTTACACTCGTATTGTGAGTAAATTGACACAATACATATTCAGTTTTATTGTTTAAATAATTCTATTGCACTGTTATTATTAACTACATACCTTAACACTTTCAACTTTAAAAATTATAAATCTTTTTGTAATTAATTATTGATTGACTAGTTCCATTTCATGAGCACCGCCCGCCACTGATCATAAATTATTTTTCCTCCTGAACAATAATCGTACACTTAATATAAAAAAGTTCTTTTGGCAATGCTAGAGAAAGTAATTAAAAATTATTTAAAGCGAGATAATGACCGAGTGTCGGCGGCGGTAGACCTGCCACCGGCATTGTTTATTTACAAAAAAATGTCTGAGTGTTTACCACTTCGATCGCGACGCCCCCTAACATGACGTCACATTCGGCTCGATAATTTAAAATTTAATACCAGGCTGCAAGGTAATCTTTTTTTTTATTATAAACTAGCTGAAATAACTAACCCCATAAAAAAATCCACCCCAACCGTCATCACCACATCACAAAGTTTCAGGTATATCCTATGACCGGTCTTCGAGTTATGCTCAAACAGACACAGACAAAATTTCATTTTTTTATATTACTAGCAGAAATACCCAGCGTTTCCCGGCTGTCCCATCCTACTGACCCCCGCCCACTGACACCCCACTCACGAATACAGGCAAAACATGTACACTTGTGCGAATATTCTTTATATGAAGATTATATACAGGGAAAACTACATTTTCCACCCCAGCGCCACCTATCGGGTCCAAATTTTGTCAACGACTTTCCTTTTAATTTCAATATTATATATATATACCGGCGCGACAGACCATGCGGTCCAAGGCCTGACTTCTCGCAACCATTTGTGTTGAGCATGCATATTTTTGCACACAAATGGAGGGAATTTCATGCCGGATCCGAACGGCGAATTGAGAAGCTTTCAGTGACAAGTTATTACTCTCGGACGTTTGTCAAACTTTCGCGAGAGGTGGGACACCGTGAAAAATAATTTGGTGTTACTGGGATTCGAACCATGAACCCCCTGCTCAGCAGTCCATGCTCCTATCCACTGAGCCACGGCGCCCACTCAATATTATATGGTGTGAATTTGAGCCAAATCGTTCCATAAATAAGAATTTTTGGGAAAAAAAACGACACCAGCGCCACCTAGCGGGAATTTCACAATTTACATAAATTCTTGTGTCACCCACAACTCGAAACGTCAAATTCAAATCAGCATGAACCGTCACGGCAATATATGAAATTTATTGTAATGACAGTGGCGCCATCTGTCGAAAATTGGTCGTACCAACTCAGAAACCTTCGTGGGCTCATGTACAACAACTTTGCTAAAGATCATCACATGGTCAAATGCATAGTTTACGATTCTATAAAGGACATAGAGATAAACATTCATTTTTAAAAATATAGACCAGCGGAAATACCCGGCGTTTCCCGGCTGCCCCATCCCACTGTTCCCCACCAAGTTAGCACCCGCCCACTGACCCCCGCCCTCTGACTTCCCGCCCACTGACCCACCGCCATCTGACCCCCAGCCCACGGACCTCTGACCTCAGATGACCACCCACTGAACTCGCACCAACTGACCACCTCACCAGCCCAGAAAACTATAGAATAAGTTTTAACACGATTGGTTCATAAAAACATGCAATTTGTAGAAACAATAAAAAAATTCGTATGGTGACCCCTTGACCTAGGAGTCTGACCACTTTCAAAATATGCATATTACGTTCCTATTATGGTAGAAAACCCATATGCAAAGTTAGAACGCGATCGGTTGAAGGATTTGGCAGTCCATACCGGACATACATTTTTAAATTCTCTATATTAACTTCGCGTGCACGTGACTGGCTGGCTGGCTGGGTTCGGGCAGCGCTGTTCGCTGCCGCTGCGTCATTTGGTGGAAGATTTTGCCACAAAACGAGCACGCAGTGTGTGTGTGTGTGTGTGTGTATCCCCGATTAGAGAATTTACAAGAAAAATTTTAATTTTTATGGGTTGTTTTTTATATATATAGATAGAAGAAGAAGAAGATGATAAAGTAATATCAGTCGAAATTAGTTCTGTCACTATCTAATATCGAGACAAAGAGACTCAGTTTAGTTGACTCCTTCTAGTCTGCTGGCAATGTGAAAAAAGTAAACAAATATGCAAGACATTGCGATTGTTGACCATTATGTCATCATAATGTTGCTGCATTGTTGATATATTTACTTATAAACCATCTTCTTGGCTTCTTACTTCCTACTGCTCAACGTAAAACGAAACACCAAACCAACCTTCAGATGGAGATGCTGCAAGCTGATACGTAAAGCATTCTACTATAACATGAATTACAAAAAAAAAACAAATCTTATTAAAAAAGCGGCGATAGACCGGCATATAAATCCCGTGTAAAAGTTAAGCTGTAGTTAAAAAAAAAACAAATGCCGGGTTATAAAGCTATGGGATGGAAATACTACGAAAACAAGCATACACAGGGGAAAACAAGTTTTTTCGACTTCTCTTTGTTGTTTTTGTCATTTATGTATCGAAATTTTTTTTTTGATTAAATAATTTGCGTAGGTTTTGGTATTTTTATGTAGGTACTTTGCGTGTCGCATGCAAAGACGATCAAATCTTTATTACTCAAAATTTCATTTGTTTTTCTTTTACAACAAAGTTTGTTAATTTCACCAAATAATCATGATATTTTGATTTTTTTTACTTGCACGCATCTTTTTCTTTGAAGGATTGTTGCAAGCAGTCAATATCAATAAAAGCGCACAAAATTCATTCATTCAAATATTATTTTTTATTAGTCAGTCAGCATATGATTCATTGTATAAGTGAAATAAATTCTAGACGTACTGTCTTGGGCAAAATAGTAACATTCCTAAACATTGAAGGCTCTTTTAAAAACCTCAGCAAATCTGCTATCCTGGATGCACTTTCGATTTGGAGGGTAAACGACTAACTTGGGGAATTTATCAATCTTCTGATTCGGATTGTTAATATATGCATATGCCTGAAAAGGGAGGGCTGCGGAGTGATCGCTTATGCGAATGACGTTGGTATTGCCATCTCAGGAAAGCACCCAACCACCTAAAAGGAACTTCTACAAAATGCTCTCAATAAGTAAAAGAGATGGGCAGATCGCTCCCGTTTAGGGGTAAGCCCCCATGTAGGATCTTGTCCTCTTCACAAGCAAATATTAAATCGGACATGTAGACCCTTGCTCTACTAAGAGCATTAGCTTATCTTTCTCTGACGAATCCAAATATCTTGGTTTTATTCTGGACTAAACGCTAAGCTGGAAACCAAAGATACAAGAAAGTGTTCGAAAAGCCACAGTGACACTCTTCTCCTTCAAAAAAAGCCAATGGAAACTGCATATCATTCATTGGCTATATACAGACCTACACTTCTATATGCTTTGGATGTATGTATGTATGGTGTCAGTGCCATAGACAAAGCAGTAAAGTCCAAAGATCATCTGTTGTATGTATGAGCGGAGCACTTCGTATAACTTCGTCCCCTGCACTAGACATTCTGTTCAACCTTTTCAACATTCGACATTTTCAGTAGACAAATAGCTGCTAGAGCGGCTATTCGCCTCAATGCAATCTCCCATTGGAACAAGAATGACATCAATCACTCCCCTGTTCTGAATTCGTTCATGGTTCCATCAGGCAAAGCAGACTACACCATTCCGCAACCCCAAATCAACAAAAAAGTCACCATCCCCTCCAGATCATTCTGGGAAGGAGGCGCCCACTTGAAAGATGAAGATTTACATTTTTAGACAGACCCGTCTAAAAGGCTAAATCTTAGTCTCTCTTTCCGTCTTCCTGTGGTTTTTTCATGCTGAGATAATGGCGATAAATGAAGTTTAATCTTGGCTGAAGAGGAATGTGATATCCGATAAGGATATTCACATCTCGGGTAGCCAAGCTGCGCTGAAATCCCTGGAATCAATCTCTACGAACTCTATTGTAGCCCTAAACTTTCAATAATAAAGCAAGGAAATGGCGGAGCAGTTCAACATTCACATGTGTTGCGTGCCGGGACGTAGAGACTTTTCGGGAAATTGTAAGGCTGATGAACTCGCCAAACATGGAACTACCTAAACTAACTACCTTTACCTAAAAGTGGTCCTTGTCATTACTGGACACTCTCATAGGCAAGCATAAAACAAGGCTTGACGTTTTCTCGAACGACTATTGCAGAAGCTGTATGGCCAAGAAGGAGTAGAAGATTATTCTCAACTTTCTCTGTATGTGCCCAGCTCTCTCTTTCTGTTACAATGACCTTAACGATCTAAACAATACTGACATAAGTCATAAGATTGTCACCTGGTTTGTCTTGTGCAAAACCCAAAAGTTGTAAGCATTTTTGATAATTTGTAAAAAGAATTAAAAATACTTAACTATAAATATAGGATTGCAACAGCGCGCGTCAATATTTCGCAGTATAATCCCCGATTGAAGGTTGCTCTAGTATTTGATTGTTGAATATACTCTGTCAAAACAAAAATATACTTTTGTTACTTATACCGTACGGCGTTCTTTAACGCTGACAAAACTTGTAACGTTGCCGTCCGTACATCAAGCGTTATATTTGTGGCGTGCGAGAAAAAATGAGCAGGACGGCTGTTAAATAGCAACTGTGGTTAGCCAGACGAGAGAAGTTGTATATTTTCAATGTCACCATAATTCTATAGATAATATTTTCAATGTTACTATAAAATAACTATAACATTCGTGTAGTGTCAATCTTTTCTGGCTAACCACAACTTCAATTTAACTATAGTCGGTCCGCTCACTTTGTTTCGCACGCCTCAAATGTAAATTTGGCATAAATCAAGCGTAATGCGTAATGTAATGTCAATCTCTTCTGGCTAACCACAAGTTCAATTTAACTATAGACGACCCGCTCACTTTGTCTCGCACGCCTAAAATGTAAATTTTGCATAACGCTTGATTTACATTTGTGGCGTGCGAGAAAATATGAGCAGGACGGCTGCTTAATAGCAATTGTGTTTAGCCAGACGAGAGAAGCAGTATATTTTTAAATGTTACCATAATGTTATAGATAACATTTCCCATGTTACTATAAAATAACTATAACATTCGTGTAATGTCAATCTCTTCTGGCTAACCACAACTTCAATTTAACTAGTCGGACCGCTCACTTTGTCTCGCACGCCTCAAATGTAAATTATGCATAATTGTTATTTTACAGTAACATGAGAAATAGGTAAAATATGACTGAAAAATATATTTAAAATTAAAGCGGCTTCATACTCTGTGCTGTATGTATGCTGCTGTGTTTTGTACGAACTACAATCTATGTTGTATCAAATAAAAATATGAGCGACGAGCGTAATCACTAATAAACACAGAACTAATCAAGTCGAGTTTTGGCTGCCTATAGGAGAGACTAAGAGTATGTGCTTAGTGCTTATTTCTCTATGGTTATAAGCTATAGTACACCCACTCATCAATGCTCATCAATTTAATATCAAACTATATTTTTATATATTTAATTTATATTTAGTCTTAAAAGAAAGAAAAGAGCATTCCAAATGCCGGAATGCACAGATATCATCTCCTCTTTGCCTCTACTTAACACTAAAAAAACTAAACAAATTGTGAAAATGTCATGCGCTCAAAAACAAATTTCCACGAAAAGGATAGACACCTTCTCAAATTTCACCGCGATCGTTTACTTTAATAGCAAAGTCGGCTTTGTATGAATAACAAACGTCAACCCTTGTCTCTTGCGTTTCACTTCTGTGTCACTATCACATATATGTAATTGTTATCAGCAACATTTTCACTTTTTCTCATCACCAAATACAATACATGGTACAATTATATATAATGCAAAAGATAATCTTTCATTTGGTTTTTCGCTGTACTATTGTCATATTTCTTCTCTATTCTTGAAAATGTATATTTTTATGTAACACTGGAATGATTTTTATGTATGTCAAATAATCGTTTCGTTTTTGCTAAAAAAAACCAATCGATGTATCCCAATTTTTGATCTGAGATCGCCTCAACAGATCCGTATGTTTTGGAAGATTTACCCCCTTTTTTTTGCTAAGGCAAACAACTGATTTAATTTTGCTTGGCACGCTTGTTTTAACTGAAAACACTGTGACTTTTCTTCAGTAATACATATTACACACCCATACAACAAACAAAAGAAAACAGTAAACAAAAGATTCTCGCTCTTCGTGTTCGATTTGCTAAGAACAACTGACAGCAGTTCCGTCAAAAATTTCTAAGAAGGTGGAGAAAAAAACGACATTAGAAACGATGCAAAGTGCAAATTGTGCAATTAACTTTGTATCATTGCGGTTCAATGAACTTTAAAGAAAATTTCGGTTAATTATAATTTTCGAATAAATAGAAGACTCAAAAACTTGTAGCCACATCACATTGAATGCATGCATGGAATTTGAAAATGATTGTTTTTATAAATTGGTGAGAAGAGAGTAGAGTCGTCTTGACTCAGTGGCATGTACATGGGATACCTGCAAATCGCTGTGGAATTCATCACCAATAAAAATTGTACACCTCATTTGGTGGTGGAAAAGTTTTGTGTTCGTGGTGAACAGTATGCATGCAACAGACAAATCGAACTACAAATTGTTTAAACTTAAAACATTTTACAATCTACAATTTGAATGAGTATTTTCAATGTGTGATAATTATAAATGCAGTCTGCCTAATTTTCTTTCATTGTTAATGATTTTATTTAATGAATTCATTAGCAATAGAACCCAAAAACATTTGCATATTGCATTTAAACTTTCTTTTTGAGTGCAAGTTGCTTCTCTTTTTTCGTTCGAAGTAATTAATCTATTTTTGTTTAAATGAAAATAGTATTTAAAAGAAAATATAAGCAATTTAAAAAATGCTTCCTCTCTGGGATTATTTATTTATATACCTACTTTTTTCTATGGGTCAATGGGGGAAGAAGTATTTCAACTGCGTATTTATAATTGAGCTTTAATCATTTTTTTACAAGGGAAATTGCAGTTTTGCAGTAAATAATCACAATTAAATTTGTTTGAAATGTGCAAATGTATTATAAGTATAAGAGTATTACATACTAAGTTTTTTTTAGCACAGTGTTTTGATATTACAATCTGTTTATAACTAGATAAGTAATTTAAGTAATTTGTTTCAATTTCATTTTATTAATTTTACACCACACACCTAGTTTTGCCAAATCATTGTTAATTTTTATCGTAAATTCCTAAATGGATTCTCCAACTACATATAAAAAAAATCGAACTTTGCACGTTGTGTATCCCCGATTAGAGAATTAACACGAAAAAATCTTCATGGGTTGTTTTTATTGTATCTTTAAAAGCGGCATTTTTCCGCATTAACATTTCTACGTGTAATTTTTCTTAATGACGTCAAATTATCTTTATGCAATATCGAATTTATTTCGTTTGAAAACGTGACAGCTTCCACAATAAATACAGAAATAAATAAGGAATTTACTACCTATTGTCATCTAGATGGGAAAATAAAGTGCGGTTGTTTTTGTTATTTGATTTTATTCGAAAAAGTAATCGGATATCTAGAGAAATACCTATATCATATATATCTAAAATAAATACTTATTATTTGTAGAATTATTTCGGTGTATATCGGTATGACGAGGAATATTGTGAAATTCGATTTTCCACTTTGCGCAATGAATCTTGTCTGTTTATCAGCCAGCTTGCCTGCCTGTTATAGCCCTGCCGTACCATCATCACTTACTTCAATGTAAAATAATTTTTTTTAATTCAACGAAGGCTGTGAGGAGTTGTTTGCTGATGTAATAATTTTGTCTTGTTCTGAAAGTTGATTTCGATCGATCAGAAAGAAAGAGAGAGAGAGAGAAAGTGGGATATGCAAAGCAAGTTTCATGCTTTTCTGTTGTCATTCATTCTTATTATCATCTCAACCGCCTAATGTAGTAGCAATGCCGGCGTTTTGTTGTAATGCTTATGATAACTCACATGTCGAATTCAACGTAAGTGCTCCCTATGAACTGGTTGGTATGCGGATGGTTAGCCTATTTAATTAATATTCAAAAAAAATAATGCAAAGAATGTGTGTTTTTGTGCTGTTTTACGTACAAGCTTGAATTTTGGTAATAAATATCACATACTTCTCAATGCTATAGATGTCATGTCTTTCTATTTTTAAATGCTCTATATTAACATTAAGTTCGCGTCCGCGTGTGTTTGTTTGTTTATGGTAAAACTTGTCATACATTTTTAATCCACCTCCTAAAACCCGATTTTCCGATGACAATACTTTCTGTAAAAATTAATGGTTGGGGGTCCCAGGGCCAAGGGGCTATTATATTATTTTTTTTTTTTCAAAATGACCCGATTGCACACATGTGTATCTCCGATTAGAAAATTTACATAAAAAATTTAAATTTTTCTGTCCGAATTGTAAACACATTGATGACATTACATTCTATTATTACTTTCTTTTACATAATAAAAGGAAGTATAGTAATCATGAAAATTTCCGAACTCGAGATTTTGCAGATTTACCCATTACTCCTGAGTCAGAAAATGCGAATGCCTTGACGGCTGAACTTATCGAGATGAAAATTCATATTCAAGCTTTTTACATAGTTTGACGGAAATCTGACAGCCGGAAGTGACAGTTTTTCGAGATTTTGTAAATAACTCAACAGTCTTCTCGAGCAAACTTCCAATTCAGGCTTTTGATAATCATCTCGAAAATACTCTTCGTATTGCCACGACTTCAATAAATTTAGATTAGATGCACTGGAATCCAAAATCCAAGCTCAGTGTTCGCATTAAAATATTAGTTCTTTTTTTTACTAAAGGAATTAATCCAAAAACTTACATACGAGTACTAGAAGGTGGGTCAAAAATAATGTGATAATGTGCCATAATTTTTGCAAATGGCATCAAATGTCATTGTTATTTCATATTTATGTTGTAAGAGTAGAGAATTAATTGACAATAAGCAATGGAGCGATACACACCTGAAGAACGCGGAGTTATTGTTAATTCTTATTTTTCCAATTTTCGGTTTGTTGTTTTAACGCAGCGTGAGTTTCGGCGTCGTTTTCCTCTTCGTCCTGCACCATGTGCGCGAACAATGAAGCGTTTGACTGAGCGTGTAGTGCACACTGGGTCCACTAAAAATATTGTAAGAAGTCACTTTGAGGTCCTTTTTAACTTGTTAACAACTTCCACACCTAGAAAGCTAAAATTTTGTGAGTGGCTAAGTCCAAAATACATTTTTTATATTCCACGTATGACGCGTGTCACGTTTCGCGTTTATTGCTACTATGTCTCTTTCCAACTACTGGGCAGAGTTAAGATTTCACTCTCTTCGTTTCAGTTCCATTGTCGGGGTATGGTTTGATTTTGTGTTCCAATAGCAAAGATTTGCAACTGACACTGTAACCGTCGCCTACCCGTCGACGAGTAAGTTTTCGTTTACTCAGCAAAAAAAACAAAGAGAGGGAAGAGAGCAAGGAAATTAATTTCTCAGGATATTTTCTGTTAACTACAAATGTCAATGCCTTGTTTTTGCAATATTTTTCATTTCAACAATTTTTTAAATTCTCTGTATTAACTACGGTTGCCCGTGGATGGCTGGCTGGTCAGAGTGATCGGGCCGCGGGTCGGGGGGCTCCCATACAAATTTTCCCATATTTCAGCGGCATCAGATCATATCATACTATGATGACTGGGTTATGTGTGCGTGGTGCGCTGTGAGCAAAGTTGCTTGCTTTACGATTGGGGTTGTTTTGTTGTTGGGTTGCAGTGCTTCGAATGAGTTTTTATTTTTCCGCATTTATAGGGGAATTCAGCATACTCTTGGTTATTGGAGAATTTTAATTTTTATGGGTTGTTTTGTTTTTAATTTTCTCATCAATTTTCAATTTATGTTTTCAGACTTTCCTCTCAAGTGTCGGATAAATCAAATATCATCGAGTTGTCAACATTCGTCTCCGCTGAACGTCGTGCGATTTCGATTCGCCCACGAAAGTCAATGAATGGGCTTACGGACAACAAAAACGGCATCATCCGTCAATCAAAACAACTGTTATAATTTGTCCCCTAAAAGGCGGCAGTTGCGGCGGCGGGGGCACAAAATCTTGCCCAAAATCATTCGTGTCAAAAAACAAAACAAAACGGCTAAGATTAATGTAACTGGGGAAAAATTAGTTGATAATAATTCAGGCATTTTGAATCCAGATGCAGCAGTTTCGGGCAACATGGCACCAGCTCTAACTGAGCCATTGAGCCCAGCAAATAAACTGTCAAGCTCTGCGGCATCCGCATCACCAAGACCGAGCAGTGATTCTCCCTCGACACTAAACAATCACAACAATAACACTAACAACAACAACAACACCAATGTAGAGAATTCAACTTTTCTGGAAGACATAATTCCACCTAATTCCACTACGGAGACGACGACAACAAAAAATTACCTTTCCAGCAAGGAGAACATATTGACAGAAACAAAGTCGCCGTTGATTGAAGTGGCAGTGGCACCACCGGTGACTCGCTCCAAAGGCGCATTTCAATTGGCCTTTGAACAGAGCGTTGCCGCTCTCAAGAGAACGACGCCGCCGCTCATCATCGAAGCAGACGAAAACGTTTCAAATGAGCAAATAGGCCCTGTGAGCGACGATACCTCAGCAACGAGCGACGCTATTGTGAAAACTGCTACTACCAACAAATTATCAGTAGCAACAACAACAATTTCAACCAACACCTTGAAGCGAAACAATAGCACCGTCACCTCCACTACAGTTAGTGAATCGACGGAACAAGAACCCAATACAACTTTGGTCAGTTTGTCGAGTGATTTCGAGGAGGCAATCACTGCAGAGATTTTTCTACGCAATCAGCTGATGGAAACAAACGTTAACAAAGAAAATCAATTACAAAAGGACGGTTGGGTTGATAAAGCTAATTCAGTAGCATCACCAGCAGCAGCAGAACAACAAAAACAACAACAGCAACATTCGGATCTTGACGATCTACAACACATGGATTTTAGCGCAGAGTTGGACACAGAAAGCACTACTAATAGGCAACAACCAGAAAAGCAAGAACAACAGCAACAGACCGAGAAGGAAGAAAAACATGCAGATCATGATGGTAGTGTTCAGTTGACAGCAGCAGCGCTCACAGATGCGAGGACGGCTGCTGATTTAGTGGGCACCGACGCCACCGGTAATAACGTCGTACAAACGCTAAACAAATCGTCATCGTCTGAACATGAAGCAGCACAAAACGCGCCGTCTTTAGAAGAGCCAACGTTTGCTGTTGGACGTCTAATTCATGAAGTGGTGCCTGAGCATTCGGTCACGCCGAATCGTGCCACAATCCTATCGGTGCAAGAGTTGCCGCCAATTAGAACAGATTCGACAGTTTCAGCATCAGAGGATGATAACATTGAAGGTAGGTTAAAATAAGACTTATTGGTTGTAATCATGATGTTATTAGTATTGTGCATGTTATTATTAGTTAAACATTTGCAGAAACTAACGAGAAACTTATTCTTTCATATTGCATGTTCTTTTCCCAACGAGAATAGCTAAGAAAAGTATTTGAGGTAGAAATATTGGACCAGGAAAACAGGTGCAATGGTGTTCCGGCTAGAAGTCTGGTCTGTTTCACAGATGGATCGAAGATGGAAACTGGAGTTGGAGCTGGTGTTTTTTGGACCCAACTCGATACCAATTGAACCAAGTCCCTCGGTTTTCCAGGCGGACTCCATGCCATTGAGATCTGCGCCAGCATTAACCTAAATAAAGGAATTAAAGGCGCTAGAATATATATCTTTTCAGATAGCCAGGCAGCACTTGAAAGCGCTGTCGTCCAATTTAATGGACTTTTGATATCAGTCAAAAACTCTTACGATGAACGATAGTACATTGTTAGTGGCAGAATTTCTCAACTCCGCTGTCAAGCATATTTCCTTGTGAAAGATGCGTCTACTTAACCAAAGTAGTGCAGGGCATTCACACAGAATATGCTCGGATGACTCATCATCTTCCGAGCAGAACCTACATTCTGACTCCACACCAATTTTGTTAAGGTGACAACGTGAGCCACAATGACCTGTTAGAAAACTCACCAGCTTCCTAATGCTATCCCTATTTAAATAAAGAATTTCCTTATAGGAAAAGGGTCTTATTAATTGTTTGGATTGCCTCAGCCCCGGGACGTTATCCCATTGGGCCAGACGAATTTTGTGTTCCCAACGCAGCGGCAGCTCAGTTGTCACCACAGTATGGCTGCATATTAATTTATTACAACTTGCTTAAACTCTGTATATAAAAGGGGCAAGGCTGCTAGCACTTAGAATGTCTAGAACTGGCACTGTCTTCGTATTTCCGGAGGTTCCGGACGATGATTTGCCAGTGTCGGTTTTTCCTTCGCAAAAAGGCATTCACTTTGAACGAACTAAGTCCCTTGATATTAGCCTCACCAAGATCATTGAGCATGCTTAATGGGAAAGTTAGAAAGCCGGGTTCGTCCCACTCTATGAAATTGCAGTGCATCGTAGCAGTTTTTGAATTATAACGAGTCCATTAAGTTTGACGATAGCGCTTTAACTGCCGCTTGGCTATCTGAAAAGATATATAATATGTATAGCAACCTTCATTTCTTTACTAAGGTTAATTCTCTTATTCTTATCCAATCATTGGTATAGTCTTCGATACCTCTATACTGATTTGATACTGATTGCCCGTGCAATAGAGTCGTGTTATCTAATGAGCCATCGAGAAAGGCACACAGGGCCACTTCCTTGGTACAAAATATTCCTTCTATGCTATGAAGGGGCTACCTTTATAGACTTTCAAAAAAAGCTATTGTTAGAGTTCTAGGTCCGACCATAATGTACATTTGCTATTTGAACAACCTGTCACACTGTGCTCCCACAATATCCATGGCACAAATTCACAAATTTCGTGACTTTCTACGACAATCGGTTCTACGCACGGAAAGGTCCCCAGTGTTTCACACATTGGACCAATATCCTCAACCCAGCAATAGGCTTAACAGACCTGCTACAACAGCAACAATATCCGTGTCCCATGTGGTGATCATTCCGTATCCGCAGAATCGTCTTAAATCAGGCACGATTTTACCCATTTTCAATGATTTTCTGTGACACACATTTTTGGATTCGTTATCTCCCTGCTTTGTCAGTTGAGTTCAGCGGTTTTTGTGGCTGAAATTGTTGTTCCAATGAATGTAAAAGTTCTCACTAAGCGGAATGTCAGTTATTCTGCACCCTCAGTTGCATGTTATGTTGCACGGTTATATTTAACAGCAAATCACTTGGAAGTGTGAACGAAACTGAAGTGAAAGCTATTACGAGGGTTGCCTTTAATATTTCGAGATTAGAGAACACAAAAGAAACCGTTTATTTATCGAAAACGGCTATATTCTTTTTCAAAAATTCACAATGTCGACATCGCGGTAACGCTCGTAGATCTCATAGTTGTCAGTCTCCGATTTCGTCCTTCCTCACATATGAGCCAATAATTCTCCGTAACAATTTTCGCTCTAATGATTTTTTATATTCCGAGTATAACGCGTGTCGCGCATGTGATGGGTTGACATTTTTTTTTCGTCTTCTTTGATGTCCTTTTTAACCAACTTCCACAAGACCTAGAAAGCTGAAATTTTGTGAGTGGCTAAGTCCAAAATAGCGTTTTTTATATTCCGATTTTGACGCGTGCCGCATGTGGCGCGTTTGATGGGTTGACATTTTTTTTTTCGACTTCTTTGAGGTCCTTTCTAACCAACTTCCACAAGACCTAGAGAGTTGAAATTTTGTGAGTATCTAAGTCCAAAATATTCCACTTATGACGGGTGTCACGTGTGATGGTTTGAAATCGCGCCATTTTCTCGTTTCTTTGTGGTCTTTTTTAACCACCTTTCGCAGGACTTAGAGGGCTGAAATTTTGTAAGCGGCTCAATGTAAGGGGCCTATTTTGATATTTAACGCGTGTCGCGAGTCATGTGTGGCGCGTGCGAAGCGTGGAAAAAAGAAAATACTTTGAAGTAGCCCCTACCTCAAAAACAGATATTTTGGCGATTATTACCAAATAATAAACGACTGTGTGGCGTGTTTCGATGTATATATAAAAGTTTGAACCAAAAACGAAGTTTTCTTACATTTACTTGTTTTCTGTTTTAATGCCGTGGTAAATGAGCCACAGAGAGCAAAATATAAAATTTTGTATAACCTGGGTAATTCAGTATATCCTTTGTAAAAGTAAACAAAACCGACTAACTATCTCGGGTCTACCGTAGCAGCACGGAAACAGAAATACGTGCATGGTTACTTAAAGCCAAACAAAACCTTCCTTAGTCTGTCAAGACACTTCAAATCCCGGAAGCTTACCATAACATCTAAGCTGCTGGTGTATATGATCCAAGACTTGTTGATCCCGTATGTGAGGAAGTACGATTCAGAGGATTCTATAATGGAGAGATCTACGATCGTTATTCCGATGATCGCTCGGTAAGCTCCGGTGGGCAGGACATCCAGCTCGCATGAGCGAAAAGGATTTAAGTCCTTTGGGTAGGATTTATCGGACACGACAATAAGGCCAGCCAAGCCTACGCTCGAAGGATGGCGTAGACCACGACGCCCAAAGTTTATGGATTTGTCAAATGCCCAAGATCCGCACCGGTGGAGAGATTTTTTGCTGGAAACCAGGACCCTCCGGTTGAGCGCCCGGTTTGCGCCCGAGACTGAGGGAGACACCAGCCACTATCATAAAGATAATATTACTACGAAGCTTGTTAGAAATGAAATGAAGCACACATGAAATTTGTCAGAATTAGTCAGCCAGTTGGCTTTTTGATGGGTTTTGTGTCTGCCGTGTTTGGGTTTTGCAAATGGTGTGTGTGTAGTACGGATGATGGAAGAATATTGGAATGTGTAAAAAAATTTAGTTATCAGTATATTTATACCTCTTTGATCTGGGATATACCTTAGATATTTACATATTTTTACCTTAAACATTTGCAGAACGTTTGAGCCAACTGGACGGTGGTTGTATTGTTTCTTCTTTGCCAAACAGCCTCGATAGTGGAGTTGTGGCGCTGGTTTCAACAATGGATGTTGTTGGCTCACCGAGACACTCAACACATCAACAACAACACCATCAAACACCTCCGATAACAGCAGTAATATCCGTGCCGGCATCTTCACTTACACCTCAGAGCACAACATCCTCATCGACAATGGGCAATTTGCAGAAAGATTTTATGAAAGAATCTGGTGATATGGATCAGGAACTTGAAGAGGTGTTGAAGGCTCTTAAGGGTTTTGACCCGACGACGGGCGGTGATGGATTGTGTGATTTCGGTGCTTTTTTCAGTGATGTCTTCACTACGCATAACTATGAGGAAGTTAATCCGCCAGCAGTTTCCAAACCAAATCCGCTTAAAGAAATTCAGGCAGAAATCGACAAAAAGCAACAGGCAATGCAAAGAAAAATCGACATACAACTGCGACGATTGCGTAAGCTGCAGGCACGCCACATGACCAAACAGGCAAGCGAAGAGATCTCTGGCATCTTTGAGTGGTCAGCGAGAGTAGCGAATAAGCGAAAGAACACCGACGATGACGTCAGTGAACGCCAACAACTATCGTATGCCGAGGAGAAGTACCACCCGGTATCGGCGGCAACAATGCGTTCAGTGATGATGAAAATTGAAGCAGTCGCCAAAAATCAGCAAGTGACGCTGTTGCCGTCCTCATCAACGACGTCCCCAATTAGTGCAGTGCCGACGAAAAAGGCAAAAAATCAAAAGGCAATTGCGGCGGCAGCAGCAGCAGCGGACGCCAAAATAATGGCAGCGGCGGCGGCATCGGCAAAGTCAAAAGTAGTTACAGTGGTTCCCACATTTGATGAAAAAATTACCGAAGAGATTGCTCACATATCTGGTCTATTACAAACGGAAATGCGTGAGGTGCAGAACGCTATTGATTCGGATGCGACAGCGTCCAGTTCTGGTGGAGAATCCGCCGATGAGATGGTCACATACAACAATCAAATTCAACAGCCCCTTTCAATGTAAGTTGCATATCATTTTATAAATTGATGTTTAATTGAAATCAATGTTTTATGTGATTTTTTGCAGTGCTAAACGTGCCGCTTGGCGTTACTCACGCGATCGTGCTGCCATCGCTTCTCGCTGGACATGGCTACTCTCCCAGATTTCTGATTTGGAGATGAAAATTCGAAAAAATAGTGAATTTTATCAGAAAACTGTCAAGGAAAAGGGGGCAGTCATTTCGGATTTCGAGGCAGAAGCAACCGCAGGAACATTTAATGAAGGGGTTGCAACAGCAGCAGCAGCAGCAAACTATGGAAACAGTGTCACATCAGTGAACGGTTATCGTGGTGTTTTGCCGGGAAGTTCGGTAAAAACTTCCATTTCGTCCGGAACGACTAACGCAACCACCACAACGGAAGGGAATTTTTATACTTCAGGTTTATTGGAACCAGCCACAGGCTCATATAAAGCAAACATAGGCGATCTACCGGGATCAAGCCGAACGAGGGGCTTTTTGGCGACACACTTTCGAAAGCGAAAGCTATTCCAATCGGCCAAAATTCACACGATTTCGAAAAAGGTTGCACGAGCAAGGTAAGTTACAATTAGAGTGTCAGTCAATCGAACGGGACAGAACTTTAGTTTTAATTTTTTTTTTATTAAATAACCACTTCACTTCTTGCAGTACCGTTAAATGTGGTTGCCAATGGCCTTTGTATCCATGTACTTTGTGCACGGGTCGTTCGGATCCCACTGCTCCTAGAGATCTGCCCGATACAATGAGAATGGCCGAAAGAGTAGCTCTATTGGATCCGGGATATCATCCTGTCTTGAGTTTTCCTGAAGGTAAGTAGTTACAATTTTTTTTAATAATTAAATCAATAAAACATTCCTTTTGTGCAGACATTTCAAATTCAATTCATTTTGAGGCAATCGCTCGTCAGTCTGAATGGCAGAATCGTATTATGCGTTGTACAGCAAAGTCCGCGATAAAAGGTGCTCTTGCCGCACAAAAAGCCGCTGAGCGCGAAGAACGTGAACAAATGCCAATCGGTGGCAGTAGTAAAAAGTACTACGACTCTGGGACGAAGCGGAAAAACAGCAAATACATCAAAAAGAATAAAATGTCACGGCAGCAGGAGCAGCAGCTGGATGATGTCGGAGGAGGAGGCAGCAGTGGCGCAACGCTGATGAGCACATCTTTGACGGCAACAACGTCCACAACGCCACTTGTGGCCAACAGTAAATTATTGTAAACACAAAAAATTTGATAAAAATATTAACATAAAACAAAAACAATTTTGCTATCTCTTTCTTTCCATTGCTTTTTCTTTTGTTCTATGTTTAATTATCACCACCACCACCACCATAACACCTACACCACCTACTCTACACCTATACACCATCACCATCCAATTCCTATTTATTGTTGCGATTTGTTGGGAATTTGCTACCACATCTGGCTGGATCTGGATGATCGACTCTACGGACTATATAGAACTGGGGAAACACTCAAAGAAATCTCAAAGGTCGTCTCGACACCATCATCTGAAAGACGATGCGGCACAATCATTAGCAGCGGACAACTATTATTATCCCCATCAAACGAGCGACTACCTCGGAACCCACCATCACCAACTGCCACCGCTGCGAAACTCCGAGCAATACAATCTCCACCAAGCACATTCATCATCGAATTACCATCATCCAAAAAATAAAAGTCGCAAGATGTCATCAACTATATTTCATCCCAATCATCATCAGTATCATTCGACAAACGGCAGCGGCGGCGGCGGCAGTGGCAGCAGCAGTACTTACTCCAATTACAATAACAGCGATTTGAATTTTTTGCACTGTGACAGTATGGATGGAGTCTCAAATAGTGGTGGAGGAGGTGGTGGGTTCATGTCACGGAGTCGAACGTCATCGCCGACGCATGGTGGTACTGCTGGTAGCAGCTACTACAAGTATGAAAGGTGAGTTAGTTCGTTGGTGAATTCGGTTAGAAATCTTAATAACCTTTGTTTTTTAGGCTTCTTGAGCGAAAGAATCGTTCTTCGTACGATATTGACAACATTGTAATTCCATACAGCGTAGCAGCGGCGACACGTGTAGAGATTTTACCTTACAAGGAAATTCCAACGCCAAAGTGAGTTGAGATGATGTATTTTCTTTTTAAGCGAAACATCTTTAAGTGCGTTAGCGTAAAATTTTAAGGTTACCTTGGAGTATTTTTTTGCTTAGCAATCTTTCAGATTTGAATGTTTTTTTTTATATATAATTTGCACCCTTATAATGCACGTCTATATGCTTGGCACAGCGTGGCGTTACGGAAAAGGAGGAGAAAAGAGAAGATATGTCTGAGCTTCTGTTTTGAATGCCTGTGGATCATAGCGATGTGGAAAAACATAGCTTAGCGCAGCATTGCACAAACGTGTTGTACGCCTAAGAACGAATCTCTGGACTTAACTGTATGCCTGAGATGGGCTTGGAAAAACTGAAAAGCATTCACGAGTATTTCGGTTGAATTCAATGAGAGGTGGCATGTAATTGACTATTTTTCTTGAGCACCACTGATGGCAAAAGCGGTAAAACTGTGACAAACAGGAAATGTTCCTGCAATTGTCAAGAAAATTACTGATTTCGCTATGTTTACGTCACCGATAAGTTTTATCGCATGGTTTTGTATGCTATCTAGCTGATGCAAGGTAGTTTTAGGCGCTCCAGACCAGATAAGAACATTATGCACAAGTTTAGGGCGAATAAAAGACTTGTAGATAGTATAGCCAGATATTAGTGAGCTAAATATTTCTGCACCGGGAAATAAAACCTAAATATTTCGCAGCATTTTGGCGACGGTGAATATGTGGTCATTCCAAAGAAGCTTGTCGTTAACGCACATACCGAGAATTGCGAATTTTGCAGTTTCCTTGATGCAAGGGTCATTCATGAATAATGGCAGTGGATTTAAGATTCGCTTGGAGAACGGGAGATAGCATTGGGTTTTGGAAGCATTAAAATTTACTCTATATTATCTTTATTATGCTGTCTAGGTAAGAATTTAACGTGGTTAGCATACGTAGTGGTTTATGTTTCACATTAAATGTGGAGGGACATTGCTTTCAAACTGAAGTACTGTCATCAGCAAAGGAATGAATTGGATTAGAAGTAATGGACAAGAGATCATTAATAATTGTAGACAAAATAGAGCCCAGAGGAACGTCAGCGTTTATGTGATGTATTTCAGACTTGAACCGTCCAAAACAATTTGAATTGAATATTCACGCCTTTTGGACAAATGAGATTAATGCCAAACTCTGTCAAATGCCTTGGAAATATCAAGTGCAACAGCTTTGCTTTCACCAAATTGATGCTAAGACCGGTTTCACTGTTCGGTGAGATTTGCCATCAAAGCACGAGTAGAACGTTGCTGACCAAATACTTATTGCAGGTCACTAAAGATTTCGTTAGTTTCAGGGTATTTCATAAGATAATTGGTCGGCGTTTCCATGACCTTGGAAAGAATGGATGTAAGTGCTATGCGTCGATACGTAGAAGGAGACGAAGGCTTCCTTTTTGGGATAAAGTCTGGAAAAAGATTGTTTTCTAACTTCTCGGGAAGAGCCCAGAAGAATAGGATACATGGGAAAGCTTACACAATGGTATTGCCAGTTTGGAAAAACACCTCTCCAGAACTAATGGAGAAATACCATCCGGCGCAGCGGATTTGTGAGTGTTGAGATCGTTTAAAACTCAAGGAACTGCACGGATATAAATCTGTCCCAGAGAGTGTTCAATACTCGGCGGTACAGGCGGCAACAATGAACAATCTAAAAACAAAACAACAACAACAAAACAACCTTTGGGACATTGTAGTATTTTTGCTTCAATTTTTGGTCGTTCGAATAATAATAATAAGCAATAATTTCTGGCTCGTTTGAAATGTATACGGCTTTCCTCAGTAGGCTTTACTTTGTAAAACCGAAAACATACCTCTCTAATCCTAGAACCCTCTTTACCGCTCGAGTCATACCATCCGTTCTTCTTTGGTTTGATAAACTTATTCTTGAAAGGCATGAAGTCTCATACCAATAAGAATGATGTTTGTGATCCCATCAGCGGAGGCATCCACGTGTCTATCCCGAAAAAAGGCCGTCCCAATCGGCTTCTCGAATTGTCATTGTTTCTTTGGGAGTTTTTGCTCTAACTGCTTGGTTTATTGACGAGAAATTTGCTGATACAACACATTGGTCAGATGAGCCTAGAGCCGATAATACATTGACGGAGTATTTATCAGGATGAGATGTAAGGAAAAAGTCATGTCAAGGGTGTTGGCGGAGTGATTTGCAATGTAAGGAACTCGTGTAGGCTCATTTATAGGCTGAGTAAGTTTATTTATCTCAGGGAATATCTCAACACACTAGAATGGCGAAGCTACTTGGAAATCGCCCGCAATAACGATTTCTGTGTATGAAATGTACCTACATATATTGATTTTCATTGTCTTGCTTCTACGTATATACAATTTTTTCGCAACAAAAAATCATGTTTTAATTATTTGCACTGTGCTTAGAACACCAAAAGTATTTTTCACGGTCCCACCTTTCGCGAATGTCTGAAAAACTCCCAAGAAAGAACTTGTCACGGAGAGCTTCTCAATTCGGCGTTCGGTTGCGGTCCCTTCAGGGCAAATGGTCGCGAGAAGCTAGGCCTTGGACCGCAACGGTCTGTCGCGCCGAATATTATTATTATGATATTCGCCCTAAACTGAAATATAACTGTATTGTCTGGTCAAGTGCGTCCAGTACTACTTTGCAATAGAATACAGAACCGAGCGATAAAGTTTTATCAGCGGATATATGGCAAAGAGGATCGATTCGCTGGATCAACGCAGGAATTTTTTCTGACCATCCTCCAATCCATGCGTATAACTACTCATGGTGTCGTGGCAAAACTCAAGCCCATCTCCGGAATACCAATAAATTTAGTCGCACAACACGAATACACTGTAAGGATTTACCAGATTCTATTTTCCTGAAGTTATACGCTGCGAAGGCATTTAAGACGTATGTGCTTGTTTCCTTTTCTTTTCTTTTACGCCCACGCTGCCTGCATTATAAGGGTGATCTTAATTTGAATCAGTTCTGCATATCGATGTATTTAGGCAATCACAAAAGTTGACAGTTATATGATTACTCTGTTAAAGATAACATTTTTTGGAGAGGAAAACAACGACACACAAACAGTGTCAATAACTTGGTAGTCTGGCTTTAAGAACATTTTATGTGAAGCATGGAGCGAATCTTTATAAAAAGTGTTGATATTAAATGTTCCAGAATGTTCTCTAGATGTATCTATAAAAGTCTTTAATTAGAAAGATAAAAATGAAAAACTCTTAAAAATGTCTTATTTGTTTGTTAGCTGCCAAAGAAGTTTCACCCTTTTTATCTTTTTTCGTTTCAAACTACTAATAACTAACTTTAATCACCTCCTGATTACACAGATGGCGATTAATTGCAGATAACGAGCAACTCTCTCAGACATTGGAGTCAGTGTGTAGTGATTCTAATTTGGATTCTTTTCCTGAGACGACAATAGATGAAGAACATCGCCAATTGGCAACAGAATGGTTAAAAGTAACCCAAAATGCCAAAAGTTCACCAGCTAAAGTTGATAATGAGCGGCAACCATCTGCGACGACTAATGGAAATGTTGAATTAATATCAATTAATGATGAAGATGAAGGTAAATCTAAAAAAATTGAAATCAAAAGTGCTGACGGTCAAAGGACAACGTCTAAAGAGAAGTTAGAAATAATCACAAATAAGAACACTGCAGCAACTGAGCCAGTAAAAGATCCTGAAAAATCTGAAGAAGTCATTAAGAACAAAGAAAATGAGTTCGTTGGTAAATGCGATGAAAAATTAAAAACCGACGAAGAATCGTCATCTGGACCAACAGAAATATCTACCTCGGTTGCAAATGAATCTACTGTGTCGATGGATTCCAAAGGAGCTGGAATTATATCTGAAATCGCGAAGGCGAAATTGAAGAATACCAAAACTCAAGGAATGTCAGACACAGCCACGTGTACAATTGATTTGAAGAAAATCAAATTGGATTGCAACGAAAAAAAATGCAAAAGAGCAGTACAGAAAGAGACTGATGAAGCTGCTGAATCTCTGCTATCGATGAATGTCCCACAAAATACAACCAAAGAGAAGAAAATGTCATCGCAAAAAATCTTCGCACAGAATGTCGTTTCGGAGGCAAAGAAGGCAGAGTATGCGATTGAAGTTGAAATGGATGACCTCGACGACGATGACGACGACAATGATGAAGAAGAGGACATCTCCGAAGAGGCTATGATTTTACGTCACGAACACGCACTCACCGAGGAGCGTCGAAAGTTTCAAACTTATCTAAAATTTCCGTGGAGTACCAGATCACGTGCAAATCGCCGTATCGATAGTCGGGCAGAATCGAGTGGTGCCAATACACCAGATCCAACCTCACCAGCTCCAAATGCACTAACTGTCGGCGGTGACCAAGAGGTAAGTAACGTGAAACAATGAGTGGGAAAGAATTTTTAAAAATCCTCACTCGAATGGTGCATCTTCCTCTAGTCAATTCCATCGCCAGCGGCACCATCAACGCCACTCAATACTCTCGACAACATTGCCGAAGTTGGGGAAACATCTGTGTTAAATTCCAGTAAGTATTTTATGAATGTTTATGTAATATTTTATTTAATATTTATGTTTACTACAATTTTTTCCAATTGATGTTTATTTTGGCACAATATATTTCCAAAGTCCAAATGTTGTTGTTTAAAACAAAGCTTCAAAAGCTGTGACGGATTAAAAGCCTATCTTCTAAGAGAAAATACATTGATGAGTCCTCACTTTGGATAAGAGGAATATACATTTCACATTCAGCACAAAACACTTCCTCTTCCTCTTAAGGTTCCTTTCTGTTTCGTAGATTGGAAAGCATCGTTTTTAACTTTTGTTTATTCGTTACTCCTCTAAGTAACTGTTGGTTTTTAATGTTTCAAAAAGTGTTCCAATGTTCACCGCATAAACGCTGGTGTTCCCCAAGGCTTTGTTTTGTCTCCGACACTATTTCTGATTTTTATTAATGATCTCCTCTCCGCCACCTCTAATCCAATCCATTCTTTCGCTGACGATAGCACTCTTAGCTTTTCATATGACTACGCTTTCTGCACGCCCCTCTTCGTCGCAAGTGGAAAACTTGAACAACAACGTAGTACGTTAAATGCTGACATCGACAGCATAACAAGGTGGGGACTACACAATAGAGTAGAATTAAACGCTTCCAATGCTCTCTTCTGTCCTCTAAGCGTAATTTAAACCGCCAACCTTTATCCATGAATGGATCTTGCATCAAAACTAAATTCTCGGTATGTGCGTCAACAACACGCTTCGTTGGAACAACCACATATTTGCCATTGCCAAAAATGCTGCGAGATGTTTAGGTTTCCTAAAACGTACTAACAAATTCAGAGATTCCTTCTCTAGTCGCACAATAGTTATGTGGAATGAATTGCCTGATTCTGTGTTTCCGCATTTGTATGATCTGCAGTCGTTTAAGACACGCGTGCGTTGACATGTCATCTTTTTCTCTCCATAATTTCCTAACGCCCACGCTGTGCTAACCAATTTAAGGTGCAAATCCCTTTAGCGTGTGTACATTATCAAAAAAGGCAATAGCCTTGCCTCTCTAAAATTCTCCAAATATTGATGAAAGAACAAATTTTGTCCTATGTTGAAACTAATAATTTGTTGACTCCTTTTTAATCTGACTTTAGGAAACGCCATAACTGTTATTCAGCATTATTAAAAATAGTGGACGATATCCGCATTAAATTTGATAAGGGGTTTATCTCTATTTTGAGTTTGCCAAACTTCTCAAAGGCTTTTGACTGCATTAATTTTCAAATTGTGTGCGATAAATTAGAAGTACAATTCGTCTTTAGTAACTCTGCTATTAAATTTGTTCTTGATTACCTTACTGGTAGAACGCAGCAAGTATTTGTAAGAGTCCCCGCACACTAACTTTCTGTCGGCCGATAGTTTGAATCAGTATGAACATGTATGCATGTTCGCAGACACAACGATTTGGTATCGGCCGATAAATAAGTTGAATGTGCGACACGATTGCCATCTCAGGAACCTTCGCAAATCCGTTTCCGTACACTGATGTTATACAAGTGTTTTTTTCACGCCTAAGAGGGCTTATGGAAGATTCTGTTACCCGATTTAATGATGATCTTGGTGATATTCATTAGAGGGCTCGTAGAAATTGTCTGTGACTAATAAAGAACAACTACATTGTCTGTTAATACACAGTAATTACTACTACTAAAAGAATTTGTTTTCTTATTGTACTATGTTATTTTATGAAATTAAACGGAATTAAACTTATGGATTGCAACAGCTTTATATATTATTCATTTCTAAAAATGTTTATATAATTTCCTTAGGTACTTTAAGTAACACTACCATCTCGATTAGTACACCAGCCGCACCACCACCTCCTCCAATAACAAGTGTATATGGTTATAATAATAGCAAACGATATGAACGCCGTCGAACTGTGTCAGCTAAAAAGGATAAGGAGATCGGCGGCGACTATCAAAGACGTGGTTCGACACCAGATCCGAAAGAGGTAAGTAGAGAAAGAAAAAGACCTTGTTCATTTTCTTGCTTCTTAATGCAATAGCCAGACTTGGAAAATGTGTTAAATTGCACTCACTTTTTGTTTGCCCAAATAATATATTTTTAATTTTAATCCTATTGATAGATAATTCCGCCGTATGAGCCTTTACAATTTCCCATTCCTGATGATATATTCGAATCGATGTTGAAAATGATGCCACACGACCATCAGCAACAATATCCATTTACGGAAGACTGCCCACTTAAAATAATAACAACAAGAACTCCAAGTAGCAGCAATTGCAGTGTGGTCAACGTTGTTACCAACCAAATTGAATGCAGTACTAACAATGCTGTGGTGGCGACAGCAGCATTAGGAACGAATAATAGGATCTGTGATGATAATGCCAAGCAACAACAGCACCAACTGCATACCAATAAGGGCCCTAAGAATTCTGGTATTGGAAATGGTGGTGGTGGTGGTGGTGGTGGTGGTGGTGGTGGTGGTGGTGGTGGTGGTAGTGAAAGAGGAGGAGTTGCAGGAGGAGTAGAAGGTTTAGATGTAGTTGGCGCAACAATTGATATAAAGTCTCAATCAAATGGTCTTGCTACAGATTTTCCAAGTGTTTTCCATCATCGTGGTCATCCGGATGATGATGAATTTGCAGCATTCGCATGCCGCAACAATCTCATTGGTGAGACTGATGGCGAATCAAGTGACTCAGGTCAACCGGACGACGACCCAAACGACCCCGAATGGAGAGAGGAACCCGAGTAATTCACAAAGTGGATGCACACAGTTCCGCGTTCTTTCTCTTTTACTATTAGATGACAAATGCAGATTGTATTACTTTTGAGTGCCGATGGAATTGTTGACATAAGCACACAAACCGACAAAAAACTCATTAGAGATGATAATCATTTTAATTTTTTTTTTAAATAATAATCATCATATTGTTCATTTGTTTTCTTAATATTTTAGTCAGTTGTTCAAACGTTTTTACTAAAAAAAAGAAATTTCCATCACTATTTGTCTAATTTTTCATCAGATATACTTTCTTTAATGAATTATTTATCTATATTTTAACCGCATTGTAAATGTTGTTCTCACACACAGAAGCTATTAATAAAATTACAAATTTAACTCCCAAGAAAATAGCCAATACATCTATCTCTCCTCCCTCCCTCCCTCATTTCTTTTTGTTGATCGAATTTTAAAATAAAAATCCTCAACGTTATGCTATGATGTAATCAAGTCATAGGATCTGAAAATGAAGTCGTCTCAAACACTCAAGACAATTATTATCACACAATGGACAATTCAAATTAAATAAAATAGAGAGAAATCTACTCGCTGCGCGTAATTATAAGTTATAAACGTAAACACAACCAAGAGTTTACAAAAAAATGTTTATATGTATTTTTATTTTGTTTAACTTAATAACTTTCTGTTTAATGCCGTTTTAGTCATATTCACACACACACACACATATGCATTGCATTCGTTTTTTGATTTAATCAAACCAGATAAGATGATGATGGAGAGCTTAGCTTATCCTTTGAAGATTTCCTGTCTTCTTTCATTATGAAATATGAAAGAAGGAAATAAAGAAAAACGTAAATAATACAAATACACTTTAAACTATCACCTCACAGACACAATAACTTGGTTGGAATTATCAAACTTTATAACAGTTATCATAAATACACTTAAAAACAAGAAGGTTTTCATAAAATCTTAATTTGTGCTTTTAAAGTCATTTCAATTATAATTTAGTGTTGATTTTTATATTATATATAGTATAAAAAAACAATAAAACTAAACTACCGCAGTATGCGATTATCATTTTCAAGCCACCGCCAACCAAAGATTAATATTTCAAATGTAATATTGAATACAATAAGGAAACAGTTATTTTTAAGGATATTTATAAGATAAAGAAAAGTTGTTAAACAAAAGCTTACTACAAACGAACACTGTAAATACTTGAGTTGCTTTTTTTGTTAATTTTATTTGCTATTTCACCATTGACAACAGATTTTAAAAGGCATGGTGTCTGCTATTATTTGAGTAAGTGAGGAGTCAATGAATGAATGAATGAATGACCTCCTTGATTAGATGTAAATACGAAATTATTTTATACTTAATTTTAATATTGTAATATATAGTTACTCCGTTTATGAATCGTTTTGCAGATTAATTTAATTAAAATTTATCCTACACTTATTATTAACATATTGCTGAATATCATTATTAAAGTTGGTGGTGGCTGGCAAAATACTGCGTCTACATGCAATTATTCTTGATTGCACCTCCAAAATAACACCGTCGCTCGCGAACAGACAACATATTGTAAAATAATGTAATACACAAATAAAAATAAACCTTTGTATTAAGCTTTAACAACAAACATTATAAAAAAAAGTAATTATCCACAATGTAATTAATAAATACACACACAAATTGTTTGGTTAATTGAAACACACACCCACACATTAATATTACTTAGAAGACCAATTTATTTTCGCGTAAGTTGGTCTTGTTATTTTATTATATAAATATATCTAATATATATACTGTACGGTAAAATAAACAACAACAAGAAACAAAATTAAAACAATACGAAAATGAAGAATAAAACACTAAATAAAATATGATTGGTCTTTTGTATTTGGTATAACCGCTTACGTGATTTAGCGTCAAGGCGTTAAGTTCACGTGTTAAGTTTCAAGAACTGCCACCTTGTAAGTAATTAGTATTTTATTGGATTTGTATACCTTTTTCATTAATTAAGTGATTTTTAGGTGTAATTTAAATAAAATTATAAAATAAGTTGTAATGCAGTGGTACGCACGGATTGCGATGGAAGCCAACAGCAATTGGGAATATCTATTATTAATTTCATGTAGTAGATTATTTCGACTTTGGTACAATTTGATAAGTGACTATCGCGTCTTGCTGATATGTGAAAGTTCAACCTGTGTTTCCCGGCAAATCGAAAATGTGAATTCAGAAATGTTTGTTTAAATTCGGGGTTATCGTGAATAACATTTCCCTGTTCGACAAATTCCTATCGTGAATGAAGTTGAAAATGGGGAAAAAATTCCCTCGAAAAATATAGCTACCGTGAATACAATTTCCAGGGAAATTTAATGCAATTTCCACGGTAATTATTTCTCCATAATTTTGATAGGGAACTTTAAGAGGACAACAGCAGTGTAAGGATATTTGATTGAAATTTTTAAAAGTTGTTAACAAATTATTTATCATAAGTCTAACTCAACAAATCCAAGCCAACTGCAGGTGCTGATAAATATAATGGAAAGAAATCGGGACAAATGGATTTACCACTCAATGCGGCAAAGAAGACACAAAGAAGTTCTGGAAAATGATAGAAAAGGAGCCGAACAGTATTGGACCACCAGTGAAGTCAATATTTATGGAACACGACAGCGAGGCCGGCCAAGCATACGCTGGAAAGATGGCGTAGACCAGGACGCCCAGAGTTTAGGGATGCCAAACGGGATGACATCGGCACCGGTCCCGAGGTGGAGAGATTTTCTGTGGGAGGTCAGGACCCGACAACGGGTGTAGAGACAAATATGATGATGACGCGTGTCGCGTGTGGCACGTGTGATGGGTTGAAACTTTTATTTCCGACTTCTTTGATGTCCTTTTTAACCACCTTCCACACGACCTAAAGAGACTGGAAGTGAGTGTCAAGTCCAAAATAGCATTTTTTATATTCCGCCTACGACGCGTGTTGCATTTCGCGTGTGGCGCGTGATGGGTTGAAATCGCGCCATTTTCTCGTTTTTTGAGGTCATTTTTAACCACCTTGCGCACCTTGAACCTAGAAGGCTAAAATTTTATGAGCAGCTCAATATCAGGGGCCATTTTGATATCCCGTGTTTGACGCGTGTCGCGAGTTGGTCGCGTGTGAAGCGTTGAAAAAAATTCTTTGAAATAGCTCCGACCATTGATAATATTACAAGATTGTTTAACATTAACAAGCTATATTTTAATATTAATAAATGCAGTGTTGTTTCAGACTCAAGAAAAGTGCATCCCTTTTTGTTGTCAACGAGTTTTTTCAAAATTATGATTACTTGTGTTATTTATTGACTCTAAGTTAACATTTCATCTTCATTACGATTTTCTTATTTCTAGGGCGAATAGACTGTTAGGTGTTAAGTTTTGTAAAGCGAAACATTAAAGATTTTGTTAACCCATATACAATGAAGTATTATATGTCTCTCTTGTACGCTCGGTTTTGTCTTAGAGTTCAAAAGAATTTGAGTCGTTTTTTCATAAGTAAATTCAATTGGCCGGGTGAGCTACCTCAGTATAAATTGAGATTGCTTCTGATTGAATTTTTGCCTCTTAATTTGAGAAAAGATTATTATAACATTATTTTCATTAGGAACTTAATAATGAACATGGTGGACTGTCTTAGTTTAACTCCTTTTCATGCCCCAAATAGGCGATTTAGAGCCTTTTGCATTTAACCAAGTATATATATGAAGCACCAAAGAAAGGGTGAACATTGGTCTTACAATGAAGTTAGTGTACTACGAATATTTAGTTTCTTCAGTATGATAACATCACCAGTATACAAAAAAACGAAAAAAGTATCCAGCAGAACCTAACAAAGTATGTACAACTAAATAAACTAATTCAAGTTTTTAAACTTCAATTCGATTTATTGCGTGTAACATTTTTCACTTTATTTTCATCATTTCATAATTCTTCATGCTTCTTTTTATCTCATTTTTTTCTGACAATTAAACACAACTCAGTAATAATATTTTTCTGGGTCTCGGTTAGATTCCTAATAATGCCAATCATTTAACAATCAATTACTTTTTCGATGAGAACAGTGCGTCTTTGGCACTATCGTACATGTCAGCAAACATATCGGTTAATTCATCGACACTGGTAGGGAATTTCGAAATATGATCGACAGGGACTTCATCACCAGGTTTAATACCGTGCACGAAATTGTAGGCAATCGCAAATACCTTCTTGGTCTCAACTAGAGTCGTTTTAGCATAATGTGCAGCCTCCGTGGGATAGCATATAGATGCAATGCCACCAGCACATACTGAAGTGTAGACAAGCCTCTTGATAAAACCGCCACGTATGGCCAGAATAAAACCAGAAAGACCACCGACAGTGATAGCACCAGCTCGTGAAATTGTGTTGGAAGGTTCATTCAAGTAATCGATGGTTGCTGTTTTGGGAGAGACATTCAAAGATATACTACAAGATGCTAAAAAGCATTTAAGTTACATTGCGAATGTGCCTTTCCCGTTGCAATAATGTCATCAAAACTCTTCTTTTGTTTCGCCACAACGTTTAAACCAGATTGGACTTCAACGCGAACTGCACGAATACCTCCTTCAATGGCCTGACGGGTCGCTGAGTCCTTTGGCGGATGTCGGACGGCTTTGGGTCTACACGTTTTTATGTCTTTATTATATAATAAAAAGTTTATTATAAGCAATACGTACTTATTTAGTGAATGCAAAGGGGCGTAAAGAGGCAAATCCGATGGCTTGCATTTGTAGTGTTCCAGCTCAGGTTTGGTAGTTGACGCTGGTTTGGGGTCTCCACCAGCGGACTTGACAGCTACTGCAGCCATAGCTGTTATTCCCGTTCCACCAACAACTATTCTTCTAAACATTTTCTTTTGGCTTGCTGACTTAAAACGAAAATCCAAACTTATGCTTGATGTTTTATAGCCCAGTGGTCTGAAACATGATAGTATAGTTTTAGAAAAAAAAATAAGTACGAAGAAAATAAACTTGCACCTTTGCCGATTGACATTGCGTAACGTTTGGCATTTAATAAATCCATATATTATTTTTGACAGTGATGTCAAAGGAACTTGACTGTCAGCAAAAGTTTACATTGGGCCTTTTATTTATGTCGGAGCAATCGGAATGTTCACAGAAAAGAGGTAATGATAGTTTATGTGTAGGAGGTAATCTTCGGAACTAGTGGACCGATTTTTTTCACCAATATTTATAGTGGACTTTCAGCGTGAACAGAAGCTATATATTATCCCGTTGAAAAATGATCGCGCATCATAATGACTGTTTGCTATGTGCTGCGCTGCTTTGTACGTACATAATCTGTATATATAAAAATGTATGTCTGTTGGTTTGTAATAGACCACTAAAACCCAAAAACCAGATAGCCGATTGAGCTAAGACATTCACAGAATATACGTCTTTAGAGTGTGGCTACACGATCATGGGAATGAACGTCATGTCCAGCGAAACAGGTAGTTTTTTAGTGAGTTGGAAAGAGAAATTCCACTACGAAAAATGACTTTCGGCGCATGTACGTTATATACGGCAAAACAACAACATATTGACGATCCTAAGCAACCAAACCCCTCCTACAGATAGAAACTTATCCAATGAAGAGATAGATAATTAAATGCCTTCACAGCATCCTTAATGAGCTGCATTAATTCTCATAGGAAAGAAAAATCACTCCACTCGAACCACCATAGGATCTCTGGGGCTACGCTTGGGCTTTTTAAAATTAGGAAAATATGAATAAAAAAAACCTAAAAAGGATCTACCATCGATTGGGGGATCGTATAAATCATGAATACATGGAATTGTCCTCGCGCATAAGTTGTTTGAGTAAAATAATAAAAGAAAAAGTTAGAATTGAGGTTAATTCTCAGTTCAGTTCCAGACTCAATAGTCTGAAACCATCCACGAATGTTTTTAAAGTGATTGACCAGATAACGGGTCGGAAAATTAAAGCTTCAGGTCCTGAACTGACTCTAACGCTTGGGAATAGAGTTTTTTCGAGGTATGGAATGCAAATTTAAAAATAAACGATTTCGGTCCCCTAAAGTCAGACTCAACTTCCAATGAATCTTTTGTCTCCAATAGCTTAGTTGAATCCATAATCTTTTCACTTAACAATAAAAAATCATCAGGACCAGATAGCATTTCGAACTTTATTCTTCGGAAATCCAAAAAAACTATAGCCCAACATTTGACACCAATACTCAACAATTGTATTAGCAATTGTTATTTTCCTACTAGCTGGAAAAAGGCTAAGCTGATTTCAATAAAAAATCAAATACAAATTGATTCACCTTCCGTTAAAATTGGACCACGTCCATAAAAATAGAATGACTGTGTAGACCTAATTATCACCTTTCATTTGAAAGCCCAAACGTTGTAAAACCTATATTTTAGTTTAGCCGAATATTAAAAATAGTACAACATTTCGTCCCATATGATTCATTTAAAATAGAGTTCATTTTGTTTTGTTCATGGCTTTCGTTTTCAGTGGTTATGCCACCTAAACCGTGAATAGAAAACTACTAAATTATTGTTATAATTGACTACTATAAAATCCATTATTTTTAACATTCTCGCAATACTTTGGTTTTTTTAGTACACAGCCACAGAGTTCACAATCCACAAACCACAAAACAGCTGATTCCACTAATACTCATTCTATTTCTATTTACATTTCGATTTTGCTAATTTTGATTTATATGTATATACATATATTTATTACACTCTAGCTAGCATTTTCTCTGTAATATCTCAAGAAATCCTATCGTCCTACACGAATAAATTTTGGAAACCCACCAACTCGTCGTTCGTTAATCATATAGCATCTATTCATTTGTGTCATATTTTTGACTTGGTTCAGTTCATAGTTGATAGCTCAACGCCAAGCCTGTACGTAACAGAAAAAAAAAACACGCAGGTGTTTCTTCATTACTGCCGCTGTTCGTATAAAGTGTCAGGTCAGTTCGGTTGGTGCTTAACGTTGAGCAGAAACTTTTGTTTCTGCCTTTCGATCTTGTGCATTTAAATAAGAATTTGTCGCGATTCAAAGTCGTCCGTCGCCATCTCTTCACAAAAAAAAATTGCTGCTGCCACCCACAACCAACCGAACAATTTTATATCGTTTTCTTATCAAAATGTTACTCATGCTTCGTCAAAGCTGATTCTTCATTATTATCAAGAGATGTGTATATTAGTGTTGTTATAAATATAATATAAAAGTTGTACTTTTATTTGTTTCCATTTATTTTTGGATAATGAAGTGGCAAAAAGTGTACCTATTTGTGAAAATGAGCGATTGTGAATGAAATTTGCAACTTCCTCCTCCTTTTCTACTATACTCGTACATGTTACTACCACAGAACTACTACTTCGGTTACCTTTCTCCCACACTATATACCGTTCGCCGCATTAATTTATACTCGCATTAGCCCACAAGAGTTTGGTGTTAATTTTCCCAGTAAATCAGAAACCAATAAAAACGTTCGAAGGAGCATTGCCATTAATTATCAAATAAAAACTTCCATGGAAGACGCTGGCGCAAGTTCTAAATTTAGGTGAGTTAAGTGGCACAAGGCACAACACCGGACGCTTTAGCTGTCCGTAGTCCGTACGTCTGTAGCGGTACGGAAGTTGTACAAGTTTTTCTTCCATACATACCTACATTTCGTTTTCCCCTTCCGTTTATGGTTTCCTATTCATGTCATGAGTTTTTTCAACATTAGTTTTCGTAAGAAATAAAAATTAAAAATTAAAAGCGGAATAAGCAAACAAACGTACAAATGTACACACGTTCGCTGAAAAATGTTCATGTCCTTTGAATAAAAGCTTCGCCCTTTGGACTCGCAAAAAATCAATTCTGCAAAGTTTTAATAAAATCGGGCTTTAGGAAGTGGGTTAAAAATTGATCACCAGATTTGGTGTGCCAGCCAGTCACCCAAGGGCACGCGAAGTTAACAATAAGATATCCTGTCCAATAGATCTTCTAAGACTTCGTCACATGACCACCCCCATTCATCCACCAGAAGTCATCTGGCTATAGATAATTAGTGCTACTAGTGCGAAGACGGGGCGGGTGGCTAGTTAGCAATAAACAAGCTCTGGAGTCAGCACCAAGACCAAAGGTGGAGATCGCGCAGTTTTCGCAATACTTTTTAGTGTGCAAAGTAAAAACGTTGCATATTGAAATGTGTGCTTTGTGCAACATTTCCACCAAAGGCGAAGCTGTAATGTCTTGCTCACGAGGCACGCATCGTTTAGTAAAAGATAATAGTTTCGTGTCTTGTACTTTATATGCTTCCAACACTCGACCCAACTATAACTTCTCAGGTATCCAAAATCATTGAAAATTGTCTATGGCACAGTATTTAAACCGCAGCTCTGCAATCAGAATATCAATCGAGTGGATTTTCTTTAAGAAACTACAATTTTACACCTGTCTGACAGCAAATAGTTCTTACCATTCCCACTCCATCCATCCACTTTATATTTGCTTCAGCAAAAAAAAAAATATAAATAAATAAATAAGCATACATCATAGCACAATTAAAAATAAGAATTAATCTGTTGACGACGGAAAATATAGCGACGTGACGCGACTGACAAAATGCCGTGTCCCGTGTTAACCGCGGAACGTGGGAGGAATGAACAAATTGGGTAAACAATCTCTATATATCTCTATCTGTCTCTTACTCTGTCTTTTTAACCAATCGCGTTTATAGTTTTTATTTTAAAGTTTTTCAATATGCTGTGACAAATTGGGAAATTGTACGGAATTGTGAAATTCGCTAAATCGAACCCAGTTGAGAGGTTTAGGTATTGATTGCAATTTAAAAGACTAGCTGGCAAACTCCTGAATTCTTTTATGGTTGGGCCTTTCATTGAGTTAATGAATTTGATTCAAATAGGGAACTTTAATGCCCGTCCAGTCGTGTAGCAAGCAGGTTGGACTTCTACAGGCCGATCAGGCCGTCTTATCCAGTAGGCACAGCAGGTACTGTTCCTAGGGCCTACGAACGTACAGGTGTCTCAAAATGAAATTTTAAAAAGAAATGTACCCTAATATAACAAAAAACAAAATCAAATATTTATTAAATTAAATTAAACTTATAAACTTAATTATCAATCTCTTGATATCGAGCTTGCTTGCCAGATCGCTCCTCTACACATCTGTTTTTGAACCTACAGAGGCTAAGCAATTCATTTTCTAAATAATAAAAAATATACAAAAACAAATTGAGACTGACAAAATAACATATGTACAAATGTACAAATAAAAATTTTAAAGAAATGTTATTGCATACAAGTACAAGTAACCTTGTTCCTAAATATTAATAAATTATCAATATAAGTTCCTTTACTAAATAGTCTTATGTAAAAATTCACACAGAACCTTGTAATGTGATGATTTTTAACAAAAAAGCAATGTATATAAATTGAATATAGTGCTATAGTTCATTTGGGTTCTCTACCATCATAATCGTTTACTGGCATCAGTAATTTGGATAGAGACATCTATATGTGTTCCTATCTGTTGTTTTAATTTTTTCACCATCTTTATTATTTATTTCTATTTATTATTTATTTTATTATTTCTAGGTTAAGTTATATATTAGACATCGTCTTTTTGAGTGGACGTAATTTAAATAAAACGAAAAGACTCAGTCTTAAAAACATCAATGTACTCTAAAATAAAACTAAATTAATATCTAAGTTGTGTAGCCTGACCAATTCTAAGTCGGCAAAATATTCATAAGTAATCCTAAGTGACTATGTAAACATAGAATTTAAAAAAATGTATAAAAAACAAAATCTCAATAAAGTACATACATACATACATACATCTGTTTTTGAAAACATAGCGAATGACACGTGTGAGCAGCTCTACATGACTTATGTCAAGGGTTGAATTGATGCTATTTCCATTATTTGTAGAATCCTTGATTTCAGAAAATTATTTTTTTCTTTCGACCTTATGTTAAAGGTTAAGGGTCGGTGGGTGCTTTGGCACACTTACTCGGTCATGGTCCAGTATGGTTCTACAGGATCAATGCCTATCCTATTTTATCACAAAGCTCACTTTGTGCTTTTATAGTTCTCATTGTCCGATAAGTTGTTTGTGTAATAACCGAAATATTTTTGCCTTCTGTTTGCAAGAGTTGGGCATGTTCACAGGAAATAGGATACTGTTTCTTCCTCCTCGACATCATTGCAGCGTCTACAGAAAGCATGGAACTCATGGCCCATCGTTTTCACATGTTCCCCGAGGAGTGCTTGAGTGCTCTATGGAGATTTAGGTTCAGCTTAGGCAAAACTTGTTTTGCTATAGTACATGTGGTGGCATGCGCCCTACTCTCATTTGTTAATGTTTCCGTTTATAATAGCCTTCCTATACCAGCCATATCCGGTAGCAGTTGAAGCTTTGTGCCATTTCTAGCTAATTCGTCTGCCATACAGCTCTCAAATATATCGAGTAACCAGAGACCCAGACTAAGCGTATGTAAAAATACTCGCTCATCTTCTTAAGAGATGTGTGTCAGCTCAACGCCACCCTGACATCATTGAAACTGATTCCAGCTATTTGATTGCTGCCTGACTGTCTTCATAGATTACAATATCAGTAACTGATATTATAGTGTGTTTCAGCCAGGTCATTGCTTCCTCAATCGCTGTCACATTAACCTGATACACGCTGCAATGGTTTGGGAGTCAAACGGAAATGCTCTCGCTCGGTTTGTCACTGAAGAGCACAGCACCAACGTTACCGTCAAGCTTGGATCCGTCCGTGAAGAATCTCATTGCATCAATTTCCTGTGGCGAGCTAACACCCCATTGCTCCCTTGTTAAAGTATAACACCGGTGGTGTATAACCTAAGTTCGCTAGTTCTATCTTTAGCAAATTGTTAATTGTCTAGTGTCCTGCTTGAATACATTTCCACTGACCTGTTGCTGAAAGTCGCACAGCCGTATTGGACGCTATCCGCCTGCCGTATATGTTAGTACACCACTTAAGTGCAGACAGGCTGTCCTTTGTACCTTCTCCATAATTTTTACGTAACTAGATTTTCGAACAGCCGGCCACCAAACGCTAAACCCGTACATAAGTAATGACCTTACTACGGCAGTGTATAGCCAGTGTACCAGTTCTGGCTTTAATCCTCATCATTTACCGATAGAACTTTACACACGTATATAGCTTTGGTAGCTTTGTTAACCTTCTCTCTATTAGGTTTCCAACTAAGTTAACTATGCAGAATTGTGCCCAGAAGTTTCACCTTGATGGTGAAAAATAGATTAGAGTCGATTGGGTAACTGTTGAAACTTTATATTTATTTGTGAAGAGGACTAGTTCAGTCTTGGACGAGTTTACTCCTAGTCAGCTGCCTCTGAACCATTTTGTGACGATTGAGAGGGCATTTTTCATAACTTTTAACCATGGGAGATATTCTGTAATTCTTGTGGCATGATTTGCGCAAATCACATGGGCTCCTTGGTGAGTATTGAGCACTAACACATTCCTCAATTCTGTCGAGCCTGAAAATTGAGTTTCTAAGAGAAGCAGCAGAACCATCCGGTTTTATTAAATAACTGAGATTGGTTGGGTGGTTGGTTGAAAGAATCTTAGGCTTGTAGTCTTTGAGACTCCTTCCTCTGTGCCTTCCTTAACTCTCTTTTATGAAGTTTGAGGTACTCCTTATAAGTGTGCTAGTTTTAGGCCTCTCTAATACTCTTTGCCTTGTTAAAGGCTCTTCTATTGGCTTTTTGGTAATCCCCTGGTTTAGAGGACCACCATAGTGGTCTTCGCTTACCTCTGGGGTAGACCCTAGAACACGCTGCGACCATGGACAGGTTGCATGCGTTAGTGACAGTGTTCACCATGAAATCTCGTTATTCTACTGTTACGGGGGGCTTCTCCAACATCACCCTGTACTAGGCTGGCTGCCGCAGAAATTAATTCATTGTTTAGCATTCAACCAGTCAAATTCAAAAAGTTCTTGCAAAGAGATAAAGCTACCACCTAAGGGAATTATAGGGAACTACACGTGTTGTTGTAATAAGTGTTTTTGTGAACTTTTAAAAGTTATCACCAATATAAATTGTGAACTTGTATTATTTTTACTGTTTGTTGATTAATTAGTTGTTATTTGTAAATTAATAAACTTGTGTTGTGTTTTATTTGCAAAATCCTTTACAAACTCGAAAGCCTAAATTTCGTAACAATACCTTTAGGCTTTTTATAAAAATCGCCCATTTATACAAATTATTGTGGCCTAGTTAACTTCAAAACATCATTTACGAGTGTATTGCATTCAACGAACTCTTCCTAGAATTTGTATACAACTAGGCCAACTTACTATTTGCTGCTTATAGTATACTTTAACAAGAATCCGAGCTAACTTAGCTATAAATAATACAAAGCGAGGGAAAGCGCTAAATTATATTACAAAGCAGCAAATAGTAAAAGTGGGGGACACAGCACACAACAATACACAATACAACACGAGTCAAGCGGATTGTCAGACACGCTAGCTGACGAGCTAATGATGATGACGATGACAACGTCCTCTCACCAAGTTGCGTAGACGAGTATCAAATCGCCAACAAGCCTTCCACCCACACCCACACAAAAAGTACGCATTCGTATGACATACTACACTACACTCAAGGGTATTCCTTGTGGGCTTGTTTCTATGTGGCGGCCTTGGTGGGTGACTGAACAGGTGAGATGACGATGGCGTTATGATGAAGAACTAGTGTGTGGGATCTTGACCTCGATGCATTTAACTCTTTAAAGTGTTTTTGAATGATGTTTAGTTCACGCTCGTTTAGTAGCCCAAATGTTACATGTCACACGCAGAGGCATATTCTTGGACAAACAGTTTTAGTCTCCGTGGATCCTAAAAATAAAAATCGACAATTTCGCAGTTGTCGTGAAATGTCCCTCTTCTCAACTGTGGAGTTTGTAATTTTAAACGGTTGGTAAAGATTAATAAACGGTAAAAAGATTTAATTAAATTTTATAGGTAATTTATAGTAATTTTTGGCACCTTCCGACAAGAAAGACACGACTGACTACAAGAGCAAACCTACAGTCAAGCGCAAAAGTCAAGTAATAGTATTTACAAGTAATGACATTTTGCTTTGCTTGTCTATAAACAAACAAACTGTTTTTTTCCTAGCAAAGTCTATTTTTATTTTGCCGGACCTATTTCATATCTTAAATTTCGTCCCTTTCCAGTGATGTCGATGAATATGGCTTCCGACGTGGCGATAACTTCGACTACAAAATGTATGAGAAATTTATGTCAAGTTACCTGAAAATTCTTACAAAACGACGAATTCGATGGGAGCAATTATTCCAACAGAACGCTGATCTCACAAACATAGATACGAGGCTAAAACGTTACATACGAAAGGGGATACCAGGTAAGTGAGAGATCCATTTATGGTCTCCAAATGTCAAGTGACCAGTTTTTAATCGTATTTTTGTATCTACACAGGTCCCTACCGTCCTGATGTCTGGATGAAAATCTCCGGCGCACACAAACTGCAACAACGCTCACCAGATCTCTATCACAGTTTGCTAAATATGCGATATGAGAAAGAAATTAGTGATTCCATTGTAATCGATATACCTCGTACATTTCCAGACAATATTTTCTTTGAAACGAAAAAAGAAAAACTCTATAATGTGTTAATAGCTTACGCGCACCATAATCGTGAAGTTGGTTACTGTCAGGGTCTCAATTACATAGCAGGTGAGGTGAGGGTTCCTGATAAGCGTAAGCTGCTTGCTGATTGCCTAATTAGGCAGTTAAAAGTAAAAAAGTAAAAACTTGTTGTAAATGCTTCACAGCTCACCTTGGCCGCTTTGAATTTCATTTTACTGAATTTTGTGTTTTTTGCTTTGCTATTTAGTTATTTAAATTTTCCTTTCTTCTTCTTACCCCACTTAGGTCTTCTTGTGATTGTCACTGATGATGAGGAGAAATCCTTTTGGTTGCTCAAGATAATTGTTGAAAATATTGTACCTCAATATCATACAAAGACTATGGCGAATTTATTGCGCGATTTGGCCGTATTCAAGGAGTTAATTATGCGGCGGGCACCAGCTGTTAATACGCATATCGAAAATATGGGTTTGTTTTTGTTTATTTCCGCCAATTACAACTAACTGAGCGCATATTAATTACAGGCCTTCCATACGCTGTGATAGCCAGTAAATGGTTTATTTGTATATTCGCTGAGGTGCTGCCAGTTGAGACGGTTCTTCGAATTTGGGATTGTGTTTTTGCTGAGGGTTACAAAGTGAGTACACTCAAATTTGACTCTCAGTGAGTAAATTATATAAACTACAGAGACATGAAAAGAGTTCCTCATTTAGTTAGCAATATTTCTAATATATATAACTAAGCTAAGGCGTACGATTAAGCAATCGATCAACTACATAAAAACCACAACCACCTTTCTCGATGTTGATGAATGTTCACATTGTAGCCATTAAGGATGCTCTCACCCAGTCAGGTGTGGAGCTCTTCCTAAAGCAATGTATGATGTTTGGTTGTAAAACAATACATGCTAATCTGGGTTAAGCTGGGCAGTCGACAGAGGCACACCTTAAGAAAAAACTTAAGTGTTATTTCGCATTACCTTACAATGGATTCAACAAGAAAGATGGAGTCGGCGCTTTTGTCTCAGATAAACTTAATCTGTCAAATTAGCCCAGGTTTCCTGACTCGATGTGTAAGGAATGTAAGGTTTAGGTATTTTATTTAGCCCCGACACAAGCTAATAAAGGGTTATCCATTTTGCGGTTTCAAAAGTAAACGTAAATAGAACACATATAAAATATTTTTTATCATGATATTTCTTTTTTATTATAAAGTTTCAACATTGACATTATGTGTGAAACACTACATCATTTAAATGACCACCACCACGTATGATCTTGGTGGCCAGTTGATATCGCCACGACGAGAAATTACGCGGCCAGGAAATGTCTCTTGCAATAAAGCCATATTCGCTCAAGTTGTGTGGCATGTGGCACCGTCTTGTTGAAACCACATATATTCTAAGTCGTTTCTTCAATAGCAGGCAAAAAAAAGTCGGTTAGCATATGACCATAAACCTCCGAATTGACGGTGACAGTCGTTCCATTGTCGTTTTCGAAGAAGTAAGGTCCAATAACACCTCCGGACCAAAGAGCGCACCAAGCAGTGACTTTTTGTGGATGTAATGGCCTCTCTTCAATTACTTGAGGATTCTCAGAACCCCAAATTCGACAATTTTGTTTGTTAACATACCCACCGAGTGAGAAATGTGCTTCGTCGCTGAAGAATATTTTGTTCGAAAAATCGCCGTCCACCGCCTGTTGTTCAAGCACCCATTCGACGTAGCTACGACGTTGTGAATGTTCAGCTGGCTTCAGTTGTTGTGTGAGCTGGATTTTATATGGATGTAGGTGTAGATCCAAATGCAAAATACGCCATAATAAGCCGTAAGACAGTCCTAATTCCTGAGAACGACGAGGAATCGACACATTCGGGTCTTCGGCAACACTTTCACTTACAGCAGCGATATTTTCAGTGGTACGAGCGAAACGATGATGCACAGGCCTTACAATATCTGTAACCGATCCAGTCTCTTCTAATTTCTTCACAATTTTGCCAATTGCTTGCGTAGTTGGACGATTATGTAAACCATAATCTCCTCTTAAAGCACGATATGTGGCTGTGGCAGAATCACCATTTTTGTAGTAGGTTTTTACAATTTTCAAGCGTTGTGCGATAGTCAAGCCGTAAATTTCAGACTTTCAACTGAAAAAAAAATTGTTTTAACAACTTAGTTTGAAAGATGTCGAATTCCAGCCCTATACTTTTGAAACCGCGAAATGGATAACCCTTTACAAATCGGATTGGGTACGGAAATCGTTCACTTGATTTGGCCGAGTTTCCAGTGACGCATAAGATAGGAGTTGTGATGCGAGAGGCTAAGGACATGACTGTCTATAATCACATCATTATTATCACCGTTTGTCATCCAGCCGCAGGACTTACTCTAAAAAGTTAAAAAAAAACCCTTTTGTGTCGATTCGAATTTCACATTAGTACTGAGATTACTGAGTTTACTGGAATAAACAAAGAATATATTAATTTATCAACAAATGTACTTAATTAATAAAATGAAACACAAGAAATTATCAGATCAACTATAATCAAATTATTAATAAAACAACGTCGAAGCTATGATGCTTAATACCACCTATTTTGACGGTCTTAGCTAAGACTTTTTTAAGAATACGCAAAGAATACGAAATAAAAGTATTAGCTAAGATTATAGTCTTACTTCTTGATTCTAGACAAACTCAGAACACTTGTACACACCGACTCCTCTGTTACAGTGAATGAAGTTTAGTGTCCATATCAATGTTCAGAAGATTACAACGATCAGACAGTGCGAAGACATCTGCCTCAACTTATAAACTTAGACCTTAGTCATTTAACCCTTGTCATAACCATTTTTAAGTAAGAATAAACATTGAAATCCTGAGTTCCTAAAGTAAAAAAGAAATCTTTCACTGTAACAACCACCGTATAAATAAAGAGGATATAGGATAAAGACTTAGCTAAGACTAATTTTTAGTCTGTGACTGAGTCGGAGTCGGTGGGCAAATTAATGCAAAAAAATTTAGTTTAGTAAAAAATTGTTTATTTCTCTGACAATCTTTAGAAAAATCCGAAATTACTCTTGATAACCCACAGTTTTCGCCTTGAATGTTTATTTTCAGATTGTTTTTCGAGCAGCTCTCGCACTTTTCCTAACACACAAAGCTGCAATTCTGAGTTGCAAGGATATTGCTGCATTGGCAAGCCTCTTCAGGGACCTTATGATACGTGACGAGACCGTCACGAACTGCCACATCTTTACAAAGTCGATGTTTGATTTGCGCTTGAAACGCACTGAACTGGATAGACTACGAACTATTTGCGTCGGACGAAATAATACTTAAGTTGGCCAAATGTGATTTTGCAACAATAACATAACAACAACAATAAATAGCTTACGCAACATGCAATTGTATCACTGAAACGAAAACGACACGTCGATGAAAATGCAATTTTTGGAATTAAATACTTACTCGCCTGGAAAAACAATATACACACACATCAATTATCATCAATAATTAGTCAATAAGAGTGTTCATAGTTTGCGTTATATATATATATGTTAAGTATAATTAAGAAAATAAACCAAAAACAAATACATTATGTAACAATTTTACATAGCTGATGGTACTCGTAAATGTTTCTTCGTGTCACACATTTGATAAAAAAAACAAACTAAAGTTAACTAACTTATATAAATAGCTAATTGCAGCAATAAACCACAAAAATGCATCAACATTACGACGAAGAATTGACTTATATTGTTGTTAGAAAATATATCTTGTGTTAATTTTCAATTCAAATTGTAGTCATCACTAAAAGCAGAGCAAAATCAGATATAAAAAACGTTAAATTTCAGTTGAATTGTTAGAACCTAGAGTGATGGCAACCTTAAGTTGTACTACAATCGCTCTGTGTCAGAAAAGCTGATAGTAATGAAAACAAAAATAACCAAATGATACATGTTATACAATTCTAAGGGTAGGGTTAATTTTTTTATGCAAAGCTATAGTGAAATGTTAATCATTTTGTTGGTTTTATTTTATTTTAGGATTTTTATATGTATGAATTCGTATGTATTAAAGATCGTATAACATTAACAATAACTAAGGAATTGGTTAAAATAAAACAAAGGGGTGTTGTGTTAACGCAACAACAATTTAAAATGTTTTTATAGTCAGTCAAGCTTATTTTGTACTTGACTCTTTTAAACTTACATCAATATGCCAAAAAGCTAAAGGCAATTGAATTGCAATTTAATTTATGCATGTAGTAGTAAGATCCTCGGCAAGAGCCCTAGTTAACTATCACTATCATATTTCTTGTCACTGAAAGCTTCTCAATTCGCCGTTCGGATCCGGCATTAAATTGTAGGTCCCTCCATTTGTGTGCAAAAATATGCATGCTCAACCGCAGACCGCATGGTCTGTCGCGCCGATATTATTTTACTGAAAAGGACAAAACAATCACCGCTGTATATTATAATCAGCTGATGGATCGCTTCGATGCCGATTTGAATCTAAAGCTTCCGCATTTGGCGAAGGAAAAAGTGATTTTCCACTATGATAATGCACCGGCACACAAGTCCACAGTCGCAATAGCAAAATTACATGAAATGCGCTACAAAATGCTTCCACATCCACCTCACTCTCCAGACTTGCCCCCTCCGATTATTATCTGTTTCCAAACCTGACGAAACGGGTCGGTGGGTCGAATGAGGAAGTCATGGCTGAAACAGAGGCCTATTTCGAGGGCTTTCAGAAATCGTAATATTCGGAGTGTATCGAAAATAGGAATATCGTTAAATGAAGTGTATTCAATCTAAAGGAGGGTTTGTTATGTAATGAATTGAATTTCGCCGAAAAAAGTTGTGTTTTCTTGCTTAGGCCGAGCCTATAGCTTAGCATGCATTTAAGAGTGCAAGCGTGTGCAAATCATGGTCCAGTCGTGACGTTTCGTAAATAATATTTTCATTGTCCATGTCTACCAGTTTGGTATTCTCAAAGTATGGGTGTCCTGGGGGATACACCATCGTACGAGAACTCGTCTGTCCCATTGTTTAGTTCCATGATTTTAACAATTCTTCGTAAGACTTTTCTCTCGACTAAGAGTTCGCAGTGACTTTTACTGCTTACCAAAATCTCGTATCTTTATTTTAGAAGTGGATGCAATATCTAATACGATTACAAACATAATGCAGTAGGGTATGAGACAATTTATCCTTTCCAGGCCTAAGTATATCAAGCCGAAAGAAAATGCTTGACATGATTTAAGCCCCAAAGAGGCTAGTGGGAACCGGGAAGTATGCTTTCGGTTTTATAAAGAAAACCCCACTTTGGAAAACCGAGCCAAATTTAGACGAGTCAGAAATGATTGCAATGCCTAAATGCCTAGACGAGCCAAATTCGACTTTGACCAGAAACGGAGACAAAAAATACTGTCCCAAATGTCCCAAAGGAAGCAAACAACCAAAAAGGTCATTCATGAAACGAATTAAAAATACTGCCTCGTCTTCAATTCCAACGCTCATTCACAATGACATTCCAACTATCAGGTCTATCAGATAGCGCATTGTCGCCGCCGGTACTTGCAAGTGTCGAATTCTCTGTGGGACAGATTTACTTTCGTACTCGTCAAGTGGCTAGAGTATTAAATGATCTCAACATTCATAAATCTGCTGGGCCTGATGGCATTCCCGCTATAGTTTTGAAGAGTTGTTCTTTAACGTTGGCATTACCACTTCGCAGACTTTTCCATTTCTCTTATTCTTCTGGAGTCGTCCCAAGGAATTGGAAAACTGCCTTTATCCAGCCTGTTCCTCTTTCCTCGTACCTACCAATTGCGCTAACATCCATACTTTCTAAGGTCATGAAAACGCTGATTAATCGCAAACTAATGCAATACCTTGAATCACGTGAAATCCTTAGTGACCGGCAGTATAGTTTTCGTAGGACAGTTTTACAGGTAACCTGATGGCTTATCTCACTGAAAAGTGGAACCAGCCTATTCACAATTTTTGTGAAAGCAAAGTTGTCGCTCTCGATATTTCCAAGGCATTTGACAGAGTCTAGCATCAAGCTCTTTTGTCAAAAATGAATGCTTATGGAATTGATAAGGCCCTACTTGATTGGACTAGTAACTACCTTTCTGGCCGTTCTATCCAGGTCGTATTGGACTGTTTCAAATCTAGTGTTCACCGCATAAACGCGCCGGTGTTCCACAAGGCCTTTTTTTTTGTTTGTCTCCGACACTCTTTCTCATTTTCATTAACGATCTCTTATTCGCTGATAACAGCACTCTTAGCTTTTCGGGCTTTCTGCACGCCCCTCTTCGTCGCAAGTGGAATTTGGAACCACAACGTATGTTAAGAACTTCTAATTCTGACCTTGACAGCATACCAAAGTGTAGACTATTTAATAGAGTTGATTTAAAAGTTTCAAAACCCAATGCTGTCTTCTGTCGTCTAAGCGTAATTTTAACCACCAACCTTTCACTCCTTCAGATCTGGCCACTATTTATAAGGCATATATTTGCAAAAAACTGTATTGCCTGGCAGGTGGCCCCAAAACCACATTGCGTTGATTAGGCAGAATTTAGAACCGCTCGAAGAAAACTTATTGTTGACGAACGTATTGCAAATACCATCGAATCGCCTGAACATCATAGGAATGTTTCCTGCTTGTCATTGTTTTATCGCTTTTTCCACAAGCGGCGTTCAAAAGAAATATCCAAATGCATCCCGCCCATTCTCGAACCAATCCGTAATACCCGTGCCTCAACTCGAGCCCACGGGTCCACCATTAAGCCTATCTTCGGACGTACTAACCAATTCAGAGTATCCTTCTTTAGCCGCATAATAGTTATGTGGAATGAATGAATTGTCCTACTCTGTGTTCCCGCATTTGTATGATTTGCAGTCATTTAAGACACACGTGCATAACATCTCACCTTTTCCTCTCCCTAATTTCCTAACGCAGACACTGTGCTAAGCATTATAAAGGTGCAAATCCCTATAGCGTGTGTGCAATTATTTTACATTATAAAGAAAGAAAAAACAAGCACAGCGCGTCCGGTGAATACCTTTTAAAAGACGAGTACTGCCATCTTCATGTTCAGGTTTTAAACTTTTCAGACTACCCTCGTAGGTACAGCGAGTAGGACTACATCGAATTTAGTTAATGTAGTTTTTTTTTTGTTTTAGAAATCTGCGCTCGAGCTCAGATTTTTTCTCGGCAATTCGAACACGAAAGGTGTGTTGTTGTTGTAGTAAGTGTAAAGAGGGGTAAATCTCCTAAAATATAACGATCTGTTAGAGGGGAATTTCGAGCTACCGTAGATTGGTTTTTTAGAGAAAACAAACAACTTGACAGCCAAAAAAACAATCTGCGCCAGATTTTTAATGAAAAAAAAACGACATAAGACAATCTCGAATGGTTATAAAGTATTTTGAATATTACAGTTTCTTCTACTGTACTGCGTTTTACTTATATGTACGATATTTATTTATTCATTGTTTACGTAGTTCATATTTAACATTCTTCGAGATTCTTGGAGAAATGTTTTTAAAAATTTTTTTGTTATTAGATATTTACATCTCGTTGTAGAAAAAAGATACTTAGCGAGTTATAATATGTATAACAGTAAACAGTTATGGTTGTTAAACAAGAAATGTGAAGCAACGAGGAGTCAAAAAATAAATAAATAAAAATAATAATAACAAACAAACGCCATAAATAAACGAATAATAAATAAAAATTTTAGAAACAACATATCCAGAAAAAAAACAAGGAAGACGCATTTTGTATTATCGAACAGATTTTCTCTCCATATCTTCACAGGTTATTCGGTCCACAATGTGATCCACAGAGAGGGTCTGACGACAGTGCCAATGATGTTAGTAACGTCCGTCGTCCAGGATGAACACCAAGATTCTCCCAATTGATCCACGACAGACGAGCAGTGAGATCTGTCAGATTTGTTCAGTTACAATTTTCTTAAATGTCACTGCAAACTCTAACTTACCACTTGTATTCCAATTGGCCCGATCAGCCTTGATCTCACCGCGCAAACATTTCTCCACATATGTCAAAGGATCATAGTCAGTCTGCAGGACTTCGCGCAGCAGCGAGATGTAAGCAATAGCAAGCCGCAGGGTGTCGATTTTGCTGAGGCGCTTCTCATACGGAAAGGTCGGCACATGTACCCGCAGCTCGTCGAAAGCTGAATTTATGCTACTGCAAGTGGAAAAGATGGAGGTGATTAAGTTGGTGTGCGTTTGTGTGCATGTTTTGTTTTTGTTTTTAGTTTTTGTAACCGAATTTCAAGAGAAAAACTGTAAACGAAGAAAAAAGAAGCCAATTTGAAATACCCAGTTGGAGCAGACCTCTGGATACGTTTGCGTTCTCGCATGTTTCCCTGTTGTCGCTGTATTTTGTATGCTGCTGTGCTGTAGGTAGTGCTGCTGCTGGTGCTGGGACTGTTACCCATTAGGGCGTTGTTGGATGACAGATTTATGTTTGTCGTCGGCGGTGAATCTAAACAGTCTGGCGATAAGAAAATTCCATTATCATATATTGTTATCCTTATTAAAGTGCTATCATCTACCTGTGTGATGCAGGAATTGCGGTTGGATTTGTCGCAAATTATTCGAATTCATTCGAAGACTTCCGCTTGAAGTGCTTGCTGCTGCATGTTGTTGATGTTGATGGTTTGCATAGACGCACGATGGAAGATCATTGATCATGTCATCGTCGAAATTGTGAAATGAGAGATGGCTGGAAGAAGAAGAAAGATTTTCTTTTGGTATTAATATTGAAAGCTAAAGCTTGATAGCAGCCGTCCCAAGATATTTGACAAAGCCATTTTTTAAAAGTTTTTAGTACGCTGGACTTGTACTACCTGTATGGGTGTAGTACTTTTGGAAGATCATCGACAATTTAATTCGAAGCTTGTGATGATGTAGATATCTACCCATCAATCTTATGATAAACTTGGTAAGCCGAATAGCGGACAAACGGCTTTATTCGAGTACGCGACAGGAACTTATTGATGTCAGGCTTTCTAGAGTTCGTAAAGCATTTATAAAAAAAACAATACAAGTTCTTTAATTCACAAAAAGCTAATGTTAAAAAATTGATTAATTTTTTACTTATATCACTTATATTCAGTTGGGCGGTAGCTCCATCTACTTGCAAATACTGGTCTGGTTGAAATTCAAATAATAATTAAACTTAACTTTGAAAAAGTTGTTTTATTTATACCAAATCTACAGTTTCGTAAAGGTTCTATTCTAGAGAATCATCTAGCAAATACCAGAACATACTGGTAAATTCCTATATAAAACTCACCATATACAAGTAGATACAAACTCAACTCCATGTATGGTAAAAGTTCTAAGGTAGACAGACAATGCTATAATTTTATATACAACTCTCCACATGATCTTATATAAAGGGGTTTTCAATAAGGACATAACAATTAATATATTCCATGTCCCTACTCAATACACTGCATATGATAATACAACACTGGACGATGTCATTGAATTAAAAACAGTGAAGGCTTAATGCCGATTAAAAAAAAGTTACATATCTAACTAGCGGAAATACACAGCGCTGCCCAACTGTATGGCTGCCCCCACCACACTGTCCCCACCACACAACCCCTCACTCAACAAAGGGTAAGCTATATCGGATGAAGGGTCTTCGAGTTATGGCCGAACAGATATACAGACGTACAGACAAAGTTTTATTTTTAAATTCTCTACATTAACTGTGGGCGCCGTGGGTACTGAGCAGGAGGTTCGTGGTTCGAATCCTAGTAACACCAAAAGTATTTTTCACGGTGTCCCATCTCTCGCGAATGGGTGACAAACGTTCCGAGAATAATAACTTGTCAAAGCTTCTCAATTCGCCGTTCGGAGTCAGCCTTACATTTTAGGTCCCTTCCATTTGTGTTCAAAAATATAAATGCGCAACACAAATGGTCACGAGAAGCTAGGCCTTGGACCCCAATGGTCTGTCACGCCAAATATTATTATTATATTAACTTCGCGTGACCATGTGTTTGTGGCTGGCCGGCTGGCTGGTAGTCCAAATCTTGTTATCAATTTTTAACCCACTCCCTAAAGCCCGATTTTATTTAAACTTTGCACATATGTGTATCTCCGATGACAACACTTTCTGTAAAAATTCGGAAATGATCGGGTCCCAGAGCCTAGGCGCTTCCAATTTTTTTTAAATTAACATAATTTTATTTAAACTTTGCAGAAAGTGTATCTCCGATTGCATCACTTTCTGTAAAAATTTGGAAGAGAGCCGAAGGGCTACCATATAAAAATTTTCAAATTCAAAATTACCCGACTTTCTTCAATCTTTCCAAACATATGTGTATCTTTATGTGCATATTTATGAGTTGGCTTCTTTATACATTAAGTAATTGACAGACTATCGAACTTGACTGTCAGTTCTGATCGACAACACTCAAAACTAAGCTGCTGTACTATCAGTCAGCGACCAGCATGTTTGTTTGTGATCGTTAAAAATGTATGTTCATGTATTTTGTTAGTTAGAGGTTAAAGAGTATAGAAAATTATTGATGTTTTCCATCCTTCCTGTTCGAAATTATTCCTTGATTGCTGTTGTGACTGTCATCCTACTAATCTGGATGCAAAATGACATCACTTTTGAATGACAGCATGTTCGATAGTATAGCTTAAGGAAGAGGAAGAAAATTTCAATATATATCGTTGAAGGAACAATTCGAGTTACCGTCGCTCTTAGAAAATGGCCAAATATCTCGGGATAGATAAGAGCAAGAAAGCAAACAGCTCTACTTGTATTAAAATAGAGATGGTTATCTAAAAAAAACCACTCTTAAAAATTAAAATTTTTCATTTAGGTTCTCGAATAACCAAAAAACGATTCTAAAAGTAATCCACTATAAATGCTGAAAAATAAAAACACATGCAAAGCACTGCCAGCTTTTGTGGTTCAAATCGGAAAGCAGTGCTGCACACAGGAACACAGTCAATATACTCGTAGGATGGCGTGATCTGATGCCGCTATATGGCATGATTGTTAAAATTTTTGTATGAGAGCGCCCCAACTCAGATTACTACCAGATTAACAGAAAGTGTTGTTATCGGAAATACACATGTGTGCAAAGTTTCAATAAAATCGGGCTTTGAAGATTGGGTTAAAAATTGATTCAAAGATTCCACCACCGAACGAATAAACGACAGAAGGAAACGTGCCGACGCGAAGTCAATATAAAGAGTTTAAAAATAAATAAATCCCAAAACCAAATTTGGGAAATTGTAGGCACATTTGACAATTGGATATTGTAAACTGGGATTTCGTAAATTGTGATTTTGATTTTTGGATTTTGTATTTGGGATTTTAAATTTGGGATAGCGTTCCTAAATTAAAATTACATTGTGTCAACTTGAAAATTATTCTAAAAAGTAAGTGAAAACTTAAATCCATTCCACTTTTTTCTGTGCTCCGAAGCATCTTACAGATACTCTTTACATTAGGTACATATACAATATCAGGCACTTTTTGGATAGGTCGAACATAAATTTCGGCAAATTGATTATTGGAATCTCTAGAAGGTATTGTCGGACTGAGATCGGCTTACTAATAGAGGGCTTATCTGAAAGTCATGTCTTCAAATAAGCCAGTGATATGTTTGTGAATCGAGCTTGGTAAAAGAGGAAACAACTCTACATTTTTTTATGTTGATTTCCTGTTTTATTCAAATTAAAGATAATTTGTGAAAACAACAAAAGTTGAGCTTCGTTTTTTGATTTTTTCCTCGCGGAACTTCAAGCGTACTTGAATGTATTTTATTTATTTTGTAAGTATGTATTTTAACTAATTTCCTGTTATGTCCAAATTATGGATACTTAAGCGACCAAAGAACTTTCGTTAAATAGGAAGAAATGATAAAATAATTTGGTGTAGATTTTATAGATTTTGATGTCATCAAATATTTCATTTGATCGCACAAAGAGGATCTGTTTTTGAACGCAAATAAGATCCTTAAACACTTTTTAAAGTTAATTACAAACGAATTCGTATTTGCTGGCGATTGGAATAATCCATTTTTCAGTTATACTACACACGAACCTTATAGGCGGTGACGATGATGAATCTGGTAATTGATTTCGGGACATAATTCAAAGAGTTACTTGGAAGCACGATGTTTGTTCTTTAATTTCACTTTACTTTTCGTTATACTGTTTTGCACATTCAAATGTGTATAATAATTTATTTATATTTTCACAGAAAAAACATCACTTAACAAAAATTAGCTTTTTGTTTATTCCACTGCGAACCGAAAGATGTGAAGTAATTACCGACAATGGATCCATCTGCAGAGATGCGTATCAATTTTATATCGAAAAGCTTCTGGCAGTAAATTAATCTGGCAATCAGTACCACAGAACACGCTCCTCCCCTTCTGTATGCTGTAGTCCTGTTTTCATCCCTTATTTTTGCCACTGAGAAGATATTCCTTCAGCCTTTAGAGGGTGCCTTTTGTAGAACTAGTGTAGTAGTGGTTGCTAGGGGGTGGAGTTTATTTGAGTGTGCAAGTATGTAGAGTATAAGCGCCATTTTGAAAAAAAAAACCTATAGGAAATTATTTTTTGATGTATGATAGCAATGATCAAAGAATACAAAAATCAGCTCTACAGCCTAAGAGGAAAAATTAAGCAAAAATAGATACTCTTGAAATCTATATATGCCAATAATGCATAGAGGTACATATTGCAGTTTTTGTTGGGTAGGATATAGAGATAATTTTTGGCATTTATAGATTACCAATGGATACAATGGAAACTGGATGACATCGGCTCAAAATCGGTACCGGTGGAGAAATTTTTTGCGGGAGGCCAGAGCCGGACCCCGGCTGTAGAGCCAAGTATGATTTTAGACCTCGTAGAACTTGTCACTGTTCATCATTATCATCATATTTGGCTCTACAACCGGGGTCCAGTCCTGACCTCCCTAAACTCTGGGCGTCCTGGTTTACGCCATCCTTCGAGCGTAGGCTTGACCGGCCTCGCTGTCGTGTTCTATAAATCCTACCGCAAAGGACTTTCCGTTTCGCTCATGCGACCTAGTTGTCCTGCCCACCGGAGCCTAACGAGCTTAAATATCTTCACGATGTCGACATCCGTGGTAACGGTTGTAGATCTCATCATTATAGAGTCTCCGGACAAATACGGGGCCAACAATTCTCCGCAAGACTTTCTTTGGCTAACGCGGCTAAGAAGCCAAAATATTTTTTGCCTAGCGCCCAAGTTTTGGATCAACATGTAAGTTCTGGTTTGACCATTGTCTTATACACCAGCAGTTTGGATTTTATGGTTAAATTCCTGAATTTAAAGAGTCTTGACATACTAAATTGCGCTTTGTTGTCTCCAAGGGCGTATTTGCTATCGGCTGTTACAATTGATCGAAATAGTTAAAGGATTACACTAACTCGCTTCACCACTCTTATTGGCGCCGTGGTTCAGTGGAAAAGCGCATGGCTACTGAGCAGGGGTTCGTGGTTCAAAAGCCAGTAACACCAAAAGTATTTTCACGGTGTCCCAACTCTCGCGAATGGGTGACAAACGTTCCGAGAGTAATAACTTGTCACGGAAAGCTTCTCAATTCGCCGTTCGGATCCGGCCTTAAATTGTTGGTCCCTTCCATTTATGTCCAAAAATATACATGCACAACACAAATTATCGCGAGAAGTTAGGCCTTGGACCGCAACGGTCTGTCGCGCCGAATATTATTATTATCCTTATTGAGGGACCGACGTTGGATCTGCTCGGACATCATGTAATTTGTTTTCCTCTCATTTATGTGCAACCCGTTCGATCTTGACGAAAGCTGCTTGTATAGCTCTTGCGTTTTTACCAATAATGCCAATATCATCTGCGTAAGCCAATATCTACATGTACTTGAAGAGAATTATTCTGTAAGCCGTTACCTCAGACTCCCAGATAAGTTTAACCAACACCAGGTTGAAGAGGACGCAGGCCAGTTCATCCCCTTGTCGGAGCCCGTTATAGATGTTGAGTGGGCTTGATAGTGATCCGGCTATTTTGACTTAGCCCTTAACATTGATCATGGTCAACCTACATAGTCGTGTCAGTATATTTCCGATGCTGAATTTTCTTATGGCTTTTAAGCTGAGCTTTCATGGCAGCTTTAAAGTCTATCAACAGACGGTGTACTGAGTTATTGATTTCTCTGGAGCCGAACTGGAATGGGCCAATGATGACTTTTGTCTGTCTTGTACGATAGAGGATAAGGATAAAGGATGAGGTACTCAATAACTTTATACCACGATAATGTTGTGGTATCTCCTTTCTTACGAGCATGTATTGGGCACAGGAAGCCTCTTCTCCAGTCTTCTCGCATACATTTTTTTCAGCAGCGTAGTCGGTCATTGGTGGAACCTTCAATTCCTTAGTAAGTAAGCCATTAAGCAACTCATGAGAAAGCTCCTCCCATTGTTCCATGGTGCCTTTAAGAGCACATTACTCTCTTTGCCTTGTGCAGCTTATCGCGGCCTCTTTGGTAGAACTTCCGTGGCTGATGATTCTTCCCACAGGATTCAGTCTTTCGCCGGTAAAATATTTTGTAATTCTTTATTAATTTTAACTTCGCGATGTGTTTGTGGCTGGCTGGCCAAATCTTGTGATCAAATTTTAATCCATTTCCTTAAACTTTGCGCACATGTATAACTTCGATAACAATGCTTTCTATAAAAGTTTGGAAGTGGTCGATTATAGAATTTACATGAAAAACTTTATGAGTTGGATATTTTCATATCTTCTGACATCTTTTTATTCTTCTTCGCGTTCCCGCGTTCTAAGAGATTCTTGGATTGCTTGGTATGCAACATTCTTTTGTTCAGTCGCTAGCTTAGATTCATCATTCAACCAGTCGTTCCGGTCTCTACGACTACTGCCTAAGATTCAGTTAGCAGTGCTAATGGCAGTATTATTTAGGCGTGTCCATTTCTCTTCTACGCTTGGCATATCCGCTCCAGGACTTACTCTTCCTTCATAAAGGTCGAGACCAATCCCTTGACCGTGGTTGTTTCTGGTCTCCTCGTTGCGTTATCTCCTTTAGCTCATTATAAATGGCGCAAAAGAAGTTTTCTTTTTAAATTCTCTATATTAACTTCACTTGCCCGTGGCTGGCTGGCTGGCTGGCCAAATCTTGTGATCAATTTTTAGCCCACTTCCTACAGCCCGATTTTATTGAAATTTTGCACACATGTATATCTCCCATGACAACACTATTCTATTAAAATTTGAGGCGCCTCGGGCCGCGGGGTCGGGGGGCTCCCATACAAATATTTTAAAAAAATGTACCCAATTTTCTTTAAATTTTGTACACATGTGTGTCTTCGATGGAAAACACTTTTTGTAAAAATTTGGAGCGATCGGCCCCTTGGGGACCCCAATATACAATTTTTAAATATCGCTATATCGCATCAGATCACGGCAAAGTCTGAGCTCTGTGCTTTGTGAGCAGCGCTGTTCGCTGCCGCTGCGTCATTTGGTGGATGATTTTTCCACAAAACGAGCACGCAGTGCGTGTGTGTATCCCCGATTAGAGAATTTACAAGAAAAATTTTAATTTTTATGGGTTGTTTTTTTATTATTGCAATCTCTTCTTTTCTGTTAGTGTCTACAAAGATTATTGCATTTTAATTTTTCAAGGAATTGAAAAAATTAAAAGTTATAAAAATGTTACCGCCATAGATTACCCCTGAACAAGCGTTCAACTGTCGTCGTTCTGTGCTTCTGTTTGTCACCTGTTTTAGACATACCCCAGCAATGACAACATTCAACGGCTCAGTGGGGATTCCTATTGTAAAGAGGGTATATTTTTACGTTTATGTGTGACATTACCGCTGTAACTGCACCCCCGAAAACTTAAATTTAGTTGCGAATGTGTATTTTGAATGACAGTAACCGAACGGTCACGACGGGAAGTCTGTTGCTGTCAGCAGAGTTCTCCGTCAGCCACCATATTTGTTTGATGTTATATTGACTTGTTGTTGTGCGTGTACAGATAGGAGGAGCATTCGTTGGTTAATACTCGTAATATACATATATGGGGTGGTCCATTCGAATGTGGATTTTCAACCTGGACGATTAATGCGAACGTGGTAAATCTGTTAGTAATTTGAGGTAGCTATGCTGGTATCTTTTCGGAAGAGTTCTGTGAATAAAAAAGTTAACCCCTTTTTTTAAACAGCATCACCTGCTATGCAATGTAGTCAATGTGGATTTTAATACTAAAGTTATAAAATATCATCGCATTGGCAATGCTAAAAAAATCTTCAAAAATCCAAAATCCCACAAAAATCTCTGTACGTTTAAGCTAACAGGTTTTTTCGCTCATGCTTTTAAAAAGGCTCTCTTTCCTCGAACCGACCTAACATCCGTACTTTCCAAGTTCATGTAATCGCTGATTAATCGTAATCTTATGCAATACCATGAATGACCACAATAGCGACCACCAGTGCAGTTTTCGAAGGCAGCGTTCTACAGGTGATTTGATGGCTTATCTCACCTATAAGCTTATCTCACGAAATCAGTCTATTTACAAATTTGTTAAAAGCAAAGTTGTTGCACTTGATATTTCCGAAGCATTTGACAAAGTTTGTCATGAAAGTCTTTTGTCGAAAATAAATGCCTATGGCCCAGCTTCACTGGACTAGTAGTTATCTTTCTGATCGTTCAATCCAGGCCATATTGGACGGCTTTCAATCCAATGTTATCCGCATACACGCCGGTGTTCCTCAAGGCTCTGCTTTGTCTTCGTAACCCTTTTAATTTTCATTAATGATTTAATGATTTCTTTTTCGCTACCTTGGATCCAATTCATTCTTTCGCTGACGACCGCACTCTTAGCTTTTCATATGATTTCACACAGGAGAGCTAGGAAATTTTGTCCACAAAATAATTGCAAATTGGTTGGCACGTCCAAGGATGGGCTTAATGGTCGATCGTTAATGAAAATGAGAAAGAGTGTCGGTGACAAAACGGAACATTGGGAGGCACAAGTGCTTGTGCGATGAGGATCGTATGTCCTTTCGCAGATCTGCCGACGAACATAATGCCTTGTGAAAAATATGTCTCCTTAACCAGATCAAACCTGGACAGTCACAGAGGATGTGCGCGGTTTTTTCATCCTCCTCCAAGCAGAACCTACATTCCGTGTTTGAGTCCAGATTAATTTTCCTAATGTGATATGGCAAGTCACAGTGACCTGTAAGGAAGCTCACTAGCTTTCTGATGCTATCCGTTTTTTTATTTTTTATAATGTACACACGCTAAAGGGATTTGCACCTTTATAATGCTTAGCACAGCGTGGGCGTTACGTGGTGGTACGTCAGCTGATACCACAGTAATATTCTGGTCCTAACAACGAAGGTTCTGAACCAGCCCTGGCTAGTTCATCTGCATGTTCGTTGCCTGCAACACCCTGGTGACCAGGGACCCAACCAAGTTTTACCCTGTTGAGCCCTACCAGGGATTGCAGTGCATCGTAACAGCATTTAACCGATTTAGATTCCATTATGCTGGACGATAACGCTTTCAGTGCTGCCCGACTATCTGAAAAGATATAAATCGTAGCGCCTATAATACCCTTACTAAGGTTTATCCTAGCGCAGACCTCAATGGCATGGAGTTCCGCTTAACAACAGTGGGACTCTTACCCATTGGTATTGAGACTTTGGCGTTTGGTCCGAATACCCCAGCTCCAGAATCCATCTTCGATCCGTCTGTGTACCAAACTAGACCTTTATTGTCCAGTGATGGAGCAACATTAGACCAGATTGCTCGGTCCAATACCTAGTAGTTGTGGACTTTGTCTCCACTGTAAAATCCAATCACACAACAGAATTCAAACGAAGAATTACTTTTACCTGTGACTGTTTCTTTGGGCTAAGAAGGATAAACGTATAATAAGGCGCTCTCTCGAAACACTAATAAGACACAGTATAAGATCTTGACTATTCCAGTACACTCCAGTCCAGGAACATAGACTCTCTCGAAAGCAGATGAAGATATTTTTAGTTGTTTCGATCGAAGAAGCTCAAGAAACTTCTTACGTTTGAGATAGATAGCACATGTTCCACCCCACAGAATTTTCAAAAGGAACGCGAAGTAGAGGAAAGCCTCTCCTTAGAGCTTAGATGGTGCACACAAGTGGAGGGTAATCTGCAAAGGATAGGTGTGTGCAATTAGAGGCAATTAGCCCGTGCTAATAGAAAAGGAACTGGAGTTGTGGACCAGGTTCACGCCGAACTGTTGCGCCACCTAAATATGTAAGTAAGTAAAGGAAATGAGAAAGTACACGTACTGGCGAAGAAGGGCGTCACACTGAACCTGGATTACTCTGAGATAGTCTGCTGTTCCTTACCACCAAAGCACAGTTAAGGTGGAATTATTTGAACAATTTGCACCAATGTCGCCTTACTATAATAAAAACCATTGGCCGGTGGACAGCCACGCAGCCAAACTGGGAATCCATCATAATACCTCTTGCAGGAGTTGCTTGGATTTGAATGAGAGAGACTCTTTGCAAAAATCCGGCCCTGGTGGGCTTCCGACTCCGCAAACTGAGTAATCCCTTCTTTGCCGACCTTAAGGAGCATTCAGAGTACGGCATCAACGATCTCTTATCGTACCTGAATTATACAACTATTTTTTTTATTCCATGAGATCTCCTGAGTACTGTGGTTGCAAAACGGCGCACTCAAGCGCTAATTGACGCCTTCACTAAGACGGCAAGAACCACCACCCTACCTACCTACCTAAGTAAGTAACTAACTCGCATTTAGTTACTTACTAGGCATTTAAATTTTGAAAAATGTTGTATTCTAACGATATGGTCTTGAAAGTTTACTCTAAACGCGCTAAAAAAGGTTTCACTTTAAAAATTGTAATGATAATTTTAGACCACCTATCAGTAGTCAGCCCTTCCCTTGTTTGTTAGCAAACACTTGCTCTATTACTTCTCTAACGCTCTCACGATTTTGTAAACAAATTTACATATCTACGAGTACTTAATTAAATATTCATGAAACTGCCTGACATCTTAGAGTTGTTAAGCCGAATTAAAAACCAACCAACAACAAGCAAACAAGACAGCAAAGCCTGGTATAGCCACTCACATATAAAACTCATAATTTGGTTGCGGGATCCGGATTTGCAATTCCTTTAATTCAAATCCGGATCAGGTCAAATCTGCCAATGAAAATATTATTTTTTCTCACACACATGCATCACAAAGAATGGTCGGGTGCGACCACGAGGACAGAATTCACCTTGTGCCAATGAATTACCCTTAAGCGAATCAGGCAGCCTCAAGCCCCGGTTGTGAGATTCTCTTGAACAAATTAACAACAAACTACAAAACATAATTTGATTGTGGCATACATACAACATATTGAGCAGGGTGGGTGAGGGTCGGTATTTGTGCGGAATGTTGAATTAACAATCCTGTTTACATTGCTTTGTAACAAGATTGCACTTAAGGTTGTCAAAGGACCATGGATTTTTTATAGATCCTTGTGACGGTCTCTCTCTCTATCTTGTAATCAAGCAAACGTATGATGTTGTCCCTTTTTCAATTATTGTCCGACTGGTGGTGAAGGGTTTATGATGATATCTTTCCGTCAAGGTTGATTACTGTCATCACAGGACGCGGCGAGCGCGCTCTGCAGTAAAGAAAGGAATGTTCGTGCAAATTGTTGGTAATAGGAAGGTTATAGTTTCGGCGTACTCTATTAGGGATTGCGTCGGGGGGTGGTTTGTATTTTTGCACCGAAGACATATTGTTCAATTGTTCGACAGGGTATTTTCTCGCCTCAGGCAATTGTTTGCATTCATGTGAACGTCGATCGGTCGTGTGGCTGACTCGCTTGCGTGTGCGGCGCCGGTAAGGAACCGTATTTAAAAGTTGATTTGATCCTTTCGACCCGGCGACGTCATTGACGTGGCTAATTTCTGTTTTTAAATCATCAAAAATATATAATTCAATTTTTTCTCAGTTACTCGTAGCACTGGGTGCTGGCAGTGACACCCTTCGCGTTCCGTTTGGCTATATTGTTGTTGTTGTCACTTGAATTGCTGAAGGGTCCTTTGTCATATCACATGCAGAGAGAGAGATACTCTGTTTGTGATGATGATCCCAATTGCGGTAATAACAATTCGTTTACGCGATTGCGATAATGTCGGCTACGTGTCACACGGTTTGGTTAATGAAGTGGAAAGGAGTTCTGTTTGTAATATTTATTAATTGTTTGTCAGTAGTTGGCAAAGATTTTTGCGGTTTCCTTTTTGGATATGGGAATTAGGGCAGATTTTAGTGGGTAAGACAATTTGTAGATCTACTTATTTAACATATAATAGGTGAAGATTTGTATAACGAGCATTTCTGGTAGCAGTGTATTAAATGTAAACTTCGGTATCTAAAATAACACTGGAAGAAATAATAGCATACAAGTTACAAAAATACATTAACAAGTTTAAAAAATAATCAATTTGGATTTAAGGAAAAACAACAACAAAAAACCCCTACGTTGTCTGTATACTTTAAGGGGAAAGAATCACGTTTTTAACCTTACATCACCTACTATTTAAAAAATTTTACATTCTTGGAAAGGATTTTTTTGAGAATATCAAATAACAGATAACAAAGCTGAGCTTCCGTGGCTTGTCTTATCATCATATTATTCATATCAGCGATCCTGAAAACTATGGATTCGACACTAATATCGGTCGTTTTATATTTTTTACAACCCAACCCATAGAGGTTAGGTTAGGTTAGGTTAAGGTGGCTGTCAGTGAAACCGACAGATTTAGACCAGTAATGGTCTATTCCTTCTTCCACCTACTCGATAAACCAATTAGAAGCGTTTAAGACTACCAATATCAATGTGTAGCAAGCTATCCTAGGCAACATCACAGTCCTGCAGTGTACGACCAGGGTGTTAAATACGAAGTCAGTGTCCATTTTAGACATTCTAAGTACTGGCAGCCTTGCCCTATTAATCTGCCGAGCTTACCAAGCATCAAACCCATCGATGAAGTATGATACACGGATTAGATTCCCATCAACGCCGACATCCGCAACACCGAGCTGCATAGCTCCCCGCCGCCCAAACATCAATCTAGCATACCCATTCAAACATTCAACTTGTTCCATGCAGCTTAAGCTGATCCAAAGTCATACACACCATTTAGCCTCTGAATCCGCATCACATTCAAATTTCTGACGTCCGATTACAACGGACATTCGCAGAAGACTGGCGAAATTCCCTAAGGGATAAAGATGGGCACACAGATAGACGTAGTCAAATAGATCGATGGGTTTGTATTATTCAACTTAATGTCGATTGTCTTAGAATTCAAATATTTCTCAATTTTATTTCAAAGCGTTGCTCCCATTATCGTTTGTGTCTCTGTTAAAATTTGTGAACCACTGAATTGGTATGCTGACGATATTTCATCACAGTTTTAGAACCACGCATTGTGCGTGAGCAACATAGCCAATGAGTAAATAGAGCATATCTTCACTTCACTTTTTAGATTTTTTTCCACAAAACTCTGCTTAGTTTATTCGCTTGCAGATAACTTCCAGGATATACTGCAATTTTCTCACGCACAGACACTGTAATATCTATGTTTGCATTTCCCAAATAAAAATCCTGTTCTACATACGAGTACTTAAATTTTGACAATTGATAATGTCGGACAACAAACAGTTAAATTCGTCACAGCAGCTATAAGACCACAGCATCAAAACAAACAAACATCGGATCACGTGTGATCTTCCTCAAGTTGCCGCTCAGCAACAAATCAAATAAACGACTTGCGTTAAGTACTCACAACAACGCAATTGAAAAGTAAGCCGGCGCCGCCGCACACCACAAGCGGAAAGCCTATCCTTAAATGTTTGCTAATCGATATGTTCCAGAGAATAACTTAACGCACTATACATTCCCGCGTGCACTCGAATGGGTCCTTGAGAAGATGTCCTATGCGGTTCTGATTTTATTCGGATCATCCCCTCCATAGTTATGTGCATTGATGCTTATGCCATACGCACAAAGTGCGAGAGTAGCATACGTTCATGTCGCGTGTCGTTCTCGTCATATTCCAGAGACACAGTGGTTCTTTTCTTTAAACAACCAGTTGTGGTCAAAATGCCGCAAACAGAAGTTTTGTTTCTTAACGCAAAATCCAAAGTGTCCACAACTCGTATGTAGCCGTGCTTCCTAAACGATGGATGTCAGAGGGGAGGAAAGAAATGCGATTGAGAATAGCGGCACCCCACCCCTTGATGGTCATATGCCGAAGAGGAATTCTCACCTAACTTGCACACAAAAAGGGGTGTCTCCTTAATTTTCGATGCGATGCGAGGCGACTGCTTGTCACTGTGACTGCAATTGTCGATAATTATTAGTGTGGAAAATTACATGTTAATAAATTGGTCGGAAAATCTTCTTCGAATGATTTACCACGTCGAATTTGAAAAAGGGTCCTTTGTGTATACAGATACGAGTACATCCGCTGATAAATATCTTCTAAAGGGAAAGGGGTATGTGACAATTGGTAGGCGAAGTTCATGTGACTTTTCAATATGTGTATGTAGATAAGCAGATAAGTAGAGACATTTTGGGCAGTTTCCTCGTGTGACTTATTCCAATATTCCATGTAATCCTGTTATTTTTTTTAGATAAAAACAGATTGTCTGATGGAAGGCAATCGAAAGAAAGTTAAAGCGAGGCAATCGAATTTGACGAAGCTTATTCATTTAACGAACAAAATCAAAGCTTTTCTGTTGGCTTCAATTAAACTCTCGAACACTGAATACAGGCGAAGAGATTTTGTAAATGTGGTACACTTAAGCACTCGTAAGCAGCTTTGGTTGTTTTGCCTAGTTCTGTCTAGAAGAGAAGCAGCTTTTTCATTCTATCTATACGTCAGCAGTATTTGACGAATCTAGCATAAAATAACTTTCCATCGAAATAAAGCACAGCGGTACGAGTAGCAAGCCAACTTCAGTTTCCGAAAGTTACTACACATAAAGCACACGGCAATGTCGCTGAAAGCAATAAAAAGATTTTTTGTATGCAATATCTGGTGGGAAGTTTGTTTGTTTGAGCTACAAAATTAGAAAAAAAAAACTGAAATTTTAAAGAAACTTTTATCGTAGCTTACTTCAATTTTTAATTTTTGGTATTCCAAGAATATATGAACTATCAAATTTTGATAGGAGTCTGAAACCTAGAACGCGTTACATTTTTTTAAGTCAAGCCAAAGCAGTATATTGTTACGAAAACAGATTTAGTACACTTTACAGCGCCATCTATTGACTTAGTTTTTTTAAAAATGAGTATTGTATTGAATTTTATTAGAATTAAGAAATTGCCAAAAAACTTTGCACATATTTAGGGTAAATGTGTTACTTGTACTTGCATGCACTTGTATATAAAAGTTTTATTTGGTACTTCTACAATATATGTAGTTGTACTTGTATGTAGTCTTTATATGTCTTTATATTGCTTTAAGTACCTTGGTATTACATTAGATAGAAGATTAAGCTGGAAAGATCACGTTTCCAATTTATCACTATACTTAAAAAATCTTTTAAGACAGTCGTATAACCTCAGCCTTTATTGTAGTCAGGATATTCTAAAATTAGTCTATAATGGTTTGTTTAAATCTAAGCGCCAATATAGTTTGACCTGTTGGGGTGGTACTCACTCTAATAAAATTTAACCTTTGCTCATTAAGCAAAAGCATGTGATTCGTAAAGCAAGCAGCGCTGCTCACAGCGCACAGCGCACAACGCATATTGAACAGTCATTATAGTATGAAATGATCTGATGCCGCTATATGGGAAAAAATTTGTATGGGAGCCCACCGACCCCGCGGCCCGATCATTCTCAAAATATTAATAAAAAAAATTGTCACTAGGAATATACATTTGTGCAAAATTTCAATAAAATCGGGCTTTGGAAAGTGGGTTAAAAATTGATCGCAAGATCTGACCAGCCAGTCCGCCAGCCACGGTGCCCGTGAAGTTAATGTAGAGAATTTAAAAAAAATACCACACAACAATTAAATTGTATGCTATACGCCTCGTTCGTATACGACAGACTCATATCCCATTTTGCGATCAAAATAAGCCCTCAAAGTGAATTTCTAAACTCCTGGTAATGTGAATTTGTGAATGAAAGTTGCAATTTGTGAATAAACGTACTTGAATTGTGTTTTTATTTGCAAATCCATTACGAACTCTATAAAGCCTAAATTTCTTAAAAATATATTGGCTTTATATTTCCTATACACTGCTGTGAACATGTTTCCAGAATGTTTGTTATAGAAGTCTGTCCAGCCATTCTCAAGTGATGCACTTACCAACGAATATCATTATTTATATACTAGCTGTTTCCGGGCGCTCATGAATCTCTGCCACAAAAGGGATGTAGATAGCATTGCCTAAGCCTTTCCCACCTGCCAACAATATGCATTGAAAAATTAATCAAAGTAGGTTTGGAAATGTGGCTGATATTAACATTTTACATTTCTTTATCCCCTAGAAGGGAGAAGGGTGAAGAGCGTTTTCTATAGTCCTTCCTCCACCTGCCAATAGTATACAATGAAAATTTCATAAAAATCGGTTGATAAATGGGAGTTCCTTTAAATAACAACTTTACATTCATTTTTGCGCCGGAGTTCTTCGCGTAGACGTGATGCTCTTACACACATATACACCAATATTTCCACTCCAGCGCCACCTACCGGGTTAAAAAAAAAAAAACATAATTTAACCAAAGAACCAAAGAACCAAATCACCATATATACGGTGTGGATATGGCTTCGATACGTCGAGTTGTTTAGGCGCGATGACATCTCAACTTCTGCGATACCTACCAGGCACAAAAAAGAGATAAACTTATCGAAGCACCAAACGAACAAATGGCTAAGATGAGTCCATTGTTAGGTGTTGCGCGATTATTTATATTTTTCTTGTTCACCACCTATTCCGTCGTATTCGTACTATGTGGTTTACCGGGAAAGTTTCAGCTCAATCGGCCGTCTAGTTTTTCAGTTTTTGTGTCGTATCAAATCAGAATATTGCACTTGTGATGCACGTCGTCATGTGCCGAGGTGGACTTTGTAGTCTGGGGTTGATAAAATATGGATGGGGGCCGTCTACACTATAACCAATTTATGAACTACTAATAGTACACGTATGGAAGGAAAAAGTAATGCCAGAATACTACACAGTATACTGACTAAAATGCCTTTGATTCGAAGTTTCATATACCATTATCTTTATCCTCAAAATCTTCAATAATGTTGGAATTTCCTCAATCCTCAACACGCCTTAACTAAATTTTAGCAAAACATTCGCTGGAGACGTTTATTTTAAATTGATTTTACTTCAATTTGTCCTTTCCAATTTCAACGCCAAGTTTAGCCGTTTGCCATTAATTTCAAGTTTTGGTCATTTGTTTTACTCATATAACGCTTTCTGCGTGTGAGGGAATTCCCATTTCCATTACCAGCCACGCCGCGTTGGACCGGTTATCATTTGATCTGTGCAGTGGAAACATATTTTGCAATTGAAAGACCAAAAAAAAAATAAACTTAAGTGCATTCTTTTTCAATTTAGTACGAGTAAGCAATCAAAAGAGGCAATCGAAACCAATTGGCGATTTGTGGAGTGAGTTTACAGCTATTAAGTGGGATGAACTGACAAGAGTTGACTCTTGGTACAGAGTTTAATCTTTGACTTTGGGGGAAAAACCAGCGTGCGTCGGCGCTGGCTAATGCATGTTGTGTATGCAATTTCGTATGAAAAGCCCACAGTAAATGGCTGATTTGTCCCAAATTTTTACTTCTGATGGAAGAAAAAAACGTTAAAGTTGACAAGTGCTACTGGAAAACCGTAATTAAAATCAAGCAGTTAACACTTTATTACTGTGAATTATATTACGCTTGAATGTCAATTATTTATCAAATTTTACAAATAACATAAATAAGTTGTTGTTTGTTGAGTGAGTAGCCAATAAGAGCAGTGTGTGTTACGATGTTTATGCAGCAGTTGATTTTCTTTCTTTGGAGATCCTTACGAAAATAAAATCTAAAAAAAATGTTATTTGGAATTGGATTTTAAAATCTGAGACTTCTAATTAAATTATTTCTTTCGCTGACGAATGGTATATTATCAGTCCTTAATACGTGTTGCACTTATATCGGCTGTAATGGATTGTAGAGGGATGTTGAAGTGAGTGTACCTATCCTCATCACACTAGGTTGCCCACCTGCAAAAAGCATTGCGGAATACCGTTGGACGCCTATTTATGTAACGGACTGAGGGTACGGACTGAATGTTGCAGCCTTGACGTCGAGCAACATCCCCTTGGAGGCATGTTCAGCCCGGGCGTACGTGCAAGATACGGCTATGCTCATCGGCAATCGGGTGGGGTCTTGTCTCCCTCTAACTTCACAAATAGTTCACGTGCTAAAGAAAAAAACCCTAACACAATCTAAGACAGTAAGGGAGAACAGTAAAGTAAAATGGGCAAGACGAACTGCTTTGACGTGGGTTGGGACGGGTACACGCCCCTCAACATCCCTCCACATTCCACTACACCGCTTCGCAAGTGGGACTTGAAAATTAAAGTTATATTAAGGATATTAAATTCTGACCTCGACAAGCGGATAACAACGTTTGGATTACAAAATAGTGTTGTGTGAAAATCTTCCAAAAACCAATGTTGTCTTCTATCGTTAACATGAAATTCAGCCCGCAAGGATGGCAATTGCATTGATGAAATTGAAAATCTCTCAATGTGTGTCAATAACAAGTTTTGTTGAAGCAACAAGATATTTGACTCCCTCTGGCCTGGCTACTATTTACAAGGCGTGTATTCACCATAAACTTAAATACAACACTGTATGAATAAGAACCACCATACCTATACATACTTTACAATATACAGAATCGCGCTACAAAACTTATTGGACACAATTCTGGGTGGCTTTGCCATTCTGGCCAGACAACACCCGAAGGTAGTTGTGTTGAGATGTTCGCTGAGTTTAATCACCTTACTCAGCTTGTAAATAAGCCTACACGAATACCTGATCATTCCGCAAACACCATTGACTTGTTCCTTACCTCTCGTCCTGATAATTACTACGTCAATGTATTATCGCTTTTATGTTCGTCTGACCATTGTATTGTATCAGCTAATTTCTCGTTAATAAAATGCAGTTAGAGAAAAAACTCACAAAAAAATAGTATGGCAATACGAGAAAGCCAATTGTGACGGCCTTAACAACTTCTTTACTGGTCTTTACTGGACTGGTTAACTGGTCGCTATTATTTCGCGATAGTAACGTAGATGCCGCCGCTGATGCAATCACAAACATCATCCTTATTGGTATGAGAGACTTTATCCCATCCAGGAATAAGTCTCTCAAACCAAAGGATTAGACAGGTATGCTTTCGGTTTTACAAAGCAAACCCTACTGAGGAAACCCGAACGAATTTTAAACGAGCCAGAAATGATTACAATGCCCATCTTTAGCGAGTCAAATTCGACAAAAAATTGAGCAAAAAATACTACATTGTCCCAAATTCGTGAAAAGAATCAAAAAGACAGCCTCGTTGTCGATTCCAACGCTCATTTATAATGACATTCCAGTTGTCAGCTCTATAGGCAAAGCCAATCTGTTTGCTGAGCCGCCTGCACCTCCGAGCACTCGAGCAGTTGCTATCTCAACACTCACAAATCCGCTAGGCCAGATGGTATTTCCCCACTAGTTTTGTAGAGGTATTCTTCCAAGCTCCATTTGTGTCCAAAAATTAACACGTGCAGCACAAATGGTCGCGAGAAGTTAGGCCTTGGACCGCAATGGTCTGTCGCGCCAAATATTATTATTATTATTATTATTCTTCCAAGCTGGCATTACCATTGCGTAAGCTTTTCCGTCTATCGTATACTTCTGGACTCTTCTCGAGAATTTGGAAAACAGTCTTTGTCCAACCCATACCCAAAAAAGGTGAGCGGTCGTCTCCTTCTTCGTACCGAACCATTGCACTTACATCCATTCTTTCCAAGGTCATGGAAACGCTGATCAATTTTTAGCTCATGAAATATCTTGAAACCAACGAAATCTTTAGTTACCGGAAGTACGAGTTTCATGGGCAACGTTCCACTGGTGATTTGATGGTATATCTCACCAAACAATGGAACCGGTCTTTGCATCAATTTGGTGAAAGCAAAGCTGTTGCACTAGATATTTCCAAAACATTTGACAGAGTTTAGCATCAAGCTCTTTTGTCCAAAATGCGAGCTTATGGAGTCGATGAATAACTGTTTCATTGGGTTAGAAGCTATCTTTTGGACCGCTCAATTCAAGTTGTATTGGACGGTTTCAAGTCTAAAATACATCCTATAAATGCTGGCGTTCCACAGGGCTCTGTTTTGTCACCGACGCTCTTTATCATTTTTATTATGCGTTAACGTTGGAATGACTTCGTGTGTACCGTTGCCAAAAATGCTCTAAACTTGAGTACAATTGTCATATTCGGTCTGGTGCGCCTAAAACTGCCTTGCATCAGCTAGATAGAATACAAAACCGTGCGATTAATTATATTCAATTCTATTCGAACTATCCAGCAAACACTAGACTATACTGGTAAACTCCTATATTAAACACACCACATAGCAAGTACATCCGAGCCCAACTACAGATATGGTACAAGTACCAAACATATCTCTTACACAAGTACACACAAGTTCAACCACACATATGGTATAAGAAAGTACCATATATAATGCTATAATCTTATATAAAACTCTCCACATGATCTTATATGCAAGCTCAACTACCTATATGGAACAAGTACCAAAGAACTTATGTACAGTATGTATACACAATTACTTATTACTGAGCCCAATGATATGCAATAATTTTTGGTAATTCAGTTCAATAGCTTACTAAACGCTTTCTAAATACAAAGCTTATTGAATAAAAGCTTTCCAATTAGATTTTTACATTTTTGTAGCAATGTTGATCCCTGGTCGTGCTAAAGTTTGCCCTGGCTGGTGTGATGTATCTTTAGAGGGTATTGTGCGGTTAAGAGCACGAATAAGGTGACCGGTAAAGGTCATCGTTTTTAAGAGAGAAATCTAATACTTTTTTTTATAAATGTGAAGGATCAATCTTTGTTTTGTTGCCAGCTTTTATCTAATTATTTAACAAATATTTTCTTTATAAATCCAAAAAAACCCGAAACCTTAACAATATTTGTTTATAATGGTCATTCCAATACCACCAAGAAGAAACTATTTGGTTTATTGGCAGCTTTAGTACTAACGCTTATTGCAGTTTGTTGTTGTAATTAATGCAGTTCTTCTTGTACCGCCATTTATCTTGTTTACCAAAAGCAATGATTATAAAATAATGTTCCTGATGAAAAAATTTTGATTATGGCCATCATACATTTACATTTACACTTAAAAGGTTCATAGTTAATGAACGCTAATTGTGTGCTAATTTTTGGATGGCTTTACGAGACAAAATTTGATTTCTTAACTTGTGGCCACTTGCTCGTTTGACGACACTTTGAATAAACACGAAACGAAATACAAATAACAAGAATCTAAAAGAAGTTGTTTTTAAATTGGTGATTAGCACCTTTTTCCGCTTCGGTTATATATTCAAAAACAATTTTAAATAACTTCTATAAAACGGTCTTTTTATTGTAATATTATAGACTAACTATTATAGACTAACAAACCTTTCAACCGAACGCGTTCAAACTTTACGTAGGGGTTTTATACCTATATGGAAAGAGCACCTTCATAAAATGCAGCAATTATCGTGGTATAACGTTGTTGAATACCGCGTATAAGATTTTCTTCTCTATCCTTCAAGACAGGATAGCCCCATTACCTGAAGTCATCATTGGTCCATACCAGTGTGGCTTCATCATCAACAACTGATCAGACTTACACCCTAAGGCAGGTGATGGAAAAATATCTAGAGTTTCAAAACTCAGTACACCATCTTCTTATAGACTTTAAAGCCGCCTATGTTAGCATAGCCAGAGTAGAACTTTATAAAGCCATGAGAGAATTCGGCATCTCAAATTAACTGACACGACTATGTTTGTTGACTATGGCCAATGTTATAAACCGAGTAAAAATATCTAGATCACTATCAAGCCCATTCAACATCTACAATGGGCTCCGACAAGGGGACAGACTGGCCTGCATTCTATTCAACCTGGCGTTGGAGAAAGAGATCCGAGACTCTGACGTAACGGCGAGAGGAAAAATCCTCTATAAGTCCATTCAGATACTGGCTTACGCAGACGATATTGACATCGTTGGTAGAAACCGAAGAGCTGTACACGACAGCGAGGCCGGCCGAGCCTACGCTGGCAGGAAGGCGTAGACCAAGACGCCCAGAGTTTTGGGATGCCAAACTGGATAACATCGGCTCGAAATCGGGATCGGTGGAGAGACTTTTTGCGGGAGGCCAGTACCGGACCCCGGTTGTAGAGACAAATATGATGATGAACCTATTCCAACACAACTCAATGACACTCTTATGGTTATCACACTAAACACCGAAATACTCGGAATGACCGGGTATCGTGACCAATTCGTTGCATTAAGCCAGAGCGAACTTACAGCAGCTACCACAATTGAAGATACCTATTTGATTGAAAGAAAACAATTGAAATTTGCAAGAAAGCTGCAAATTCAGGAGTATGGGAGAGAAGATATCATTCACACCAACGTTTCGTCCCAACCAGTGGATTTTCGCCACGACTATTGCCACCGAAATTATGGCAGTGTGCGGAAACGATACTGTTCATTTAACATTGATGGGTTCAGGATTTCTTACAATTGGTCAGCACTGCGTTTTGAAAAATGACGCCATTAACATCCAAGGGAACACGGAGATTTTCAGTCGTGTATATTCATCGTATACTGGATTTGAAAACATATCATCTGTTAGTTCACCAAGTGCATTAAATCCTCTTTTGAAATTTAACTTCGAGCACTTTGACACTAACTGGGAACAACTTACTAAGCTCCAGTCAAAGTTGCTGCATGAAGATTTTGACAATCTACCAGAACGACTTCAGTCATCAAAAACTCTTCATTATGTGGTCAGCTACCTTGCACTCACGCTTATCACGGTAGTTATTATCCTGCTCATTACATGGAAGTTTAGCAAGTACTGTCAACCAAAACCGACACACAACATCGCAACAAATCCTCAACCGATACCACGTCAACAACCTTCAAATTTTAAGATTCGTGTGACATAAGTTGAGTCAATCACTCAATGGGGGGAGAATGTTTGGATTAGCATAAAATTCAGGTGAACATTAAAGCCACGAACTACATCAAGGCCAACATAGCATTCAAATTGCTGACCTTGTGTCTACAGCGAAAAAACACCGTTGGAATCACTTGTCGCTGCATCGTCATTTTTGTATTTTCTTTGATTTGCACCAAGATATTGCTCATATTACAGCACGACGGTGAAGACAGCCATCAGCATCAGCATCAGCCAAAATGTATATTTTTGTGTTTTCATTGTTTTATGTTTTATGTTATTGTAATTAATTGTATATTGTTATTGTAAGCATTTTTTTGGTATAAAAGGCACCGACTTTTAAATTAATAAATTAGATCAAAATCAACCTTGTGTTTTTTTTTAAAGTGCTGGTACTCGCTGCATTGTCTGAATTTGTACTGGACAGATCAGATCATCAACATCAGGTCCACAGATTGAGTGTTGGCTTAAGTGACTATACTTCCTCGCTGGACACATATAAGATTAGTACCGCCAAGAGTATTGGTTTAAGTGCCGATACTCTTTTCAACAACTGATTTGGTTTGCACCTAATCTGAAGCTACAAATTTAATTTAATCATTTTATATCATTTTTTTCAATTATTTTATTATATCATTTGATTAAATCAATTTATATTATTTATAATATCATTCCAACTAAACATAAAATGCTGTTACTGCTCTGGATGGACTTATCAAAATCGCAAATTGGTACCATGTGATTACTATATGGACAATGAAATCATTTAAATGAAATTATTCATAAGAGTTAAGGTGGATTTACGGGGAAAAAACAAACACACAAGTTGCTCGTATCGCTCTAACGTAGGTCACTCACTACTCTACGAGAATATCAGCGATACTAGATTTTATTCAAATACTCCAACAGTATTCGGCAACACAGTGGAACAAAAGACGAGAGGTCATATTGCAATACTCATTAGTTCATTGTGTGATATGTAAAGTCACGCCTTTATGAACTTAGTGTTCGTCGAGTAACTGTTTTCTATTAACTTCTGTGAATATTCCAAATCGCATCTCAAAAATGTCATAAACGGTTGTGTGGCATTGAGTTTATTGTTCTGAAAGTTTATAGACGCCGTTAACAATTGGCCGTCCGTCCCTTTTCAATGAACTTGGTCTCTGTGGGACAGTAATTTATTTCTTTGACCATTAAATACAGGGGAAGTAAGGCTCTTTGCAATTGCTGTCAGTTGGTTGTTGCAAAGTTGCATTGTAACCGATTTTGCCTGGGTGACAGTGACGCTCGCCGGATCCAGAGTCCATCTTTCGGTGTGGCGGAATTTCAGTTTTATTTCATTTCTTTTTTCAATGCTCTTTAATTTATTTCAGAATTGTAAGCAATGCTTACTTAACTTGTATATTAAAATACCTAAGACAATAGGGCATATGCTACTAATGTTAACTACGTGGTAAGCCAATGGAGAGTGAAGAGCGAATGTGCCAAAGAGGTACAGTCACAGCGTACAGGATAAAACGCGGCCGGTTGATGTGGTGAACGGAGAATTGGGGGTTAGACTCACTTTGCTACTAAAAGCCGGTAGATATATTTTTGTTCTAGAGGAACATGGTTGTGAACGGGAAAGCGTTCGGGCTAGAGAGTGAGAGTGGGTGGCAATATACCAAACTGGGCAATCACTATCACCATACTATACTAGAAGAGTTATCAGTAGAAATCTCCTCCGAATTTGGTATCAGTTTATTTCCGGTCTAATATCGCCTAGAATTTTTATTAACCAATTGTGAATTATATCGGTGGTTTAGAAAATAAAATCTTATTAGTATTACATTACTGTTTAAGTCAGAATATTAATTAAAAATTAGCGTTTATTAACTTTTATTACTACTAAAACTTTTGATATTAGACGGGGATTAAATCATAATTTAAAAAAAATTGCACTTCGATATTCATGGTCAGTATTTGAACTGGAGATTAAGCGTTTAGCTTCGCGTATGAGCGCTGACTTGGATATGGCGGTGTATTGGACTAGGATCGAGTTAATTTGGTTGACCAAAACAACTTCGTACAGCGTTTTCTGAAGCTCTGTAATTTTCTATTTACTAAAATTTTTAGTAGCATTCATGAAAAAATACCCTTACTCCTTATCCTTATCCTTATCAACTTCTTAATTTTTGAAGATCTACTAGTAACTACGTTGGATTTTCGAGGTTCGAATCACAGAAAACACCAAAAACCCCGTTTTCACGGTCGCACCGCTTGCGAATGTCTGACAAATATCCGAAAGTAATAAAACTGTTCCGGACAGCTTATCAATTCGCCGTTTGGAAACGGCATTGAATTGTAGGTCCCTTTCATTTGTGTGTACATGCACAAAACGAATAAATGTTCGAGAAAAGCTAGGCCTTGGACCAGAATGGTCTGTCACGCCAAATATTATTATTTATTATTACTAGCAACTGCAGATTTTTAAAAGACATCACATTTTTTTTTTGTTTCACATGAAAGTGAGTGGAAAAAACTGTACGCTATGCCTGAGAGAATCTATCAGTGATTGCACACGTAATGTGAAAAGCTGTTACACTAACCTAGTATCGAGTGTTTATGGTATCGAGTTTTGTAAGAATCAAATTTCTTCTGTATACAAAACCGACCACTATGAAAAGAACTTACTCATTCAATTGTTTATTAAAAATTAAAAGCGCAAACGGGTAAAATAATCTGCTTAATGCAATGATGCAACAATGAATGATATATATACCATATATGTATACATACATCTAAGGAAACTAAACATTTTAAGAATGTTTCTATATGATACACATTTCCGCATCTGACCCGACATGCATTTAAAATTTTGCTCATAGCTAAATTGAGTGTAATGGCTACAATTTAATTTAATTAATTTAATTAAGTTACGTGTCAAAGACAAAGCGGTAATTTATTGACTTCAATTAATTTTCACATTTCTCTCTGCCATGCAGATGCCATATGGGCATTTGACAATTGTTAGATTGTTTCCTGAATCAATAACGATGCTAATATAAAACACAACAAAGATATGGATGGATATGGATATCCTTTTATGCTTATGTCATGATTGATCCATTCGAGTGGAACTTTATCTCATTCAAATCAACAACCGATCAGAATATAGATTTAGATTTTGGCCATCAGGCTGTAGAAAAATCTCTTAAATGTAACTTGAATAACATCTTTTTATAGACTTTAAGGTCGCCTTTGGATAGCATGATAAAATGTTTGACATCCTAAACATACTGAAACCATTAACATTAACCATCTGTTGCTAGCCGAGATGGTTAAAGACTGCACTACTTTTAATTCATGTTCCCGTATCATTATTGAAAGACCAATGTTCGATCTTCTGCGCGCAGTCATGGCTACCATGTAGTTGTGTTACTTTTGGTTATGTGCAGCTCCAAATTTCGTGCCGCTCACTCGATCTGGATGAAAACTTAACAACCTTAATGTATAGTTATTGGGTTGCTACAATGATGTCAATCGTCTGCGTAGGTCAGTATTTGAGTGGACTTATAGAAGATTGTAACTCCGTCGGATCACTTTCTCAAACGCCAGGGTGAAGAAGACGCATCCATCCATCGATCCTTTGAAAACTTTGGAAAGATTATTAGATATTTACATAAGAAACCAGGAGGGACTCAGGAAATGGGCTTAATTTTAACACGCTTACTGCAAAGGGAAGTCGGTTGAGACGGTGATTTACACACTGGTGCGTACGATTGAAAAATCACTACACTCGAAAGAATACTCAATTGTAGCATTCCTCGACATTGGAGGTGCCTTTAACTATGTATGGTCGGAGGCTATAATGAATAGCATGCATCGTCTAGGAATTAACCACGCAGTATGCAAGCTAATCAATCATATGCTATTAAGCAGGATTGTAAAGGCTGAGCTGGATGGTTCTACCATTAGAAGACATGTAGATAGAGGGACGCCGCAGGGAGGCATTCTATTCCCCTTACTCTGGAACGTAGTAATCAACGGATTGCTAAAAGGCATGAGCGTAGTTACCTACGCTGATGATGTATCAGGTAGGTTCTTATTAACGACCACAGAGGTTATGCAAAATGCTCTCTCAATCGTCATAAAATTGGCCAAAAGCCGTGGACTAGGACTAAACCCGTTCAAAACTGAGCTGTTCCTCTTCACAAATGGATATAAAATCACAACACTTATCCACCCACTCTAAACTAGTCTAGTTTTCACCGATAAGGCGAAATTTCTGTGAACTATTCTGGATAAAAAACTAAATTGGAAACCGAATATTTTAGAGAGAGTTAACAATGCTACTAAAGGTCCTTACTCTCTATGCGTGTAAAAGCGCTATCGATCAAAGTTGGGGATTAAAGCCGGAGCTGTTACACTGGCTATATACTGTCGTAGTAAGACCAATACCTATGTGTGGAGTATGTGTCTGGTGGCCGGCTATAGGAAAATCCAGCTACGTAAAACACTTGGAGAAGGTACAACGGGCAGCCTGTATGCACATTAGTGGGGTATTACAGACAACACCTGCACGCGCCCTAGAAGTAATGTTGCACCTGACTCCTGTAGATATATACGGCAGGCAGAGAGCAGCCAATACGACCGCGCGCCTGTCAGCAACACGTCAGTGGATATGTATTCAAACGGGACACTCAACGGTTAATAACTTGCTAAAAGCAGAACTGGCGAACGTAGACTACACAATGCCAGTGTTATGTTTCAACAAGGGTTTTCGGGCCAACTATCCCTCCAGAGAGCAATGGAGGGATGTCTCGATACAAGAAAGTCTGCATTAAAATTCTTCACGGACGGCTCCAAGCTTGACGATAAAGTCGGCGCCGGAGTCTACTGTGACAAACCTAATGTTAAATACTTCCGTTCGACTCCCGGACCATTGCAGTTTGTAGCGTGTATCAGGCTGAGGTGACAGCGATTGAGGAGGTTATTGGTGTTATTTTTTTGTTATTATTGGTTATATAGTTATTAGTTATTTTTATTCAAAATCTTTTCATGACAAAAATAACCTCGCGGCCTCCAATCAGGCATTAAATCTAAAAACAATCAACAAGCAGCTCATACGAACAAATACACCATCAGTGTATTAACACCTCTAGGCTCTTCAGACCATTGTGTGGTATCAGCTAATTTCTCGTCGTCGAACAACTCAGTTAAAGAAAAAACTCCTAAAAGAAAAGTATGGTTACAAGAGAAAGCCGTCTAAAGACTAATTTATCTTAAAAGCCTAATAGTATGCAACGGTAAATGTAGGTCGTCTTTCATTCATAAGCGATAGGTCTTTCTGCCATACGCGATTTCTGAAATAGACTAAAAAAAGCCACATTTAAGTTTGCACGCCTTAAAGCTTTAAAAAAATCGTTAGCGATGCGTAGATTTAGTATTTTTTCAGTTTCCTCAGGAGTAGTAACCTCTATTAATGAAAAAAGTACGTAATCGCGAGCCGAGCGCTAACCAATTGTTTTAAAACAAGTCCCATCAAATTTTGACTGGTAGAAGCCGAAATATACGACACGGCAAACAAACGTACAAACGGGCACACGCTCGCCGTCCTCTGAATATAAGCTTCGCCCTGCGGGCTCGCAATAAAGCTTAAACACAATTTAACTGAACTCAAGTAAAATAAACTTTAAATTGTTTACTGACGTAAGTGAAGTTAATTAAACATTTTTATATCTTGCGTACGTACATCAGTTATTACACTATAAAGCTAGTAAAATTAGGTTTACGTTTATTTTATTTTTTCATGTGGTAAAAATTTTCTGATTTAAGTTTTATCATAAGTCCAAAATTTTAGATAACACGAACAAATACACATGATGATAGTTTGTTTGATTAGTGTTTGACGTAAATTTGGTTATCTATGCCTGTTAACTATGTCTTCTACATGCCACCAGGATTATGTAAAATGATAACGTAGATATTTTAAATGCTGTAAAGACGCATCAACAAACATCTATATACGAATGCCCGTGTCACTCACTCACGCACCCGCACACGCACACGATTTGAGCAACGGCGAAAACTGGAGAGGAGTTACACTGCTAAACACCAAAAACAAAGTCATCTCCTCTATAATAGCTAGGCGCTTACGGAATGCGTTCGATCCAATTTTGAGAAATGAACAAGCAGGGTTTCGTCCAAACCGTTCTTGTACTGATCAAATTAACACCCTCTGTATATAATCACTGAACAGTCAGTTGAGTATCGCTCTCTTCTGTATATGGTTTTTGTAGATTTTAAACGCGCTTTTGATAGCGCATGCCGAAACATGATGTGTCAGATTCTGTCTGGCTATGGTGTTCCGGAAAACCTCATCAACATCATCAAGGAGCTGTACCGCGACTCAACATGCCGCGTCGTTTATAACGGTCATCTTGGCTCAACTTTCAACATCTACCCGGGAGTCAAGCAAGGTTGCACTCTCTCACCATTGCTTTTCACAATTGTCATCGACTGGGTGATGAAAATAGTAACCCGTACTCCATCGGGTTTGCCATGGAATGTTTTTCGCCGCCTAGAAGACCTGGACTATGCCGATGATATCTGTCTCCTATCAGAATCGCTAGGTGACATGGAGCGAAATTTAAACTCACTAGAACTCCACGCTAACAAAGTGGGTTTAAAAATTAATGTCTCAAAAACAAAACTACTTCGCGTTAACGCTAGTGGAACATGTGATCTCTACATTGACGGACATCAGATAGAGGAAGTTTTGTTATTTGGGCAGCTAGATGTCAAAAAATGGTGGTGCTGGAATGTGTGATCTCGTGTAAACAATGCGCGACACTCCTATAGTATGCTAAATAATATCTGGAACTCCTCGCAAATCTCCCGGAATTTGAAGCTAACGATCTTCAGTACTCTTATATGGCTGCGAAACGTGGAAAGTCACAGAGTCATTTGCGACGCGCCTCCAAGTCTTCGTCAACAAGTGCTTAATGCGGATACTGAAAATAAAATGGCCGGACATGTCTTTCTGATACACGAGTCTAAAAGTTACCGATTCAAATAAAAGCTATATTTTCCTTAGACCACACTACGTTACGATCCTCGATCTCAAATTATCACCAATCAAGACTTGTGGAGAGTTACGCAGCAGGAAACAATCGCGATCACCATCAGACGACGAAAATGGAGCTGGATTAGCCTTACTTTGAGAAAACCTGCGGACGATATTATGAAACTAGCGCTCGACTGGAATCCACAACGAAGCCGCCGAGTTGGCCGTGGCAAGATCCCAGGGGACAGAATGGCGTCTCTTGAAATCTCAGGTGATAGATCGAGTTCGTTGGCGGGCGTTTGTAGAAGCCCTATGCTTCCCCGTGGAGTAAAGGAAAGAAAGAGGATAGTAATTCAGTGATTTAAAAACGTTTAACAGAGATATAAACCATGATGGCAGCTACTCTTTCAATGACTGTCAAACTTTTCCTACAGTGATTATCAAAAAATTTTTCAATTCGACGCTCGGATACGGCATTATATTGTAGGTCCCTTCCATTTGTGTGCAAAAATATACATGCACAACACAGATGGTCGCGAGAAGCAAGAACTTGGACCGCAACGGTCCGTAGCGCAGAATATTATATTATTATTATCATTATTAAGGCAATTGCTATAAAATTGAATAATACAAACTTTTGGCCTGCCTATTCGTATACCGGGCTAGGGCCACACTGGCACACAAATAGTTTGGTCTTGGTTTAGTTATTGTTCTGTATCATCACATTGAACTTTAAATTAAACATAATTTTTTAGATCTTTAGATAAAGATCAAATGCTGTATGTATTGTTGTATTACTTTTAAAAGAAAAATTGGCCAATATTAGCAACTTATGATAGTGACAGTGCCATTGCCATTGCCATTGTTCTGTCTAACTATCAGCAAATAAAATAGCGAATTAAAATAGATTAAGCGTGCAATTTTAATATAAGAATACCCACACACCCACATAATTCCCTCGATTAAGTTATTGAAATCCGTGGGGCGTTCAGTAGGCAAAGATACGAGTACACAGACAGAAAGATGAATTCATATCGCACTTGTGGGATTTCTTTCTCTGTTAGAATTGTTCGTGAAACGGACGGATGCGCGAGCAAGTAAGAAGTCGTAATAACCCCCAATACCCTCAGTCTCGCACAAATAATGTCTTATCAAAAACTCTTAACTTAATCTGTGTTGCGATGCCGTACACGGCTCATTAAGATCAACGATCTTGCGACTAACATTTGGGTATTTCTTGTACACCACACTTGGGGTGTTGGTTGGTTGGTTGCTTGGGTTAAGTTGGATTGGGTGGTTGATGGATCATGAAAAATTTTACTTTTAATTCAAACTACAGACTGGAGCGTTACAATTGTACACGGGCAACACAGCAGTCGATCTTCATAAGAGACCAAAAGCCTATAAGCGAACCAATACTAATGTCACTTGAACATACTCGTGCACTGTAGTGTGAATACAGTGATATAGTGATAGCGAGTGATAGTGTAAGATTCAAATAAAACCGTCAGCTTTCTATAAAAATTGGTCAGTTGGGATTTTTCATTGGAAACGTTGTTATGTCTGAGCATTATCGTTCGCTCGTTCGTTGGTACGTTCGTTAAGCTGACTTAACCAGAGAGGACGTGCAGCGAAACTTGTGAAGTGATCGGAACGTGATTGGTTTTTCCGTGCGCGCAACAACAGTTACTACTTGTAAGCGGATTCACCCGCTATAGTGTTGATAGTGTTTGCGTTCATTTGAATTGTTTTTGGATTAAAATTCAAAGTTGAAACGGGTCGTCGAGCATTCTGATTGATTCGTTTCGAATTTTTCAGTACACTTAAAAGTGATAAGTGTCATTTCTGCGAACTGATTCGGTTGGAAAATATTGACATTAACTGTGATAGCATCCATCACAACAAAGCAGTTTAAATTTGTTACCAAAATGCCCACAGAATCGGAGGCATCGAATGGCATTGAAATGGCCATGTCGCGAAAGGAGCGCGAGGAAAAAGGTATGTGGACTCAAGGTGATAAGTGAACTCAGTTTAGATCGGGTTACAAGTCTATCAAGTTATTATGGTTTAAAAAAAATTGTTTTTAATTTTCTGCATTGTAATACGAAAGTAGAAAATGTGTTCCTGGTTCTTTTAATCGAAGTTTTAATTCAAAATAACCTGCTGCAATGAATTAGTGCTACAATTATCTTTATGAAAATACAAGATAGATATAATCTGCTAGTTTTTTACTGAAATCTACATTAATTCCGCAATGATCCCTGTATTCCTGTGTATGCATCGATTCTTACAGTACAACAATATTTTTTTTTGTGTAAAAAATTGTACTGCTTGCCAGTTAGTTTTTCATATATAGATACAATTATTGTAACTTCCATCGGGAAGTATGGGGATGTTCTTAGAATAGCTTTAGAATGGAGGTCTTATTTTAAAATTTCGCTAAAATGCATATTTAGAACAAGGCGAAGAATTGATTAGATTTTTGGGCTTAATAGGTAAAGGTTCCTCTACCACACAAGTTGACCCAAAAAAATTGAATTTTCCGCCTTAACTCCTCAAACGAGCCTCTGATATAAAAGAAATTTATTTTATTTATAAAAATGTTCATGTGTAGCGGGTTTGTTACCGCCGATAATTTGACATCTTTTTTATGCCTGCAACTCAATGATATCTGATATTTCTTCCATACAAGTCGGCCAAAACATTTAATTGATTCTTTGATTTTCTTTACAAGAAATTCAGGTTGTCTTTGCCATTGAGATTGTTCATCGCACGCAAGCTACAGAGGATTTTCTTGTTTTACCGTTGGTTCGTTGTCCGTCCTCAATTGTCGATAAAAATATACCAACTGCCAACGAAACGGGAAGGCTTTACACTTTACAGCTATCACTAACTAGTATATCTATACACCATTTCTAAATCTCAAAGAAGGAATTATTTCTCATCATCATACGGTTAACATTATGAGCGTCGATGGCAAGCCTAAAAGAGATAGCTGGAATCTTGTTTTTCAGAAAAATCTTTTGCTTATTATTTTTCCGGGATTTGTGTCCTCTGTAGATGTAATAAGTTGCAAATTTAGTGAGGCCTCATCACTAATTTTGTAAGAAAGCTATGCAAAACGAAACGTTCGTCATTTCACTACGTACTCCCTTAAATTTTATCCATAACTTAGGCTCTATTTTTGGTTTAGTTTTTAAAAGTTAATCATTTCTCTGATACAGGACTAAGTGTATCAAACCGAAGGAAAATGCTTAGTATGATTTAAGCTGCAAAGAGGCTTCTAGGAACTGAAAGGTATGCTTTTGGTAATATAAGAAAACCCGACTGTGGAAAAATGTTCAAAATTTAGACGAGTCATGACTGATTACAATGCCTACCATAGACGAGTCAAATTCGAATATGACCAGAAACTCAGATAAAAAAAACTTCATTGTCGCAAAGGAATTGAGATTGAATTAAGAATTTTTGGACTTTGGTGAAACGAATTAAAAATATTGTCTCGTCATCAATATCAACGCTAGCTCACAATGGCATTCTAATTGTCAGCTCTATAGACAAGGCCAATCTGCTTGCTTTACATGCGCGTTGCCGCCGCCTCTACTTTTAAGCGACGAAAACTCGTATTCGTCAAGTAGCTAGATTACTAAATGATCTCAACATTCATACATCTGCTGAGCCTGATAGTTTACCGCATAAACGTAGGTGTTCCCCAAGGCTCTGTTTTGTCTCCGACACTTTTTCTCATTTTCATTATTGATCTGGCGACAGCACTCTTAGCGTTTTATATGAGTTCGCACAATCTGCACGCCCCTCTTCTTCATCTTCACCGGAAAAGGAACTTGAACAGCAACGTATTTTAAGCACGCTAAATTTTGAGGACTGCTTAACAGAGTAGAATTTAACGCTTCAAAAACTAAATGAATTCTTCTGTCGTCTAATCGTAATTTAAACTCCTATCCTTTATCCATGAATGGATCTTGCATCAATGAAACTGATAAACTCGCAGTATTCGGTGTATGCGTCAACAACAAGCTTCATTGGAACGATCACATATTCGCTATAGCTAAGAATGCGGAGAAATGTTTAGGTTTCCTAAAACGGTTCAAAATGCACTTCACTTCGTGGGACCTCTGCCTACTATTTACAAGGCATTTATTCGCCCTAAGCTTGAATACAACTGCTTGTCAGATGTTCTTAAGACCTCATTGCATCTACTAAGCATAATTCAGAACCGCGGAATAAAACTTATTGTTGACGAACATGTTTCCTGAATAGGACTGTTTTATCGATTTTTCCACAAGCAATAATCAAAAGAAATATTTTGATGCATCCTGCCCATCCTCCAATCTAACCGCAATGCCCTGCCTCAACTCGAGCTCACGGGTTTATCATTAGGCCTCTATCTTCGGACGTACCAACCAATTCATAAAGTCCTTCTTTAGCCGCGCAACAATTATTTCGAATGAACTGTTCGATTTTGTTCATTTCAGACGCGTGTGCATAGATATCTTATAATTTCGTCTCCTTAATTTCCTAACACCCACGCCGTGCTATGCATTATAAAGGTGAAATCTCTTGAGCGTGTGTTTATTGTAAAAAAAAATAAAAAAAGTATCTGGCTTGGTTGCTTATGTGCCTTCTATTTCTCTTCCGTCATGTAAATGTAAGAAAGAAGCCATACTGATGATTTGTTTGCTTTGCTTGACATTGTGTTTTAGCATCTGTATGATCCGCGAACATTCAAGGAACATGTACATAACCATCACCTTCTTTTATCTTCTTGATTCTCTAGCGTCAACGCTGGCCTAGCAATTCAAAGGCGCAAATTTCTTGAGCGTGTTAACATTATACAAAATAAAAATTCAACTGCATGCAGTGATGGCAAAGAAATTTAAAAACACCTAGCTACGTTTGAGCGCGACAGGTGTCATTCACGGATGTCAAGGCTAACGAACGTAGATTCCGCTCCATCTGGCGTCATCGCCAAGCTCTCGCACCAAGAAGAAATTCAGGTCTAAAACTGAATGAAAAATACACCCTGGAGCAAAAACATGGTACAACAATGTACCAAAGAAAGCAAAAAGCTAAAGAATAAGTGCTCTGAATGCATTCCACATCACGTCAAGCCTGGCGGAGGGCTGCAGAGCAAAACTGACCAGACTTGGCGAGAACAACAATGTATGTCTATACTGGGTATCGGGACACATTTTTATGAATGACGACTAGGCAGCGGATGAGAAGAATTAATGCAATGTTCTTTAGGAGGTTTCTAACAGAGCATTACAGACTGAGAAGACACCTAATGAAATTGTGCTGGAAGAGGATGACATCCAACAGAGAAGGACCCATATATGGGACGCAATGAGATCTCTGAGTCTGAGCGGCATTCACTGAAGTAAAGAAAGAGTTATTGATGTAAAGGGGAGGCACAATTCGATGATAGTGCAATAGATCCATATCGCTACAGTGCTGCAAAATCCCCGCTCCACCAATCAGGAATCATTACGGCCTGTTATGGGTGTAAATGTATATGGCCTGGCAAAAAAAAACCTTTCCAGCAGTCCTGATTTCAAGTAGATGCCGTCAAGTTTGGCATCTCTAAACTCTGGAAAACTTGATCTACGTTATCCTTTCAGGAAACACTTAGTTTGTCCTGCTGCCATGAATCTTAAATCCCACCATAGAGAACTTTACGAGCAGGTTCATGAAGTTTCTTTCTTCTGGACAGAGTGAAATTCTTTGCATGATATGAAAATTATTATAGATCCTCCAAAGTTGCATATACCCGGAAGAGAAGCCAACCATTTTTACACAAAATTTTTTTCATTTGTCCATAGTCTTGCGGAAGTGGGCGCCGTAGTTCTAGTGGTTAGTGCGTTGGACTTCTGTGCAGAAATTTCGAGGTTCGAATCCCAGAAACACCAAAAGTATTTTTTACGTGCCCACCTCTCGTGAATGTCTGACAACTTGTCACTAAAAGTTTCTTAACTTCCTTTTCGGATACAGCAATAAATTGTAGGTCCCTTCCACTTGTGTGCAAAAATGTAATACGAATGCTTGCGAGAATATTATTATTATTATAATAGTCTTGCGGAAAACCCTTGTTAAACTTTTTCAGAAATCATAATTTAAATATTATTAAATGCTCTTCTGTGCTGTATTCCAATTTTTTCATTTACTTTCTTTGTCCCGACATGCGCGGATTTTTTCTGGACAAATGTCGGAAAATTTGTTTAATTATTTTTACTGCCAGTACGTACTCATATGTATCGCAATACATAGATACATACATTCCATGATTGAAAAAAGACATTTCAATTACCATTGCATGGTAATTTAGAACTCAAATTAACTGTAAAAAGATGCATAACGTCTGTTGGTATTTGTTGCCTCAACCTCACATTGTCACATTGAGCTTCCAATATTTTTATTCGATGTTCTAAGCAAGCGCTCGATACACTTCAGCGAAAATTGTCGTCATTCAGTTGTAAGTAACTGCGTTCAAAAATGAACATAAACTCAAATTTTTTAATTAATTACTGAATAGGTTCCCATAAAACGCCAACAGCAGCTACCGCTACAGTAGTCTGTTGCGATAGCAATCTTTATCTTGATTACTCTCACACTTTATCGCTTGCCTAATATGCGGTTCGCGTTCGGGTTATCATTCAATTTTTATTTTATTTTGCAATAAAATGAAATAGTTCTAGGGTATGTCATTTCAAAAGGGAGGAGGAGAATAGTTAATAAAATAATGAACTATTTTGATTGAAAGCGTTTGATTTTAGTGTATAAGGAATTTATTAGTTTATTGCATTATGTAATTTCGTTGCAATCTTTGTACTCCAACGGATTACTTAAATAGATAGATAATTAGAAAATAGTAGATACATTGAAACTCACAAATACTCATCAATATACTACTCGAACACTCACGTATGCACTCATGCGCATTTGCGTTTCTCAAACTTTTAAATAATAACAGAGACATAACCCACAATGGCAGCACAGCAACTCTTTCAGTGAATTCAAAATAAATAGAGAAATAATTTCGTTGACATTAAATTAAATAATACAAACTAAGGACCCGTTTATTCATATAACAGGCGGTTTCGACTTGTACTCTATGGCTATCCTTCTGCATGTTTGCACTTTTCTGTGAGTCCATGTTACGGTTTGTCAGCATAATTATGCGATTGTGGAGATCATATAAAGGTGCTGAATAAGGCATCTTCATCCATGAATAATGGTTTTTGTTAAGAAAGTATATTTCGAGTTAAAGTACAATCGATGTCATTCATTATTGGATATAACATCAGTCTTCAACGGAAATGCCTGCATGAGTAAATGCGCTGAATCCAATTTTCAGGTCTATTTCGCATAAATCAGGCGATATGTCGGCAACTTCGCCGTTAGTTAGTTACTGTTAGCTCTGAGGTCGTCTCAAGTCTTTAACTTAATGGCATAGGCTATGGACTTGACAAAGCCAGTAGCTGCACGAATCCATAAAGCATTAGTTAAAGATCAGACAAACTGTATAGGTTTATTAAAACAGGCCGGTGGCAACTACACGTCGGACTGTGAGGATACAATCAGAACCCTACTCCAGGTTCATTTTCCAGGTGCACCATTCACGTATCCGAACGCCTCTGACCAAACGGTCTGTATTACTAGAAGGAAAAATAGTTTATCTGGTAGGCTCTTTTAAACCTTTCAAAGCTCCCAGCGCTTTTACCGAAGGCAATCGATCTCCTACTACCGGGTGTGATTGCTTCATTTAGAGTCAGATACAACTGGGGGTAAATTGCTACTATCTAGGGACTGGCAAATGTGATATTTATCCCCAAACTAGGCACTTTACAGGCTACATCGCCATTGGTTATGCGGGCGATTTGGCAATTTATATTAATGGTAAGCACTGGATAATGCAAAATGTTTTAGAGAAATTCCAGCGAAGTTGAATATCTCGGCGTCATCCTTGATTAACGGCTAAACTGGAATTCTCTTATGAAGTCTGCCACCGAACGCGCCACTAGGGCCTTGTGGGACAGTAGACGCCTCTATGGCAGAACATGTGGTCTAAATCCAAATGTTCCTCGGTTTTCTAGGCGGAAAACCCTGCCGTTAAGATCTGCGCCGGGATTAACCCTAATAAGGGAATTAAAGGAGATTGAGTATATATCTTTTCAAATATCAAGGCAGCACTTAGAGCGCTGTTGTCCAATTTAATGGACTCGATATCAGTCAAAAAGTGTTACGATGCACTGCAATCTCTTGCCAGACACAACAAAGTCAAACTCGGTTGGGTCCCAGGTCATCAGGGAATTGCAGGCAACGAATTTGCAGATAAACTAGCTATCCCCGATAAATCATGTCAACATTGGAGATAGACCCTTACTGTAGAAAGAACTTTATTCTTAGAATATACCCAAGAATCACCAAGGACACCCTGTATAGTGAAAGGAATACTGACGGTCTATGGTCAAGACACGACAGCAAGAGGAGAGGAATACTGACGGTCTATGGTCATGACACGATAGAGAGGAGGGCTACTGACTGGCTATAGTGAAGACACGACAGAGAGTGAGTTATGCGGTTTAAAGAAGGTCCCCCAAACTGGAAAATATATACAGCTTGTGTTCAAATTGAGCACAATATCAAAGGGTTTGGCGCGATTTTTAAACGGTCGCCTGGTCTGGGAAATACATACTCGTATATTGAATCGTATTGCTTGGTTTTCGATGGTCGCATGTGCTGTTGGTTTCCTAACATGCCCAAAGTGTTAGTGCAAAATAATGTATGTTTGGTATAATGTAGAAAGGACGTTAGAGCAATAGGGAAAAAGCTCGTCAATTTATTTGAGGATGGAGGGAGCTATAACATCGAACAAGACAAGATCGAAGAATGTAAATGTACCAAAATCGAAAACATTAGAGAGACATTCTGCGAAGTAACAGAGCCGGTCGTAGAGCTAAGAAAGAAGTGACTCTTATTTGAGGCTTTTTTTCCCCTTGTAAATAGTTTTTATCCAAACTGGATGACATCGGCTCGAAATTGGGACTGGTAGAGAGATTTTATGCAAAGTCCAGGACCGGACTCCTGTTGCAGAGCCTTCACTTCTAATTATAACGTTTTATGCTTTTATGTAAATGAAATTGACAATTTTTTTATTAGTTTTATGTAATAACACAAATAATTTAGCTATTTGACATACAACACACAGACATCTCCATCTAATGATGCAATACAAGACACACGTTTTTCAGGGTTTTATTGAAGTGATGAGTATTTTTTATGAATTGCATTGCACTGCAATGTAATAATATCAAAATAGCCTGTAGCTTCATTAGAACAACAACAACAAAAACAACTCAGTCTGTACGCAATAACAAGGTGATTTTTTCCATTCTGGCGACCGATAATTTACGGATTATCTCTTAACTGTTAATTAATAAGCTGCACCTTGGTTCTTCTTCGTTTAAATACTTTTAATGAGCATTAACAACAACAACGACAACAACAGATACAGAACGTTTCATTTCTTACCAATTAATTATGGTCCAATTCGCACGGGATTCGTTGTTAATGCTATTAATTGAAGAATTCAAATGCTATCGATGATAAGAAATACACCAACATACACATAATACATAGTCGCGTGTATAGTAACCAAGAAATAATTGAAGTAAATCCGTATCCACTCATTAAAAGTGTGAGTTATCCAGACATTTCCACATAAGCGCAAGTCGATTTTCTTGTTTAGATGGTAAGCGCCGGCCGTAGTCTCTAATCAACATCGCAGTCGCTTACTTACTGCGAGGGCTGTTTGTAAAATGAAAATGCGATGTCAATCAAAATGTCTCAATGCCATTAACTAAATTAAGTCGTTTTTTCTATAATATTTCCAAAATATCAATCAAATATCATAACACCACCTAAGAAAATTCCTGAAATATAAATTAAATTTTTTATTTATTTTTAAATGTATAGATAATTAATTATTAATATTAAAATAATTTTATTACAGTGCTGTTTTAATCATTACATTTAAAATTTTCCGGACAGCCCTTCTCTTCCAGTTGCCAGTCAAACAGCAGGGGTTTCCTTTGACAAACATGCGAATGCGTTGAAAAGTTTTTTGCAACTATGATGTATTCACACAATTAAATAATGATGAATATATGACAGATGTACATGTGAATAGTAGCCTAGGTTTAGATATTGTGGAAAGACAAACATAAACGATGTCGTATTCGAAATTAATTAAATAACTATTCATAAGATACGAGCGTACTGGCTTATTTTTAGGCAAATAAATGTGGATGTGATTTTGCTTCTGCTGCTGAATGAATCATTTTGTTCGACTAATATTTGTTTAGATTTTGCTGCAATATATTACGGCACGATCTATCTGATAATCGACCAAATTATTTGAATTTATTTTGCAGTTTTGAATGCACCATCACGATGTTGTTTTTAGCAGGTTGCTGGCCAGGTGAATACGGTAATGGTTAGTTGTTAAATTCTTGGGCTAAAATTACAATGGGTACGCCCGGCTCTTTACGCCTGAGAGGATGGTTTTAGTGGTGGGTAACGAAATACTGGATATCTAATAGCAATACAGCAAAAAGTGGAATCACTTTTTTCAACTTCTTTTAAAAAGCCAATGTGCTTCAAGCTCTTTTGTCGAAAATACGTGCTCATCGAATTGATATAATCCTGATTCATTGAAAGATAGTTTTCAGAAGTCAGAACGTTAAAATTGTTTTCTCAATGATGAGGTAATAAATTAGCCAGGTAGGTGGGTAGAGTGGTGGGCCCCACTGTACTTTCGAGGTCCTCAATTAGCGCTAATCTCATGGAACCAAGCATGCATATTTAAGTGGTTTGAATCCAGCCTGTAGCGTTCAGGTACGAGATCAACTCGATGGAGCGCTGGGCAAGAGGGATAGTGGATTCACTTGCCCATCAAATTCCTTTACGAAACATGCCGTGTGAAAACATGGTGCAAAAGCTTGAATTCAATAGAACTTTAAAAGCAAAATGAGAAATATGAAGGATTTCAGATCTGAAACTGAATACCAGATACATCCGGCAGCAATAAAGTGGTAGATAAAAATCACGGGTACCTCGGAGCATGGCACGGAGTCACGAACCAAGTACTCTGAAGCAATGGGGTAGTATCTGAGCATATTCCAGATAGAAGTACGTGCCATCAAAAGATGTGCTCACTTTAATCTGAAAAGAAACTACATGAGGCGAGAAATATCTATCGTGGCAGACAGCCAAGCTGCTCTATGGGCTTTGAATGCATTCCACATCATGTCGAAACTGATGGAGGAGTGCAGGGCGAAGCTAAACAGACTTGGCTTAATCAATAAGGTATGTACTGGGTGCCGGGACATATTAGCATGGAAGGCAATGTAGCAGCGGATAGGCTCGCGAATAAAGGTGCAGAAACTCTGCTAGTAGCGCCAAAACCATTCTGCACAAAACAGCATCATACGGAAGAGTTACGGAGAATAGGCAAAGCAACCGTTTCCGTAAGATGGGATAATCTCCCAGGCAATCCGACAAGCAAAATAAATGTTGGGGAACTATAACCCAAAGAGGTCTCGCTCGATATTGAAACTAAGCAAAAGCAGAATTTTAAGAATCATTACGGGGTTTGTAACAGAGGTGATTGTAGACTAAATGGGCACCTAAATCAATTAAGAATAGAGCTGAATGGCAGCTGCAGGCTTTATGGTGAAGCGGAGGAGACCCCGTTGCAACCCCTGCGAGGCAACGATCCGATAGAAAAGAGACCATATAGGAACTCATGCAATGTCGGAGTCTGCGCGACATTCATTGAATACAGTCCATATCATTAGGTTCTTGAGAACCATTGGTATGGAGGAAGTGTTGTAGAGATGGGCGTGAACTGTCCCCAAAACAGTCAGTCAGTGGGAGGCGCAATAGATCCACATGGGTTGTAGCGCTTATAGTATACACCCCATTTATCATGATCATCATCATCAAAGTGTAAAATATAAAATAAAAATTGTCCTTAAAACTGCTATTGTCATTCCATTGCATAAGAAAGGCGATGAAGGTAATATTGAAATTTACTGACCTATCTCTTTACTGTCTGTATTCGCAAAAATATTTGAAAAGTCTGTTAATGCTCGATTATTTAAATAGAATCAAAGTATTTTCTAGCTGCCAATTTGGCTTACGACCGAAGACGCATTGATACAATTTTTAAGTAATATCATCACTGACATAAATACAAAATCTTCAGTAGCTGCTAATTTTAAAGATGTGACTAAGGGCATTTGATCCGGTGGACCATAGAATTCTTTGTGTAAAATTAGACAACATAGGATTTCGAGATATAGCCGGTGAGTGGTTCCGCTCATATCTAGATAATAGGGAACAATGTGCGAGAATTTCTGTTGAATTGAGTAATAACTTAACTACAGATTGCGGTGTTCCACAAGGTTCAGTATTAGGTCCTATTTTATTTTTAATTTGCTCTTTCATATAGAAACAATAGCTTTGATTCCACAATCAAATATATAAATTATGATATGATGCTATTAAGTAAATGGTTTGATATGCACTGTATGGTATTAAGTGATAAGACCTCAGTGATGTTATTTAAACTTGCAGATCATATCAATAAATCTTTACAAATAGTTTATCATTCTATGAATTGTATGAATTACATTAATAATATTTGAATCTTGTTTGAACTCATGTCTCAGGTAGTTCAAGAAGTACTAGACTTTAAGTATCTTCGGGTTTGCATTGATTGACTTAACTTTAAAACTCACCTAGATAACTTACGTAAATATTTAGTGTAAATAAATAAAAAATAAGTATGCAGAGCCAACAGTGATCAATTTAGATCAGAGTAGTCCCTAGATTTTCCCTATATATATAAACTAATATAGTATAGGCATCTATGTAAAACGACAATATGCATTTATGTACTTATTTCCCGGCTTAGCTTTGCTCCACAACATCTTTATTGTCTCAAAGAAAAATATCCAATTTTCTAACAAAAGTATCACACATGCGTTAAAAATGTTCTTCTTCTTTCTTTACAGAGAAGGTGAACTATGAAGAGCGAATAGCAGACCCAATTGGCGGATCGATTGGCGATCTTGGGTACTGGCAAATCTGGATTTGCTTAGTTGTGTTTATGATGAAATTTCCAACGGGATGGCATCAATTGGCAAATGTCTTTTTGTCACCACCCGTCCATTTTGAATGTGTCAAGCCAAGCAATGAGACGCCGAAATGCTCCAGCGAATGCACTGAGATCGCTTACAATCGGACGATCTTTCACGAGACAATTATCACCCAATGGGGTTTGATCTGTGGCCAGAAGTATTTGGCCAATTTGGCGCAGACCATCTTTATGTTTGGCATTTTAGTTGGCAATGTTGTCTTTGGGCTGTGGTCTGATCTGTAAGAATTGAAAATTGAAAGACATAAGTTTTGTAATTTTTAATTTCCTTTTATCTTTCCAGTTATGGCCGTCGCCCGCCGTTAGTATTTTCCGTGATAATGCAATTGGTTTGTGGCATTTTGAATGCATTCATTCCATGGTTTTGGGCGTATTGCATTTTGCGCCTGTTGCTTGGTGCGGCCATTGGTGGGAGCATGGTAACAAGGTGGGTGTACTTCGTCTTTACTCGTATGTCCTTGTGAGCTGATTGCATTTCTTGTTCGATCATTTTTTACAGCTTTGTTCTTATCATGGAATTGGTTGGCAGTAAAAAACGTGAACTTATGTCGATTCTCTATCAGATTCCATTTAATGTGGGTCACTTAACATTGCCAGTATTCGCGTATTTCCTACGAGACTGGAGATGGTTCCAGTTTTGCCTATCCATCGGATCGGTTATCTTAATTTCATACTACTGGTTGATTCCCGAGTCTCCACGTTGGCTATTGTCCATGGGAAAAGAAGATGAGGCAGCTGACATTCTTGAGAAGGCCGCAATTATGAATAACCTCCCCATCGACAAAATCCGCAGCGACTTGAAAGAGGCGGCTCGGCGTAAATCCACCAAACCGAATGCCAAAAAGGGGACAGTTATAGATTTGTTCCGTTATCCGAACCTTCGAATGAAAACCATTTGTATAACATTCAATTGGTTGGTGTGCGGACTCAGCTATTTCGGGGTCTCACAGTACATCGGCGAACTGAGCGGTGATATTTTCACAAATGTCGCAATTGCCGGCTGCTTAGGCATCCCTGGAACGTTACTTACAATACCAGCTGTACGCTATGCGGGACGCAAAGCAACGCTTATCACATCGAATATATTGGCGGGAACTTGTCTGTTGCTAATTGCTCTGCTTCCGCCAAATGGTGGATTGTTCACTGTCGTATTGGCAAGCGTTGGAGTGTTTGCAACGTCAGTTTCATTTCCCAATGCATACTTGTATGGTGGTGAGATTTTTCCGACTGTGGTGCGTAACGCTGGTATGGGTATGGCTTCGATGTTTGCGCGTTTCGGATCGATGGCCGCGCCGTTCGTATCTCAGACGAGTGAAATTGCTTACTGGATGCCTCCAGCACTATTTGGTGTACTTCCCATTATTGGAGCATTTTTGGTGCTGTTGCTTCCCGAGACGAAGGGTGCTCCACTGCCAGAGACTATTGAGGATGGTGAGGCTTTCGGCAAGAAAGTCAAGGAGGTCGATGCAACGAAATGAATTTCACTAAAATATTATTTTTTATTTGTGTGTTTAATTTTAATTATTATAGTAATCAGTAATTGTCACAATTATTATTATTTTTTGTTTTTATTTTCGCATAACAGTGTCATTATTTTTTAATTTATTAGTTTCAGTTCTTGTGTTTTATTTATAAGCATATGCCAAAGAGGACGCGGCCTTTAGTTTTATTTTAGTCAATGTACAAATATTTTTTGTAAATAAAATTGTAGTCAATTTTAATAAACATTTTTGTTCGTATACGTTTTTAGAAACGTTAAGAAGTAAAAGTAAAAGATACATTTTTGAAACCAATAATCGCACCGATATTTGACCTTAGTTATTTATATTAAAGGGTCTTTATCGTGTAACGTAAACGAAAACCTCGCTTTGTTTGTATAAAATCAATGTCAGACGAATTTTTAATTTTCTTAATTTCGATAAAAATTGTATTAAAAAGAACCCTCCTCGCAAAATTCAAATAGGTTTTCAATTTCATAGCACAATACTACTCTGGAAATCAACATCATATGTGGCTCTACAACGGTGGTCCGGTACGGGTCTCCTTCTCTGTAAGATTTCCATCTCCTCCAACGCGGCTGAGAGGTCAGAATGCTTTTTGCTAAGAACGCTAAGCAAGTATCGGATCCTCGGTTTGATCATTGTCTTATACGCCAACAGCTTGGATATGGCGGTTAAATTCCTGGATTTGACAGTCTTGAGATACAAAAGTAGGTTTTAAGCAACCACGCGCTAAACTACTCTACTAATTGTCGCTCCTATATCTTAATTGAGGGACCAATGATGGATTTTACTTGTTTTGCTCTGATTTATGTGTAGCTTCAGATTTCATGCTGTTCGCTCGATCTGGATGTAGGCTTGTTGTAAAGCTCATTTGCATAGGCCACTATCTGGATTGACTATTAGAGGAATGCTCCTCTTGACAGACTTTATAAAACCAGACCTTTCGTTTTGAAGTAATGCCGAGAACATACCACATCTATACTGATGGATATTTTTTTTTACTTTTTCTCGATGTTTTATGATGTTTGGAGCCTGAAACGTTGAGAATTTTTTTTTGGGGTGAGGTAATTATTCAGATGTACACGTAAGTCGTAGTTTAAAATAATTGATTCCGCATCGATGTAACTTTAAGGACAGACGCATATTGAGCGCAGCTGGCACAGCATAGCGTAGTCGAGTGATAGTGCGTCATTTAGCATTTCATTGAGTTCCCAAAAAACCTCGGTATCGCTATGATGTGCTGTGCTGCGCTCAATATGCGACTAGCCTAAGAACAGATGGATCGTTTTTGAATTCCGTGTTGATTTGAGAGCCTAAAAACGACTTTATTTTATTAGCTTATTTCCAAGCACTAGAAAAACTTTTGTAATATCTTTTGCATACTTTTAGACATTGTAAAAAAATCCACTCCTATCTCGAAAATCTGCATACATTTCTTCTCCATACGTTTTTTTGCACTACTTTTGGAATTTTCTTATGTACGAGTAGATATAATACTACTCATACAAAATAAGTAAAATTTATAGTTATCCGTGAAGCGAAATTAACGGCGACATTGAGTAAAACGTATACTTGACCGCTTTAATCTGTCCACTTTTACTCGATTTTTCCATTCCATATGCCATATCATTTTTCCATGTATACCATTATGCCTTCGTTTGTTCTTCAAAGTAGTTGGGCTTGTATGATAAAAGGAACGCGACTTTTCGGTTTTTGCAATTTATCTAAAGCACAAACCCAGGCAAAACTAATGTCAAAAGTAAAAACAGGGTTGGAATCGGCTAAGGCGATAGTTGACTGTCACTGCTTTGATTGTCAATTCTGATTATCAACTTTTCTTTGTTCTGCGTAAAGTGATCGCTAAAAATGTTGGAGTGCTTGGCAGAACTCACATATTATAATGTCATTTCGATCAGCTGTTGTGTTTTATTGTGAAAATGATTGTGCTGTTTGTATTAGTATTAATAGTATTATTAGGTTGTATTAGTATTAGTTGACAGTATTAGTATGCCTTGGTTTTTATTTCAGAACTTTTTTTTTGTTTTTCCTTATCCTTATCCTTACTTCCTTACTAGTCCTTATCCTCAATATCCTTACTAGTCCTTACTAATATTATAAATGTGAAAGTTACTCTGTCTGTCTGAAACCTCTTCACGGCAAAACGGCTGGACCGAATTGACTGATTTTTATTTTAAAATGTTCGTAATAGCCCAGGGATGATTATAGGAGCCTGGAAAATAAGAAAATTTGGGAAAAACTTGGAAAAGTCGGGAAAAATAGAAAAAATACGTTTTCCATAGGATTTTTTTATGAACTCGCGACCCTAACTCACATATATGTATGTATATATATCTATATATATAAAAATGAATGTTTGTCTCTATGGCTTTTATAGAATCGTAAACTATGCATTTGATCATGTGATGATCTTTAGCAAACTTGTTGTGCATGAGCCCACGAAGGTTTCTGAGTTGGTACAAACAATTTTCGACAGATGGCGCCAATGTCATTCCAATGAATATCATATATTGCCGTGACAGTTCATGCTGATTTGATTTGAAACGAAAATAGCGAACGAATGATGACGTTTCGAGTTGTGGATGACATACAAATTTATGTAAATTGTGAAATTCCCGCTAGGTGGCGCTGGTGTCGTTTTTTTCTTTCGAAAATTCTTATTTATGGAACGATTTGGCTCAAATTCACACCATATAATATTTAAATAAAAAGGAAGTCGTTGACAAATTTGGACCCGATAGGTGGCGCTGGGGTAGTTTTCCCTGTATATGATCTTCATATAAAGAGTATTCGAACAAGTGCACATTTTTTGCCTGTATTAGTTAGTGGGGGGTCAGTGGGATGGGACAGCCGGGAAACGCCGGGTATTTCTGCTAGTATGTATATAAAAATGAATGTCGGTTTGTTTGTAATACGACACTAAAACTAAAAAACTAGTATAGTCGCACTCGCAAATAAACGTTCCAATTGCTTACTCTCACTGAAAATCGCAAGTAAGGAACCTTATTCAGATCGACGTCTACAAATCTACAAGGCTAAATATATATAAATATATAGCAAAAAAACAAAAACAAACATCCGAAATCGGTCTCGTTCCGCTGATAAGGATTCTTCCCGCCCGCAACAACCCACATTAATCTACGTATACATTATAAACATTTATATTCAAACGAATATTTTAATGACCTGCGTAAAGTAATTAAAAATTACTGATAACGCTCAACGTATAAAATTTCAGAAAACAGTCAAAGCTCGAACGAATTTAATTTCATTCATTTATGCATGGGAATGGATACTCTGATTTATTTCAAATCTGATCTTTTCATAGAAATAGCAACAACTCCTCCAGCTCCTAATTTTTTAAAAAATGCGTCTAACAATTACATACAACATATATCATTTCTATGTGACTTAGTTAGAACTATTAGTGGCTATAAAGCCATGCCTATTTTCTCTGTACTGGCGGTTAGGAAGAAACTTTGCTCAGCTAACAACAAGCCTCTTCTTCTTCTTAATACTATCTTTCGTTCCATGCTATTTGCGATCAGTGCTTCTAGTACAAAAACTCCAGATCTTACGATCTTGAGTTTAAGTTCAGCTGTTCTCATGTCGTTCCAAGTTTATGCACTAAGAGAGCAGTCGGACAGTTAGAAAAATCACAACGCATATGTTCGGTGCTATGTCAAGTTATAACACCCGGAATTCTCAAGCAGTTTGCCGCCCATCTAGCATCTTGTGAGGGTCTTCTGCACTCTCGGTCATCAAACAACAATCGGCGAGGTAAAGAATGTTCTATGTAGCAGGTCGTTGAATTTACGCTATATGGTAGTTCATTACGATGATAAATAATAAAACAAATAAAGTTAAACAATAAGGCCTTAGTGCAGAGCCGTGGTGCACTCCAACTATAAACTCTACGTTGATATCTGCTGACTTGAGAACATATAGGAGAAGATGAGATGAGATGAGATGAGATGAGATTAGAAGTAATAGAGAGAAGATTGTAAATGAAAAATGCCGGAGACAAAACACAGCCCTGAGGAACACTCGCATTTAGGAGGTGAATATCAGACTTAAAGCTGCTTAAAACTTTTATTAACTAGACGACCTAGATTTTATATTCCGCGTGTAGCGATTCGCGTGTGGATTTTTTTATTTTTTTTTTGATTTTTTTAAGGTCCTTTTTAACCACATTCCCAACAACACAGAGAGTTGAAATTTTGGGAGTGTCTAAGTCCCAAAAAGCATTTTATATGTTCCGCTTGTGACATGTCGCGTTTCGCATGTGGCACGTGTGATGGTTGGAAATGCCGCCATTTTCTCTTTCTTTGATTTCCTTTTTAACCACCTTTCGTACGACCTAGAGGGCTGAAATTTTATAAGCTCAATGTCAGGGGCCCAGATATTCCGCGTGTGTCGAGTCGCATATGGCGCGTGTGATTATTGGAAAAAATAAAATACTTTGAAATAGGCTCTACCTCATAAACAGATAATTTCGCGATTATTACCAAATAAGAAAGGACTGTGTGTCGTGTGTCGATTTATACATAAAAGTTGGTACCCGAAAAATGAAGTTTTTTACATTACCTTGTTTTTAATAAGGTACACACGCACAAGGGATTTGCACCCTTATAATACATAGCACAGCGTAGGCGTTAGGAAATTAGGGAGAGGAAAAGATGAGATGTCTATAATACATACACAATCCATTCCACATAATTATTGTCTCGCTAAAGAAGGAATCTCTTAGTTGGTTGGTACGTCCGAAGATAGGTCTAATGGTAGACACCTCAGCCCGAGTTGAGGTACGGGTATTGCGGTTGGATTGGAGGATGGGCTTGATACTTCGGGATATTTCTTTGGAACACCTTTGTGCAAAACAATTAGGATTGAATGGTTTAAAAGTTAGTTTCTAATTGTAATAATCTATTGAAGCAGTTTTTATTCGACTTTATGAGCACGAATTTTTTTTAAGTGTAACTTCTTTGCTGGTGGTCTTTTGGTGGTTTTTTGGTGGTCTTTTGGTGGTCTTTTGGTGGTCTATTGGTGGTCTTTTGGTGGTCTTTTGGTGGTCTTTTTGTGGTCGTTTGGTGGTCTTTTGGTGGTCTTTTTGTGGTCGTTTGGTGGTCTTTTGGTGGTCTTTTGGTGGTCTTTTGGCGGTCTTTTGGTGGTCTTTAGGTGGTCTTTTGTCTTTTTGTGGTCGTTTGGTGGTCTTTTGGTGGTCTTTTTGTGGTCGTTTGGTGGTCTTTTGGTGGTCTTTTGGTGGTCTTTTGGCGGTCTTTTGGTGGTCTTTAGGTGGTCTTTTGGTGGTCTTTAGGTGGTCTTTTGTCTTTTTGTGGTCGTTTGGTGGTCTTTTGGTGGTCTTTTTGTGGTCGTTTGGTGGTCTTTTGGTGGTCTTTTTGTGGTCGTTTGGTGGTCTTTTGGTGGTCTTTTTGTGGTCGTTTGGTGGTCTTTTGGTGGTCTTTAGGTGGTCTTTTGGTGGTCTTTTTGTGGTCTTTAGGTGGTCTTTAGGTGGTCTTTTGGTGGTCTTTTGGTGGTCTTTTGGTGGTCTTTTGGTGGTCTTTTGGTGGTCTTTTTGTGGTCGTTTGGTGGTCTTTTGGTGGTCTTTTTGTGGTCGTTTGGTAGTCGTTTGGTGGTCTTTTGGTGGTCTTTTGGTGGTTTTTTGGTGGTTTTTTGGTGGTCTTTTGGTGGTCTTTTGGTGGTCTTTTGGTGGTCTTTTGGTGGTCTTTTTGTGGTCGTTTGGTGGTCTTTTGGTGGTCTTTTGGTGGTCTTTAGGTGGTCTTTAGGTGGTCTTTTGGTGGTCTTTTGGTGGTCTTTTTGTGGTCGTTTGGTAGTCGTTTGGTGGTCTTTTGGTGGTCTTTTGGTGGTCTTTTGGTGGTCTTTTGGCGGTCTTTTGGTGGTCTTTTTGTGGTCGTTTGGTGGTCTTTTGGTGGTCTTTTGGTGGTCTTTTGGTGGTCTTTTGGTGGTCTTTAGGTGGTCTTTAGGTGGTCTTTTGGTGGTCTTTTTGTGGTCTTTTTGTGGTCGTTTGGTAGTCGTTTGGTGGTCTTTTGGTGGTCTTTTGGTGGTCTTTTGGTGGTCTTTTGGTGGTCTTTTGGTGGTCTTTTGTCTTTTTGTGGTCGTTTGGTGGTCTTTTGGTGGTCTTTTGGTGGTCTTTAGGTGGTCTTTTGTCTTTTTGTGGTCGTTTGGTGGTCTTTTGGTGGTCTTTTTGTGGTCGTTTGGTGGTCTTTTGGTGGTCTTTTTGTGGTCGTTTGGTGGTATTTTGGTGGTCTTTTTGTGGTCGTTTGGTGGTCTTTTGGTGGTCTTTAGGTGGTCTTTAGGTGGTCTTTTGGTGGTCTTTTTGTGGTCTTTTTGTGGTCGTTTGGTAGTCGTTTGGTGGTCTTTTGGTGGTCTTTTGGTGGTCTTTTGGTGGTCTTTTGGTGGTCTTTTGGTGGTCTTTTGGTGGTCTTTTGTGGTCGTTTGGTGGTCTTTTGGTGGTCTTTTGGTGGTCTTTAGGTGGTCTTTAGGTGGTCTTTTGGTGGTCTTTTGGTGGTCTTTTTGTGGTCGTTTGGTAGTCGTTTGGTGGTCTTTTGGTGGTCTTTTGGTGGTCTTTTGGTGGTCTTTTGGTGGTCTTTTGTTGGTCTGTTGGTGGTCTTTTGGTGGTCTTTTGGTGGTCTTTAGGTGGTCTTTTGGTGGTCTTTTGGTGGTCTTTTTGTGGTCGTTTGGTAGTCGTTTGGTGGTCTTTTGGTGGTCTTTTGGTGGTCTTTTGGTGGTCTTTTGGCGGTCTTTTGGTGGTCTTTTTGTGGTCGTTTGGTGGTCTTTTGGTGGTCTTATGGTGGTTTTTTGGCGGTCTTTTGGTGGTCTTTTTGTGGTCGTTTGGTGGTCTTTTTGTGGTCTTTAGGTGCTCTTTTGGTGGTCTTTTGGTGGTCTTTAGGTGGTCTTTTGGTGGACTTTTGGTGGTCTTTTTGCGGTCGTTTGGAGGTCTTTTTGTGGTCTTTTTGTGGTCTTTAGGTGGTTTTTAGGTGGTCTTTTGGTGGTCTTTAGGTGGTCTTTTGGTGGTCTTTTGGTGGTCTTTAGGTGTTCTTTTGGTTGTCTTTTGGTGGTCTTTTTGTGTTGAGTTGGTTGAGTTCTTTTGGGTATCTTTTGAGGGTCATTTAGGGGTCCTTTGAGGGTGTTATGAGGGTTCTTTGGGGTAATTTGGCATCTTGGGGGTATTTTGAGGGTCTTTTGGGGGTTTTTGTGGGTCTTTTTGGGTTTTTGAGTGTCTTCCGGTGGTCTTTTGAGGGTCTTTTATAAACCTTTCGAGAGACTTCTAGGGGATCTTCTAGGGGTCTTTTTAGGATCACCATTAGAACCATATTCCACTCAACAATCTTATTCCTATCACTCTTCTTCGGTTCTTCATTTCCTTACCTTGTATCTGGTTTTCTGGCCTTTCTGAGACGGTCTTCTTCTCCAAAATTTTTTATAATGATCTTCTTTGTCTATTTTGATCCAATGTCATCTATGCACTATTAGTCAGTTCTTAAAGTCGACAATCAGTCACCTTTTTGTATTGGCAGTGTGCTTGTGCGTGTGTAAAGTATTGACTCTATAGTAGAACTTCTTCCGTATTCTCTTTTAAGTACGGGATACTCCCCCTTGCATGCTGACGTTTTCTGTTGGTTGCATGAAATTAGACGACTGTATTTTTTTCCTACTACATGCTACCAACTTTGGTTAGAGCGTTTTTGCCAGAAAGATATTCACATTAAAAGACACACACAAATACCATCTAGACGGGCAGTCATTCTACCCGTTCGCCATAATAATTACAATACCAGTTAAAACGGTTCTCTAAGCACTACACGGAGAGTGCATTAAACTTTCTATTTACCATGAAAACCTCAGTTGAGAAGACGATGATAGAGTCGTCGCTATTTCTTGTGCATCTATTCTCTAACTGGTAGTAGTACATGTCTGCTGGCCAAAGTGCCGGCGCGCGTAGGTAGGAGTAGCAGTCGTATAACATAACAACTACTCGGTCAGCCAGCCAACACCCACTCACATTATTAGCGATGTTTTCGCGTGGTCGTGACCATTACAATTCATGACGTCTTTGAACTCAATACGCTATCGGACTAAAATAAAATCGAAACTAAAAGTGATTTGAAAAAATAATGTCGTCAGAATTTAAAATGGCATTTGGTTGTGGCGCAATCAAGGAGGCTTGCCTCAAGTTGAAGTAAATTTTGCAGCGACCGTTGTTGTTTGAAATGAATTTAAAATTTATATTTTTAATCTGTCGGCTGTCGTTGTCACGGCTAACGGCTTGTGGATGTTGTTGCCGCTATTCATCACTTTTACGATTTCGCGGCATTCAAGTATAGGCAAGAGAGCTCCTAAAATGCTAAAGACTTCTATTGGTCATGCTCGTATGTGTTGTTTTTGTGACCGCGATGCATTGCGATTTTAATCAGCCACATACAAAGCTCGCTCGCTCACTGTTTTGAATGAAATTCAGTTCGAGATAGCGCACAAAACATCTAACAAATGTACAGTCACAGTCAGAGTCCAGCCGAATCGATGTATTTAGTAGGCATGGGTACCGCCGCAGTCACGTTCAGTTAACTATACGGTGCGAAATTGTTTTGAAAATTCCAGTAATTTTTGCGCATTTTGTGAAATCTTTGATTATTTTTGGTGAAACAAAAAAAAAAACGGATATCCACCATGGCATGCAACAAGTATTGGACTTTTAAATTTTTCTTAAAATCTCTTAAGTGAAGTGCGCAATTTTTGAGCGTTTAATTTCGTGGGTCCAAGATAACTTTCCGAAGCGAGCAGAAAACAGAACGAACGGAAGTTCTTGCTGATATTTTCTGTTGCAGTATTGTATCTTTATCTTGAATTGCTTGAGAAAAAAAGAATTATGCGTTTTTTCTTAGTTTTTTGCACAAAGTGAAACGAACAAATTCACCAAAGAGTGAGTGTATTTCCCTGCAATCTACGAACCTTCGGGATAGTTGGCCATATTTTATACTTGTTATAGACACAAAATGGTTCTAATTGTCGTGTTATCGACTAATTCATTTGTCTGGGCATCTTTCAATAGGAGTGGATCCAAAGCTAAAGTGTCGGTTTGCATCTGTTCATTATCAACCCACGGCCAACAACATTGCTGCTTTAATAAAGGAATAGAGAATTAATTCTATGTGGAACTATCAACTATCAACTATCTCCGTTTAATTGTAGCAGCCGATATCAATATAAAACCAGAAATAGGCGCATGGTTGCATTTGTAAATTAATCCTTTTGTATACTCTTCCTTAATCCTCAAATCAGGAAACCTAAACAACTTCAGTGATAATCACAACGTACTTAGCAATCGTGAGACTGGTCTTGAGGATAATTTAGGCCCCATATTTTAGGAATGTATATCCCGGAAACTCTAGTTGACGCCGTGGCTCAAGTGGTTGTTGCGTTGGACTTATGAGCAGGAGGTTCGATGTTTGAATCCCTGAAAAACACCTAAAATCTCTATCACGTACCACCTATCGTGAATGTCTGACAAACGTTTGAAAAAAATTATAATTATTATTAATATTCCAGAAACTCTGTTGAAACTGTACAAAAAATAAACCTCGCTTAGAGCTTGTGGTCACTACATTCTTAAACTCGGATCGTTCTGATCTATGCCATCCAGGCAACGGAAGCTTTGGCTATCGTGTCCCCATGGCCTATTCTAAAAACTCTTTAAGATCTATTGCATTTATGCAAATTAGGGATCTTCCTTCTTGCTTCTTGTTCTCTGGTTTTTCTCTCTATATATACGCCAATTTGTGATCCTGTCATTCCTAAAGGGCAGAAGGGTGAATATAGAGATTAGAAGTCAAGTATCGGTGATTAGAATGGTAGTGCTCCTTCGCTTCTCTCCAATGTTTAACCTTATGAAGCCATGATGAGCCAGAGGCAAAAGTTACATCTAGAACCTCCTGTTTTTAGTAATAAATGTGGGCTCTGGCTAATGTTGCAAACAACGAAGTTAGTGTTTAAAAATAAATCAAAAAATTAATCACCTCTTTCGTCGATGTCCGTCTTCTTCTTGTGTCATATATCCCCTTGTTGGTCCTAAAGCCTCGCCTACGCCTAAGCGCCATCGCGTGCGGTTCCTGGCAATGAGCTTCAGCTCCCTCCAACTCTTCCCTAATTGCCGTGACTCCTCCTCAACTGTTCTGCACCATGTGTTCCTCGGATGACCCTTTCTTCTACCATCCTGAGATAACGGATTCCATTGCATTGCGTAGTTTGCTATTGAACTGTCGCCTTTTCGGAGTGTATGACCAATCCATTGCCACTTCCATCGTTGGATTGTTGTGCCTATTAGTTCCTGACCCGTGCAGCTCCATAATCCTGTGTGAGAGTAAACAAAAGTCGTCAGCGTAGTCCAGATGTTTGAGTTGAGATGTAAGAGTCCAACGAATTCCTCCGTTTCCAGTAGATAAAGCTGCGCGAAGTACATCGCTAATCATTATTCACCAACCAAAAAAGTTTCAGCGATAGAATGCAACCTTGTCGTACCCCACTTAGGATCCCGAATTCCTCTGACATCTTTCCTCTATGCAGCACATGACATTTATAGTCATCATAGGTTGCTTTAATAATAGCAACTCTCCCGCGTCGAATCATCTTACTTCACTCACTCCCAGTATGTCCAAATTATATGGAAGAAACTCACGTTCCTGTTGAAGAAATCTGGCATTTTGAGGTCCTTCACTCCCTGAGTCAAGGAACGTCCTCACATCCCAGAAACCAATCTTAGTCCGGGTACAATATCTCTTCTTATCTCTTTCAAAAAATACCTTGCTATCTCGTTTATCCGCCGCTAGTTTTCAGCCAATTTACAATCCCAATAAAAAGGTAGTGTCATAACAGCTTTATAGAAAATGCAATTACTCCCTATATATATATTTTTACAGCATACTTTTAAGCTTAATTATAACAGTTTTAATTAAATATGGGCACGGCATACTGGCAGAAAATTCATTAATCATTTGAGTACTCTCCATATGTTTTACTTTGTGCAATAAGATAAGAATCGCAATTAAAATATAAACAATATTACTGAGCAGAAAATAATTGAATTTGAAAATTTAAATAAATAAAGCGGAGTGAGTAGGATTATGAAATACTACGTATGTAAGTGGAATTATGCTTTTAGTCACTTCTAGTCAAAACTAGGAGGAATACCTCAATTGTAGTGCGTAATCCTGATCGCACGAGTCAAAAATGGCAAACGAAAGTGACTTTCTAAATAATATTGTCGCACATCGTGCTATTCGCGGTGACATTAAGGAGAAACGTGAACTTTTGGAATATTTCCCAGCAATTCAAGTGACGCATTATGGCAAAGCCAGACACGGTAATGGCAATCGGGTTGATACAAATTTAAATCCTAAATTCATAGGCAACGATGAAGTATTCCATCGACTATTGGAGGAAACACAGGAGGACGATCTGGATGAAGACTTTTCAGCCGATGAGAAATGTGAGTTTACTCTTTCATACTTATTCATACATACAAGGGTAGTCCCAGAAGTACCCGACATAACAAAGAAAAGTTGGCAAAAAATATCTTTTTTTCTCTACACAGTCTTCTTTTAGTTCGATACACTTTTCCCAGCGATCTTCAATAGCTTCAATACCCTATTTATAGTGAGAATTGTAGAGTTTCTTAAAATATCCATCAACCGCAGACTCCACTTCTTCATTGTTGGCAAATCTTTCACCACCGAGCCATTTTTTCAAGTTCGGAAACAAAAAATAATCCGAGGGGGCTTCTCAACTTTAACTCTTTGATTTTGGCTATCACGATGACGGATGTGTGAACTCGTGCATTGTCTTGATGAAACAAAACTTTTTTCGTCGCCAAATGCGGCCGTTTTTTCTTGATTTCATCTTTCAAACGTTGCAATTAGTTCGCATAATACACGCCGTTAATTGTTTTTCCTTTCTGAAAATAAATGATCTAAGATAAATGAATAACCTCGTCTGCAGATGGAAGTGTCTTCGCCTTCTTTGAAACCGATTCTCTCTCCCCTTTCAGTCTATTGTTTTGACTGTTCCTTCGATTCCGGTGTGAAGGGATGGACCCATAATTCATCCATGGTTAGGAAGCAGAGCGATAAATCGGCTCAAAAATAATAAGGCCCCGGGATCAGATGGGATCCCAGCAAGGGGATGGACTGGCCTGCGTCCTCTTCCACCTGGCATTGGAGAAAGTTATCTGGGACTCTGACGTAACGGCGAGAGGAACAATCCTCTATAAGTCCACTCAGATACTGGCTTACGCAGACGATATTGACATCGTTGGTAGAAATCGAAGAGCTGTACAGGAAGCTTTATCCCAGATTGAGCAGGCGGCACAAAATCTGGGGCTGCACATAAATGAGAGCAAAATGAGAGCAAGCAAGCAAGCAAGTGAAGCGCGAATTTGAAGTAGTGCAATCCTTTAACTATCTCGAGTCAACTGTAGCTGCCGATAACAGCATGGAACGAGAAATACGCGCACGGTTTCTTAAACCCAACAAAACCTACTATAATCTTTCAAGACTCTTCAAATCCAGGAAGTTAACCATAACATCACAGCTGCTGGTATATAAAACAATGGTCATACCAGTACTTACATTAGGATCCGAGACATGGGTGCTTAGCAAAAAGCAAATTGACCTCTTAGCCGCGTTCGAGATAAAAGTTGGCCCCATATGTGAGGAGAGATTTACCGAAGACTCTTTAATGATGAGATCTACGAGCGTTACCGCGATGTCGACATCGTGAAGAGAATTAACCTCGGTAGGCTCCGGTGGGCAGGACACCTAGTTCGCATGAGTGCAGAGGATCCCGCTCGGAAAGTCCTTTGCGGTACGATTCTGGGAACACGACAGCAAGGCCGGCCAATCCTACGCTGGAAGGATGGCGTAGACCAGGATGCCCAGAGTTTAGGGATGCACAACTGGATGGCAGTGGCTCAAAATTGGGACCGTTGGAGAGACTTTTTGCGGGAGGCCAGAACCGGACCCCAGTTGTAGAGCTAAATATGATGATGATGATCATCATCTAACATGCATAATGGTATCCGAAAAAGAGATGAACTGACCAGCATCCTCTTCAATTTTGGGGAAAGTGATCCGAGACTCTGATGTGCCGGCGGGAGGAATAATTATCTATAATTTTATATCTATAACGCTATAAAGTATGACACCAGAAATACGGACATGGTTGCTTTTAGCAATTTACTCGTAAGCCTGATTAAGTCTGTCAATACTCTTCAGATCCAGGAATTTACCCATCACATTTAAGTTTACTGGGTATTCATATGAGCGAAGAGAATCCAGATCGGAATGTCATTTGCGGAAGGATTTTAAGCCTACGATGGAAGGATAGCATCTACCAGGAAACCCAGAGCTTACGCTTGCCAAACTGGATAACATTGGCTAGGAATTGGCACTGTTGAAGACATTTTTGCAGTTTTGCAAGACCGGAATCCAGTTGTAAAACCAAATATGATGATGATGATGATAACAGGTGCTATTAAAAGCTTCTTTACCGTCATCAACATCATTTTTGGCTCTACAACCGGGGTCCGGTTCTGTCCCCCTATTGTTTACCACCACTGAACTGAAAAATTGATAATGTGGAGTCGTATTACGTATTCACTGAGCATGCTCTAAGTGTATTTGAGAAAAGTAGTTCGTGCTTTCGTAAGTACGTTAGGGTAAAAGTCGCAAATATTAGTGACCCAGTCTACTTTCTGTTTTTTCCCAATAGAGTCGTACTCTAAAAAAATTTCAAGGTGAAGTAAAATAGAATTGTTAAATATTTCATTTATAGGCACACATTGCACTGCCCCAAGTACCACATTGTACCTCCTCCTATGTTGGTACAACACATAATTAGCAACACACAAAGAAAACAAAAATCTGCAACAAAACTTCAATTTATGAAGCTTGTTGATGACGCATCCCCAATCAGCAGAATGTTGAATTATCTTCAATTTGCGCCACCCTCTTGGAATTGAACTGAGGCAGGGATACTCGCTGATATTTCGCATTTCGCATCCATTTGTTTTGAAATTTGCATTTGCTTTGCAGTGTCATTTTTAGCTTCATGGCGCTCTTTCTATCCCTCCCAACTTTTTTAGCCTAAGACCTTAAGTGAATTATCACACTTAACCAAGCAGTCCAGTCGAATATTGCGGTTCCCGTATTGTTGTTGTTCTTGACTTTGTTTCGGGTCTGTGTGCTTGTGTGTGCTTGTGTGTGCATTCAAATTGGTCTTCCACAAAACAATTGGCGAGAATAATAATAATTTTTACATTTAACTCGAAGCTTCTGTTTGAAGCGTAGATAACACGATGGTGGCGGCGATGACTGGCCATGTATGATGCTGATGACGATTGGATGAATGAGCTGAAGGAGGAATATAATTTTGATTAATCTTGAATTTAAAATTTGAATTGAAGATTCCCCATACACATTCAACTTACTATGGGAACCGACAACAAGTAGTTGTCATTGAATGCAACAAGTGTGTGGCGTTGTCTCATTTTCGTATCATTTCCGTATCAGGGCTTTGTTCTAACAACGTCGTTGTGGTGGTGCTACTAAAAATGCAAGATGTACCCAGTTCATTCACTAGTGACTAGCCAGTTAACGGAGTTAACTTTTTGTATGTCAATCCTATGTTCAACTAATAGAAACTGACGTGCGTTTATCTCATCATTCGTCTTAATGGTTCGATATTCCTTCTCTGAATCTGAATCATGACCCAGTTGTTGTCCAACCAAATTAAGTTTTTGTTTTTCTTGACTAATGTTTCTTATCGCTTAGTTGTAACAATGTTAAGTACTTAATATATTTGTTATAACTTTATAAGCCGAAAGTTTCAAGCCACATGCAGTTGGATTTTTTATATTTCTAACACAATACTCATATCTCTAATAGTTTGTTTTAGTTTTGAAAAATTACCCTAATGGGCCTCCCATGAGTCACTCATGTATTCCAGAAAGCGAGCAGCAGATCTCTGCACGAAAAAAGGTGAAGTATAATGGAATTGTCAAATATTTAATTTATAGACACGCATTGCACTGCCCCTAGTACCACATTGTACCTGCTCCTATTTTGGTACACCACATAATTAGCAAATACATAAAGAAAACAAAAATCTGCAACAAAACTTCTTGGAATTGTACTGAGGCAGGGATACTCGCTCATATTTCGCATTTCGCATCCATATTTTTTAAAATTTGCATTTGCTTTGCAGTGTCATTTTTAGCTTCATGGCTTTAAGCCAAGCATTGCTTATACCAAGAGCCAACTCCTTGAGTGGGAAAGCAATTCCATCGAAGCAGAATGAAGCGTAATGAGACAAAACAAAAAGCAACTTTACTATAATATAAAACATATAGACGAAGCGCTCAAGCTGGACCGCCAAATATTGAGATCACTTGTATATTATACGAGGGGTCATTGTCATTTGTTAAAAAAGGGAAATCCCAAACGGACCGCTGCAGATTCTGCCACGAAACGAAGGAAAGAACATAGCATATATTATTCCTATAAGGTTCCCTCATCCTTAAAAGGATAATATACCTCATCTGCCACTTAACGTCAAGGTTGTATCTCTGCTTATGTGTGCTCATCGTCATCCGCCACCGTGCCTCACTATATCAGAATCCCATCAAATTGTGCATACTTCAGAGGACACTTAAATTGATACTTTCAGAGCGCTACCACTATAGCTACCTCTATCGTTAGTATGCAGATTTAAAAGAACTGAGCCTTTTTGGCTTAACTGTTAGTGTAAGTTCTGATCTAAACCCACTATAATAATTATGTATACTCGCATAATATAAGATATATAATAAAATAGTAAAGCGAGCTTCTCAGCTCGCCATATGGATAGATGTAATTCAGTCTAAACACTGAATTATCTTAAAAGCCCAATAGCAACCATTTAATTAACAAAATTCGTAACAATTCTTTTTTTAAAAAGAAATTTTCTTTCTTTTCTTTTACACGCGCCACACGCGTCACAATTGTTTTAAAACTAGTCCAATTAAATTCTGACTGGTAGAAGCCGAGATATACGAGTTTCTACCCAAAACTTTCCACAACTATACCCACGCGAGCTAATGTATTCTGCTATGCGAGTGACTACACACACCCGAGTATATATATTTAGTTGTAATTTAGTCTAAAGACTCAATTATATTAGAAGCCTAATGGTATGCAACGTTAAATGTAGGTCTTTCATTTATAAGCGATAGGTCTTATAGTCATTAGCGTTTCTGAAAAAACAGAATTGAACTTTGCAAACCTTTAGGCTTAAAAAATCGATAGCGATGCATAGATTTAGTATTTTTCTCAGTTTTCGCAGGGGTAGTAACCCCTATGAATGAAAAAATTACGCCATCGCAAGCCGAACGCTAACCAATTGTTTTAAAACAAGTCCCATCAAATGTTGACTGGTTAAAGCCGAGATATACGAGACGACACACAAACGTACAAAAGTACACACATTAGCTGAAAAATGTTCATGTCCTCTAAATATAAGCTTCGCCCTTCGGGCTCGCAATTAATTATTAGTTTATAATGATTTTATTCATCATACCAAAATCATGGAACGCTAATGAGATGAATCCTTAAATACTTGTAACTAATTTCTTTACAAACTAAGATAGACACGATATGCTCATTAGTCTGGGTACGTAACAATGTCGCATTAGGTATTTAATAAAAATATTAAATTCTAAATTAAAGAAAAAATAGTAAATGACAACTTCTATAACACATGAAGGAGCGAGCACACAACATGGCCAAACGAACTTCTGGTTCGATAGTTGATTGAAACCATTCCATGGCTTTATTTTATAAAATAATCTTTTGCTGGGAAATATTACCTTTTATTTGAAGCTAACCCTTTGATAACAACTAATAGAACACGAAACTAATGAAAAATTACAGAGAAAACAAAGAACCATCTATATGGCTGAAACTCGTTTCCAATATCATCTCTGTCATGTTTGTAAATTTAGCAAAATCACCCACTCACTCACTCACGTTGGGTAAAAAGTAGGAACTTATTTGAATTTTCAATTTTCAATTTTGTCGTGATGCGCTCAGATAGAAGTTGCCTCTGTGCTGTGGGCAAAAGCGGAAAGGGTCATTCAATGGATGTCATCGTCCCATTTTCTATCGGAGTACTGCCGCTCTGATACTACTGCCAGATTTTACGCAATTTCACGCTTGTGTGAATTAATTTCGAGACTTTGCTTTTGTGAGGTAGGTCAGGGTCGGATGGTGTACGGACGCGGATACTCGATGTCTGTGATCGCTGACTCTGGATGGCGACGTGTTTGTGAGGGTGTTTGTTGTAACTGTGACTGGTTCATGGTTAATGATGACGACGACGACGTGGACAACCGACCACCATTGCAGAAGGTAGAAGCTTCAATTGCTTTACTGTGGCATTTATCTGTTATCTATGGCAACTGTACAGCGCCCTACTGAGCATCAACCAATTCAGCTGCCATCTGTTGTTCCAGTGACAAGGTTAATTCAATTAGCTAACATGACAAGGTGAAGGCTTTGCAAAGTGCATGATGGCATGCTGTATGATCGTAAGGACGCATAGCGCGTATCACGTAACAAATAGGTGAATGAGCTAATGATTTGATGTGACTCTTGCCCCTGAACGATTTTCATCCGGCTCTGCGGTTGGAGAGAGTACGGTTCACCGGTTTACTTATTGCATTAGGAACTTAATTTTTTGAACTATGAGTTGTGTATTATAGGAATACTCGTATGATGTGACTTAGCAGCGACCTACCTACTACGTGTTGCGACAACAAAACGTAATCCAGTCTTTAAAGATTCATAACAGGTGCGTTTTGTGTGTTTTGTACGCTTTGGCACACGTTCCGTGTCGGATAAAAAGTTACATAGTTTGTCTGTCGGTGGGGGAAGACATGATGTGATGTGAATATTTAATGCGATTCGCCTCCGTTTAGGAAGGATGTCTGCTCATTTTTAGGATTTTTTCATTTTGTCATTTGTTTTCCTAATGGATATAGTTTTATACAAGTGTATAAAAGTGAGTCGCATGTTACGGGAAAATTAAAACGGTTCAGGTCGTTTACCGAGAAAGTTAGACGATAGTAGAATACTTGTTCCCTAAGTTACCAACTATCATCATACTTCTTCCCGCCGACAGTTGTGATTTACTTGTAATGTGTCATTAGTGAGTAGTCTGGTATTTTTTTTAAAGAAAGTCCCGTCATATACAACCAACAACCTAATGCTTACGAATTAATTTTGATATAAATTGAGTAAATTTAATCGCTTATATACCCACTGAGCTAATAAGTTCAGCAAAAACTGTAAAAAATTGAATTTTCTATAAACAAATTCGAAAAATGTGAGAAAATCCAAATCGAATTGTGTAAATATTTACAAGTAATGAGATCGTTTCGGCGAATCGCTGTGTGCTTAAGTCGGGATAGTGAGTGAATGAATTAATTCGTTGAAGGAAAATTGATCGCAAATGTTAAATATTTAGTAAGCAATGTTTATAATTATGTAGTAAACAAAATTCAATGAATGTTTAGTTTTCAATTAATTCGATTGTTAAACCAATTCAAGAAATGCGTGTCGCTTGTGTGATATTTCGAGTTTTTTCAATTTAAGTTTCAAGTCTCTGGAAAGCTTTTGTATGTGAAGAAAATATAATGCTTCCAAGGACAGTCTATATAGAACAAAATCAGTTCATGCCTTAACGTGAGAGTTTGGTAAAACATAGACGGGGGGTGTCTTACAAAAATCAGAATACGACACATATTACAGCTATAATGCAAGACATCATGTGGTGATGTCCGTGTGTTTTAGTCCGCAAAAGAATGGAACCCACCTTTATCAGCTTTAAAGCAATAAATGAACGACTAAGACCCCTTCGCGTGAGGGGCAAATTTAAAAACATAAGCCTCATAAACGTTCACGCACCTACAGAGGATTCCCCAGATGATAAAAAAGAAGAATTCTTTGAATCAGTCGAACGGGAACTTCATGCCTGCCCTCAGTATGATCTAAAAATCATTCTCGGGGATATGAATGCTAAAATAGGTAGGGAGGCAGTATTCAAGCAGTACATTAGGACCCATAGCTTACACGAGAACACTTATGACAATGGACAACGAACGAGTCACAGAGATGGCAGCGAACAATAATTTGGTCGTTGCGAGTACAAGGTTTGCGCGTAAAAAGTCATCTAGATATCTCCTGATGGAGCCACTCGCAACCAGATAGACCACGTTTTGCTGGACCGCCACCATAACCCGAACCTGATGACGGTATGAACGTACCGAGGTGAAAACTACTATCTTGTTGGTATGGTGCTCCGAGCGCGGATTGAAACATCACGATAGACTGCATCCTCGAATCAGATTAGAGTCAGAACGGCTGCCTTTCGCAACGAAGAGACCGGAAACAAGGTAAGTCCTGGGGCTGAGACGTCGGGCGAAGAAGAGAAATGGTCACGCCTTAAGAATACTGTCACTAGTACTGCTGGCTCCATCTTAGGCAGTACTCGTAGAGATCGGAGCTACTGGTTCGATGACGAATGTAACAAAGCGGCTTACTCAGATGATATTGACATCGTTGGTTGAAACCCAAGATCTGTACAGGAAGGTTTCATCCAGATCGAGCAGGCGGCATGAAATCTGGGGCTGCACATAAATGAGAGCAAAACAAAGTACGTGGTGGCCACGTCTGCGAGTAGAAGATCCAACATTGCAATCCTTTAACTATCTCGGGTCAACTGTAGCAGTCGATAACAGCATAGAACTAGAAATACGCGCACGGTTGCTTAAAGCCAACAAAGCCTACTATAGTTTGTCAAGACTCTTCAAATCCACGAACTTAACCAAAACATCCCAGATGCTGGTATATAAGACAATGGTCATACCAGTACTTACATATGGATCCGGGTGCTTGGGTGCTTAGCAAAAAGCATTCTGGCCGCGTTCGAGAGAAAAGTCTTACGGAGAATTGTTGGCCCTGTATGTGAGGAAGGACGATTTCGGAGACTCTATAATGATGAGATTTACGAGCGTTACCGCGATGTCGACATCTTGAAGAGAATTAAGCTCGGTAAGCTCCGGTGGGCAGGACACCTAGCTCGCATGAGCGAAGAGAATCCTGCTCGGAAAGTTCTTTGCGGTATGATTTATGGAAAACAACAGCGATGCCTGCCAAGCCTACCCAGGAAGGAGGGCGTAGACCAGGACGCCCAGAATTTAGGGATGTACAACTGGATGACATCGGCTCAAATTCGAGACCGGTGGAGAGACTTTTTGCGGGAGGCCATGACCGGACACCAGTTGTAGAGCCAAATATGACGATGATGATGATAGTTTGAATCAAGCCGTTTATGTATCGGATCATTTCTCGAAGAGAACTGTCCTGACACAAGTATCACCTAGTCCTCTGCATACGCTACAGCTTTCGTCACGTCCAGCTCGAATAACTTAAGGGCCCTGTTTATGACGATCAGCCACAAATTAGACTTTAAATTGTTTCTTTGTTTGTCTGTCTGTTTGTCGTGGAATCTTGCGATCAATTTATAACCCATTTCCCAAAGCACGATTTTATTGAAATTTTGCACACATTTGTATTTCCGGTGACAACACTTTCTATTAAAATTTTGGGCCACTCGGGCCTCAGGCCTGAATAGAATAGAATCTCTAAAATTCAAATAAGTGCACTATATTTCAATATTTGAGAATCACAAATGTGCGTGTGTGCATGCTTGCATGGATAAGTGAATAAAATAGAAAATTAGTACATTGATGACCTGTGTAAATATTAAATAATGCCCAGAAGAGGGTTACAGATTTTAGAATCTAAAACTATTTTTTCTAATTTTGGACGGCTAGGTATACACTGCGTAAAACTAATTGTAATTTTTCGTATTTAGGCAAGTCACCAAATGTAATGGCAATCCCACAAAAATATACTGTTTCCGGCCGGTTTCATGACGTAGTGGTCATTATGGCCCATACTTCTTCTTCAATGATGCTGGAAAAATATTTACTACCAGACTGTCTTGACTGACTATTTCTGATATAAATTGGAAAAGGTTGACTCAGTGCATAATGTGGTATCAGCCACATGATACATAGATGGCCAAACAAACGATCTATTGAACTCGAATTTCTGTGACAGTGCGATCTCTAGAAATGTACCAGTTCTTACATTTTTTGTGCGATTTGACGCATCTGGACTTTTTTCTTTGTGGCTATGTCAAGTCCACAGTCTATGTCAATAAGCTAGAGACTTTAGACGACCTCAGCATATCGGCCGATTAAGGCGAAAAAGCTATGATAAATTCACTCTTATTTTCAATGGATTTAAATGAGGTTTTGTTAGATAATAATCCCGAAATAAATTAAAGATAATAGAATAGAATACTTAATTCCAATTTAATAGATAACTAAAGAATAGAATATTTATATAATGTAGATAATGAAAAAATTGTTAATAACCCTGCACTCTTGTAGCAAACGAGGAACAATTCATTAAATCAGCAGTCATACATTTCTTTCAAAATTTGACTTTCTGTTTTATACATTATTTAGAATGCAAATACACAAAATATCGTACTTTTCATTTGCATTTGTCACTTTCATTCAAGCCTAATCGAACGAGGCATCCGCTAATGGATACTTTAAATTCGCCAAAAATACTTTTAATAATCACATGCATGCTAATTGAGGTGGCAGACGGTGCACACCTTAAATTCAATGAATTTTCTTGGTGCACTGTGTGCAACGCATGCTAATTATGGGATCGACGAACTAACCGCACTTACTCAAACATCTGTTTGTTTCGAGTATCAGCGAAAGCTCTCACTTGCATAGTTAGCGAGCGTATCGCTCTTAATTTGTGTTTGAAAATTCCGAGTCCCGATGTTCTAGTTGTACAACTAGGAAATTTCTAAACAAACAGCGTCTCCAAACGAAGTAAGAAACACTTTTACGTACACCTACCAAGCTACTTAAAATTCCTTTTTGGCCAATTATTAGCTGCCACTACCTTTAGCAGACAGGTGGTTATGATTGATGGCACATCGTCATTGACAAGCCGCGTGCCATCAGCCAGCAACCCTCCCCACACAACATCGCTAATCATTGAAGAAAAGATCTCGTGAGTGCATTCGAGAATTATTTTCTTCTAGTTTCTAGCTTCCTACCTATCAGAGACGGATTTTCCTCTCATTTTACTCTCACGCTGTGTGAAGATACATCTCAACAATACACCAACGATTCAATTAACCGCCTGTTGGTGCTGTCTGCGTCTGCTGTACTATACGCTGGCGCTGGCTCACTGGCGAAAGCTGCACAGATATCAAACAGCAAACAAAATTCTTTGCATCGCGCCAGATGCCAGAGCAGTTCTAACTTCGCCGTCTGTGCGCGATGAGCTCGTTCGTTCGTTCGTCGTTCGTCCTTCTTTTTATCCGGTCCATCGCTGTGTTGCTGCTACTCGGGTGTATCGCAATTTAGAAATGTATCTAGATAGGTCGTCCGGTGTTCGTATAAAAGTATTATGCGTTTTTTCGGAACGTTCAGTTACTCTTGAAATGTTGACCCGTGAATTTGTGTTGTGTTCGTCCCCCATTGAACACATTTGAATTTAAATTCTTTTTGAAAAATTGCATCTGTTGAAAATAACAAAATTAATAAAAATACCAAGTACCAATTGCATTTAAAAATACACAATAACATCAACAAATCAGTTAGTTTATGTGTTTTTTTTTGTACAAACTGCTGCGGAACAATTTGGTGTCTAATTTGCACGTAGTTTTTTTAAGAATTTTGTATTCTTTGAAACGCTTTTCTGTTTAATACGCGGCACGCGAGTGTTACTGTGTGCGTTTCCGCTTCCGGATCAACTGTTGCATGTCCTTGATTGTGGGTGGAAAAAGGGTTATTAGCTTATTGTCAACTTCAATGAGGTAAAATCCGGTTTGTTTGTGAAAAAAGTAACTGTTTTTTTTAAAGTAACTGCTATTTGACTGTAAACAAGGTTAAAAATTAAAATATTACATTTTTGTTTGTAAAAGTAAAATGTTTTTTAAGCAGATAACAGGTTTTTGCTTTTTTGTTGACGTATTTTGTATATTTTTTTTTATAAAAAATAAATTAAATTAAATTTTTCGATAATTATAATTTATACCATTAAGCAGAGAAATATCCTACTTTTTAAAATGTTTACGCGGCAATGTTGTATTCTTACATCAGGCTTTAGGTCACGCGATCACGTTTGAATTGTGCGTATAGACTAACAAAATAATATTTACTGCTGATGTTAATTTGTTAAATCCACTCCGATTTATTTATTAAATTAAGAAAATTAGAGATCGCAGTAAAAATTTTGATATTTTCAACTTAGCTCTGAAAATCTTTATCAAAATCACTCTTACCCAATTTTTTTTGTACTATTAATAAAATATAATAGCATAAGAAGCTCTTTTCTGCGAGCAGTTTTAAAACAATGTGTCCCATGAATAAACTCGCACTAGTTTTTACGGCGACAAAATCGCAATTACTACCATTTACATGACGTAAATAAAGCTCCCAGTGCTGGATCGTCATTTCATAAGTCTCGGACGGGCGACTAAGGTCATCGAGAACCGACGCACATGTTGACACTTTTCGACAGTCAGCTCCCGATTAATTAGTTCGGAAAACAGCTTGACAAATTCTTGTTTTGGTTAAAATTTCGGATTTCGACCACCCATGAAATATCATTTGTGAGCGTCAATCCACCAAAGCAGAGATGTCGAGCAAATTGCTCTATCTAACTATCGACAAGCAAGTTCAGCTAGAAATGAAAAATGCCTATACTAGCTCAGCAAGCGGCAGACCGAACCCTGTAAAACCAACAGACTGCTCATTGATCTTGATGGAGGAAGAACAACTTACTCGCTTGTAAATAGTAGCTAGGTCTGAGGGACGGAAGTATATCTAGCACCGTTTTAGGAATTTTAAACAGCATTCTTAGAGGTAGCGAATTTTCATCGAAACCTTGTTTTTAACGCACACACCGAGCATTGCGAGTTTTGCTTTGATGCAGGATCCATTATTGAAAGGTTGGGGGTTTAAATTACGCTTAGACGACAAAAGACAGCATTGGGTTTTGGAAGCGTTAAATTCCACTCTATTGTATAGTGCCCACCTTGTTATGCTATCCAGGTCAGAATTTAACGTGCTTGACATACGTTGTTGTTCAAGTTCCACTTGCGATAAAGAGGGGCTTGCAAAAAGCGTAAAGTAATGTGCTGTCATAAGCGAAAGAATGCATTGGATGAGAAATAGCGGATGGAAGATAATTTTGGAGACAATACAGAGCCTTGGGGAACACTGGCGTTTTTGCGGTGAACACTGAATTTGAAACCGCCCAACACGACCTGGATTGAACGGTCAGAAAGGAAGTAACTGGTCCATTCAAGCAGGTTCTTTTCAATTCCATGGGCATAAATTTTTGACAAAAGTGCTTGGTGCCAGACTCTGTCAAATGCCTTGAATATATCGAGTACAATAACTTTGTTTTCACCAAATTTGTGGATAGACTGGTTCAACTTTCAGTGAGATATGCAATCAGAACGTTGCTCTTCAAAATCGTCTTTGACTAGACTGAATAAAGATTATCTTGGCTTCTGGTGGTATTCCCTATAACGTCTTTCACCGTATAGAATAGCTGAACTATACCGATGACGTCTGTCTACTGTTGGAATCGTTGGGCGACATGGAGCCAAAATTAAACTCACTTCAATTCCACTCTAGCCAAGTGGGGTTAAATATAAACTTGTAGAAATTAAAGCTATTGCGTGTATATAGCGTTGGTGGCATGCGTATATATCGTATATAACGTATGGAAAGTCACGCATTCATTCGTAGCCCGATTTTAAGTGTTCATTAGTAAGTGTCCATGACGTATACTAATAGTAAGATGGCCAGAAAAAATAACTTACGAGGACTTGTGGAGCCTGACGTAGTAGGAAGATCCGCACTCACCATCAGACGACGAAATTGTAGTTGGATGATCCACACACTAAAAAAATCTGTAACCTTCAAAAAGCAGTTCTGTGAGTTGACATGCATGGCGTGGAGCAGATCGGTCTAATAGTAACAGTAAGCAGGATCTCAAGATCTCAAGGTAGTGGCATCACTTGAAACCCCTGGTGCGAAATTAAGTTCGTTTGGGGAGACTCTATGCTCCCACGTGAAGGAAGTAAGGGAAGTTTAGAGAAAAATAGAAATAACCAAAATAACAGGTGTCGGCAGATTAAGTTCACGTTATAAACGAAGGCAAATGAAAGAAAGAAATAATTAGACAAAGAGTAGAACAGGAGTCAACCAATTGGGTTATATTATTATATGTTATACTCATTAAACACAGTTCGAGAACGTTTCTCTAAAAATTTTGATATCCAAATGGGCAGCAAATATTGGCCTACACTTAGTCCAAAAGTAACGTCAAAGTTTTTTTTTTTTTTTGAAGGCGCGCTCCTGGATCAATTAAAAAAAAGTTTGAGATCACGGGAAAGAAGAGTCAAAGATTTCGTTTAAGGACTTCATTATCAACGTAAAATGTGAGAAAACGTGGGTGTTGCTTGACAAGCTTTGCGCCAGACATATTTGGTTAAGTTTATAACTTCTTCATCAATGATTTATTTAAATCTTCATCAAAAGGTTAAAAATCTAGGACCTTACCTAATTAGCTGTTGAAACTAGAATAAAAGTTAAATGTCGAAGAACACAAAAAAACGGTTAAAGGAGCATTTTTTGTATAGATTTTAAGCTCCCGGCTCTTACCAATATATCTTAAAAACTCGTATTATGTATCACCACATTTCATGTGATATCGGTTAATGTAGAGCAGCTTTTTTTCAATATGGACATGAACCGTATATAAAACCATTTTTCCAGTCAGTCATGTAACAGTCAATTCAATAATAATCTTTTAACTTATACATCACTACCAATATAAAATACCGTTGCAGGAAATATTAAAAAATGGTTGTTTTTTAAATGAAAAGCAACAAAACCAAAAAGTGATCTAAAACTTTGCTTTAAAATTATATCAAAAAAAACAACAAGGTACATAAATGTAACTGTTAGTGTGTGCAGTGTTCAAAGGTTTAATCCATATCGCCAACACATTTAGTGCCATTTGGAGCTGCACCGAAAAAAAGAGAAGAACTCGACTGCATCTCGGCATCAATAACAAGAAAAAGAAAAACAACGCAAAAATATTTTCCATAAGGTAAGTTATTGTTATTTTGTTTTTCTGAATCGTGAAAGAAGAAAACTAAATAAAGTCCAAAAAGGACGAAAAAAATGTTGCTCATAGTCCTGCATTTAATGTATTTTCTTTAGTAGACTTTATGCCTGTCCTGGTTTCTTCTACATCAGTCTGCAGACGCACAGTACTGAAAAAAAAAGACGTATATTTTTGCTATCATTCGAAACGTCTCGCTCCAACTAGGAGTACCTGTAATTCATCCTTCAATTGATTAGGAAACATAACAGGATTGTTACTTATTCTTCTATCTTTTTTTCCATTAACGATATAACGACCTAAATTTTAAAAGTAATGGTGATGCATATAAATCTTACTACTAACCATCAACACAAAAAGCTTTTGGAGAAATGGCTAAAAGAAAAACAGTCTGTCTGACATAATTTTTTTTGTCAACCATTTTGCCAAAGATTGGGATATGAATTTAATCTCTAAGTGGAAGAGTTGGTGGTGAATTAAGAGTAAGAGTTTAATGTACTCAAGTGGACCATTGAAGTCTGTTTCACTTACCTACAAAAATCAGCAACCAAAAATTGACTTACATTCTTCAAAGAATAATAATAATTAATTAAATTGACGTGTGTATACAACGCGTATAGATATTATGCCAGATGCTAGAAAACCAATCAAATTAATACGTAAACGAATAGGTAGGAAATTCTTGACCGTTGAAGGCGCACAAAAGGTCAAGTACTGCCTGAATTCCATTATTACATTATGTTTCCTTTAACAGACACGTATGGTATCAGTTAAAGTGGATTGGGACGACGCAAATTTGTTACAAGTGTTTTAGCCAGAATAACACCCAGTCCCATGTACATCGTATTTGCTGAAAATTTAAATATTTTGTTCAACGAATAAATTCTGGTATTCCCAAACCCTTTAATTCGACCGCAGCACCAACTTCACCATCTATCTACTTTACATCCGATCCACTTTTTTCCTCAAAACAGCAGAAGTCTCCGCTCTGGATATAAAAGTATAGCTTGGTATTCCAACAGAAGGTTAAAATTCGAAGGAAAAAAATTTATTATTCTTTCCACAGAAACATTGTATTTATCTAACCAACCGATATATTATGAGAATGTTAAATAAACAGACAGACAGACAAATGATGGAACCGAGCACATGCATGCTCACATCACTTGTACGAATTTGAAAAATTCACTACATTTCGCGGAAAATTCTTTATTTTAATTTTGAAAAAAAGGAATACAATTTATTTCTGACACTTTTTTGATATAGATATGTATCTACCAAAACATAAAATATATACAATAAATTCAACACAGGTTGCTGGACGACCATACCTACAACCATGTTCGCCGAAATTTTAATAAATTATTAGTTTCTAAATCATTTCTAATAAAAAATTGGTTCTTAGGCTAAAGATGCGCGTAAGTTAAATTTCCGCGTACTTTTTGTCTTATTAGCTGAAGCATCCTTGTCGTCATTACGTTTTCAAACCAGTAATTTTAATGCAATATCTGGGCCTTATATGATTTTTTAATAGGTATAACTCTTATTTACTTAAATTGCACGACAATTCAGGCTTACCCAGTAATCAAACTTCGTTCCTCTCAAATTAGCACCGTCTGCCTCTAACTGCTTCCAATTGTGCACACCTTGATCCCTTGCTGGTCACTCTCCATTTTTCTTCTAAATGCACTGTCCCTCTGGATTAGATACCAAGGATCTGAAGGCCGAAGCATTGATATGTCCATTCACTCCACATGTTGTAGCCATCTCAAGCGTCCAGTACGTAATTTCTTGACAAGGTCGACGTCGCTCGTATTATTCGTTATTTAAACTTCTTCGGACCAACAATTTTTCGACCAAGGATATCTTCATCTACTTTTATGATAAGTTCATGATTCAGTGCATTAGAGCAGGACTGGGATGATCAAGGTCTTATCGAAGGTTGAGTTATTGTTCCGAAAAAGGACTTTACTACTCAATATTCTTCTTAGCTCAACGAAACAGCGATTGGCGATAGTGAGTTTTCGTATTACTCTTATTTGGAGCTGGTGTCGGTATTATATGTTATATAGTGGAACCTAAGTAGACAAGTGGCTAACTAACGGTATTGTATTCTTACTTATTTGAATTAGTTTTCGGGCGAGGTGACTTATTAATGGCGTTCAATAAGTAAGTTTCCCCAAAAAGGTATCTAATTGGAAAAGGGCCTTAATAAGATATTAATATTGAAATTGTAGTGAACGTGTGGTAGGGAAGGTTATAGTAATTGAGCTGTAAGCTCTCTGGGACTTATACCTATCTAGACCCAAAATTTCGTCCTCAAAACGAAAATACTGATAAAACAATAATAAGCTCATGTCAGTGTCAGCTGATGAAATATGACAGATTTATTAGAACTTTTGTACAAAGTGCTGCCGTGCTTTATGTGATAAAGAGCGTATCTATGCCAAATAAAGAAAAAATATGTTTATTTATTAATAAGAAAAGGTATAAAACGGTCAAATTCTCAATCCTTATGCTAGATGACACATGTGTTAGCCAGCGGATAGTGTTTTTTTTTTATTAATATCGCTGATAGTATTTGTTAATTCATTTTATTAGGGCAAACATAAAGGCACATATTTCACGAAAATTAATGGAGTGAAAAGTATTCCACTTTCGTTGTTTAATGAAATTCCTGATATGCCACATGGGTGAATCTGACTACAAATTAGCAAGTTACTATTAAGCATATCTTTACAAATATTAACCATCAGGCAACAACATATGCAAAACAAATAATGTGTTCAGATCGAAAGGACAACCAGTGGACGGCCGTACTTTATCCTTGTGCCAATATTATAATGCGCAATCACCCGTATTCACTTAAAGTAAAATTAATCATGTGTAACGTACACTGATGAGGACAAGCGCAGCACAGCTTCTGGTTTGTGGCTGATAAATTCCGGCAAACAATAATACATAATAATTATTCTTAGTAAGAGTGGTATCTATTATCTATCTAGCAGACAGAGGCAGCAAATGACATATAAAACGATGTCCACGCGTTGTTAGTATTACGAAGCGGTCAGGTGCTAATGCTGGGTATGCGGTTATGGGTGTTAAAGGTGTCCTTTGTCCGTTGCTGACTTTTACATTTTCCATCGAAATGCAAATAAAATTATTTCGCTCAAATGTTACGAGTAACAGTGGTTGGAAATATGTAAATTTTTGTGATATTTTTGTCCCTAATATTTACGAGTATTGATATCGCTAATATTTGTAAAACAGTAAGTAAGTTTGGTATTTTATGGAAATTGTTGCTACATAGAAGATTGGAAATATATATATATATATATATAGAGCTCGAGCTGCTCATCAGCTAGCCGATACCCTGTCCAAATATAATGCTAACATAACAGTAATCAATGAGATGCGGTGGACTGGAAAAATCAGAATATGACAGATATTAAAGCTGTCATGCAAGACATCATGTGCTCGGGGGTGGGGTTTCTAGTCAGCAAAAAGTCAGTTATCGGCTTTAAAGCAATAAATGAACGGCTATGCACCCTTCGCGTACGGTGCAGATTTAAAAATATAAGCCTCATAAACGTTCACGTACCTACAGAGGATTCCCCAAATAATGAAAAAGAAGAATTCTTTGAAACAGTCAAACGGGAACTCCATGCCTGCCCACAGTACAATGTAAAAATCATTCTGTGGGATATGAATGCCAAAAAAGGTAGGTAGTCAGTATTCAAGCAGTACATTGGAACCCATAGCGAATGCAGTCGCCACTGTAAGCTAGGTCCGAAATTTATCGATTCCGCGCTTATCTCATGAATTGGGCCTCTCTGTGACAAGTTTTTGGAAAATTTTTAACAAGGACTTGGGCCCATAACGCACTTCGACCCAAGAACTGAAGCCGAACAAGCATAAGCTACGATGTAAGTGATTGGATCCTAAGTATGTCCGAAAACGATCCCTCAGAATTTGTCTCAGCGATGAAACCCACTGACTTCGTTAATAAGCAAAATTGTCATATGTGGGCAACTCAGCAATCCGAAGCTAGGCACGAGATACTATAACACACACAGTGCTGGTGCGCTGTATGCAACGCTGCTTTACGATTGTGGTTGTTTTGTGGTTTGTTTGGAGTGCTTCGCATGCGATTATTTGTGGAATTCAGTAAACTTTTGGTTATTAGAGAATTTGTATACACTGTCTTATTATCTGCAACATTTTTTTTGTTTCTTGGCAAACAACCGAACCAGTACTCAACAACATCTCTCTTGGCGGTATTCCTCGTGGTTTTTTGCTGCTCAAGTTTTCCCTAACTTTTGAGTTCTTGTCATAAAATAATTTTTTAAAAATATTATTTTTTCTAACCTGGCTCCTATTAATCTAACGTTCTACCAATGTACTAGAGACTTGTAGGTAATTGAATTGCCTTAAACTTACAGGATAGACGATATGATGCACTTGTATCTTCCAGCTAACTCGAGACACCGGTATTTATAGTCATAAAATGTATTATCCAAAGAAAACAAATTGTTGTTTTGTCTGCGACAAGGGGTGAAAATTCCGGTTATATCACGCAATTTCACAAACTTGGCGCTAGAATTGTTTTCATTCTCGTGCGATCAGAGAGTATTGCTTAAGCATTTGCTATTTTTCAATCATAGCAACGTCAAGCAGGCGGGTCTTTTCTCTATCGGGAGTGGGTACTGAGTCTGGGTGAGTGGGTGGTGTGTGCTGCTAACTCGTTAAATGCCGCTTGTTTTCTTTAATTAAAATCGAATCATTTCTAATAATTCCGACCAATTTAATTGTGTCAAGAGATCGAAATAATAAAATGTAGTAGTATGAGCTAGAGAGCGAATGTGGAATACTTTTGCCATTTTGGGAGCGGTTCACATTATGGATCTTCTTGTTACTTTCTCACTTTCTTTCAGGCGCCGCAGGCTATTAACAAAGCTTTTATAAAGATTATACAGTCTACCTTGTGATTGGTGTGGTTGGCCCGACTGGGAGACAGCTCTGTTAGCTTTTGTTGACACAAGAGCGACCCCTGAATAATTCTATCCACCAAAATTTGCTTCGAAATAAAACAACAAAAAGTTGCTCGCTCATCCAACAACTGGGAGTGCTGTTTACAAAAACAAAAAAATTAAAATTTCCAAATTCTTAATTATATTTTGTCTCATTGGCGGACGGCGTTCTCAGGCTGGATACTACATTTTTAGATCTGATCGCCGCCATATAGCGAGTGGATTGCCTTTGATATTTTGACGTCGTCGTTTTCTACGTATGGACAGAGATGAGAAGGCAATGACAAAAATATACACATCCGACCACACAGAGTGATAGTGAACAGTGAACAGTGCAAAATTTTAAGTGAAAGAGATTAAAAATTTATGGGTGTTTTTGAACGACAATTAGTCAAAATAATGCGATCGATGACAGTTGGAATGCGTTGTCACGAAAAATTGCGAGAGACAATTACACTCAAATGGTTATTAATGTCAAGGGAAATATTAAGACAGATGATTGTATTCCCAGCACTGACTGATGTGATTCCACTACGAAGTTTCCTTCCTTATCTCGATAAGTTTGGTGGCTTTGACAGGCTCTTTTTAGCATTTGGTAAAAGTTGTGAGCAATATTCCTGTAGTAGCGTCTATCAATATCTTCACTTGTGAATTTTTCTGACTACTTCCTTTCATTTCCTTTAGTGTTTGCAGGGCTCACGAACAGCCCTCGTCCTTTTTGCAGCGCCGCTAAGTATGCATCTTGTTTTGCTGTATTCTTCATCAAATCAAAGGGTTTCGTTGTGGTGGACATATGAAAACTAGTAGTAGACTTGACCACCTGTTTGTCTGTATTTTCGACTATTTTGAGATCCTTTTTAGCCACCTTTCTCTTACGATCATAATTTTGTCCGTGTCAAAGTCCCAAATGACATTTTTTATATTCCACGTGTGATGCGTGTCGCGATTCGCCGGTGGCACGTCTGATGGATGGAAGTGTGGTCATTTTTCGTTTTTTGAGGTCCTTTTTAACAACCTTTCCCTCGACCTAGAGGGCTGAAATGTTGTGAGCAGTCAGTGGCCAATTTTGATAACCCGCGTGTGACGCGTGTCGTGGAAAGAAGGCAATACTTCGAAATAGGCCCGACTTCAAAAACAGATAATTTGGCGGTTATTACCAAATAATTCAATGCAAAAGGACTTTGTGGCGTGGCGTGTACCGATCTATACATAAAAGTTTGTACCCGAAAAACAAAGTTTTTTTTACATTTACTTGTTACATAGTAATGTCAATTAGCCTAAGTCTATTTCTGTCGTGTAGGTTGTATTCCGAAAGTATTAATAAATATGTCCTTCTTCCCAATTTTAGCACTAAAATCACATAACTCATAACTAGTATCATATCTGGGGCATTGTCTGTAAGTTTTGTCAGCTGGAGCTCGTAGGAGCTCGTTGGTATTGTAAATGCTTTTTTAAGGACGTGAGTGCAATTTTCCCTTAAAAAGTTTTCTCTCTAGTTTGTTTGTTTGCTTTTGCAATAAGTCTGCTCACTAGTTACAAACTTAACACGAAATGTTCTACTTTTAGGACCGGAGTGTATTATGTGTGCAGTTGCAAAGCTATTAAACTCTCAGCTCCTTTTTTCTTAACAGGGTGATAAATTTCTATGAAATAATATAATAAAAATGCAGTTCCATCAGTTGCAAAGTTGACACTTCTTAAGATGCCAAGCAAACTGTTTTTCTTCCACTTTCCTGAATAAGATTAACGAACTCTATGGCTGCGCTCAATTAGCCGCTAACATCATGATGTCATGGTTGATGCTGTTCGTTTTTGCAGTTTTGCATAATCAAATGCACATCTAAGAGTCTAGGCATTGCGATCGACACGACCGGCTGCATTTGTTATGAATAATGCATCAGATCATCAGAGTCTCTGCTGAGTGACGTTTTGTGCAATGTGTGACAAACTTAAGATCACTCGCCCACTGATCCCCGAAGACAATAATAATTTGCCTTACGGTCTTAATCATTTCAATCAAAAGGCCAAGAAGAACTGCATCATGGCACAGAAGATCGCAAGAGAAGGCAATTTGATCGCACATTTATTTTCGATTCAAAGTGGCCGGCCGGTCTGGTAAGAAGAATTTACCGCCACCTGAAGTATAAGAAAAAGTGGGCAGCAAACGGATCTCAGAGCGCGCTCAACTTAGTCGACAATAACATGACATGACCATTTCTAATTGGACCAAAATTTGTTGATGCAATATAATTAGCTTGTAGGTAACATGGTTTTAGTGTTGTTCTCCTATACACGTCAGTGTCCGCGATTTACTGACTCATTTTTCTTTCGTATGTTGTGAGCTTTGTTTACGAATATTCCGGTGAGCAAAAACCGTAATGATACGAGTGTAATTTAGTTATTTTGGCGACAAAGTGAAAGTTGTGTGCAAGTGAATATAAACTAAGTAATAATGTCAAATTTAGTTTTTTTTCTAGTTTTGATTCTTTGGAAATTCATTCAGAATCTTTCTTTTTCATGTTCTATTAGTGCGATCACACTGTATATCGTTTTTGTGAAACAACAATTTATGTTTAAAGTGTTAATGGTTACGATGCGATACGATTTCAGTTTTGTATTTTCATTATTATTGTCACTATACCAAAGGGGCGAAACTATGAAAACAGCAGGCTCCTTTAAGTTTAACTGAACTCTCAAAACTTTGTCTTCAAAAAGACACACAAACCTTTCATCTCTAAAGCAAAACTTTTATTCACATTTTATAGATGGCCTGACCTCCAAAACTTAATGATACAGTTTTACTGCCGAGTATTGATACAGCTCAAGTAGTGTATCAATAAAAAAATAACCCATAAAAATGAAATTTTTTCATGTAAATTCTCTAAATGATATGTGTGCAAAGCTTGAATCGGGTTAATTTGGAAAAAATTACCCTTTACTTCAATATGTTTACAAAAACTTTTTTTAAAAATTTCTAAAATATGAGCTTCAGGGCCCTTAGGGCGCGGTTACTCCAAAATTTTTACAAAAAGTTCTTTGTTTAAAATTTGCAGAAATCAGGCTAATTTAAAAAAAAATATACAGACACCCCTCCAGCCTCAGGGTCCGGTTACTTCAAAAATTTTACAAAAAAGTTTTGTCCGTCGGAGATACCCATGTATTTCAAATTTGAAAAAAATCGGGCTTATTTTTAAAAAATTTATATGGACACCTCATATAAATCGAGCCTCAGCGCCCGTTCACTCCATTTACAAAAAGTGGTGTCCATCGGAGATACAAATGTATATAAAATTTGCAGAAAGTCGGGTTACTTTTTTTATAAATTTCATGACCCCGCCCAGGCCCAGGGTCTCCAAAAATTTTACAAGAAGTTTTGTCCATCGGAGATACACATGTATACAAAATTTGAAGAAAATCGGGTAAATTTTGTAAAATATTTGTATGAGGGGCACAAATTTAACAGAAAGTGTCATCGGAGATATGCATGTGTGCCAAGTTTCAATGAAATCGGACTTTGAGAAGTGGGTTAAAAATTGATCGCAATATTCCATGACAAACAAACAAACACCCGGGCACATGAAGTTAATATAGAAACTTTAAAAAGATAAAGATTAATTCAACCGCTTTGTATAGTTTGGCTTTTAAGTGATAGTGTTGTTGACGTTTTGGAAAACTGTTTGTAAACTAATGTTTGGTGCTAGCAGAGGAATTTTAATAAATTATTTAAGTAATTGCTTAACACTGCACTACTAGCCTATATTTGCATCGCATTATTATTTGAAATAATAGTTTTTTTTAGTTTGTGGCTTTCCATTTCTATTAAAATTTGAGTGTGATCGGGTGCACGGTCGGGGGGATTCCATACAAATTTTTTCCCCGACATCAGATTATTTCAAACTATATGACTGTGTTCTGTGTGAGTTGTGCGCTGTGAGCTGTGAGCAGCGCTGCTTGCTTTACGATTATGGTTGTTTTGTTGTTGGGTTGCAGTGCAGTGTTTTTTTATATTTCGGCATTTATAGTGGAATTCAGTATACTTTTGGTTATTAGAGAATTTACATGAAAATTTGTAATTTTTATGGGTTGTTCTTTTAGAGTTCTACTTTCGAATAGAATGGACTTATTTTAAAATCAGAGAGTACAGTCATCAGCGAAAGAATGAATTGGATTAGAAGTAACAGACAAGAGATCTATAATCAAGATGAACAAGAGTGTTGGAGACAAAATGGAACCCTGAGGAAGTCCGACATTTCTGCGCTTTATTACCGACTTGAAACCGTCCCAAACAATTTGGATTGAGAGTTTCGAAAGATAATTACTAAGCAAATTAAGGAGTTTTCTTCGACTCCATAAGCAAGCATGTTTATTAAAAGAGCTTATTACAAAACTCTGTCTAATACCTTGGAAATATCGAGTGAAAAACGTTGCTTTTACCAAATTGATGAATAGACACTGTTTGGTGAAATCCCTTGTAGATCATTGTCCACGAATTCCGCCCCGCCGGTCACAAAGAATTGCCGTTTATTAAGACTGCAGAGTTTTTACATTTTTACAACGGTCATTGTTAACTTAAGGGAACGTATTCACGTTTCGAACTAGAGTAAGCGTTTAAAATTCAATTCCATTTACCTTGGAGTCAGCAAGCTTCACCGTCTCCCTCGCCACTTCATTTCATTGTGGTTATCTTTATTCCACCATTTCAAAAAATAATTAATCCACCCATCCCGAATTATCATCTCACTCGCATCATTCTCTAGCTTTTGGGCTTTCGGCCTTAAACTGATTCCAATAGTGCTAGAGGAAGGAAGCACGGGAAGCATTGTTAGTAACTCGATTGGAAATACAAGTTTATTTATTTTTTCCCCTCACCGCTCACCATTTCTTTCATCCGCTTAGTCATTGAGAATGCGGATTAGGATTTGTAGTGCCACACAAATAGATTTGTAATTATTATGGTAACCATCAGGTATTGGCTTAAATGGGATTGTTTTAGTCGGGCAATGAAGAATCTCATTGCATTGATTATTTTCACTTGACTGGCAATTATGAACGTACAGTGTATCAGTCACTCGATTCGATTATTAGATTATTTAGAAATGGAAGAAGACCACTGCCAAAAGGAAGAAAAATCTGATGTACTATAGTGGTTGTTGTTTGGCATATCGGACGCATGAAGTTTAATCAAACACCGGACACTCTCTTGGGAAAAGGAATCGAAACGAGCCGCGAAGCAACAGACCAAAAGAAAAATTACTTCATATCTTGTATCCTGTTTGGTTGCTTTGTGAGTTTCAAGCAAATCCTTTTGGCAATTTGTGGTTGGTTTGTGTGTTTTCGTTCATCTTCGTCGGGATTTATGTTGTTAATCTCTTTTAATGTGATTGAGAGGTGCTCTCTAGTGAAATGAAAGTTTGTTTGTTGTTGAGAATATTATTTCCAACTAAAAGGTTCGGCCACCTATGAACAACGATGGTGTACCGCCTGTGATAACGTTCCTTCTGCTCGGATTAATCTTTTTAATTGATAGCCGTAGTTGGGATTTCTTGCAGAAAACTTTGTCCATCTATCTGCACGATCATTTAATTGTATTTAATCAAATTGTGGTATTGTACAGCAGATGATAGCATTTCTTATCGTTGGATAAACGTTTTGATGTTAATTTGGAAGTTGATTGAAAAGACCTGAGAAGATGTAATTGTGGAGGGGATATTGTTAGTAATCGGTTTCATTTTCATTGTTTTTTGAAGGGGGAAAAAACAGCTTGGTTTGAGATATCAAAAAAGTTCTGATATCTCTGCAGTGAATGCACTGAACCCAAATAGTTGTTCGAATAAATAGGGCGATATGCCGGAAATTTTACGTTCGATATTGGTCCTGAGATCATCTTAAATTTCTGACTTATAAATAAAAAAGATCAGAAGATCGAGACGGCCAATTGATTGGTCTTCATCATGTGAAACTAAACCTTGACATCAAAAACTCGTTATTTTGTCCAGCTGTGTCGTATGTGGCATTATTCCTCCTCGGGAGGAGTGTCTGTGTCTGTGACTGCAGTTAAGGGATGTCCCAAAGGAGAAGTGCTTTCTCCCCTTCTAGGGTCACTAGTCATTGACAATCTTCTAGTCGATCTGCACAGATCAGGCCAAGGGCTAGGTTATCCGGACGATTTGGCGATTTTTATTAGTGGTAAGCACTGCACGACTATCACTAGCGTCATGCAAGGTGCTTTACTATACCTTTTAGAATTGTGCAGCAGAGAAGGACTATCCATTAAACCTTGCAAAAACGTTCTAGTTTCACGAAAAGAAGACTGGTCGATTTGGGACCTATCATCATCAAAGGCACCACGTTAGATTATTCCTGTGAGGTTAAATATCTCGGTGTCATCCTTGATAAACGGCTAAGCTGGAATTCTCATATCAATTCCACCATCGAGCGCCCCACTAGACTGTGTGTCAGTAGACGCCTATGACAGAACTTGGGGTCTAAATGCTAAAATGGTACATTGGATGTACACAATGATGGTAAGACCTATTATAACGTACGCGGCCATCGTTTGGTGGCCGAAAGTTCTTGAACGGACAATGGAAACTAAGCTTTATGCTACAAAGAGCTGCCATGCGAACCTGCCCTACAACAGCACTAGAAGCTGTTGTATGACTTCACCCCTGCCAATCTTCATTAGAAGTCTTTCTAGATGCGCTATTAGGCTGAGACTAGAATACGGATAAAACAGTGCGACTATGTGGGTAACCCGAAAATTCTTGACTCAATTTCCGAAAGAGACATGTTCTGCACTATTCCCTACATTATGTCGAGGGAGCACTGTTTCGAAAGGAATGAGGTAGAAATATTGGGCCGGGTTAACTGGTGCAATGGTGTTCCGGCACTTGACGCTAGAGATCTGGTCTGGTTCACAGATGGATAGAAGACGGAAAGTTGATTTGAAGCTGTTGTCTTTGGACCCAGCACCAAATTTTCGATACCAATTTGAAAAAGTCCATCGGTTTTCCAGGCGGAACTCCTTGCCATTGATATCTGCGCCGGGATTAACCTTAATAAAGGAATTAAAGGCGCTAGAATATAACGCTTTTTAGATAGCCAGGCAGCACTTAAAGCGGTGCCGTCAAATTTAATTGAATCAATATCAGTCAAAAACTGTTACGATACACTGCAATCTCTTAACAGGCAACAGGCAGGCACGCAACGAATCTGCAGATGAACTAGCTAGGGCTGGCTCGGAATCTGCGTTCATAGGACCTGAACCCGACTGTGGTATCAACTGGGCTGCCGCCAGAGCATTGATAAATTGTTGGGAACACAAACTTCGTCTAGCCCAATGGGAAAGCATCCCGGGGCTTAGGCAATCCAAACAATAAATCGGGCGCTTTTCCTACAAGGAAATCCTTAATTTGAACAGGGAAAGCATTAAAAAGTTGGTGAGTTTTCTAACGGGTCATTATGGCTTGCGATATCACCTTAACAAAATTAGTATGGGCTCAGAGACAGAATGTAGGTTCTGCTCGGAAGATAAAAAAATCATCCGAGCACATTCTCTGTGAATGACCAGCATTGCTTTGTTTAAGGAAACGCATCTTTCACAAGGAAATATGCTCGTCAGAGAAGTTGAGAAATTCTGCTACTAAGGATGTACTATCGTTATTAGGGATGTGTGGTACGTCTCTTAGAATAAAGACACCCTGAGATACAAAAGATCTTTGAGATCGTAGTGTCTGCCATATGGGCTAGTGTAGAAATCCAAAAAAAACTGTGGCATTATCTTCTTGAAACCACACATGCTCCAAGTCAACCGCTTCAAATTTATCCTAAAAATCGTCAGTCGACTTGGTCTGCATGGCTACCATGAAACCCGCATGAAGTGACACTTCGTGAATGGTTTTGAAATATTGACCATCGTAAATGCACTAATTTTGCTTGATAATGAAGCCTTTGAGCCAGGGAAATTTGTATACTTTCGTGCACGAAATAGAATCAGTATTTCTCCTCATAACGAAACCGAACGACGAACATGTCTTAAGCATTCGACAAGGTTTGGTAGAAGCCTTTGATGTAAGAGTCAGGTGGGATTTAAGTAATCTATATCTTTAGTACACATTTCGTTTACCATTTCTTATTTAAAACTGGTTTGCCATGTTCTTATGGGCTGATTGTTTATCCGCACGAATTAGAAATCAGCTTGTGTACCTACAGACCCTTGAAGGTTTGTTTATTACCAAGGGCTCCCATAATACGTAAACAATATTCTGCAATTTTTCTCCTGCTACAGATTTGCCAGGTTATAATCCCCTGCCACAACATGCTCCTTAATATTTTTTTTGTAATTGCAACACTCAAAGTGCTGCTCGCTTGATGCATGCACGTTCATTTGTTTGCCGCTCGCAAACACACATTTTACGTGATATTGTTGTTTACCCATTTGGGATCTCTCTTCACCCACAATCACCACCGTCAGAACGTGCGACGGTAGTGATGCAAATATATGGCTTAACATGTCGCCTGGTTAGATTCACGTATGATATACGAGTAGTTTTAAATTTATGGTCAATAACAGAGGCGGTCCATCTTCCCTCAAAATCTATTGTTCATGATAGTGTACCGGCTGTGGGTGTTCGCTGCCGCCGCATGTTCACATCCTTGCTCTCTAATTAATAGATTAAGCTCGTACTTGTATATGTTGTCGATATAAAATAAAAACGTTCATCTGACCACGGAAAGGATATAATTAATTATCAATTTTAAATTTTAAAGCATGCATCATGAAGCGAGAATCCGACCAACCGGCCGACATGTTAAACAAAGATTTACGTGCATCACCACCGTCATACGGTCAGTCATTGAAGGCCGCACTTTCACGCACTGTTCAGGGACGTCATTCAAGTTTACTGGGCTGTTACCTGTACACACAATGAGTGAAAATTTACATGTTTCTGGCTTAAAGGGTTATGTCGTATTGATTCCCATGTTCTGGACATTTATCACGTCCTATCATTGCAATTCAAATGAAACAGAAATTGATAACTGGCACTGAAGGACAGACAAATTTGATATTCATAGCAAATGTATCTGTGTTATAAATGGCCAGGATATGTTGTTAAGGTTTACAATTAAACAACAATTAAAAAAGCGTTTCCATGCCGTAGCTCAGTGTTTTATAAACAAAAAGAACCAAACTGTACGAGTTTGCTCGACGAAGCAACCTCAACAACAATTCATATCTGAAAAGTGCTCAAATTCAATATGGATCACGGGAAAGATCGTTAAAGTTTATATTGTCAATTAATTTCCGCGGTTACGAAACGGTAATACAAGGAGCAACATCCCAAATGACGATGACAAAGTGTCGTCCTGTCGACAGCGCGCGAACCTTGTTGTCACTATGACGACGATGATGATGATGATGATGATGATGATGGTGATGACGACAATGAAGATAACCAAGGAAGCGTCATTAATGTGCACATGTGTTTGTGTATAAACATAAATCTTTATTGCTGGAAACAAGGACAAACGCGTGACCGTGTCGTGCCGTACAGGAAGCGGAAGAGTAGAATGTAATTTAATAACTTTTCAATGTCATCCTGTTCGTTTCTGGATATTTGTATACTTAAATAAAATCGATATAGCGCTCCGTGTTAAAGTCGTCGTGTTGGGGGTTATCAATGATTTGGAGTATCTGCCACATTATAGTGCTATATTCGCGATATTTTGAAAAGCTCATTATTTTTGCATTTTATTTATATCCTTTAGCAATCAATCAAAAAGTATAAAGATAAGTGCATACGAAATTGCACAGGGTTTTTAGCCATAGAAAGTGGAACTTTATGTGCCCTAGTCATACGTAATACATCATAAACTAGGAAAAATTTCAAGCTCGTAAAAAGTGCAATAAAAATTTTACTTTTATGGTGTTCAATCAAGGAAGAGAAAATTCAAATATTATAGACTGGAAATAGTAGTTTTCCGTAATCTATGGAATTGTGGTTTCGGTTCCTTCAAATTCCAACAAAGGAATATTAAAAACAAATTTAATTAAATGTCCAAATTTCTTGGTTATCCGTCTGAAGATCAAGAATGTGTGAAAAATATAAAAAAAAAATAAAAGTGATTTTTACGAAACAAGTGTGGCAGAGCTTCGTTCTTCCATTTATTTCCCCAGGTTTGTTAATGCTTCACCAGATATCTTAGAAGAGCACAACACTGCATGCAGTACCCATTATAGTCTGAACGTGAAGCGTGACAGCAATGTGAGTTCTCGTAGAATTGCATGATGATGCTTTGCTCACTTTCGTTAGTTTCGTTTCGTAGAACAAAATGTTTTTTGCAGATGACCTCCTAAAAAAAGTGTATTATAAGCCACGTAAAAAAATTACACAAGGTACTTGATATAAGTTTTGCTCGATACATACGTGGTCAAAAGTGCATTATAATTTAGCCATAATGCCCAAGCAAAATGCCAGTTTGCCAGGTTTTGACACTAGACGAAAGGAAATGTATTCATAAGTCCCAAAAGTAAAACAATCTAAGCATAATATCCTGTATAAACAGGTTCCTGAATGTAGTTTTAAAAAAATGGTATAAAGTTGGGCAATGCAGTACATCTATTAGAAAAAAATACTTTATATTATTTAAATTACTAGCTGTTCGGGGCCGCTTCGCTACTCACACAGCCAGGGGTTCATGACACTTCGCTATCCTCACAGACACAAAGGCGCATCCTCACGCAATAAGAATAAGAACTTCTTACTATTCGTACTCTTATTCTAGACTCTATATTTAGAGGATTCATAAGAACATTAAACAAAATGTGTATGTGGTCCATTGACTCAGGACGGGCGGTGGCGCTTCGCTACTCGTACAGCCGGATGTTTGTGATGCTTCGCTACATACAAATTCTGGACAATTTATGGAAAGAAGATTTAAAAAAAATATAAAAAAAATCGTAGAGTCTCCTAAAGAAAGTCTCCGACCCCTTTCAAACATGGCGGCTCTTTTACTATATATACCAAACAGGTGTGTCAGGACGCTACTATTCAAAAATTCTTACAAATTCATAAAAACATGAGATTTGTAAAAATTTATATTGAAGCTCAAATAATAAATCTCTAATATTTTCTACTTTTTGAGGTCCGTTTTAACCAACTTATACAGGACCTAAGAGCTGAAGTTTTGTGAGTGTCTAAGTCCAAAATAGCATTTTTTATATTCCGCGTATAAAGCGTGTCGATGTGACGCGTGTGATAGATTGACGTTTTTATTTTCTACTTTTTGAGGTCCGTTTTAACCAACTTATACAGGACCTAGAGAGCTGAAGTTTTGTGAGTGTCTAAGTCCAAAATAGCATTTTTTATGTTCCGCGTATGAAGCGTGTCGCTTGTGGCGCGTGTGATGGATTGACGTTTTTATTTTCTACTTTTTGAGGTCCGTTTTAACCAACTTATACAGGACCTAAAGAGCTGAAGTTTTGTGAGTGTCTAAGTCCAAATTAGCATTTTTTTATATTCCGAGTATAACGCGTGTGGCGCGTGTGATGGGTTGAAATTGTTTTCGACTTTGGGGTAATTTTTAACCTCCTTCCACACGACCTAAAGGGCTGAAATTTTGTGAGTGGCTCAATGTCAGGGACCAATTTTGATATGCCGCGTTTGACGCGTATCGCGAATTCATGTGGTGCGTGTGAAGCGTGGAAACAAGTCTTATAGTCGCACTTTAGTCCTACATACTGAATTTCTTGGTCCACAAAATTCCAGACCCTATTGGTCAGATCGCAGAACTCCCATAAGAACAAGGGTAATAGTAGCATCTTAGTCCCACATACCGAGAAATTTTCTCATCACTCAGGCTGAGGTGAAATCTATTACGGCCACAGTATACCAGCGCTGAAGTTGGCAAGAGTGTATAACGGCTGAGCCTTTCGATTTGAAAGCATAATTCAACCCTGCTAACTATTTTTTATAAAAACCTTGAAATAGTTTCAAATAAGACTCACCAATCCATCTATCTAGCTAAAAATAAAACACTCCTGACATAGTAACCATCGAGTATGCAAACATGTCGCTTAAGTTATGATGACTTAATGCAATGCAGCATAGGCCATCAGCTAGATCTAGATGCAAATATTTTTTATATATATACTGACCTTAGAGTTCTTTGCATACTGATATCATTAGACATCCTTGCGTTATTACAGCAGATTTCAAGATCCATTTTTTTAACGCTAAGAAAGTCTATGATGCACTTGTTAGAGCCGTATTGGATTTTATAGCGATTTGAAAATCTTAAATATTATGATCAATCAGCAAAACGGTGCAAGCAGTACAGTGGTCGTAGGCAAGGTTCTACATGTGATCTGATTACTTTTCTCACCGAAAAGTGGAACCAGTCTATCCACAAATTTGGTGAAAGCAAAGTTGTTTCACTCGATATTTCCAAGCCATTTGGCAGAGTCTGGCATCAAGCTCTTTTGTCGAAAATGAATGCCTATGGAATTGATAAGACCCTGCACGATTGGACTAGTAACTACCTTTCTGACCGTTCAATCCAGGTAGTACTGGACGGTTTCAAATCGAATGTTCACCTAATAAACGCCGGTCCTCCCCAAGGCTCTGTTTTCTCTCCGACACTCAACTCAACAGGACAATACAGGATAGATGGTAGGTAGGCCGCTACCTAGGCTTAGGTCGTGACTCGTAATGTTGATCCAGTCAACACATTACCCCAGACATTGTTTGGTTAAGCCTTCTCTGTGCCATTTCGCAACTATTGCCGCATTGTCATCTGCTATCTAATCACGCAAGTTTTTCCTATCATCGCAATGCTTAAAATATTGTAGCACAATATTATATTACAGAACGAGCAAGGAAAGTGGAGTATATCGTGCGAGGTCGAAGCTTGACGAACGAGGCGGTAGCCGAGTTCTTCAATCTAACGAGCACGATGAGCACTTTTCTGCAAGTCATGTACGCTATTTTTCTGCTAAATCGAGAGAGAAGCAGAAATCACAAAAGACAAACAAAAGAGAATTCTTGCTCATGCGCAATGTGTTCGCTGAGATTGTAGTAAATAACAAAAGACGTTTATATCATAACATAACTAGTGTTGTTATGGGCTACTTTCGAGGCTAGTTTATAGCGTACGAAACAGTCACTTTCGTCTATGGGCGTGTGAAAAAGATCTTTTTGGTATAATGTTTATGATTATGATTTATGTGATGAGTACAATGTCTCCCAACTGTCTGTAGCTACTGACTGTAATGCTTCTGTTTCAATGCATTTCTTATGCCTTAACATGATAGCCAGATTCCTTGCACCCATAAATTGGGATATATAAAACGACAAATAACGACAAGTTTCCTAATGAAAGTCATATAAGACACCTCGATTGGTGCTTAGCGTTTGTAAGACTTGCAACTGTTGTGTACCAGATGATTTACGAGTGTAAGCGACAAGTATTGGATAGCAATTGAATTAGCATAAACATGCATGGCCATCATGCAATCAACTTCCTATTGGCAAATAAGTTAAGACCCCTGCGAACTGATTGAGAGTTAGATAAACACGTTATTCACTTGTTAACCAAATGGCAATTTATATAAATATAAATTATATTCTCGTTCTCCCTTGCATGTAAAGAATATTTTCTCCCATTTGTGAATGAATTTCCATAATAAATTGTAACAAATTAGTTACCTATCTGTCTGAGCATAACATCTTATATGACGTCGCTGTTCGATGATTGGCTGTGCTGCTACACGAATTTACGGGTTTACGAGTACCATGTAACTTTTTTCAAATCAGGAGAAATTTCTACCATTGTTTTAACGCAAAATTCCGTGACTTTTCAATCGCAATTTAACTTCCTCTCTTTTGTGTGCATATTCGAAGGTTCGATAGCATCATGTAGTTGCTACTCTGTTTCACTGTCGGCACTAAATAGTTTGCCAGATGTTCTTAAAGTGCCTTATACGACTTTGTTGATTGATTCAAAAGTGGAGTTGATTACATTGTATTTTTGTTTAATAATTTCCTTGTTAGAGACTCATGTATACCAATAGTACCGTTCCTAACCAATTTTTCTTATATCATTACAGCGCCCGCACACAAAATGTACACCAACAAACCGTCCCCGGAGAATGACTCCAAACGGGTACCCACAACAGTACAAATGACAGCAAAAATTAAAACTTCTTCACCCACCAACACTACGGCGACGAAGACGACGACAACAACAATAATGGTGCCATCTGGACATTTAAAAGGCGTTCCATTAGCATCGTCACCGTCGTCTCCAACATCAGTAGCAACAGTAAATAACAGTAACGCCAGCAACAATTCCAACACTGCCGCCATTGTAGGATCAATGGCCAATTCAGCGGGATCAGGCTCTGGTTCCAATTCGGATGATTCCAGCGATATAGAGACTGATGTAATTGGCGATTTAGCTGGACATTTTGGTAAATGGCAATTCCTGATGACTATTTTGCTGTCATTATTTCAAGTACCAAATACATTTCACATATCTTCGCCGGTTTACCAGGTGAGTGGGTCAAAAAGTTCACAAAAACATGCATTTTATTTATTTAAAACCACGAATTGATGCTTCGAATTGAATAAAAAATTACATTTTCATCGGGCTTTCCAAAACCACCCTCGTCCGCTTTATTTTCCTGCAAAAAATGCCATATACCAAAAATTAGCTTCAACACCTGCCACATCGATTTTTCGTTGAATATCCAGAAACAACTCACTATGTCTAATATTTAACGGTCCCACAGCACAATGAGTGTGCTCGCATATAATCGTACCTATAAGTAGTGAGTGCGTCCAATGTACTTGTGTTCAAAGGACTTGCAAGAGTTTGCCTTCTACATCTCACATCTGCACACCTAAGCTCTGACTTTCTTGAGCTAATTACTTATGAGTGGTTGATCCGGAAAATTGCTGCTTTCGCTTTTCCTTTTGAGTTTCTTTAGCAGCCCATAGACTAAGCTAAGCTAAAACATAGACATTTCTTGGCTGGAATTTACTGATATGGTTAAACGAGTGGTGTAGTCTGTTGTCTTCAGATTGCGATGTGTTAATTGTTATGCATAAAAGATGCTAAAGACAATGATGATGGTACAGATTGGTCTAATAATTGTCTGTCATAATTTCCATGCTAGTCTTATGACGAAATTGCTTCCTCTTCTGGGTCAGTGAGTAATTTATCCTTTTTGGAACTTGTCAAGTGTGTTTTATTGCTTATCAATACCGCAGTATGCAATGTGTCAAATAGTCAGTCAGTCTTTTGTTAAAAAGGTCCATGTGTTTCATCTTTTAATAAAACCAGTTGGTCAATATCCTCAGGGATAAGAGTCAATCAATAATACCAATACGGGAGTCGCAATCCATAGGAATTATCCAATCGCTGTCTGTCAAAAGAGATTAAAACTTCTTGTCAGGAAGGAAATCAGTAAAGACTAAGAATCCAAATATTGATCTTCGCATTGGAGATGACTGACTTCTTGTGCAAAACAACGTTTTTACATGGAGTTTAAATAATGGCTTAAAATGTGGGAAAACGGTAGGAAACTCTATAACAGAAGACATTTTAAACCGTGCTAAGTATCCGGCTGGTAATGAATCATCAACTCAACATCATATGGACCGCAGTGGGAAAGGGATCTGTAAAAATTAACCAACCTGCTGGAACAAACTAACATACTCCTAAGAGGCGACTTTAATGCAAGGACCATTACCAGATAGGCTTTTTCATCAGATACCGAGAATATTTCATCACAATACCGTAAATCTAATGACAAGGATTTGGATAGAAAAGGGCGTCAGGTATTAGACCTCAGCAGCGAATACAAACTAATAATTCAAAACGGATGCACTAAAGGAGACTTAGAAGTCGAGTATACTTTTGTCGGTACCTAAGGAAGCTCAATTATAGACCTTAGTCTAAGCGGTGGAATATGGAACAATTTAATTAAGAATTTTGAAGTACAATTGCAGAATTTTTCAGATCACCTGCCAATTGTAACTTCGTTCGAACTCCTTCTCAAGAGTCGAGTAGTACTGAAACCATTATCAACGCGTTGCCGAGATTAAAATGGAACCACGACCAAAGGAAACACTGAAGGAAATATGGACAAGATGGAGCAAGCAATCAAGAACGCCAACAGTCAAATACGAGTCAAACAGAGAGTTTAAACGCCACTGCATCCCAATTAGAAGAGCATTTTTAAAATGTCCTGAATCCGCCTGCATCCAGTGATTAGCCTAAGTTCCAATAAGAAGTACCGGATAATAAGAAAAGTTAAGTTCAAGGATTCGTTCTTCAGCCGTACAACACGTATGTGGAGTGCTCTGCCAAGCTCTGTCTTTCCACATCACTATGATCCACAGGCATTCAAAACACAAGCTCATAGACATGTCCTCTTTTCTTCTCCTTTCCCTTAACACCAACGCTGTGCCAAGCATATAACCGAGCATAATAAGTGTGCGAACCCCTTTTCGCGTGCGCAAATTGCAAGACATCTCCCATCAACTGCCATCTATTAATAGACTACTGTCGAATTTTGAGCAAGGCTGGGGCATTAAGTTTGTAGTTGAGAGCCATTGAAAGCAAACAACAAGGTGGGTCCGTCGGCCAACAAGATCATGGCCACAGTTTTTTGGAATGCACGTGGTGTCATTCACATCGATTACATTGAAAAGGGTACAAAGAAAAGAATCAAATTACAAATCATCATGAAAGGCCTGAAATGGAGGAAGTTACGAGGAACCGCAGAGAATCATCAAGAGCTCAATTTGAGTCAAGATTTTTCGCTCATCCCTGGTGTAATGTTTGGTAGTTGTGCGTGCCTTTTTCGTTTGTTAGGCATGGTACTACAAACGAATCCGGTACAATTAACTGTCGAGTTGTGGGCATTCAAGTAAGAAATCAGCTAGTTCCTGAAAGACCGAATTTTATAATAGAGGCTCCAAGAATTTTGAAGGCGTATTTCATTTTTTTTGTAATATTTTCTTGGTCAAGGTTTATTGTAGTTTTTCAATATATCATTTTGTCAATATGCATCTACTTTAAAATATAATTTTGTTCAATCAATCAATATATCATTTTATCAGTATGCTTTTTTGATAGAACATCATTCTGTTGTTCGGTCAATAAATCAATTTATCAATAAGCAGATCCGATCCATTAAATTTTTGCAGTCAATCAATACTTCAGTTTCTCAATATAGTAGATCTTTAAATAAAAATTCATTTTGTATGCCTTAAGTCTCTTAATCCCATAAACTAACACTTTTTCCCCCATTTGACAAATCTTTCAGGCGGCAAACAAGAATTTTTGGTGCACCCGACCGAGCCATTTACAATACATGCCCGTCGATGAATGGCGGAATTTGAGCAATTCCAAAGATAATTGCTTTCAAACACGATTCGATTGGAATCGGATATCCTATAATACATCCCATTTACAGGTGAGTTAACCATAATAATGGATTGTGGTATGGGGAACGAATTGAATGAAATAATATCAAAAATGTACACACCCCGCACACACGCATCCACGCATTCATCCATCAACAAATCCAATGCGAACTTTTATTTTATCGTTTTCCTTTTCGAAATAAAACGTCTTACAAAGATCAAAGGAAAATCCTTTGTGAAGAGTATAACAATTTTATTTAGAAAATCGCATTTTAAATTCTCAACGAGTGTATATAACTGTGTATAACAATTTCTTATCCGACCCCTGTCAGTCATCAGCAGACATTCCACAAAATACCACCCGCATATCGTGTTCATCCTGGGAATATGATACAAATGACAACTTGGGAAATACATGGACATCCGAATGGAATTTAGTGTGCGACAAGGAATATTTAAAAAATGTTGCCGAAATGTTCTTCCTCTTGGGTGTGGCAACAGGTGGCATCATATCGGGCTATTTGTCGGATAAGTTTGGCCGCAAAACAATGCTCTTCATTTCGGCAGTGTTACAAACTATTTTCGGTGAGTACGATCTTAATAATAATAATATTCGGCGTGACAGACCGTTGCGCGGTCCAAGGCCATTTGTGTTGTTCATGTATATTTTTGGACACAAATGGAAGGGACCTACAATTTAAGACCGGATCTGAACGGCGAATTGAGAAGCTTTCCGTGAGAAGTACCTCTCGGAAAGGTGGGACACCGTGAAAAATACTTTTTGTGTTACTGGGATTCGCACCAAAGAACCCTTGCTCAGTAGCCCACTGAATGATTTAAATTCCGAGATGAAATTCAATACAATTTAATGAAAAAGACCGAAGAATGCAAAGTAACGATTCTTGGCAGGTCTTTGCTTAGGTACGATTGGCGATAAGTGCCATTGTCACGTATGTGAGTAGCTAGTCACATATATGTCAACTTCTTATTAGTAACCATTTCTTGGTATTCATATTGGTTTTTGTTAACATTGTCGTCATATCTCACTGTATTTGTCAAGCGGATTTGTTGAGTTAAAAATACGTCCGATTAAAAATAACCAACATAACAGCAGAATAATGTAATTAAGCACTTAGCATCCTTAATGCCCGTCCCGTGTAAGGCTCTTGTGATAAATAAACTCGCTCTCATATTCGTACGCAAATGTTTCCGGTTGTCGGCTCTGAACCGTCTGTGCAACCTTTAAGGAGCATAGTATCATACCATCAGCACACTTAACAGTGACTAGTATTGTATTTTCAAAGATTCCTCCCTTGTAGCCGCAACCGTAATTAAATCAATACATACTGACATTGACATTAAAGGTCAGGCTATACTCGTAATGAGTGTGTCGTCTGCACCTACTTATGTTTGCCGGCTGCTCAAGAAGCACAGGAAATCCTTCTTCCGATTGGACGACATTGAAATTGAACTTGAAATTGACGTCGTTAATCTTTAAAAATAATTTCCATTGACCATTGTCAACTTATCGCCATCTTACAGGTTTAGCATTGTACTTTGCCAATTCATTCGAATTGTACTTAACACTGAGGACACTCCTCGGACTGGTCTCCGTTTCGGTAACATATGCTGGACTGATTTTAGCAATTGAGTATGTCGATGGCAAATGGCGGACGATTGCTGGAATGTACAACTTATTTCCACTGCCAATTTCATATATGCTAATATCGGGAATTGCCTATCTCACGCAGGACTATCAAAAGTTACAGCTGTGCATTGCTATTCCTGGAATTTTCCTATGCTTTTTATGGTGAGTGTGGTGTGCTGTGTGATGTCAAATGTTGTCAAATGATGTTTCAAATTATGTCTTTTATTTTTAACTTGCAGGTTTGTTGTTCCTGAATCGCCCAGGTGGTTGTTAGTTAAAGGACACGTTGCGGAAGTCAAGAAAATCATTCAAAGTGCAGCCGATTTTAATGGCCGTCAACTGCCGGAAAATTTCGAGAAATATCTTAAGCCGCCAGTGCAGGAGGAATCATCACACGACTTTTTGTGTCTTTTCCGATCGCGATACTTGCGTAGGATTACGATATGTTTCCTGTGCATTTGGTTCACCATGAATCTGGTCTACTATGGGCTCATTCTTAATATGAATACATTTGGTGGAAATGTCTATCTGAATTCTGTGAGTATTAATAATAATAATAATAATATTTGTCGCGACAGGCCTAGCTTCTCGCGACCATTCGTGTTGTATTTTTGCACACAAATAGAAGGAACCTTTAATATAATGCTATATCTGAATGGTGAGTCAAGAAGCTATCCTTGACAAGTTATTACTAGCAAACATTCGCGAGAGATGGGACCGTGAAAAAGTAAAGTGTGAGTGTGATACAAACCTTTGGGTAATATACAAAAGTAACACAATAGAAAGTTAATAATTGTCTTGTAAATAAGAATCATCACAACCATTTTTGGCTTTACAACCGTGGTGCAGTGCTGGCCATCAGAAAAAAAACTTTCCTTTTAAGCTTAGCATCTCTAAGCTTTTGGTGTCCATCCTTACAACGTTAGTGTTCTGCCTACACAAGAGCCTATCGAGCTCGATTCTGCTCACAATGTAAACATTCCGGTAACGCTCGTAAATGTCGTCATTTCAGACTCTTGCTTCTCACGTACATAGCCAACTCTCCGTAAGGGTTTCCTTTCGAATCCGGCAAAAAGGACAGAGTGCTCTTTGCTAAACATACAAATATAAGTACTGGAAATACCATTTTCTTATACTCCACTATCTTTTTTATGGAATCACTATTGATCTTCTAATCGTAGACTTGGCCACCCCACCATGTACTTTATTTTGCTGTCATTTATGTGCAGCCCTGATTCCATGCCACCTGCTAGATCTTCCGAATGCTTATTGGACAACTCTTGGGTTTCTACAATTGTTGTCAATATTGTCTGCTTGAGCCAGTTTCTGAATGGACTCATGAAAGATTGTTTTTCTCATTGTTACATATCACGATATCGGATCAGATTCTTTACTGTTTTTTTTTATAATGTACACACGCTCAAAGTGTTTGCACCCTTATAATGCTAAGCACAGACTGGGCGTTCAGAAACTAAGGAGAGGAAAAGATGAGATGTCTACGCACGTGTGTCTTAAATGACTACACATCATACAAATGCGAAAACACAGAGTCGGGCAATTCATTCCACGTGCGGCTAATGAAAGTGGCAACGCCAACGTTGAAGAACACCTCTTCAAAACCAGGGATGCCGTTAGGCGCAGCAGATCCTTATACAAAATCTCATCATCGCTTCTTTTTGTTTGCCATAAACATAAACGGTTTGCGAGAAGCAAATTATCACCTGATCGCTTTGAACCACCAAAAGGCTGGGACTGTTTTTTTTTAACTTGCTGGGTATCTCTTTTAATTGGTACTCCCAGTCTGCCAGGAACTGTTTTTAACACCATAGCACATTTCGTTGCCTTTTATCAACAAAGTGCCAAAAAATCAACGTATTACAATTAAACTAGAAATTGTCACAGTTTACCTTTGATGTTGTGATTATGGCCAACTGTTAATTTAGTGGACACGATCCGTCGAAGATCATTTGATAATCTAATTAAAAAATTTATTAAATTTACACAACATATACGGCTTTGGTGGATAACTGTGAATTTTTCTTTGCTATCGCAGTATTTCCGCGCCAGCACAGACATCAGCGCTACTTTATGGGAGTAAATGTTTGACGTAGTTTTGGCTCTGAGCCAAAATATCTATGAGCAAAGCCAATGATCACTTGATTAAGTGGCCCGGTGACATCCACCCACCGTTTACATAAAAGTGTTTACTATGAGATAAAAAACCAACAAAAAAAGCTCAATGATCTGACGATGATAATTATTTTAAACGTTTCATATGATAGGTAGATATTATTTGCGAAGAAAATCGAAATATAGTTTAAGCTTAATACAAGGAAACAAAAAAAAAGTAGCTACAAATAATTAAGCTGCGGTAAAGTCGCTGGTGTAGTGCAGGGTGAATATAAACAGACTTGGAGAGGTCAACAATGTATGTTTGTACTGGGTGCCGGGACACACTGCGATTCGAACCACGAACCTCCAGCTCAGAAGCCATCCACTAAGCCACGGCGCCCATCCTATTTACGATTTATTGACTTACTGAGAAAATCGTTCAGAATGGACCAACTACTTCATAATCAATCAGATCCCAGTTCTCTATGCTTCTCTTCTTGATTTTTCTGTGTGACACACGTTAAACGTATTTTCAATAGTACACATGTGTATGATGATTGCTTCAATCGATTGACACTGTAGAAGCCTGCTGGAATTTGAATGTGGCGAATAGTTGCTAGTTCCCAAGCAATTCTAAAATCAATTAAGAAGCTTTGGTTGAATTAAAATAAATGGGATTGTTGACCTAACGAATTCTTATTGTTGACCTAGAGGTCCAATTCTTGTTAGTATGCAACTTCTAAGGAGGTTACTTTATAAAAATTCGGGATAATTATGAAAACATCCATTCAGAACGATTCTAGGCCAATTCCACTGGCACAATTCCACTTGGCACAATTCCACTGGGCACAATTCAACTTGCACAATTTAGCTTTTTGGTAATCAAACGCATTAAGGGTGGTAATTCACGTGCGTGCCGGTTACCATTCAGAACAAAACTATTTTAAAAATTCTGAACGAATCGATAGTGACAGCAGCTCCTACTTTGTAGTGTTTATCATAATGTAAATTATCTTACAAGTTGTCATATCACTGAAAGAGTTGCTACCAACATGTTTATGTCTCAGTTAAAAGTTAGGGAATCACTAAAATAGCATACTTATGATATTTCAGCACAGCTTTATAATCAAAATGATGCATGCGTGCGTTAGTTTTATTTTTTATATATAATGTACATACGCTAAAGGGGTTTAAACCTTTATAATACTTAGCATAGCGTGGGTGTTCGAAAATTAAGGAGAGGAAAAGGTGAACTGTATACGCACATGTGTCTTAAATCACTGCAGATCATACAAATGCGAAAACACAGAGTCAGGCAATTCATTCCACATAACTATTGTGCGGCTTAAGAAGGAATCTCTGAATTGGTTGGTAGGTCCGAAGATAGGTCTAATGGTGGACCCGTGAGCTCGAGTTGAGGCACGGGTATGTCGGTTGGGCTGGAGGATGCATCTGGATGTATCTGTCGAGCCTTGGGAACAACTTTCAAGTTAAGGGCGAATATATGCCTTGTAAATAGTAGCCAGGTCCGAGGGAGTGAAGAACATCTTGCACCGTTTTAGGAAACCTAAACCTCTCGTAGCATTCTTGGCGATGCCAAATATGTGGTCGTCCTGTAATAGGTGGCCTTATAATTTAATGCATTTGAAAACTTAACAAAATATTCTACAATCTGCCTACCAGTGAAAACTGAAACAGCTGTTGACTTTCTTTAACTTCCTATATACTCGTAGGCTCTAGCTGGTCTAGTCGAAATTCCCGCCATTGGTATTGCAATGTACATCATTATGAAAGTTGGAAAGAAATGGCTTTTCTGTGGAACTTTTGTGTGTGCCGGCATTGCTTGCTGTTGTGCCGCTATCACGGAGGGCAAAGAGGATATTCTGTGGTTAAAAATCACATTCCTGATGATTGGTAAGCGTTTTCCAATAAGAGAAAAAAATCACACTAAATCATTTTGTTTCATAGGAAAATTTACAATTAGCGCTGGCAACACTATTATGCCCGTTTATACGGCTGAGCTGTATCCGACCGCTATTCGTAATGTTGGCGTTGGAGCGTGTAACGTTGCTGCCGGTTTGGCACTGATCTTGACACCGTACTTATCGTTGTTGGTGAGTTTGAAGCAGATTTATATCTACCCGTACTTTATGACATTTGTGAAAATACATTTTTAGACCAAAATTGAAAGCCACCTTTTGATGTCACTATTGACGGCTTGGAGTCTTTTTGGAGGAGTTGTGATCCTCTTCTTGCCAGAGACAATGTCACAGCATTCAAAGAAAAATCCACCAGAGGAAAAGTAAGTATTTTTGAGGTATTTGATGGGCTCTAGTTGGTTGATCAGATTATGGAAATTAATTTAAAAAAATTGTTTTAAAAAATTAGTTTCCAGAAATTATAAATTATTTACGTTTCAAAAATAAATGAACCTAAACACGTACTTTCAATCTCTTCTTACAGATGTTAAAAAATTAAAAAACAATCTCTGTAAATTTTATTAACTTAACAAAAAGTTTCCTGCTATAAAAATTAATAAAAAACAAAATTTGACAAAAAAAGTCCAATTCATATATGAAAATGTAAGTAAAAATAAATATTGTTATATGGAAAATATTACCAAAAATCTATTTACTGTGGAAAACAACAAAGATTAAATCACTATTGAAGTAATTTTCAGATCTTGTGTCATAACTACCCTGTACTCGCTTTTAAAAATTAAAAAAACAACAATCTTGTTACATCCTCAACGTTAAACTTAAGCTATTCGCATTAGTGAAATAGTGATATTTAATACATACCCGTTTTTAATGTGTTAACTATGTAATAATAATTTAATGATAAATTTTTGGCTGGACCAAAATACTAGGCTATATGTGTAGTTATTTTATAAGAGAAAGATTCATTCGATTTTATTTAAAAATAAAAAATAAAAGAAAACTGTACCATTGACACTCTGAAATTATTCAGTCATTTTTCATCCGCTCTTATAACGTAGAACCAAAGCAGTATATGTATATAGAGTTTTCTCTGCAAAAGCTTGCACACACTGATCTTTAGACTTGAGTTAAGTAAAGAAAAATTCAATGTTATGCAAAATTAACATCTTCTATGTACGTATACTGCTTTGGTATAAACTTTATGGCATTCAAACAACTTACAAAATCGCAAATACCAAAAAATAGTTTTCTCTTTTCAAATAGGCAAGGCAGGTCCTTTTTCGTTGAATTTTTTACAAAATATTTGTGTAACTGTTATTTATGTCTTTATCGAAAATAAGTAGTATGTACTTTGTTAAAATATTTTCTTTTTAGAAAAAATACAATAAAAGTAAAGTAACACCCTGTGTAATCTTTATTCCGTGCTGTAATTTTTAATTCAATGCATAATATATATATATATATATAGTTGTAGTGGGTTGGTGTGATAATCTCAGATAATCTTATAAAGTCAGACCTTCGGTCCATTGTACTCGTTCCCAGTAAGTTCACTATTCAAATCTCTTCGTTACATTAAGATAGCGAAGGACTTGTTCTAGTTCCAACGACTGAAGTTCTTCGATCCTTATTATATCCCTTCCAAAAACGTTCATCCGTAGCCTGAAAAAAGCAGCACAGCTACAAAGCAAATGTATAGTTATTTCTTCTTCCTCCAGGCAAGACTTACATATTGGATCCAATATAAGTCCCAACTTAAACATACGACTTCCAGTCGGGTTATGTCCTGTAAGTAAAACGACCATGCTCCGATAGAGTTCCTTCTGTATATTCCCAAAATTAACTTAGCGGTGTTTTTGTTCGGCCTATCCACAAAGTTGCTTGGTAGTTCTATATGAATTTATTTCTTCGAATACCAATATTTAAGATTGCCTGACTCAAGCCTAACATTGGTTCCGGGACCAGTAGGAGTATCGGAAGGACCACTTCTTGCAAGTGCATCAGCAAATTTATTTCTTTTTATTACTGTATGTCCCGGAACCCAGGAATTACATCTTGAAATAGAGTTCAGTCTTCTCTTACATTCTAGAACAATCTTCGAATTGACACAAGGTGATTCCAGTGCGAGTAGAGCAGCTTGGCTGTCACTACATGTTGCGTCCTTGTATCTTTTTAGAGACAGCCCAGTTGGCAACTTGTAAAATAGCAAAATGAATCCTTAGAATTCTCATCTAAGAGCCATCCTGCACCAGTTCCTTCAGTTCGAATTCCCTAAGGATCTCAGTTGAATTTTTCCAACTTTCCCTGCTAGGGTATTGAACTTTATATCCTCTTTTGAACATAAGAAATGATACAGTACTGTCCACAGGCATCAGAAGAGTAGGAATTAGTTCCGAAACCTTTTGGAATATGTTCCATTCCCCCACTCTTATGCTCATAGTGCCAGACCTTGTTCTTGCGAAGTCGACATATACTTTTTGTCGATTCCATCTTATTAACAAGATCAAGAGGTGGCAAGTGTAATGAGAGGATCTGCCGATGTACAGCGCATTGCGCCTGTTATTCCCAGGCAGACGTTCCTTTGCAATTTGTTTAGTGTCCTCTTAGCCATTTTCGGACAAGTTCTTGGCTACGAAACAACTGCCGCATATCATCGTTATCAGATCACGAAAATCTCTCAAAAGTTCTTGTAACGGACCCCGATATTCAGACGGAACCAATATTGGTAATATATTAAAATCGACGTTGTCTGAAATTCTGTTGATTCCGGGAAGCTGTCGACATACAACAATCGAACCTGATGTATGATCTGTTATAGTAGCCAAACTGTGGTCCTCAAACAAATTTCGTCCGATAAAAACGTCATAATCAAGACATCCGTCTGGAACAACAACATATGAAACAGTAATTTCGATGTTTAATAAAACTCGGGCCAAGTTTGCAAATTGCAAAATTTGTTCTACTTAACTCACCCATTTAGCATATTCATTAATTTCAGGTCTGATATAAGGAATATCAATCAGTTCATATGATCTCTAGGACTGCAATGCTCAGTATTTGCGAAGATTCCCCGTTCACACCACCAACCACCCTTTTTGCTGCAATACCGCGACCACGAGACATGACGCCATACAATTTTTCACAATTCGCAGTATTCACAGCACATAGGTTTCTAGTTTTTTTTTTTTCTTTTTTTTTTCGAAACCCTCTTCTGATGTTGGATTTATAATTAAATTCAAGTTTTTCTGTTCCAAGATTCAATGTTTATTTATTTTAAATATCCATTTTCATTAAATTTGTTCGCATAGCTTATCATACCAGCACTTTTTAATATTGGCAGTATTATTGCTAATACTATCAGAGAACCACTAGTATATTTTTAATGCACAAATCCAAGGGGGATAAGAATGAGAATGATAACGACGTTAAATCTTAAAGTTTGTAAAAAGTATACGTTTGCTATGTGTGACTTGAAATGAAACTACGGGGTTCGAATCTTTTCACTTTTTTTTAAGTTTTTTCCGGTTTAAATAAATTTTAGAGCTTATGAAAATATTAACAAATATTTTAATTGGAGGGTAACGTCATGTAGAGTGGGCGCCGTAGCGCTGTGGAAATACGCGTGGCTACTGAGTATGAGGCTCGTGATTCAAATCCAAGTAACACCAAACTTCACGGTATCCCACCTCTCGCGAATGGGTGACAAACGTTCCGAGAGTAATAACTTGTCACGAAAAGCTTCTCAGTTCGTCGTTCGGAGCCGGGCTAAAATTAGGTCCCATCCATTTGTGTCCAAAAATATAAATGCGCAACACAAATGATCGCGAGAAGCTAGGTCTGGACCCCAATGGTCTGTCGCGCCGAATATTATTATTATTATTAACGTCATGTAGGCCCTAGCATGATTTGCACCTCTCTTATATACATTGAGTTTTGTTGCAGAAACTTGCATGTAAGAATGGCCATTTAATTAAAAACACCACGATAAAGGATTAATAATAAGCTTAAGTCCAATTTATTGCTAAAAAAATGTATATCAAAATTTTCTAAAGTATCACTCCAAGTCCGTATGCTTTTTGTTTGCAGGGTGCCGCATAAAAGTTTTGAGTTAAAACGTACAGTAAAGCAATCATAAGAAATAAATAAAAAGATTTGTGTATAAATGTAAAATGTTAAACAATATCTATGAGAGTAACAGTTACCAAATATGAATTGTAGTCAATTATTTGAAGAAAAAAACAGATAACAATACGAGCAGACTATTGGATTAATAAATTGTCAATTAAAATAATTGTATTACAAACATATTGACAAATTGTCACAACAAAAATAATGAACATCTATGTCTTTGTTGCTCAAATAACAAATAAAAAAGAACCATTGTGAGATATCATTAATGTGCATTTAATTAAACTGAAGTTAAACAACAAACGAATATATTGTAAATGTATGTATAATGTGAAATTAAAATTACTAAGATGTACTTATTTGTAATGTCATAGAACAGTTATATATAAACAAATTGTCCACATTAATAAATAAAAAACAAATACATATTTTTTATTCGTTACCCTTGTACTTACTCAGATGTAGTGTTTTATTTAACATTTCAGACGACGTCGGTAGAAAATATGAAAAATAAATACGAAATATCGGTAGGGCATAAATCTGAAAGAAAATTTAAAATAATTAAAATTATTTACAGAATTATTGCTATCAATGAATAATAAAAAAAATAATTCATGCGTTTTTCGATTTCAATTTATCAATAAAACACCGCATTCAATAGAGTCACCCTATAACATACAGGAGAAACTATTTGTTCTGCCTAAAAGTATGCAATATTCAACCGCTAAATAACAATTTTCAGCGCTGATTTCTGAATGGGTGAATACAATAGCAATCTAAGGCTACGACTTAACAAACGATTACATATAACAGACTTTTGCGTGCAGGAGCTAATGTCAAAATTAAACGAAATGCTTGCTCCTGTTTGCCAAATTACAACAAATGTTTGTAATGAACTTTTGACTGCAGAAGAATTTGTCCCTGTTTTGACAAATGTCAAATTTACATATTTAAAGCAGCTGCTCCTGAGAGTGAACGGAAAACTTAACAAATCGAAGTTTAACTCTATTATAACCACACACACTTAACGTGTACTCGCAAATTCGCCTATGCGTGCTCATGCCGGCAAATGTCCATTATAATTCTTGAGGCTTAGACGGTTGTGTGCAATTATTATAGTCCAGTTATTTGTTGTGTATAGAATAAAATACTTGCATATACTCCGGTAACTTGTTCCAAGTTTTCCACTTGATGTTCATCAGGGGATGTAGCTCAGTGGTAGAGCGTTCGCTTTGCATGTGAAAGGCCCCGGGTTCGATCCCCGGCATCTCCAATTGTTTTGCCTTTTCTTTTTTTCTTTCTCTGCAATATGGAATTTTTTAACAATTACATTAAATTATATTAAATCAGAAGAATGGTACAAACAACTTATAAATGGTGTTGTCAGTTTAGGTAACAAATACTTAAACGGGTCATACCTTAACGGCTAAATTCAAACGGGTATCTGTAACTTTTGACACCTGCCAGAATTGATGGAAGACGTCCCATTACTGACTCCAATCAACATGCTTTACAGCTAAGCAACAGTCATCCGTCGTATTCTCAACCGTGGAACTGTACAAACTGCTGAACTGTTTGACTGTGTCTCTCAATAAAGTATCTGAATCTCGATTACTTGATTGAGTTCGAACAGAGAGTGTGACTGCTTTACTTTCTTTTCGCCATCATAATTTGAAGTTTTATTGCTTTATTTTATATTCAACTTCAGGAATTGTGTTTACATTGCTTGACATCGGCTTATGGATAGGTACTTTGTTTTATACCCTCCACATCTTTTAATTGTCATAGTGTCAATAATTTCCTCTGATCTACTTGATTCGTTCCGCTTGTTGCTTTCTAATTATGATTAAGTTCCCCGGCGTTAGAGTCTTCTCCTGGCGACATTCCCATATTGGAACTACAAAGATTCTTATTCTTATGCACATGTTGTTTTTTCCTAACCTGATATTCTTTTGTAGAACCGCCAGCGGCTCTGGTGCGCTGTATGCAGCGCTGCTTGACGATTGCAGTTGTTTTGTGGTTCGGTTGTAGTTCTTCGCATATGTTTTTATTTTACAGCATTTATAGCGGAATTCAGTATACTTTTGCTTATTAGAGAATTTACATGAAAAATTTTATTCTCTGATCGCTACGCTTGTGATTTGTTCGCTCTTTTTGTTCGCTATATTTAGTACAGGAAGAAGTTAAGGATTTCATATCCCTATCTGGCTTTTGCTGATTTGATCAACTTGGTTTACTGTGAGAAGGCTTAGTCGACTTACTCGGTTTTTTCTTCGGAGTAGTGATCTGCCTTGTCATGATGCATTACTGCATTTTTAAGTGACCATTATCAAAACCGATGTATTTGTAGGAACGTTTCGGTATTTTTGCCGTCTAAACCACTGGACTAACTCTTCTAGACTTTTTTTGTGTTGGGAGAAATTAAAGAGCTGGTATATTTTACAGAAATAGAAACTATTAGGAAGGAGGATTTAACATGCAGTTCAGACGGTTGCAATGTACTGCCCCAAATGAAATATTAAAATTAATTTTACAAACTTTTTATTTTAGCCCTGCGTCTGTTGACCAAATACACAAACATTGTGCCATGAAATAATTGCGTGAAAGTTAGAGTGGTGTGTGGTTAATGCACAATCAAGTTGTAAAAAATATTCAGCACAAGATAATAGTGCATTGAAGACCATTTGCCGTTTGCCAGGGCCGAGGAGCTCTCAATAATAATGCAGATCATACACATGCGGAAACACAGATGAGAGCATTGGAAGCGTTAATTTCTATTCTATGGTGTAGTCCCCACCTTGTTATGCTGTCGAGGTCAGCATTTAAAGTGCTTAACATAAGATGACGAAAATGGGCGTGCAGAAAGCGTCAAATCACATGAAAAGCTAGGAGTGCTGTCGTCAGCGAAAGAATAGATTCGATTAGAAGTGGCGGAAAGGAGATCATTAATGGAAATCAGAAAGAGAGTCGGAGACAAAACAGAGCCTTGAAGAGCACCGGCGTTTATGCGTTGAACATTGGATTTGAAACGGTCCAATACGACCTGGATTGAACGGTCAGAGAGGTAACTACTAGTCCAATCGAGGAGGGCCTTATCAATTAATAGGCATTCATTTTAGACAAAAGAGCTTGATGCCAGCCTATGGCAAATGCCTTGGAAATATCAAGTGCAATAAGTTTGCTTTCACCAAATTAATGAATAGACTGGTTCCACTTTTCAGTGAGATAAGCCATCAGGTCACCTGTAGAGCGTTGCCTACGAAAACCGTACTGCTGGTCGCTTAGGATTTCACTTGATTCAAGGTATTGCATAAGCTTACGATTAGATAATCTCAAAAATTCGATCTTTAATGGAGTTATACAATGATGCCAAGTTATCGAGTGAAATCTCATTCCAGGCAAGTTTAACGGCATCATGCGTCATTATATTGTTTTCCACCATCGTACACTTTTCGTGGGAGCCAGCCCCAGACATTTTCTATACTGATAAGGTCTGCCAAAGTTAAGGTAAAAGTTTAATATCTATATGCGAGCGTTGTCGTGTTTAAATATCCATGAAAGATGTCCAAAGAGATTGTGGATTTTCAGAAAAGCTTATTCCAACAGCACTACGTAGCTATGTCCTGTCATTTATTAGCTCTGTAATGGAAATAAAAGTTATAGCCATCAGGTCTAAATTTAAGTTTTTTCATCAGAAAAGGCTACTTTTTTCCAGTTATTCAAAATTCAAAATTGAGGTATTTAGCGAATTAAAATCGTTGAATCTTTCGCGGAGCATTAAGTGGTGGTTTTTTCTTCAGCTTTGGTCACTTAAGGTTACAAATCACACGACGAACGGTAGATTTACTTGCAGCCACACCACCTGCTTCTTTGTAACAGATGCATTTGTGGCTAGTCTGACAATTTTTCTATTTTCCGGTGCTGTAAGGGCTGTGAAAACATTTCCTTTATAAATATTACCGTGCCATGCCAACAGCATGATCACTACGATAGCACGCCTAGACTTCTAAATGGTAAACATATATTTTTGCCTTCTCTGACATGTCACATAATTGTTTTAGCTATTATTTAAGAAAATAAGGCAAAGCCTTCGTTTTTTACAAAATTAAGTCCTAAAACAAAACAAAAATGAGCATCTTCACAAAAAACGATTGTTCGTTAATTGCTTCTTATCTTATGAACCAATTTAAATGCATGCCATTCTGATGCATTCAGTTCAACTATCATAGAACTAACGTTAGCTTGTTTTCTTAAAATTTTGGAATTCACCATTGCATTCATTATGAACCACTGTATATAGCGGGAGAAAGATTCTGAACATTGCCTGCTTCTAATCTAGTGACGCGCAGTGTACAAACTAACAGACATACTACCTATTACATACTATAAACGAGAAAGTTTCAGACGATGATCTGCTTGTGACTATTAGACTGAATACCATGAAAGTTACTGCGAAAATGTTGTTGGAAAATGACCTACCGCACTCAGATGTAAACATAATTAAGTAAATTAATATTTCAAGCACAACCCTTAAACATCAATCGTGGTTTGAGGAAAAGCTCTCCTATTGCATTACAATATTTACCGGCAACAATAAAACTTTCAAGGCTTAATAGCTCTGTTGCAAATCTTTGCTAAATCGTACCACCAGCTGTATTAACAACATCAACAAAAACTCAAAGATAGCCTCGAGCAACAATGTATCCAATTACGCGGCTGCACACCAGCAGCAGCGGTAGCAACTATGGAGATACCATTCAAGTAGTTGTCTGGACAATCGATCAAATACCGCCATGTATCACGCTCTGGCTGAAGTTTATCGACCCTAGTGAACTTTATCACCGCATCAGTGACATGATTGATAGATAGTTAGTATAATGCAATCACTGAGTATATGTCATTGTGCAAGTTTCAGGTAACACTTTGCGCAACCCTTCATTGAAAAACATTTATTGAAAGTTTTGCAACAATAGCTGCTTCTGGTGTTATTGTAGTTGTAGTCAAGAGAACTCGGTTACCAATTGAAAGCTTTCCGCATTTGCCGGCTTCACTGTCGATCGCATTTTCAGTATAGCAGCACTGCACACAGTTACCTATTTCAGATTATCTTTAACCGGATAAGAGTGCACAACTGAAAATAACCGTCCGTCCGGTAGTTAGTTATTTCAAATTTTAGTTCTTTCTTTCTGGCTGCTTGCGCTAAGCAATTCAACATGAGCGGAGTTCTTAGGCGAGGATCGTTAAATTTCGATTGTAATCCTTCGCGAAAGGATAGCGATTATTATAACAGTGTACCCGCAGATGGAAAAAAAACGAAAAACCCTCAAATTAGTGTGATTTCTTTCGATTATGATCGGTATTCGGATGACTTGAAAAAGAATCCTTTGAATCATTTCGAGGTGAAAGGCACTGATGGGCCGCCGACAAATGGGTCAGACCTCAGCCAGGATGTTGATAGTGATGTGATTTCAAATTACATTGGACATTATGGCATGTGGCAATTCATTTGGACATTTCTGTTGAGTTTACTTCAAGTGCCAACCACTTTTCATATATTCGTATTTGTTTTTCAGGTGAGTGATGGAATTGTTATGAATAATATAAATAAAATATGAATATTATGAATAATCATTAAAATATTACCCAAAAAAAAAAGGGGGTCGGCAAATAAGTTCGTTCGGCAATTGTTGGAAATGCAGAATTCTGTTGAATATCAAGCCTCTTTTGGATAATTAAGTTCATTTAGCTTTAAGGGCATCAAGAAACAAAGTGTTTTTTAAATCTGTGGTACATTAACTTCGCGTGTCTGTGTGTCAGTGGCTGGCTGGCTACATTTTTAATTTTTGGACCACTTCCGATTGAGAACATGTGTATCTCCACTTTCACTTTACACTTCCTATTAAAATTTGGAAGTAAACGTGGCCCAGGATCGGGGGGCTCCCATATAAAAAATTTTAAAACTTACCCTACTCGTATTTTGTTCAAATTTTGTAAAGATACGTATCTCCGAAGGCAGCACTTCCTGTATACTTTGGAAGTGATCGGAACGAAGGGCCCATAATTATTTTTTCAAAATTAACCCGATTTTATGTGTATCTCCGATGACAACATTTTCTGTAAAAATTAAAATGGCCGAGGGGTTTGTAAAAATTAACCCGATTTTGTTTAATTCATCAAACTTTGCATTCTTGTGTATCCCCGATTAGAGAATCTATATAAAAATTTTATTTTAATGGTTGGTTTTTTAAATAAATAGGAAATATATTCAAATCACTATAATATTAATGTTCAGTATTAATTTTAATTAATGCCCTCTTGCACTTGTGGCACGAATATCTATATTCATAATGCGATTTTTATTAAACGCTGATATAAGTGGTAGTCCATAAGTGGTTCATTGGTAGTGACATGGAAGGGGGCGCTGTAGGCATCGTGTATACACAAGTCAGGCTACAAAACCTCCCACAACCAATCAATCAAGGTGGCAAAAGTCAAGTCAAGGTCACAAAAATTTTCCTGAATAATTAAAGCAAGCAGAGTTGTCCTGATTGAAGATTACACCCTTAGGAATTTTTTATTCTGAACGTTTTCGCCAAAGTTCTCAGTTTTTTTAAATAAATGCGAGCGGGTAACAAAATTGATTTTTAGTTTTTGCCCAGCGGTAATAAGGAGTAGTAGATGAATTCCAGAAAATATTCTTTGGTTCACTTATACCAACCGCTTTCGACTTTGTCTGCGATGATTCACTGCTTTTATCCTAACAAGATCGTTTTTTTTTAGTTTGTAGTCATCATCTATTGATCAAAAAATCTGCTGATTAGATGATAGAGAAAAATATTAAATGCAAGTTTTTTAAAGATAACAGAAAAAGTCTTAATCTAATAGACTAACACATATAATAGAATTAATTAAAACTAATGGTTCAACCATTTATGGGCGATGTTTTTAAAAGTACCTCTACTCATTGAAACAGGGACTTCACTACACACTAACTTTAAAAGATATATCATATATAGAATGATTAATGATTCTTTCAAACCATAGTTTCCTGTGAGTAGGTACAGAAAACGTATAACGTATGGCAATAGTACATATGATCTACTCCTTTCTTGGGGCCCGATCAATACTAAATTAATTAATAGAACGTGTTGTCGCCGGAAATACACAAGTGTGCAAAGTTTCAATAAAATCGGGCTTGGGAAGTGGATTAAAAGTTTATCGTAAGATTCCACCACCGAACGAACAAACGAACGAAGAGAACCATGTCGACGCGAAGTTAATAAATCCATTAAAGCGGGCTTTGTTTATCTCAGTCAATGCGGAATCCAAACTTAAGCAGGAGATTTGCTTAGCACCTTTTGTGTGCAACTTGCAAGGCACAAAGAACGGTTTTTGGTGAACCTTTTTGTGTTACTCATACTGTTAAGTCTATACACGCCGCGTATTTCACGATAGATCTACGCAGTTTGTTTACCATTTTTTAATACGAAAGAGCAAATAACCTAAAAAATTATCATCTAAGTGAATATCATCAATACTAATGTCAATCAATCACTAATAACGAAAACTAATCGAAAGCTCACACTGTCCCCCACTTAACACTTTGACCAAAAATTACAAGTAATTTTTCGTACAAATTAAACTTTCTCTGTAAACTAAGAAAGAAGTTAACACTGCCCTGATGGTCTATTCGTTGTATCACAGCGAAAAGTAGCACTCGAGGATCACAATTATTTTACCTTTGATATTTTTGCTCTGCGTAACATCAACTTTTTCACAAATATGATCGAGTGTCATCGAAATATTTTTGTCCACATTATACATGGGAAGTGATTAGAAAAGCAATAAATCTCCCGGAACTGATGAAAAACAATAACAAAAAAGTGAAATACGCTTAATTTTTTTTGCTCATCTCAGCGAAACATTGAAATCCATTTCAGCTAAAGATAAAAATCGAATGGCGGTGACGGGGGTGTGTTTCTCGTCAGATGATATCATGCGACCATGAACTATGAATAAATTTGAATAATCAGGTTAAATAATAATGAGGTAGTATGAGCAACGAAAAAAGTAATTTTTTTATAATTTTTGCTAAGGTGTATAGGTGATGTGTAAGTGAAGAATAGGAAGTTGACCAAAAAATTGGAGAATTTCAATCACGTGGAAAGTAAACAAAAAGTTTGGATGGACACAGTTTCATCACCGAGTGCTTTCAACTGAAAAACAAACAAACAAACAATGAGCAATGTCGATTACAGGCGATCAATTATCCAATAATTGTACTTCTATTTCGTATTTCAACCTTACCTAAAATTTATCCATAATTTTTAAATAATAACTTACACATTTTTATTTAAGACGGGGGAGAACTGGCCTTCGTCCTCTTCAAAGCGTTGGAGAAGTGACGTAACGGCGAGGGGAACAGTCTTATATAAGTCCAATCAGATACTGGTATACGCAGACAATACATAGTTGATAGAAACACAATAGCTGCACAGAAAGCTACATTTAGATCGAGTGAGCGACACATAAAAATCCAACATCGGCCGTCCCGCTTTTAAAATAGAGGAGTGCGAATTTGAAGTAGCGCAATCCTTTAACTATCTCGGATCAACTGCAGCAGCCGATAACAGCATGGAAACAGAAATACGCGCACGGTTGCTTAAAGCCAACAAAGCCTACCAGACTCAAAGCCTGTCAAGACTCTTCAAATCCAGGAACTTAACCATAAAAGCCAACCTGCCGGTATATAAGACAGTGATCATACCAGTACTTACATATGGATCCGAGACTTAGCTAAAAGCATTCTGACCTTTAAGCCAAGTTCGAGAAAAAATTGTAAGGAGATGTGTGGGATGGAGACTCTACAATGTCGCAAGAGATTTACGAGCGTTACCGAGATGTCGAGATCGTGAAGAATATCAAGCTGGGTAGGCACCGGTGGACAGGATACCTAGCTTGCATGAGCGAATAGGATCCTGCTCGGAAAGTCCTTTGCGGTAGGATTTATGGAACACGACAACGAGGCCGGCCAAGCCTACGCTGGAAGGATTTCGTAGACCAGGACGGCCAGAGTTTAGGGATGCATAACTGGATGACATCGGCTCAAAGTCGTGACCGGTGGAGAGGCTTTTTGCGGGAGGCCAGGACCGGACCCTGGTTTTAAAGCCAAATATGATGATGATGATGATGCAAAGTAATGAAGAAAGTAATGTGCTAAATATTTTGGTCAAAAATATGGGGATGAACCCAATATACTAGTTTATGAGTGCCCGGGTATGATGTCTTAACTTCGCCCTTCCCAACAAAAATATAGAAAAAGATAACAAATGGATATTATTCTTTGTCTTTTTCTGATGATACCTTATCCAACGAAGATGTTTAGCCACCTAAACAATGCTCCTTCAAATAATCAAAACCGCAATAAGAGGTCACCCACTTGATAACAAAGTATGTTTAGATTCCTTTCTGGATCTCCCATTGATCTTGTTAGAGATATTTCTCGAGGACCTGTTTGTGGGTCCAATTGTTAGTGAACATGTCAGAGTAGTATTGCACATTACTTGTAATGCCAAACTCTTATACCACATTTTCTTGACCACTGCTGATTGTGAGCGTTTTGAAATTGGCTTAATTGGTTTTAAAATGTCCGCCCCGTATCAAAGATGTGTCTTACTTAAATAATTTATTGGAGACTGCAAGAATAGATTCGTTAAACTAGATTCTTTTGTATTTTACAAAATAGGTTCCGATATACACATAGTGTAGTATTTACCTTAAGTTATGTAGAGTAGACAAACGTCATAGATCGACTGCCTTCTGCTGTTGTTGTTTTAAGTAAAAGTAAAAAATTTAATTCGACTTTTATCAAGCTGTTTATTGAGCGATCAAGAAATATCCAAAATTTGTGATTTTTTTTTAGTTAGAGTCCAATACTTTCATATTTATTATATATATTATCATATTTCAATTTTGTCCCCCCGTTCGGATTAATTTTGGTCATCAGAGCCGGGAATACTGCCCACCGAAGCCTACCGAACTTAATTTTTTCGCGATGTCATATAAAAGAACAACAATTCACCCAACTAAAAGTCTCAGTCAAATGTTATCTGTTTCAATTATTTAATTTATAACACTTGGTTTTTATTTCTAACCAAGCAATTCTCTGTAATCTGGTTAGTTCTTAAGAATTAATTAGGTTCTCAAATATTGACAATTAACATGGTAAACAACAAACGATTTTTTTGTTTATTCTGAAAAAAAAACAAATATTATTGTTGTTATTCATTGTACGCAATTCTGGTTGCAAAGCAAATATAACAAAAAGTATTCAATTTGTAATCTTTTTTTAAAAAATATTGTAATTATTTGCCCGATAAAAAAACTGATTTTTTAATACAGGGTGTATATTACTTTTTACAACAACTTATTTGAAAAGAAAAAACTTATGTCAGATAATAAGGAAGCAAATCTCGAAGTGGAATCACAGCTCCAGCTCCAGACCAATATGAAATGTGGATTGATATACTCAAACGAGAATAATAGAGTTCCAGGCCACGGTGACTTTGAAGAGAGCATATGCCGAGATTATCTCGTAATGTGTTCAGATGAAAGGATTCCTGATATATGAAATGTCAGCAATTGTTGCTCTGTCCACAAGAAAGGAGACCCACTAACTGCGCCAACTCAAGTTGACAACCGGTAGAGAGAGTAGAGAGTTTCCAAAATCTTGGGAGTATTAACTCGACCGAAGGTGGAAACGAACAGGAATCGGCAAAGCAAAATCAGTGTTTGGAATTATGTCCATGATGTGGCGAAGCAATACGATAAGCTTAAACACCAAGCTGAATGCTGAATCTGTGCTGTTGGATGGGTGCAGCACTTGGAAGGTGACGGTGTGGTGCGTGTTATATTTTTGCACATAAATGGAAAGAACCTACAATGGCGTATCCGAAAAGCGAGTTAAGAAGCTTTCCGTGACAAGTTATAACTCTCGGATGTTTGTCAGACTTTCGCGAGAAGTGGGAACGTGAAAAATATTTTTGGTGTTGCTGGGATTCGAACCATGAACCTCCTGCTTGGAAGTCCAACCCACTAACCACTGAGCCATGGCGCCATATAATATAATAACCTGTCCTAAATTCTATATTTATTCTTATGACAAGGTTTTTTAAGTTGTATTATACGAAAAAAAAAAAAGATAGATTTTTTTATTTTTATCAAAACAATCTGCCAGACAGACCTCTTGTAGTATTTTTTGAAACTTTTATACAGTAGTCAAAGATTAAAGAAAAAAGAAGAAAAAACGAATCTTAAATATTTCGTGATCACAACATTTTGTTCTGTAGAAAGATGGATTTAATATCAATAAGTTGTAGCGACTTCAAGGTTATTCTTGTTATTCTGATACCAAAACTTGTGGGCTCTTGAATCCCTTACCCCTTATTGTCCCTTACCACAATTGCATTATCTACACATCACTGACTAAAGATAATCATTCCATTACTGATAACTTGATAAGTGAGTTTTTTTCCCGCCAATAATTTAATAAAATATTGAAGCTTATCTTGTACCTGTGCACACTTAAGAACAAGGAAAACGTTTACTAAACACACAAAACCTGCATTACTGCAAATGGAAAAAACGCATCACTTGCACCTAATGAAATAGAGAATTTTCACTGAATTCATTCACTTTTGTGTCATAGCGGTAATTCGTGTTCTTTGCGGAAGTCACAATTATTTTTATTTTGATGCTTTGTTCCCGGAAAATATGTTATCGTCAAATCATCTTCGTGGTTGCAAAACTATCAATTTTCTTCAGATTTCCGATCTCTTATACTAATCGCAAGCGCATGACTGCGACTATAGAAAAGCAAAAAGTAGAAAATTTTTCAATTTACAATTACCACCGGGCACCTGCTGTAATAATAATAATAATTATGACTACACAATTTTCACAAAGTGTTCGCTAAATAATGACAAATCTGGTAAATTATCAGATTGTTATTATTTGTGATGAAATTTTGTTTCAAAAGCGATTATAACATTTCTCATTACAATTATTTTATTGCAGTAGACAATATTCATAATGCTTATTGTAATCAATTGGTATCTTTTAAATATAATTATGAAGGCGTAATTAACGTAGAACGACACTTCTATTCTTTTGTTTTACAGTTCTGCTATCAACAAAATGATAATAATCATTTTTCAATGCAGTGCAAATACAATTCATCTTTGTTTTATTGAAAAATAAGCCAAGAAAGTGGCACTTGTTAAGGACCTTTTGTTCTTTATTACAAAATACATACAGCGGTGTACTGTCAAGTAAGCAATGCGAACAAATGGATATTTCGAAGTAATACAATATTACGAAAATATTTGGCATTTTGGTTGTCTAAGAAATTGGCGTTCTATCTTTAGTTTATTAATGATCTAAATTAATTAATTATCTAATGTTTAGTGGCAGTTAAGAATCTCGAACAAACGGAGTGGGAATACTTATAACAGCTAGAGCTAAAAAGTCCTTGATTGGATTTAAACCAATCTCTGACCGCATAATTTCAGCACGATTCCACTCTAAATTCCGCAATATAACTATTATCCAGTGCTATGCTCCCAATGAAACTGATGACGATGAAACAAAGGAAGTCTTCTATAGTCAACTAGAGGAAATAATAGCCTCTACTCATGCAAGCGACATCAAAATTGTGCTTGGCGATATGAACGCCAAAGTTGGCAACGTCAACCCAAATGACTACGCGTGCATGGGCCGCCATGGTCTTGGCATCACGCGCAACTACAATGGAGAGAGACTCCTGGATTTGTGCTCCAGTCAACAGCTTTTCATCGGTGGCACAAAGTTTTTTTTATCAGCTCATTTGAGATGGTTGTGCGAGTGTCTGCCTTATCAAGGCTGACATTACGTGGTAGCTGCCCCTGAAGTGGATGTCTAAAAGTAGATTAAGCGATTCTTCGCTTGAGGTAGTCTACGAGCCATCTGTTTTTTCAGGCATCTCGGCACGGACCAATATTTCTACCTCAAATAATCTACCGAAACAGTAATCCCTGAACATAATGTCGGTGATAGTGTAAAACATGTCTCTTTCGGGAATTGAGTCAATAATTTTCAGGTATCCCGCATGATCACCTATTTTAGCTGCAGCTTAATAGCGCATCTAGCGGACGTCTTCCTAATGAAGATTTCTGGGGGAGCCGTCTTTTGTTTACGTTTGACAATATTATTTACATTACTTTTTGTTGCTGGCATTGTTTGCGAAGGCCTGGGTTTCAATTTGTGGTTGGGTTTAGAGTTACCACTTGCTGTAAAACCTCTTAAAATAGTTCCAATCTGTACGATTATTTACTTTACTATTTACTCCGATTCTTACAAGTTATGTGATCGCTTAAGGTGAAGGTCTAATAACGACATCATAAAATTTCTCTAATTTACAACCATTTTGACTTATTTAAGCCTCAACATACAACAACAAAATTACTACCAAAAGTCTGCACGATATTACGAAATGGAACTTGTTGACCAACTACTTCTTCTTTACACCGTAATTACTTTTCTTATTTAATTTGGTTGGCATTTGTACGTAAGATGCAGTAGCATTCAACTGAGTGGTCATTTATGTGTGAGTTAGGTATATGCTCATATGTGAAGGGTATTCTTAAAGGCAAACAAACAGAACTTGATCAATTACCATCGAATATTGCCAAGAAGTCCTAAAAATTGAAATTTTTGCAAGTTGTTCAGCTCATGGGGAGGTGGTGATTGTTTTCCCCTCGCTTGCGCGTTACGATCCATCGTCATCAACAACAAGGCCATTTATGAATCTCATGACATCTGTCTGCCGCAGCCGACGTACTCGCATGATATATTCCCTTGTAAGTTTTTCTCGCCATTTACAACAAAAATGCCTTCTCAGATGAATTTTTGAATTTCATTAATATCTCGAAAGCTATTCACATACACACGACTGACACACGGCGACCTGATGGTTCAATGAGAGCTGGGACTCGCGGCTTGTCAATAAAAATTAAAAACATTAAATTCCATTAGTAATTGACCGCCGGCAAGACACCGCAGCCGTTACAGAAACGGATAGCAGCGCCTAACAGGCGGCAACAACACCGCATCTACCTTGGCGCGAATTCTTTGGTAACTTTATCATTCAGTTAAACGAATTGGAATTGTCAAGCGATGGCAGTTTATAACTTCTTGGTCTGGTGAGTGGACACAAGGCGCGGAACGCTGTTTTTTTTTTGCTTCGGCTCGTTTTAAATTAATCCAACCATGGCGAACAGTCTTGATGGGCAAGATGTAGAAGGACCGGAAGTAGAGCAATCGCTTCTTCAATCGGGAGAACAACGGAGCCGGAGCCAGAACCGGAGCCGCAGCCGTAAAAATGGGTGTGATATTTTGTCCGATTTTCTTGGTGATTGTGGCATGTGGCAATCGGCGTGGTGTCTAATACTATCGCTATTTCAAGTGGCCTGCACGTTTCATATATTTTCATTTGTTTTCCAAGTGAGTGATTGATTTTTAATAAAAACATTTACTTAGTTTACTGTTAATCGGTTGGTCAATAGAAGCTGGTGACATTGTATTAATTGTAGTGTTCAATTTGTGGTTTAGCAAAGCGGGCGATTATGACATAAACTGCAGGCAAGTGCATTGTATTCTGTGCCAGCAGTTGCGTTGAAAAAAATCAAAGCTACGTAACGCCTTACTTCACGTAATTATTCATTGTTAAAAACTGGTTTTATCAAAATCGCAAAGACTTATGCCGCGAGTCTGGTATTAACATTTTATGCATGAATGTATAAACGAATGTTACTCATACGCCTCCGTTTACCAGTGCAAAGTTATTATTAGTTAATAAGATATTTGCGTAAACTTTTCTGTCGATTATTTTGGTATCAAAATATGAAACGAAACGAAGAAACGACTACAAGAAATAATAATTATTAACGAAACGGTATTATTACTATACAATACCTGCGTACAAATAATCATTTGTATTGAAAAAAAAACTATCTATGCACGATTAAATTCTAGATGTGAACCATATCAGAATATAGACGTATACTTCAGATAAAAACGTATTATCTTCAACTAAATATTGAATTAGATAACAATATATTCACCTTCAACATTCAAAAAACAAAACCAAGCAAGTGGTTGTTGTTAAAAAGTACGAGTAAACATTTTAATCTTTTGAAGTTATTAACGATGTTTTCAAATTGATCGATTGTATCGGGTTTCCCACCTTAATATCCTCTAAGGGTTTTTACTTGAAACTTGAGAAAGTAAAATAAATCATGTTCTTGCTATCAAGTGCTTGAGATCCTTCATAGCAGTATCATTGCTTTCCAATCATTAAACGAAACAGATACAATGCTTGCATATATACATTTTTATTTTAGCTATCAGTGAATGACCTTTCTAGGAGTTACGTTATCGGGTACCTACTTGAAACGGAAAATGTCTTTATCTTTCGTTTTCGTGATCGATGTATAAAATACTTTGGCATATGCAACGTCTATACAAGTGCGAGAGTCTCCCAATCAGATAACCTATTTCACCCTCACTCAAGTGGAAAGTCAAACATCCACACAATTTGTTTTAAGGCATTAGGACCGTGCGGCCGGAATGTACAGAACTAGCCTGCTTCTTCTACAATTAGGCTACGGGGACATTACTGAGATGATAACTAAACAAAGTAGTTTCACTAATACTTATAATGGTCTACTACGATGTTGAGTCCGTGCTGTTATATGGGTACAGCACTTGGATGGTGACTGCCTCTAACAGAAACCCGATCAGTAATCTATGCGTGGATCGGTCATATGCTTCGAAAAGGCGAACATTCCGTAGCGAAGTTCACGTTGCAATTGTATTTCATATTCTAATAAAGCAGAATAGCGTGTCGGCTAAGAAGAACAGAAAATGAGAACTCTTGGCAGCTGGAGGGAACCAAAACTCATAGCTATAATAAAGTATATTGCGGTCTGTGAACAGAAGATTTCCAATATTAGTCCTAAAACTACGACATTGATACACGAACTCTAGGAAGAGAAATTATTTTACTATCTCAAGGCAACTCGATCAACTGATATCCATATCCATATCCATATACATATCCAATTATCCATATTTATATAAATTTCTTGTCTAATACCCATATTATTTACACAAACGAATGTGCTTTTTTAATAAATGGTTGTATCAATGATGTCCAAATCCCAAAAAAAGGTTTCAACCAAAAGTCTCACGAAAAATCATTGGTATCTTATGCATGATAGGACTTTTTTTAAGACTTTTACAACGAATAGCATGAGCACCACTGCTTTACTGTTCTAAAGTATGAAAAAACCTACCTAGCATAGGATTAGCACACAACTATAGTCGAAACGTCCTTGCACATAGACCTTTTCTGTGCTTAACAATTGTGTGACACTTCGGGAAGTACTCGTATAAGCTATAGTTGTATACATTCCTAAGTCAATGAACAGCCTTTGTCCAGCCTGGCGAACCGTCATCTGTTTCCTCATACCGACCCATTGCGCTACCATCCACACTTTCTAAAGTCATGGAAACGCTAATCAATCGTTAGCTTATGCATTGCCTTGAATCTCAGGATATCCTTAGCGAACGGCAGTACGGTTTTCGAGGCAACGTTCTACAGGTGATCTGATGGCATATCTCACTGAAAAAATTCACAAATCTGGTAAAAATAATGTTATTGCACTCGATATTTTTAAGGCATATGACAGAGTCTGGCATTAAGCTCTTTTGTCGAAAATGAATGCCTATGGAATTAATAAGACCCTGCTTGATTGGACTAGTACCTACCTTTCTGATCGTTCAATTAGACGGTTTCAAATATCAAATATAAAGTGTTGACCGCATAAGCGCCGGTGTTTCCCAGCGCTCTGTTTTGTCTCCGACACTCTTTCTCATTTTCATTAATGATCTCCTATCCGCGACTTCTTATCCAAGTCATACTTTCGCTGACGACAGCACTCTTAGCTTTTCATACGAGTTAGCGCTTTCTCCACGCCCCTCTTCATCCATGAAACTGAAAAACTCGCAATTCTCGGTATGTGCGGCAACAACAAGCTTCGTTGAATGACCACATATTCGCCATCGCTAAGATTGCTCCGAAATTATTAGGTTTTCTTAAACATTGCCAGATGAACTTCACTCCTTCATATTACATATAGCTACTATTTACAAGGCATATATTACCTTTAACTTGAATACAACTGTATTGTCTGGGCATGGGCAGGTGCTTCCAAAACCACAGTGCATCTACTCGATAGAATTCAAATCACAAAAACAATCGATTCGCTTGAACATCGTAGCAATGTTTCCTGCTTGTCACTGTTTTATCGCTTTTCCAATAAGCGGTGTTCAAAAGAAAGATCCAAATCATCCTTCAACCCACCATTAGACCTATTCAGATACCTTCGGACGTACCAACCAATTCAGAGATTCCTTCTTTAGCCGCACAATAGTTATGTGGAATGAATTGCCCAGCTCTGTGTTTCCACATTTGTATGTTCTGCAGTCATTTAAGACACACATGCATAGACATCTCACCTTTTCCTCTCTTTAATATCCGAACGCCCACTCTGTGCTAAGCATTATAAGGGTGCAAGCCCCTTGAGCGTGTGTAGGTACATTATAAAAAAAATGAAATCGTACGAAGCTGTAGTTAACTGGACAGTCAGAAAAAGTTTAATATCCAAAGATTCTTTTCAATTCTACAATAATCTACATCACCACATCTCGAAACCTAATTTCATTGTACACATAAGAGCGTTGCAGACCAAGCCTCTACTGGAGAATGGCAAAGTTCAGCAATTTAGGATGCTCAACTGCATCATACCGAATCGCAATCAAGAAGAGATGAACGATTTTTTATGTAAGGCCAAAACCAAGTGATAGTGTCAGATATGAAGGCTTCTCAAAACAACTGAGTTGTCTGGGAAATATTATCGAAACTCAATACAAAGTAGAAGAAGACGATTGATTACAAAAACCTACCTTTTTGTTACGAGTAACATGTCTCTGACTTTAGCTCTCCAATAAGTAACTGCTTGCAATTCATACCAAAGCCAAACAATTTATGAAGTTTTTTATCTGACAAATATCACTACACAAATCTGACATATCTAAATTTATTGGTGGTATAATAGAGCAAATATTTTTAGTATCAAATTCTTCTAAACGATATACTCGCAAAGTTGTGGACATGTTTTATGATTTATTTAAACGAAGCACCGGCTGCTTTATTATGTTGTCTGCCACTCCATACATATTCTAGAAATTTTAGAACCTTGTAATTAAAAGCAAAGCAAACACTTAACACAACACCTTATTGTATTCAATTACTACAATACCAACAATAAAAAAGAGGTCTCCTTCTTGTCTAATGAACCTCAAGAGCAGTCGACTCAGGTCTATGCACAACGCCATGGTCGATTTCCGATTTGGCCGAAAGGCCACAACAAGAAAAAACAATGGCATTGTTGCACTAAAGTTATCAATTACCAGCAAATGCCACAAATCAAGTAGACCATTCTAGAATGGAAAAGAAAATATGGCATGCGTGCGCGCCTTTTGTTAATAACTTGGAACCGAGAAAAAATGGCGTTCATCATTTGCCGGTGGAAAAATTCAAGTTTTCCCCTACCAACATCCGTTGTTGTTGGCAAATTTTTTTTTACCCAACCATCGAAAGCTTAACTCGTCATCTAACGAACCATAAGGAAACCAGAATTTCCTCTTTTACGTTTGCTGTGTTGAACTGAACCGATCATTTTACCGATCGATCTGGAAAATTGTTGATGGTTATGCATTGAGTTTATGGGCAAATACCACACTATGAGTATTAGTGATGCAGTGCAAATTAAAATATTTTTCGTTACCAAAGTTAACGATCGCTTTCAGAAACTACACAATAGAATTACGAGTATTTCCTAAGAGGGTAATGCTGCGGTAAGAACTTTTATTTTTGTGCACTGCAATTGTGGTTGATTGATTTTTACAGCAATTATTGCAGCTGTAAGCTTTATCGATTTATTGCGATATACAATTGTGCCTTTTGCGAGGCAATCCCATTGGACAGTACTTTCATTATTAAGTTCTTTTATTTTTAGCATTCAAAAATGTCTTTTGTACACATACACTTAACAAACCACTTGACAGTATAAATCAATGGCTCTGGAGAAAACGATAAGTGTCTGTCATGTCTTTAGTTTAATTCATTGTTAAAGCACTAAAAATAATACCCCTTTATGTTAGACAACAGTGCATTTCATATTTTTTAATCAACAAAAAATGTAGCAAAAGATACCGGCAATTTCACAAAAGAGTTAAACTAAGATTTTTTACTTTAGTTGTTATAGAAAATAATATAACTTATTTTAGGTATGCTTGTATGTAGTAATTAGGGCCGGAATAGAGAGAAATCTAATTATATAGAATGGCATATGCTTTGCAGCTCCTGAAAAAGAGTTTATTTGTATAGCTGCACGGTTGCCCACCCAAAAGCTCGCAGCTCCTTTTCATGTAAATTCTCTAATAGGCGATAGGTATGTGTTTAAAATTTGAAGAAAATCGGGCTAGTTTTTAAAAAATTTACTTGAACACCACACGGGTCTTAGGGCCCGATCACTCTAACAAATTTACAAAAAGTTTTGTCCATCAGTGATACACATGTGTTTAAAATTTTAAGAAAATCGAGCTAATTTTTAAAAAATTTATATGGGCACCCTTCGGCCCTGAGGCCCGAGGGGCCCCAAATTTTAACAGAAAGTGTTGTCTCCGGAAATACACATGTGTGCAAACCTTCAATAAAATCGGCCTTTGGGAAGTCGGTTAAAAATTGATCGCAAGATTCCACGACAAACCGACCAACTGCCGACTGCCGACAACCGGACGTGCCACGGGCAAGTGAAGTTAATATAGAGAATTGAAAAAAGGACACAATTCTTTAATGCAGATCCATTCCAGATGTGTTGACAACTATCTTGCCCTAAAAATTATCATCACCATCATATTTGGCTCTGCACCACGCAAAAAGATTCCTTTATCCAGTATTTCCGAAGCTGATTCTGGGGCTCCGAAAATATGCTTTTTAATGTGCGATACTGATAAAAGCACTATTAATCGAACCGCGGTGGCTCAGTGGAAATGCGCGTGGCTACTGAGCATGAGGTTCATGGTTCGAATCCCAGTAACACCAAAAGTATTTTTCACGGTGTCCCACCTCTCGCGAATTTGTGACAAACCTTCCGGGAGTAATAACCTGTCACAGAAAGCTTCTCAATTCGCCGTTCGGATCCGGCCTTAAATTGAAGGCCCCTTCAATTTGTATCCAAAAATATACATGCGCAACACAAATGGTCTAGTCCTTGGACCGCAATGGTCTGTCGCGCCGAATATTATTATTATTTTAATCGAACAAATACACAGACTGTTTTAGAGAAACAGAAACGGCCTTTCTGGTAACCGAATACGGCCATTAACACAAATGCAATATAAAAAGGCATATATGTACCTAAATATACGGAGATGCAAGCAAGAAGTGATCGTATTTTTTGATTGATTTTCAGGGCAACATTTGCTACTAGTACTAAAACTATAAACTACGCTATATGCGATTAAAATTTTATAACCGCTAAAATCTTTATGTTTAAATGAAAATTATTAGCTGAACTTTATGTATTTTTACGTGGTTAGTATCCGAGCTCGCCATAGGATTTCGATTTTAAGCAATTTTTGAAACATCGTGACCGACATACAATTTTACATCGAATAATTTTTTATTACTTATTTTTCGATAAATAAAAAATTATGATAAATTCAGTTTAGTACAATATCACTTTCAAAAAATGTTGCCAGAAATTGTGCAATTAACAAAGACGTGCTTGTTGCACATTCGCTATTCAGCCTTATAACACGCATGTGGAATGCCCTGGCAAGCTTTGTCTTTCCGCCTCGCTATGATCCACATGCGAACCAACGTAAGCCAATGCGTGCGCAAACTATAAAAAAAACTACGCTTCAAGTAATGGTAAGCCGGAGCTTTAACTGTAAAACTTGCTAAAACGTTACAAAGCAGGTTGATGTCTCTGTCAATATTAATACAATATTATAATTTATGTTTCCATAATTGTACAAAACACTAGTACCAGAGGAACTAGAACAGAACAGCTCTGTCTGGAAAACACTATATTGATTAGGAAAACGGTAAGAGAGAGTATAGTATATTACAGAACGAGCAAGGAAAGTGGAGTTTATCGTGCGAGGTCGAAGCTTGACGAACGAGGCGGTAGCAGAGTTCGGCAATCTAACGAGCACGATGAGCACTTTTCTGTGAGTCGTGTACGCTATTTTTCACGCGTCCAAACTGGTTTTTTTTTTGCTAAATCGAGAGAGAAGCAGAAATGTGAGAATGTGTGTTCGCTGTGACTGCAGTAAAATTAATTTTTCACGCGTCCAAACCGGTTTTTCTGCTAAAGCGAGAGAGAAGCAGAAATCACAAACGACAAACAAAAGAGAATTCTTGCTCATGCGTAATGTGTTCGCTGAGATTGTAGTAAATAACAAAAGACGTTTATATCATAACATAACTATTGTTGTTATGGGCTACTTTCGAGGCTAGTTTATAGCATACGAAACAGTCGCTTTCGTCTATGGGCGTGTGAAAAGATATTTACAGTGTTATCTGATGATGAGTTCAGCTTTGATAACTAAAATATGAAACGTACTTTTTGACTCAATATTCTTTAGATATCGTGTAAAAATAGCATCTATTGTAGTTCCAGATTATTGACTGAAAAGTGCCTATCCAGTATATATAATAATTTCGTCAAGCTTTTGATTAACAGGTATTTAAAAAGCTATGAAAAAATAAATTTTCCCCATCTATATTTTTTGTTGATAAAATATTCTTGTTGTGTTCTGTGCCAATGTGCAAAAGACTGCCGTATATCGCCAAAAGCTCCTTCAAAAGGTCCTCGAAAGAACCTTAAAAGACCCACAAAAGACCCCAAAAATGACTCCAAAATATCCTAAAAAAAACCCCAAGGAACCCAAAAAAGATCTTCAGAGAACTCCTTTAAGATTTTGGGGGTCCCACAGTAGACCATCAAAAGACCCTTAAGGACCCCAAAATATTCCCACTATCCCAACAACGAATACAGCATAGTTTCCTCTTTTTTTGGGTCCTTTATGTTCAAAATCGTTTCGCGTATGACGTCATAAAACGCTGCGTCATTGAAATTTTACTCCCATCGCGCGCAAATAAGTTTTACTTCAAAAATGTTGACGTTTCTTTTCATGTTATTACACAACCATCAGAATCGCATTGAGCGTGATGTGGTGAAAAATGTATCACGTATAACTTCACAGCTTCACAGATCGAGAATCGATCGTTAGAGCCAATTTGGAGAAAAGAAATGAGCTGAATTTCGCCCAAACCGTTCTTGTACTGATCAAATTAACACCCTGCGTAAAATCATTGAACAGTCAGTTGAGTATCGCTCTCCTCTGTATATGGTTTTTGTAGATTTTAAACGCGCTTTTGATAGAGTGGACCGAAACATGATGTGTCAGATTCTGTCTGGCTATGGTGTTCCTGAAAAACTCATCAACATCATCAAGGAGCTGTACCGCGACTCAACATGCCGCGTCATTCATAACGGTCATCTTGGCTCGCCTTTCAACATCTACTCGGGCGTCTCACCATTGCTTTTCACAATTGTCATCGACTGGGTGATGAAAATAGTAACCCGTACTCCATCGGGTTTGCCATGGAATGTTTTTCACTGCCTAGAAGACCTGGACTATGCCGATGATATCTGTCTCCTATCACAATCGCTAGGTGACATAGAGCGAGAAAACTCACTAGAACTCCACGCTAACAAAGTGGATTTAAAAATTAACGTCTTCGCGTTAACGCTAGTGGAACATGTGATATCTCGATTGGGCAGCTACATGTCAAAAAATGGTGGTGCTGACTCGGATGTGTGATCTCGTATAAACAAGGCGCGACACTCCTATGGTATGAAACTCCCCGCAAATCTCCCGGAATCTGAAGCTGATGATCTTCAGATCTAACATTCTCTCAGTACTCTTGTATGGCTACGAAAAGTGGAAAGTCACAGAGACAATTGCGACGCAACAACTGCTTAAAGCGGATACTAAGAATAAGATGGCCGGACATTATCACCAATCAAGACTTGTGGATAGTAACGCAGCAGGAAGCAATCGCGATCACCATCAGACGACGAAAATGGAGCTGGATTGGCCACACTTTCAGAAAGCCAGCGGACAGGTCCACTGAAAGGGCACTCTATAAGGTAGCGCTCAGAATTGATGACTCGATCAACTACAAATAATATTCGTTAGCCATTTTCCTCGATGTCGAAGGCTAATTTAAACAATATTCACATGTCAGGTGTAAAGCACTTCCTAAAGCAATAGATATTTTCCAGGATTGGAAGTACAGAAATGCTGCTATTCTAGATAGCTACAACATTACAAATTACTGGATGAATGGACAGATATGACCAAACTAAGCTAGCTTTCTTTATGTTTCACTTTGGATGGTATTCGACTTTGTTGGCTCCAACACAAAATACATACGTGATTGAACACAATTTTTACTTTTAACAAATAAGCTATAAGTTCTTAAAATGTATCTGCATCATTCAAATCGCAATTGTATTTGTTGCTGTCGGTGCCAGCAATTGAATAAAATACTTTATTGCTACATGAGTAAGATGTATAAAAAGGCATGCAATTGCCTTACGGTGTTTTGAATCAAAACGCTTGAAAAAACCTTCAGAAATCATACAATAAAAATTGTGGCCAGCGCGCACACGTTCGACATGTCTGAATTTATTTTAAATGTGAAAAATACCTGACTTTTGAGTCAACAAATGAGTCCAACAACCGTACAAGTCAAGTGAACACAATTAGGAAAACGCAATTACAGTGGGACGCATAAATCATGTGCCATTCTATCTATGCAAACAGTCTAAACAGCCGGTTCGAGTGCTAAGTCAACGATATATCCGAATCTTTGTCACGATATTATTTAAATCTTATGGAATATATTAAATTAAAGTAACCAATACTTTGTATTTGAAAAGATTAACCCGAGTCATATTAATTACAATGTTCTGCATGAAAATTTTGATTTTTTTCTCAATTGCAAGTCTACAGCAAGGCCTCCTACACACATGGAGTGCCACTTCAACAGCCATCCATCCACAAGCCACAACCGTGCGAATTATTGTTACCAGCAAAAGTAAAAGCGTGTGTGTTCGCTGTCCGATGACAAGTTTGCGAATCGTGTTGTTCTGATCCGGATACGGCCATGTCTTATAGAGCATGCAAACAGGTGGTGCATATGTTGCAGAGGGTGTTTATGATTTCTATTAAACGCTTGAGGCAATGTGACTGCACCCGCATGAATAGCAAAATATATAGACGAAAGTGACTGTTTCATACACTATAACCTAGCCTCGAAAGTAGCCGTTATACACACTAGAGAGTTAACATATAAAATACTTTTCTTATTTACTGCAGTCATTGTCGCACTCGGCTACCGTCTCGTGCTTCAAGCTTCTAACTCGCACGATAAACTCCACTTTCCTCGCTCGTTATGTAATAGACTATAAAGGTTTTCATTGGGGTTCTCCTGTGGCGTGTATGAGGTAGTCAACTGGTGTTTGACCCATTGACTTACGAGATAATCTTTCCAAATCATTATATAAGAAGCTGAGAGTGCTGCCGTCAGCGAAAGAGTGAATTGGATTAGAAGTCACAGATAAGAAATCATTAATAAAAATGAGAAAGAGTGTCGGGGACGGAACAGAGCCCTGGGGAACGCCAGCATTTATGTGGTGTAGTTCAGACTTGAAACCGTACAAAACAACTTGAATTGAGCGGTCCAAAAGATAGTTTCTTATCCAATGAAGCAGTTTATCATCGACACCAAAGGCACGCATTTTTGACAAAAGAGCTTGATGCCAAACTCTGTCGAATGCCTTAGAAATATCGAGTGCAACAGCTTTGCCTTCACCAAATTGATGCAAAGACCGGTTCCACTGTTCGGTGAGATATACCATCAAATCACCAGTGGAACGTTGGTGCCCGGTCACTAAGGATTTCATTGGTTTCAAGATATTTCAGGAGCTGAAAATTAATCAGCGTTTCCATGACCTTGGAATGAATGGATGTATATAGTCTAGTCCTGGTGGGAAAATAGTTTCAAAAGTATAAATTTGCAAAACACCCTTTTCTTAAATCATACTCACCCTATAATAACTTAACCATTCCACCCCATAGTAATGATAGACAAATTGCAACAACAACAACAACAACAAATGAAAGAAATTACAACAATTTCGTGTGTTAAGTCTTAAGATCGTGAGACTCTGGCGTGCAATTGGAGCATATCTGTGAGGTATGGCACAAAGCAGACATTTATTCATGCAAATGTGGAAATGGATTTCTCATGTGCTTAGTAAACCTTATCGACAACAGCAACAACAGCACTTATTAGTGTTTTGTAGTTCACAACAATGACCTACATGGCATACCATATGTGTAACAATCGATTATATTGCGATTTTTTTATCTCATAGACACATTCACTTTTTGTTCGACAAAGTGCATTTCAAGATAAGATTGCGGGTACTTGAACTTGAGCTGTTTAGATACATTAATCGTTCGCCGCAGATTATAAAAATCGAACTGATGGAATGCACAAAAGTAAAAAAAAATATAAAAATACAAATATTGTGAGAGCGTTTGTTCACCACAAAGTCAATGACCTCTTATTCATTTTGTAATAATTGCTATTCGCATGAAATCTTAGTAAAAAAGTGTAGGATGGTTCGTTGGGAAGCAAACAAAACTACTCTTTTGTAATGTTCCGGCAGGATAAACGTTTAAATGAAATGCTGAAATGTTTAAATTTTCGAAACTGTGTCATAAATACCGTTTACGGTGTTTTAAAATTTAATCGTGAAAATACTATTTTTAATTATTAGCCTTAGATAGATGCAATTTAGTAAAAAGATATTAAGGTTTAATAGCGCTGTATCTAGTCTAAGTCTAAGTAGTTCAGAAAGAGTTCCAAACTGTCTTCCAACAACCTTTTCTAATATATAACAATGTCAACCTAACTACGAGTTTTTAAAACATAAATTTTGAACATAAAGACATATTGTTTGACAGTCTATGAAAGGTCTTTACAATGATGCCATATTATGCAATTCCTATACTCTGGGTGTCCTGGTTTACATAATAGCCTTTGCTTTGCAGTGCGTTTCAGTGGACATATTATAAAACTATCACGCACATCTCTATATCAACAACACCAGATAGGTCAGAGTTTGGTTCTGTATGAAAGACAATTTTTTCTAATCCTTCTAAACAGGATTTTGGGTCGTGTTAGAACTTACATTAACACCTGTTTACAAATTCACAACTCCTACTATATAAACAGCAAAAACTCAAAAACACAACAAATCCTCTCCTTCTTCCATTTTAGTCGGCGCAAAAGGATTTCTGGTGTGCCCGCCCCCCAGGCTTGGCCAATATGAATGTCAGCGATTGGAGGAACATCTCTCAACCGAATGATGCCTGTTCGATTTTAAACTTTACCATAACTGATATGCATTTTGATGACTACCTGCAATTGCCACGTGATAATTTGGTTAAATGCAGCCATTTTGAGTTCTCACATACAGACATGGGAAACACTTTGACCGAGGAATACGGCTTAGTATGTGATCGTCGAAATCTCCTGAGTGTAGTCGAAATGTGCTTCTTAGCAGGAGCTGCTGTGGGTAGTGTGGCTAGCGGATGGATTTCAGATCGCTTCGGAAGGAAACACACCCTCATGTCGTTTGCATTATTACAAACTGTAGTGGGTAAGTTCAAGCCAAAGCATACACATACACAGACACAAATAATTTTTCTAGATTTTCTGTTGCAATTGTCGGTCCAAATTGGATCATGTTGGGAAACTCGCTCATGAACTAACAATTCATTGTCATTATAACTTGTGGGAAAGCAATGCTGAACAATAAAATATATAATTTATTCAAATGCGAATCGATTCGTAATTGAATTATAATACATTTTAGTTACAGCTTTTCTGACTTATAATATATTTTGTATGTAAATGAAATATTTGAAATTGCACACGAGAACCACTCCCATTGAAGAAGTTGTAATAATTCGTATGATAATGACTCCATTTGATACAGAAGTTGCATGCGATTTTTTAATCAGACATTCTCGTTCAGTTCAAGTTTATAGAAGTTCATTGGCAATAATGATAATTGTAAATCAATCTGCAATCATCAACAGAATTGTCGCAGTGAACTTGATTAAAATTATAGCGAGTCCGATGATGAAATTAATATATCTTATAGAGATAATCAATTTGAAAACGACATCAGGCTTCTTGTATTTTATGTTATTCTACAATTTGCATATAAAGTTTATTTTAACATGATAAGATATTCAAATATTCTATTTTATTTCTTTTGAGCTTACGATACGATGATACAATGGGAATTGGGGTGTATACAAGCCACTTGCACCACGACATGCATGGGTCTATTATGCCCCCTATTCTTTGATACTAGAAATCTTTTAGCCTTTTAATAATCGTATTATTCCTTTGACTGGAATTTTTTGGTATTCTTCTACACTTATAGTTATTTTGCTTAATTATATTAAGGCTGGACACTCTGCTAGGAAGTGCTCCATTGTCTACTCATTACTGATTCCGATTTTGCGTAGATGATACTTACAGGGATAGTGGCCCGTTAGTGCTCCACATAGTGCTTTTCGAATTTTAAGACCTCTTTCGCCTTTTTGTGTGGTTTAAGTTTAGCTGATCAGAGTTTAATGTTGCTTCTAAAATGAATGCCATTTGTTTTAAATCTTGATCGGTTTACAGATTTTTCATGAGGCCAAAATCAGAATCCCATTGAATTTAAACCGCGGTTATCTGTTACTAAATACTCTTTAAAAAATTGTTCAAAAGAAGAGAGTGAAGTTGATGAAAAAGACAAACAATCAATGAAAAGAATAAAAAGGTTAAATCTGTATCTGGTCGATAAGCACTACCACCTGCCTTCTGTTGCGCGTTCGGACAATAATATACAAAAATAATGAATGAAAATGTAGTGTTACACCACAGAACCACCTGGTGTTCTATACATGTGCTAATACCAATGATGATTACTTCCATTAACTGATTTTTTATTGGAAGTGCAATTACGGGCTTAGCTCATACCATTGAAAAGAATTCTGACGATTTAAACTTTATATGTAACCTTAAATGTACTTTACTAAACAAATTTCTACACAAAGGAAACAAAAATAATAATTTCAGTATTTGCACAGTTTTACAAAATGAATAACATGTGCTTCCTTATTTTTTACTCTTACGCAGGTATTCTTTTGGCCTTTTCATCATCCTTGACCATGTACATGACATTGCGTGTGATAATTGGTTTTGCATCGATGACCGTAACTGTGGTTAGTTTTGTCCTTGTCGTTGAATTAGTCAGTGGCAAATGGCGTACAATTATCGGAATATTAAACATCCTTCCAGTGGCAATATCGTACATAATTACATCGGGCATTGCATATGTGGCACGTGATTGGCGCCTCATGCAATTGGTCATTTCGACGCCATGGATTGCATTGCTGTTTATTTGGTGAGTTGTCTTTTGTTGTGTGTTAAGAGTCAAGTAAATGTTTTCAGTTTATTGTTGGAACTTTTGTATATCTATACAATTTAAAATAAAATCTATAAAATTTAAAATTACCTTTAAAAGAATATAATAATAATTTGTTCTCTTTTCTGGCCCTTGTTATGTCGGATGAGTTGTTTGAACAAAATGATGGTTATACAATGTAGAGGATGATCTTGTCAAGTGATGATCTTGTTTGACCTTAAAACTATTTTTTATAGTAAATAGTTTGGTTTTTTATGGTGAAAGCGTGTGCGTTAGGACATCAGGGAGAGGAAAAGATGTGTATGCACATGTGTCTTAAATGACTTCAGTCAATACAAATGCGAAAACACAGAGTCGTGCAATTTATTCCACATAACTATTGTGCGGGTAAAGAAGGAATCTCTGAATTGGTTGGTACGTCCGAAGATAGGCCTAATGGTTGCACCGTAGGCTCGAGTTGAAGCCCGGGTATGGCGGATAGATTGGAGGATGGGCGCGCTGCATCTGGATATTTCATTTGAACACTGGTTGTGGAAAAAGCAATAAAACGGTGACAAGCAGGAAACATTCCTACGATGTTCAAGCAATTCGTTTGTTTTCGCGATATTTACGTCACCAATAAGTTTTATCGCGCGGATTTGATGCATTGGGGTCTTGGGGGCACCTGCCAAGACAATACAGTTAGGGCAAATACATGCCTTGTAAATAGTAGCCAGGTCTGCGGGAGTAAAGTACATTTTGTACCGTTTTAGGAAACCTAAACATTTAACAGCATTCTTGGCGATGGTTAATATGTGGTCCTTCCAACGAAGCTTGTCGTTGGCGCACATACCGAGAATTGCGAGTTTTTCAGTTTGTTTGATGCAAGATCCATTCATAGAAAAAGGTTGGTGGTTAATATTATGCTTGGACGACAGAAGACAGCATTGGGTTTAAGAATCGTTAAATTCGACTCAGAATTTAACGTAGTTAACACACGTTGTTTTTCAAGTTCAACTTGTAATAAAGAGGGGCGTGGAGAGAGCGCGATCTCATATGAAAAGCTAAGAGTGCTGGGCGTCAGCGAAAGATTGAATTGGATTAGAAGTAGAGGATATTATTATTAATGAAAATGAGAAAGAGTGTCGGAGACAAAACAGAGACTTGGGGAACACCGGCGCTTATGCCGACGTTTAGATTTGAAACCGTCCAATACGACCTAGATCGAACGGTAAGAAAGGTAGTTACTAGTCCAATCAAGCAGAGTCCAACTGATCAATTACATAAAGTAATCATTTTCGAAAAAAGAGCTTGGAATCGAGTGCAACAACTTTGCTTTCACTAAATTCCACTTTTTCCCACTTCTCAGTGAGATATGCCAAATTAGATCACTTGTAGAACGTTGCCTTCGGAAACCGTACTGCTGGTCGCTAAAGATTTCACGAGATTTGCCTTTTTTAGGAACAGGCTGAACTAAAGCTGTTTTCCAATTCCTTGGGAAGACTCCAGAAGAATGAGAGAAATGTAAATGTGCGCAGTGGCAAAGCAAACGTTGAAGAACACCTCTTCGAAACTATTGAGAACATTTAATACACTAGCTACTTGACGAGTACGAAAGTAGATCTTTCCCATAGAGGATTCCACTCTTGAAAGTACAGGCGGCGACAACGCACTATCTGGTAGCGCGGAGCTAGCTGCGAAATGTGAAGTACGCAGATTTGCCTTGTCTCTAGAGTTGACAGTTGGAATGTCATTATGAACGAACGTTGGAATTGAAGACGAGACAGTATTTTTATTTTCGTTTCACGAATGACCAAAAATTCTTACTTCCTTATGGACATTAAAGTATTTTTTGTCTCAATAATCTCCCACAATGACGATTTCAGAATATGGATCAACTGATAAAATTCTAGATATAGAGTCAGACAGTGCACCTTGCTCATTGCAAGCTAAAAGACTGTCTTAATTAGGGCTTCTTTAAACAAAGCAGTAGTGAACGTTATTCTTAGTGACTTTGACTTGAACCAAATGAAATTTTTTGCTTTCCAACCTTTTGCCTTATCACCTTACGTAGGCAATAGTAACTCTTAGCTTTATTATGCTTAATAACTTTTTTAGTAGAAAATTAAGATCATTGAATGTAAATTTACTTCAATGCTACTATACATACTATATATATATAACAATGTCACAACCCAACAAAAGATGTCAAAAAGCCATCTTTGAAGATGTTGTAGGAGTAAGACTAAAAGAGAACTCATTTCAATTCAATAACTCCTCCCGATAACGACATCAATTTAAAATATTATTCCTTTCTGCCATCATTCCAATAGGATTTGTGTTTTGTCAGCTCAACCACTGCATACGAGCAAATACATCTGATCTTCTTTTCTCCACAAGTATAAATTCCAATTCAATTGATTTCATTCATTTATTTACCGAACGACCCGGCGAATGTCTATAGCCTGCTCCCACTCTAGAATGTGTCTTTATTCCGGTGATTGTTTGCATTCAAAGTAACCTTCATGTTGATGGTATTTTCATTTCTCTAATTTATTGGGTAAACATTCGTTGTAGCCACAAGCGATTCCCCAGCAACTAAACATCAGCAATCATTTTATTGAATATATGTATGTTCTCTCATCCTTACAGGTATTGCGTTCCAGAATCTCCACGTTGGCTCCTGGCACGTGGTCGTCTCGATGAATTGGTTACTCTGATTGAACGTGCAGCAAAAATGAACGGTCGAACGCTTCCATCGAATTATCGGAAATCACTTGAAGCCGAAGCTGGCCAAACGGGGGATACAACAGCTCCAGCACTAACTAAGGAATCGACAGCAGGTGGTTGTGGGCCATGTGAATCGCTTTCCACTTCTGGTATCGTCGCCACCGTCATCGTCCCGACAACAACAACTACTGTCGATTGTAATGCCAGCCCATTGGTTGTTGTGTTCAGCAAACAATACTGGCGGACAACATGTTTGTCTTTGATCGTCTGGCTGACAGTTATTATCATCTATTTCGGATTGACATTGCATCTGAGCAATCTGGGTGGCAACATCTATTTAAATGCCGTAAGTTATGGGAACAAAGGGTGTTGGATGTTTAATAATATGAGAGGAAAAAGGTAGACAATAAATAAACTGGATGCTGCAAACTGCTACCCAACTGTTCACTGTGAATTGAAGGTTTTGGGTTGATAGGTCGAGGATTGGGTGACCGATATTAATGTCTATAGTGTAAAATTTTATACCCATGTAACGCCGGGTACAGAAATAGCCGAGTTATAGAATGATATGGGTATGAGGTGAAACCAGATTTATAGATAAGATAACTATAAGAATATTATAGGATTATGATGATGTTTTTGGGATGAATATTGGCTGTTTTAAAATGATTTTTTAAGGTCATCTTATTTTTATAATATTAATCCTTTAAATGCTTAAAAATACTTTTACTTTCACTGTCCATCGGTTGCCCTATATTGCAAAACATTTACATTAACTATTAATTCAAACATACAAGGAAAGTTTAACCTCTAACAGGTTCTTTTTTTTTAATTTCCAAAAGCTTAGCTGCCGACAAATATATTTATGAACATCCTAAAGTAATCAGCTATACGCATTAACTAATGCAATAAGAATCTAATTTATCCCCTCCCATCTATACCAGATTGAAAAATTTACTCATTGCTCGTTCGTCTCTTAGGCACTCGCTGGTCTCGTTGAATCCATTTCCATATGTGTAAGCATCATTGTTGTCCTAAAACTGGGAATACGACGAAACCTCATCGCATATATGTTAATCTCGGGAATTTGCTGTCTCGGCGTCAATTTAGTTCCGGATGGAAATGTCATTGGCGTCATTGGCTTAGCGATGATCGGTGAGTGTGCATACAATGAAACGTAATCACGTAATTTAATTAAATTAATTAACATTGCTAATTGTAATTATTGTAAAATTTCCAAATGAAAACTTTTATCTGCAGCAAAGTGTGTTATCGGCGCTAGCAACGCGATTATTCCCACATACACTGCCCAGCAATATCCCACTGTAGTGAGAAATTTCGGCGTCGGACTAGGAAATCTAGCGGCGGGTGTGGCTCTGATTTCGGTGCCGTACATGTGGTTGTTGGTAAGATTGGATCTGTTTGGCTAAGCTCATTTACTCACAGAATTTATGTTTTCCTTTTAATTATTTTAGGAGCATATCGAACCTCTTCTACCGATGAGCATAATGGGCGTTTGCGGTTTAATTGGAGCTGGAGCACTTATGATGATGAAGGATGTTGGGCTATCAGTAGGCTAGGAAAACTGGAAACTGATGACAAAAAAACTGGTTTTCCAGTCTATCGACTTCTGTGATATTTTTTGTAGACAAAAAGCATTGATCCCCGCTTAGCTTAATCTGCGTTTAACATTCGCACGCAAGCAAGCATTCGCGCTTTCTCGTAGCTGAAACCCCTAATTAATAAGTTATAGTACTTAAGCAATCATTCAAAGTATTTTCTCATGCACCACAATAGTAAAGTTACTTTCTCATGTACAAGTCTTACTTGCAATGAAAGCCATTATATCGGGGCAGAGTGATATATCAGATAAGCTATTCATTTAAGGGAGATTTCATATTTGAAAACAGAAAAAAATGAATATGGTTGATGAGGACGTAATTCATATAGCCTCATCTGACTTTTTTGGCTGTGGATTTGGCGAGTGAACCGTAGATCTGTACATTATTTTGGAGAAAGTGGAATGCAGCACCTATCACGCAGATAGCTTTCCCATACGCAAATGGAGGTTACCTACACGTTCAACTAAGATGTTTAACTTCTTAACAATCGAACTCGGCAAACGGCCAACAAGGATTTTGTTCAGGATTTCCATAACGCCCTTAGCTCGGAGCATTCCCTGAGTTTTGTCTATTTCCTTCGGGTTTAGTAATAGATCTTTGTGGAAAAAAGTTTTGCTTTTAGACTATTCATCTTTCAGAGAGTAACCAACTTTTCACTCTGCCTACACATATTCTCGCAATTTAATCCAATATAAGACTATTGAAAAATAATGCATTTGTATTAAATGGTAAAGGTATTTTTTTTAGTAAGTTTATTAATTTTTATTTTTAACACAAATGCATAATAGCCGATGTTAAGTTTCAATGCAGATTTTAAGATAATGTTTTTCGTAATAAATTTAAGCTTGAGCGACTTCTGTTATAATGAATAAAAATTTGTTTTTTTTAAATCAATAAATACTAAAAAAAGTGAAAAGAATAATGCACAATATAATATTTTTTTTCGACAATTCATCGTTTATATGTAAAATGCAGGTTCAAAACGTGCATTTTAAAACTATTCGCAACGTAGAGATTTTCGAAATTCCAATTTTGACAAAGTGCTAACTGCTAATATCTGAATATCTAGAGTCAATTAAATTTGCACTCAAAAGCACAAACCAAATACAGAAAGTAGAAGTTTCCCAAGTGAATGAGAAACCAAACCTTGGTATCCGTTCATCAACTACCGCCTGTCCACTAGGAAAGCTGCCAATGCAAAGCACTGATAAGAACTGCTGTTTTCCAAGATGTGTTTTTTAGTACAAAGATAAACAGTAAAGGTAAAAGAAACGTAATATTTCGGTTTTATAGGAAAATTTAAATACAGATGAACAGGATGCAAGTGCAGTTGAGAGTAGTTTGCCAGCTTTATGACAAACCGCAAGCGTTTGCAAAATCAATATCAGAAATTTAATAGGCCCATACAAATGATAACATATTAAAGTTTGTATCAAATATAAGAACCTTGTACAAGTTGACTTAAAAGCTTTTTTTATATTATGGGAACTATTATCTTCTATCAACTTCACAGTACAACAGCTATATGCTAAGTTTAATTAACAAACTGAACAAAGTTTTAATGACTTCTCCGATTCACATATATTATACACGGGACTCTCCTAACTCACCCTAACTTATCCTTAACTTTTTGTACAAGTTCTAGGTGCATGTAGAGTAAACATAATATGACCACGTTGAAATGCAACTCTGAAAAAAATACTTTGGCGGTGGTGGTGGATGACTCGTAAAAAAAAAACAACCCATAAAAATTAAAAATGTTCATGTAAATTCTCTAATAGGAGATATATATGTGTTTAAAATTTGATTTTTTTGAAAAATTTTTATGGGACCCCCGAGTGTAACGCGTGTCGCGTGTGGCGCGTGTAATTGGTTGAACAAAAATTTTAATTTTTCGACTTATTAAGGTCATTTTTAACCAACTAAGCTGAAATTTTGTAAGTGTCTAAGTCCAAAATATCATTTTTTATATTCTGAGTATGACACGTGTCGCGTGTGGCGGGTGTGATGGTTTTTTTCCAATTTTTTGAGGTCCTTTTTAACCACCTTCCACACGACCTAGAGAGTTAAAATTTTGTGAGTATCTAAGTCCCAAATAGCATTTTGTTTATTCATGTATTTAACGTATGACGCGTGAAACGGTTTGTCGTGGAATCTTTCAATCAATTTTTAACCCACTTCCCAAAGCCCGATTTTTTTAATATTTGAACACATGCATATTTCCGGAGACAACACCCAGAATATGACGATAATGAAGGTTAGAATGCATGCCCAAATAATACACACATATAAACATATTTACATATGATCCATGTCTTTTTTCTCGTAGATTTATACAACTTCAAGATATTTGATATTTGGGTCCCCTCGGTCAAGAGGGTCCTCAGGGCCAAGAGGTTCCCATATACAATTTTTAAAAATGAACCCGATTTTCTATAAATTTTAAACACATGTGTATCTTTGATGGACAACACTTTTTGTGAAAATTTCGCAGACCACGGGCACCGGGGTCCGAACCTCTTGGCCCTGAGGACCGAGGGGAATAAACAAAATGCTATTTGCGTTTTATTTGCAATGTTTTGTAACCGACACTTTGCTACCCGTCGGCGATCGACGGGTATGGTTTCCTTTACTCAGCAAGATGGCGAAAAGAGAGCAAGCAGACTAATACCTCAGTTTGTTTTTGACATTTTGGTTGGTTTTGGTTTGGCGTTCTATTTGCAAGCATTCACCAAAAAAACCACGAAAACTATGTTACTTTGACAGCTTACCCGTGGATTTGGTTTCGGATACGGTTTAAGCAAATAGAAAGAGGCATAAGTGATGTTGGTGATATGGGGTGACATGACTTATATTAGTGTCAAATCCATAGTTTTCGGAGTCGCTGAGACGAAAAGTTATAGAAATATATCTATGGGCATGGCGTATGGGTATGGGACGACATATAACATGACCGATATTAGTTTCGAATTTATAATTTTCGGGGTCGCTTATGTGGATGACACAGCCTACACGATTTCATATTGTACAATATGCAATTGTTTCTGTTGTTGCGCAGCCTTATAAAGCTTTTACCAAGTAGACTGATGTTTGGACTCTGTTTATATATTTAGAAGAAATTTTATTTATTAACATTTCTGAAGATTATAGTTGTTGTATGTTTGTAACTATTTATTATGGGAACGACAAAGTCATTTTCGAGAGGAAAACTAGCTTGTTTTTAGTATGATTGCGAGCCCGAAGGGCGCAGCTATTAATCCGAGGACAGGAAATTTTGTTCAGCGTGCGTGTGTCAGTTTGTCCACTCATATATCTCGGCTTCTACCAATCAGAATTTGATGTAAGTTGTTTTTTATTCATAAGGGAGTAGATGGAAAACTGAGAAAAATACTCAATCTACGCGTCAATATCGATTAAATGTGCTTTTTTCAGTCTTCTAAATCACTAAAAGAACTACATTTTACATTGCATACTATTAGGCTTTTAAGATAATTCAGTCTTTTTTTTTATTACAACTATCCATGTGGCGTGCTGAGAAGCTTAAAGGGCGGGCTTCTGGGAATCTTTTGGGTAATTTGAGGGTCTTCACGGGGGTATTTTGGGGGTCTTTTGAGGAGATTTTTGGAGGTTTTTTGATCTTTTTGGAGGTACTTAGAGGGTCTTATGATGGTCTTATAAGGTTATGAGGGTATTTTGGAAGTCTTCTGAGGGTCTTTTGGTGCTGTTAAAGCTTGTGCGTATTATTGGCACAGAACACTACAATAAAATAATTTTATCAACGAAACGTCACACATAAATTTAGTCCTTTAGTGTTTGTTTTATCAATTTAATCGTAATATCGGCCATAACGTTAAAGAAGTTCACATCAAGCGCGCGTAAAGCCCACACACACTCATTTTTTTCCAAAAAAGAAATTAACCTAAAATTCTTGTAAGCTAATTCAGTCTGAATAACAACTACCTATATGGCGAGCTGAGAATGAGAATAAATGATCAGTGTAAACCCGTCGTAATGAAGAAAGATTGACACGAGCGAACCGGAATTAAAAAGAGACATTCTTCTTATACATTTATTGATTGGATCATCCATCTTATATTATTCATTCTTTATTTAATATTTTATAATAAAGTTTTTTTATTACAATAAAGAGTATAGGTTGCATTTCAATAAACACAACAATTAACTTGAATAACAATAACTATGAAAATAATTAGATATGTAATTTAAAAACATAAAATCTTCAATTGTTGTATCAGGGGAAAACATTTGAAAGCAACTGGAAACAATTGAGTTTTTTAAACTCTTCGTCGGTTCGAATGTGTACAAAACAAAACATCCACAGTTGGCACAAATTCTCATATATGTACTTGCGTTTTAATAAAAAAAGTAGAATTTAAAAATAACTTGATTAAATTTACAAATTAATTTTATTAAGTAACAATTATTATGTAATACCAGCATTGAAAATTGAAGTCAGTTAATAAATTTTAGTAAACTTTATGGGCGCATGTTCATGTCAACGTAACTGTCCATCTTATACACTCGATTACAATTTAGTGCAATTTGTACAATATTTTATGCTATTAAATGAAAAGAGAGCAAAAAGGGAACAAAATCCATTCGAAGAGGAAAACAACATGCAATGCATTTTTAATTCAAAAGGCGAAAACGAGTATCAAAAAAATCGGCAAAACTGTGATATTCTCATCACGTTCGTTTCAGTTGCTATCAATTTGTTGATTTGAAACTTTTTTCTTATTTTATTTAACTTTTAACTTTCTTTCTGAAGTCGCCGTGGCAAATAGTCATGCAAAGAATTTGTCTATTGCCACCTTTCTCCATATGCGTTATAGATGAAACACAATTGATTGATCATACATTCGAAGCGTGTTACCATTAAATCGAATCTTCAAAGCGTTTAACTATCAGCTCCTTGATATTCTGATCTCATCTTTGTCATCAAAAATATTGACTATGCTAATTTTATGTTTCAGTCATTAGAGTGTTGTGTTGTTGTTGGCTTAAATTAATGCGAATTCGAATTTTTTTACTCGAAGGTCCTTGAAACGAAACTTATAAAAATAAAAACGTTTCTTGTTTAGAGAAAGATTGTTAAGATAATCAGTTGCTGTTGCTGATCAAAAGACAGTTTCTCAAATGTCGCGTGAAAAATTCAAAGGAGCAAAAACACAACATGGGCGGTCACTTTCTTCCGCCACTAATTTAACGCAACTTCGAATTTTTGGAGTCTGTTCATATCGATCTAAGCTCTTACTTTGAATTTCGAATTATAAAAATTTTATTCATATTTTTTAGACCATTACTCGGACCTGCTACCAGTCGGAGTAATTCCATCCAGAACAATTGAAGCTTTTACTCCAACTTCATTGGCGAATAGAAAAGCTTTGCGTCATCCACGCTAACCAGCCGCAATAAGCCAAACTCCAACTGACTATAAAATGCAACAGAGAGCTTGTGGCACACACCATAAGCCAGTGAATTGTCAGACCGTTTGGTTCAACCCAACGGAACCTTAAAGTGCGCTAGAGAAAGAAAAACACAACCAACCAACCCACCAACCAACCAACCAGCAATTTTTTGCGGTTCAGTTTTTTATTGTCACTAACCAACAACAACAACCAGTCAACTTAGCGAAAACAGACGACAAAACAGACTTCTTTTTCCGGAAGTATCGCTTTGAATTATTTACCATTTGGGATTACCGTTGGCGAAAAGATGCACCTCCAACACACAATGGTATGTCTTGTCTTACTATCGTATATCTGTATACAAATTAATCCATCTCACGTATTGTATAAAAAATAACGTGCACACACCCATATAGATACAGATGCAATTACGAGTACATCGAGTATCTTGTTGCGCGATTTAAAATGATTTGTCTTTTAATTGGGCTTTATGTGATTTTCAATTCGTGCTTTAATATCTTTCGCGTTGGTTATACTTTTTCTTTTGTGTTTTTGTGTTGTGCTGTGGCTCATGTGCAGAAATCACGTTGAACGAACGGTGTTTTCTCCCCTCCTTAATGGTTTGCATACGCATCGCATCGCATCGTAAAATGTAAAAAATAAGACCGAAATTAAAGTGAACCCGATCGTAACTCAATTCCAAATTGCATTGCAGCACATGAGTGTCTACGCATCTAATACACTACGCATTGAAAGATTCTGCTTTCTTGCCATGGATAATGGGGATACTGCTTTTTGCACTTTCATTTTCATAATCATCGCATGATGACCCGGGCGGTGGTTCAGTTAACACATCTACTTGTGCATGTGTGATGTTTTTTTTTATAATTTACGCACGCGTAATCAGGTCTTGCACCCTTGTAATACTAGGCTTGGCACAGCGTGGGCGTTAAGGCATAGGAAGTGGAAAAGAGGACATTTCTGTGAGATTGTGATATGAATGCCTGTGAAATGGAGTAGTGAGAGTCAACGACAAAAAAGTTAATTGGATTAAAAGTAACAGACAAGAGGCCATTTATTAAATTGATAAAGAGTGCAGGGGACAAAACAGAGCCCTGAGGAACGCCAGTATTTATGCGGAGAATTTCAGACTTCAAACAATCCAAAACAACTCGAATTAAGCGGATCCAGAAGATAACTTCTAATCTAATGAAACAGTTTTTCATCGACTCCAAAAGAAAGCATTTTGTTTAAAAGTGCTTGATGGCAACCTGTGTCAAATACCTGGGAAATATCGAGTAAAACGGCTTTGCTTTCACCAAATTGATATTGATAAGTAGACTGGTTCCACTGTTCACTGTTAACTGTTATGCCATCAAATCACTAGTATTTCATAAGCAAGATTCCATAAGTTTCAAGATATTTCATAAGCTGACAATTGAGCAGAGTTCAGAAGAATAGGATAGATGAAAAAGCTTACGCAATGGTAATGCCAGGTTCGAAGAACACCTCTTCAAAACTACCCGGGGAAATACCATCTGGCCCAGCCGATTTGTTGTTGTTGAGATCGTTTAAAACTTGTTAAGTACGAGTAAGAATATACATCTGTTCCAAAGAGTGATGATGATGTCTTTTGCAAACATTAGTTTCGTCTTCTGTTTTCATGTTAGCTAGTTAGCTTACGAGTATTACCAGAGTAGCATATTCAACTGATGTTTGTGATATTTGTTCAACTGAGTTTACAAGTCAGGGAGAATTTAATGATACGCAAGATTACTTAATTAAAAGATGTTAAGTAAAACTAGTAAGTTCCTGTTGGAGCTATTAAATATCAGTCTTCTCTAAAATAAGATAACAAGTTCATCAAATATAAATCATTATTATGTATGAACTTAATTAAAATGAATGCATTAACTGAATTGCAATTAATTAAACATTTTCCGATTCAAAACTTGGTTTGCACTCATAGACTTGAAGTCTTTTTAAACGATTATTACGCCAGAGAATTTAATGATACGCAAGATTACTTAATTAAAAGATGTTATGTAAAACTAGTAAGTTCCTGTTGGAGCTATAAAATATCAGTCTTTTCTAAAATCAGATAACAAGTTCATCAAATATAAATCATTATTATGTATGAACTTAATTAAAATGAATGCATTCACTGAATTGCATTAAATTTTAGAACACTTTCCGATTCAAAACTTTGTTTCCACCCATAGACTTGAAGTCATTTTAACGATTATTACGGCAGATCAGAATAAAGGAAAGATTTTGTTATGAAAAAATCCGGTTACGGCAACACTTACTTCATTATCTTGCGGATCATTATGATGTTTTTGCAAATTTGACTCCAATCAATTAAGTTTGATTAATAGCAAAAGCAAAAACAACTTTCCACCGACAGCAAGTAAATAATCTCTTAATCTGATTTGCTTGTGCCGGAATGTTGAAATGAATGCCTTTGCGATTTCTTACATAACTAACAATTGGTCGATCTTGTACATTCTTCAACCAGCAAAAAAACATTGATTGCCGTTTCTTACTTCACTCTCAAAGCGCTCTAGCTCAAGTCAAGGTCGTGAAAGTGAAAAACTTGATACAGTTGTATGAGTAACACACCACGACCACATACCATAACTAATTAGCTACTCTGTTTTTATTAATGTTTGTTTTAGTTCCTTATTTTTTATATTTTATAATTTACCTTAAAATAAAAAACAGAAAAAAATTAACTTAAAAATTGTCTTCCAGTGCGGTATTTGTGCACTGAATTGCAAAAGATGAATATATAGATAGATATATAGATATATAGATAGATATATAGATAGATATATAGACAGATAGATAGATAGATAGATAGATAGGTAGGTAGATAGATAATTAGATTTATCTTAATTACTAAACAATTGTTGTAATATAACAAATGCCGTTTTTTTCTTGTAAGGCACACTAAGATAATCTTCAAGTGTATGTCCCATACGAGTATGTCATGTATGCAAGATTTTCTCAAGTCAATTTGTCGAGACCGCTATTAACAATCCGTCATCAATTAAATGTGAAAAATGTTTATTTTTTTAAATATTCTTAGATTTTGGAAAATGTATAAATGGGGTAAAATTAATGAGGCTTCGCGAGCCGAAGGTATCTTTGCATAGCTAATCAAGTGTGGAGGAGTCCTGCACAACACAAAGCTATTCATAAACTGGAAGTGCTAGTATGTATACTTCTTATATGATTGTTATTGTTTGGTAGGCTGAAAAGCCTGGTGCACTGCGACCTAGAGATCTATTGTGCATCCCAGATAATTACCACTTTATGTAGTGGCTTAGTTCCTTAATGATTTTCCCATTTTCGATAGGTGGCTGTTGAATGGACCGTGTCCCGTTATGTACCAAACTAGAGATCTAAGTGCATGACGGTTCAGTTTGATTGCCTTGTCTATATGTACAATGTGTAATTGAGAAGCCTTTTGGTATGCTTCATCCTGACCTTCTTATGACCCCCTCAAGATTTCCCAAAAGACCACAAAATGTCCGCCACGAGACCAACTCAACCCCTCCTTAGGACGCCCTAAAGACCAACTTCACCAGCACTTCATGACTCCATCAATGCCCCCAAAAGACCACAAAATGACCCCCACGAAACCACTTTAAGACCTCAAGAACACCTGAAAATAACCCGAGTACCCTATCAAAACCCACCCCGAATAAAAACGCCTACGGGACTGTCAACTAACATCATTAGAATGAAAACAAGCAGAACAGAACAAGTTAATTTTAAAAAAAAAACATTTAATACAAAACGATCAGATGATTGTTTCATTCGGGTGGGCTTGTATGTTATTATATAGATTTGTGTCTATTGCCTGTCTGTCTTCCTGTCTGGTCTACTCATCAATTACTTCAAACTGATTTACTGATTAGGTCAAGAATTGTATGATATACACGAGGGCAATTTGTTAAGTCACTGACTATTTACATTTCCTGCGCATTACCTTTAAATGCAACACTGCTCCTGTCAACTGTCATCTAATAGACTACTGTCAAATTTTGAGTATACCGTGAATGAAACATGGATCCATCACAACACACCAGAGAACAAGGAACAATCAACAGTGGGTTTCTCAGGGTGAACGCGCACCAAAGAAAGGCAAGGTGGGTCTTCCAGCCAACAAGGTCGTGGCTACAGTTTTTTGGGATGCACGCGGTGTCATTCACATCGATTACATTGAAAAGAGTAAAACGATCACCGGCGAATATTATTCAGAGCTTTTGGACAGGTACGATACTGATTTGAAGCGAAAACGTCCGCATTTGGCGAAGAAAAAATGCTGTTCCATCAACGCAATGCACGGTGCAAACGTGTGTAGTCACCATGGCAAAAATCTATTAATTAGACTACGAACTGCTCCCCCATCCAGCATATTCTCTAGATGTAGCCCCCTGCGATTATTTCTTGTTTTCAAACCTGAAGAAATGGCTGGGCGGTAAGAGATTTGGGTATAACGAACAAGTCATCACTGAAACAAACGCCTATTTTGAGGGCCTTGAGAAAACCTATTATTTGGAAGGATAGCAGAGACAAATGTTGAGAAATAAAACGCTTTGTTGCCGAAACAAATATATTTTATTCAATGTAAAGTCACTGACTTAACGAACCACCCTCGTATATTATAACATAGACAGAGGCGGACATAGGACATAGGCCATGTGAGTGACCACAAATGTTGGTACAACAGTCGGTATGATAATTGTATCGTATATTCATCGCTCAAATAACATCTCAAATTCCATTTGATTCCATTCCCTTCTACTGTTAAGATAGCACTGAGTTTTTAAGCTTTTAGTATTTTTTTGATCAAGACCAGTAGCTTAATATAAACAGAAACGAATACAAGAGCACAAAGCACACACAAATTAATTCATACTTCCTCTTTTAAGTCTTCCAAATAGTTTTAACTTGATCGTGCAAGTTTTACCTTTGAAGTACACATATACTGCACACGTATATAACAATTTCCTGCAAACGAAAATATTTTGTTGGTTAAATATTCCTACTTACAATAAAAAGTAATAAGACCACCCTATACAAAAGACTGATCAACATTGATAGGTTATCCATCATGTACCGTGCCCCATCATATCATATACACACCTTAGTCCCAAGACGTTGCGTAATAAACGAGTACATGCACTACGAATTGCACCATTGATGCCCACGGTATCTTAAAAAACAATCGAGCCACAACAACTACAACAAAATTCAAGCACTAAGATACCTGATTCATAAAATGCCACAAACGATTTACTCAAAGCAATTTACATGAATTTTTGGCTCATAAACCACCTACGGATGAGGAGGGGTTTAGTAAAGCTGGGGCGCTCTTTTAGTTAAAAAAAAATGTACCTATACATGCGAACGAACAAACTCTATGAGTTACATCCAATGCGAATAATTACCGTCCGTGCATAAATATAATAGCGCAACGCACTTTATGCGTGCCATCGAGTCTACTTACTAAACAACATCAAAAAACAGAAGACTTTTTTGCGACCGCAATTCGAACCCGATTTTTTGCGATCGGATTACATCAGTGCTGAGCTATGGTGAGTGTTAGTGAGGCTATCTGTTTGACTTATACCTAGAAAGCCAACCATCTTAATCACAGATATGTAACGGCAGGGCATCACCATTTTTCTTATTGCATAGGTATGCGCGAACAGAAAAAATGAATGCGCTCAAAGTTTGCATAACCTTCCAGGGCGGCGGCCTGTGTTGCAGCGACTCAATGAAGAATCACGTCAGAATACAAAGCTGGCTAACTATCTCGTTGTCCTTGGGAGTGCGTCGCGAAAGCAAACCCGTTCTGCATATTACGCGCGCACTGCATATTCCTCCTTTCATGGAGAGCGACAGCCCCAGCAGCATTTACGATAGTCTCCATGTATGTGCTGACTTGAAGTTGGAAAATAATTCAGCATATCTGGTGCTGATCTTGAACGCCAAGTACAAAAACAATATGAACAGCTCCAACTTGAGCTGAATGCTGATCGGCATCCAACATGTCAGTTAACGTTTAACGTTATGGTGAGATGGCCATAACGCATACAGAAGCTTTTAATTACGAGCGTTCCACATTCTGTTTCAGCCGGTATGTGGGTCATCTTCATCATTTAACATCACCTTGATATTGTTCGAGACGTTTTCTTCTGTTCTTACCTCTTAGTTGGGCGCACGCAGAGTTATGCGCACATAAATCATCGGCAAATTAGATTCCTAACTCTCAGCGGATCAGCGGAAATGCCAAACAGTTTATGATGGAATGCATTTCTAAAGTAAATACAAATCTGTATGCACGGCAACTAAACCATATCGCCATATTTGACGCCTGAGTCAAATTCGAAAATGGCGCTCATTTTCATTATTCGGCATGCAAGCACTCTGCGTACATTGATGAATATACTGGTAATGCACAAAAATGCGGACGCCAAAACAAAAATACTAATTACAGCTTTTATGTTATTAATTCACCTCAGACCCTATGCAGCATTAAGCCGATGGACCGTTAGGAATTTATTTCAATTTGAAATATGAATGTCTGCTTTGACGCTGTACAGAGGCATACACAAATAATAGACAAATAATCTTTTGAATAGAAATTAATTTTTAAGTATACCAGGTTCTTAAAACTAACTAACGAGTATAAAATAAGATTGCAGATAGATAGATAATTGATGATGATGAATTGATAATTGCAATCTTATTTTAGACTTCTTAGTTCGTTTGAAAAACGTGGTATACTTAAAAATTTATTTTTATTAAAAAAATTATTTTCTTCTTTTTAGTTTTCCTAATCCAGACTTAACCTTACGGTTGAAAAGATAGTCTTTCAAGGGTATAGTCGGGCGAATGCATGAATTAGTAATAGGGTTCCTTACGGCACCCTAACGAATAGACAGACAATAAAGCGAGTTATTATTGCATTGCCATCCAGTTCTAAGCTAAGTTTAAAGGTTTAAGTAACACGCTCCAGCTTCGTCTTCGCTGCGTTACGATGCAGCCGCTTTTGCTTTGCTTTGCTTTGAATGACTTTTCTCTATATGGCATTTCTCAAATGAGAGTTCTGCCACAGTTCTCTGTCTGTCAGGCAAAGCAAATGTTCAGCACTTTTGAACTAGAGCTTCCGTTTGTAGCTTCGTTACGTAACATTACGTTTTTTCTTTACGATTGCCAAACGAAACGTTGAAGCCGAAGCGACATTGTGATAGGAAGCATTGAAATCCTATGGCTGAACTTGTAAACGTCAGGCGGTTTATAATTCCGCACGAAGCACTCTTTACCAGATCTGAGAGCATAACATAATATACATACTAAGTAAAGTCTTCACAATTTTAATATTGCCAGTGATGTGACAAAGTTTAACTGCCAATTCGCAATACAAAGTACTCGTAAGTACATAAATACATACCAATTATTTGAGGCAAAGTTTTCTACAACAAATTTACCGACAGATAAATCTATTTGCGCACGCGTAACTGAACAAATGCAAGAAATTAAAGAAACGACTACTATTTTGCTTTTATGCAACCGCAATTACAGTTTTCTGCACCGCCATTACTGTTCGTTGTAGCTATATTCACTTCGCAGTAGTTATTACTCGTAGTTGTCTTATAACCATAAAGCGCCAACATATATACCGTAGTCAAGCAGCTGCCTGCAAAGACCGCAATATACCGTTGACCTTGCCGCATACACTTCACACATTCTGAGTTGTCGTGCGATAAAAATGCATTCGATTCAAACCTGGTTACCAGGTGAGACAATACCGTTTTTTCAAATGCGTTTCTAGTCATCCATTTGCCTAAAAATCTTGTAAATAGTACGAATTTAAAAGCATCATTTAAAAATAATGCTATATAATTGATTAACAGAAAAAGTAATTCAAATTGTGAGTGACAATTGAAAACTGTCGTGTCCCATTCTCCATGTAGCTGAGGGCGCAAAATAATAAACATTTTCCTCAGCGGGGACTTTTACAAGACCCATACCTCTGACCACAAAACTGTAGCCTATAACCTCCGGTTCAAAAAATCTGAGCAGAATCGGTCCAATATTAGCTAAAAAATAACAAGTGTTGCCCGGCTGCATACAAACTTAGTGCCCCACCCACACTAACCCACAACCAACTGACTGCCCTCCGCACTCACACGAAACCCACTGGCGCTGACCAATCTACCCTCTCTCTCTACCCTCTCTGACCAGAAAACTGTAGCCTATAAACTCCGGGGCTGATCCAGTAGTCTCCAAGATCCTATCTATCCTATTGAAAGTGCTAACTTATCTCTTTATATAATACTAGATGTTCCCGGGCGCTTTGCTACCCGCACACATGAACCCACGCCTTCCTCTTACCATCGCGTGAGGAAAGTGTACTGTAGCTTATAACCAGAGAAATAAACACTAAGCTCATAGTCTTAGTCTTTCCTGTGGGCAGCCATAGTACGTACAAAACAGACCACCGAAAGCAGCGCAGCACATAGCACACAGTCAGTGTTGATAGCATGATGCCGCTATATGGTGTGATGTTCGTACAAAACACAGCAGCGCAGCGAACAGTTCAGCACACAGCACACTGTCAACGCATTCGCTCGACCGTTTTTTAATTACAAAATTGGTCGCCACGAAAGGCCCTTTCATTTAAACGGGATGAAATATGTTCACCCTGAAAGAATTTTGAAATAGGTCCAGTAGTTTCGAAGATTACCTCCTAAATACAAACCAACATTACCCCTATATAATATTAATATAGACTAGCTGTTAACCCCGGTGTTACCTGCGTCCCAAATCGGTCCAGTAGTTTCGAAGATAGCCTCGTTAGGTAAGTATTTTTGGGTAGAGTGGTGGTCCTCGCCGTTTTAGCGAGGGCCTCAAATAGCTCTTGAGTACGCTATTTCGAAACCACAATCCTCAAGAGATCTCATGTAATGAAAGTTAGTCGGGTTGATGGTATTCAACCTGTAGCATTCAGGTACGATATCAGATTGGAGATGTCATACTCAAAAAGCTCCTTCAGGTCGGCAAAGAAGGGATTACTTAATTTGCGAAGTCGAAAGCTTACTTGGGCCGGACATTTCAAAGATAATGAATAAGAGTTGCTCTGTCATGCACATCCAAACAACTCCTGCAAAAGGCATTCCCCGTTTGTCTGCGTGGCTGCCCACCGGCCAATGGCCTGTGATTAAGGCGACCACTCTTTTTGTGATTTAGAGATCAGATCGGTGGATTTGTTATTATGTTAGGAAGGCCACATCGGCCTCGACGTGGTGCAGTCTGCAGTTGATCAAGTCATTCCACCTTAACTGTGCAATGGTGGTAATAAAGGTTCCCCGACGGAGCTCAAAGGTATCTCTCAATGTAGTCCATGTCAATGTCCATGACGCCTTTCCTCGCCATACGTCTGCTCTCTCATTGTCGTCAATATCACCCGGCACCCAAACTACGGTAAAGTCTAGGCTTTGGCTAATCAAAGCCAATTCAGCTTGGCACTGCCTCACAAGTTTATAAGCAATATTGGCTTTGATTGCCGATTATCTGTCTACGCATATGCCAAGCTTGCCAGTTATTACGGTGCTATGAGATAGGGCCCTTCATGCCTCCTTTATCGCTAAGATGTCATCCTGATAAGTGCTGGGCAGAGTTAAATTTTCAGAGAAAACTAAAGCACCGACACCATTTCTCATCTTGGATCAATCGGTGAATAGATTTACATCAAAAAGTCCGAAAACTCTCCTGTCCTTCCAACATTCTAGAGTCGGAAACTCTATGGCAAAGCTATGACTGAAGTATAGTTTAGCATTGCAGTAGTGTCCGTATGGTTTGGTGAGAAACCACCCAGATTCTCTGAGACAGACCGCGCTGCATGTTGCGACGCATTTAATAAATAGGTTGGGAGGTAATAAGTACAGGATTGTGTTTAGAGGATCGGTGGAACAGGACCGTAGTGCGCCAGTTATGCCAACAGCTGCTGATCATTGTATACTCTACTAAGCTTTTGCTGGCATTATATTTTTCGTTAATTGAAGGCCACCAGACCAGCGCTCCAAAGGTGTGAATAGGGACTTCGCTAGGGTACTTTCCTGGCACAAATATCACTACATCCTACGGCTCCATCCTCCATCGAAGAGACACGTTAGAGACCAGTCAAACAGTGCGATAGTGGCGATTTATTGACACAATAAAAAGACAATAAAGAATAATATTTCCAACTTACACGATAATACAAAAACGCGTTAATCGAAGCGTACTATTCATTTCTATTCATCTAATTAAAAGCAAAACGAAAAAAAGACTGCCTTCGTTCCATCTAGTGCCTGCTAGACATTCCTCATCGCGATTTTGCATCCGGTATAGCAGTTAAGCAAACACGCATATCCGCATTTGGACTTACGGGTATAAAACCACATACAGCACTACGTTGTGTACAATTTTGTTAAATGCTCCTCTAATGTTTCGCAGACTGCCGCCATCTCCACACTCTACACCATAGCATCATCATCGTTACCACTATCATCACCAGGAACGGATAATACAATCGATTTGTTCCGGAAGTGTATGGCGTCGTCTTTGAAAAGCAAACAAAACAAACTGCGGTGGCTTTTTGTTTTCTCTCCAAGAGCGAAGCGTTTTGTTTTTCAAAATGCTTCCATTCGGTTTTAATTGTTCGTCACTCTCACCGTTGTCACCGTCATTTAACTCCTTCACTGTGTCCCTGTGTTATTACGAGTGTTCAATGTATGAAACAATGGACTTGGGACACATCAATGTTATACAAAGAAACCAGTTTTGATGCTAAGTGTATCAGTGATCTCCGGCGTGGGTCTTGTTTATATTACTAGATGCAAGCTGTTTGTCCATTTGCGACTACTTGGCTAGCTGGCAGCTGGAACATTTATGGAATTTTTGCATCGTTGTTGATACAGTGTGGCCGGCATGAAAATAAGAGATTGTTTCCTATGTACCCACCCCACTTGAATGCTTCACACAGTTGCAAATTACTCTTTGATTAATTTGCCATTATGTAGCCAAAAAAATACCCGTTCCTTGGAATCTATAATCCGCGTGAATTATCTTAATCAATCAATCAATTATTTTATAAAAAAGCCTAAAATTGCAATGCTGCAACTGAACTTAAAACTGTGCTCAGATCACTGACCCAGTGCACTCGACAAACAACGTGCAGAATACCAATGTCCAAGCAGCAAGCGTAAAAGCCACCGCCTAAAAGTGAAACAAACTGATAGAGTGTCTCGCTTGGCTGGCTGGCCAAAGCTAACTGGTCTGTGTCTGCTGTCTGGTTATTTGCAACAACAATTCACTACAATGCCTGATAGACAGTTTCCTACACTAGCGTTTTGAAATTTACGTGCGTTGCGTGCTTGGCTATTGCTGCAGACATAAAATGGGACGGAATACTTTGCACGTCGTACCTACAGCATTCCATTAACCGGATTATAGCCAAAGTAATGGAGTGTCGCAATGTGAATGTGTGGGCCCAATTACATTCACCTTTGGAGGTCTATTTTTTCAAAAATCAAGTTATCTAACTCTCCTTCAAGAGTGATAGATTCATTCCAACGCTCCTCTAACTTTTCGATGCCTTTTTTGTCTTTGCTCTCAAAATATGCCTCATTTTCGGCTCTCACTTCTTCATTTGAGCCAAATTTCTTTCCCTGGGGCATCTTTTTGGTGTCTCCAAAAAGTCAATAAATAGTCTCTGGAGGGCAATATCTGGAGAGCACGGTGGGTGAGGGAACAATTCAAAGCGTAATTCATTGTTAAATTGAATCTTTTAATCGACTTGTGACACGAGGCTTTGCCTTGGTGGAACAACAATTTTTTCTTTTGCATGTAAGGCCGTTTTTTCCTGTTTTCCACACTCAATCGATCCAATAATGCTATAACATTCGCTATTGATAGTTTTACCCTTCTTAAGATAGTCGATGAACAAAATACCATGCGCGTCCCAAAATACAGAAGCCATAATCCTGCCAGCTGGCTTTTGAGTTTTTGGTCGCTTTGGACTACTTTCACCGGCTGCTGTCCAGTCAGCTGACGATCTTTTTGATTCAGGAATTTAGTAGTGGATCCATGTTTCATCTATTGTCACATACCGCTGCTGATCGATGTAACCTGCTGAATCTGGTGGCGTTATACTTTTCTTCATCGCTGGCGACCACGCGTACTTTCTTAGCCCTGTTCTCTATGTCAGTCTTCAAGCTTAGCTTCCTATCCAAGATCACTCCGAGATATTTGGCGCTGGGGGTAAGGCAGAGACTTTTCCCATTGAGTTTCGGAAGGATAAATATCAGTATCTAGGATTTAGTGGTGAATAAAACCATTTCGGTCTTCCCAGGGTTGACTTCAAGGTCACAGCTTGTTGCCCAGGAGCTGACTCACCCAGGGCCCTTTCCATGACTTCACTGATCACGGAAAGGTACTGAACTGATGCGAGTATCACCACGTCAACTGCATACGCAACTACCTTCGTCATATCCTATTCAAGTTTAAGTAGCATTTCGTTAATTACCATCAGCCACAGTAAGGGAGAGATGACCCTCCTTGGGATCCAAATACTTGGACTTATCAGAGAATGTTAAGCTTATACATTTTATAGAAGGAGGGTTAATATGTGGAACTTTATATTTTAAGCTTAGTTTTGTGAGGATTAACCCCTAAACCACAGCGATCTGCCCAGCAAGCTATTTCGTTGAGAGCATTTTCCAGGAGTTCCTTTAAGGTATTCGGGTACTTACCTGAGACGGCGATAGCAACGTCTAGCAGCCCTCACCTCTTACGCATAACAGCAGCTCATTCACCGCCATAAGAGTGGGGATAGGACTCCAGTCCAGCCAGTTTCGAATTAATAATCCGACTGTCGAGCAGAATTCACCAAGAGAGACGTCCACCCTCAAACTCGAAAGTGCATCCGTAATCGCAGATGTCTTAACGTAGTTAAAAGCGCCTTCAATGTCTACGAATATACTACCATTGTGTACTCCTTGTAGTGCTAGGAATGTTCAATAGAACGTACCAGTGTACACAGAAGTGTTTCTAGAGTGTGCGCGTATGTAAATATCGATCAGTCTTTCCAGTTTCTTTAACAGCAATGATGAAAGACTGATTGGTCTGAGATCCTTACTGACATGCGAGCATATGCCTGCTTTGGGTATGCAAATCACGTTCACTTGTCTCCATAAAACTGGAATGTGGACCATATCGCAAAGGAAAGGAAAGCAAAGCAAAGAAAGGATAATGTCCGAAGTTCCTGGCAGTTCGGCTGGAATTATGTCGTCAGGGTCTACAGATTTGTATGGTTTGAAACTTAAAATATAGTCGAAAAGTAACTAACCCCTGTCGTTGATGTTGGAGCTGCCCCATACTGAGTGATGGGCATTTGCATCGCAGCCGATTATGAGACTGGTATTTTGTCTCTTCGCCTCTGCGATAAATCTCTCCAGGTTATCACCAGGTAGAGATCCTTCGTGGTCGTGGGCGAGATAAGCCGATGCCAGCCAACAGGTTCTTTGGTAAGTCTCCAATTGTGCAGCAGTGACATCTCGATCTCTGTGACAGACCAGTGACATAAGTCGCGTTCGGGATGCGGAGGGCTCCGTATCAACCATATTTTCAGTACTAGAACACGATTCCTCAAGGAACGTATATGGTAAGTATGTGTATGGTAGACAATGTCTTGCGGTGTAAAGAAAAGTCTAGAAAAACCAATTTCTTTCCATGTAACATGTAAAGGTTACATTTTCAATAACAAAACCGCTTTAATAGAAAAGACCAATTTAGGAAGCGTTTTAGTTTCATATTTTCCCTAGAAGACAGATACATACCACACAGAAAAACGTTTTTCCCGAATAAAAGACTTTCTTCCTTTTCTTCTTTCAGCTCAACCTCGTGGTAACGACATCAATTATGATTCTAGTCGCCGCCGCTCAAGACGGCCCAATTCCACCGAGACTGAACATTCCAGGCGCTCTTCCCATTCCTTTGCGACCGCAATTCCGTAATGAAAAGGTGCGCCTACGTCGTCCAATAGCATTACGTACGCAAAATGTTGTGCCAGCGATAGCGCAACGAATAAATGATGAACCGAAACCTGTAACCGAAGGCCCAGAGGAGGACAACCAGGAGGCATTTATTCCCCAGTTGTTGCGTGATCAACAAATTCAACAGGCGCAGCAAGCCCAGTTCCAGCAGACGGCACAGCAATTCTTTGGTGAACCAAATTCCATTCAACAGGATGCACCCGAAGAAGTACAACGATTCCAAGAACGCCCTGCACCAAATACACCAGTGCAAGCAGTCCGTGTTCAGCAGCAGCAACAACAGCCGGCGACTGCCGATTACGGTGCTGGTTCTCAACGGTTCGGCCTAGATCGCCCACAACAAGGACCACATTTGGTTCGGTCACGACCATCTGGTCGGGAACCACGTCCGCAATTCGTTGCCAATCCTCAACCGGTGGTCAGACAACGTCCACAGCAAATTCAGTCACGTCCCATCGATCAGAACAACTTGAATCATGACCAAGAAGTCTCGAAAAGGCGAAAGCCAGTCTCGCAGATTCTTCGCAAGTATCGCGATGAGAACGAGGACGGCAGCATCACATGGGGCTACGAGAACGACGATGGCTCATTCAAAGAAGAACTTATTGGAACAGATTGCGTTACAAAGTAAGTTAAATAAAAAGTCATACTTCTATTAATACGACGACATTTCTTGTTTAAGGGGAACCTATGGCTACATTGATCCAGATGGTAACAAACGCCAATACCATTATGAAACAGGAATTAAGTGTGATCCAAATACTCGCGAAACAGCCGAACAAGAACTCGAACAGACAGGATTTGTTAACTACGAGCAGAATAAAGCGACCCTACCTAATGGCTTGGAGATCGATTTATCGTCCATGGGCAAGCGGAAGTCAAAACGACCGGGAGCGGTACTCTACCAACACTAACAGCAGCAGTACCAGAGGAGTTAATTAGGAGCTCTGCATATTTAGTTTTAAGTGAAAAGTTATTTTGTGTTTTTTTGTTTTCAGCTATTATTGTTATTTATGTAAAGTCTTTTACACAAATATTCCATGATTTCACAATAAAACATTAAATCAATGAGAACGAACAGAATAAACGTTGGAAAGAGGATAAATTTGTCTTAAAACTTGCCATCCCGCACTAAGTAGTATTATATTTCTTTAGCTTATCCTGCAAAACTTATTTCTTAATAAACCCGCCGTCGTGATGGAGGAAGACGATTTGGTGGTGTAATTGAAATGTCGAGGAAATCTCCAATGCAGAATTTCGCTTGAGCGAGCGTCTTGTTATCGTCAGCGCCCTTTTGTCCCGTGCAAGTGACTCCAATTTCTCGCATACGAAATTGTTGATTTCTATATTCCGGATAGACGATGGCAAAGTCAAAGTATGTCCCTCTATTGCGTGTTTCCGGGTTGACGTCACGTACAAGCGATGTTAGCTCATGAAGAGTAGCATCTTGCCATGTATAGATTTGCAGTTCGTTGGCGGGAACATTGCCATACATGTACTCTGATACAGAGTAGTGGCGGCCCGTAGAACAGAAAACACGCAGCAGAAGTGGGCAGGTCTGCAAGCAAAATAATCAAGGAATGATATTCTTATGTTGTTCCAGTATACACAGAACTCACCTTCTCACGATCAACTTGCCTCGCCGGCGCTAGCTTCTCTTCAACAATCATTGATTCAACATTAGCCATTTTATTATTCGTTTACTATGTTTGTGCGCTTATATGAAATATGAATATCAGACATATATTTGCCAATATTATTTATTGATTACTATTAGAGTTTGCTATAATTTGGGTACTAATTTCTATAAAAAAAAACCAACGCTAATTTATTGACAACACAGAAAGTCAGAAACTGCTTTTTTCTTCGATTGATACTACATCTGTACATCATACTATCATTGGTTATTGGTTATCATTGGTACCAACTGTAAAATGTATTAAAGAAACTTCATTGGTCTTTGCCGATAAGGCAGTGCACAAATATACAGCGTACTTCGATTAGTATTTGCTGATAAATATTTTAAGGATAACGCTAATCCAAAATTTATCTATTGATAAATAAAATAAAATAAAGAGTATTTTAAAATAAATACGTTAGTTCGCAATCATTAAAAATCATTCAAGAAAAATATTTTTCAAAATGATGATATTTTTTTGTTGAATGAAAGACCCATATCTATTAAATGAGAGCTTGAATTATGAATGAAGTACTTTTAACATATGACAAATTTTGCTCGGTAAAATATTAAAATAAATAAAAAAAATTAAAACATGCAGTATTGTGCATAAGACACCTTACTCACAGATACCAAAAAACAATTAAACCGGTTTTTACCATTTCTTTAGGTTACATAGCACACCAAACTCAAAATTAATACTTATCACGCTTCCATTGTAGGTACAACCTGGACCGAATCTGGGTTCACATTCATGGAAACAGGACTATAGTTTTCGTTAAACTCAGTTGGAACTCAACGATAATACCTGGGTTGAATAGAGTTGAATTTCAAAATAGCGATTTTTATAGAAAGTGTTGAATCCGGAAATACACATTTTCAATAAAATCGAGCTTTTGAAGATTCCACGACAGACGTGCCACGAGCAAGCGAAGTTAATATAGAGAATTTAAAAACAAAAGAAAGCGCGTTGACGCCTTATGAAAAATTTGCAATGTGGTTTATGATTTATGAATTATTAGTATGTACAACAATCAATTGATGTATGAAGGTTAAAGACTAAAGAGTAATAAATTTTTTTTTGAATGTTATGAATTGAATAAAGAAATTTTTAAAAAACTAAAAACCCCTTTTTACTTTCTTTTACATAGTAAAAAGAAGTATATTAAACATGAAAATTTTGGAACTCGGGAGTTTTGCAGATTTACCCTTTACCGTATCTCTCTCCTGAGTCAAAAAAAACGAAAATAAAAAAATCTCTGTCTGTGTCCACTCTATAGCCCAGACGGCTGCACTTATCGGGATGAAAATTCATATTTAAACTTTTTACATAAATTGTGAGGGGCCAGATGATTTTCACGGAAATCTGACAGCCGCAAGTGATAGTTTACATAGACAGTTTTTCGAGTTTTTGTAAATAACTCAAAAAGTATAGTACTTAGAAGAACGGTTAAGTGCAAAAGAAATTTAAACAAAAAACAAAAAAAATAAAAAATAAAAAATGAAACAATAATTTTAATATAAATTTACTGAATATTCAGCCCCCGTCCGTAAAAGAAAGTCGTGTTGTGTCCCGGGTCATTTTTGATTTTGAAGATTTGTATTTGACTGAAACCAAGTTTTAGTCGTGAAACGTCTTAAATATCGAAACATGGAGGTACATGAACAAAAATAGTAGCGTAACGAAATGGGTTATATGGTCTTGCCTCCCTAACTATTACTCGTTGTTTCCATTTCAAATAACAATTATCCTACAATAAAAAAGTTTGACGTCAAACTAACGGCTGTCCGCCCCTACACAGCTCCACCGGTCCATTTAAAGTTAATAGTTCGTTATCAAAAAACCATTACTTTTAGTTACGTTTGAAAATTCAAACAAAATCGTAACTAAATCCGCTGTTTTAGTCATGAAAACGAAAACGAATATTATCAAGTCATGCGACTTACTATTCTTAATATTTAAAGAATTGAATTATGTTTGCATATTTGACCGCAAGTTATTAGCTAGTATTAAGAAATGTTTAAATTAGCTTAGAGAATACAAAAGATATTGCAAGCAGTTATTGGTACATAATGGCCGTGTTTTTTTATGTCGGAGAAATCCAAGTTCCGATATATACGATAATTTTGCTATCAGATCGAAAAAATTATCTCCTGTGTTTCTTTTTTGTTAGAGAAAAGTTTTATTTCTCACCTGAATGCTCCATAGTAGTCGATTTGTCTCATGTTTAAGAAACAAACAACTATAGCTGTCAATAAAAGTTCTGTAAATTTTTTCAGGTATAAAAATTCATATTCGAGAATTATCGGAGCGTAAAAAAGAACGCTACAGAGAAAAAAGATTTCTGGGAGAATAAAAAAAAACACAGATATATATTCTGACAGTTTAATTATCCCTCTGATTAATCCGACATCAAAAAAGAACACAGTGAATATAATAAAGTTTTCTATGAATCAACCCTGAGCTGCAGAATGAATAAATACCAACTGCACGAAATGAAACTATTTTTGCCATCAAAAACCAAACATTGCGCAGCTGTAGAAAATATCGACTCTTCAACTGTCAAACACAGCTGCTGTTGGCCATTAGTGCATTAGTACAATACAGTATCAATATTGGAGCTTAAATACAAATGTAAAGCGCAGATGATGGAGTTGCAGCCACCGCGTAGGATAGCAAAAATTACAAATTACGGAAAATTGAAGAAGAGCAGAGATAACTAATTGGAAAAAATTATAAAACTACTTCTGTCGTTAGTGTGCGTTAAAGTGAATCTAATCTAATAACGGGCGATTTGTGTGTAATAATATAACGGAGAATTTTTGTGATTCAAGTGAATATTTTCCAAAGCTTCCAGGAAGTAAAAAAAATAAAAATAATATCAAGAAAAAACATCACGAACTTGTTTAACTTCTACTAAGAAAAACAAAAAATATTTGGATTTGAATTTTCTGTCTGTCCCTTGCAAGCGGATATCAACATAAAGGATTATATAAATCTACAAAATTGAATATAATGTAAGTTATTTACATGTAGCGGAAATATTTCTAATCTTCTTATTCGCTCGAGCTGTTTTCCATGACATGGTCAACAATTATACTTTTCATCCATCAACGTACAGTCGGGCGGTCGGCCCAAAAGACGCTTATGTAACCTTGCAAAAACAAATGCAGTCGAGAAAAACTACTCTCGTGTCATTTGCATACACTCGTACCTATTTTACTTGGGTTGTGTGTGGTGTTATGCTTCGTATAACACAGTCTTTTGTTGTATTGGGGGTTCGCTTGCCCATTTCTTATTATAGTACATTTCTAATGTATGCACCCTCATCTGTGTGTAAACAAACAAAAACAATAACAACACCGGAACCATCATTGACTGATACACTTCATAATGGTCGCGTTGATACACCATCATCCCATCCTCCTAAATAGTTCCAACCCAACTTACTTCAATATGTTGTAAATGTAAATGGTTTGTTTTACTTTTTTTTGTTGTTTTGCTTCTTTCGCTATTCTTTTTTCTTACTATTGCCCCCTACTTCTTGTTCTTCTTCTATTTCTTTTTGTACTTGCAATTCTATTGTTTGTTTTCTACCAATTGTAACATATGGGCTGTTACTTATGGAACAACGCTTGGTTTAAAATGAATCTTAAAACCGTCGATTCTCAAATTTTCCATCCAAATTCATATACTAATTACTACGTTTCCATGATGCAGGGTTTAGTTATTTGAAATTTTTTTTCGTCATATGCAGACTGTACCCGGGATATTGTTTGATTTTGAGTTTTTTTTGCAAAGTTTTGTAACCGACACTGTAGCTTTGCAACCCGTGTGCAATCTACGGTTATGGTTTCGTTTACCAAGCAAGATGGCGAAGAGTGAGAAAGCAGACTACAAACGGCAAATACGGTTTGGCGTTCTACTTGCATAGCATTCAGCAGGAAAACGCAGTCAGTTACTTTGACAGATTACCCGTTGGTATGGTTGTATCAAATCGTAAGAGAAATTAAATAGAAAAGGAAAAGATTAGAAAAAGTTAGCAGTAATAAAAAAAGCCAGCTAGTTTGAATAACATTTTTGAGGGAATTTTTTTTTTAATTTTTTTAGTTGTTGGTGAAGTTAGTAATAAAAGTAATAAATCTCCAAAAATATCCAGATCTACAAGAGGCGATATCCGATCAAAAATTGGGTTCCATCGATCGGTTATTTGAGGGAAAGCCAAAAAATCAATCCGCGCAGTATTTTTTGTCAATTCGAATTCGACATTAGGCCTGTTTTCGAACTCAAAAATAGTAATCAGTATTACTAATTGTTACAAATTTTTACTCAAAAGCGTTTCCGTACTCGGAAAAAATAGCAAAAGAGAGCGGAATATAGAGAGTAAGTTCACTTCCCCTCCGTGCGAATTTTGCCAACTTTTACTACAAAAATTTCTGTGCGTAACATGTCAACATTCTGTCAAAAACGAATTTATTGACAACTAACTTATGTGACGTTCGTTTTTTGCTACACTTTCCAAGTGCACTAATTTTTGGCGTTAGGCTATAAAACAAAGTGCGCTCTCTCGCACATTTTATATGTGAATTTGTGACAAAATAGTCGCACAAATCTCATAATGAAGATAAGAATGATAATAATTATTTTTGTTTGAAAATTGTAACAAACAAACAAATCAGGTGCAATTTTGTGAACTTCAGTGCAGTATTTTTGCACTCAGTGCAATTTTTTCAATGAAAAAACGCCACATAACTAACTTATTTGTGAACATTGAATTTTGACAGATTCAATTTTGTGATTTAATGCGTTCACATACTTTTTATGTATTTGCACAGCACAGCCCATAGAATTCGTTACATCCGTTGCGGCGTTCTCTCACAGCAGTATAGGGTTTATCTTGCTCTTGGCAAGTGTTTTTGTACAACAACGTATTCATTGGGTCACCTCTTTGCGTTTAGGGCCTAGCCCATAGAACCGTTGCGTCAGTTGCGTTGACGGATTCATTGACGTTGCCGTATGTGACGCAAAGAGGTGAGAGTTACAATGAACACGTTGTCGTCGCACAGGCAAACATCAACAAATGCCAAAATAAACTTCAAACTGTCAAAGCATTTGCCGGAGGTAAAAGTTAAAAGTTGGTCAACTTTTTGCGTCGTTTCCGTCACATGCTTTGCCTATGGGACACTTACCATAAGAACGCGTGTATTTTATTGATCTGTCAGTTGCTTAATTCGCCACAACGGACGCAACGGATTCTATGGGCTGAGCTCTTTACATACGGCAACGTCAACGAATACGTCGCCGCAACGGACGCAACGGATTCTGTGGGCTGAGTCATTTACAACGAAAATATTTCTCAATTTTATATAAAAGTTAAAAGTTTTGCTGAAAGTTTTATGTTTCTGTCTGTGATAAAAAATTCTGGATTACTAAATTGGTGTACTGATGAAATTTTATTACAGGTTAAGTCACAATATTGCGTGCGTGAGTGACAGGGCAATTAGTACATAGATAATAAAATTTAACTGCACTAAGTATGTTTATTACTTTTTCATCCACAGTCTTCTCGCTCCCAACAAACGAATCTATTACTAATGTAAATAAATGAATGGGCGATCCTCCTTCTTTGTCACGTATTTACGTCAACGAAGCCATTTTCGTCATTCATTCATTCGTCATTCAGCTTTGCAATTTACACTGCGGTTCACTGGATTCTGACTCATTCAGTTTAAGTTCAATAAAACTATCGTTAGTTTGTTTTCTTAAAATTTTGGAATTCACCATTGCATTCAAGATCATCATCATTTTTAGTTCTCAAAATTTTCTGCTTCCAATCTAGTGAACAGCAGTGTATAATCTGATGGGTGTGTGTTTATGTGCGCTCATGGAATGTGAAATGGAAGCAGGCAAATGGCACGTGGTTCATTTAAGCACACACACACACGCGCGCACAATATGATAAACGTCAGCACAATGGAATTAGTTAGATACATTCATCCAGATAGACATGAACTTCGCCCACTAACAACATCCAAATATAATTTGTTTTCGTTGACGTGCATACGAGTAGCTGACTAGCTACCCGCGAAATAAGAATTTTGTAAAATTTCATTTAATTTCTTTTCACTTTCTATTTCAGTTTTACGAGGTGAATTTTTTCTTTTGTTATTGCTGTTCTTTGGAATTTCAAAATGTCAAAATACAGTTAATTATATATTTCTGTATGTCGTATGTAGGTTATGTATGTTACGTCAACAACTATGGTTCCCACCGAGAACGCCACCACCACTCACTGGTGGACGCTGAAAAGATCTTAGGGGGCATTGCTGATCAAATATATAATACAGAGGCGTTGAGGACACACAGCCACAGCCGTTCCCCCTTGGGCAATATGTGTGATTGTATGGTGGACTGTCTTAAATAAATAAGTAAACCATAACAAATTAAGCAAAGTTCAAAGATTAGCTAGGCTATGTATGAGCGGAGCATTTCGTACAACCCCCTCCGCCGCATTGGAGATTCTGTTCGACCTTACGACATCTGTTCGACATTTGCAGCAAGCAAGTAGCTGCTAGTTCGGCTATTCGCCTTAATGCTATCTCCCAGTGGACTAGAAATGAAATCGGTCACTCTTCTATCCTGAATTTAGTCAGGATCCCAGACAACTTAGACTAAACCATTCCAAAACTCCATTTCAACAAAAACTGTAGTGTTTTCCAGGCTGAAATTATGGCATTGTCTTGGCTGAAGAGAAACGTCATATCCGCTAAGGATATACGTATATTATTGAATAGCCAAGCTGCACTGAAATCCCTGGAATAGTGTACAATACTGTTTTATTTAAAGACTTGTCACAGAATATCCTCACACTGAAATTGTTATTGCGGACGATTTCAAGGTACACAATTCTGGGTGGTTTCGCCATTCTGCCCAGACAACACCCAAGGAAAGGTGTGTTGAGATATTCTTTGAGATAAATAACCTTACTCACCTTGTAAATAAACGATCATAAACATCATTCTTATTGGTATGAAAAAATACTTTTCTCTTTCAGAAATAGGTCTGTCAAGCCAAAGGAAGATCCATTGTATGACTAGAGCTTTAAAGAGGCTTCTAGGATTAGAAAGGTATGCTTTCGGTTTTACAGAGTAAATCAAACTAAGGAGAACCGAATTAATTTTAAACGAACCAGAAATGATTGCATGCCCACCTTCGGCGAGTCAAATTCGCCTATGACTAAAAGTTGAGGCAAAAAATACTACAATGTCGCAAAGGTCAGTCGTTAAAAGAATCAAAAATGTAGCCTAGTTGTCGATTCCAACGATCATTTACAATGAGATTTCTGCTGTCAGTTCTGTGGACATGGCTGCGCATTTTGCAGATAGCTCCACGCTTCCAGAGTCTGCATTGCTTCCATCTACACCTCCGAGTATTGAACACTCAATGGGACAGATCTCTACATTCTTACTATTGCAGTTGCTAGACTTTTAAACGATCTCAACACTCCACTGGGCCAGATGTCATTTCCCCATTAGTTCTGAAAAGGTGTTCTTCGAAGCTTTCATTTTTGAAAACATCCTTTGTTCAGCCTTTAAATAAGGCGAGCCGTCTTCTGCTTCCTCGTGCCGACCCATAGCACTTACATCCAAGCTAATGGAAACGCTGGCCCCAACACTCTGATCTCTTGTCTGTTACTTTTAATCCAATTCACTCTGTCGCCGATGACAGCACTCTCAGTTTCTCATATATGTTTGGGAACGGCCCTCCTCCTCACATGTGAAACTCAAACAATTACATAAATCTTAAGCTCGTTAAATTTTGACCCGGAGAACAAAATAAAACGGGAAGTAGATAAAAGAGTAGAATTTAATGCTTTCTCCTGTCGTCCAAGCAAATCGTAAACCCTAAAAAGCCATTATCTTATCAATGAATGGCACTTGTATTGAGAAAATCAAAACCTCGCAATTCTCGGTATGTGCGTTAATGAGAAGCTTCGTTGGGACGACCACATACTCGGCATCGCCAAAAATACTGCAAAATGTTTAGGTTTTCTTACATGATTCAGAGGTGCTCCTAAACCTTGCATTACACTACTAGATAGAATTCAGATCCGAGCTATAAAACTTAAAACTTTAAAAAAAATTAAAAACTAACTATTCAAAGCACAAGCTCACTAGACATCTTTTTGTCCTTTTTTCTTAACGCCCACGAATATATAGCCAAGCATTAATTTGTCTTTTTATTTCTTTTCCGCGTGTGGAACGCTTCGAATTTTCACATAACTGGGAATGCCATGAATGAGTGTACAATCTTTTCGTATTAATGTGGTAGGAGGAGGTCATTATAATGCCGTTACTCTTAGCAAGTGACGCAAGTGACAAAGGAGTCAAAGCAGTGAGCAGAGAATAGAACTTTCGAGGAATGTGTCAAAAGTATTTTTGAATTGAAGATAAAAATAAGCTGCTCTGAAATATAGTTGACAAAGCGGATTACTCTATAAACCGTGATAAATGTACGTACGAGCATAAAGGAAGGAGAATGTGCGAACATTACAAGTAGTTGTTGATGTGTGGAGGATGGGAACAGTTGACACGATAACTAGCTATGTATAGTAACGAGCACCAAGTTTGGCATGGCAAGCCTATTAGATTATGATTTTTAAGTTTCGTTTCTGCTCACGAAGTAAGAGAAGGCAAAAATGTACTTCAATTATATTTAGGTCATCTCAAAGGAAAGTATGACAGTAACGGGAACACCTTCATTATCACACAAATGGAGGGGATCCGAACGGCGAATTGGGAAGCTTTCCGCGACAAGTTATTACTCTCGGACCTTTTTCAGACATTCGCGAGAGGTGGGACTTCGTGAAAAATACTTTTGGTTTTACCACGAACCTCCTGCTCAGAAGTCCATGCTCTTATCTGAGCCACGGCGCCCACAGGAAATTAGGGAGAGGAAAAGATGAGATGTCTATGCGCATGTGTCTTAAATGACTGCAGATCATATAAATGTGAAAACAGAAACTATTGTGCGGCTAAAGAAGGTATCTCTGAATTGGTTAGTATGTCCGAAGATAGGCCTAATGGTAGACCAGGAGTATCGAGTTGAGACGCGGGTATTACGGCTGGGTTCGAGAATAGGCGTGATGCATCCGGATATTTCCTTTGAACACCGCTTTTAAAAAAAGGTTTAAAGCAGTGACATTCAGGAAACATTCCTACGATGCTCAAGCGATGCCGTTGTTTTCTTGATATTTACTTCATCAATAAGTTCTATATCACGGCTCTGAATTCTGCCTAGTAGATGCAATGTGGTCTTAGGAGCACCTGCCCAGACAATACAGTTGTATTCAAGTTTAGGGCGAATATGTGCCTTGTAAATACATAGTAGCCAGGTCCGAGAGAGTGATGTACATCTTGCATTGATATCTTGTTTAAAAGATGAATTTTATATAAATATATCGTTATTATGGAAGAAAAATGTCCAATCAAAAATAGTTTTTCAAGATATTTATTGCACCTACTCGTATTTGCATGCACTCTGTTCGACAACGTGAAAGTTGGCCGCTCACAAGCAATCAGTACACAATACTTAACGGAACCAAATGCATTAAATATTAAATTAAAAAATTCGTATATGTCCCTCGTGAAACACTACTGGAAAAACTTGACTGGAACAGTTTAAAATTTGTTCATTATTTGGCACGTGTCCCTACATTGAGTCTGCCTTGTTTCTAGCCCATGAGTACTTTCTTAAAAGTGCATTATATTTCACAATTTAATGAAGTGAATTGAACACTTTTTGTCTCGTGTGAGGTGTGATAGCTCAATACTAGAAGATGCAATTTATTTATCATAAAAATGCTCAACAATACACACGCAGAGTTTATGAAAATGTTTGCCAAGTTGTCTCTGACGACAGCCTCCGAAGTCCCGAACCAATTGGTTCGCTTGTTCTTTAGACAGAAAAATTCATTCATTGGTTGCACATGCAAGGAACGATTAGGCCAGCCGCATATTGAGCGCAGATTAGCACAGCATAGCGTACCAGAGGTTTTTAGAGCACACAATGTTAGACTAAATGCCGTAAAATGTGGAAGTGTTCCATTATTTACGCATATTGGGTGTAAGAGCAACAGGAAGTTGATGCTGATTTTAAAAAACTTTTATTTATTATGACGCGTGTCACGCGTGATGGGTTTAACTTTTTGTTTCTACTTCTTTGGGGTCCTTTTTAACCAACTTTCAAAGAACCTAGAGAGCTGAAATTTTGTAAGCGGCTCAATGCCAGGGGCCTATTTTGATATCCCGCTTTTGAGTCGTGTGTGGCGCGTGTGAAGCGTGGAAAAAAGAAAATTCTTCGAAATAGCTCCGACCTCAAAAACAGATATTTTGGCGATTATTATTACCAAACTAGTGAGTACCCGTCAAAAAAAACGGAATCTTTTTTTGTACCATTTTTCATCGGAGCACCAAACGAACATATGGTGTGAATATGAACCAAATCCAGCCATAAACACACATTTTCGTAAATATTCCAACTCCAGCGCCACCTAATGTGTCCAAAAAAAGCATAAACGCATAGAAGCACCAAACAAAGATATGGTGTGAATATGAACCAAATCCAGCCATAAACACAAATTTTCGTAAAGATCACAACTCCAGCGCCACCCAACGGGTACAAAAAAAAAGCATAAACTTATCGGAGCACCAAACGAACATATGGTGTGAATATGAACCAAATCCAGCCATAAACACAAATTTCCGTGAAGGCTCATAAACGTTAATAAATTTGCTATCGGTCTTGAACCATTGAATGCAGGGAAATAGCGTTTAGCGTTCCGAGGTAATGGTAAGGCTATCGCACTTGAAGCATGGAGTGCAAAAGAATTACTAGGGTTTAGCGTAAGGAAGTAATGACGTGGCTATCACTCTTCAAACATTACTTGAATGTGAAGCCCCAGCGTGTAGGTTAGGAATCTTGAATCATTGATTTTGAAGTAAAATACCATCGTGTTGATTAGGAAGTAATGGCAAGATCTCTCTTGAGCCATTAAATGCAAACGTGTTGTCAGCAGTAGTATTCGCAGCGAAAAGAGACTCGGAAGTCCTGCCCTTTTATACATTTTCAATCGGTTGAGACCTGTCTCGGTAATTTGGAACCGTGGGACGGCTGATGTCGTTCGAAACCCATGGTTGGTTCGGGATCCCGTTGTTGCTGTGCAGGTTGTTGTTTTAATTTGGTATTGTCCATGTAACTTGTACAGTCGTTGTTGAAATCCATCCAATCCATCAGCGTTACATTCCTGATGGTTTGAAGTTCGTTGGCCTCATCAGCTGTTTTCTCTTTCTCCCGTGTTTACGACCTAGTTATCATTTGGCTTGCTGTGATTAGAACATTTGTCACTGCTTCTGTTGTTTTTCACATTCCCCTAAGACGCGTGTCGTTTCTTTCGCTCACCTTTGACGAACTTTTGGTTGTTGTTTTTCTGGTATAGTGTGAGTGGCTTCTCGGTGTGGTGAGAGATGAGAAAAACTCAGATAGGTAATAAAAGAGAGGACAACATGGTGTCTGTAATTAGAGAGAACTCGATTTCTTGTGTGATCACAGTGGTGGCCAAAATAGTTGGTAAAGTGTGTACCAAAAAATAAAAAATATGTTTTTAAATTTGTGTGGAAGAAATTTGTCCTAAACTTTGACGAATTAGTTATTCACATAGTCTACTGCTGTGTTATGTTCAAAGTTTGATGTTAAACGAGATCACATTATTTACTTAAACCGAGAAAGGATTATTTTCATTCGCCTACTATAACTCTATATCTAGTGGTTTACTAATTTGTTTTTTTCGCCCACACCGATTGACAAGATTTGATTTGATTTCAGTTGGCGTTGTTATCTGAGATGGACAAAGTCCCTAACTAGTACATCAAATATTTTGACAGCTTAATTGGTCCGAAAATTTCAGAGAGATCTGGGAAAGCCTACTTAGGATTTTTTGACACAAGATCGAGACATAGTTTTCAAAAAAGCTCTATGTCAAACTCTGTCAAATATGGTGGTTTAGACCGCATAAAGTGTAAGGAGTTTGGTTTCTCTTGGCCAAATATGGTGCGGACCCATATTATCGATGATATATCAATACTCCTGATTGTTCTGTCCACGGGCCACTAGTAAATATAATATATTGCAGTAATTCATCTAAAAAGTTTCTATTTGCTACTTAAGCTACTACTGATACTTATCTTGTCATACCTGATTAACAGAAGAAGTTTCAAGCGTTAAACCTTCCATTTGTTTTCCCAATTGCGTGTGCTCCGATTTTCCGCGTGTTTCTCATCTTCATTACCATTAGTGAATTGCAAATGATGGTTCCTTTGCTGTTGGGTTGATTTATTGCAAGCGATATCCTATTCTGACATAACCTTCTCTCATGTTCTGTCACAGCATGTCATCTATTCGACTGTTTTCCTGATCCTAATTGAATATTCAATTAACATGGATTGTGGAATAAAATATAGAATTAATTCAAGGAAATCTTGTAGTTGTAGTGATAGTATTGTAACATGTGCTTGTTTGTCAACTATTTTCTTATGTTTCAAACATCCTTCAGTTACCAGTCACCAGGGTGTGTCTGATTTTGATAAGGGTGTATCTGATTTTGTATTTACTCATTGAGTTGGATGAAATCATCCACCCCACCTACGCACGCTCGCTCCTCCACTGTGTTATTGCAATTTTGTTACAATTATTGGCATGTGCACGAAGGACCCACATTTCATTTACGATATATATTTTCAATCAATTTTTGTTTGAAAATTCCGGACATGTATACATGTATAAATTAATAATACGTATAGTCATTTCTGCACAGCATAAAAAAATTGTCCAGCAGATGGACATCAATTTTAATATGAAAGACATTTGTATGCAGCAAGTAGCTTCGCAGAAAATGACGATTTACCAGAAAAGATATTATGGGTGATGTAGCCTGTGTGCCTAGTAAAGGGTTTTTCAATAGAGACATAACAACTTTGTATTTTAATACCAACGCACGCTTAAACTTTTAATATGATTTGTCAATGCCAAAACGTCAGTCAAGGCTTACATTTTCATCATGGTGAAGTTTACGAACGAGCAACGTTTTGAAATTATTAAAAATTACTACCGAAATTCTGAGTCGATGGTCGCAACTTTAAGAGCGCTTACTCCAATTTACGGTCGAAATAATATTCCCACCCGACAGGCTGTGCCTCTATAGTGGATAAATTCTAGTCAACATATTCGCTATTAAATATTCCTGTGGCACCGGTTGAAGTACCGCAAATATCGACTCTCAGTTCGAAATGAATCAGTCGATTCCACGCCGTTCAGAGGAATTGGGAATCTTTCAGTCCACATTGTGACGAGTTTTGCGTAAAGGTCTTGTCCTACACCCTTACAAGATAAAATTATCTCAAGAACTGAAGCCTCTTGATAATTTGAAGCGCCGAAACTTCTCCGATATTTCATCGAAAAATCATCTTAGCGATGAAGTCAATTTTTAGCTTAATGACTTTGTCAATAAGCAAAATATGCGTAAGTGGACAGCAACAAACCTACATGTGCCTTAAGAGACTCTATGCATCCACAAGAAGGACGGTGTGGTGTGGATTTCATGCCGGAAAAGGTGTGATTGGACCGTATTTTTTCGTCGATGAAAATGATCGCCATGTTACGGTCAATGGAGTTCGCAATCGTGCCATGTTGGAAGACTATTTTTGGCCAGAATTGCACGAACGTGACATAATTGATATGTGGCTCCAACAAGATGGCTTCACATGCCACACAGCTAATCAAACAATTGATCTATTGAAGGGGAATCGTGTCCGGTCGAATGGCCAATTCACTCTTGCGATTTACCGTCGTTGAGGTTACGGAATTGCCAATGTTCCTGCTCATATGTGTGGAACGTAAAAGAGTGGTAGAAAATTGGCTTCAAAGAATCGGTCGCTGCAAACGTCCTAGCGGTGGTCATATGAACGAGATCGAATTCCATACATAAATTTAACATGTGTACTACACATGGAATAAATTTCAGCCCGATATTTCATTCATTCTGTGTTTAATTTAAATACAAAATTGTTATGTCCTTCTTGAAAAGTTTTTACTTAGTTTGAAAGGTTCTAATGTTGGTTCATTGTCGAACGTATTTAATTTTTTTCAACTGTAACAATTTGAGAAGCTAAACTAAGTTTATTTCGATTAATTAAATAATCTTATATATACATTTTAAAGTATATTTATTTGTTTGTCCTTTATACAAAAAATCCACACTGTTGATCGTATCAATCCATTTTTTTATAGGATGCTTCACAGATGTGTGTGAATGGAACCGTAGGCATATTTTCCCAAAATAAAAACAAATTTTTGGAGAGTTTAAAATTGCGTTTTATGTATAATCTACACACAAGTACTTAATGTATATTTATCTGATTATGTATATAAATTTGAAGCTATGTTTGTTATTTTGGCCGATATTAGTGTCGATTCCATAGTTTTCTGGTCGGATGAGGTGTTCGACGGTTGGTGATGGGTCAGTTGGACCGAGGTCAGTGTGCGATCGGTCAGTAGGGTGGTGGTCAGTAGATGGGTTGTCAGTTGGCGGGTAGTCAATGGGCGGGTTGTCAGTTGGGTTGGTCCTCAGTGAGATGGAGCAGCCGGGTATTTCCGCTAGTTAGTAAATAAAAACAAAAAAATTTAAAATAAAACTTTTCTTTTTATCTTCCCTCCCAGTCCAGCTGCAATGGTTCAAATTTATTCATCTAACTATTAGTACATATTTATATACGTTACCTAGAATCATCGCAGCATTGTTCGTTCTAGCTATGGACTATTTTTAGTGGATTAGCTGGAGATGATTTGCACATTCCTTTGATTTAAGTTGAGATGACTAAATATTCCATGTGAACAAACCAACACACACGAAGCAGTTTTTCATTAGCATTGAACTCTCGAGCAATGTTTTTCAAGGCTTTTCCGAACGGCCTTAACATTTTCTGCCACAAATTAAATGAACAGAAGAAGAACAATAACCAATGCTGTCCGCTCTGCTGTTGTGGTCATCAGTCATCAGCTATTATCTTTTTAATTTGTTCTTTATTTAGTGCGGCAGACAATGTCCTCCTCCTCCCTTTCATTGTATGGATATAAGTTAAATTCATATGCTCAATCTTTTAGACTGTAGAGAGAGAGATAGAGAGAGTGAGACAGAATGTGTACAATGTTTCAACAACTTTCGAAAACGAAACAACCAAACGTAGATTTTCAGCAATTCCTTCAACTGGTCGATGGTAAGGTAAGGATATAGGGGCTTTTGTTCGATAAGCTAGATTCCTGCTCTTAATTAATTATAATGGAAATATACGAGTACGACAATGTGTGCTCCAGTTTGAGGTGAAAATGTTTGACAATGTCACGTGGATTAATATGCATTGACTAAGTTTAAAGAATAACACAATAAGCAATGATATTACCATTTATTTTTCACAACTCAAATTAAAATCACTATTCTCGAAGCGAAGTTCCTCCAATATCTGATTTTCTGATGTTTGGGTGTCTTAAAAACTGCAAGGTCTATTGCAGCAAGCGAGTAAGGCGAGAGGAGATTCAAACTTTTTTTGCTTGTCCGTAGTATGGAGGGTGGCCAATACGTTTTAAGCGGCAGCAATAACCCAGACACTTGAGATATATTGGACTACTGCGAATCGGATCAAAGGACGGTCAAAAGGGTAAAATATTTGACTACAAACAAATGACTTTGTTAGAGTTTACTGTTTGAATCGAGTTTAATGCTGGAAGGGTCACTAGTTGATCATGCTGGCAACGTAGTCACAGTCAATGAAGATCGCTACCGGATCATGTGGACAGACTAATTTTTTGGGATAAATTGGAAGAGGTTGACTTGAAGCATCTTTGGTTTAAAAAGACAACTCCACATGTCATACAAAGTCGAGATTTGATGGTGACCGCGTTTTCTCCAGAAATGAACCACTCAATTGGCCTCGTTCGTGTAATTCGAGGGCTCTACCCTACCCTATGAGCCTATGTCAATTCCACGATCTTCGCCAATAACCAGAGACTTTAGGCAAGTTCGCACGCGAAATTTCCGTAATATCTCTCGGTTTATGCTAAAAAAAATCATGAAAAATTGTTTTTTATCGCATTCATACGTGCATGTATTTCTGTGGAGGGTATTAAAATAATGACAATCTCATCGATGGTACTTAAACACGAAATAAGCTTTTTGATATCTCAAACCCAAGCTGTTTAATTTAAGAAGCGCTCTTAATGTTACACCCATTACATTACTAGATACTATTTGTTTGTTGCCTCAAAATATCACATTCACTCTTCAAAATCCTTTGATACGACAACATTATTATTTCTTCCAGTATTAATACTTCTACTGCTGTTGTAGCCACTTTGCCTTCAGCCGTTTTTCCAACGAAATGGCTATTCATTCAGTTGGAGCGACAGCAGCATCCACAGACAGATGATAACTGAAGCGATTCATTTTCCAGCGTAATGATAGAAGTAAACATTTGCACGAAATAAATAAGAGGATTTTAATCCCATTTAATCGCTTCCTGATGATCCTTGCGAGGGGTGTGTATGTATGTGTGTATACGTAGTAAAGTAGTGCGCCTGACAGAGATTCGAGTACATGACGGACCTACGAACTTCAACGTGACATTTTGGCTGATGTCTGCCTGAGTCCATTTCAGGCAATTAAAATAAGTAATTCGAGTGTTATCCATCCATAAACTAATTAAACAAAATTTTTGCCTCCTCTAATTGGCGCTGGTCCGTTTAAAATGTTTTAAAGGGGAACATTTTTCCGGATCCTTTAACTGCTTTAGTTCTCTGGCTTGCTTTAAAGATTCCAATATTTCCCTGAATGTTTGCCCAGACTTCCATACATCCTGTTGATTTTGATCTTTGATTTGTTTCCTTTTTTTTATTAAAGGGGCTGTGCACAGACTGGGTGGTTTTTATCCTGGCTGTTGTGATATTGAGGGGGCACTTTATTTGTAACTACTCGTACTATAAAACCTTTCAAAGGCGGAAGCTGTTTTCGTGGATATTTGTGGTCATTTTTTCAAATGTGGAAAATCTCATTCCACAAAAACTGCATATTATTAAAATATAAAATAACATTATATTAAAACATCTTTTTTTAAAAAAAACCGTTCTAAGCATTTGAGGTTTATGACAAGATTAAAATAACATCAAATAACATCGGTTCGCTTAAATTATGTGATTTTTTAAGCCACAAGATTTCTATTAAAAACATTCGAGCAATTTTCATTTATGTTATAAAAGTTCTAGTTGCTCCAGATCTACCTTTCTACTTTCTACCTTTTACGGGGGTAGTTATGCTTCAAAAAAAGCATTTTGTTAAAAAAAATTTTTTTTCTATATAATTTGTTTTTATACATTTAAGTTTTTAATCAAATATGTAGATACAATTTTAATATTATTCAGATGGGATGGTAATATAGAGACACCGAACAAGACACCCACAAGTCCCACAAAGTACCCTCAAAAGACTTCCAAAAGATCCTTTAAGGACCGTCGAAGGACCCTCTAAAAAACCCGTCCATACCATACTAGAGACCCTTAAGAACACCCTCAAGATCACCCTCAAGACCCCGTTAAGATCACGTTACGAACCCCATAAATATTTCCTCAAGGCCCCCATAAAACCCACCTTGAGATTAAGATTAAGACCCCCTCAAAACACTCTCAAAACACTCTCAAAACCCACTGTAGAACTCATTAGGACTCCACTCACGACCCTTTCAAAATCTCCTCAAATATTTGTTTAAAGTTTTGTTTAAAGTTCAATGTGTGTGTTGAATGGGACTCTCGTCTTTGAATTACGGTGTAATGCGGTTCATTTGTTTATATTTGTGTGTTCTTCCTGTCAAATGAAATTTGACAATAAACACACTTGATGGTATTGTAATTGATTGTTTGTTGCTCCACTGTAGGAAATTTGACATTTTTTGTATTTTCATCTAATTTCTTCGTTGTGTGATTGTTGCTCCACTGTATAAAACTTGACATTAAACACACGTGACCCTTTCTATATTTTCATCTGATTTCCTTATTGTCTGATTGCTTGTTGCTCCATGTTGCTCCACGTTGCTCGCGTCGGCAAGTTTCTCTCGTTCGTTCGTTCCGTGGCGGAATCTTGCGATCAATTTTTAACCCACTTCCCAAAGCCCGACTCCCCGGGGTCAAGGAGCTCCCATACAAACATTTTATCAATCATGCCATATAGCGGCATCAGATCACACCATACTATATATATACTGTGTGCAGTGCTACTGTACGATTTGAACCACAAAAGCAAACAGTGCTTCGTATGTTTTTTTTATTTCAGCATTTACCGCGGATTACTTTTAGGCGCATATTTTGGTTATTAGAGAACTTACATGAAAAAATATAAATTTTATGGGTTGTTTTTTTTAATTTTCTATATTAACATCGCGTCCCTATGTGTTTGTGTGTTTGTTTGTGGCCAAATCTTGTGATCAATTTTTAATTCACTTCCTAAAGCCAGATTTTATTCAAACTGCACACATTTGTATTTCTGATTAGAAAATTTACCAGAATAATAGTAATTTTTATGGTTTTTTTTTCGCTTTAATTTGACGTACGTTTTTTTGTTTTTTTTTTCCATGGTCAGCTAGCACTTCGACAAAGCAAAGTACACATCTCCACGTGTTGTTGTGTTGTGGTTTGTTTTATTTAGCCCCATGATACATACTACATACACGCATATGTACATGCAAAGTAAGCTGTCTCTTCCTAATTGAACACGTAGTTGATCAATCTGTGTTTTCCACTTCAATAGACTATCGATGCTTACGCCCAGATATTTATATACACATCCGTCTATTCGATTCACTCGGAGCGGTACCCGCGGTAAATTTGCATCGTTGCACTCGTTTCACACGCGTTTAAGCAGCCATGATTATTTTTATTTTTATTTTTTTCTATCATGGCCGTTAACATAAAAATTGTTTACATTTATTTTAAATCTTCTAATTAATTTTAATTGAATTATGTTAATAGCGGATGCCTTTTACTTTAAAGACTCTGACTCTGAAGTCTGTTCTTTGGTCAACAAATCATGTGAGGTGCAACTGCTTTATGAGCTTTATATAGTTCTTAATATTGTTTTAGGCTTTGTAGAGTTCGTAACGGATTTTGCAAATATAAACATAACACAAAAATAATTAATTTCAAAAGTTCACCAAAGTTTACGCTAGTGATTACTTATTATTCACTTATAACACATAGGCGGTAGCTCTATCTACTTGCCAACTTTTCAAGTATGTAGTCTGGTTGAATTCCAAATAATAACTTAACTGACTGCGATAAATAAAAGGTTGTATGTATACCTTATCAACAGTTTTAAGTCGGTCCTAATCTTTTCTACTGTATTCCATTCGAACCACATAGAATGTATCAGAATGAAATCAAATATATGTTTGCTTGTGATTTATAGAAACTCACATTTACAAACCGATTTTTATGAAATTTTCATTGAATATTATTGGCAAGTAGAGGAAGGTTATAGGTTATATAATACAGCCCCTTCTTCCTCTCTGGAGGTTGGAAATGAAAAATATTAACATAAGCCACAATTACCAAACGATTTTTATGAAATTCTTAATGTATATTTTTAGCGGGTAGAGAAATGTTATAATCTAGGTATAGTACACCCTGAGAGTGGGAAATGTAAAATGTTAATATCAACCCTATTTATCAACCGATTTAACTTTCTTTTACATAGTAACGTATGAATTTTTGGGGATGAAAATTCATATTTAAGCTTTTTCCAAAAGAAGTAAATGTAAAAAAAACTTAGTTTTTCGGGTACAAACTTTTATGTACACATCGAAACACCCCACACAGTCACAGTTATTTAGTTATAATCGCCAAAAGATCTGTTTTTGAGGTCGGGCGTATTTCAAAGTATTTTCTTTTTTGTACGCATCACACGCGACTTGTGACACGCGTCTAACGCGGGATATCAAAATTGGCCCCTGACAATGAGCCGCTCAAAAAATTTAAGCATTCTAGGTCGTTCAAAACATGGTTTAAGAAGACCTCAAAAAACGAGAAAATAGTGCGATTTCAACCCATCACACGCGCCACACGTCATAGGCGGAATATAAAAAATGTTATGTTGGGCTTAGACACTCACGAAATTTCAGCTTTTTAGGTCGTATGACCTTTAAATTTAACAAGTAAACTGTGTCGCACGTGTCAAACGCGGGTGCTCAGAAAGGTTCTATGAGACTGAGCTGTGCAGAAAACTTCACCTTTAGGACGAGTTAAATGTTTTTTAAAAATGACCTTTAAGTTGAACAAGCAAACTGTGTCGCACGCGTCAAACGCGGGTGCTCAGAAAGGCTCTATGAGACTGAGCTGTGCAGAAAACTTCACCTTTAGGACGAGTTAAATGTTTTTTAAAAATGACCTTTAAGTTGAACAAGCAAACTGTGTCGCACGCGTCAAACGCGGGTGCTCAGAAAGGCTCTATGGGACTGAGCTGCGCACAAAACGTCACCTTTAGGACGAGTTAAATGTTTTTTAAAAAGGACCTTTAAGATAAACAAACAAACGCGCGTGTTTAGAAATGCTCTATGAGACAGCTCTGCACAAAACTTCACCTTTAGGACGAGTTAAAAGTTTGTTAAAAATTACCTTTAAGTTTAATAAGCAAACTGTGTCGCACGCGTCAAACGCGGGTGCTCAAAAAGCTTCTATGAGACTGATCTGCGCACAAAACTTCACCTTAAGGACGAGTTGAAAAGTTTATTAAAAATGACCTTTAAGTTAAACAAACGAACTGTGTCGCACGCGTCAAACGCGCGCGTGCCACGTGCCAAACGCGGGCTATTCCATATTCAAAGCAGCAATGCAACACGCTTTTCTGCATTCAAACTTCAATTCAGTTCAGCACACAAGGCACACATGTTACATCCTCGGAAACTCACACACTTAAAAGTCACATCTGTATGACTTACGATGTGACGGTAAGTCAAATCTTACCCATAACCCAAATATGTTTACACATCAAAAATTTCACCCCTCTCATCTGACTACGACTTTTACTTGGATATTTGCCCCAAACTTGAGTGCAATTGTCATGTCTAAAACCTAGAGCAACCTTGCACCAACAAGACGATTGTGGAGTTTTTTGCCAAGCTTTTTATTTCCGCGTCTTTATGACCATTTAACATTCAAGACACATGTGCATAGATAGACATCTCTTCTTTTCCTCTTCACAAATTCTAATTACACTATTTTGGATATTTAAAAAATAAATAGCACAAGTAATGCGTTAAAAAACAGAGCCCATTAGATTTTCCGCAGCCCGCACCCGTAGCAAATTATAGGGTTCTCATTAAATGGCCTAAAAGCTGTCTGTCTGGCAAGGGATACGACTACACAATCATGCACAGAACATATGATGGCACAAATTTTATGAGCTCTTGAATTAAAGTAAATGTTTCCACTGATTTTGGCGTGAACTAAGCCATCGTTTCAATTCAACTCTTCCTACAACTCTTCGTAGTTGCTCCATAAAATATCCAGCACAGAACGGGCCCCATTTCTCTTTGTCTAATGCAGACAGGAATCCTTAGGCGTTTATATTTGTGTGTAGGTGTTTTTGTGGTGCATGTTATACTACTACAGTAAAAACATTATCTGAGGCCGCTTCCACATCTGGCATTTCGCCAGCCATGACACTTAATTGTCTTCCGCTCGCATAAATATGCCGTCCATTGCTTGCTAGCGACGACGCCGACATCTCCAATTAAATTTACCCATTTAATTGTTGTTGTTTTCTATTCAATTGTATTTATTGCAAATTAATATTATCAAGATGGGATATTTGTTGGCGCTGAAAGCTGAATATAATTCCAGCTTGTTTGTTGGGCGAACTATTTCTGGAAAAAACAAAACATTTGGATATATTTTTAAATGTTATTAGTTCTCTGACATTCAGTCATTAAATCGAAAAAATGCTGTTAGTCAAAAGCTGCCTACTTGGACGCTTGAAGACTGTGTGAAAATCAATGTCGTACAGCGATTGTATGACGTTCGGTTGACACTTGAAAAATCTAAAAGCTTCTGTATTTAATGATTATTTCAGGACTAAAAACCGTCTTACTAAGGCCACAGAAAAACCTAACAAAAATACTAAAAGTACCCTTCAGTATATTGATTTTCGGGTTGTTGTATGGTAGGCTGGTTGGATAAAGGTGTAGAAGATACTCGTTGGGTGTTGGTGATGTGGTCGACAATTTTAGTGAGTAGAGATACGAGTAGCAGATATGACCAAAGGACTTTGCGAATACGTTCACTTGCTTGGCTTCTGAATACTGAAGCACACTGCTGATGATGAACTACGAGCAGATACTACCCGGCAGCGGTTCATTTGATAATCACATGGTGTCGTTGACGAACCAAATGGTTACACGCTAGGCGTGTTAATGTGGAGCGTGGGGCGAGCATTTTGCACAGTTTACTGCATCTAGTAAATAAGATACGACAAAAATGTGCTTCTACTTATCAACTGCTTGCAACTAATTACTGATTATGTGGCGGAAATACATTGGCATGCACATAATTACAGCAATGAAGAGCTAAACTTTGTGTGCGGGTAAAATTGGATTTATCTAAAAAAAAATATATTTTTTCCAAAATGTACCCACGTTCAAGTAATTCTAATTAGGGAGTTATCTTCGCTAGGGACTCTTTATGTTTTTTATTAATGCCCACAATAGTTAATAAGCTATAAAGTTATTATACAATAAAAGTTGATATTTTAGAATGGTTGGATCTTATAAACAGTTTTGGAAAGATAATGCTGTTTTTCCTTCCCACTGGCATATTCTGAAAAATAAAATTGGTGCTGTTAACTGTATTATTGCAAAATGCAGACAACTGACCGAAAAATAAGTAAAAGTAAAGTTTTACTTTATCAACGTCATACTTGCAAAACTAAATCTGACTTTAGTTCGTAAATCGTATATAATTTGTATTCAAAAATCGAATTCAAACATATGTATGTGTAGTGTATGTGATACTTATGTTTTTTGGACTGATTTGAGAGTAAACCTTCAAGACACTTTGTGGCTCCCACCGTTTCCCATTGCGTTTTGCCCAGAGTTATTTTAGGTTTTTTAATAATCCTCTAAGCTTCCTGTGGCGGTAAGCCATCAGCAGAATAGGTCGAATAACACAGAATGCTCTAGAATTGCAGGTGGCCGTAACTATCTCTGACGAGTGAAAGTGCGATTAAGCCTCGACGCGGTGGACGCCGGTAATTTTCCTCCAAATACAGGAAAAGATAAATGATCGGGCTAGTCCTTATTACGTAACCCTGATTTGCTGATTTGCCTCGGATACACTGATGAACGACGACGACTACGGCAACGAAAAGGGCTAAACGTGACAATTATTACTCTTGGACGTTTGTCAGCCATTCGCGAGAGGTGGGACGGTGAAAAAGATTTTTGGTGTTTCTGGGACTCGAACCTCAAACCTCCTACTCAGAGGTTCAATGCACCACTAGAGCCGGAAGGTAAACACTTATGAAAATTCATCCCGCAAAAAGTCTCGCCGATGTTAAGTCTAGGAGTCCTGGTCCACGCCATTGTTTTAACGAAGGCCTACCTCGCTGTCGTGTCCAATAAATCCTACCGCAAGTAGCTTTCCGAGCAAGAACCTCATGCGTGCTATGTGTACCACGGGAGCCTGCCAAGCTATTTTCTCTTAACGATGTCAACATCGCTCGTATATCCCATTATTAAAGCGTTCTTCCTCACATACTGGAACAATATCCGTAAGACTTTCCTCTCGAAAGTGGCTAAGAGGTTAGAATGCTTTTTGCTCAACACCGAAGTCTCGGATACATATGTAAGTACACTGGTATGACTATTGTTTTAAACACCAGCAGTTTGGATGTTACCGTTAAATTCCTGGATTTAAAGAGTCTTGACAGACTGAAGTAGGATTTTCTATAAAAAGCGGCTTTCAATTCTATTAGTGAGTTTAACAACTCTAGACATTTTCCATCGCCTGCGTTCGTGCATGTACTATGAACATGTGTGCATGTGCATAGTTCCTAAACATTAAATTCCTTTCTATCACGTGAGCGGTAATGCACGGTCTTTTTAAATTCTCTATATTAACTTCACGCTTTGGATGTTTGTTTGTTTGTCGCCAAATCTTGTGATCAATTTCCAACCGTCTGATTTTGAAAAACTTTTATTTCACTTGACCCCTTGTTGTCTGTACTTTCGACCACTTTTAGTTCATTTTTAACCACCTTCCACACGACCTAGAGAGCAGAAATTTTGTGAGTGTTGTGTTGTGAGTCCAAAATAGCATTTTTTATATTTCGAGTATGACGCGTGGCGCGTGTTATGGGTTGACTTTTTTTCGGCTTCTTTGAGGTCTTTTTTTTAACAAACTTCCTCACGGCCTAGAGAGCTGAAATTTTGTGAGTGTCGAAGTCCAAAAGAGCATTTTTTATATTTCGAGTATGACACGTGCCGTGTGTAGCGCGTGTGATGGCATTTTTTGGCCATGTGGCACGTGTGATGGTTTGAAATCGCGACATTTTCTCGTTTTTTTAGGTCTTTTTTAACCACCTTTCACACTACCTAGAGGGCTGAAATTTTGTCAATATCAGGGGCCCATTTTGATATCCCGCATTAGACGCGTGTCGCAAGTCACGTGTGAAGCGTGGAAAAAAGAAAATTATTTGAAAAAGCTCCGACCTCTATTTTGGCGATTATTACCAAATAATATAATATTTGGTAATGTGACTGTGTGGCGTGTTACGATGTATATATAAAAGTTAGTACCCGAATAACGAAGTTTTTCTACATTTACTTGTTTTCAAACTTTGCACACATGTGTATCTCCGTTAAGAGAATTTACAGTTTGGCTGTTGCCGTTGGCTTGGTGTAACCTTTCATGATACGCAGCTTATGTGATTTGTCATATTTTTCGTTTCTATCATCTGGTAAAATGAACAAAACAGTTAGCATATGAAAAAGTCGATATTCTAGCTTAGCGACTAGCCTAGCCAGTAACGTCTGTAATTCCCCATATATTATGAATATCACAATGTATCGTCAGTGATACGTGTATGTGGCTGTGTGTGTGTGATTAAAGTACTGTGTCTGATGTAGTGTATGTTGCAGTGGTAAATAAACGCTTAAGTAACTAGTCCTTTCTCCACTCTTACCACACTTTCTTACTCTGTTGACAAATTTCGTATCGTTTGTCTTAATTTAGAACTAAAATGAAATTTTCCAATAAATGAATCCATCTAAATTAATATCTAAGTCGAATGATTTTTTAAACTCCAATAAAGTCTGACAAAGTCTGTTGTTAAGTGAACTTATGATCAATCCCACTTGTGGTAGCGTGCACATGAAATATTGTTAACCATCCCATCATCATCACCATCATCAGTTAATGACCTGACGTCTAATAAACAATCAATATTTAAATGAGTTAAGGTTAGAATTATCACACTTTAACTTTGTTTGAGTGGTGAAATATAATGATTTTTTCTACGTTTTTATTACAGCTGTGGTAGGCCCATCTGGTTATATTGACGTGACAACTTCTCACTTTACAGGATGCGTGCACGAAAAGTTACTATGTTAGGTCACTATTTTATGTCACACTGCATGTTATTATATGTATATGTGCTAACATAGTTCTGGAACGGCTGGACCAATTTCAAATAATTTTGGTACACATATCACTTACAATCTTGAATCAACTACTTTTAGGGTAAGACACCGCCAGCACCCTGGCAACTCATGCCAACATGCAATAGAGCTGCAGAGCGGCAAAAAGCTGGGCCGCAAAAAGCTGGGCGGCAATCTTAAGCGGCAAACTGGCCATTTATTGAGCGGCAATTCTAGGTGAATAGAAAGCTAGCCGCAGTGCTTTATGGTTTGTTTTATGAATGTCGTTTTAACATTTACAATATAGTCTTAAGTTTCAAAAAACATACAAATTAAAATGTTTCTTGTAATTTCTACAAAAAGTGTTGTTCATCGGCTCCGCTTTGCCGCTCAGAAACGTCGCTTGCAGCTCAGCGACTGCGTGGCCACAACCATATAATTTGATATGTTTTAATTTTTTTTGCCGCTTGTCACCTATTGCGTGGCCTTAGCCTTAGGCTGATGGTGGGAAGCGTTGCCATATGACTTAACTGATATTTGTCCCGAATCAATAGTTCTCGGAGTCGCTAAGAATGAATAGTGATAGTATGAGATTACCCCCTTATTGGTGGTTGTAGGAAGGGCGTGAGATATGACATGACCGATATTGGTGCAAAATCCAAAGTTTTCTGAGTTGTTGAGATGAGCAGTGACGGTAAGACGGCAATTTCTTTCAGGCGGAAACAGGACGTTTTGAGAAACGAGATTTATTTGGAATTTTTTGTATAAACAAGATTTTGGTAAGCGAGATAGCGACCCAATCCCGTTAATTGGTCATAATACTAATCCAACCCTCTGTCATTGGAGTCTTTTAGTTTTGATTTTTTTAATATATGTGGCAATGCTCTTTGAGTATTGGCTGATCAAAAAAAAAAAAAAGTTTTAGTAGAAGTTCACTTTAAAAGTATGCAAAAGTATGACATTGACATTTTACAACTATGCCCACAAAATTATCGCGGAAGCATAGAATGATTACCAATACATTTTTATGATGAGATGCTATTCAAAATGTTTATTACCGGTACAATTGTTTCTGCGTTACTATATTGTAGTTGTGCTGACGAATGACGAATATTGCACTGGTCATTGCAATATAGCGATCCACTTGAGTTCACGTCGGAAGCTGAACTCATAAAAATCAATCAAAAATCTGTAATGCCAACATATTTCCATTTGTATTATGCATAGTATGAGAATACTTCCATATAATGTGAGATCATGGACACATGTATTAGTATTAGTGTATTCCATTGTATGTATTTTTGAATATCCGATCGGGTATATTTATACCGATATTTATTATACGAAGAACCTTGGAATCAACTTCACTGAGAGGGCTAAGTTTAACAACCACATCAATAAAAAGAAAAAACGATCTACGCTCATTTGAAAAATTAGAGACTCTGATGTAACGGCGAGAGGAACAATGCTCCATAAGTCCATTCAGATACTAGCTTCCGCAGACGACATCGACATCGTTGGTAGAAACCAAAGTGCTGTACAGGAAGCTTTTATCCAGATCGAGTGGGCGGCACGAATGGGGCTGCACATAAATGAGAGCAAAACAAAGTACATGGTGACCACGTCTGCAACAAGATTGGTCCGCAATTAAAATAGCGGAGCGCGAATTCGGAGTAGTGCAATCCTTTAACTATCTCGGGTCAACTGTAGCAGCCTGTAACGTTGTCGCCGTTGTCACGCTAAAAACCTCCACGACACAGAATTCCATTTTTACACTACACCTTTTAAAAACTTTCATTTAACTTAAAGGGGTCAACCCTTTTGTCTGCATTTTCGACTACTTTGAGGTCCTTTTTTGACACCTTACACAAGACCTTGAGATCTGAAATTTTGTGAGTGTCTAAGTCCAAAATAGCGTTTTTTTATAATCCGCGTGTCGCGTGTGGCGCGTATGATCGGTTGAAAATTTTTGTTTCGACTTCTTTGGGTTGGCGTTATATAAATACAGACAGACAAACAGACAACGGCTATTATAGCTGTATTCTATTTGCCGAGGAATAAGGAATTACAACAATTGAACCATCTTAGTCCTTCTTTGGGATAAGAAAACTTGCTGTTGTGTTGGTTTTCAAATTCTAATTCCTTATTCCTTGGCAAATAAAATACGCCTTTAATCATTTAAATTATCACTTTCTACAGAGGACTTTTTGTTGCATCGTATCTATTATTATTGATATTTCAAATAATAACAAAATTTTCATATCCATAACTTATATATATGCAGATGGTATTTTTATCTGTCAACCACTGTCCACTGTTGTACGGCGCATAAAGAAGCTTAACACAAACCGAAATTAATGCAAAGCTATTCATAATTATGTACAAATCGTGTTATAACCAAAAAAGTAAAATCACCTACGCTGCAAGTAGATACCTTGCTCTGACGAAAGGATAATGCGAATGTATCTCTCACGTAAATGCGTCAACACAAAGTTAAGCTACTAAACGTATCCTGTGCAAATAACCAAAACACAATTATTTTTTAATTGCAAGAAATGATGATGATGCCAATAGGAAGGACGACGGGTGCCTGGGCGTATCGTGTGCTTACATGGTGTAAGTGTAACGTTACAATTACCAGCATGCCAGAAATTAGAGTTGAGCTTTTTATGCAAGCAACCATACTTTGTCAGAACCACTACTAGTGTGTAATTCATTGTCCTGATTGTGTGGGTGCTGGGCTGGAGCTGGCAGCTTGACTGCATTAATTCATTCATCCCCCACTAGATGACGTGCACGTTGGACTTTCGCGTAACTCATATACACACTTTCCATATTGTTTTGATGATTTGTTTTTGTTTTGCTTCGATTTGGAACAATAGAATAAGAATTTCTGCAATCCTGCATTTTGTGACTGTACGGAATTCTATTCTTATCCTATTTTTGGTTTACAAGACAATGTACAAGTCTTTGTTGTATTTTCTTGTTACATCTCAGCTTGTTAAGTGGTTTGTTGTTGTTTTCCTTCTTTACCAAATCGCAATAGCCTTAATGGCCTACGTAACAGTCCACTTATTTTTACCACAATCATGGAAATATATTTGGTTCAGCATTTTGATATAAATAAATCGCAATTTCCCTTTAAATCTACCAATTAAAACAAATTAGAAAACAGAACACAAACAAAATTCAAAATCAAAATATCAAATTCACCAACAACACAACAAACAACAAACGTTACCCTTGTGGCTGATATAGTTTGGCAGTTTTTGCAAATTGAAAATTCTGCTTAATTTCCATCATTATTTTTACAAAATGGAAGTATCCGATTTCTATCTTTTACATTCACCTTCAGTTATAATCGGTCTGCGACCCCGTTGCACTGGAATTTGCATTTACATGAAATTTAAATTGTGGGTTCATTTGTTCTTCGTTGCGATAACAACGTCGATGCCACCCACTGATGCGTTCACAAACATCATTTGTATGTGCATGAAGGACTATATACCTTCCAAAATTACGTCTGTCAATCCAAAGAAGATGGATGGTTTAATTTGTGCTGCAAACAGGCCTACAGTATAAGAGAGTGCTATGCTATCGGTTTTACAAAGCAAATCCTACTGAGGAAAATCGAATAAAATTTAGAGGAGCCAAAAATTATTGCAGTACCCACATTCGGCGAGTTAAATTAACCTACCACCGAAAATTGTGGCTCGATACATCCAGATTGTGCGTTGCTCCAGCGTGTACCTCCGAATATTGAACACAAGCGGCAGATCCAATTTCGTACTCGTACAGCCTTCTAAACTGACATTGCCATTTCGTAAGCTCTTCCATCGTCGTCTTTCTTTTCGTACAGACTTCCCATAGCACATGTCCATTCTTTCCAAATGTTATGAAAAATGGATAAATCGTCAGTTCATGAAACCACTTCACCAAATGTGTTGCACAGCAGAAAGGTTGACGTCTGTCATTATTATTCTTAGGTTCTTACTTTCTTTACTTCCTTGAGAGAACTCTGCTCTCAGTTTGTTTTGGATTATTGCATGATCACGATGAATGTGTGTACGAAATGTGTCCTTTCTGGCTTTTATACGACATCCTATAGTGAACTAATAGAAACCAGTATAGTTCATGTACGTACTCGGCTAAATTCTGTAAAATGTTAACTTTAGACACATTTAGAAACAACATTTTATAAAATTTTCAATGTAAATTACTGGTAGGCGGGAGATGGTTATAGGCTATGGTACATGTGTACGGGTAGTGGAGCGCCCGGGAACAGCTAGTAATGTATAAAAAAAATTTCAATTCATTCATATGCACGAGTATGCATGTATATTTATGCCTAAGTAAGTGTGGAACGCCTGGTGGTAAGGCGGTTGCATCTAATATTAGCGTCGAATTCATAGTTTTCGGGGTCGCTCAGATGAATAGTTAGCCACACCTCTGGAAGGAGGTGACATATGACATAACCAATATTACTGTGCTTTCGAGATCGCTAATGCACCCCTATGGTTGGTGTTGGCAAGTGGTGACTAATAAAAATAACCTAAACTGACCGATTTTAGTGTAGAATCAATAAAATTGCTTGGCCATCCAACTAGGAGAAGCATCAAATTTCAAATTTAGTAAAAGATGTTACGAGTAATTTTAACCAATTCGTTGTCCTGTTGTTTTTATTAACCATAGATGGAATCGACGTAGTCAATTTTTAAAATTCAATGTAATTAACTTATATATGGCGTCACTGCGCTCGCCGTTCCTGCCAGCTTAATTATATTAATAGTAATACATTACCACTTGCACAAACATATTACACAATCGAAAATATGTCCTTCCAAACATATACAAGTCGAATTGACGTATGGTTATCTCTAATGTGCTATGAAAAATGCATATCTTTCTAGGGTTAAAGACTTGCCTTTCCCGGCAATTCTTGTTCAATTAAAATTGCATTGACGCACTGACGCACTTCTAGTATATCTATGTCGTACATAAAGCAAATCGTTTAATCTTTGTCGACCACAGACAGATACTTGTAATTACGCAGAATATTAGCGGATACGTCGTATTCCATGACGACCGCGGCGTTTTGGAGAAGCGATCGCTGAGTACCACCTAAGTTATTCATAAAAAACCTTTTAAATCATCGTAGGCGCACATTGTTTTGGCGTTGTTATTTCTACGAGTATCATTCTTTAAATAGAATTTTATTTGTTGTTTTAGGCAGATTAGGTTGCGGATAAAACTTTTTGACGTAACTTCTGTAAGAGTTCAGTATTTAAATTTAAAGGATCCCTCCAAATGTTGACAGAACTTTTCAGTAAATTTATTTGGATTAATTATAATGAATAATGAACGTATGTCTTCTTTAATACGTTAGTGCATTGTGCCTAAAACGGAACCTTCGGGTTAATTGCATGGAAGCCTTTCAATTGATTAAATTCATCAAAGAATTATTTCCTTTCTTCTCGATACGTAATATGAATAAATTAATTACCCTTGCAAACCCTTACCACGCATACCCTGTTAGTTGTTAACCTATGTATATAAATGATTTATTCAGTTCTGGTATGCTCTAAATTGTGTGTGAGTGTGTGTGTGTGTGTTTGTTATGTAAATGCAGAATCGATTGCGGGATTTTAAATACTTTCGACAGCTGCTATATCCTGCAAACAGGATTTGACGATTAATACTGCATAGGCACGCGATGCACACAATCATGTGGAATCAAAGATTTGTCGCTTGCATAACAGATAACACCCTCGTTCATAGCATCTGCAGCATCAGCCCTTGCATACAAATAGAGTATTTAATGTTGCATACATAATATGATTCAACTAAAGTGACCTATTTTTTCTCTTTTTACTCATTCTTTAATCCCAGTGTTCAAATGAATAATAATTAGAAAGCGACACAATGATTCCTGATTGTCTTTTGATTGTCATATGGGTAGCAGACAGCCTAAGTTTCAAACAAATACATAGATAAATAAATAGATGAATAAGTAGATAAATAAATAGATGAATAAATAGATGAATAAATAGATAAATAAATAGATGAATAAATAGATAAACAGATAAATAGATAAATCTCGCTCGATGGAATAGGGAATACGAAAAACTGTTGAAGCTTTGTACAATTAGGATCCAAAAGTATGTTATTTCTTCAGATTTACTTCAGAAAAGTTTATAACGCAAAGAAAGCAGATAATGTTTACTCTAGTTAGGTAGGTAGAGTGGCGGTCCATGATGCATTTGCGAGAGTCTGAATTGTACTTGTATTTGTCCTCTTACCAAGTACATTTTCCAATTTGCTTCACAATTTCATTTCAAGGTATCTAGTTAAATTAAGATACAAAACATTCTTAGAAAACTTACTTAAAAACTTACTATTTAATATTTGGCGCGACAGACCGTTGCGGTCCAAGGCCTTGCTTCTCGCAACCATTCGTATTTTCCCCACAAATGGAACCTATACGTATATAGGAAGCTTCAAAAGTAATAACAGAAAATTTACTTGTTTTTGCTTAACACAACGGTGAGTTTTCAGTTTTGTATTCATACAAACTATCCTCCTGCGAATGCGTATAACTTGACCTTTTCCAATTGAGTCAGAGCAGAAGTATGTTGGGCTTTGTCTGAAAATAATCATACAGTTTGAACTTTCCACTGATGCAGAAGCTACTTTCCAACTGACCTTGCAAGTTCTAAGATGGTTCTTGCGCAAGTAGATAAAATTGTGGTTGACTGTGCCTTTTCTTATTATAAAACAGGACGAATAGATCACATTAAGATCAGATAAGATTTGTTTCCTTGGTTCTAAGAAAAACTTTGAATATATGTAGTTTAGCTAGAGATGGTGAACTCTGAAATGTTTTTCCAGCTGTTCACGTGTTTCTATCGTTATTCTCCAATTACATGTCCTAACCCCAATCAGGCGCAAATTCAGCTCCATTGACTTGAAAATATGAATGCATGGTGACAATAAAATTCCATGGAAACAACACAACTGTTAAGGATATTTTTAGGAGGTCGAAAGTTTGCCGAACGTCCTTAATTTCAAAAGGAATTCCTTTCATCTTCCTCACCTTCTTCATCGTGCAAACAACTGCAACCTAATTGTAATTCATGCAAAATCAATTATTTCGAAATTGAGACGAATGCAAGAATATGTATTCGCAAATTGTATTTGTATCGTGCTGTGCCATGTGCTGCTGCATTTGTGTGAGAGTAGAACATCATCCAGTATTACGTAGCCTGGTTGTTTGTTGGTTTAGTTGATAGGTTTCCTGTTTTGTTCTTCGTATTTTAATGATTTCCTTTTCCTTTTTTCAAAACAAACTGTGCGTGAAAATAGCCAATTTGTATGCCTCGTTGTTGATTAAAAAAATATCTTTTATCAAGTATATCTGAGCTGAGTTGTTAAGAGTGGTGGGGGATATAAATTAGATTCTCGTGTTTGGATAACTATCCAATAAATTATTAAACTACATACTTATATCAGTGCTCGCCCACAAAATGAATAATAAAATTTATTATACTCGTAGTACTAGCTATTCGCACAGCCAGAAACAGTCTTTTGGATTAACTTGGCTAATTGTCGGGGAGACGTCAGATAATCTAGCAGTCGAGCTCTTTAAATGCAGTTCTAACATTATTGCGCGCGTACTCGTCTCAATACTTGGAAGAATGGTGTCATCGTGACGAAAAAAGTTGACCTTAGCCTTTTCAAATACTGGCAATGGATTACATTGTTAAACACAATACAGAAAGTGGTATCTTTCATCATTTTAGGAAGCTCCGATCCCCAATAATCGAAAATTCACTGCAATCGGAACGGGCATGATTTAGGCCTAAACGATCCGAACGATCGATTCGATATTGTATTGAAGCAAAAACGACAAAAACGAAAGGAAGTGCTGTTCCATCAACGCAATGCAATGTGTCTAGTCACAATGGCAAAAATCTGAAAATTGGGCTACGAACTGCTACCCCAGCCAGCATATTCACCAGATTTAGCCCCCTCCGACTATTTCTTGTTTCCAAACCTGAAGAAATGGGCGGAAAGAGATTTAGGTCTACTGAAGAGGTCATCACTGAAACAAACGCCGATTTTAAGGGCCATGAGAAGGAATAAAAAAATTGGAAAAACGCTGGACTAATTTGTATCGAGTTTTAAGGAGACTATGTTGAAAAACAAAACGCATTTTTGCCGCTAAAAATATATCTTAATCAAAAAGTCACTGACTTATCAAACTACCCTCAAATTAGGGAACAAAATGCTGTAATTATAATTCTTCAAACTTAATAATTTTTTGATTAAGTGAACTTAAGTTGTACTTCCTGGTTAGTGTTAGTTTTTATATAAACTTTAAGAGGATGTGTACGTTTCTTTACGACAAAAATTTATCAAGGCACACCTCTTTTTTAATAAAGAAAGCATTTGGCAAAACTTCAAACTTGCGTGCAATATGTAAGTTAAAAAATTGCCACCTAACATTCTTTCTGTTATCGAAAATAAGAGCATCGTGTCCTTGAATTTTATTGAGTCTTCGCCAAAAGCATCTTTCACGGAAGAATTAATAATTCATATATTTAAGTATGATAATTCATTTCAGTCCCCTTCTTTTCCAATTTGCTAAGTTATTAACATTTTGATTATATTCGGTTATCGCTTATCAATCAATTTCTTCACCTTTCGATATTATCATATATCACCAAACATCTCTGCCTCGTGGATAACTTATTGCCTTATTGCTGTTATAGATACATAAATTCAATTACATCTTCAAATGATAAATACAATATTGAATGTGTCACTTTCCCGGATTTCCTTTTAATTCGATTCAATTAAAGATGATGATGGCCAGCACCAACCAGATATCCGCATTCCCCCTCGTCACGCTTTGCGTTGCTGTAGCAATGTCACTGTCCGCTTGTCTGTTGTCTTGAGGACTTTGACACGTCAAATCTATTTGCAGAACGACAAGGAGAGTAGTAAGTGTTCTTAGATCTGATTTTCGGTTGGACTACCGAGCAAAGCTCCTTGCACGTTTCACGTGCCACAATCACAAAGGTGAATTGGAACGGGAAAGTTTAGAAAGTTCAACGAATTAAACACTCGGTGGACGAAAACATCCAATATTTCTCGATGCGAGAGTCTTCGTTGGTATTGGGTGGACATTGGTTCACCAGCCTACTTGCGTTTAAGTGAATTAAAAAGCTACCAGGATTGTAGGTAATAATTATTGACAATCTCATTTGTGCTTTGTCTTCGTAATCATGAGGTGAGGTTTGTTTTGAATATCAAATTCTCGTACAGGGTGTATCAGAATGATCTGGAATCGACATGTCATCCGGTATAAAATACGTCATCACGCCTAAACCACTATACAGGGTTTATCCGTTAAGGTGACAATACTTAAAGGGATGATTGCAAAATAATGATTTGAAAAATACTCTTGGATAATTTTTTTTGACTAATGCAATATTAAAGCCTAATAAATTTTCTGCAAATCCACGTCACAATGTTTATTCATTTGGTCCTGTTGACCAGGGTTAAAATTGAAAGTTTGTAAAATTAATGAAAACGTACTTTTGACCTTACATGACTTCACACCCTATAACTCAAGTTCAAGAGTGTGAAGTCGTGTAAGATCGTTCATTTTACAAACTTTTAATTTTAAAAATTTCTTTGACTTTGACGACGTTCATATCGGTAATGGTTTTAAGAATTCAAAAAAATGTACATTGTATGACCAACAGGGACCTTATATCTAGAAGAGAGTTCAAGAGTTACAGGGTGTGAAGTGATAAGACAAAGGTACGTGCATTAAAACGCTACGTACACCGCAGGGGGTGAAAATAGACCCTCCCTCCCATACAATTTTTTCACGAAATTAATCAAGGAATCACCAATTTAAGTATTTGCCACCTGTATATGTAACAAAGCCATATTTACACTATATGTCGCTTTGTACTCCTGTCTTTTTCTTGACACGCGAAAAGTTTCCAGGACGCCTAATTTTACGTTTCGGCGAACTCAATTGACCGCCGAGATCATGCGATTTGACGCCGTTGGACTTCTTTTTGTGTGGCTATGTGAAAGACCGTGTTTATGTGGATAAACCTTAAACTTTAGAGCAATTAAAAGCCAAGACTCGTCAAGTAATAGCCGAGATTCCGCTCGAAATATGTAACGAAGTGGTCAACACTTACCTCATTAAAATTTAAATGATATAGTGTTCCAAACATAAGGGGAAAGTCTTAACATTATACCAAAAAAAAATTCCATCAAAAATTTAATTTTGTATGTCTTTTATTTCCGTTTACTTTTGAAACCAAAAAATGGTTGACCAGGCATATAAAATTTGGCGCAAAAGACCTATGCGATCAAAGACCAAGCTTCCTACAATCATTCGATTTGTGTTGTGTTGTATTTGTGCACAAAATGGAAGGGACCTACAATTTGATGCCATATCCTAAAGGCGAATTGGGAAGCTTTCCGTGACAATTATTACTCTCGTACGTTTGTCAGACATTCGCGACAGATGGGACTGTGAAAAAGATTTTTTAGTTTTTCTGGGATTCGAACCGCTCCTGTTTAGAAGTCCAACGCACGCACCACTAGAGCCCCAGCGATATCCACGGCGAGCCACGGATATAAAAGCCTGCCATTTACAACAAAACTCACCCTGTGTATCGCAATGGGTACCAGTCCGTTGAACGACACTTTAGCAGGGAAATTGATTTGTGTTTGAATTTGTTTTCAGATTCTATTATTGATGTTCGCTAAAAGAGCGATAATCTTAACTTAAATTAATCAAAAATACGATAAAAAGGTGGAAGCTTTTATTGAAGCATGTCACGTTTGGGGATTTTTTGGCAAGAGGGATTCCAATTAAAAAAATGTTATTAACAAAGTTTTGACATTATTCTATCAGCAGGAGTTAGTGGCACAGTAGATTGACGTATTTCAGAGAACTGATTTTTTTTTTATTCCCCCAGTTTTTATTACCTAGCAATTCTGCATGAGATGTAAAATATCGTCAGGTCCTTTTCGTGTCCTTATACTTTTAATAGATGACAACTTTTGTACAAGTACATATTCTACTCTGTGATGTGATGTGATGATATGAACAATGACAAAGGCATTACTAACGACGACGAAGAAGACATGCAACGACAGAAAAGCTACCAAGTGCTTAGAGTTGCGTCTGAGAACGTCGGTTGTCTGGCTGCTTGTCATTATATATGTAGCATCATGTGCGTGGATTCCATGATTACGACTCTCATTACGAAAATTAAATAAATCAATTTCAGATTTCAGTGCCATGTGAGTTTTAATTGCTTAAGGTCAACTTGGACGGGATAGGACAAGACAAAGCACGGCACAATAAGATGACGCTATCAAAGGAGTAGGTAGTTGTCCTTCTTCAGTGGTATTGTTATCTTAGAATCTACTGCTTGTCCATAAAATGAACTTTCGCGATTTGATTAATTAAAAATATTGCTTTGTGGCTGATGGAAAGTTAGTTTCTTGCATTTTTTTATTGCCAACAACGAAGTTTTATGTACACACAAATTTCTTTTTGAATTTTCGAAATTTTCCACATTAAACAAAAAGCGACAGTTGATGGAATGTTTTCAAATATATGAGCAAAGTAGAAAACGTACGATAGTACTTACAAGAGTATAAAAATTAAACTGAAATTGATTTTATTTCGGAGTCTCATTCAACAACCAACAACAAATTACTTACATTTTATATTGACAATTAATCGGAAAGTAAACTTTGTTCACCATCTTCATATACTTCCTACTGCCAATACCACTGAAGGGTCAGTCACCATTTGGATACGTTTTTTAACTGCCTCTCATTGGCAGTTGAACATCTGATACAATTTCCTACTGCCATTGCTCAAGCGCTCAGTGACAAGCTGAGAGTGCTGTCATCAGCGAAAGAATGAATTGGATTAGAAGTAGTGAACAGGAGATCATTCATAATTAAAACAACCCATAAAAATTAAAATTTTTCTTGTAAATTCCCTAATCGAGGATACACATACACACACACACTGCGTGCTCGTTTTGTGGCAAAATCATCCACCAAATGCCGCAGCGGCAGCGAACAGCGATGCTCACAAAGCACAGAGCTCATACTTTGCCGTGATCTGATGCGATATAGCGATATTTAAAAATTTTATATTGGGGTCCGCTCCAAATTTTTACAAAAATTGTTTTCCATCGAAGACACACATGTGTACAAAATTTAAAGAAAATCGGGTAAATTTTGTAAAATATTTGTATGAGAGCCCCCCGATTAATAGAAAGTGTTGTCTTGGGAGATATACATGTGTGCAAAATTTCAATAAAATCGGGCTGTAGGAAGTGGGTTAAAAATTGATGACAAGATGTGGCCAGCCAGCCAGCCACGGGCAAGTGAAGTTAATATGGAGAATTTAAAAATGACAAAGAGTATCGGTGACATAACATGACGGCAATCTTACGAGCATTCGATATGCACTCTTCAGCGAGTAATATACGCTATTTTTCACACGACCAAAACAATTTTTCTGCTAAACTGCTCTTGCGCTATGCAAAACTACTGTGGGAATGTGTGTCCGCTGAGACTGCAGTAAATAACAATAGTATTTACTATGTCAACACACTAGTGTGGGTTATGCCTAATTCCGAGGTTAGGTTATAGCATAGGAAACAGTCAATTTCGTCTATGGTCGTGTAAAATAGTATATTACATAACGAGCTAGGAAAGTAGACGTTATAATCTTAAGATACACAATACTGGTAGTACTCCTACCTTTATCTTTCCGAGATCGGAGAGGTACCATGGATGGAAGGAAGTAATAGATATCACATTGACTACTAGTCATTTTCAATACAGGGTTAACAACTTTACTGTCTCCATTGTCAACTCCTATTCCGATCATAGACATATAATGTTCGACCTGTCTCTCCAGTCGGAGACTCCCAAATTTAGTAACGTTATCCAGACAAAACTGGGGAGCTACGACTGCGGACGTGGACTCCCAACATTGATTCGTTTAAAAGCTCCATGAAGGTATCATACCCGATCAGTCGCAGCAAGAAAAAGCACCCACCTTGGTGAAGCGACGAACTGGATAAGCTCAGAAGGCTGTCCAGATCAATGTTCAACATCTGTTATACTAATAATTTCTGGCACCCCTACAAGGACTGCCTGAAAACATACAAGAAAGCCATCACGAAATCTAAACGACGTTCCTGGATGGAGTTCTGTCAATCCATTGTTTCCACAAAGGAATCGGCCAGAATATGTTAGATTTTATCCAAAGACAACTCTTGTCCGACCCTTATAAAAAGACCCGATGGCAGTTGGTCAGAATTAATGGCTGAAGCTTTGGACATCTTAGTAAATATCCACTGTCCCGCATGTAAGGACTCGGGCCCAGCTGACTGGGTGAATGCTCCTGAAAGACAGGAAGTGACACCATGCGTATAAATCACCTGGCCTTGATGGCATTCTACCTATCATGCTTCAGAAGACTATAGGTGTGTCGGCCCCTTGGTTAATACATATTTTCAGAAGTTGCCTAAGACTTAGCTATGTTCCCTGCAGTTGGAGAAGAGTACGAGTTGTGTTCATCCCCAAAGCATGCACAAGAGGTTATGAATCTCACTCAGTTAGGGGTAGAGCAACTCCTAATACGGTGGATCATTTCCATGCTAGGTAGCAGGTGAACAGTAGCAATATATTTGGCAAACAGAAAGCGTCAAATACGGCTACGCGACTCTTAGCTGTCAATCAGTGGAAAAGTCTCCAAGCGGGACACTCCACCATAATTAGATCGTTAAAGAACGAACTGACGAATATCGAACACATGACACCAGTGTTATGCTTTCAAAAAGGTTTTCGGACAATAATACCCTCCAGTGAAGATTGGCAGAGTAGATCCGTTACCGATAAAGAAGCAATATAGCAATACACGGATGGCTCTAAGCTAGACGGCAAAGTAGGAGCGGAAGTCTTCTGTGCAAAGCTTAAAGTAAGCATCTCTGTCCGACTCCCTGAGCACTGCTGTGTATATCAGGCTTGAGGTGATAACGATTGAAGAGGTTATGAATTGGCTAAAGCATAATGCATTATCTTCAAAGAATATTATCATTTATATGGAGGTCAGGTCAGGTCAGGTGGCCATAAAATCGTTGAAAGCAGTCTCACTGATATCAAAGGTGGCGTTCAGGTGCCGCTCCTCTCATAACGAGATGTTTGAGCAGTTTAATATAAGGATCACTTGGGTCCCGGGCCACTCGAATGTGGTTGGAAACTGCATGGCGGACGAATTAGTTAGACGTGGTTCGACTTTCCAGATGCTGCCGGAAAGGGCAGAGGTGGGGAATTCTATTGCGACATTGAAACTTGAGCTTCGGAAAGAAGCAGAAATAGCAACAAATGTAAGGTGGGAAAACACCGACACTAGTAGTACATCAAGACAGGTTTGGCCAAAGCTAAACATGAAACGCTCAACTGCTCTAAATTCCCTACAAAGACGTGAACTAAAATTGGTTGTAGGGATAATGACAGGACACTGCCTTCTTGGGAAGCACGCGAGAAGGATGGGTTTTGACTTCTTCAGAAGCTGCATATAGACGAGGAGAAAGAAGAGACAATAGAACATCTTCCTTGCTTCTGCCCGGCAATAATGCACAGAAGACTAAAACACTTAGTTAACCGGTTTAACCTTTCAGATCTTGAAAACGACAAAGTGCGAGACATTCTACGATTCATTAAGAGCCCAGAATGGAAAACGGAAAGATTTAAGATTAAAGAACCGCTACTGGTCTAAGTAAGCAATTAGCTGCCACCTCAACCTCATACCACTAATATGCAAAAACCGTGTGAGAAGTTTATGATTTGCCCATACATTTGAAATTTAAAAAGTTACACACGTGCGATTGCGTGCAATAGGCACGCTTGCATGGTGGGCGGCACTTTGCATGTGTGCGATTGTGCGTCAATTGTTTTGTGCTTATGCCTGTTGTGTTGAGCGGAATAGGGAGACGGACAGAACGGAAAATTAGACATTTTGTTTTTAACGATGGGTACTTCGTTATGAATTTAATGTCAATTGTCTTACAACGAAAATATTTTGAAATTTTATTTAAAAGTGAGTTGCTGAAAGTGTAATATAAAAATTTATAACAACTGTATTGGTATACTGATATTTCATCATAAATTTGGAGTCACAATGGTACGTGCGTGAGTGACAGAGGCAATTAGTATATAGATAATTGGTTTAATCAACTGCCAGTTATGAAATCTTTAAATTATTACTAAGTACATTAACTCATTTCTTTTTGTTACTTGCAGATAGATCATTACTCGCTCGGTTGAAAGAATTCAAATCAGAATGTCGTCATCACCACCAATAGCACCGCCAGCGGCGACAACAATCACCGCCACCACCACCACCACGTCGACCACAAACAATAACAATCAACAAAACAATGCAAACAACAATCATAACAACAACAACAAAGTGAAATCACACACCGGTAGTGTTACCAACAGCAACAACAGTGGCAACAATAGCATTGACAAATTATCACCGGATCAGGATATCTTTATCAATGCTGCAGACGGTCTGCCCAGCCAGCACCCAACGCTGCCAGAGCTCGATGCCGAGAATGATCAGAACGAAATCGATCCCGACTCGTTTGATGATCTGCCCACATCGGTGATCGTCACAAACATCCATTCAGAAGTGTTTACTAACGACCAGATGAAATCCGAATTGGAAGACCTCTTCCGTTCGTTCTCCGATTCGGCGACTTTTCAATGGCTACGCAGTTTCCGGCGATTGCGTGTGAACTACGATAATGCGATTGCAGCAGCCAATGCTCGCATTAAGCTGCATCAGTACGAGTTCAACAAGAAAACCATTATCAGCTGCTATTTCGCTCAGCCGGTCACGCCTGTCTCGCATAAGAATCTCCAGCCGCCGGCCCCAGTCAAACAGTTTCTCATTTCACCGCCTGCCTCGCCACCAGCCGGATGGGAGCCACGTGAAGAAAACGAACCACTGGTTAATCACGACTTGCTGGCGGCTCTGGCCAGTCTGACACCCGGCGAGAGTCATGAACTCCATCCACAGACCGAAGACCAACCGGGCATCATTGTGCATACAGCCAATTTGGCAGATGTGGCTGCTCCAAAGCAAGCCATCGTCCATACAAAATGTCCCGAACGAGCGTAAGGGATTAATGAAAGGGGGAGTGAGGAGTAATTTGGCAGTTTCCTGAGACACATGCGACGAAGTACGTAGTATCAAAAATAAAAACCAGGACTTTGAGGACTGAAAAACATTAACGGACAGACGAACGAACGTACACAAAATTGAAAACAAGGTCTCGTATTTTTCTATTAAATACTAAATGGTGGTTATAAACAATAACAATATAATATATATATATATTAAATTAAATATAATAACAATTGTAGGGAAATACTTTGTGCTTTGAAACACACAGACTTTTTAAACAGATCGCTGGGGAAACCTCAATTGTTGAAGAAAATTAATTATCTGCTAATAATTATAACCAATGAGAGTGTTGTATTTGCGTCTGTATACAGGGTGTAACACATAACAAAGAATGTATTAATGTTTTTTGCAATTTTTTGATCTTGAGAGCAATCGGTGTGCATGACAAAGCTTTAAAATGATAGTGGGTAACACAATTTGATACTAAAAAGGGGCGTTTTTATCAGAAGAAGCCGTCAATTCAATCCGTCGTCTTTTACGTTCCTTACTAAATTTTGAAATAACGCCGAACGGTCGTTTAATCTGGCAATAAATGAAATGTTCAATTAGGATATACACGAATATATAGAGTAGATGCAACGTTTAGACTGTTTCTTCTTCTTTTGTGTGTGGGACACCCTGTATATAACTTGTTGTAATAATTGTAAAACAAAAATTCACCAAAAATATGTACTAAAATAAAATGACAACAATAATATAATTGGGAATGCCCATGAATGCAAATAAATGAAAATAAAAAATTAAACAAATATACAATTTTCATTGTAATAATAGAGTTTAATGTAAATACATAGAAAACTAATAATGAAATAATGTAAAGAATAAGATAATTATTTATATATTATCTAATTAAATGGTAAACTTTATATTCCATTTACAGCAAAATTACAAAAAAAAAGGGACTTGAATTTGAATTTTCTCAACAAAATAAATCGTTAGTTTGTAGTTTAGTTTAGTACTTTTTTTAAAAAAAAATTCAAAAAAAAAGGAAACTTCTCTTTAACTTTAGACGAATTTATATATTGCATTGAATTTGAATTAAATTTTCAATTTTAAAACAGAAATATGAATACGATCTACATACTCTAACTATTCCTCCTTGAAGTTCCAACCAGAAGTTAAACAAACAAACAAATACACAACACTATAACAATATACAAAAATGAATTTACACTCGAATCAACAAGAAAAGTCAATGTGTTTACAATTTATGTGAAATTTAATGGAATTGTACCTAAAAAACAACTTGTCTTGAAAACAAAAAAGAAAACAATAAATAACTAATCAACAGACTAGAGCTTTGTGTAAAATGTGTCACAAACAAAACACATTTATTCTATTAGTGAAGACTAAATTAATACAATAAAATAACATGAGCTAATTATTATGACTGAAGGTTTTTCATTTTTTTCCCGTTTAGTAACGTCACGGTAACTTATTGTGTCAACCATTTCACACGGATAACTCAAACTTAGCTCTGTGGATGGGAAGAGCCATGGCCCTGTCTCAATCGAGGCGACGACGTAGTATCAAATTAAACATTGGACTCATCACTTACAAGTCGAAAACGCAAGTTATACGAATAAACAGGCCCCTTGTTTGTATTATTTAATTAAATGTCAATTAATTACAACGAAAATATTTTTCAATTTTTATTTAAAAGTTTTCGAATCACTGAAACTATTGCTTCCATTATACTGAGACACTGAAAGAGTTACTACCATTCTGGCTTATGTCTCTGTTCTTCTAAGGTTCCTCTCCGTTTCGGAGGTTGCAAATCAGTGTTTGTTTTACCATTACTCCTCTCCGGTGTTGTTTTTCGTCCTCCTCTTGTTTTCCTCCTATTCATTTCCTTTACAAGATGATATGGAGTACTTGGCATTTGCTGTAGTACATGTGATTTGCTGAGTATGTGACCCAAGTACTGTAGTTTTCGCTTCGCTTCTTCATACAAAGGCACAATCAATTTTATATATATACTAGCTGTTCCCGGGCGCTTTGCTACCCACCCACTGACGCCACGCCCACTTACACCCGCGTTTCCCGAGACTAACGAACAGCTATAGATTTTTATTTATATAGATGATAATGCAGCATCTTCTAAGCAAAAAAAACATTAACGTTTGCTTGAGAGAAAAAAACAACACAAATAAAGTTTTTATTCCGAATTATTTTTTATTTATTAATGGCTTTTTCTATTATATGATATAACAAATTAAATTCTAATGATTAAAATTTAAATTATTTATATATGTAAATAAGTATCTGGCATTCCTAGTCTTTTGATATCGAGTAACGCCATCGTTCAAAATGTCACAGAAAACGAAACTTGACTGAGCTCTCACAATGGAAAGACATGACTGAAAGAAAAGTTAAACATTTGTTAACTTTTGCCCTAAGATTTCTACCAACATAACAAGCAAAAAAATTTGTTTCCTCAAAACCAAAAATCATACAATCTTGTAAGTCATAAGATTTTCTATTGTGACAGCTCTGTAACGAGTTTAACAGTTATTTCGCCTGATCTGTGGTTTTAGGTGATCTCATTGGCCGTGCTCAGTTTTGATGTCGGGGAAATCGGAGAAATCCGATAAATCCGATAATTTTTTCTCTGATCAGATCTGTCAGATCAAAAAAATTATCTGCTGGGTTTCAGAGAAAGGTTTTATTTTTCACCTAAAAGCTCCATAAGAGTCGACATGTCCCATGTTTAAAGAAACAAACAACTAAGGCTGTGAAGAAATGTTCTGTATATTTTTTCAGAGTAAAAAGATCATATCCGAGAATTATCGGAGCGTAAAAAAGAACGCTTGGGAAAAAACAGATTTCTCGGAGAATGAAAAAAAAACACAGATATGAATTCTGACAGTTAAATTATCTCTCCGAGTACTCCGAGATCAAAAAAGAACACAGCCATTATCTACAAAAATTAACTAAAGTTCTCACAATTAAAAAAAACTTAAAGCTTAAGAATAACAGGATTGTATGGTTTTCCAACAAAACGAGCAAAATTTGTTTTTGTCAAAACCAAAATCCATACAATTCTGTAAGTTTTAAGTTGTAAGTTTTTCCATTGTGACAGTAGCATAAGGTTGCATTTATTTTATTCAAAAAATTAATGACAGACGTCATTTATGTCACGTCAATTTTACTTGAGGCTTCAGTTTATTAGCACCTATGAACTTTTGCTGACTTTTTACAATGCAAAAAAAATTACATAAATTTCGAAAACTTATAATACTGAATAACTGTTAAATATAAAATAAAAGTATCTACTATGTATAGCACACTGATGGAATGTTCGCCTAAAAGCCTAATAAAAAACTGATAACGAAAGTCCTACCAACTACAAATTACGAGTATGTAGGAAAATGTTATACATAAATGCAACATTTTATATCCTTGTCCAGTAGAAAGAACCTAATTGTACATGGATTACTTTATATAATTACAAAAAGCAAAATGGAGTTGTGTTTGGAAGTCACCGTCGCCCATCGAATGCTACGTTCACGAATTACTTCTTATCAATGATGGTTTTAAGTGGCACCATCTGCTCGGGATCCTGAGAATGCGAAAGCCTCTTTCGACCAGCGCACTGGCTGAACCATGTGTCACCCTTGCCGAAGTTCTCACCATCCTGAATAGACTCTGGCATTGGCTGGTTCATTGTCTCTGGCAGGAACATGACCCAAACGCCTGACACAAGCGCAATAACACCAAATACTACAGCGGGAATCTTTGGATCGAATGAGTCAAGTAGTGTGATAAGGGGTGTCAGTGCTCCAGATAAACGAGCGCACATCGATCCCAGACCCATGGCGGAGTTTCGCACCACCGTCGGAAAGAGTTCAGCCGAGTAATTGTAGATGACACCAAATGATCCGGCTATGAATAATTTTCCCATCATAACGATCACCGTAGAGATTGTGCTTCCCTGAAGGATGAACGCTGCAGCAATACAACAGAATCCCCCCGCGATCATCAGAGTACTGGTAATTGGACGACGTCCCAGTCGATCGAGAATGAAAACGAGAATGATGTATGCTGGGAACTCGACCAGACCCATAATGAAGAGAATGAGGAATGGATTTCCATAGAGTTTTCCAGCACTCAACGACAGTCCATAGTAAACAAGCGAGTTGGCAAACCAGCAGAGGCATACATTAAGGGTTTTTCGTCGTAGGTTTGGCGTCTTGAAGAGGGTGCTAATGCCAGCACTGGACTTCTCCTCCAAACTTGCCTGCAACTTCGCCTTGGAGATGAAGTATTCCTTATCGAGAGGTATTCCGGAACCATTGATTCGCAGACCCTTGGCGACAATATCGACCGCCTCAGCAGCACGACCCTGCATCCACAGCCATCGCGGTGACTCATCCATAATCCACCAGTGAGCCACAAACAACAAACCATGCAATCCATAAACAATCTGCAAAATTTGTCTATCCTTGATGAGCGCACCCCAACCGGCGACCAACATAATGCCACCAGCAAACACCCCCTGAAAGGTAATACCACAGACAGTACGTTTGCTTGATCCGACCAGCTCCATCGTCAGCACAAAGCCACAAATGTACGCACCAGCTGAACCGAAGATGCCCAAAAAGTAACGAGCCACCATAAACGAGAAGTACTCCGGAATAAAGGCAACTCCCACACCGATGATCAATTGCAACAGAGCTGACCAACAGAAGACCGCTTTGCGGCCCACTTTGTCCGCCAAGCCACCTAGGGTTACGGCACCTGTGAAAACGCCCAGCATGTATACTGTCTGCACGATTGATGTCATCCAACGTCGATCGCAAACGAAATTCCAATCGATGGTTCGTGACGTCTGATAATATGTCCTATCGTATACGTACGATTCGCAAGCTATGGTATTATTTTGACCATCGAACATCAAGCAGGACTCCAACTCTCCAGAAGGCTTCAATGGAATAGCAGCCAGTATTTCGGATGAATTCCATGCAGCATACGAGGACCCATTGTCAACTCCTTCAATGTAGCATCGATGCTCAGGCACAGCAGACACTGTGACCAATGAGAGCATATGCAAGCCTGCCGTTAAACCCGAAAGTACGTGCAGGAAAAACTGGAAGGCTTGATAACGGCCAAATTCACCTGAAACAAGGAATCAAAATTATTTCAATTAGTACGAGGCGAAAAAAGTAATTTGCAAGTTGAGGTTTTTTGAATTTGAATTTGGGCAAAAAATTACATCACATGCACAATAAAATCTCAGCGCATTTCAAACTGTTGTGCTCTTATAAACAAGTTCCACATGTACGAGTAATTGTCTGTGCTGTATACTTTTAGGAATTTTGATTTTATTTGTTTATGACTGAGTTTCATTATCTTTTTTTATTTAAGATTGGCAATCTGCAATCCATCAATTCACACGCAACTACACTTGCTCGTTTAATTATCTATATAATTTTCCTATGAAAACCAAAAGTTACGTTTCATTTCATTCACAATTTTGTATTTTTAAGAAAAAATTCTACGAAATGAACCGTAAAAAAAATAAATATAAAAATTATTATAATAATTTATCAACTACTACTGAACTTTAAGTTCGATCTAGCAATCGCGTCGCACATACTGCAAAGACAAGGAGGTTAATATGATCGCCGATCTCAAAGGCATCTTAGAGCGATGGGAAGAGCACTTTCATGAGTTGCTTAATGGCAAACAATATGGGAGATTTTGATATATTCAATTAAAATTAAATAATTATTTGTTTAATTTTTACAATATGTATTACAAAGTGGAGTAAGCAGCACGAAAAGAAGATCATTATGAATTTTAATTACGTGAATTATTTTATGTCATTTTATGTTGTTATCAGTTAACAAACGACAGACGCGAATTTTTCTTCTCAATTTGTAGAATTAAATTAAATTATTTGATGTTAAGAAAAAACATCATTATCTTATCAAATATATATGTTATTCCCTAATAAAAAAATGTTAAACTTAGTTGTAATAGCATGTAGCTAAGTCTCTATGTAAATCTCCAATTGTGGAAAAATATTCAAGTTACTCTCAATAAAGAATTATGATATATACAGACGTGAATTAACAAAAAGTTAAATTCAGAGATAAGTAGAACATATAGAGCAATAATCGTTTATTGCTATTGAATAAATTATATTGCTCCTTATCAGAGGCTAAGCAAATTGACATCGTTGCATTGTTATCTGTCCACATGTACTTTGTATTGCAGAATAGGTACTTAGTTTGATAATAGACTTGGTTTTTTTTAAGAAAACTCAAAACAAAAAGATCAACATCATAGCTCCTTAGCACAGCTATATATTTTTATCTCTTCTTGGACTGTGACGTATAGCTTTTTTTATCATTAAGAAGTGTACGAAACACGACCTTTATTTGAAATATTTTTTGTTTTTATTTTATTTTGATAGGATATTGTTAAGCAAGAGATTAATTTGTTATCAGCTAGGAATGTCACAAAGTTAATTACGATATCGACATCGTGAAGAGAATTAAGCTCCCGTGAGTAGCAGTGTATGTAGCCATGCTCATTTCCACAGAAACACGGCGCCCACGGAGTTCATCTATAGACCTTCATTAAAATCGGTGTAATGACCTTACAGTCCAAAATGAAAAAGTTCATTGAGCTTGAAGGGGAGATTTTTTATATAAAAGCATTTTGTAAACATCCGAGTCTTTTTTCTTGTTCAGTCCGCGAATTTTTCAATCCACCCTCGTAGTGTGCTCTATACAAACAGAGTAAATGATTTGATTCAATGTGATCGACTACAGATTACAGATTAAATTTTTCCTTAGCTTTGTATGGGAACACGACATAAGAATTTGTTTACTCGGAAGAATTTCAAAATGCGTGTGAATTTTAAAACAAAGCGTTTTCGATGCAACAGCAACTGTTCCGACATTTCTGTTCTCTTGTTACTGGATACGCGTGAAAAATGCAGTTCAGTTACATGCAACATTTTACTTTGTCTTCCTCCTCCTCCCTCTCTTTTTCAATGGTAAAGTACAACGATGATTATTGCACTTTCTTCCACGTCATTCGTTTGATGCATTTTTAATTTTTTGTAAATAAAATAACAATATAAATGTGCATACATACATATAAAATATATAAGATGGACGAACCAATGATGACGCTCTGTTGTCTGATGTGAACGAACGCTTCAGCTACGAAATGCAGGAGAGATAAATCTGCCTTTGAGTGGACCGAAACACATTCGTCTATCCGTTAATAGGATTTTTATTTTGCTTTTATTTTTGGCAGCCAAAGTAAAAATATTTTTTAAATTTACAACTGGGCGGTCATTATCACGCGTATATGCCGTAACCTTGATTTGTGCTTTATTGTCATGCGTCTTAAGAACACGTCGTGCGGTTCTTTGTCCGGCTAATATGCATTTTTGCATCGCATTAAAAAATTAAAATTGTAGTATGTTAGCAATAAATAGTAGTAGAAGTAGTAGTAGTAGTAGTAGTAATACAAGTAAAGGAAATCGGATTAATTTTCAATCTTTCAGCCATCACAGATGACATTTAAGACAGTCTTTCGGTTGTAACATTTGTGGCTTGGGTCTAAAGTCTGTCAAGACTCTACATTTCCAGGAACTTAACGATAAAATCCAATCTGCTTGTATATAAGACAATGGTCATACCAGTACTTACATATAAGTCCGAGAGTTGGGTGCAGCTCGTCTAGAACGAACCCAGGATTTGTCGGTAGTACTGACACCGAGAAGGCAGTACGTACTGAATTCCACCAGGAGCTTGGTTTGAGCGGGGTAAAGAGGGGCGAGAGCGGTATAATTCGCGCAGCTCATTTGTCTCTAAGGAAATTAGTTTTTGTTCCTATGGAACTTTTAGAAGAACGGAAGTTTCGGTAGGTCGACGGGCTAAGCGATTCACTCAATTTGACCAAAGAAAAGGTAATTTTAAAATGGCACAGAACCTACGATTTCAAACCATCACACGCGCCACACGCAAAACGCGATGCGCGTTATACGCGGAATATAAACATTGCTATCTGTACATAGACACTAACAAAATTTTAGATCTCTAGGTCTTGTGGAAGGTGGTTAAAAAGGACCTCAAAGAAGTCGAAAGAAAAGTTCAACCCATCACACGCGTCATACGCTGAATATAAGAAATGCTATTTTGAACTTAGACACTCACAAAATTTCAGATCTCTAGGTCGTGTGGAAAGTGGTTAAAAAGGACCTCAAAGTAGGCGAAAATACAGACAAAAGTCAAGTCAAGTTAAATAAAAGTTTTTAAAAACCGAAGTATGGAAATTACTGCTCTACTGATGTAACTGATTTCTTTGAAAACCATAATCTTTCTAGATCCTACAAGCTACCTGACTCTGCTAGCATTTTCCAGGCGGAGATCCTAGCGATGAGGAAGGCATACATGGCCCTATTTCATAGTACCGCAATCAAAGCCATTATTGCGACAAGCAGGTAATGAGAAGGCGGACGTACTTGTGAAGAATGGAGAAAAAATGGGACATGGGACATCGGGACATTGACTAAACTGAGAGAGTCTGCTGTCCCTTGAGCTTCGTCAGGGAACATGTTCTCACCTTTCTTGCCACCATCAAGGTACAGTTAAGGTAGAATGACTTGGTCAAATGCGCCACGTCGTGAGCGATGTGACCTTCCTAAAATAAAAACAAACCCACCCATCTGATCACCAGATCACAAAAATGGTGATTGCCTTAATCACGGGCAGCCACTTAGCCAAACTGTGAATCACCTATAACACCTTTGCAGGAGTTGCTTGGATGGGAATGAAAGAGAATGATACAGGTTTGATATAATCAACTCAACAATCTTTCTTTCCAAGAGATCACTTGAGGACTGTAGTTGCAAAACGGTGCCACTCAAACGCTAATACGGCGAATACCAATACTTACCTAAAAATGTAGCTACCCAAAAAACATCGACTTCCAGAGAATTTGGACCGGAAAGAACAGACAAAAAGTGTCCGTCGGGACGTATGTATGTACGGATGGCATACCTTAAGAACGGGAAGTCCGAATTTCCTTCGCTAAAATGATATTTATATGAATTCGAAGAACTTATAAGATTTGTGGGGCTTGTACTTCAACGGGTTTATGTACCTGCCACACAAAATGGCCCCAAAAAATTACTTTTTGCTCTAACTCCTCGCAGGAAACTCTACTGTAAAACTTTATCGGTTGTGTAGTGTTCTTGTTTCAGTGATGACTTCCTCATTCGAACCAAATCTCATACCACCGAGTCATTTCTTCAGGTTATAAAATAGATAATAGTCGGAGAGGGCCAAATTTAGAGAATAATGTGGATGACGAACCAATTCGTAGCGTAATTCATATAATTTGGCATTGCGACTGAGGACTTGTATGCCGGTGCATTGGAAAGGTGGAAAAGCACTTTTTTCTTCGCCAAAAGCGGCCGATTTTAATATACGCCGGTGATTGTTTTGACTTTTTAAAATAATCTATGTGAATGATACCGCGTGCATACCAAAACTATGCCCATGACCTTGCTGGCCGACAGACCCACCATGGTCTTTTTCGGCTTCGATTCGCCAGGAGCAGTTCACTGCTTTGACGTTTTTCTTTGTCTCCATGATCCATGTTTCATCCACGGTTACGAAACGGCGCAAAGTCTCCTTCATGTCGCGGTTGACAAACACTCCTTTGAAGTAGCCACACGTTCGTGCTTGTTGTCAAAATAAAGCGAACGCGGAACTCAGCAGCGAGCGTGTCCCAAATATTTATGCTATATATTCTCAACTCATTCACGTGACATACCCACAGTCTCAGCAATCTCGCGTACCTTCACTCGCCGATCGTCAATTATCATGGACTTTGTCTACCTCTTCTGGTGTAATGACCGCTTTTGGAAGGCCTGGACGCTTATTGTCTAAAATGCTTGTATGCACAACCCCGCTTAAATTCAGCTGTCCAATATTTTATTGTTGATATCGAAGGTGCAGAGTCCCCATAAAAATTGTTTTTATACTGGAAGCACCATCTCTTGCCGAGGCCGATTAGTTTTTAGCCCACCTTATGAAGTTAAAGTTGGTTTATTTTACTTCTTGTAGGTATTTTTAACTAACTTTCACAGGTATATATAAATAAAAGGCTTTACCCGAAAAACCAAGTTTTTCTACATTTAGGAACTTGTTTTATATCGAACCGCCTTTTTGCAAATTTTTAAATTTCTAGCATACATCTGTTATAGCATTTAAGTCGCAATCCATAATGATTTTTAAATATTTACTGTTTTCTATTAAAGTTTCAGGACTGTCGAAAAACTCGTAATATTCGACAAAAACACCAAATTCAGTTTTTCGACGCAGAAAACACATACCCCTTGTTCCCCAGATTCCTATTGTAAACAAATTTGGTAGAGGGAAGCCTATTTCTACATTCTCTCTTGACCCGTTGTTTTTCAGTTTCCCGAACCTTTTCCATGTGGTTTTCCAAAGATTAATTTCGGAACTTCTGGTTCGATTACGGGGATAACAATTGAGTTGTGAGTAAACAAGGCTACACTTATTAATATCGCCGTAATGTCGCTATCATACGGCAAAAGTGTAATTGCTAGGAAATGTGTATTTGATTTGATTAGATAACATCAGATAAGTTAAGATAATAGCAGACGTCGAATCTAGGCCGCGTTAAATCATATTATCTGAGGTTATGAAATTTGTTTTTCTCAAACGCAACTCGCTACACACCGCACAGATACAGAAATAATATCCACATTTCTGTTTACATTTTTTTATAATCTATATACATGCAAACACCTAAGCACAACGTGGGCGTTAGGAAATTAAGAAATATGGAACAGAGAGGAGGAGATGCCTATTCACATGTGTCTTGAATATACGTGAATCACACATATAGGGCCTGGAAATGTATTCGACATCCACCTACCTCCCGCTTAGTAGTCCAACTTAATAATCACTAAGCCACGGCAGATACTAAACTTTTTTAGTTGTCGGTTATTGAAGGAATCTCTATATTGGTCCGTACGTGCGAAGTTGGCCTCAATGGTATTGCGTACGGGTCGCACCTTAATATTATCCATTGCAGATTAGAACTAATAAATAGAAGTGCCTCTTCAAAACTATTGCAGGAATACCATCTAACACAAAAGATTTATGAATATAGAGATCATTTAAAACTCTAGCAACTGTATGTGGTATTAAAAAAGAAAGAAACAAAGAACAACGTTGTTGGTATGTTTTACGAATAAAAGAGGCACATAGCACTTACAAGTTGCAAGCGACATTGCTATTTGATACTTTGCCCTTGCCTTCGACTTGATTTTTCCTTAATAATTCATACATTACTAAGTTAATAACGATGAAGTTACATAGCATAAAGAGAACCAAACACACATGTGCAGTAGTAGTGATATAGTCCAGCCAACTTAATGCCCGCTTAGTACCATACTTTATACCATTGTACTATTTTAAACAAAGTGTGCATATTTTCTCCTTATAGTGAGTGTAGTGATGGTTTATGAGTACCTACCTTGCCCCTACGACTATAACTAAATATTCTTCCTAATTTCCTAACTCTAGTAAGACACGTCGCGACGACATCATGCGTTGACCATTAGCATAGATAGTAACCCCATCGCTACGACATCACGCATTGCCACAGGCATCACTATGACATCACGCAGCGACATACAGGGTGTTAGGACCGACACCCTGGCTGGGAAAACCTTGTAACAGACGGTAGTCAGAAAAGTCTAAGGCCAGCCGCATATTGAGCGCAGCACAGCTATGTCCACTTTACAAATGGTTTTGTTTTATTTGTATGCCAGAGTCTCGAAAACAATGAATATTTGTAAAATAATCAATAAGCGTCTGTTGTTATCGATCAAATTTTATCAATTTACCCGCGAATTGGCAGAACCGTGACTACCTAAGAGATTGTAAATCAAATTCATTAGCGGTTTTTTTTTATTTCTTTTACTTAACTTTTACTTTAGCTTTGTTCTTTAGATCATTGAATCGTCTGACAGTCAAAACTAATTCCTATGTTAGCAAATACGTATGGTATACGAGTAACTCAAGTTCGCGCAATATTCGAATATGATATGTGTACGGAACGTTCTCGTTTAATAATTAATTTCTCACGTCCACTTACATACTCGTATATCTTCACTCTGTTTCTATGTAGATACAGTCAATTGATCTGAATGGAAATACAATTCACTCATTTATCTCGTCGTCTATCGTTTTGGCTGTTGATTGAAATCAATTTGAATTTCAATCGTCACATATTCACTTAAAATATTTAGGTTCGAAAACAAAACCAAATAATATCACACTTTGATCCAACTTTCGATTGTATTTATTACGACTTTTTCTAGCAATTCATTGGCGATTGATTGGTTTGCTGGTTATGGGGCTGATTGCGTTTATTTATTTATTTATATCAGACTGCCCCAGTGCTGTACACAATAAATTATTTAGATATTGAACATTTGAGTAGGTGATGACGCGATTACATCGTTTTTAGCAATTTGTATGCCCTACTTGTGGTAGGGCTTTTGAGATTCAGCCGTGATATTTATGATATTACCAACAGAAAGATGGAATCTCTATCTCTATCGCATTGTGGTACAAAGGTGTGTCTGTTTGCCTGTTACTTTTCTTGTCTTTTCAAAAACTAATTACTCAAAATTCCCATCCCAAAAGAAATAGCCAATCATATGCAAAATGGTGTAAGATAATTATAGATTTATAATTTCTTTGCTGCTGATTATCAGATTAAATTTTTAATTAAAATGGAATATTACATAATGTTATGGTTATAGTTAATAAATTTTTGCTTCTGGCAACAATACAAGTATATTGCTAGCCGCAAGCAACGACTAGACTTGCAGCCCTGGAGCTATAATCGAATTTCATAAAAGAAATTTACTCTCTCTTTTTTATCATTAATCCTCATTAATTGCTTTTTATTTTTTACACATAAAAGCCTCTTTAATAAATTTTTTATTCTTTGTTGGTGCCAATTATACTTTGCGAGCAGTTAATTCAACAGCTAGTGGATTGATTCAAAATTTGTCTATGTAAAGGGGTTTTCATTAAGAATTTTGTTTTTTTTTTTTAAATTGATTGTGTTTAACATATTTGGGGTTAAAATACCATTGATGCCATTAATTGTGGAGCACAACAACATTCAAATGTCCTCCAATAGAAACGCCCTCATGAGTGAATGCTCCGAATCCATTTTGTAAGGGCTTTTTCGCATAAATCAGGCCGGCAATGAGGCGTTCGATCTTTGTCCTGAGGTCGTCTAAAGTTTCTGGCTACTTGACATAGAATGTCGACTTAACTTAAACCCAAAAGTCCAGAGGCATATTAAGTCACGAGAACGAGGCCAATTGACTGGTTCATTTCTGTGGATTACACGGTCACCGAATTTCGACTTTAATAAAACTCGATTGTTTGGCTTGCTGTGTCTCATGTGGCGCAGTCTTGTTGAAACCAAATCAATCTCTTCCTATTTATAACAAAAATAGTCAGTGAACATGGCCCGTTAGCGATCTCCACTGACTGAGACTACGTTTGTCAGCATGAAAACCAAACCAAATTGTAAGGAGGTTTCTAGGAGGTTTCTAGGATAGGTATGCTACCGTGGAAACCGTATAAATTTCAAACGATCCAGAAATTATTGCAATCTTTGTCCTGTCAAACTCCCCTACTTCGGCGAGTCAAACTCCCCTACGTGTCCCAAAAATACTAATGTGTCCCAAAGGTAGTAAAAATGTTTATTCGCCTTAAAACGCTACTTACACCGCATAGGGTGAGATTTTTTTTAACCAAGGAATCAACCCTTTAAGTATTTGCCACCTAAACGGATACACCCTGTATATGGCTGTCATTGAATTCTTACTATGCCAATATTCTATGTGGTGTTGTGTTTTTTTTTATACACTTTTTTTGTTGTTGTTAAATGTTTTATTTTAATTGCATTCATAAAACTATTTAACTTAAAATGGGGTCACCAAAATGTTTCAACTGAAAAAGTGGGACGCGAGAAAAAAAAGTTTAAGAACCCCTGATGTAGACTGTCTGCAGGCGGTCTCGCCTACTAGAGTTAAGCTGTTCAAAAGTTTTTGCAGGCCTGTATAAGGCTTTATTAATAATAAATACATTTCATTGGGGAAGTTTTTCAAAAAAAAAAATATTACAACATATATCATAGAATTGCTACTGAAGTGCAATTAAACTAAAAACATGAGTACGATATATCGGTTCGGTGAACTACAAAAGTTTGTTTGCCGAATTTACTTAGATTTCGTTCCTAAACTAAACAACATTTTATCCATACCTATAGCAGAGCCTGAACGTACTACGTACTATTTCTGCTGGTTTCTTTGCTTTATGTTGGTAATTTGCTGGTGGTAATTAACCGAGACCTGGTCAGGGTTTTTCTGCAAAAAATTCATATTTTCACTGAAATTTTTGCCTTTTTTTTGCTGGCCAATGCAATTTCAATTTCATTACAATTGGCTCGCTAACATATGAGCGAGTAACGAGGTATAAATTATAGTATTTTTGGAGTGCATATGCGGAGGTAGGAAATTATTGTGTTTACACCGGCTGCTGTACTCAGTTGCAGAAGAATGTTTCCCGCGTTTACAAGAGCTTGTTTCCACAGCACGGCCATGAGTAATCATTGAAGTCAGGGGGGGGGGGTTATTTGTTTAAATTCGTGCTTGTAATATGTGTATTAAATTAAAATTGGCTAATCAAATTGCTAATTACTAGCCAATACTGTGGAATTAATGACCTCTAAGTCATGAAATGTAAAACTTGGAACGCAAAGGTATCTTATAATATGCCACCTTTGCATTATGTTATTATTTTTAACAATAGATATATAATAGATAATAGATGCAAGAATTTTGTAAATTTTTGCAGATAATAGTTTTAAAATGAACAAGTTTGTACAGCAATCACGCAAACTTGATTAAACACCGCATATAGCATTATATTTTCCGCTGTTCTATGAGATAGAACAGACCTGCCCGTTTAATTCATAATCATGTAAACAGACAACAGATTTCCACCTAAAGTTTGTTATATAATAGACATTTAGTGCGGGTTTATGTCAGCCATCCACAATCCACAGTTTAAAAGTTCATAAATCTATTATGGTTAGCACCGTTGGCTCCCAATTGGAGGACAGCGGGTTCGATTCCCGGCACGTCAAAAAAACCCACCAATTTATTTCGTCGCACTGATCATCTAGAATTCTAGATTACAAATACGATGCTGTACATCTGGCATACAGTTGCCGTATACTGCTGTCTTCACATGTACGGTTGAGTTGATGTATAGATTGATCAAGTTGTGAAGACCAACAATGTGGGTTTATGAGCACAATAATCTAGTTTGTGAGTGATCTCGGCTGCTATAAACAAATTAAAGCAAAAATGTCGAAAGTTATAAACCAATCAAAAAATTGATGCTGGGCCTATTCTCGAACGCAAAAATGTACTCAACCATTTGGTGTCACGTTGACAAATAAATGCTATTCCCAGGAGCCATGTGTTGGGGAATAAAACCCTAAATTTAAAAATTGTTCGATCATTTTAATTTCGATTGCCGTATCCCTGCTTCTTTTCTTAATCTTTCCACAACCTATGAAATTTGCTTCCAGTATAAGTTACCCAGTCTCAATGTTCTTAACGAATTTATTATTGTCTTACCAATTAAAATTCCTTTTCTTTTAATTTAGTGCATTTAATTGCCATGTAGAAAATACGTCATAACACACTAGCCAATGATGTCACAAATAAAAAAATGCAAGCGAGCGTTCACGCCCATAAATGCGTCTAAGAACTAAAAATACAATTCAATTGATCTGATTCTTTATTTTATTTCATAACAATTGATTGGCATTCAACAAAAATTAGGGTCGATTATGTTCAATTGGTAATTGTTGATGTAGACGTTCGGCATGGTTAATAGAGAGTTAGTTAATGGAATTGCAATTGCCTACAAATTTTGTAACAATCAATGCTTTTTCAAGGCACATTTTATCTATTTGGAAGCTTTTCCGAAATTTAAGTCATACATTAATTCTGAGAGTGGAAATATCAGCGTATATCGGATAATTACGGAAAATAAGAAAGAATGTAGGAGACAAAACAGAGCCTTGAGGAACACCAGCATTTATGCAATGAACGTTTGATTAAAAAACGACCTGAATTGAACTGTTGATGTGAATGATGGCTTCTAATCAAATGAAGTAGGGTTATATGGATTTCGATTTTATAGAAACGCATCTTCGACAAAATAACTTTATGCGCCAGGCTCTGTCAAACACATTGGAAATATGCAGTTCACCAGCTTTTCTTTCATCTTTGCTGGAACTGGTTATCTGGTAGCATATCTCCCAAAAAGTGGAACCATTCATTCATCCCACTCATTGATGACTAATAGGTTACACTTTTGGTGAGATATGCAACCAGATAGCCAGTTGTCTTATACCGTCACTCTTCGCTCGTGCGAACTAGGTGTTCTGTTTCTCTGAGCCTATAGTGCTTGATTCTTATTACAATATCAACATCCCGGTGACGCTGGTAGAAATCGTCATTATAGAGTCTCGGGAATCATCCGTGCTCAGATACAGGGCCCAAAATTATCCGCAAGACTTTTTTCTCGATCGTATGGCTAAGGGGATAGAGTACTTTTTGCAAAGCGTTGGACCCATATATAAGTATTTTTATGATACCAGCTTGAATGTCAAAGTAAAATTCCTGAATTTGAAGAGTCTAAAGTAGGCTTTGCTGACTTAAGCAAAAGTGCGCGTATCTTTGTTCCCACGTCTCCTCTCCTTTAGTATTTTAGCATCGTTTGTTTCTTCCATACTCATACTTGGTATAATGCGGGCTGTATAGATTTGATGAGCTCAGTTAGGGTGCCATCTAATCCGGAGCCGTTGTTTTTTTTCAGTTGATGTATCACTCTGCTAACTTCTTGTACGTCTGATGGCGTTATGCATTCATCGGTCATTGGCGGAGTCACCAATTCCTCACGTAGCTTGCCGTTTAGCAACTCATGAAAGGTATTCTAAAATGTATTTCATTGAAAGAACCGATATTTGCGTTATAGGTCAGTACGGGAAAATAGACAAAATAAAACACTGCAAGATCATCCCAAATCGATTCAAAAGTGATGATCGTCACTCTTATGTGAACACTTTGCGATCATCAAAATCAAACTTTATCATCAAAAAGTGAAAATTGAAGCGTCACTTTTGGTTCGGGTCGCTATGAGTGATAATTTCTTAGTGTTCACCCTTGCATCGTCACTTTAGGAAGATCAAAGCGCCGATCCAAAAAGTGATCCAGCCTTGAAAGTTTACTCTCAACGCTCATTTGTTAAATGTTTAATGGAAAAATTCTTATATCACTCAAAAAATATGTAAATCTTTACTTAAGGTTTAACTGAATTTATTATTGCTACATTGTTAAATGTTATATCGCTATAATATTTAGAAGATTCTCCAAGATAAGCAATTATCTATATTTGTATAGTATATTATTCTATGGAAATACGTTTAATAACAATCTTAAGATTTATTTGACTATTTGTGCTATACATCTCTATGTTTGTTCCTAATTCTTGCAAAATTTTTAACAAATCTAACACGTTTTTTATTGAATTTCATTCTAATCTGATAAGAATAATTGTGCAGATTGTTAAGCAATCAACTTAAGCTCATGAAATATGCAATGCAATTCAGTCGTTGTCAAGGTGACATCTGGATAGGCTTTTGTCTCATATTTATATGTACACCAAACACCAAACAAGTTGTACTCATTGAAATTCAAGAAATGCGAACACTTTAGAATGTATTTAGTTAACCTCTAATGACACTTTTAATTAAAAATACGCATAATAACTTAACGCCTCTTCTACGTACGTACCATACAGCCGTCTCACTTGGAAGTGCATAACTCACATTTTGATGCCGCATTGTTTTATTAAATTAAGTATGAAATTCTCTCAACACATAGGTATTAACTATATCAAAAGACTTGAGCCGGACTCCGGTTGAAGAACCAGAAATAATGATACTTGATAAGAGGGTGGATTGAAAAGTTCGCGGCCTGACCACAAAATAAGACTCGGAAGGTTACAAAATGATTTTATTTATCAATCACCGCTCAATTGCACTTCTTCCATCTGGTATCTGAGGTCATTAGATCGGGTTAAAAAAAGATTTCACCAAGACGTTTACAAATACGATTACTGCGCAGCTTTCGACCACTTTATTTTATTTCTCTTAAATGTTTTTAGGCTGAGGGACAGACGAATGTCTTGAGGAGCGAGATAAGCGAATAGGGATAAATTCAATCCCACAGTTATAGATTTCAGCCATTGTTTAATGCGACGTATGTGGGCGTGGTTCTGATGAAATAGAACTTTTCTCCTAAACGTTCCTGTTTTTCAGACTTTCACGAGAATGTTTCATAAAACCAGGGGTCGAATTACCACATACGTGACTGAATAATGTTGATTTGGCATGATCGCTTAAGTGAACGAGTGACGAGTAGTGATCATCCCAATGTAAATACTCGATCACTCGTTAACGTATGGATTTCATTAACTCGTTAACTGATGTCGTAATTCGAGGGAAGTGAGTTAATAATTTATCGCAAGATTCCACTACCGAACGAACGAAAGAACAACAGAACCATGCCGACGCGAAGTTAATATATAGAATTTAAGAAAACAACCCATAAAAATTAAAATTTTTCATGTAAATTCTCTAATAACCAAAAGAATACTAAATTCCACTATGAATGCTGAAATATAAAAACACATACGAAGCACTGCAACCCAAAAACAAAACAACCCCAATCGTAAAGCAAGCAGCGCTTCTTACAGCCATTCATTTTAGTATGAAATGATCTGATGCCGCTAAATGGGGGAAAAATTGTATGGGAGCCCCCGACCCCGCGGCCCGATCACTCTCAAATTTTAATAGAAAGTATTGTCACCAGAAATATACATGTGTACAAAATTTCAATAAAATCTGGCTTTGGGAAGTAGGTTAAAAATTGATCACAAGATCTGACCAGCCAGCCAGCCAGTCCGCCAGCCACGGGAACGCGAAGTTAATATAGAGAATTTAAAAAGAACATGTTTTTCTGGGATAAACCGAACTTCGAACCTCTCCTTCATTAGTCCAACGCACTAACCACAGAACCCACAACCGCTGAAGTTATCCGAGTTAATTGTTTTACCATTGACCGAGTGATTCCAATTGTGTCCCAAAAAACTAATGACCCAATAACTTATCCGTCCGCTCATAGAGTAACGTTAAGTAATCAAGATCTTCTCCACTCTTTGGATTGCTGTTTGGTAACAGGCGTAAAGAGATAAGCCCATATGTTTCATCTTTCTGACCAAAAACCCCTCTGGATGGCTTTGAAACAGCTCGAAATACTCGTGAGACAGCGTCATTCGATTGCGTTTTGTTCGTCTGAAAGCAGCTTACAGTTCCGCGTGGAGAACCCAAGAACGGTTTTATTAATGTCTTAAATCCGTTCATACGAGATGCGATACGAGATCCCACAAGATCTGATCACAAATGTTTTCAATGTTTTCCTTTGTAGTTGAAGTTGATGGTCTTCCAATGCTCTCTAGCTCGCGTTTGAATTCGGCCACCCACTTTTTTCAATGGTTGTTTTCGATGGAACTTGAGTTGCTTGAGAGTAAATTTTCTTCCTTAAACAGATACCGATATATCAGCACGATATTCGATTTTTTCCACTTTTCAGAATAGCTCTACTTCGCTTCACTTAAGCCTGCCTGTGAGTCGAATTAAATGCAAAACAGAAATTAAAACTTTGCAGAGTCACTCTTGGGATATTGTGGGTAATAAAAGAGGCGAAGAACCAATTTAGAATTAAAAGTATTTTTATGACTTTTCACTCCACCCTCTTACTCTATGCACATCATGAACAAGATCCATCATTATCTTATTGACTCTTAAATTCGTCTTGGATACTAAAAATACTAATTACTTAGCCGATTAATTAAATTCAATTGCCGTTCATGAAAGTTCTTAACTACAAGGCGGGTTGAAGTGAAGCGCAATGTACGTAATTAAGAGCTTAGAAGTTTTTTATTAAAAACTTTTATTAAAATTGAATTCTCTTGTCTGTCGGTTTTTTCGACTTGTTTTTAACAACCTTTCTCGCGACCTAGAGAGCTGAAATTTTCTGAGCAGCTCCGTGCCATTTTTGAGATCTCGAGTGTACCGCGTGTCACGAGACACCTGTAGCGCATCTGACGTGTGGAACGTGGGCTAATCTGTGAAATAGGCCCCCACCTTTTTTAACCACCTTCCACACGTCCTAGAAAGTTGAGTAGCTCAGTGTCGTAGGACGTTTCTTAAATCCAGCGTGCAACTCGTGTCACGAGTCGCGTGCGGCACGTGCGATGCGTGAAAATAGGTCAACCTCTGAAATAGGCACCTTCCGGGACGGGACGACTTCTTTGTGGTCACCTTTCACACGAGAACTGAACTTTTGTGGGCAGCTCGCAGTGTTATTGGCCATTTCAGAGATCCCACGTTTGATGCGTGTCACGAAGTGGAATGAAGTGAAGAATATATATGTGTGTGTATGGGTACGTAGATACACATACACCTCGTATACACACACCCCTGACATTCACACCACTTACGTCAGTCAAATGTTAGCATAATTTTGTATTCCGAATAAAAAAAAAAGTGTCGTCAAAAAAATGGTAAACGAATGTCATGCGATCGAATGAATAAGAAGCGAATATACATACATCTATGATATACATATACTCGTATGCAGTATACACCTGCGGACAGCTCTAAATAACTACCCGTACGTGTTAGAAAGATGTCAATAAATTGGAGAAAAAAAACCAAACATGTTTGCTATAAATAAAGTTGTTGACACTTGCTCGTATTTGGCAAAGTCAAGCAAAGCGTTTCTGTATAAATGGAATCAATTTACAGGGTTTCTCAATAGCAAACTATGTATAATACTCGCATACGTCTCTAAATAATTAATCATGTATTGATTCATTTGATTAAAACGTTTTTATCAACTCGCTTTTCTTGTCTATTCGGTACAAATCTCGTAATTGATTTTAAACTAACTTCCTGATGAGCTAGAGACTTGAAACTTTAAACACAGCTCAAAACTGGATGACAATGCAATATTAACTCGCTTTCTTGTCTGTCTGTTGGTTAGGGTGCCGTAAGGAACCCTATTACTAAGTTCACACTATTCGTCCGACTATCTGGTGCTGTTACCTTTGAAAGGCTATATATTTTCAACCGTAAGGTTCAATCTGGATTAGGAAGACTAAAAATTTTAATTTTAATTTAATTTTAATATACCACGTTTTTAAAACGAACTAAAAAGGATAACATAAGATTTAAAATAAAAGACGTGGGGAGCATGCAACTATTTATCCATCAATTATCTATTGCATGGGGCCCACGTTTTTCATTTTAAAAATTAATTTTTATTCAAATAATTATTGTTATTATAAGTATAGAAGTAATCAACGGTATCAACTGGATTACAACACGACATGTATGTATGTATTACAAGCGTGATGAAAAACCAGCAACGATTAACAAGCAGTCAGCATCTCGGCGAGCCTGAAAATACGCATCTTCAATACAAAAATGTTAAATTAGTTCTTCTCTATTGCAGAAATCTTTGAAAGGTAACTGAGGACATCTTACGCCGTCTTGAGTTTGTCGTAAACATCAGGTAAGGGTCTTATGACTAAAACGACTTTCAACCGAAAATCTCTTATAGAATACAGCAACAAGTAGACAAGTCGTGAAAAAGGCTTAAGACAAATTCAGAATTTGGGTGACAAGTTCTTGTCTAGGGGTCAACCCAGGAAAAACCGATGGACCAAGACTAACGCTAAATATTAAAAATATAATATAAAAATCTGTAACGATGTAAATTTGACTGCTGCTAAAAAAAAAGCTATCCGTACTCCTGGTGGTATTCCTTAGACCTTAGAGTGTCTTTCCTCGTCTAGAAGATCTGAACTAAGCCGATGGAATCTCTCTACTATCACAATCGTTGCGCAACATGGAGGACAAATTAAACTCATCATGCTGAAAAATATCTGGAGCTCTCCACAATTATTCCGGAAGCCAAAACTCTTCTTCTGAAGCTCCTCTTATATGGATGGGAAACCTTGAAAGTCACCGACTCAACCACGTCCTTCCTTCAAGTGTTTGTCGATAAGTGTTAACGACGTATACGTAATATGTCCAGAAAGAATTACCAACGATGATTTGTTGAGAGTGACTCCGAGGGAGGAGATGACAGTCACCATCAGACGGCCAAAGTGAAGCTGGATTGTCCACACATTTAAATCAGCGGACAAATCGCGAAACAGGCGATAAACTGGAACCCTTAAGGTAGTCGGTGTGTTATCCTAGTATAGCGTAGTGGAGAACTGTCGGAGGGATCCCAAGCGACCGAAGATGATCTAATCGAGTATTGTTTATTTGGCAAAATATGTATTAGCAGACAAATGAACACACATTACATTGCGACATCTGTGGGCGCCGTCACTCAGTGGTTAGTGCATTGGGGGTTCGTAGTTCGAATCTCAGAAAACACCAAAAGTATTTTTCACAGTCCAACCTCTCGCGAATGTCTGACAAACATCAGAGAGTAATATCTGGTCACGGAATGCTCCTCAATTCGCTGTTCGGATACGACATTAAATTATAGGTCCCTTCTATTTTTGTGAAAAAATATACATGCACTACACGAGAGAAGCTTTTTTAAATTCTCTATATTAACTTCACTTGCCCGTGGGTCGTCGGTCGGTCGTCGGTCGGTTGTCGGTCGGTCGTCGGTCGGTCGTCGGTCGGTCGTCGGTCGGTCGTCGGTCGGTCGTCGGTCGGTCGTCTGTCGTGGATTCTTGCGATCAATTTTTAACCCACTTCCCATGGCCCGATTTTATTGAAATTTTGCACACATGCGTATTTCCGGAGACAACACTTTCTATTAAATTTTGAGGCCCCTCGGGCTGCGGGGTCGGGGGGCTCCCAAACAAAAATTTTAAAAAATTTACCCGATTTTCTTCAAATTTTACACACATGTGTATACCCAATAAACAATACTTTTTCGAAAATTTGGTAGTGATCGGGTCCCGGGTTCGGCCGCAAGGCCCTTATACATTTTTTAAATATCTGTACTGGCATCAGATATTCGTCGCCCTTTATGGACTTTGTGCGGTGTGTGCTGCGCAGTCGGCTGCGCTGCATGGTTTTGTTGGTGGTGGAGAGAGAGAGAAATCTTAGCGCACGCACAAATGAACCCAGCAAATGAAACGAGACATAAATGTTTTATGCTTACTTCAACTTACATTTTTATTATATACTGAATTGTATTTTTATTGATGTCGTTTTTTTTGTTGTCGATATCAACTTACAGATAGAACAACAAGTTTTCACAATATTCTGTCATTTGGCTTTTCATAAATTAGTTCAGAGTATGAGCGTGCTCTAAGTGCTCAGAATAAAATGATCTGAGCTTTTTCAATTTTAACATCTGATGTCAAATGTTTGTTTCGATGATTTTCTTCTACAATAAAAAAAAATGGCCCAGGATCGAGGGGCTCCCATATCAATTTCTGCGATTAGAGAATTTAGATGAAAAATTTTAATTTTTATGGGTTGTTTTTTTTTGTTTGAAATTTTGTTTTTGATGCTTCATTACGATCCCGGACACAAGCTACTATTATAATATTTACAGGGTGTCCCCTAATTTGTGCACAATAATTTGGGAAATTATTCTTGGGTATATTCTAAGAAAAAAAAACAACCCATAAAAATTAAAATGTTTCATCTAAATTCTCTAATCGCAGAAATTGATATGGGAGCCCCTCGATCCTGGGCCATTTTTTTTTATTGTAGGAGAAAATCATCGAAAAAGACATTTGACATCAGATGTTAAAATTGAAAATGCTCAGATCATTTTATTCTGAGCACTTAGAGCACGCTCATACTCTGAGCAAATAAGAAACACGAACATTTATCTTGAGAACTCTTTGACTGCTCTGAACTAATTTATGAAAACGCCAAATGACAGAATATTGTGAAAACTTGTTGTTCTATCTGTAAGTTGATATCGACAACAAAAAAAACGACATCAATAAAAATACAATTCAGTATATAATAAAAATGTAAGTTGAAGTAAGCATAAAACATGTATGTCTCGTTTCATTTGCTGGGTTCATTTGTGCGTGCGCTAAGATTTCTCTCTCTCTCTCCACCACCACCAAAACCATGCAGCGCAGCCGACTGCGCAGCACATACCGCACACAGTCCATAAAGGGCGACGAATATCTGATGCCAGTACAGATATTTAAAAAATGTATAAGGGCCTTGCGGCCGAACCCGGGACCCGATCACTACCAAATTTTCGAAAAAGTATTGTTTATTGGGTATACACATGTGTGTAAAATTTGAAGAAAATCGGGTAAATTTTTTAAAATTTTTGTTTGGGAGCCCCCCGACCCCGCAGCCCGAGGGGCCTCAAAATTTAATAGAAAGTGTTGTCTCCGGAAATACGCAAGTGTGCAAAATTTCAATAAAATCGGGCCATGGGAAGTGGGTTAAAAATTGATCGCAAGAATCCACGACAGACGACCGACCGACGACCGACCGACGACCGACCGACGACCGACCGACGACCCACGGGCAAGTGAAGTTAATATAGAGAATTTAAAAAATCGTTCTACAGTAAGTAAGTATTTTTATACCTATCATTTTGGTGTATCTAAAAAAATAAATAAAAAAACAACCCATAAAAATTAAAATTTTTCTTGTAAATTCTCTAATCGGAGATACACACACACACACACACCAAATGACGCAGCGGCAGCGAACAGCGCTGCTCACAAGGCACAGAGCTCAGACTTTGCCGTGATCTGATGCGATATAGCGATATTTAAAAATTGTATATTGGGGTCCCCAAGGGGGCGATCACTCCAAATTTGTACAAAAAGTGTTTTCCATCGAAGACACACATGTGTACAAAATTTAAAGAAAATCGGGTAAATTTTGTAAAATATTTGTATGGGAGCCCCCCGAACCCGAGGTCCGAGGGGCCTCAAATTTTAATAGAAAGTATTGTCACCGGAAATATACATGTGCGCAAAATTTCAATAAAATCGGGCCATGGGAAGTGGGCTAAAAATTGATCAGAAAATCTGACCAGCCAGCCAGCAAGCCAGCCAGCCACGTGCACGCGAAGTTAATATAGAGAATTTAAAAAGGAATCCCAACGAAAAAATAGTATCTCTCGTTACTTCTGGTCTTCAGAATGTGTAATTGACGTGCGTACTTCTTTTACTTCATCGTTGCTATGCAATATTTTGATAATAGATTAAGATTTTAATTGTGATAATGTTTCAACGTCAAAGGCAAAATCTGAATCAGTTAAGCTGATAAGGATTTTGGCTAAAAATTGTAGGGTTGTAAAGCTAAGTTCAGCTCTTAACAAATAGAGCTGAATGTGCGATAAAAAAATTAATCAAAATTGTCTAACTTTAAGTGTGTAAATAGGTAGATATCTACGTAAATTTCAAACTAATGACAACAAATCAGAAATTAGCATTATATCGAAAATCAATCTTTGTAAAAAGCGGAGATGGCATTATTTAAAAATAGATTGCCAAACCCAAAGGAAGACCTGCTAAAATAGTCAATAATTTTGCGGAAATTAGCTTTACAGAATAGAGAACTATGGAGGAGGGGACTGTAGTGGAAAAATAAAGAGTGAAAATTATCAATAGTCGACCGAGATAGAGGACATAGTGAGACAGAGAAGTTAATGGGATCAGATGTAAAGATAATGTCTAATTACATATCCATGTAGTTAGGGACGGCGCAAACTTGGCATAGACTTCAGTTTGTAAGCCGAACAAAGTTTAACGCGAATATTCCATTTTGTTTAGCGTTTTTTTTTTTTTGTTAAAAAATTCTCTTTTCTTTTTGAATTTAAACCAATAAATCAACATGATCTGTGAATAGGGCTCTTGATGGTACAACTTTTTCACAAATAATAAAACACCGAATTTTCAAAAAAGTCAACCGAGCAATTTTGATGTACATCAAAAAATCTGACACCAAAGAAAATGGCACGCGTTAGTTGAGTGATATGCACATATAAGTCCATCATTACTAATCGATCCAGTTGCTTTCATTCTTCTAACTGATAACAGCAGAAAATGTTCTGAACAGAAATAAAAAAAACGATATCAGTCTGTTGTTGTTGTCTTCAGAGCTCTGTAGTCTTGCGTCGTTGCCTACCAGAAAATACAACTCAGAATCATGGAACACGCTCGTTAATGGTTCATATAAATATGAACGTACGAGTATACATTCAACTTTCATGCGAGTAACCTATTTAGTTTAACAACAAAACCAACAACAAGCAGATAGTAAGACATTTAGTAGCCAAACTGAATTTTTCAAAAAGAAATCGAAAACGGATAGATGGATGGATACTATCCAGAATTTGAGAATACATTTGGAGGAGTGAAAAAATATATAATTGGTTTGCACATTTAATACTGGAAGGAAGCGTTAAACCCAATTCCAAGAGACATCATATTAAAGTGACAAAGAAAGGAAATGCGTGACAGAGTAATGGATCGAAAGTGAACCCGTTTCTTTATTGAATACGTATGATCATGAACATGACAGTGTCGGTGGTCTAGTGGTACGACCAGTTAGCTTCCACTCAGAGGACATTCCTTGCACGTGCAATAAAAGGAAATTGATTTTTCAATTCACACTCATCATCTCGATTCCGAATACTCGTGACACGTATCCGTAATCACGTCTATCACGTCTCACGTGTATGCTGAACTGCTGTATAGAAGCGGTATCTCGCAATATAGCTAACAATCTTGAAAAGAGTATGATACCTAAATAAAAAACCAAGTATTAAAATAAGTCAGAAAAAAATCAAGGTATCAAGGAATAAAAGTAAACGCCATGTAAATTCTCTAACAACCAAAATAAGGGCCCTTTAAGCGTGCGCGAATTATAAAAAAAAAATACACATGTGTTCAAAGTTTGAATAAAATCGGGCTTAAAAAAGTGGATTAAAAATTTATTATAAGATTTGATGACAAACAAACAATTTTAGAAAAGAATCCTATCGTGATGGATGTTTCAAAAATTCCCGTTTCAAAAATTCTTTCGCTAACATGAACATTTTTAGACTACAGGATGAACAAACTCAGGAGGCACAGATTGACTCCCCAGGTGATACCATTAATACCAAGTATGAGGAGATCTATTACGACGCTTCAGAAAGAGGCAGAAGCATCGGCATATGAGTGGTGGACAGCCACTCTCAAATGTTTTACACACTAAGCCAAGTTTGGCCATAGCTGGACTTGACGCGTTGATTTCCCTTCAAGGACGAAAGTTCAGAGCGATCGTATACGAATACTTAAAAGACACTGCCTTTTTCAGAAACATGCGAGAAGGCTAGCTCGGAAATTTAATGACTTCTGTAGAAGCTGTAAAGACGTGAAAGTGGAGAAGAAGGTAGTTCACTGTCTATGTTTCTGTCCGGCATTAGCATCAGCAGGCACAAACATCCGGGTAAATACATAAAAAAAAACTTAAAATCGGTTCTTTAAAAGGGTCAGGGAAATAAGATCCTGTGGTATCCAACGGACTGTCACTGGTCTGAGCGCGCCGAAGCAGCAACTGAAACGTATGTTGCACTACTAATCGAATTCGCGAAAAACACCAAAAAGCATTCCATTTATGTGCAAAAATGTAGCAAGCACAACAACATTAATGATCGCAAGAACCTAGAGGCCTTAGTCCACAAGAGTCTGTTACGCCGAATATTATTATTAATAGTCCAGATATTTAGTCTCTTTTTATTTTAATGCTCCTATAAGACCATTGCATTCTATATATTGTTAGTAAGCAACATTGTCATCAACCCGAATAAATTCAGTAATATTGGCCCACGTACTTTTTCTTCAATGATGTTGGCAACGCAGTCACCGCCAATGGAGATCGCTGACTATTTTTCGGATAAATTTCAAGAGGTTGACTTGGAGCTTATGTGATTTCAAAAAGACGGCGCCACATGCCACACAGCTGGCCAAAAAATCGATTTATTGAAACCGAAGTTCGGTGACCATGTTATCTCCAGAAATGGTCCAGTCAATTGGCCGCCTAGTTTATGTGATTTTATACGACCTCTGAACTTTCTTTCTTTGGGGATATCTCCAGTGCACGGTCTATGCCAATAAGCTAGAGAATTTAGACAACCACAGGAACAAAATCGAATGAGAAATTGCCCGATTTATGTGAAAAAGTCACTAAAAATTAGGTTGAGCACATTCACTATAGTGCAGAAGTTTCCATAGAGGACATTGAACGATGATGTGTTCCATAAATAATGGCACGTTAGTCCGCAATGATGTTTTATTTAAAAAAAATTATTAAAAAAACCACAATGACGGTCATAATGAAAAACCCATTACAACACTTGACTTCATCATACCACTCTCAGCGTCACAACTTTGCAAATTGGATTGGACATTGGAAGAATCACCTTTTTCCGACAAAAGCTCAGTTCGATATCGGTGAGTGGGTTAATGAGCAAAACGGTCTATTTGAAAAGTAGAAACCTCATGAGCCAAATGCATTGACAAAGATTTATTTCATGCCGTCGTTTCCCAAATTCGGTAGAGTCAATAGGCCACCACATGTTTGGTTACATTAAAGGGCAACTCTATAATAAAAATTCGCAAACAATTCCTGCTTTGAAAGCGTAAAGTTTTTGTGCGCTTTTAGTCACTAAATGGACAGATAATGTTAGAAAAATTTTGATAACAAAATGATGCAAGAGGCGGTGATATTATTATTCATTTTTATTTAAACTGAGATACTGAGAAAGTAAAAAAAAATTGAATTGTTGTTGGAAAAATAAACACTTTTAGGTACAGTAGTACTACTAAAACTAATATATTTTATTGTACATTCTTAACAAAACATACCCAATTTTCCCATGAGATCCTCAAGAACATAATCAACAGCCATAGTGATCCTGTAATATGATATTAATGTAAACAAAAAAATCAGGACCCTCTTCGTCCGTTAGGAATCTGCAATTTTTATTTGCAGATAAAATTCTAAGATTTATCTTCAATTAAAGAAGACAATGACACATTTTCAGAACCAGTCGTTATAATAATTATTATCATTAAATTGTTAGATCATTGCGGTTCAACTTTATATGTAAATACGACTTTAATATCAAAAACAGTTATAATTACACGACGATCATCAAAAAAAACCGAAACAATATACCCAAATGTGATGAAGAAGACTTTCAAAATAAAAACACGTTACACGCCTTGCGAGTGGCCGATCTCCAGCACTCGACGCGAACACTGTCGACAATGCTGTGACTTCTATTCGACAGCTTGAAATACTTAAATCCCAGAACGTGAGTGAATCGAAGAAACGCGCGCGAATTTTGTATCAAACTACTCGTACATACGACTACGCACGCATAGAGTAAGCTCAGGCAAACCACAAGTGTGGAGTTATGACGTTGACTTTGGTGTTTTTGTTGTTGTTTTATTGTTTTCAATTACTATATGCTAGATAGCAGATACAAGATAGCCTGGCGGCACATTGCTGCACTAGCACTTTCGTCTGCCACAGATTCTCGTGCTTTTTCTAAGGGATTGGCCGTCTTACCTTTAAAAGTGGCTCAAAGTGTTGGTGTATAGTGTGTGTGTGTGTGTGTGTATACATATACCAATGCATCGATAATTTATTCCAAATAAAAGCTCCAAAGATTGATACGGTTTTCAACCCGATCACGTGACGTCATCTGCAAAGATACCATTGTGGTTTCACTGATATATGATAACAAGGCCCGTGCGACAAGTGCCCCACGCAATCTTATCGATAGAAAATGTAACTCGAACTCTACGATTTTTTTCTCTCTTTTACTCTTATAGGTTACGGAATTTTCTCTATACGTATTAACTACGCGTCCGGATATGTTTGTTTGTGTTTGTGGGGCTAAATGTTGTGATAAATTTTTAATCCAGTTCCTAAAATCCGATTCTATTCAAATTTTGCACACATTTGTATCTTCGGTGACAACACTTTTTGTAAAAATTTGGACGTGATCGGGCCCCAGGCTCGATGGGCTCCCATATACATTTTTAATAGTTAACCCGATATTCTTCAAATTTTGTACACATGTGACATATGTACGTATTTCCGAATGTGTTTGATCTTCAGTATCATTTAAGACACATGTGCATAGGCATTTCATCTTTCCTCTCCTTAATTTCCTAATACCCACGCTGTGCTAAGCATAATAACAGTACAAAACACTTGATCAAAAATTTTAATTTTTATGGATTGGTTTATTATCAAAAAGAAATACATAATATGCAATCTGGTTCATCTTAACTGTACTTTAAATGTTTACTATAACAAGTCAATATAGACGTAGATAACAGAGCACAGTTTTCACTTTTAAAACTAACTTTTGTTTATATCTTATCTTCATATGCGCGCACATAACAACTAAAACAATAAACAGTCTTAAGTACACTGAAAGAATATATTTGGTAAACTGAAAATCAAAGAATCCTACGGAGAGTTTTTTCGAGTTTTAAAAAAACATTCAATTCTGGGTAAAAAATTTGTTATTGAAGTGAAACTTTTTTACGGAGCGGGCTACAATTTTCAAGCGTTACACTGTTATTACTCTGTTGTTCACTTTTGTTAATTTTATGCCTCGTTTTCTATAGTTATATTTTATGCAACAGTTTTTGGTAATTTCTTAATTCTGATCCAATTCAATACAATATAATACATATATAAGTATGTACAAAGCAATAAAAGCTTTCTATTTACATTTTTGTAACAATACCAGTCAGTATACGTACGTACTAATTGCCAATTGCGTTCGCTTACGCATCATGCACGCAAGCACAAAAAATACAAGCCTGAAATTATGCAGTGTTTTTTCGTAAATTTAAATGTTCTTGCAAAAATATCTTAGCTGTAAGACCTTTGACATTAAATTGAATGTTCAAACTAGGGGACCGTTTAATCGTAAATCGGGCTGCTGCCACACTCGTTTACCTATAATTGTCTCCATGGATGCATTTTTTAGAGTCACACTTATCTACGCAGTTTGTATTTATCTAAAGATTGATGAAGTCGTATATATACCCAAAACCTTCTCTACAGAAAGCCCAACTGTTCCGGTGATACACAGATACATGCTTAGAAGAATCCCAAATGTTTATGTATTGATAATCAACTAAAGAGCAAAATCCATATATGATGATGAGATGAGAAAACAACCCGTGTGGTTAATGCAAAGGTATACTCAATATATCAAAAAAAAAAAAAAAACTCGCAGGTATAGGTATCTACTCGTATATCCATTGCTAACAAAGGTAACGACGAGATTGTGAGAGATAAACAAGACATAGTCTAGGCAAGCCACACAAAACTAGCTATTTTTAAATTTTTTCTAACCGGAATTTGCAGTAAATATTTTTCACCAAAAATGTATTAATTTTTTTACACTTTTTAGCAAATCATGCCAAAAGTGATGTAAACATCGCTCTGGCCACAGTTTTGTCAAACGTAAAAATGGTGCGTACGATGCAACGTCGTTCCAATGACTTTTTTTTTTCGAAAAGTCCCAATCCCAATAGGAATTTCATCGGACGCGTAGTTTGACGATTTTCATTTTACCGCCGAGAATCTTTTGTTTACATTGTTTTGTTGCATGTGTTGTTGTTGCAGTTAATGAAAAGAGGGGTAAATCTCCCAAAATATCAAGATCTGTTTGAGGGGAAATCCGATCTTGGTTTTTTTGGTATAAACGAACAACTTGACAGCCAAAAAATCAATCTGCGCTAGATTTAAAAAAAAACACAAATATTTTACGCTCTTTATTGAAGCGGAGGACATGTTTTTTATACAGACACCAACTTTTCGAATCTGACATTTGATGGAATCGTCGGAACGTTAGACACTAAGTATACCCATAACTGGCAGCAGTGGGCTTATTTCTATGTCAAAACAGAACAGAGCTAATTTCCCTTCTTTTTTAAGTTGCCCATAATGAAATAAAGTTATCTCTTGCTTGTTTTGTAATTCTCTGTTGTCATTTGTGGCAGCTGTCAAATTTCCGTACCGAATGTCTCAAGGGCCCAGCCCATAGAATCCGTTGCGTCAGTTGCGTCGACGTATTTGTTGGTCAACTTTTTGCGTCGTTCCCGTCAAATGCTTTGCCTATGGGACACTTCCAATATGAATGCGTGTATTTTATCGATCTGTCAGTTGCTTACTTCGCCACAACGGACGCAACGGATTCTATGGGTCGGGAACTTAACTTCATTGGCACCTTGCTTAATCGTCAACTGTAACGAATATACCTATAAATGAACACATAGTACAAATATGGAACAGGAGCATATCTACAGCTTCAGCAGAAGTTTATAAAGACAGAAATGATTTCGGTAGAGGCTGAGTGGTTAGCGCGTTGGTTTTTTTTTTGTAATGGAAAAACACTCAAATGATAAGGGTCCAACTTATAATCCTAAGCACAGCTCTTGAACGTTAGGGAATTAAGGAGATGTACATGCATATGAGTGTCTTTAATTACTGAGCGGAAGGTTCTCAGTTTGTGTGCGAAAAAATAAACCAGCGCAACACGAATGGTCGCGAAAAGCAGTCTGTTGCACAAAATGTTGTTACGAAAAGTAGTTAGTAGTTAGAATCGTAAGATAAATCGCAATGTACATACTGCATACAAAAAAAATGGAGGCGTGGGCTCAACACGACTTTCTTTTACGGATGGGACCGGAATCTTCAGTATATTAAATTTTTTTTTAAATCCCGATAAGTTCAGCCGTCTGAATTGTAGAGTGTAGACATACAGACAGACAGACAGAGATTTTTTTAATAAACGCTTTTTCTGACTCAGGAGATACGGTAATGGGTAAATCTGCAAAAATCCCCAGTTCGAAAACTTTCATTATTACTATGCTTCCTTTTACTATGTAAAAGAAAGTAACATGCACTGAATTAGAACCAAGCACTTTTGAATAACATACTTTTAGGCTGTAAGATTTATTAGATTATTTGAAACTTGAAATGCAGCCGCCTGCAAGTTTAAATCATTATGCACTGGTCAAAAATGTAGTCAAACCGGTTTGTGTGTAGGAACATGATTGTACAAGTTGTTCATTTACATATGAGTATAGTTAGTTGTAAATAAGGGAATAAGGCTACAATTTTCTGGTCTTTTCTCGATATTTCTGTCTTTAATATTGGACGTTTCTGGAAGCTCTTCAGTGAGTATAAAAGGTAGCGCTGACTGCAGAGAATTCATAAGTTATTTGGAATTTAAACAGTCAAGTTGTAAAAGTTCTTGCAAAGTAATAAATCTACCACCTAATTATTGTAAAGTACAAGTTTAAAGTTATCACCAGTATAAATTGTGAACTTGTGTTATTTTTACTGTTTTTTTCTTTGAAGTTATTATTTGTAAATTAATAAACTTGTGTTGTGCTTTATTTGCAAAATCCTTTACGAACTCGAAAGCCTGAATTACGTAACAATATTATTAATATGTATGAGATGCTTGCCTTCTGCTGAGACAATCTAAGTGCTCTTACTCTTCATCATCATATTTTTCTGTACAAACGGAAGGTGGTCCTGTCCTCCAGAAAAAATCTTTTCACCAGTCCCGATTTCAAGCAGATGTTAGTAAGTTTGTCATCTTTGGCAAACATCTGGGTGTCCTAGTCTACGCCATCTTTCCTGTGCAGTAGGCTTTGTCAAACACGCTGTGTATCCCATAAATGTTACCAGACAAAGGACATTCCGCGCAGGATCCGCTTCTCTTTGGTTCGGCTACTACAATTTGTCGAAAATTAGCTATATGATTGCAGCAAATTTGCTCACCATAGCCTTAATTGAGGCACCAATGTTGGGTCTTCTGCTAGCATACGTTGTTCCATGCATACAATAATAGGTTTTTTTTACTTCGTGTACAGCCCTCTGAGAAATTACTCAGCACAGTGATAAAAAATTTCTTTAGACTTCTCTAGGCTCTCTAAGTTAGTAAAAAGCATAAACCCTATGGCTGTTGGGTAGGATTCTCACCATAAAAATGGTTTTCTATTCATATACCTCATAAGTTTACAAATCACACATAAATTTTTCTCATTTGATGATTGTTTCAGTTTTAATAAAAATAAAAAACAATAAAAATGTCAAAATTCTGTGGTGTAATCTCTGCAAGTCCAAATCGATTTGAGCATTTCGTTCTGGAATTTGTAGACCTTGAGCTTATCGGAAATTTCCTTATTAATGAAACGGAAAACCTAGCTGAGGAATTTCAGCGAAAAGTTCAATTCGTTCAAGAGCAACAAATTCAAGTGTTAAACAATGAAAAGAATGTTGGCGTCGAAAAATTCAGCTAATAATGTTAATCGGTTTGGCTAAATAAATTAATTTAATTGCAGTTAGAAGATATTCACAAAGATGTTCAACCAATTCTTTGCAACATGAGTGAAATAGAAGGTGTAGTCTGTGACATATCTGGTCGTTTGCATCGAATGGAAAGAGTCATCTTACAAATTGAGAAATGCTCTTTTGGGTTTTGCCATCGTAAAACGACCAGCGAATATGAAATGCTTCTCAAACAGCTCCTTCAAATGGAGCCACAAGTGAACTGCATTGGCCAAATGGTGCAAGAAGTTGCTGAATGCGAACAGACGACTGTACACCAATGTAAATTGGGTGATATTGTTAGTGAATGACGTCGCGTTGAGTATATAACCACTATTCAAGTCTGTTTTTCCAGAAGTACACGTTAACGCAGTTCTTGGATAGTTATGCTCAAATTCTTGAGCAGTCAGAAAGAAACTTAGATCGAATGCAGGATAAACTAAACACAATCGCTGAGGCATTCCAATATATGCAACGTAAGAATACACTGAGACTTACATATTCCATTCGTTGTAATTGGTTTCATGTTAATTTGCGGATATACTTCTAGTAACTAAGTTAACTAATTTTTGCTACATTCACAGAAAAACTCTGCATATGGAAACCGACATCCGACATGTGAATAATGTGATTTCTAATAATTTTATACGAAAAATTACAAGTTTCATCTTTAATTCCAAACAACTTTGTACATATTCTTAATGTAACTAAATGTAAATGAAATGATAGGAGTCCACTGAACAAGGAGATGGTTATTGTATAAAAAGCTTACTATTTATATGACTTTTACTTAGGATTGTTAGATGGAATAGTGTCAACACTTTAGGATTCGCGGAAGAAAATTACTTCATCGGCGATGATACTGCTGCTGGGCTTTAGATTTCCCTGCTGATCGGTTATCTCGCCGTAGGTGATTTTCCCTTGCACCATTGTTCGTTGTCCCTTCTTTAGGTAATCCATAACTGTTTCCCGAAGATTCGGCTTGAACACCACAACACGATGCCAGTCGGTGCGCTGAGACCAGTCCCCGTTTTCATACCTGTGTAATTAATTGGGAAATAGCAATAAAATAATTTTCACTCATATTCCAATGCTATGTCAATACTTGTAATTTGTGTGTGTCGCTACTGAGAATGTAACCACGGGATGCTCTGCGGAACCTCTTAACTGTGGATCGGCACCAACACGTCCAAGAAGGGTAACAGTATTAACAGCTTAAACGAGATTGTTGTAATATGACTAAAAGAAACAATAAATACGCACTTTTCTCAATTTTTGCCGGCGGACTACTACTAGGACTTGATTGAATTGAGCGTACTGCAAGGAATTTCGTATATAGCGATGGTGCGACCTAAATGGTGGCTCAATTATTGATATGTTTAGCTGAAAATTACTATTCTTTCTTACCAATCTTTTTCCCTGATTTAAAAACATTATGTTAATACAAAAGAAGTAAACTAACGTCGAAAATGTTATTTAAACTTGAAATTTTGACAAATTAGAATTATGTGCAGTGCACGCACGCTCCTTTGACACTTGAAAGCAAGTGTTTAAGCCTTTAAGAACTGTCAACAATTGTTTGAAAAATGACTTGTTGACTGTGGATGGAGGGGAAATTTTAGGACATGTTCGTAAGCTAAGAAATCTAAAGCGCCATCTCTCAAAAATATTTAGTTAATCGAAAAATAACTTGTAGCCTGAAGATGAAGGATATTTTTGGAAAAGATCATATAATATAAATAAACAAAGCACCATATATGTGTACGGTTAAATAAAGAGCGTTTTTTTATTCATTCCGCATATTACAAAAGTTCGATATTGACATAAATAGTTTTTCTAAGATAGATTTCTAAGTATTGTTTTCCTTCTTTTCTATATTTTTTTATTAATTTATAACAAAAGAATTTTTTTTGGTGAAATAAAATGAATTCAGTACTAGTGGAAATTGAAATTTATAATAATGCACGTATTTACTTTATGCAATATTTATTAATAAATAGTGTATAAACTTTGATTCCATTATTATATTGTAAGATAAATTTTAGTGTTAATTGTATATTGATACAATTTTTTTTTAATTTCAGCGTCAGAGACGTTTAAATGGAGCCCTGGCGATATTCGGTGCCTAATTATTTTATATACTGAAAATATAAATTCTATTGACAGCTACTCCTAGAAGAAGGGGTAGAGTGATATTGCTGGTAATTTTATTAGAACGTATGTTTATAAGATACTAGCTGAAATACCCAGCGGTACCCGGCTTCCCCCACCACCGCACCCAACTTACCGCCAAGACCCTCCAAGACCCACTTTAATACCCACCTTAAGATACCACCGCACCTCCGTCAAATATAAATATATCACTACTATCTATCAAATGCACGGTCTTCGAGTCAATGTCATGCAAACAATACCTAGCGACCCACCACACTAATCTCCTACCATAGTATTATGAAATTTTTGGGATGCGCTAAAAAATTAAATAATGAAAGTCGGTTCAGAGGAACAAATATAACTAATGCTGCGTTGCTTTGGCTAATCCAGCTTGGCTTACAACACAATCGCATAAGCATAAAGCCGAAAATAAATCCAAAAAGTTTTTAGGATTTATAACTAAAGCCATTTTATAGTTATAGCGCTCACCGTAAGGCGGTGTTTTGTTTAACACACATAACAATTAAAATGCATCGAAAATTTAAAGCCAAAAGCTATTGCTTTGTAAAGCCTTAGCTTTGCCAAAGCAATACAGCATAAGTATTTATAATCTTGATATCTGATCCAAAGTGTAAAAGGAAGTGACAGCCATCTAAATGTGGGCTGTATTGTAAAACATATGTGGATTGTGACTTGTGCTCAATTTTAAGGTGGTTTCACATTGCTCAACAATATTTGCTCAAAAAATATTTCTTTTAAATAATGAAATAGCACCGCGATTCTAAAAACGATATAATGCCCCAAAAATATACTTAAACCGAAATATGTACGTCATTTTTTGTTGTTATTGCTAATATCGTTCGTTTGTGGAGGGGTTTATATGCCGTTTTTTACAAGAACAAAGAAAACTCGCGAATTCTTTTACGATAGTACTACGGCAACCTAAAAAACTTTCTTTCAAAATGGACGTATGCCAATGTTTTACAATGTAACGAATTCCCATAATTTTCTACGAAAGCTACTTCATAATTTCAACCCGAAATGTATAGAAAAAAATAATTTTTGTAATATTTATTAGACAGCTTCCACCCTAAAAGTATACAATTAAATGTATTAATTGTTATTACTCAAAATTTGTGACCCAAGAACCAAGAACGTTACATTGACCAGTTTTTTTTTTTAAATCTCTTAGCATTATTAGTTTTGGTTAAAACCTTGCTTATTTGAACAGATGCCAATCGTATAAATTTATAGTAAAGTGACAAGACCGCAGCCATTTCTGTTAAAATCATAAAACTGGTTAACGTTAAAGAGTTTGACGGTAGGTTTGGACCGAAAACAAGCTGACTGCTTTTTTATGCGTATAGCTTTTGATAAATTTCAAACATTTACGAACCTGTATTTGTTCTATAAACACAAACCTCCTGCTCAGTAGCCATGCCCATTTCCACTGAGCCACGGCGCCCACATTTGATACCGTACTAAATTTTCTCCGATCGCCGAAAAAGTAAAATAAAACTCTTAAACACTTCATAGCAAATGCTAGCCCCTGATCTTTGTTGTATTCTCTTTTACCTACCCAAATACTATCAAGTAGTTGTGAGTAGATTATAAAAGGAATACAAGTTTTAGTTTTCACAAATTAAATAATGCGATATAATAGACGATACATTTGACATAAATTGAAAACGAGTGTTGTCAAGTCGTGGGATTTACTTTTCTAAATATTTAAAGAAGAGAATCTTTGTTCGTATTTTTGTTCCGCAAGAAGTAGCTACTTATAAGAAAGGACTAAAGTATCTCGAGCACTTGTTCTAGCATAATATAAAATATACATAGTTTTCAACGTTTATTTCGCATCAAAACTCTTTTACATTTCCTTATCCTATCTGCAAACCAGTGTTACTTTAATGTATTTGTAGCTTACTACAGATTCTAAATTGGTGCAAACCAAATCAGAAGATGAGACGAGTATCAGTACTTTAACAAATACTCTAAACAGGTGGATCGTGTGTTTCTGATTTAGTACAAAACCAAGCCAGGCGATGGACCGAGTAAAAGCACTTTAACCAATACTCAGTATGATGAAATCAAAAGACTCTTGAAGTGTTTACTTTGATCTGATTTATTAATTTCAAAATTGGTGGCTTTTATACCCAAAAACATGCTTACAATACAATATACAATTAATTAAAATAACAAATAATAAAAAATACACAAATAGACATTTTGGCTGATTCGGCAACTAACTATCGTCGCCGTCGTGCTGTAATATGAGTAATATCAAAGAGAATACAAAATTGTTACTTAATCAATAGCTGCAGTGCTGTTGTGCTGCAATAGAATCTACCTGACGATGCAGCGACAAGCGATTCCAAAGGTGTTTTTTGCTGTAGACGCAATGTCAGCAATTTGATTGTTATGTTGGCCTTGATGTAGTTTGTTGCTTTATTATTGTCCGTTGCACCTGATTTTATGTTGATCTAAACAGTATTTAAATAATAATTATTAAAATAGTTTATAGTCACTGCACAAACAAACGAAAATTTGATTACATCATTCAGAGAATCAACAATGTTCACCCAGTTTTGAGCTGTGGTTAAATTTTCAAGTCTCTAGCTTAATGGGAAGTTAGTTGAAAATCACTTACAAAATTTCACCCGCACAGACAGACGAGCTAATAAAAACGTTTTAAAAACTAACAAGTAGGCGGCAGCCCGTTATACAAATAAACGAACGCCTAGTAAACCACAGTTTTGCGTGTTGTTAGTTGATATCATGTCTTTTAACATAAATTATCTTAACTGCAAGTTCGTAGTATTAGTAGATGTTTTGTGTAGCAGTATGATTTTTGACGCATGCAGAAAATTGGATTTTGCTTTAATGTTAACCGCAGTGTTTCTTTGGTGAGATTTTCTCACATCTCACCCAGTTTTGAGTACGAGAGTTATCGTCTAAATGAGACAAAAGCGAACCGATTCAGAATTTGTACTACAATCTTGTACTAGAAGCTGTCATTAAAATTACACTAACCCAAAGAAAGAGAAAACACCACACCACATTAAAATTGTACGCTATATAACTCGTACGTATACGAACTGATATCTCACGTCCAGGTGAGTTTTGCACATTTGCGAAACTCTGATGACTAACATTGACATTTATCTGAAGTTAAGAATACCAATCTATCAGTCTCTTCACTACAGTAGCTCAATTAAAGTCTTCTTCTTCTTTTCGACCCACTTCAACTTACGTATCATGAATTCCTCTATCGAAAAGCCTATAAATGCACTTTTTAAATGTCATAAACGTGCGTATTAAAGTCATAAACGCACTCATTTAATGTCAGACTATCGATAGTTAACATAATAAAGAAATGTCCTCTGAAAGGTATCGTATTTGGTGATTCCAAATTCACGATAACGTGTAAAAATTGTTTCTCGGTGGAAATCATAATAGGGCCCCTGCTGCAAAATATAATGATTTGTGTCTTTGTTTGTGATGATGTTCTGTTAAAATTTCTCAGCTAAAGTTTGTGAACCACCTGCATTTCATCACAGTTTAAGAACCACTTTGTGCGTCAGGGACATAGCCAATAAGTCTATAGAGGATGTTGGGGATTGTAAATTTGATTGACATTTTAGCTATCCTCAACTCAAGTTAACATTGCTGGACAGCCGGTAGAGAGAGTAGAGAGTTTCCAACATCTTGGGAGAATTGTCTCGACCGAAGGTGGAACCGAACAGGACATTGTCAACTGCATCGGCAAAGCAAAATCGCTGTTTGGAATGATGTCCATAATTTGGCGAAGCGATGCGATCAGCTTAAACACCAAGCTGCGACTGTTCCGCCCAAATGTTGAATCTGTGCTGTTGTATGGGTGCAGCACTTGGTATGGGTGCAGCACTTGGAAGTGACCGCTACTATCACAAAAAGATTACATACGTTCGTAAATAACCGTATCTCGACAGTTCCATAGCAAACTACGCAATGCAATGGAATCCGTTATCTCAGGATGGTAGAAGAACGGGTCGTCCGAGAAATACATGGCGCAGAACAGTTGAGGAGTCTCGGCAATTGGGGAAGAGTTGGAGATAGCTGAAGCTCATTGCCAGGAACCGCACGCGATGGCGCGTAGGCGTAAGGAATTAGAATTTGAAAAGCAGCAAAACAGCTGGTTTTCGTATTCAAAAGAAGGAATAAGACAGTCCAATTGTAATGTAGTTCCTTATTCCTCGGCAAATAAAATACAGCTGTGATAACAATAATTTTTACCACCAGCAGCGCTGCACACAGCGCACACAGAACACAGTTATTATAGTATGATGTGATCTGATGCCGCTATATGACATTATTTAAAAAGAAAGATTGTATGGGAGTCCGCCGACCCGTATCCGATCACTACCAAATTTGAATAGAAAGTGTATCGTCGTCGTCTTTGGGCTGACGGCTTAAGGACCCAGCCCATAGAATCGTTGCGTAAGTTGCATCGACGTAATCGTTGACGTTGCCGTATGTGACGCAAAGAGCTGACCCAATGAACACGTTGTCGTCATACGTGGTAGCAGTTTTTTAAGCGAATCGAACAGTTTGACAGCAGAATCGGCAGTTTGTTGCCATGTGCGCCAAAACGAAATCGAGGCTATACATAAAAGACATAACACAGTAGAGTAGCGACTAGCATGAAAAATATTTTCAAAAATTTTTTGAAATTTTCAAATTTTCAAATGAAAATAAGAGAAATTCACTTAGAAAACCAAGCAATTAAAAGAATTTTTTTTTTATATTTTTTAAAACAAAGTTTGAATTTGTTTTGATTTTTGTAATTTTCAACATTTTTTTTAGTAATATCTTAATTTCTTTTTTTCTTCTCATCCATTGTTTTTTTTATAAAACTGATTTAATTTTTAATGGTTTTTTTTTATAAATAAAATACTAAAGTTTCCAGTTTAATAACCTCACTTCGTTTATCGTTATAATTTGTTCTTTTATTTACAATAATTGATCTTATTTCATAATGTCTTTAAATATACCAATATATATTTTATAATAATTTTTACGAACTAATTTATAACATAATAGTTAATATTTACAATTAAAAATTTAACTATATAGTTGTTCTTTTTACTTAATACTAACAATAATTTTATGTACAATGATTTTGGTTTTACTTATGTTATATATTATATTTTATATAATTTTTGTTGCTTGTCGCATTTTCAAAATAATTCAATTTGAAATTTTACTAAATAAATCGGTAATCTATTTAGCCAATTGCGGGAAGAATGTTTATCTTTTGTTTTTTAATTGAAATCCATTGATTGATTTTTTTTTTGTTAACTGAATCTTTTACAAAATAAGTTTAAACCTAAAAAAATATATATGAGTTTCAAAACAAAAATACCACAGTTAATTTTTAATAAAAGGACGTCTTGATAGCTGTATATTCGTAAATATTCTTTTATGGCAAATTTTGAGAGTAAAAAGTAATTTCCGAAGGAATTCATTAATATTATATTCAATATTTATTAAATTTATAAAAAAACAGAAATAAAATTATTAAATAATTATTCACTGATTCTATTTCAAATGACACGAACTTGGCAGCATTGCAGCATACATTAGAAAAGAGTTGCATTTTTTTGTACACTCTTGTCCAAAAGTTGGACATTAGATGAAATTAAATAATAGCGCACCAACTCTAAGTTCGGCACAACTTGTCAATATTTTTGTTGTAAAATTTGCAAATATGAATTTCTTTGAAGATATACAAGAGGGAAACGGAAACTAATACATACAAGCATACTATGAATTGGTGCCTTTTATGTTTTGTTAACTCCAAAGTTGAAGAAAAACGGAGCTACACCGAGTAACGGTTTTGTTTTTAGTTCACAACCTGAGCAATGTTACAATTATTTGTTTAAATAACGATTCTGGCAGCGGTAACAAAAAAATAAAAATAAAAACAATAATAATACATAAATATTAATGCGCCTGGAAGGCGCGTGAAGGAACCTTCTACAATGTGACGACAACTGAAGACTTAAATTATTATTATTAATATAAAAGAAACTAAAATCGTACCTAACTAAAAACGAACCTTATGTAAAAAACTAAAACCTTTACAACTGATACTAACTGCCGACCATTATGTGTGCGGGATGTTCCAACTCGTTATCATGGACGGACGAGTAGCGAGACGTACTCATGGCGGAAACGGGCGAGACACTTTTGAATAGGTCGTCCGAGGACAGTTTACAACTGGGAACAAGCTCAGTGAACTCAGAACCTAAACCAAAATCCATATCGAGAAACCCGTATTCCCACGTAGAAGAGGACGTGCTCATACTTGTCACAAATGACGATGTTAGCGAGTGTGTCGTCGATGATGATATCGTTGATAGGGTTGTGAACGTTGTTGCCGACGAGGTATTATTAGTGCTGCTAATGTTGTTGGAGGAATTGCTGCTGTTGCTGCTAGAGGTTAGTATCGCTGCTGATGTTGACGAGGCATTGGCATTGCTACTCGCTGACGTCGTTGAAGAAACTGTTGTGGAAGGTATCGCTGCTGATGACAATGTACTCTGCTGAATAGCCGTGAAGGTTCCGCATATTGAAACTGAGGACGATGAGAGTGCCTGAGAGGTGTTGTCGGGCTGTTGCGCGGGCGATTGTGACGCTGCCGTTGTCGCACAATTACCACTACTACTACTATTATTACCACTACTGCTGTTGACAACCGGAAGTGATGGTGTTGTTGGTGGTGGCGGACATGGCGCGGAGGTAGTGGACGGCAGAATTGAGAATAAGTCGTTGTTGTTCAGCGGATCGAGGGCAGATTGCGACGACAGACTTAGGACAGAACTCCAGTTAATGGAACGCGTTGAATCATCATCACCGTAACCAGAATCGGTATCAGTCGTTATTGAAGTTGTCGACGCTGTGGAGTGAGTGGCCGGAGTTATCACTGATGCTGCGGGAAATGGTGTCGCTCGTCCAGACTGTGATTCCCGGAAGGGAATGTGATCGTACGGATGAAGTGATGAGTCACTATTGTTTGCTGAGGTGGAAACCGCAGAGATTGCGTTAGCTAACGCCGGCGAAGAAGAAGAATTAAAGGACAAGGTTTTGGATATTTGTTGTTGTTGCTGCGTCTGTGGCGGCTGGTGACTTAAATATGGCAATTGTTGAGCGTTGATTTCTACAACACCGCCGCCAGAACGAAGTTCTTGGCTATGAAATTGTTGATGATGAAGTGGCGGCTGATGGTGATGTTGATGTTGCTGCTGCTGCTGTTGATGCTGATGCTGTTGCAGATGGTGTTGATGTTGCTGGTGGTGCTGCTGATGATACTCTAGATTCGATACACGCGCACATCCCATCACAGGAGAATACTCACTGCTGGGCTGTTGTTGTTGTTGTTGGTGCTGATGCAGGTGCTGTTGATGGTGCTGCTGTTGCTGGTGCTGGTGATGATGATGGTGATGATGATGATGATGGCTGCTATGGTGGTGATTGTGATGCGGAAGATGGTGCAGATGATGTGGCTGATGATGATGACTGTATTGAGGCAGGTGATGGTGCTGTTGGTGTTGCTGCTGCTGATGTTGCTGCTGATGGTGCTGATGGTGCTGAGCATGTTGTGCCGCTTGTGCATGGTGCATCTCTTTTGCCTCCGATTCAATCTCGCGATCGATTTGTTTTAATGTATTGCATATCAACACCGATCTGTACAACGACTGCTCGGAAACCTGCCGAAATCTCGACAATTTGAACATAGACAGATTGCGGATCTTCAGTCGAACATCCTTGTAACAATTCCTATTACTATTGCACCATGTACCACCGCGGCCATCACAGCATCGTTTTAGTGGATGCCTTGCATCCAAGTTAACACCACCACTGCCTATCATAATACTGTTGTTAAAACTCGATGATGACGAAAAAGGAGACACTGACACTGGTGCTGATGTATTCGAATTGGGATTCGAGCTGCTATTGTTGATTGGGGGCGTCGGACTGCATCCCAATTCCAGGTACGATTTACCATTTTCGGCACATCTAATCGTCTGCTGTGACGTTTGTGGTGGTGGATAAGCCGCTTCCGGTGACGGCACATAGAAATTCTGTCCACCATTCGCTGAAGAGCTATTCCATTGTGTAAAGGCACCACCACCTGCAGCACCACCCATTCGTAAATGTTGATTACCCGTTCTTGAGCAATTTTGTTGGGGAAATGGTTCCGAATAGTAGTTTGGTCGTGAACTGTATCCATGACCTGCGGGAGAATAGCTGCTGCTGCTTGAGGAACGTTGGTGCTGTTGCTGTTGGTGTGACTGATGTTGCTGGTGGTGCTGCGTCTGCTGCGGCGATGCTGACGATTGGAAGGGTAAATATCTCACCGCTGGACAATATGTGGGAATAATAGATTCCTCTTCCTCGTAGTCTTCTTCGAAATCATCATCCTCATCATCTAACTCATCGGCACTAAGCAATGTCGTGGCCAATGTGGATCGTGTCGATATACTACCCCAGGGGTCGCTAGGCACTGCTACGGCCTGCAATTTAGAAATGCAATCGACTGGCTCGGGATGATTTGTGCTGCTCCATGGCTCGCAGGGAACTGCTGCAGCAACTACTTCCAGCTTCGCTATGCTATCATGCTGTTCCTGTTGTAAACTTTGAGCATTGGACGTCTTCGTCGTCGTCGTCGCTGACGCCCGACTTGGTGCTGGGGTAGACTCTGCAGCTGCTGCTGCTGCTTCAGCTATTTCATTAATACTCTCCTGCTGTGGTTTGGTTACTTCACCAGTGTTAATAATCGTGGTTGTGCTATCACAGCTGCTGCTGTTGTTGTTATTATTATTACTATTAATTTCATTATAATTATTATTGTTAATATTCGCTGTTCTCTTTGTTGTATTACTATTTCTAATTGTTGTTGTATTGTTATTGTTGGTGCTAGTGTTGTTGTTGCTAAATTGCTCAACCGCTGTCTCACTGTAATTGCTGCTATTTACCGACCATCGAGTAACCTTAGCTGGTGGCGGACAATTCGTCGTATATGCATTCGCATCCTTACTGTCGAAGGTGATTTCATGTTTCCGCTTGGTAGCGGCTGTTGCTTGAAGACCCATTGCTGAATTAACCTGGAAAAGATAAGCAGAGAGAGAGAGAGAGAAAAAAATTACCACTATTAGTCAACTAATTGATAAAGTACAGTAGATAAAGTAGACTGGTTGAAAAAAGTGCTTCCAAATCTGTGTAAAAAATTACGAGAAAATAATGGCGGCAGAAGATTTGCACATTACGTACCAACAGGTTTTGGTTTTGACAAAACAAAAATTTTTGCTCGTTATGTTAGAAATCCATACAATCCTGTAAGTCTTAAGTATTAAGTTTTTCATTGTGAGAGCAGGGTAACCTATCAACTAATCTGACATTTATGTGGTTTTCTTTTTATTTTTCCCCTTTTTGACCAAGTGCACTCGTTTTTAGACTTGAAACGAACAAAACAAGTGCATTGGCTCTTTGGATTTGTCGTTGCTGTCACATATCAAAAGTCAAAATGGCAGCACAATGACAATGTGTTCGAAGCTCGAGTAGAAAATTTTACCACGGAACAATACTCAGTGCAATTTTTAAATCAAACGAACAAAACGAGTGCAATTTTTTGAGCTGAACTGTGATATAGGCCATACCTCAAAAACATAATTTTACGATTAAACCAAAAAATACAATGCAAAAACAAAAGTCTTGTTATTAATATTATTTATTTTTTATTTATTACCCATTTAAAGACGCCTTTATTCATGATTTTACGGAATACAAATTTTCCTTTTAAAAATCGTGCCGCACAATAGTAGATTTCCTTTGCAAAAGAGGAAATACAAAAGTTATTTTGTTCACAAAAAATAGAAAAACAATAAAGTTAACTGGATAACAAAAGTAGTTGTAGTATTTTTTCAACATATTATGTAATAATAATAAAGAAAATATAAATATTTTACTTTTTATGAGGTAGGGCCTACATCAAAACAAATCCATTTTGTGATATTCAGTGCAGTTTTTTGCACTCAGGGTAATATTTCCATCAAAGCCACATTAGTATGGTGTCGTTAGTACACGCCGGCAATGTCAAGTTTCCTCAGCAACGCCACCTGTATTCAAACACGGGTACTTATTGATCGCCCCTAGTACACAAACAGAATAATCACGCGTGGTTAGAGGTCAAGTACAATGACAATTTGGACAAGCGGGTTGCTCTGGCAAACAAGCGATGGGTACTGTGATAGTCTGGACAGCTGTAACTGCAAATAGTCGTTCTTAGCTAGTCTTTTTCGATCAGGGCATTAAGGGCGTCACTACTTTAGGCATACAAAAAATTTGGTAACAACCGCTGGACATTCTTCCATCACATAAAGCTCGTTTGACACAACAATTTTTACAAAGTCACTTTCCAAATTTTATTTCTTCGCAACATTGGCATCCATACTCACCAGAGTTGAACCTAATTGACTTATCCGTATGGTCCATTTTAAAGGCCAAGGTGTCGACAAAAATATCTGAAAATGTGGACGCATTGAAGTCAGCTCTTCGTAGAGAATGGACAAAAAAAATCAACAGGTCATGTCCGTGCAGCATGCAATGCATTTGTTAAGAGACTCGACGCTATCACCGGTGCCAAAGGCGACTATATCGAGCCGTAACATGTTTTTTCATAAAATTTGAATTGTGTTTAACATTCTCTGAAAAATTTAATAAAATTATTCAAAAATTTGATTTAGTAACACTTCGATCGGCGACCCTTGAACATGGTACTGCTAAGTAAACGAACGTTTTTGTGTCATTTTTCTCATAAATCATAAAGTGAGTATGCCGCATTCACGCCGCAGACATCACGTGCTTTACTGAAAGTGAGCAATGTAAGTTGTTGGAGGAGTCGTTCTTCCCCAATATATTCAATAAAACTACCGAGAAATAAAGAAACTTGGTATTTGAGGAAAAACAAATGAAAATTGCCTCTGTCGGCACTAGCTCACAAAAATATTGCCACGAATCACTCACCCACCCAACACCACACCACTACCACAAACGCTCAAATAAGAACAACAAAAACTTATCAAGAAATGGAAAAACACCCCCTTACGAAATACTGCAGAAAGCACAGCAGTAGCAGCACAGGTCGTAAGACGCCGACAAAGACGAAAAACAGCACTCACCCTAAATGAAAATGAAAATGGGAAAAATAACCCACTATGCACAGGAAAACGTATAAAGTTATAGCCACACAGAAAACAACACAAATCCTAAAATAAAACCGTGAGGGAAAATTCGATGTTTCTTTCCTTCCCTTGCAGCATTTCCGTTTTTATTTTTTTATTTTCTATTCGACATCATTGTGAAGAAGAAAATTCCATCCACTCCAAAACCCTAATGTTGGCTGCTATACCTACATACATACATATATATGTATATTTTATGATTATCATTATTTTCCTCATCGCCGTTCGTTCGTTCTAGCTAGAGCTACCATTACGTGCAATACTATCTTCGTCTTAGTCGCCATCATCGTCGTACCAAGCAGAGAGTTAGGTCTTTGCTATTGCAAAGAGCTGTCATGAAGGAAAAAAAGGCAAAAAAAATAAAAGAAAAACCGTCTTTCCGTTGCAAAGAGAAATTCGTCCTAAATCCAACGAACGTCGAGTCGTCGACGGTGGCCATTGTAAAGTCTACAGCTACATCTGCACACACTTTGATCCAATCTCGTCATCAGGCGGTCGGGTCGGTACGGTTCGGCACCATCGGTGTACTGCTGCTTTGCTACTACAGGGTGCGCCAAAATTAACTAGTTTTACTTTCTTTTACATAGTAAAAGGAATCATAAAAACTAGGGATTTTTGCAGAAAATAACCCATTTCCGTATCTCCTGAGTCAGAAAAGGCGAAAAAAGTCTCTGTCTGTCTGTCTGTGTCCACTCTACGGCAGAGCTTATGGGGATGAAAATTCATATTTTGAGAGGCCAGTTGATTTTGACGGAAATCTGACAACCGGAAGTGACAGTTTACTTGGAGTTTTTGCAAATAACTCTAAAAGTATAGCACGTAGAAGTCTGTTAAGTGCAAAAAAAATTTAAATAAAAAACAAAATAAAAAAAAATTAATATACATTTACTGAAGATGATTCCGGCCACACCCGTACATACCCATACCCATACAGCTGGTGCAACAATAAATTTGTTGAGGCAACAATTTCCAAATCGGACAATTTCAAAACATGGCTAATTAAGTTGGCCACCACGATCGCCTGAGTGCTCCAGACTTTTCTTGTGTGGCTATCCCAAGGTGAATAAGCCCTTAGCATAACAGCAACTAAAGGAAAACATTCACGAATAAATTGGTCTTATTCCTCAAGAAACACTCCGACAAGTTATTAATAGAGCAGATTTTTGCGTTCGTGAAAATGGTTCCTTTTAACTAAATAAACAAAAAATAAACTTACTTTTATTTTTAAAATCTATGTTTTTATTTTTGATTTATTCAAGATTTATAAACAAATGATATTATATAGTTACATTAGCCGCACCCTGTACTTTAGCGCCGTTTGCTTGAATTCGAACAAAGAGGTCGGTTGTATTTTTGTTCATGGCTCGGAGTCGGTACGCTATCGTCGTCATCGTTCGTAGCTAGTGCTGTGCATTTTTATACCGTACACTGAAATAGGTAGCATTTCTAGAACAACGAATATCAACGAGTAAATCCCAAGCTGTTTTTTCCGCAGCTATATGCAATAACAACGAACGAACACCAACTGTCAAATAGACAGTTGGTTAGAGTGACGGAAAAACAAAGCGACTGCGACAACACTAGGGCAAAACGACGTAATGCCGTGCACATTTTCATATGTATTATAGAAGCAAAGTACGATGAACGATCCTGAAAGAGGGTTGGTTGCTCTAGCTGCTGGCTCGTCAGCACTTCAGCAGTGTCGTTTTGTTTAGCAGCAGCAGGAGCTTAACTGTGAACAAATCAAGGGTGAGTGAGTGGTTGGTATTCGCATTCGTTTTCCTGTCATTTCATCCCCTTTTCAGCGTGTCATCATTCGATGCTATAGCGGCTGACTACACCACTCTGCAGTGGAATATATTTTTAGAAAATTGTATTGGATACAAAATATTACCGCTACCGCCATGAGGTCCCTTTTTGGGACCTACAAATGAATGAAAAAATTTGTACGTGTATGAACGAGTGCTCAGCGTCTGAATTTAGAACTAGATATCTACAGAAAACGTTGTTCTTTACTCTCTGTTCTATGAAAGAAAAGTTTTATTCCATTTTCTCACCCTCTTTTTAGTAAGAAAAGGGAGATTTGCTTTTTAAAGTATAGATAGAGATGGTGGAGGAATACGAAATTGTTCTTCCCTCGTATCTCAAGTAAAGAATCTATCTAACGTTAGGACACCGGGGATAGAGGAAGGAAATTCCCTTTAATTCGAGAAGAAAAAAATGGATTAACGGATGTAATGGAGGAGTAGTATTAAAGCTTTCTGTACTCTATTTAATGAATGCTAGGTTAGGAAAGAGAAATTCCGACAAAGGGCGAGAGCAGCGATCAAACAAATGTATAAATGAGTATCTAACTTTGAGTCGATTGCCGACTGGTGATATTTGCTATATTCCATTATGCACGGACAACTGCTCGCGATAACTTTTATCTTCTCACAGATACTTAAGACCTCTCTAATAAGTAGCTACTTCTTTGCAGCACAAATATACAAACATATAAAGTATCTTCTTTAAATATTAAGAATAGTAACAGATCGTGTTTGACATAAGACTGTCTTCGCTACGATTTTTTGATTAAGACTTTTATTTTTAAGAATAAAGGCTGAATTGGTATTCTAATATTGTTGTCTTAAATTTTGTCATAGAAACTCTCCAATAAAAATTGGAGAGCGTTTAAAGAGTTGTATAAATTTGTGTGAAATTCGATTGTTTTTACATCCGTTTGCAGATTTATTTCAAGTTTCATATTTGATGAACAAATAAAAAGAACCGGTTACTTAATTATATGTATATATAATTATCTAAAAAATCTAAAAAATAATAATGGGCGCCGTGGCTCAGTGGTAATGCGTGTGGCTACTGAGCAGGAGGTTCGTGGTTCGAATCCCAGTAACACCAAAAGTATTTTTCACGGTGTCCCACCTTTCGCGAATGGGTGACAAACGTTCCGAGAGTAATAACTTGTCACTGAAAGCTTCAACATTCACATTAGTTTTGAGTTTACTGAAATGATTTATTGCTCATTTATTATTTAATTTGTCAACAAATGTACTTAATTAATTACACTAAGCACATGAAACTATTATTTACATTTTACAACAAACCTCAAAGTAATGATGCTTAGAACACCTATTTTGTCGGTTTTAGCTAAAACTATTTTAATTTTTTTATCACAGCACAGAATACGAAATAAAAGTCTAGAGTATTAGATATATATAGTCTTAGCTAAAAATGAATTTTAATCTATGACTGTACGTCAGAATTGGTAAGTGAAGGACGCCTCCAATAGAATCCGTTGCGTTCGTTGCGGCGACGTTTTCGTTGATGTTGACATACGTAACGTAAAGTGGTAATTCAACGTTTTCGCTTCACTTCACTTCAACTTCAAACTGCTGTAAGAGAACTATCAAAGCATATGGCAGACAGAAAAGTTGAAAGGTGGTTAACTTTTTGCGTCGCTTTCGTCACATGTTTTGCTAATGGGACACTTCTCATAAGAACGCGTGTATTTAATCGATCTGTCAGTTGCATACGTTGACGCTGCGGAAGCAACGCATTCTATTGGCTATGCCCTTGAATCCCACGACTTTAACACTCGTTGGTTTTAAAAAAACAGTAACCTTTAGTTACAAAATCGTGACTTATCCGCTGCCATATTTAGTCATGTTTTAAAATATGAGTTTTGAAGATTTACTTTTGAAGATACTTTGTAGGACTCGGAAAGCCTTAATGGAATACCGCAATTATACGACGCCTAGTATAATTAAGTACGTACGTTCATGAGAAAGTGCAAGTGCAAGAAGCAATATTAATTTTTTAAATTTCTTATTTCATATTTACTATTTTCAACAACAGAATTGCGCATCGTACAACTAAAAAAAGAAAAGAAAATTCCTTCGTAACTCTTTAGGATGGTGATTTACGTCATTGATAAAAATCCCCGACTGTGAACACTGTTATTATCGGCGCCCATGATGCCGTTATTTTTGTAATACCTATGTCTATGTAGAACACCAACTCCTCGTTAAAAAGAACGTCGATTGTCGTAAAACGTCTAGCGCCCACAATCTACAGTGGCTCCAAACATTATGCGTATATCTTCTCTCGTAGTGGATAAGTGAAATCACAAAAAGACAAGAGCAGCACACCTCGACTTGACTAAGAATTGGTTGGGTTTTTGCCTTTGCTGATACTTTGCGCTGTATACGTAAATAAGGAGTAAGACAACAACCACAATTATCAGTATTCTTTAATTCTTGCAAGCTTGCCTGCTGCCTACCCACGGTAAATCTTTGCTTTACGCCCACAAACAAACAAAAAATACATTTGAATGTACCAGTGCCTTTGTTTGTTCTTTGGCAAGGTTTTCGAACAAAAAGTTGTTTTCTGCACAAATCCATTCAGTCTGACTTGACTGACTGATTGTTTGTTCTGTGCTTTTGGTTGTTCTTTTTAATTTGGTTAAAAATAGAAATTTTTAAGCTTTATTTCTATATTTGTGTGGTTTCCATTTCGTTCTGTTGCTTTTATGTTTCAACGATGAGAACTGTTTGTTATTATAGTTTTAAAATGTATATAAAGCAAATTTTAATTTATTTAAGGTTAGACAGGATGTTCTGAAGCTTTTCATCTGTTTGGTTAATAATATTCGGCGCGACAGACCATTGCGGTCCAAGGCCTCCTAGCTTTTCGCGACCATTTGTGTTGCGCATGTATATTTTTGGACACAAATGAATTTAAGGCCGGATCCGAACGAGAAGCTGAGAATTGAGAAGCTTTCCGTGACATTTTATTTCTCTCGGAACGTTTGTCACCCATTGGGATTGGGAGGTGGGATTTCGTGAAATATACTTTTGGTGTTACTGGAATAATTCGAACCACGAAACTCCTGCTCAGTAGCCACGCGAATTTCCACTGAGCCACGGCGCCCACCATTTGTTTGGTTACTTTGTTTTAAATTCTTCCTTGTATTTATTACAGACTTAGGCCGAGTTCCTCATTGTAAATTTGTTGCACAAACCATGCAACGTTGCGACTTTTCCTCCAAGTCGCGTAACAAAATAAAAACAAATGCCAATTTGACAGAACACAAGTGTTGCCAAACTCATGCAAAGATAATGCAGTTTTTCTACAATAATGAGCTGTAAGCTGCAAGCTGCACCACTGTCATCGTCAGAGAACGTTTGTTGAAAACAAGAAAAAATATAAAAAGGGTTTTCTGGTGAAATTTGTGCTTGGTTGATTATGAGGGTGGAGGAGACACTCGCGGCTTTGTTCTGTATTCCTTGGCAAACAAAATGCTTCCTTACTTCTGTGCAGATGATAGTGTTTTATGAATTTATTTTCAAGGGTAGATTCTTTTCTTAATCACGAGATACCTCTTTCTAGTGCTATAACTGTTGTCAATTCGAAAAAGGTTGAACGAATTTCCATGAAATACATAAGTACATAGGTATCTATACATAGTTATTATAAATGATCACAGAGAAGCGATATTGTGGAACATAAAAGGGGAGAAAAATGGATGGATGAATGAATGAATGAATGGAATACCAACGACAAGGACGAATGTGTTGCATTTCAATCGAATAACTTAATTCAGCTTTTACCGTTGGGTGGGGGCGGTGGAATCGGCATGTCAACAACCGGAAAGAAAGTGCAATTAAATGGAAGATATAAACGAACCGAAAGATAAAAATAAAACCAATAAATTGTAAGCAAGCGAGACGACGACGACACTGACTTTGAAGGTCGTTGCTTTAATTTATTGGCAAAAAATGAAACAAAAAATTTGCAAAAACTGAAACGACTCTTCTGATATCATCTGGTGGTGCTGGTGTTGTGCTAGTAGAACAGCCGCCGCATGTGCTTTCGAATAAATAATGACGCAACACGAATAAAGGAAATGCGCAAAAACATGTTAGTTCATGCAGAGCAATAATTTAAAAAAAAAAGTTCAAATGTAAACAAAGAATACAATTAACGCAACCACTTGTTGTGCGTGCGGCCGTCTTCACAGTGTCTGTCGCGGTCAAAGAGAGGTGAACAATATTCCTCTCTCACATTAATTAATCATGCGACCGTTATTGTAGTAAGAAGTACATTTGTACAATTTTCATCTTGAACTTGCACTTGTACACGACCAGTAAACATCGCTCTTCTTTATCAAGTACACATATACTCATACGCACATAACATTCGACGCGCGGTTGTGTTATTGGCTATTAATAAATTTTGAATTTTTGACATAACGTTGTCTGCATTGTGTGAGTCAGCTATCTACATTACCCACGGCCGACCGACATGTCTAAATTGGGAACAGATTTTGCAACAGGCGATTAAAGTCAGAGGACCAGCCAGCCAAGAGTACCACCACCACCACCATTCAAGGAATATTTCCACTGTAGTCTGTGGCCGTCTGCCAATATATTATATTGTGATAAAAGGAATATCTCAAAGTAGGTATGTATAAAATAATATAAAAGCAGACACAAACCCACAGCGGCGGCGACGAGTCAAACTAAAATTGGCGACATATTGGCTAAGAAACAAAGTATTAAAAAGCGAGATGGGAAAGATTTTTGTGATGTACATACGTATACGTAGCTAGGCATGATGTATGGAGATGAAATAACATGTGCAGTTATTGTACTAGATGTGCTATGTCAGAAAGAAATCAAAAGCGAGAGTGAAAAATGCCAAAAAAGGCTCAACTCTTCTATTTCCGCAAGAAATATTCTTTATTGTAGCAGCAAATAAAGTAAGAAAGAGAATATCACAACAGAGAATGTGCGATAGTTGAGCAGACAGGTAAGTAAGTTATTTATGTATTATTATAATTGAAGCGTTTAACATTTAAGGCAAAGTGGAATCTCTTGGAAACGAAAGTACGAGCATATGAGGACTCTGACAATGCACACATGAAAAAGCACGTTCGAATCAGTGACGGCATTTTACAACAGTAGGTTGTGTTGTGTACACGGGTTACAATCATTGTTGCTTGAATTTGGCACATTTCTTACTTTACCTACCAATGTTTATACCTAATTTTTGGCTTAATAACTATTTTATTTGGCTTAGCAAAAGCAAGCTTAGCATCATCATCAACTTAAACTAAAGCTTAAAATACAAAGTACAAAATGTGCAAATAAAAAACACCTTAGACAACACATACATACTCATGTGACGTCGCTACTTTCGTGCGCGATTTTGGCACAATCAAACCGCCTCCCATCTTACATTTGCCTATCCCGTAACTAATAACACAAAACCGCCACAAGTCTACTAAATGCAATAATCAGAACATTATGCAGTTTCTTTCGAGTTTTTTTAGTGGTTTAACTTGGCAACACTGTTCCTAGTGGCAACAATTTTGACAATTGACAGCTGAATTATATTCTGTTCATTCAATAATTCAATACGTTTTACCATTTCTTAGAATAAAGAATAGACTTACACCAGAACAACATTTGCAAATTGTGCAAATTTTTTTTGGAAAATCGTGCTTTTGTTGGCGAAACTTACCGTGCGCTACATACATTTAAGGATGACATAAGTGTCCATAGGAACAATTTATTCGATTAACCAAAAACCATTTTGGCACCACGCATACTTTGAAAATATGCATCCGTAGAGAAGACGTACAGTGCGCACCGAAGATTTGTTGAGCACAGTGATAAGGAAGACCAAATGAGTCGATTCGCCATCGTACACAGCTATTGCAGGTTTGTGCATCCATTTTATGGAAGATTTTGCGGAAAGATCTTGGCTTACGAGCTTACAGGATCCAGTAAGAATTTAAGCCGTTTGACCATCGTGTTCGTCGCAGATTCGGTGGATAGGCCGAAAACGAGATTGCTCATGATCCTCAATAAGCCCACAAAATCTTGTTCAGCGATAAGGCTCGTTTTTGGTTGAACGGTTGATGATGATGATGATGTTGGGGGTGAAAAACCATGGCACTGCGACCCAAGTGGATCTATTGCGCCCCCCCCCCGACTAGCGCTGTAGGGGCGGTGCATGCCCAGCCCTAGAGCACCCCCTCCATGCCAATGGCCTTTATGAACCTAATGATATGGAGAGGTTCTAATGAGTGACGTTCAAGCTCGGAGAGTGCGTGAGTTCCCAGCTGTTCCCTTCTCTGGCGGATCGTTGCTCCACAGTCGTTGAGAAGATGCCACGGGGTTTCCTCCGCTTCACCACATAGCCTGCAGCTGTCATCCTCTTCTAATTTCATTTTCTTAAGGTGTCCCTTCAGTCTGCAGTGCCCTGTTAGGAACCCCGTAATGATTTTCACGTTACCCCTACTTAGTCCCATTATTGATCGGGACCTCTTTGGATTATATCTACCCAACATTTCCTTCGCTTGCCGTAGACCTGGGAGTTCCTCCCATCTTAATGAAGCGGTGTTTTTACCTATATTGCGTAATTCTTCACGCATAATACTGTACCCAATTCCACAAAAGGGTTCCGGCCCTACAAGCGTAGTCTCTGCCCCTATGTTTGCGAGCTTGTCCGCTTGTTCATTCCCTTCTATACCGATGTGTCCCGGCACCCAGTATAACTTTACTTTGTTGTCTGCACCAAGTTTGTTTAACTTTGTTTTGCATTCTTCCACCAGTCTGGACGTGGTGTGGACTGCATCTAGAGCTTTAAGCGCGGCTTGGCTGTCTGACATGATGGCAATTTCCATCCTCATGTATTTCCTATCCAGATTGAATTGAGCGCATCTTTCGATGGCGTGAACCTCTGCCTGGAAAATACTTGGATAATGGCCCATTGCTTCAGAGTACTTGGTTCGTGGCCCTATTACTCCCGCACCTGTGCCATCCACCTTCTTTGATCCATCCGTATACCATTTTATAGTTCCTGGATGTATCTTGTAGTCTGTTTCGGACTTAAAGTCCGTCTTGTTGCTTAGTTTAACCTCATAGTTCTTTATGAACTCAAGCTTTTGCACCATGCTGTCACATGGCATGCATGCCACAGGAGTTAGCTTGGCTAGTGAGTTCATTAAGCTCTCCGCTCTGCTACCCGTTAAGCAGCCAACCTTGGTCAGGCGTACAATGGTTTCAATGGATTTGCCCTCTACCACTATATGCAGCGGGAGTAGCCCAGTGATTACCTCCATACCCGCCGTTGGGCAGGTCCTCATAGCTCCTGTGATTAGGACACAAGCCAGCCTTTGTACCTTTTCCAATTCTTTCCTTGTGGTGCTTAGCTTGGTTCTACCTGCCCATGCCACTGCTCCGTAGGTGATCATTGGTATAACTATCATAGTGTACATCCAGTGCATTATTTTGGGGCTTACTCCCCATGATTTGCCCGCTACCCTTCTGCACACCATGAGCGCTCTCTTAGATTTTTTAATAATTGCCTGCTGATGTTTATTCCATAGCAGTCTCTTGTCTAATATCAGACCCAGGTACTTGACCTCTTCGCTGATTGAGATCACTTCGCCATTGAGGGTTATTGGTCGCATTCGCCCCAATTTTCTTCTGTTACTGAAGGGAACCAGTGTGGTTTTGCTTGGGTTCACCCTAAGTCCCACCTCATGGCACCATCTGCTTGTGATATTTAGTCCATTTTGAACTATGTCACATAGAACTTCCTCGAACTTCCCCCTGGCCACAATGACTATATCGTCCGCGTAACCCTGAGATACGATTCCTGCTTTAGCTAGTCGCTGAAGTAGTTCGTCTACAAGGATGCTCCACAGTAGTGGGGAGAGTACTCCTCCTTGTGGACACCCTCTTGTCGTGTTAACCATAATGGTTTTGTCCCCGACTATAGTTTCTGCTGTTCTAGTGACTAGCATCTCGCACATCCATTTACTGATTGTGCCATCAACTGTTTTCTTATCCAGAGCATTCCTTATCGCCTCGTGTGATGCGTTGTCGAACGCCCCTTCGATATCTAAGAAGGCGCATAGAGCGATTTCCTTACTGGCAAGGGAGCCCTCTATTCTTTCCGTCAGTTCCCACAGTGCGGTCTCCGTAGATCTGCCCGCTCTGTATGCGTGTTGACTGGAATGTAGTGGTTCTTTTACCAGTAAAGTCGACCTTACATAGTTGTCGATGACCTTTTCGATAGTCTTTAGGACAAACGAAGTGAGACTGATTGGTCTGTAGGACTTTGGGTGTGTGGGATCTTTCTTCCCTACCTTCGGTATAAATACCACCCGAGCCCTTCTCCAGCTCTTCGGTATGTATCCGAGTGCTAGGCTACTTCTGTAGATTCTTAGTAGGTATGGGAGGAGATTGTCTAGCCCCATTTGCATGACAACTGGGATTATCCCATCTACACCTGCTGACTTAAAGGGCTGGAAGCTTTTAACTGCCCACCGGATTCTATGCTCGGTGCATATCTCCGAGGCTTTCTTCCAGTCTTCTCTATTAAATCTTAGACGGTTTGAGCCTCTATCAGATTCAGTACTGGTTGAACGGTTACGTCAACAAGCAAAATTGCCGGATTTGGAGTGAAAAACAACCAGAAGACATTATTGAAACGCTGTTACATTCACAAAAACTCATTGTTTGGTGGAACATTTCTTCAAAGATACTGCCGTTCGGAATGTTACAGAATGGAGAGCGCAATAGGTTCATGATTAATGACTTTTTTTTGTTCCCCAATCAAATGGCGTTAATGTGCAATACCTTTATTCTCAACAAGACCGACGCAACATGCGACACAATCAGGTTATTGCAGCAAACATTCGATGAGCGCATAATTTCACGCAATGGGGCTTTGGTCTAGAATTCCACCGCTACGCTGTTTATGCTGCATGTTGGTCAATAATTCGGTTTTGCAGCTAAAACAACGCAGCGTTTCGGATAAAAATGCAGTAAAAAAAACGACTGCGCAGTTTACGCTGCCACTATTGGATGCATATCTGCAAATGTCATTATTCTATTTAAAATTTAGCTGCGTGCATACCGACTGCCTGTCATTATTTTAGTGCAGCACAAGCTGCGCAGCTGCTGAATTCTTGACCGCAGCATTGTTCCGTCAATTGGCCTCCACGATGTTTGATTTCACCCCTCTGGATTATTTTCTATAGAGATATTTCAAGTGGCCGGTCTACTGAGATAAACAAGAGAACTTGGTTCAACTACTTGGAAGTAGAACATTTGCAGAGTTATTGCCAACATGGCCTCACAGCTGCTCAAAAAAGTGGTCGAAAATTAGAGTTCCAGATTGCGTTTAATTCGAACCAGCCGCGGCGCACATATGGCCGAAATCAAATTCAAACATTGATGGCAAAAAATACACCCTTTAGATGGTGTTTATGGACAACACTACTATTAATAAAACCCTTAAGATGCTGTGAGGATCTCAATCTCAACCAAGCTATACGTTGTTAAGAGAGCGACCGGTGAGGATTATCCGAAGATCTTGAAGTAGCGGGTTTCTTGGGATAGCAAAATTTAGTGTCGTCATTATCTTTGCTTCTTCTAAATCAGGTTTTCGTTGGGATTTTCTCATAGGTTCTCGAAAAAAGTATAGTTGTCGTCTTTCCAATGTCGTTGCCAACCGAAAACCCGACTTGTGGTAATAATTTGGTGAGTGCTTTTGATGTGCTTCATTAATAGCTGCTGCGTGCGAGTCGTTGACGTCTTTTGGCTTTTGTTAGCGCGAGGTGCGCACAAACACCCCCGCACCGAACCATTTCCAGTTCAATGAGACCCCGATCGACACACAACGCCAATTTGAGGTGTTTCTTTTCAGTGTGAGCATCATTGGGGCCTGACTTTGTTTGCTTGCTTACCTAACAGCGGTAAATCGAAGAAGCTCACATAAGTCGAATGACCAGTCGTCGTCGACGCCGCTTGCTTGCTTAAAGAAATTCATGGAAGAGCGAAACGAGAAAGCAAACAGACGATACTATTCACATACTAGGTACCTACATTAACATGGCAAGTCCGAAAGCAAATGACCGACCAAAAGACCGAACGATCAAAGATTGTTTCTTCTATCGGTTGAACCAAACAAACGCGTTCTCAATAAACACCGCGGTGGAGCACTTTTTGGTCGTTGTAGAGACGAAACGGGTACCCTACACCATTCATATGCCGCACCACCCGCACATTTTCGGTTGTTCAAGTCACTCACTCCGAAAACAACGGACAAAGCACATCACACACACGCTCACACGAAAGTTTATTCGTTTCGAATGTATGCCGGAGCGGCGCCGCCACCGACGCTATCGCAATCGTCATTGCCATCATTTTCGTTGCCCCGCTTGCCATAAGCCAACAACCCAACCAAAGACGCCTTCACCGTCTCCTAAAAAAAAAAATAACACACGTCGCAACACAACAACTCATGTCAGGCTGATGATGACTAAACTGACTGGTTGGTTGGTTGGCGGCGACTGTGGCCCGACGGAGAATAAAGAAATAAACATTCCGCTTTACGAGCAGAATGAAATATGCAATCTCGCTTGTTGTGTGTGTCGCCTCGCCTAGTGAGGAGGAAAACGTATAAGATTTTTCTTCAACTGTTGCTTCTCTATACCATTCGTATGAATTTGCTGAGGAACAAATTTAAACGCGCACGCAGGAACGATATTTTGCTGCATTGCATGTCTCCACTTCTACCCCATTTGAGAAAAATGTCATAAAATTGCGCGCTCCCGATTAGCAGATCACATGTAGTGCATCAGCGGTATAAAAACAAACAAAACGAAACAAATTTTGAATTTTACTTGCATTAAATTTCAGTCAGTCTAGTAATTTCTTGCTTGCAAGTTGCAATGCACACTCCAAGTTCAATTCATGATTGTTTATATACAGGGTTACTGGTAACTCGACGTTATGGTAAGGTTAAAATGCAACAACAACAAAAATAGGCACCAAACTACATTTTCTATCAACTAAAATTAGAAATTAAGAAAACTAAAATGTTTAATTAGTGATCTTTGTAAAAATGTTTGGTAACGGGTCATCCGTCCATTTTGTGATCAAATCCATTTTGTCAAAATATTCAATCGAAAGCTTAAAAAAGTCTTATCATACGACCATAGCGCTCCGCATTGATAGTAATGCACACCTTCATCGTTTTCGAAAAAATAAGGTCCGATGACGCCTCTACATCCTACAATACGCACCATACAATGAATTTTAGTGTTTACCTGGAATCGAGAAATTTCTTGCAATTTTGGAAATGTTCTCTTGTGCATGGAATGAATAATGAACAAGATCTTTTTTTACTAACACAAGCAAGTACAGACGAAAACCAATTGCTCTCTTTCGTTGTGTTTATAATTAGACAATTATGTACTTGTTGTTTGTAGGAGATAAACAAAATCGCAATGTTAAGATTCCAAAGAAAAATATAAATACAGATTAACAAGAATAATTGCATTTGAATGCAATTGCGCAGCTATAAAGAAGACACCAATTGAAGGTGTGATGTTTACCCACATAAATACATCAATCACAAATGTCAAATTTGGCAGAAGGACAAACGTTATCTACAACAATGTTCGAGAAGAGAACCAAAGTCATCGTATTAAAACTTATAATAAAATTAAAATAAATCCTCATATCAATCAACCAGGACATCAATCCGTCATTTCCAATTCAATTCTCAGACGAAAGAGATTCACTTCAATGTACGTAATCAGTAATTTAAATCCTCGTACACCACGGACGGCTGCACTACCAGCATGTGCATTTGCTTTGTAATGTTTATGGGAATTTGCACGACAATGCGTAAGACGCACTGCTGTAAGGTCAATTCACAACCCCGCGTGGCGTCGAAGAAAATCTTCGGCTATAAAACGTTTTTTCTCGCCCTCGTCGGTTATTCACTTTCCCATTAGCAGATGACGAATCGAATGCCCACTGTCAATTGTCATGACATAACATTACAATGTCACGTCATCACGCCGCAAGGATTTTTCATTTTTTTTATCGTAGTGTGCGATTTCTATGACGTTTGTGTCACTACTCATAAGTCATACGTTTTGGTTTCACTTATTTGGTGACGTTTGTGAAAATCTTCTAATACTTTTTTTTTGCTGCTTCTGGAACGCAATGATGTTGCTGTGCCGGCAGTAGGAGCAGTAGTAAGAGCTGTCAAAAGTTAAAATGCATACAAACTCAGTAAACTACACACAATAGCGCGTAGCTGTAGTAAGAGTTGGTAAACTTTTAACATTTGTAGTTTAACAACTTACTACAGACTCCCAACTTGTTATTCGCGTTCGGTGTGATTCGGTATGATTCAATGCGATTCTATTTATTTAATAATATTCAAATGGACGGCGGCGACAAAGTAGAAAAGTTTATCGAGAGATATTTTATGGAACTATAAAAATGTAAGACAGAACACGCTCGGAAATGCAAAATAATTGCAGACCAATTTGGTTTGTCATGCAAACCATTTGACAGCTCGTACTACTACTATTACTGCTACAGCTACAGCACATTGTGTTCATGTAGTAAATAGCATTTCCATGCAGCTCGGAAGGTCGATTGGTTAATTTGCTGTATTCCATTATGTCTACGCAAGTACAATTATGTACTTATACTTATATCGTAAACACAAATTATTACAAAAGCTTAAAACTATGCTACCTAAAAAAAATCAGATAACCGTCGTTCTATTTGTGATTTTTATGTATAACATGATGTATTTATATGTTATAAAATAGAAATAAAATGAGAAGTCGCAATAAAAAAGGTTCAAAAAAACGGAAATAAAAGTATCTACCTATAATAAAAAAAACAATGTATGCAGAGATATACCTATCACATACCCTCCCCCACCATCATACCTATAATACTGTTCACAAAATCTCACATTTAAATGACCAAGTTTTTCTTTCCATAACTGTCTATATGTACATATTTGCTATTACAAACTTTGACCTAGTAACACTACCTATTACTATGTACTACAATTTTCCTTGTGGCTGCAACAAGCAACAACAACAATAACAAGAGAGAGAGAGAGAAAAGTCGCCAAAAAATAATCATAAATCTTTGCCAACAAAACCATCCTCGCTTATCTATTTAGGTACTTGTGTTGAGAGACCTTGAAAAGGAAAGGCTGCACTGCAACCAAGCAGCCAACGATTAAAAGTTGTTGGCGCGGCATGTCATGCAAATAAATGTAAAAGAAACGAGTAAACTTTACTGAACCACCGCCCCCCCACTAGCAACAAAACGAAACGAACGAACGAACGTACTCAAAAACTCATGCCTACAACACACAGAGCCGACAAAAAATCGGCGATCACGTAATAAACTTTCAAAAAAGAAACGGGTACAGTGGGTTGTGGGTGAGAGATTAGGATTTCGCAGTCTCCTCTTCATTACTTTACTTTTTACGGCAAGCAAACGATGGAAAAAACCCAAAGTGCTCAGTCCCAAAAACTAAATATCATGAAGGCCGCCGCTGGAATGAATTTCTGAATCTCTGTTCTGTGATGTCAAATCGCCGCCACGACGATGATGACGGCGGCGACGACGACAAGGATAACGGCAAAGAAATAACGGGTGGGTAGGAAGGTATCGCGGAAGGTATCGCCCCATTTGTCTTGCCTATAACTTTTTAATTTTTTTTTTTTCTTTTCAAAAATTAAAAATAAACTCAAAAATGTTTGAAATGTACCGCTACATACTCCAACAACAATCCGCTATCGTTTTAATGCATGCTAGAAACAATGCATCAATTGTTGTTACTCAGAGAAAATTTCGACAAAAATAACCTCAACAACAGGCACCTACTCTGGTCAGACGATTCGACGTTTAGTGGGTAACTTTTAGCAGGAGAACGGATACACTGAAGAAGATCGCCTCAATATTGGAAGACAAAGAATATTTTGGTTTTTGGAGAATTTTGAGCGTGTGGCTGAAAGCGTACAAGATGCTCCATATGGGTCGACTAGGAGACGTGCTGCTCAATTAGGCGTCCAAAGAGCGTTCCTTCGAAAAATTTGGCATATTGACCTGAAAGATTCTCTTGGTCCAAGATCACAACAGCTGATAATAAAAACCTGGAGTGCCTGGAAAATCTTTCGGCGTAAAATCCAAATCAGTAAACAAACTCAAAACCCCAAATTGGTGCATTCCAGTCCGCTGCATCCACATAAAGTTTAAATTCATAGATGCACTCATTTAATGTCAGACTGACTTGACAAACAACTCTCGATCGTCAAGACAATAAAGAAATGTCAATTGTCAATCGAAAAGATGTCCGCCTTCTTTTTGTTGGCGGAACTTAGTTACAGTTTGGTGTGCGTTGACGTCCACCACCATCATAGGGACGTATTTTTTCGATGATGAGCGAAGTCATAATTTATAAATGGTGGCCGCTAAAGAGCAAATATTGCGAACATTTTGTGAACTTGAAAGACTGCAACTCGAAACAATTTGGTGCCATTTACCACACAGCCGCTCGCGTTGCAATGGTGTGGTTAGGACAAATTTTTCACAATCAAATCATTCAAAATCCTTCGATCTAAAATACATGACCTGACATCACCAGATTTTTTTATGGGTCAAGTCAATATGTCTATCAACAAACCTTAAAAACAACATTCGATACGATACATTTCTGGCCACCCTGTACAAGAAAAGAGACAATTTATGTAACTAACAACGGCCCGTCGCTGGTCAGGCAGGGTTCGGTTCTTTCTTAAATTTTTTTTACATCGTAACGAACGAAGAAATTTTGACTCGTTGTTGTTGTTGTTGTTGTTTTGGCTGTTGCTGTGTGCGCTTGCATCGCTTAAGTATTTTTCTATGTTGTGCCGCCAGCCACCAACACACTCACTCCCGTTTGCTTTTGTTGCTGCATGAGCATAGCATGTGTTTCCTTATCCTTCATTTCAATTTATTGATGACGAAAAAAAAGCCGACGACGACGATGCGATATCATTCGAGATACTCGTACATATGACGAGATATTAGGGTAGTTACAGAGTAGACTCAGCCAAAAAATATCATAGCAATGGGATAGCCAGACAACAGTCAGCCTTCAGCAGGCAGGCAGGCGGCAGCAATCAGCAATTTTCTTTTGGGTCGGAGTCTCCTCGTTTTTAATCCAATCCATCCATTCAATACAAAGGTTCAGGGATGAAATTTCTAACAAAATTCATTTTACTGCGGTGGCGCGGCGATGCATTACGGTTTTAGATGGAATTTTTTTTTTATGTTTTGCTTTCGGTTTTGTATACCAGACGAAATAGGAAGGGAAGAGATAATAAAATATTTCAAAGGACGATGAAGTTTTTGTGTTTTGTTTCCTTGGAAATTTAGTGTGCTGCAGAAGGAAGGACTACATAAGGAACAAGGATATTAAAGATTCTACCTGTGTGCATGTTTTGTTAAAGATTTCCGAAATTAACGCGCACACACACAATCACATAGGCATACAAAGTGCAACAGTAGAGCAAAGATAAGCAAAACCATGTGAACGTTCGGATTTTGAGATCCTTTGCAGTGACGCGACCCAGCGGTATGCAATTCGAATTATATTTGCTTTTCGTTTATACCATTTTCTGAATTTATGGAACACTTTTTAAAAACGTTTTTATTAGCTCTTTTTTCTTGTCAGTTTGGTACCAATTTCGTAATTGATTTTAAACAAATTTTCTGATGAACTAGAGACTTGAAACTTAAACATAACTCTGAGCTGGACGACAAGGCAAAAAAAAATTCGCACATATAAGACTTAAAAAGAAAAAAAATAATTATTTGAATAAAAATAAAGTTTTAATATGCCACGATTTTAAAACAAACTAAAAACTATAGAATTTATTTGAAATGACAAACGTGTGGCGCATCAATTGATGCATGAATGGACGCGCCACACGTTTTCATAATTATTTTTATAGTTTTTAGTTCGTTTTAAAATCGTGGTATATAAAAAATTTTTGTATTATAAAATATTTTTATTTTAGTTCGTTTTAAAAACGAGGAGGTGTCACTATTAAAAATTTAATTTTATTCAAATAATTATTTTTTTCTTTTTGTTAAATTGAATAATAAAAATTTACTTTGATATCCTACCTAAATAATTTTGTTAGAAAAGATCTCCAATGTCAAAATAGAATATGAACATTTTGCATCGAAAAAAAAACTGTAATTTTCAGTTATATATTCATAGGTATAGATAATTAATGGCATTAGTCATCAGATGGACTTTATCGTGTCACTTGGTTTTCAAGCAGGTTAAAATGGCAGCTCGTTTTAATAAACTGGACACGGCACACGGGTGACACATAGGTACTCGTATTTATTTATGATACCAATTTCCACTCCGAAGAACAAGGGAATAATTGCCATATCAGCGGTGAACATAACTTACGAATTTTATAGAACTGATATGCTAAGCATATAGCTGGTAAACTTACTTGAAAATAAAAGAAAAGAAAAATTACAATTTAATCTTAACCCTGGACTACCAATAAGTATAGTAATAAATAATAAGGAAATAATAAAATGTGTAACTGTGTCTCTCTGTGTGTTAGTGCGTTGGACTACTGAGCGGGAGTTCGTAGTTCGAGTCCATTGCCAACACAAAACCTTTCACACGGTACCATCTCCCCCTCCTACACCAATTTTTTTTTTCAGTTTAATCATCCAAACTTTTAAAGTATCTAATGTACCTTTAATTTAGTCCTATCAACATAAAATTTATAGATATTGGGTGTTTTTTGTTGGCAGATTAATTTTTAATTTGGCAATACTGTTTCTGGTGTCAACCATTTTGACAATAATTGACAGCTGATTTATATTCAGTACGTTTTGCCATTTCAACATGAATAAGTCTATTCACCAGATCAAGATTTGCAAGTTGTGCAATTTTTTTTAAAATCATTGTTCAGTTCGCGAAACTTAACGTGCGATACGCTCATTTTAGGGTCGACATAATCGTCCATCGGAACAACTTTTTCGATTAACCATGAGCCGGATTCGTACAACGCAATACGCACCGCAGAGAAGTTCAGTGCGGACCGAAGTAATTGTTAAGCGCAGTGCTGAGGAAGGAAGACCCGCAAATGAGTAAATTATCCATCGTGCACACCAATTGCAGTTTTGTCCATCTATTTTATGGAAGATTTTGTGGAAAAGCCGTTTGACCATCGAGTTCGTCGTAGGTTCGGTGAATGGTCCGAAAACGAGATAGCTCTTCATCCTTATTTTCACCACAAAATCTTGTTCAGCGATTTTTGCTGGATTTTGAGTGAAGAACAACCAGAGGCCATTTGTTGAAAGACAATCCTTTTTGTGTTGTTGACAAAAAATATCACTTATATTTTTCTTTGTAGATATGTACTCTATTTTTGATATTTTCGGGTATTTGATACGTTTTACAATATAGTTACAGTTTACTATTAATGTGAAGAAAAAAAAGAACTGCACTACTAAATGCGTTGCGACTAAAAAAACTGTTGACGTTTATTAAATGTCTGAGAGAAAGAAAAACAAATATTGCGAACTCAATCTTTGTGCTAATTTCGGAATGCCTTTTGCAGATCTATGAAAGATCAATCTATATATTTCTGCAAATCGAACAATCAAATCTATTGTTACATGTTCGCTTTTTAAGTTGTGATATTTATGATGAGATGATGTATTTGATGGTATGAGGTATGTTTTGATGCGTCAACACCATTATTGAGACGATGTCCACACAAACTCACTGTTTGATATGGTGGAATCACGTTACAGAATGGAGAGCGCTATAGGTCCATGATTAATGACGTTTTTGTGGTTCCCCAATTAAACGGCGATAATGTGCAACAGCTTTGGTTTCACAAGACGGCACAACACCCCACACAGCGCGCGACACAATCAGGATAATGCAGGAAACATTCGATGAACACATAATGTCACATAATGGTTCTGTCAATTGGACTTCACGCGATCGTGTGATCTCATCCCTTTGCATTATTATTTTTATGTGGATATGTGAAGTCGCTGGCAGAGACATTGGACCACTTGGAAGCAGAACATTCGCATAGTTATTGCCAATATACGGCCTAACAGATGACCGCTCGAAAAGGTGGTCAAATATTACACTTCCAGATTGCGTTTCATTCGAACCAGTCGCGGTGTTGGACATATGCCAGAAAATTATATTCAAGCAATAATCGCATACATCTTTTCAATAAAGCCATTTTTACGGACATTACCATGATTTGAATATGATTTAATTGTAAAAGTCTATACTCTAAAAAAACCCATTTACATATTACCCACCCAATTACATTTTAAACCCAATTGTCCACTTGATATTTTCAGGCATATGGAAAAAGCAGCAAGAATTCCGCTAGCGTTTGCCCCAAAAACTTGTACTACATATATTCTGCATATTATTTCTGCTTGGCCACATTCGAACGATGTATTCGTTTGTAAGTATGCAACAGTTCACCACAACCTCAACAGAACAACCATCATCCTGTGCACAAGCGCACAAGTCGACCTGAAAATCATCATCATCATCAGCAAGCAAGCAAAAGTAGAGTTTTTGGTATCCAGGCAACCAACCGATATAAACCGATATAACAACAACAACAACAAAAACCTGACAGATACTCCGAAGCACTATAGACGTAAAATAATCAGAAATAATTCAGCTTCTACCTTGCATACAATAATAACGAACGGAACGTCTACGATGTACGATGAACGTAGTCGTCGACCGTCGTATTAAACAACATCTTCCCAGAGCCAGATTGGAGCGGAGTGTTTTCTAGACGCTGTGTGGATGAAATGAAATATAACGTACGTTGTTGTTGACGACCGACCGAACGACCATCAACAACAACGAGAGTTGCTGTTGCTGCCAGCAGCCAAGCTAGCCAGTCAGCCCAGCTATCGAATAAGCCATGAGCCAGAGTATTTTCACATTTTGTTCGTTCAGTCGGTCCTCTGTCGGTCGGACGGTATTTTTGTTCCCAAAGTATAAAACCCACTAAAAGCTAAAGCACCACCATCAGCAGGCACCAAGCAACGCAGCAACAGCAATAGAGATAGTTGTACGACGAACGTAGGTACCGTCCCGTCCGGTACCGCATTCATTCACTCTGTACTCTGTAGTTTGCCGACGACCGACCGACCGACAACACTCATCGTCGTACCGTACGTTGCCTTCACTTCACCAAACAACAACATTCAAAACCAAGCCATTCCATTCCCTCATCATAGAGACACATCATCCACAGCAGTGTATCAGCAGCACCAGCCGTATATACCCATACGCAAACCCCTTACCAATGCGCGGCCCCTTTCAAACCAACTAGGTACGTTGTTCGTCAGTCGCTCGCTCGTTTCGTTTACCGAAAGTATTTCCACACACATAAAATCCCGCACTGAACAACGGAAAATGACCAAATAATCAACGAGTACACCCGACGGTGATTCGTCTGCTGTACGAATATACACGAAGACTGGTTCGTTGGTGATTTCCGAGTGGTTCGGGTAATATGGTCATTTTCCTCGGCAAACGATTTCCACCGACAGCGCAATTTAGTGAGAACACAGACGCAAGCAAGCGAAAAGCAAGGGAACGACGACGACGGTGACGACGACTATGGCGAATGTACTACGAAACGAACGAGCGAATGAACGAACGACCGAGTGTACGTACGTACGTACAACCAAAACAACAACAACAACACACCAAACACTAAAGCGCGCTCACAAAGCAGCAGCAGCAGCAAACAGTCAGCATGCCAGCCTAACATCAGCATTGAATCAGCAGCGATGGCGCAGCCCAGCAACACACACACACACACACCCAAACATTCATATAGAAACATTCAATTTCGAAGTGCGAGCGTCGTTCGCTAGTAAAATAAAATGCAGGAGGCAGCTATGATGATGATGAGGATGACTACGGCGTACGGCTGTTCGTTACTGGTTGGCGGCTGATGACTCAAAATGAAAACACCGCCGCATCATATCATCATGTTGACGGTCGTCGTTTCGTTACGAAAAATCACCAAGCGTACTATGTGATGATCCGATGGTGCAGCACAGCTAGCTATGTAACGCCTATAAGCTATAATACTGCTAGTGCCAGCTAAAACAGCAAACTGTAGCTGTAGCTGGCCGCTTGCTTGCTAAGTGACTGAGTGCTATCAAACGATGGCTTGACTTTGACTCTAGCTCTGGCTATGTTCTTTCATGAATTTTCTGTCCGCCGCATGCCGCAAACGCATGCATGCATGCATAGGCGATTCGAATTCGACGTTTATCGTCGTCGTCGTCGTCTTCATCACCATTGCCATCACATCGAATAGTGTGCAGTGCAGTTCATTCCCATTCTCGTTCGTTGTTCAGGGTATAGTGTAGTAGAGATTAAAATTATATGTGAATTGTGAAATGCACTTTGAAGAATTCTTTCATACGACCAGCAGCAGCGACTCGACGTCTAAACCGCTCGTACTTCACAGTCACAGCTGAAAGGAAAATGTTTGTCTGTTTAAATTTTCTCTTCGTTCACTGTTAACTGGAACTGCTGTCATTGTAACTTTCTGCTTGCTGCTGCTCCTGCTGATGTGCGAATTTTGTTTTTGTTCACTGTCATCGACAGCGCTCTTGTATCATCGTTCAATTTTGTCGATCATGCATTTCTATGCCACTGCACTATGGAGAAAACACGATGGTAGGAAAGGAATTATGGCATTTTCTTTATTTCCATTGCGATTTGAACTTATAGTTTGTTCTTTCGTCTTTCGAGTGTTGTCTACAAGAAGTACATGTTACATACGTATGTAGCATATGTATGTAGATAGCGATAGAAGCATACAGTTTTTCTTCATGATTGGGAATAATATTTTTTCAAGCGTGTTGAATTTTAATAGTTATTCAACACAGAGTTATATGAATGAAATGATTTTTTGCATTGTGTGTGCTTCGCATGTCTAGCCACTATGAGGTGGGGGAGATGGAGATTTTGAGATTTCTCCTACATCATCAAAATGTGACAACACATACGTAGTTGATTACCCCACACTAGTGGTGGTGCTTGCCACTTTAACTTTTTTATGGCTTTCTATTTGCATCAAGGAAACCGATACAGAACGGAATATTTCGACAGTGGGGAACAATCACGAACAACTTGTAGCTTTTAAAAGTTGGAATATTTTCACCAACATCATAAATTTGGTTCAAAAAAGGGTGGCTGCTATACCTAATATGTTGGGTTCTCAGTTTAGCTGCGCGGTTGTGTAGGTGGTAGTAGGTAGATACTTACTGGCTTGAAGTTGAAAAAAATTAGCTCAAGCCCCTAGGTATGACACTACATTTTTTTCTCATTTTAAATGCATTGAAAAGCAGTCGCGCATAAACGAGATAGCCAGTTAATATTTGACATGCGTTTTGGCAAATGGGCGCTTTCAATTCCGCCAACTGTTGACAACATAATGGGATCTAACTCACTAAGTATAAAAAAATCAGATGGCAACACTGATAGGTAGGTTAAATGTCATTTTTGCCCTCCGCCGAACTGACCACCTTGACCAAGTCACCCAATACGTCAACCCCTCAACACCATAACCACACTAACCCCCTACAAACATCCGGCCCAACAGTCCCCACCACATCACAATCGGAAATCGATTAGCGGTCTTCGCTAAAAATGCTGCGAGATGTTTAGGTTTCCTAAAACGGTGCAAGATGTACTTCACTCCTTCAGATCTGGCTACTATTTACAAGGCGTATATTCGCCCTCAACTTAAATACAACTGTATTGTCTGGGCAGGTAACCGCAAAGACCACATTGCATCTACTAGACAGAGTTCAGAACCGCGCGTTAAAACTTATTGGTGACGTGTTACACATCGCGAAAACAATCGAATCGCTTGAACATCGTAGGAATGTTTCCCCGCCTGTCACTGTTTTATCGCTTTTTCCACAAGCGGTGTTTAAAAGAAATATCCAGATGCATCCCGCCTATTCTCCAACCCATCCGTAATATCCGTGTCTCAACTCGAGCTCACGGATCCACCTTTAATCCTATCTTCGGACGTACTAACCAATTTAGAGATTCCTTCTTTAGCTGCACGATAGTTATGTGGAATGATTTGCCTGATTCTGTGTTTCCGCATTTTTATGATCTGCAGTCGTTTAAGACACGCGTGCATAGACATCACATATTTTCCTCTTCCTAATTTCCTAACGGCCACGCTGTACTAAGCATTATAAGGGTGCAAACCCCTTAAGCGTGTGTACATTATAAAAAAAAAATCATAAAAATTTCATTATTTATTATTATTTTCCTTAAATCAACCCCAAATCTAGATGTATCCACTAGATTTTGTGTAGATTTTTAGGGTATTTTTAGGCTGTGTATAAAATTTGAGGAAAATGGGATAATTTTTAAAAAATGTATATGGGCACACCTCGGCCCTGAGGCTCGAGAGGCTCCAGAAGCTCAACAGAAATTGTTGTCACCGGAAATACACATGTGTGAAAAGTTTTAATTAAATCGGGTTAAACATTTATCGCAATTAAAAAAACATGACATATAGTGGCATCAGATCACGTCATACTATAATGAGTGCGTGAGATGTTTGCGCCGTGTGCAGTGGTGCTTTTTTTGCCACAAAAGTACGCAGTGATGTGCATGTGTTTTTATTTTTCAGCATTTATAGTGAGTGAAATTCAGTATGCTTTTGGTCATTAGAGAATTTACATGAAGAATTTTAATTTTTATGAATGGTTTTTTTTATACAATTCGAAAAATTGATTTTATTGCCTGCCGTAGGGTGAAAATGCATCTATCATTTTCATCCGTTCTTGGGCTTTCCAGGTTCAAGATATTTTCTGTACAAGCAGTTACTTTAGCGCCAATCTTACTAAGAAATGAAGACGAATAAATTCACCTACCAATTAGAACATTTGGCGCGAACTTAAAGCATTCCACCATTCACATGAAATTTAATGAGGAATTCCCTAGGTTTTTTTTTGTTCTCCCTCTTTCTCCCACTCTATTTTTATTTTCAGGTAAAGTTGGTTGTAAACTACCAATCTAAGTATTATCGATGCAACGATTCAGCTAATTGAAAATTATACAAAATTGCCCCAAGGGAAATTATGTTAGCAACAAAAATTATGCAATCCCAATCGCAATCAGCCTGCACAACCCAAATCCACCGCACTGCTACTGATAATAGCACTTAGAGCCCACAACCCACAACCCACACCAACTGCTTAAATTTTACTCAAATTTTCCGCCTGTCTTTAGCAAAGGCATTTAATTTAAAGTTTAAATTGTGTCGGTAATGATTAAAATTTTAGCGGAATGCATTTTGACAGAATTGAGGTATTTAAATGAAGAGAGCAACTGCAATGGTTGTATACATATGTACATATTATATACCTACTACAGCATAAATAAAATTACTCCCAAAACAACATACTACATAATTTCAATTTATTATGGGATGAGAAGTTGAATTGCATGAAAATCGTAGTAGGGAGGCCAACCGGTGGACAAACAACACCACATAGATGATATGTGTCCATCTCATCCGTATACTGTCCAATCAAACATCCATTCCCTATACAGCTCACAACAACGATGAAACAATGAACAGTAAATGTCCACTTCGTCTGTATGTCTGTTTGACCGTCCATCCGTTTGTCTGTCCATCAATCCAATCGACGACGAATCCACCAATTTTAGTTTCATCTGCACAAAGTTTCATCTTCCCAACTACTGCACCACCACCACACCCACCGCCAATAATAATCAGCAAACCCAACTCCAGTACTGTTGGCCTGTTGGGAGTTTCACAATCACACGATATTAAAGCTTTATTAATTTATAGTTAGTCAAGAGATGACGTCGACCGAAGAGGACGAGGACGACAACAACACAACATCGACCGAGGAGCGAGGACAACGATGATGATGATGCTGATGATGATGATGCTGATGATGATGAGTAGGAGGCGAGCAGCGACACCGAGGTGATATCTCTTCTATCGTCGTCGTCGTTGTCGTTCGTTGATATTTGTTGTTGCTCCTAGTGCTAGTTGCTAACGCTGATAATATTGCCATAGCAGCTTCGAATTCGAAAAATGTGAAGCAAACAACAATCAGTTGTTGTAGATGTACTACTATAGTAGTATAGTTACAATGCAGAAGGAGAAGTGGGTGGTGGTGGTTTGGATAATGGAAATGCTGTGTGCCTTGTCTAGTGGTGGTGTGGTGGGTAAAGTAGATTTTTCCTACTGTACTGCTGCTATCCATTGTTTGTTCGTTAGCTGCTGCTCGTCAGTTGACAGGATAAGTGAGGGGAGTCTCCAACCAAACAAAACCCCAACACACCTGGTAAAGTAGATTGCGGTTCGGTGGGCGGAAAAGTTTCGATCCATCCATACTGATGAATCGTCGAATGTGGTTGTTGCGATGGTGGGAAATGGTAAGCTTTTGGTAAGGGTTTGGGCTCGGGTCGTTCGTTTAGGTCGTGACAATGCAGTTACAGCAGAAAGGGAACCACGTGCATGCAACTATTCGTACCAACCTGCCTTTCGAAAGTTGCTACTCATGCAACTCATCCCCAGTGACTCACTGGCGACTGACTGTTAACATAATCAACCCACTAGTTTTGTGTGTGTGAGTGCATGTTAGTGTGTATTACCATAAATGCGACTGCAAAGCTCTTTCTTCTGTTGCCTTTTGTGATAATGGATGGTGTGTGTTGGTGCGTAGTCGTCATTATAATAATAATAATAAAAATATTATGTTATTATAATAATTATAATATAGGGTTGGTTGGCAGTTACGTGTTCACCTACAAAATGTGTAAACATGACGCCGCCACAATCATACCATCATAGCGCGAAATGGTGTTCAAGGAATAGGATAAGAAGGAAATAAGACCCAATGCCTGGTTTGTTGGCTATTTTCGGGTGGATAAGGAGGATATAGGATAAATTCTGATGGAGATGATCTAGAAATGTACATGTATGTACGTATAGATTGGTTCTGGGCGAAATTCCATCAAGAGGAATGGCTGGGAGAAAAACAAAGGGACCAGCTATTCTGATGACGTATACATTTCTATATATTGGTAATATATGTATATAATGTAGATGAAGATACTATAAAATGGCATACAAAAGGCAACGATGATGCTCCATGCAATAGGCGGAGAGGATTTGTGTGCGCAGGATGACAACCATGAGGAATGTCATGACGTAAAAAATAAGCTAAAGTATATAATATATAATGAAAGTGGGTGAACTGTCGTTGTACTCGAGAATGATGGAGAGGTGAAGAGAATGTATGCCGAACCATAAACCACTTTTGAATTGAATTGAACGTGGGTCGTTGTAGTGGCGGTGGTGTGTTGGTTGGTTGAAGTTGACAAGTTCCAGTCAGGTTCTGCACTCGTACCTAGCCATTTAAAGTTTAATACGCTTTTGCATTGTTCGTAGAACATTTATCCTATTTCTTCCCCATGATGTCCCACGTGACTAAGGACGATGTTTTCCTGTTATTATTTGACGACAGAAAGACCGTACAGCTCACATGCATTGCCGATATTAATCTGTGAAACTGTGTCTGTGCTTTTGGGAGTGTGTGTGTGCATGAATAACTTAAGAATAAAAGTAGGACGATTTTTTCTGCCCATTTGTTTCTGGCATTAGTGTGCATAATTTACAACGCACGTGGTAAATGAAATCACATAAAAACACAAAAAATTAGTAGTATACCTTGGTAAACAATACCACCCAGTTAGTTGAAAAGATGTTAGCAACAGAGCTACCAGCGTAGCAGATGTTATTTTTGTCAATTTTTGTAAACGAGAATTTAGCAGAGGTTATTCTCCATTAAAAGATAACAGCGTTAATTCAAGAGCAAAGCCACCACCCCCAATTAACCTATCATAACACTGAATAATTTTTCCCCATTAACTGTCTGCCACTGCTAGTGCATGCGTGTTCTACCTTATTGTTTGCTGTTTGTTGACCCGTTGCCGCGAGAACTAAATCGAGGTGACATTAGGAGTAAGTATTATTTTTGTCTACTGATTGTACTCAGTAAAGTCGGCGGCAATTAAACACACTAGTGCGTAGCGTACCACACCACAATAAAAAGACAGCACAAGTGCATATCAAACAGCTTAGAAAATATTAAAACGGACGATGGTCGAGTTCATAAACGTAAATACATGCAAGTCCTGCAAATTGTTCGTTCATTATTGTAAAAAAAAAATGCATTATCTTTGCGTGAGTTTGACAGCACTTGTGTTCAAAGAAGTAAAATGACAGTTAGCATGCTGTCAAATTGACATCTTTGAAAATGGAAATGTTTATTTCCCGTCAGATGACAGATGGCACTTTTAAAAGATTTCGTGAATTCCAAGCGGGTTAAAATCGTCAAAAATACGTGATTTCAGATTCAAAATGGCCTTAATCGCGATTTCGACTTCGGTATTTCTAGGATATTTTACTTATTCATTATTAAACGAACAAGCAGCTGATATCTCCATCAATTTCATAGTTATGACGACAGAACTGAAACCCGAAATCGTCGTTCCTCTTCACTACCATCACAACCAAATATTTATCTATTTCTTCTGATTGACTGACATAATATTACCTGATTTTTATTGCTAGGTTTAAATCGAAAGTCTCTGTTATGATGCCCCTGATGCAACTCTACGTTACCAGCATCCATCATAACCAGCTGTCAAAAAGCTATCAACATTTGAAGTGTGCCGGAATTTGCAGTTTTTTTTTCTTCAAATAAACTTTACAAGCATAACAGAGAGCCGGCTTGCACAATGTTAATGTTTCCGTCCTCTGAAAACTTTGTTCCTTCGCCTTTAAAGCGATATCTGATGATCATAATCAATCGATCAATGGAATTTTTTTTAACAAAGAAACAAAAACTAATCTCAACAACTCATAATCGGCTGTCTATGTCTGCTCGCCGAGAAGATCTTTCCGTCCGTCATTACCATCATTTTCAAAGTATAATCATCTAGTGTGGTATAGTGTGTCGCTGGTTGGTGTGTTCGTGACTTAAGTCATTTACTTTGCGCAAATATGTGTTCGTTCATTCTGTTTTGATTTCACTTGGATTTTGTGCTGTTTTATAAATTTTGTAAAAGCTAAGGCGCTGCTGTTGTTGGCGGCTGAATTCGCTGAATCGACTGGCCGCTCATAATGTGTAAAACGTTCAGGCACAAGCACGATGACTACTGACAAAGTGACGACTGGCATCAGAAGGTTGCGCCCGTCAGCTCCATGTGGGATGTTTTGAAATTGTTTCTGTCGTTTTCCGGTTTTTTATATTTTTTGTAAGAGCTTTTATTTTTTATTTGTTGCTTTCTTAAAAATGAAAACTTAAGCGAAGTTGTCAGTCGGCACTACCTACTGATTAATGCAATCGTTTGCACAGTGCGCGACACTACGCATCGCACGTAAAGAAAACTCGTATCATCTTTGATTTGTATTTTATAACATTAAAACGGAAACCAAATATTTAAAAGTTAAGGCAAAAGTATTGCCATAAGTCCTGCGTAATGCGACGTCTCTTTACGTCTTCCTAATCACTGTAGTATTTTCCAGGCTGAAATTATAGCGATCAGTGAAGCCTTATCTTGGCTGAAGAGTAACGTTATATCCGCTAAGGATGTCCGTATATTGTTAGATAGCCAAGCCGCGCTAAAATCCCTGGAATCAGTCTCTACAAATTCAATCCTAGCCTTTAACTGGCTAGCATCTCTTATGGAGATGGCGGAACAGTGTAATACCCACCTGTGTTGGGTGTCGGACCATAGACATTTCGGGAAACTGTATGGCTGATGAACTCGCCAAACAACGAACTATACACTAACCATCTTACCCAAATATGGTTCTCAAGGCATACCAATCACTACATGCAAACTCATGTTAAAGAATGACTTCTGCAGAAGCTGCATGGATGAGGAAGAGACCATTATCCATCTTCTCTGTACTTGTCCAGCCCTCTTTCAGAAACCTAAACTCCATATGGGAGCTTTCTTCTACGACACTAATCATCTTATCAACACTAATATCAGCAGTTTCCTTCGCTTCATACGAAGCTCTACGTGGTTCAAAGAGTGGGTGGAGGGAAATTTTCCTGATCCGTATGGAATCACAATGGACCATTGCTGGTCGTGTTGTGTGTCGGTTTCACTGACAGCCACTTTTACCTAACCTACCTCCTCAATCGCTTTCAAAAATTGTTTCAAAATTTGCATGATTCTATTCTAGATCTATGGATCTTCACTGAAAATGTTTTGAAAAGCAATACAATCATTTTCGATAAATAAATATTTGTTTTTGTTCTCATATCCCGAAATATAAAAGGCAACACCCTCGTAAACACCAAAAACACAAACAACTCCGATTCCAACAAGAAACAGCTCAATTAAGAAATCATAAAAGCGACACCGTGACGTCATGTACTAACTGATTTTGAATTAACAAAGTGGTGTACATAACGTCATAAGAACCCATAAAAACAAATCGAACAAAATGAACCCTTTTTACCAAGAATGAATTCCTCCAACTACCATTTAATTAATTCAACAAGTACGATATATTTTGCGAAAGCGCACTATATAGCCCACTACAATCAGCTGATAAAAGAATTCAGTAATAACACATAACACAACGCAACCAACTTCATTATAGATAGCACACACACAAGAAAAGGAACCGGAAGAATTGAAATCAAATTATATTTGCCCCTTAATTGTAGCTCTCTTAAATATTAACGCATTGATTATGAGGGTTGTGTGTGTGACCATCTTACTTATGTGTTTCATTCATTCATAAACTTAACTAACCCAATCTCTTGGCGGCTGTGATTGTACCATAAAACCAATCTACCCCCTCTCAGAAAAATTGTTACTCAATCGCTGATTCACACACATACTCGATATATTGCACTGGCAACATATACCTACTCGTTAAACGAAAGAAAAAGGAAATTACCCCAACTCCCGCGATCGAGCACCAACAAGCAACCAACAACAACGACATATCCATAAAACGGTATTAATGAATAAATATCGATCGAGTATCGAGAATCTCGCATAGCATGTGCACAATATGTGCCGCACATGTCCTCTTCCGCGCTGCTAAAACTAAAGATGACTGCGTTTGGTTTAGAATTACGATACCTGCTGTATGGATTAGTGGTATCAAGCGAAACATTTCATTGCTGCACCAAGTGCAGAAAGCGCCTGTTACCCGATTACATATTGAACAAACCCCACCGCCTCAACAAACTAAAAAGAAAACACCAATTGTGAGAGGAGTCCAATAATAAGCAATAATACTATTTTTTTGCTACCTTAATTAATAACGAGATAATGGCATCAGCAAAAGCAAATATACAGGGGCCGGCGACCGAAGTGTTACTAACTTGACGCTGCGGTGTCTGCTAAACGGCTGATGACAGCGACCTCATACGTTGACAAATGTCGTTTTTAAAAATCTTTGTTGGAGCTGTCATGTGTTATTACTCAGCAAATCAAACACGAAAAGCGAGAATCTTTTTTTTACATTAGGCGCGTTGGAGATGCGGAGGGCTGCGTATTCTCAGTAACTCGGACACGATTCCTCAAGGAAGAATCGGGAAATCGGAATTTTGGATTCGCACTCTCCTTGGTTGATAACTTTTTAATTGCTTCGCTGACAATAGCTGAGAATGTTGTTCGAGTGAATTCAATCCTCTTAAGTGAGGAGAAACAGAAAATCTCTGAGCCCTCAGTTATCTCGAACGCCTCTATTATTCCTGAAGAACACAAGGAATATCGAAATCGAAGGACAAATTGTGCCACGTGCCAAGCAAAATTGACATTAGTTGTTGGTGTTAGTAAAAAGAGAGGTAATACACAGATCTGTTAGAGGAGATCTCAGATCAAAAACTGATTGATTTTTTTTAGGAAAAACAAACGAACAACTTGACAGCCAAAAAATTAATTCGCGCAAGATTTTTTGTCAATTCGAATTTAACATTAGTCTATAATGTTTACAAGTGTACGGAAGCATATCGATATACGACGTCGTATTTGAAAGGACTATACAAAATGTACTTTAAACGTAAAGTATTGGATCTTTCTTTGGCTGGAAAGTCACAACCGGCTATTGTCAAACAACTCCAGCATGTTGTTTGTGTATCGGACCATCACACGTTACAACGATACTGGTAGCATCACAAATCGTCTTGGAGGTGGCCTTCCAAAAACAGCATCATCACCAGGACGCAAAGTAAATGCACGAATTAAGCGAACTCCACGACAAAGTGCGCAAAAAATGGCAAAAAATCTGCGGTCCAAGGCCTAGTAGCTTCTGGCGACCATTTGTGTTGTGCATTTATTTTTTTGCACACAAACTAACTAGAATTTACTGCGGCGAATTGAGAAGCTTTCCGTGCTAAGTTATTACTCTCGGATGTTTGTCAGACATTCGCGAGAGGCGGGATCGTGAAAAATGCAAAGTGCTTGGTGTTTTCTAATTAAAAAAATTTACGGTTCAACAGTACGTAAACAAACTAAATGGTCGTGAGTGGTTAGAGGGTAAGTCGAAAGACAATTTAGACAAGTGAGTTGGTCTTCGCATACAAGCGCTAGCTTCTGCGATGGTTTGGGCAGCTGTACCTGCAAATGGTAGTTCTCCGCCAGTCTTTATCGATCAGAACGTCAAGGTGAATCAAAATGTACCGAGAAAAGGTAAAAAAAAAAATCAGTAAAAAAAAAAATTGAAATTTTTTTAACATTTCTAGAATATTTTAAATTTTATTGACGAAATAACAGCCTTTTGATTTAGTAACACTTCGATCGCAAGCCCCTGTATGAGTAGTTTCAAATTCCACTCTGCTAAATGCTAAGTTAAATTAATTAAATTATCGCGAGTACTTTATACTTATGTAGTGATAGTGACTCCCGATACACAACACGATAGAAGAAACAATCAAACAAAATAAAAACAATTAAAAATGCATTTAAAGAGAATTAACCAAAGAAAGAGGTTCAAAACAGAGAGCGCAATTAAACTTGTAAGCATATTAGGTATTTTTGAAATGAAAAAACAAAAAAAAATATTCTGCGTGCTAACTTAACTACTCTTAAAGACAATAAAAAAACAAAGGCAAAGGTAGCGGCAACACACCATCCACATGAGAGAAAAGTCTTGCTCGTTTGTTTTTTTGCTGTTGCTGCAAACAAAGCGTTCAATGCACTCTTTCATCTGATCGGAATGATTATAATGCAATACTTGATGTAAGGTGGAACGCCAAACACACATCCTCAATACAAAAAATACATACATACATACATATGATTGCAAAAGAGAAGACGACGACAAAATTCAACTAAACCATTTACGATGACTCTGACAACTTCTGTCAAACGATTTGTTGCCATCGCCGCACCGCTGGCCTGTTGAACTTATGCTATATCGTGTTCGCGCATCGTTCATTTCCTTGAGAGTTCCTTTCACAAATGATTCTCTGCTATTTAAAAGCAGCACACTCGTACTCGATGTGCCGACACAGTGGTAAGTTGCCAAAGAGAAAGAACACAAAGCTAAAAAAGAGTCTGCGAAAAAGAAGGAAATGCAAAAAGAAAAAACTTTTCGCAATCACCGTTCAAAATCGCAATAACCACGTGCTCGTAACGCACACTAACATGAGATATCGTGTAGGTGGCCCGCCCCACCTTTCCACAAAACAAACATCTATGCTATGAATTTGCTTATTCTGCGATAGACGCAATAGATGGGTAGCCAACAAAGCGCAGAGTCGCAGAGTGTGTGTGTGTACAAGGCAGAACAAATGTGGACACTGGACACCCACCACCACCATCACTATTTAGTTCGATTTGAAATTTGACAAGGACTATAGAAGGAGTAACGAGCTTACGATGCAAACACGAAAATTAAAGAGGGGAAAAAACTACGTGTAGGACTCATATATGCAACTGTTATCAACAAATTCTGAATGAACGAATGGACAATAGAAGAAGAAAATAAAGAAACACACGACGTCCAACCAACATTAAAACGCCGATATTGGCTGTGCCGTGAGTGGGTTGTTTATGGCAACGAGTGTGGGTTGTATGTTGTTTAGATTTTCTAGCGTACGTCAAAGTTTTCTGTGTTTGCAAATGCCAATGTTTACAAAATTAGGTTGAGATTTCTGGGATAAAGAGAGAAGAACTCTTACGTCATTGAATGCTTGTTGAATCTGCTAGAGGAAGCTTTACGTTACGTTTACAGATGAAGAAAAAACCAGCAAGAACCATAATCCGCATTCGAAAGGAATTGATATGAGAAAGGAGAAGTTTAAAAACCAACTTGTTAGATTTATGAGTACTAACGTATTACTATGTTCGTGCAAACAATTAATTTCAATCCGTAGATAGAGTTAAAGTGATGATAGTACTCCATCAGAACGAGAACATAAGATCAGTCATAGTCAAGCCAACCAACCAACCCTGCTACGGTTCTCAGTAGTTTGTGAAAAGATTTCCACTATACCACCAATAAGTAGGTTTTCTTCATTATCGGATGGAAAGATCTTTAATTTAATTATCAATTACCGCTTGCCAACTTATTAACCTAACCGAACTGAGTGAAGAGGAATCTAATCAGGGAAATGTCATGAAAGTCCACAGCCGGGAAAACCAAGACTTCGCTTGAAAGATGGCGTAATGTGTAAATGGCAGATTCCACTAGGAACATTTTCACTAGACACAATTTAACTCGGGCAGTTCAAATATGTAAAGAGTGCGGCAACTTTCCGATTTGGGGATCAAAACGTCGATTGTATCTCATATGTTGTGTGGGCAGTGTCGCCGTACTGTTGAAACCAAATGTTAGGGTACGGTTTTTCAGTGCTGAGTTACCTCTGAGTTAAAGCAGAGTAACCTACCTCTGGATTAAAGTTAATCTAGATTACTCATGAGCCGGTTTTAATCTCAAGTTTAGTTTTGACAGCATAAGTTGTGATTTAAATTGGAAACACTGCCCCACTGCATCATGATTTTTCGACTCTGATGTCAAAAATTACCAAAGTTTCTGGTGAGGGGAGGTTTTTTATTTGTCAATCAATTCATTTGATAATACTTGCAGATGAAACGGAGGTGCTGTCAAATTTGGGCCACTACACCCCGAAGATATTGAAAAAACAGCCACAACGCGGCTCTATCAAACCAACACTGCATATTTATTTATAAAAAATTTATTCATTTTATTTCACAATTATTTATTAACAATATAAAACTTTCATACGAATTGATGAAATTAGCCTTCGCTTGCTATTTTAGAATCTGTTGAAAACATCTGTTCATTCAATCCAGAGTAAACTCACTAAATTTGATGGTTTAACTCTGGATTAAAATTCACTGAAACTCCTATTTCTGAAACATGGAAACATTACATTACTCACCGCAGCTACACACATAGGTACTAAGTTTATGCATGGGCATTAAGTTTTCACTGGTATGATGACAGTAATGACGACGACGATGATAATAATAACACAGCAAACAACCTCCAATAAGTAAAATGACAAGGAAAGAGGCTGAATCAACCGTCAACAACAACAACAACAACATTGCATTTAAGAGAGAGAAAAGCGGCCAAACATAAAATTCCTCTACTCAACTCTGCACCTGCATCGACAAACAGCATCGTGTGATCAAATAACAAGAACTCGTTAGAGGTAAAAAAAAAGTGCACAACCACACAAGATATAATAATATGCAGTGTGCTACTATGAGAATCGTGAATAGTTTTAAAATTTCCTCATTGCTCTGTGCAAATTTTCCTGCCGCTGTCATACTCAAACCATTCAGAATGGTTTTTCCGCGCTGTGATATACAGGAAGTCGGGTTGTTGTTGTTGTTGGGTTGGTTGGTAAGGACGAGTAATAACACAGCATGAAGGCAGGCAGGCAGGCAGCATACTTGTACTCTGTAAACTTGTTCGGTTTCGGTTTACAAAGCAAGAGTGCAACACGGCCGTTTTTTTTTTTTTTTAATATGTTGGGTTGGTTGGTTGGAATGGGGCTTGATAGTTGATTCAACTAAAAGGTCATTCATATTCATACTCTTCTGTGCCGGAGAGACTTTAAGAGACAACATAACGATGTTTTTTTTTGTTTGTTTTTGTAATTCTCCAGAGTCTAGACATCTAAGAGTTATTTCGATGGCGCAGGGAGCATCCTTTATGGCAGAAGTTGTTTGCGACATGCGCCTCCCCCATTGATAACCGAATGATTAGCATTAGTGACGTTTTTTGAGTGACGTTTTTTGAAGCTTAATTTTTATTTAATAAAAAAAATAATAAAAACAGGGTGAACATGAAACTAATAACTTGTATCATTCGGTTAACGGAAAAGTTTTTTTTAACGAAATTTACTTAATATTTATTTTAATAATTTATGAAAATATATAAGTTAAGTCCAAATTTATATTATTTGGACTGCCAATTTTGATCTTTTACGTGGCGGGCAATGATTAACAAATGTAGTTTGATTATTTGTAGTTGTGTGGGGGTGAGTGTAAATTTGAAAAGTCAGAGGACGCACACCCGGTTGTGAAATTTTGAAGTACAATTTGTTTAGCGACGTATCTTCTTGAAATCTTGCGTTACGTTAAAGGGGAAATAATTCAAAAGAGGAGAAATATGAGTTTCATTCTAATGCTGTTAGTCTATATGCGTTTTTGTAGTTGGACTTTTCTGTGGCGGGTCTTAAGGATTCTTAAGGGTTTTGAGGGGTCGGTTAATCTGTTAAATAGCTCCCACCTCAAGAACATAATTTGGTCGCACTAAAGTTGATTTCTTTACTAAGAGGCGAAAATGAAAGTTGCATTTACATTTAAAAATAAGTAAGAAATATTATTAAATATGAACTAAAAGTAGTAGCAAATGTATTTCTGCGTCTTATTATGTGGTAATAATAGCCGAAATGTGAGTTCTTTGGTTTTTATCAGGTAGGACGTAGGAGCCATATCAAAAAAATCCGAGGGGTTTTGGTTGGGGTGTTAAGGGTGGTGTTTAGTGGAGTGTTTTGAGGGGGTGTTGAGCGGGTGTTCAGGGTGTGTTGATGGGGTGCTTAGGGTATGTTGAGGGGATGTTGAGGTGTGTGTTTAGGGGACTGTTGATGGTGGTGTCGAGGGGGTTTTGAGGGGGTGGTGAGGCGGTTTCGGGGTAGTCTTGATTGGATCGTGAGGTAGTTTGTAACAAGATTTTATTGATGTTTTTTAATAAATGGACTAGAATTATGAGGGTTTAAATTTGAAAATTAAAACTACACCAAAATTTACTTCTTTCAAATTTTTGCTCAATGTAAAGGTTGTTGTAACGCGTAAGATTAGTAAAAGTAAAGTTTCTTAATTGTTCTTCTTTAATAAATTTTGTCAAATTATTGTGACCAATCGTGTAGTTACTATTTAACTAATGCATTTAATTTAGGCAATGTCATGTTTCCAGACTATTACTATTAATATTGCATTAGCACTTGTGATATATAAAGTGTTATTTTATTTTTATTATTGTATGATTATATTATGTTATTGGGTTAAAATGTTATATAGCTCCTACCTCAAAAACATAATTTGACGATTATAACCAAAAAATACAATGTAAAAATAAAAGTATTGTTATTATTATTTATTACCCATTTAATGAAGTTTTCATTCATGATTTTATGGAATATAAACGGAATAAAGTAGATTTCCTTTGCAAAAGGGGAAATATAAAAGTTATTTTATTCACAAAAAATAGAAAAACAATAGTTAACTGGATAACAAAAGTAGATATAGTATTTTTACATCATATTATGTACTTATAATAAAGAAAATATATATAATTTACTATTTATGAGGTAGGTGTACTAAACAATTTGAAAAAAATTTTATATTGTGCTGATTAAAATAAATTAAATTAAATTTAACGCTTCTGATGACCTACATGCGAAGCCAATCAGATATTGTAGAAGTAAGTATTTTTCTAATTGTTGAAGTGAAGGCTCACAGATTCCCGCCAAGACGTTGTTTTGATATGGAACCTTCAACCACCCGAAAAACAGACAACAGTCTGACAAATTTAAATCAATAAATTTATGGAGTAAAATTGTAACTAAATGATAAGCGCCTACCTGGCGGTTCAAAGTTAGAACAATTTGCTATAGCAATAAACAAAAATTGGTATCACTTCTTATTTATTTTAATATGTTATTATATTAATTAACAAGAACAAGATCAGAAATATTTGCAAAGAACACTGAATCACGAATACGTAAGAAAAACAAAAACCTTTGCAAATTTTACAGGTTCACAAAAAATAATCCAAATGTCAACTCACCTCAGTACACATTATTTGAATTATATCCACAAAAATTAGTAGGATATTCTTATACACCTTGGAATATTTATGTATTATTTTTAACACTAAAAATTCGACAACAAGTTTTTCTTTTCAATTATTATGAACGTTAAAAATCTGTCACTGTCACACTGTCTTCAATCTTAATAGTTCCTACTTTGAGTTGATTCTAAAGATTGCTCCAAAACAATAAACAAACAGGTGAACGTAAAAACACAGCACTGCAGCAATTCATTTGATTAATTTTGCCGCAAAATTTCAGCCAAAATTACGTTCCGATTAAATTTTACGAAAATATCGCGCCGCCGAATATTTAAAACAGAGCGGCGTACACTCCGTCGCGTTCCGTGTTACAATTACAAATAACGAACTAAACTCGAAAAATTATTCTGGTTGCCGGTGTTGAAAGGCAACGAACATCCAACAGCGATACACCCTGTCGGGTGAAGGCAGAAACATTCATCGTATCGTATTTTAAACAGAGAACGAACGTCGGACTGACTAGATACAAGATACAAAACTGAACAATACGCCTGTGCAAGGAAGAGGGAGATGATAAATAAACGATTAGGAGAGAGTGTGTGAGTGAATGAATAATAATGTCGACACATACACAAAAGATATACATCATGTATATAATTTACCTACTTTTATATAAGGTCGGAATCGGAATTTAGTTCTTTTTGGTTGTGTTAGCGAAAACTGAAGTACAGAGATATCATGAATGCATAGCCACTGTTGAAATAAACATTTCACATTTCGTATTTCGTTACTACATGCTATGATCAACTCAGAAAACAACAAAATATCGTTTGGGACTGATACGGTACGGGTGATTTCACTGATGAATGATGACCATCAGCCTGTTTTAACTTGCGAGAAGCGAGATTGGGTCTAATGCTATGCTCTGATGGGGTAAGTGAGCGAACGAACAGTAAAACGACTTCGGGTAAAGAGATTGGAAAATTTTTGATACTAAATCTAAGAAAAAGCAACAAAACACTGTATAGATATTAGTGTTGTTTGGTTAGATGAGGGCATTTTTTTGTTCTTGATACGAGTATTTTCCCATGGTCGATTCAAATAAAGAGAACTCCACATTTAATTGTAGTGTTGCCGCTGCCACATTTTAAATAAACTGTCAGAAGTAAATGTTTTAGCTTTAAAGTCTTTGGGTGAAATATTCAAGAGCTAAGAATTATTCCTGTTAATCGATGAAGAAGGCCCGACCTCAAAAGCAAATAATTTGGCGATTACAACCAAAAAATAAAACGAATGTTATTATTAGTATGTACGAAGATTTCATTCATGATTTTACGGATTATAAATTTTACTTTTATAAGGTCGGGCATATTTAAAAAAGGAACCCATTATTCCTCCTCGTGCCAATCAATCTCAAACTACATAGTAGTCAAACAATAGTTTACCTAATGGCTGTTTGAAGTTAGACTGTAAAACGCATGTGAATTAAAAACAGAGTTTTAACTCGCTGGGCATTTAACTAACCGGTAGTTTTAACTTTGTCTAAAAAGTAGGTATAAGTTTCAGAAGACGTTATTCAATTACATGACATATTTTTAAACCTCTTATATTATATCGGTTTCCATAAAATTAAAGCAAGGCATATAAAGGGTTTTTTAATAAGGACATAACAATGAAATTTGGGATTTTCAACATTTTGCAGAGACAAATCGGAGAAGTTTTGATCTTATAAGGGTGTAGGTCAAGATATTTGCGCAAAATTCCCCACAATGTGGACTGAGAGATTTCCAATTTCTGTGAACAGCGACTGATGTGGCTAATTTTGAACTGAAGTCATTTATAACTTATCTTTTGCCTTGATAATGGTCCCCAATACCGAAATATTGGGTAAATTTAAATTATAATTTTTAAACTAAAAAGTCTACAATTAACTAAAAAAGCTACTTAAATTCAATGAAAATATAAATAAAGGCTTAAAAATTAATATGAATCAATCTTAGTATATAAGATTGCACTACTTCCAATTAGTACTTTAGGTACTATCTAAATTGACGGATCAATGTGCTGAGTTTTATTGTAGTAGTTCAACATTGTGTCACCAGCTTTAAGTTTATGATGTCATATGACAGAAACAAAATGCAAATACAAAAAATTAATGTTTTCGGTTTCCTTTTTGCTCTCTTTAAATTCAGCCACCGACTGGTTCGGACGTATTTTTATTCGTAATTTAAGAAGTTGAGAAAAATTAAACTACATTTGAATTTATTCATTTTCGACGCCAGCCTAACTTTATTTAACATTATACAGTCCAATAAACTAGTGCATTGCGATTGTTTTTCGCATGCTTTTTTTGGCTGGAAGAAGTGATAAAATAGCACCAGCACTTCCTTTACCGTTTGAATGTTTGAGACTTCCATTACACCATTAGCACAATGATAAAACAAAGTTATTTTCGGATTTCTAAATCTGATGAGAATTAGTATCACATTTTATCACAATGCACTTTTGACTTTATTGATTCCCTCATCAAAATTCAATATTTTAGTCTGTAATTTGAAGTAAGCAAAGTAACAAATAAGTGAAATGGCAACTCTTTGTTTCCTCCGCTTGCCATAGCACATTTGATTTAACTGTACGCACATTATATCGTGTGCTTATTCATGGGTGTATGTGTGCTCTGTGAGTGTGTGTGCGGATTTATTTTTATTCTTGCTGACACAACTTACACACATACCATTCACATAGATGGGAATTTGGGTCCTCATATACTGCACGGTAGATTTTCGTACACAGCAAGCACAAATGCTTCAATACCAAAAATATACCTGAGCTCTCAGGCTATTTTCGTTGGGCATTAATATGAGAATATGTACAACGTATTTTCGTGGATTTTGCCTTGAAAATGTGAACAACGCAGAATAAAAATAAAAACGAAACAAAAAGAAATATTTTAACACGAGACGACGAGTGTTGCGTTGCTTTGAAACATAAAATGAAATATATTTTTGGGAACAACTAAATTTCCACCTTTGTACGATAATAACGACCATCATCCACAGCCATCACCGCACACAAGCCACAACAAAATAAACCCAAATCATACTCAAAAGTGTTGTTTACGTTCGTGATTGCTCATCGTCATCGTTTGATTTGGGAGCATTTTGATAAGCAGACACAGCATTCAGTTGTAGTCCATTTATATGCCAGTACTGTAAGTGGATTACGTTCGTCGTTGAATGCTGATGGTGAGGCTTATTTGATCGCCTTCTAGCGGAACATAATATTATCTGTGCACTTGATTGCATTCGGCGCAGACCGGAGAACCCTATACTGAAAAAAGTGAAAATACTTCAATTCCAATTTCCATTACATTAACCGCTCGCTTGTTCCCCATACTCATACTCTCTTCAAGTTTTGCCATTTTCGTGTTTAACACAAAGAAAGCGGCACAAGTAAAACTAAGAAAAAAGTTTTGTTTTGAGAGCACAAGCAGAGCACAATGATGTACTAAGCTGTTGCGCTTCGTTTGCGCGACTGAGTCGAGTGAGTCCCCATTGCTTATCACTTATCAGTTAGGCAAAGCTTATTCCTGTAGTGGTGTGTTAAGTTGGTTGGATGTTGCACGTTGTTTCCAATACTTTAGAGTACTTTTAACAGGTGCATTGGTATTGGCATTGGCATTTATCAGCTGATTTCTGCTATCAGACTTAAGTGGGTGGGTAGCTATGCGTCAGTTTCTTATTTAGTTGCACCCTCAAAACTTTTTGTAGTCTAAATTTCTTGGAGTAAGTTAAAATATTAAATTCTCCCTTTAATATGAATTTTTTACGAATATCATACAAGCTCATAGCAATTATTACCTTACGGTTACGCCTACAACTTACCATTACCGTGTGCTAGTTGCAAAAAAGTGGTAGGTAAATATTGATATCTATTTTTTGTTACCAACTTTTTTCCCTACGAAATTGATTAGCTAAGTAAAGTGATTTTTCGATAAGATTCTGAACAATTAGATAATAAAACCTTAAATGTGAACTACTCGTAGGTATTTTAAAACCATTTACTACTAAAATTATTTTATTAGGTCTTTTTTACCCATCTTTCAGAGGGCTGAAATTTTGTGAGCGGCTCAATGTCAGGGCCCAATTTTGATATCCCGCGTTTAACGCATGGCCACGACAAAGAGCGCAAAAACTGGCAAAAATTCTTCAGGTAAGGTATTAAATAATGCGTCGCTATACTTTGGTCATACAAAAAATTCGGTTACAACCGCTGGACATTCCAAAAGGACAAAGGTGATCAATAAGTACCTTTGTTTGAAAACAGGCGGCGCGGCTCTCGTATACTGTCATCTTTCAAACGACACCATACTAAATATCAGGCTAGTTCATAGGTCAGTTTTTATTTGGCAACCAGTTGTGTCACTCGTGTTTCGTGTTTCTCAATAAAATGGGGAGAAAAAAAACAATATCGATCCGTAATTTTTGTTTTTTGATGGAAAAACATTCGAAGCAATAAATGCTAAGTTAGATGCTGTTTATGGAGACCCTTTACCATCTATGACAATTATGAGATAATGGTTCAACGAATTTAAACGTGGTCGTACATCTGTTTTTGGTGAGGAATGGCCAGGATGCCCGGCAGACGTTGTTACCAAAAGGAAATCGTTAAAAAGATACACGACATGATTCTCGCTGATCGCCGATCGCTGCGTAGAGTCGTCACTGATATGAATCCTGGATACATTCTTATACGCCAGAAACCAAGCGACAAACAAATGATGATTTTTTCGGGTGAATCTGCTCCGAAGAAGGCCATGACCTTCCCGGCTAATGGGACCGTCTTTGCCTTTTTGGGATTTGAAAAGAAAAATTCTCATGGACTTTTTGCAGAAAGGAAGAACGATTACGGGGCAGTACTACAGTGAATTATTGAACCGTTTCGATAAGAAATTGAAGAAGAAACGACCCCATTTGACTAAGAAAAAGGGCTGTTTCACCACGATAACGCACCAGCACATTCATCCCGAATTGTCGCGGCCAAATTGCATGAACTGCGCTACGAATTACTGCCCGCACCCACCGTACTCGCTGGACCTGGCTCACTGTAATTTGACACAACAATTTTTACAAAGTCACTTCATCTTTACAACGATTGCGTTGTAAAGACTTAAATCCAATGGACTTCTCCATAGGGTCTATTTTGGAGGCCAAGGTGTCGACGAAAAGATATGAAAGTGTTGACGCATTGAAGCTGTCTTCAATGTACAGAATGGACTAAAATACCAGCAGGTCACATTCGTGCAGCATGCAGCAGTGGCCTCGGTGAAAGACTCAACGCTATCATCCGCGCCATCAAGCAGTAACACGTATTTTTTAAAAATTGAAGTGTTTTTAAACATTCTCTAAAAAAAAGGTAATAAAAATATTCATAGTTGACGAAATTACGGCCTTTTGATTTAGTAACACTTAGATTGCCGGTTACTGTATAGATGTTTAGCCTTTTTTTCCGAAATAGACTTTCAAAAACCCACTTTGACACTTAGAATAATCGATTTAACTTTAAATGATAAGAAGCTTCACAGTGATCTGTGTATTTATACCTACCTAATCTAACTCTAGTGGGTGCCGTGGCTCAATGGGGTTAGTGCATGACCTTCTGAGCAGAAGGTTTGCGGTTCGAATCCTAGAAAACACCAAAAGTATTTTTCCGAGAATCCGAGAATAATAACTAGTCACGGAAAGCTTCTTAAGATGTAAGATGTGTTTGAGAATACTGCCCTAAAACCACAAACAATTATTATTTTCTGTCTAGCCAATACCAAATATGACGTCACACCGACTACTAATCGCAGTAAGAGCTACTAAAGCAGCAGTAAGAGCTAAACAAGCTAAACCCAAAATATAACTACTCAATACCACAAAAGGACGTATGCTTGTTTCGCAACGACGTATAGCATTCCAGTTCATGATTAAACGAACGTCTTCGCAGTGCTAAAAGAAATAGAAAAACATAAACGGCAAGTGCACAAGGTAACTCCCATTAGAGCCAAACTAGCAAACTCTGTACAAAAATTTCCTTATCAAAGAGATTCAATCGAAGACACTAATCAAAAGGGAACAAAATTGGGAAATTTCTATCAATTCAAAATCGATTCAGAACAAAGTCTGTTCTGGTTCTCGCATTCTTCTGCCATTAGTTCGACTGTTCGACAACATAAGAGCTAAGCCAGCCAAAAGAGTGATTCATAATTTTAATTGCAAGAATGAGAGCTTGCGCTTCTGGTGCAGTGTTTTTCGATTCTACTATGTGTACTTCAACTCGCAAATCTCTGTTGTTAAGTTTTGTTTAATTATTTTCGTTCGACACACACATACATAGCAAGCTAGCTATGGTCGAGCTCGAGGTACCGTTGGTGAAGAAACACAAAAAAATTTCTCTTTATCACAACACAACATATAAAATTTCGTTTCCGCTCTTTTATTCGGTGCATTAGCAAAGCAGTGACGGGGACGGCAGTTGCAGTACTTACTAATCACCTGCGTGCTGCTGTTTGACCAGACCAGCAGAGCTGCAGAACAGGCCATTCCATTCCTAACATTTTTGCTAGTCGGTGACACACAAACAAACAACTCATGCAATTGAAAATAATAACTCTCTTTAAAGTCTCAATCGCCGTCGTCGTCGTCGTTGCCGTTGGTGTTGTGTCGTTGCTGATGATGATGACGAAAGAAGAAATTCCTCGGGCCTAATTAGCCTCTTTCAGCGAAAAAATTATGAGCAAAGCGGCGACGACGTCCGTCTGTGCACAGAGCACAGCAACGGCACAAGCAAAAAATTTATGGAAAACCCAAAGTCGAGTTCGTTTCATTTATTATTACAATGAGCACGACGAAGGCAGCAACGAAGACGGCACACAAAGCAAATTTTTCAAGCCAAAGCGTAGAAGTGAAAATCTCCAATAAACACATGCGCATACATACATTTGTATCATTATAAAATCATTGTATATAGGCGCATTGGCATTTCACAAAGAGGCAAGTAGATGTATATAATATACACAAAATACCTGCTTTGCGTGCACGTACCTACATCTACATAGATGTACCACATTTATATACGTTAACCTACAAAAATGTTTATATACAAAATTTGTATTTATGCACGAACAAGAATTTATTCACGAGTGTGTGTGTATGCCTGTGTGTGCGATAGTGGATATTTAACAAAATTATCAGAAAAAGAGAAAGACTGTGGGATGAAAACGGTGAACAGGAAAATAGTGGAAAAAATTGAACGCATCACAATATGTATCTATATACATTATATAACTAAATGTAGATACGCATTGGTGAGAATAAAAGAAAAGATACAAACGAAGAGAAGTCTACGAGAACTACATTCAACCATCGATCTTTTTTATAAGATGTAATTAAATGGATTTCCCTTACCACAGAGAATATCTGAAGATATTCGCTGCGATAATAGCAGTTCTCCCTTATGTTTAGCAATCTCAAACAAATGCAGGGACGGTTTGTTCATCCCTTAAACCTTTTGGCGCATATTACTGATGTTTTGGACTGAAACCGAAACTGAACTACGGTTAAAAAAAGCCTGTAGATAGCCTGTAGAGTGTTATCGGCTAATTTGTTCAAACGAAATTTATTTAATTAAATTAAATAGAAACACAACTAAATTTATATTTTATTAGCGCAAAACTATTTGACGTTGCGCGTACAATGGTGGCAGACTAAGGACTGACTAAAAAATGGAAAGGAAACTACATTACTCGGTTTATTATTCTTCAATAACTTCGATAGAGAATTAATTTATCAAATTCAAAAGTTCATTAAAGAAACGCCAATTCGGTAAAAATATTACGGTTGTTGATTAAACTAAAGCTTCCACATCTGGTAATATGATATTTTTTGTGAGTTCTTCTTAGAATTCGCTCAGAATTAATTTTTCCTCATAAAATGTCGATGTCGGTTAAAATGTAAAGACAAGGTAGTTAATGCAAACATATATCATATACCAATCGCTACATCCCCTCCATTCCGTCCACAAAAAAATGATTCCAGTTACCTCTAGTCGCGCCTAAAGAAGTTTAACTTCAAAATTAAAGAAATGTTTACATTTTTCGTGTTTAAAACATTAATTTATTATGTTTTTATCAATTTATAGTGAGTATGCCCGGAATTTTTTAATTCTCTATAATACTTGTATGTCTATTGGTACAAGTAGAACAGCGGTACAGGTGCTCGCGAAGTCGGTGTCGTTCACTGAGCGTATAATGGCAGCTTTGAGACGCTCACGAAACAGTCTCGCTGGTTCGACACCGAACATTGGGGTACCTTCTCTTTCCAATTATAGGCGAGATTTATATTTTCGTTTGGGTCTTGAAGGGGTGGGGCTAACATACTGCATTTTAATACTCGACCCCTGGACCCGATCACTTCCAAATCTATACAAAAAGTGTTGTCCATCGGAGATACACATGCGTATAAAATTTGAAGAAAATCGGTTAAATTTTGTAAAATATTTGTATGGGAGCCCCCCGACCCAGATTTAAATAGAAAGTGTTGTCATCGCAGATAAACATGTGTGCAAAGTTTCAATAAAATCGGGCTTTAGGAAGTGGGTTAAAAATTGATCACAAGATTCTACCACACAGCCAGCCAGCCAGCCACGGACACGTGCAGTTAATATAGAGAATTTAAAAAAAAGTACACCTTCCTTGTGGACTTTAACAGACGAACTATTAATGTAGGTATACTTTACTATGTATAGTGGACTTGGCTTTTCGCGAAGGTTTGACAAACGTCCAAGAGTAAAAAACTGTAATGAGAAAGCTGCTAAATTCGGCTTTCGGAAATGGCTTTAAATTCTACGTCCCTTTCATTTGTGTGCAAAAAACTTTCAGGTAACAAATTCAATTGATAAAATCAGTAGATAAATGGTTGTTGAAATACAGTTAAAAAATTAGATTAATAAATAATCATGACAGTCGTGGATTATTAGTCGAGCTAGGATAATAAAAGTCAAGTCAAGTCGTGATCCGATTGTTTCGCACGATTTTCGTGATAAAGCAATAAACCTTGACTCTAGATACTTTATCAGCTAAGGGTTAAACTGCAGCTGGAGCAAAACTAAAAACCAATTACCTGATAAATATTATACATTTTACTCGATCCCCGGCTGACTGTCTCTAACAAAAGGACAGGTTATTTGAGGTAGAAAAGTTGGACCGCGACATTTGAACTGGAGATAGACTTCAAAAATGTTGGTATAGTAAAACAAAATAGGAAACTCAGCACAACTGAAAGAATGTTAATAACTGCCATGAATTTGACCTTAAAATTGGAAATGTTTTTTACCATTGGGATGATATGCATTAAAAAAATCCTTTGGCTGTCAGTCAAAGCAGTTTGTATATAAGATTTGAGCTATTTGTAGGCAGCTTGGACGCAATCCTATTATTCATCGACTTTGATCGACTCGTTTGAGTTGTTCAAGTTGGACAATAACAATGCAAAACTTACATAAACTTATTACCAAGGGACAACTCACTGAATGACTTGCGCCACGCCACGGCTATAAGGTGGGCTATACCCTTTATTAAAATTAAAATAAACATAATAATAGTACTGTTATATGTGGTGAGGGAGGGGGGGAGTATCTCAAGGTGGGTCTTGAACGGTCTTGTTGGCCATTTGTTCGGAGGGTAGTGTTGGGGGGGGGGGGGGGGGGCAGCCAGGCAACGCTGGGTAATTCAGCTAGTTAAAAATATAAATACAATAAATTATTTAAAATAGTAAACTTCTGCATACAGCTATTTTTCGAACGTGTTATTTTATTGAATATTTGCAACGCTACTCTAAAATAGTTTTCTAACGATACTCCTCCGCCCCTAATATTCAGGTTGTTCTCTTAGAAAAGGAACTTTCTAATTTTAGTGTTTTTTGAACAACTTTTAATGCATTTCCAAACTTTCGTGCAACTAATTAATTAATTTGCGCTCCTGAAACGCACTTTCTTTCGTATAATTGTTCTCTTTGTTTTGCGATATTATTCTCTCTACTTATACTCAACGATAGAAAACATTGCATGTTATTAAACATTAGACACACTTAATGTGTCTCTATTGTATAATTATTATTGTACCAGATTTTGCACTCGTCATCACGTACCTGGGGTCCTGGAAAAAATACACTAATCACCGACGCAAAGGGATTATACACTAAAATCATTAATGAAGGATCGGGAGAGACAGTTTATAACCCATAGTGTAGTAATATACATAGAGAATGCAAAAACTAAAGATCGGGAGAGACACTTTATGACCCATGGTAGGAATATAGAGAATACGAAAACTATAGAGGTACTTTACGATGGATATCATTGCACTTTGTGATCAGGTTCGGACTTGTTCGTGCCAATGAATGAATCTTGTAGAAATTATAGACATACTCGTATTATAATCGATTGTGACAATTAAGAGTTTGTTTGAAGGGAAATATTATACGAATAAAGAGTTTTTGACAGGTCAATTATTTAATGGTGTTGCTCGGCGAAGTGTTTTCTGGTATATACATACATACTCGTAGTTCTGTTACAGTCATCTTGATCTAAATTTTAAAACATGACCGACTGAATTTTGAATAATTAAAGAAACTTTCAGTTAGTGGTTACATGTGTTTCCCATTATGGGACCGAAATGATTAAACTCATTCATTGTATATTTATTTACTTTAAGAAATAATTAAATGAAACGTTATTTTTGTCAGCTTTTAATGTAACATGTTGCACTGAACATAATAAACGAGTGAACCAACCTTAAGAGCACAGCTCAGTTGCGTCAGTTTTGGCGACTTAGGCAACTGACTGATCGATTAAATACACGCGGCAAAGCATGTGACGGAAGAGACGCAAAAAGTTGATCAACTTTCAACTTTTCTCTCCGGCAAATGCTTTGACAGCATTCACTATGCGTGAATATAGCTGCGGTTTGTTTGATGTTTTTTACACGCTTGAAAAGTATCCAAACGTTTTATGATAGTTTGTGTTCGGTTGCGATCGAAGAATTGAGCGTCAGGTGTCAACTTGCGAGCTTTTTAATGTTCCCGTGTCAACAAGAAACGTAAGGTGTGCCGTGAATATTTCGGCTACAGCCGTGAGTGTTGGTTAAGTTATCGTCTTTGCGTCCATCTCAGAAGTAGGGCATCTCTGTGACCGAATTCAGCGCAAGGACTTGGGCCTGCACTTCTATAAGATCGCGAAAGGCGAAAGACCATCACTGCGACTTAAATCAGTGATTTGACCCTAAACATGTCCGAAAACAATACCGCTTGATAACTGAGAAGACTCCATGACAGTTATCACTCTTTATAGTTTGTAAGACATTCGCTAGAGGTGGAAACGAAACAAGAAAGCCCAACTGTACAATACTAATGCTGAAAAAATATCTAAACATGAAATAATGATAATGATAACGACCAATACATCTAATTTGTGCAAATTTTTAAGATGTATCTGTCAACCAGGAAAACAGTTGGACTTTCTATAGAAGAGGTGTTGGACCACGGTGCAATTACACCCACAAAAATTTTAGATTTGGTTAAAAAGAAGAATGTATGCCCGTTTCTTTTTAAATTCTCTTTATTAACTTCGCGTGCCTGGCGGACTCGCTGGCTGGCTGGCTGGTCAGATCTTGTGATCAATTTTTAACCCACTAACCCACAGACCGATTTTATTGAAATTTTGCACACATGTATAATTCCGGTGACAATACCTTCTATTAAAAATAGAGAGTGATCGGGACGCCAGGTCGGGGGGCTCCCACACAAATTTTTTTTTCCCGGCATCAAATCATTTCATACTAAATATAATGACTGTGTTCTGTATGCGTTGTGCGCAGTGCGCTGTGCCCTGTTGGTAGCGCTGCTTGCTTAACGATTGGGGTTGTTTTATTGTTGGGTTGCAGTGCTTCGTATGTGTTTTTATATTTCAGCATTTTTAGTGGAATACTTTTGATTATTAGAGAATTTACATGAACATTTTTAATTTTTATGGGTTGTTTTTTATTCTTCCACTATACTGGCCGATGTGCAACTCATATAGGCAATAAAACATTTTAGTCATACTCTGCTTGTTGTCACGTCTACTACTACTGCAATATGTTTCATGTAGTATGAAAAATCGACAGGTAAGTTCTGCCGAAACTATTACAATTGCAGTATTATACTGCTATTTCAATGACCGTACTACTATTCTACTCAAAAGCGTAAGTATACTACTTTTATGAAGAGTAATTGAAAATTGAAAAGATTTTTTAATTCATTAAATTTCTTCACAAAAATATATTTTTTAAATGCTCTATCTACATTAACTTCGCGTGCCCGCTGGCTGGCTGGTCAGATTTTGTGATACATTTTTAGCTCACTTCCGAAAGCCCGATATTATTGAAACTTTGCACACATGTACATTTCCGGTGACAATACCTTCTATTATAATTTGAGAGTGATTGGGCCGCGGTTCGGTGGCTCCCATACGAATTGTTTTCCCATATAGCGACATCAGATCATTTCATATTACATATAATGACTGTGTTCTATGTGCGTTGTGCGCTGTGAGCAGCGCCGTTTGCTTTACGATTGGTGTTGTTTTGTTGTTGGGTTGCTTCGTATGTGTTTTTATATTTCAGCATTTATAGTGTAATTCAATATACTTTTTGTTATTGGAGAATTTTAATTTTTACGGGTTGGTTTTTATTACAATTACATGTTAGGTCTGTAAGGTGCAAACGAACGCAAGTAAAAGGATAAATAACAATATTTGCTTTTGAATTTGAATAGATTTTCTTCCTTCTAAATTAGGAGGTAAAGCTAAGTCCATATATATTGGTCAATTCTCTATGAAGAGCTGTCTTCATTTAGGCTACACTACACTTGGCATCCAAATTGGACCATATGGAGAAGTCCATTGGATTCAAGTCTGGTGAGTGTTGGAAGTTTTGGAATGTGACTTTGTAAAAATTGTTGTGTGATGGTGGTGACAGTCCTGTTGGAATGTCCAACTGTTGTTACCGAAGTTTTCGTATGCCCAAGGTAGCAGCGCATCATTAAATACCTTTCCCCAGTTAACTTCTTGATTCACCTTAACGCCCTGATCGATAAAGACTAACGGAGAACGTCTGTTTGCAGTTTCGACTGCCCAAGCCATCACAGAAGCAGGCAGAAGCTGGCACCGTAAATTTTTTTTCATCTCAGAAAATACAAAGTGGACGAGATTGTTACTTTCATGAAGACGTTTCAGCACATTTCACTTTTCAAGCCGACGTGACGTGAAGAAGCGAATTTTTTAAAAATCGAATATTCATTATAACCCACAGAAGCCTGGTAAAATACTCCGTTCACAAAATATAAAACGGCAGCACTCTTAGATATCGTGGCACTGCTTTTCTGCTCAGTCTGTTACTTCAAACCACAACCCAAATAAATTTAGAAATGAAGAAACGATGCATTCGCGAAATGAACTCGAGAGTCGATGCCACATTGGTTCAACGACGTAATGCGAGAGCATACAATGTACGCAGCAATCAATTAAACTGCGGTTTGTTATTGCATGACGACCGTGTGTGATACCAGTTCGACTACAATCGCTGTCATATATATGCAAACGTATGTACGAACATGTACGCACGATGCAATCGAAAACCAATCAGTGTGTCGTGTTTTCTCGCAGCACAAATACGCAACAGCGCTAAATCAAAAAGCAATGCAAAAATTATATATTGACATTATTTTAATATGTCATCTATCTGCCTAAAGACGACACATACATACTCTGTTCATATTCATTGAGGGCAGTCTTTAAATCTCAACTATTAAGCTGACAAAAGAAGAAAATAACAAATAAGAGAAAAAGCTTCATCTTAATGATGATTACTGTAATCAGTTAAAGAGGTAATGTAAATGTTGTTTCTTCTACGAACAATCAGAAATCCTTCCTTCTATTAGATCACTTAAGAGGTCGACCGCGCTTTTGGTGGTTTTCTCTTTGTATTGTTGGCTGTTGCCACTTACAAGTTACAACGACCGTTTGCGTGGTCTCATATCAACAACAGTATAGTGCTCGGAAATGTAAAACGAGTGCTAGCAAACTGCTAATGCGGAAGGTATATTTATCAATGGGAAACATTTAGAAGCGAACAGATTATGCTATCATACGATAGCATACATACGATACACACAGCTATAAATGTACATAGCTCACGATTTCTTCCTATTAGAATAATTGGCAGACGGCTGACTATGTACGCATACGAGATAAACAATGCTGCTGAGAGGAAGGGGTAGGAAGGTCGTTCGTTTGTTTACATTTTTAATTATATGACGATTATGAATTGCCGTCTGTGTTGGGGCACTCGCTATCGTTAGGAATGGGTTTCTTTTTATGTCAAATTGAATCAGCAGGCACTCGCTAGGAATGGATTTTTATGTCAAATCAGCTGCTAAGTACATTAACGGCAGTAAACTACGTACATACAAAATTAAAGAGAGTACTGCTTCCGATAAGTAAATTTTTTTATTTTTTTTATTTTTTTTATCTAATATATAAAAATGGTGTCTGTAATGATTGGGATAGCCTTTCTCAGGTACCAGACATCGCAGGAAGCTGAAATTTTCACCATAGATTAGGATTTTAGCGGTTTGGGTTTTTGTCTTGGTTTGAACTCGCTAAGTGGCGCTGTTGTCAAAATATAACGGTTTTTTTGTTTCTCAGCAACGAAGCATCTTAGGAACTTCAGATTTTAAACATACGTTTGTTTCGTTACTATTTGGGTTTTATGAAATTAGGACCCGATAGGTGGCGCTGTTTTCAAGATAGTAGGTGGTAATACCGCTATTTTTGACATTTATTTAGTTTCATTACAGCACGCGCAAGAATACATCGTAGGACGCAAAATTAAAAATAAAATTTATAAAGATATAAATAGGTAATGTTGATTTGTATGTAGGACGTAATCTTCGAAATTACTGGACGGATTTCAAAATACTTTCACCAGTATTTAGAATGGACTTTCACGGTCGACCAAAAAACGGTCGAGCAAATGTGTTGACTGTGAGCTGCACTGTTCGCCGCGCTGCTTTCTGTGCTCGGTTTTTAACGTACTATGGCTGCCCATAGAAAATAAGACTATGTGCTTAGTGCGTCTTACTCTATGGTTATAAGTTATAGTACACCCCCCACCACGCGATGGTAAGAGAAAGACGTGGGTTCATGTCTGCGGGTGGCAAATCCCACGGGAACATCTAGTTTTTTTATATATTTTTTAGGTTTTCGTTTAAGTTTCTTTTGTACTTAACAGACTTTTTGAGTTATTTGCGAAAACTCGAAAAACTGTCTAAGTAAACTGTCACTTCCAGCTGTCATATTTCCGTCAAATTCATCTGGCCCCTCACAATCTATGTAAAAGGCTTATATACGCAATTTCATCACGATAAGATCAGCCGTCTGGGCTGTAGAGTGGACACAGACATTACGTTATGGTTTCGTGGAGTTAAGAACATGGCAGCGCTAACTCTTAGCGTTTCTGTGAACAGGGTGGAGTTAATATGACAGATACGTTGTAGTTTCTTACAAATGAAATGTGAGACAAACCTAACTCAACTGCTCTAGTTTCGTTGAGTTTATCTGAGTTAACGAGACTCAACTCTAATTAGCGTTTCAAAGCACATAAACCTAAGTTAAACCTGGGTTAATTCGTTAATGAAAACGTAGTATGTGGTATAGAAAATTCAGGCGTATTTTATTTGCTGAGGAAAAAGGAATTAGAATTTGATAACCAGCACCACAACTGGATTTCGCTTATTCCAAAGATGATGTGTAAATGGGAAGCAGAGAAAATTAATCCTAAACAACGTCAAAAATAATACAAAAAAAAAACAAAACAGCGAGGCTACTAGGAACCGGGTTGTATGCTTTCGTCTTTATAAAGAAAACCCCACTGTGGAGAGCCAAATTTAGACAATTCAGAAATGATTGCAATGCCTACCTTAGACGAGTCAAATTCGACTTTGACCAGAAACTGAGACAAAAAATACTTCTATGTCCCAAAGGAAGTAAAAATGTTTAGTCATTCGTGAAACGAATTAAAAATACTTCCTCGTCTTCAATTCCAACGCTCATTCACAATGACATTGCAACTGTCAGCTCTATAGACAAGGCCAATCTGCTTGCTTCACATTTCGTAGCTAGCCCGCCTGTACTTGCAAGAGTCGAATCCTATATGGGTCAGATTTACTTTCGTACTCGTCAAGTTGCTAGAATATACAATTCATAAATTCATAAATCTGCTGCTGATAGTATTACCGCTATAATTTTGAAGAGGTGTTCTTCAACGTTGCCATTGCCACTGCGCAGGCTTTTTAATTTCTCGTATTCTTCTGGAGTCATCCCAAGCAATTGGACAGCCTTTATCCAACCTGTTCCTAAAAAAAGGCGAACCGCCATCTCTTTCCTCGTAGCGACCCATTGCGCTAACATCCATACTATATTTATAGCTCGTAAACGTATGCAATACCTTGAATCATGTGAAATCTTTAGCGACCAAGTACGGTTTTCGTAGGCAACAGGTTCTACCAGGTGGCCTGGTGGATTATCTCACTGAAAAGGGAACCAGTCTATTTACAAATTTGGTGAAAGCAAAGTTGTTGCACTCGATATTTCCCAGATATTTGACAGAGTCTGGCATAAAGCTCTTTTGTCGAAAGTGAATGCCTATGGAATGATTGGACTAGTAACTACCTTTCTGACCGATCAATCCAGGTCGTATTGGACGGTTTCAAATCCAATTTTCACCGCATAAACGCCGGTGTTCCCCAAGACTCTTTTTTTCACCGAGACTCCTTTCCATTTTTATTGACGATCTTCTGTTCGCTACTTCTAATCCAATCCATTCTTTCGCTGACGACAGCGCTCTTACACTGCTCTCACAATGAAAAGATTTCTAACATAACGAGCAAACATTTTTGTTTTGTCGAAACCAAAACTAATACAATCCTGTAAGCCTTAAGTTCCCCATAAAGAACCCCACGCGTCACACGCGCCACACGAGCCACACGTGACATTGCGACTTAGACACTCGCAAAATTTCAGCTCTCTAGGTCTAGAGGAAGGTGGTTAAAAAGGACCTCAAAGTAGTCGAAATTACAACAGGTGTCGAATAACAACATACGTGACTGAATAAAACGTGACTGAATAATGTTGATTTGGCATGATCGCTTACGTGAACGAGTGACGAGTAGTGATCATCCCAATATAAATACTCGATCACTCGTTAACATATGGATTTTCACTCATTAACTGATGTCGTAATTCGAGCCCAGAACAAAAGTCAAGTTAAATAAAAGTTATATGCTTATTGCTCTATGCCACATCGAACACAGCCAACCGCAAAACCCAAACCAATAAAAATCAAAAGTAAACAAACTGAATACGTGACAAATACAAAAACAGCAACCAAAACAATAGCACAACCCTTTCTTGGTTTTTGTTTTGCTTAGCATTTTCTAATCTAATCACACCTTCATTTTCATTTACTACTCTTCCTCTAATTCTTTATTGCCACAGTCATTCATCCTCCAACCTCCACTAATGCACTAATAACAAACAGCACTTCAGCCGACCAGCGACCACCAGCAGAAGCAGCAGCGGAATCACTTATCGCACATCCACCCATAATTCGTTTATTATTATAATACTACCGAGTCTATTCAATTCGTTTCAGTTCATTCATAATTAAATCATTTACCCATCTACTATTTAGTGATTTAAGTGAATAGCAATCGACTTTAATCTCCGCCACCGCCGCCAACCGACCAATCAAAGAAAAACCAATTAAAAACGAAATGAAAAACGAATCATTTTCATTCTCTCGATATTGCATTGTGTGATAAAACTTGGACATTTCTGGTAGAAATCAGCGAGACATTCAAAACAAAGAGAAAGTATTATTGTGGTCAGCAACAGTACACAATCCAAACAATATCACCTCATAGCTCACTCTTTACATTAAAATACCGAATGATAACCAGTCTAACGTCTGACTGTTCTGTCAATCAGTGCAGTTCATGAATTATGTGCATCTTCTCCTTGTTCAAATCATAATAAATTACAAAATTCTTAAAAATACGAAAACGAAAGAGATTCTTTTAGTCATAATAAAAAATGCCTATACACTATCATGACTCAAGAGAGCTGAAGAAAATAATTCAATAGAGAATCGCGAAAAACATAAACATGTTTTCTACCTACCCCTACCACTAACAAACCAACTAACAACTACTATTTATGATTTGACAGCAGATATCGCGCGAAACCACAAATTGTCTTTTGATATGACAAGCACCACATCGCACATGTCATATTATAACTAGATAATAAAATAAAAATGCTAGAGATGGGGAATTTGATGATTTGGTAGTGAGCATCAAAGAGTACGAAAAGAGTCGTGTTGAACTGATAAGGGCATTTTTTTTCATCTTAACATGTTCTACATAACAGCGCAGGTAAGAGGGGGTGGTACTAACCACTTCCTTATTAGAATTTTTTATTCGTTTCTCACTCTTGGGCCATTGATGATTTGTGCTAAACATTTTGACAGTTTTTGCTCTCAGCAGTGATATGTTGTGCTCTTTTACTTGTGATTACACAAAATGTCACACTGCGTTTTTTATTGATGCGAATAAAAAAAACACAACAACAAATAAACAAACCAAAAAGTACTTTTAATCAAAACAAACAAATAACCCACCGATACAAATTGCTTAGAGCAGAGAGCAAAACAGGAATATACTTCGACGAAAGGCGACAGAGAATTGCACTGCGCTGCACTAATATAATACTTATTGCTGTTATTGGGATTGTGACTGCCGTTGCTCAATGTTGAGACCACCAGAATGCAATTGGAAGTGTGCGCGATTTGTATTGCAATTGCTTTGGAACACAATGAGCATAAAGAAAAAGAAATGCTGTTGATACTGCTGATAGTATTGACACTGGCGCCAGCAATGTCACTTTTTTTGTGCTTTTGTAGTGATAACAAATTCGCGCTCCCAATTTTTGGAAAGTTATGAATGAAAACTAATTTTTTGAGAGTGTACTTACGTTTGGTCCTGTCCACATTTTCATAATTCACATTTCCTTCCAGGTGACAACTCCGTACATCATTTTATTTCTCCGATTTAACTTAAAATTCGTTTGGAAATTATTTTTTTAAAACTTTTTTCAATAAAGCAAAAAACAATCCAGTTTAGTTTAAAACTTAAAAACAATTAGCTCTTTGTCAACTATCTGCACTTTTATTAAATATTATTATCTAATTTTTCCCAATTAAAATCCGCAATTGCCGCACTTCGCAAATATAATTCTTGGTAACAGCCACTTGAATCAATTATTTCACTTATAAATGCAATTGTTGTTATCAAAATGTTTAACTTAAAAATTGAAAAATTTCATTGCTACCCGCTGCATTTAGGTACGTAAAATCTTCGTTGTCGATTTTGCATTTGCTCTGAAAATTATTTTCGTAACTTGTTTCGACAAGAATTGCTGAAATCTACAATACTCCGAACAGACCCTCTATCATGAAACGCACAGACCGTACTGGCACTGGACAACGGACAAGTCTTTCATTTTCAATTTTTCATTTCTCGAACGAAATGTTTTCTTGGCAACGCAGTCGCAAACCTAAAATCACCCATCCACCGAGAGAGACCAAACCAAAACCCGACGCCATACGAACGACCAAACGAGTCGAATTGCTTGTTGGTTCGGTTCAATTCAGTTCAGAACAGTTCAGAAAACCAAAAACCGGAGTGTGTACCACACAGCGATACTAATGGATAGCTGCTTGACTGTATATTTCAGTACTGTGCGCTAAATTTTGACATATCTTTCTTGTGTCATATACCAAGCCATCAAAGCGGTGCACAGTGGCACAGAAACTTCAAATTCAAGATGCAAAATGTCAATAATTTCAAAATTTGTATATTATTTGAGGAAGATATCGATTATGTTGGTATGGTGTTGTTACGAAAATGTAAATAGAAGTCTTTTATATATAAAAGTAAGTATTGTATGGAATTGTATTAGAACTAAGAAATTACCAAAAACCTGCATACAATTAAGTTTAGTAATATGGTATTCATAGAAACGCCAAAGATGCAAGTGGACTGTACACTGAAGGTTCTTAAAATGCTAAGCTATCGTCTGTCGAAGAAATTTGCAATTAGGGCAATATCCAATTGGTCAAGCTGGTACGCGGAATGGCTGGAACTAGCGTAAGACTGTGGGATGGAGATTCAACTTAATATAAATAGAACAATATCAAAATTGGAAACCAACGCTCATAAAAAACATGGACCTTCAACTAAAGGACAGAGAACCACGCCAATTATGTCATAATCTGCAAGATAGTTACTTTCTAGACAAATTTATTGTGGAAGAACTATCGATGGTTCTAAACCTTTGTGGGGAATTATTCCAGCTGAATTTCATTCCACATATAGATGAACTCCCACTTATTTGAATTGCTCCCACTGAACTAACCTGAACTCCCACTTGGCGAATTGAGAAGATTTCCGTGACAAGTTATTACTCTCGGACGTTTGTCAGACTTTCGCGAGAGGTTTTGGTTTTACTGGGATTCGAACAACGAACCTCCTGCTCAGAAGTCCATGCTCTTATCCACTTAGCCACGGCGCCCATCGCAATCAAATTATTATACGCAATTTCTAGGGTAAGCCCTCAAAACTACTCTTCCTTGCTGTATTAAATTTTTTAATTTTTTTATTTTATTAAACAATGAGTGGTAAAACTAGCTAAGTATTATACATAATATAGTTGTCAATCGGTGGATGGCAATGCCATTCTTTTTTTGATTTTTTAGTAAAAAAAATTATTGTTACACTTAAAACGAATCATAAATAAAAAAGAAGCTAAGGCTGAAAAAATCGAATATTGTATATAACAGTTATACGTGTGGAACTTGTTTAAAAAAAACTATATTTATGCTGGTACTTTCTAGGTGGTTCGAATAGAATAGATTAGAAAAGAATAGCACCTTCTCAAGAAAACAGCAATTTTATCGGAGTTATTTAACATTTGAAAGTAAAATGGACTAAGCAAAAAGTTCAAAAGTAAATAAAGCTACCGCCTATGTAAATAATACCGGTATAAGTGAATAATAAGTAATCGTCAGTGTAAACTTTTGAACTTTTGCTATTTCTTAATTAAAGTTGTAATTTGTGAATTAATGAACTTGTGTTTTTAGTTGCAAAATCCTTTGCGAATTCTAGAAAGCCTGAATTTCAAAACAGTATATTTGAAATACTATTTATGCGTTAGTTGCTAACAGTTTTGAACGTTTTAATTAATGTCAGATTTTTTTAAAATTATAACTGGCGCTAACTGTAAAAATTTAAGCTTTTTTCTTGAATCGGGCATCAAATTAGCAATCGGCTAATTTTATTATTATCAAAAAGTAGGGTTTGTCTGTATAATAGCATATCACATTAATAATGGTTATGTAACTGGAACACTTTGGAATTTAAAAATAAAAATTCGAGAATCGTTGATCGTACCTTCAGGAAGTTTTGGATAGTTCTTGTTTTACGCCTTCTTGTCTTATTTTTCCACGATATCGTGACACATCAACCAATTGGAATGAATTCGATGTTTAGGTATTTTTTTTATTTCCCAATTTTTTTAATTTTTTATTCATATATTCATGTATCAAAATATAACGATATTTTACATACCTTTCCCGTAAAGCTTATGGCTTAACTTCAGGAGGTTATTTTAGTAATTGCGAGCCCGAAGGTCGAAGCTAATAATCAGAGGACAGAGAATTTTTGCAGCGTGCGTGCGTCAGTTTTCCACTCGTATATCTGGGCTTATACCAGTCAGAATTTGCTTGAATTATTTTTAAACAATTGTTTAGCACTCGACTTGTGATGACGTAATTTGTAACGCGTGTCGTTCCTGCCGTGTGTTCGTTTTAATCACCTTTCCGACGACCTAAATTAAAATTAATTAAATTAAAAAAAATTATACTAAAATCCTTTTATGCTATTTGAGTGTGAATTACAACTTACCATATGACTAGCTTAGAAGCTCCGCTTTACTAACTTAAAAGTTTCAAGAAACTGATATTAAATATGTCATTTAATTAAATTTTTTTTTTTAATTCAAAATGTCAGAAGAAGAATTTAATTAATTTGAACATAAGTCTTATGAAATTTATCTTTCTTCTGTGTTGTCTCTTGATGTGGATGAGACTTCTGGCCAATTCTTCAGGATAGTAGGAAACATGTGGTTCAGTTGAAATATTTCATAGACGTTGAGCATGCCTTCTTGTGTTGACATCGTGTTGTAATGTGGTTTGAATGTTGATTCGTCTTGAATATATTAGAAACGCCTAAAGTTTTGAAATCGTTCTTGGCTCTGTTTTGAAATTTGTACAGTAATTGTATGTGTGTATTTGTCGCGCCACCCCATGATAAAATGCCATAGGGAAGTGTGATGCAATTAACGAAATAGTATACTTGTGTTAATACCGGTTTTAGTGTGCCCCTTTTTTACGTAAATTATTGCAAAAGCTCTCTAGTTTACGGCGAACATTTGTTATGTGAGAGTCCTATCTGAAGTTGCTCGCAATGGTGATTCCTAAGTAGTTAAAGGACCTTACTTCTTCGATACATATTGCGGTCGTTGCGGCTGGACAATCATTGTTTTGGTGATGCGTATATTTACCGGTTGACAGTGGGGTCTACTGATGTGCATCAGTTTGGTTTTTGACACATTTATGATAAAACCATTGCCGTGACACCATCTTACAGCTTCGTTAAATTCACATTGCATTATTTGCTTCGAGGTATCCAGCGATCGATGACTTACTACAATGTCTGTATCATCGGCGTTCGCAAAGGGAATGCTTACTGCGAAGACTCTCAGCAGCTCGTTCGTGTATATAATGAATAGTAAAGGAACGAATTTTGACCCCTGTGGTACGCTATACGCTTCGATCCAGAAATTTTTATATGCTATTGAGTAGAAAGTATGATTTCGATGATGACAAATTATTATACACATTTGCAGCAGTTTTACAGTTTATTATGTGTACAAATAAATGAATGAATGAATGCACCTTGAAATCCGAATTAAAATTAATTTTTTATTACAAGTATTTGCACCATTTAAATCGCAATATGTACCACCGTGCGACATCAGTTGGTAGAAACCACATCATAGCAGAATTTGTGTTCGTGCGTATTTACATACACAAGTAAGGAGATATGTTGCTGATGTTGCGTCTCCAGTTAGCATTCATATTACATTGTTGTTGTTGTTGGCAAATTGTCATTCTGACAGTCGACCGTTCCATTCGGAATCTTTTCGTTATATGACTACGGCCACAATAACGAACGACCAACAAGCGCCAGCGAACGAACCTATATCGAACAAGTATTTCCCATCTCTGGGCTCGAACTCTGAAGAATTTTTTTTATAATCCCATCGTCGTTGCGCGTTGCTAGTGTTTTACAGTCGAGATAGGGTGGCTAGCAAAAACTTTTTTTTTATGCTTTTTTACTTTCAGCGCAATCGAATAAAACTCAAACACCACACATGCGATATTTTGCCAATCTCGTTTTGTGCGCATAACTTTAATAATACACCAGAAACCAGAATATCAGCGAACGAGGTTTGTGCTCCGTTTCCTTCATTCGTTCGTTCGTATTTGATCGTTTAATGTACCAGTGCCGTGCGATGAGTTGGTTGCGTGGTATGCTACGGTGGTGCTATGGCTCGTTGTGTACGTACCATAGTCTATAGTTTATAACAGGGTTTTATATTCACAATATTCAGAAAATAATGTGTATGAAAGAGAAAGAAAGTACAACAAAAAATTATATTACTATTCATACACATAGAGTGTATATTATACATATATTAATATGAAACATTGTCCTGAATGTAAATGCAGATGGATAGAGAACGATATATGTACCAGCAGATCACCATGGCAAAAATAAGGTTGCATGTATGTAGCAGCGTGTGTGCAACAGGGTGTTGCAGAAAATATGCAGGAAATAAACTACATGGCGGTCCAAGAAGCATACAAATTTTTACTAATGGCTATTTTAAATTGCACAAGCCGTAACCGAAACCATATCCACAGATAAGCTGTCAAAGTGACAGCATTTTCGTGGTGAACACAAATGGAACGTGAAACCAAAACCAAATTTGACATTTGTAGTTTATAGAAATTATTCGGTGGCGGAGGTAACAGATTTTTGGGTTCACTTTAGACTATAAATGCTATTAACTTCACTGGGTTCGCTTTGATAATAATTAAATTACCTACATTTTCAAATTTTAACGAAAACTACACTTATGCAGGAACTTTAATAATACTGAAGCTGCATATTCCTCTTCTTCAAATTCGGAATTGGAATCCTCTTCCCCGCCGTCCGATGTCCGATCATATTTGAATATTCAATATTTTAATTTAATAATAATTTTTTGTAAACAATGTTCTTAAATCGTGTTTTTCGTTGCTGTCATTGAAATGTCAAAAACAAAATTTCATGAAAAATTAGTGTGCTTGGTCTCTCTTCGTCATCTTGCTGATTAAACGAAACCTTATCTATCGATTGCCGACAGATAGCAAAATTACAGTGTCGGTTACACGACTTTGCAAATTGAACATAAAATCAATCTGTAAAAATATTAACTCTACTCAGCAAATGAAAAAGAAATGTCCTTGGATTCTATTTTACTTCGGTTCAAAAAAATCTACATTAAAATTTACACAAAGAAAATCAAGGTAGCCAAGAATATGTTTTCTTGCCATTTCAAACATTTTAAGAACAAGGCGGAAAACTGATTGGATTTTACTTCAACGTGTGCCTGCCATCCATACAAATTGACTCCTTTTGGCTCTCCTTTTTTAACTCTTCGCAAGAGCCTCTGATGTAAAAAAATGTTGTTATTTACTGCAGTCTTAGGCTGAAAACACACCGGAGCAGTCAAAACGTTTTTGATTCATAAGGCAAGAAAACATTTTTTCCTTCAACACCAACAACCAACAAGACAACCAGTCATTTTGCGCATCGAAACAAAAACAAGTTTTATGTTTTGCGTGCTTTGGTGTGGGTGGCTCATAAGAATCAACGTACTGTTGTTTTATTAGTAAAAAGAAAACGTTTTGTCTGCTTCAGAGTGTTTTCAGCCTTAGCGAACACACACTCCCACAGTAGTTGTGCGTTGCTCATGAGCAGTTTAGTAGAAAAACGATGTTGGTTTAAATACTTCTCCATATTCTAAAATCGCGTGGTCTGTACGTAACAAATGTTAAAAAAAATCACCGTACAACTCGTATTAACAAAATGGTGCTCTTGTTGGGACACCCTTTACTATATCAGTTGAGTTGTGCACTTGTTACCACCGTTTGATACTCTTTTGAGGTCTGTTCGTGAATGATGTCTGGTATATACCCCAAATACAAACTTACCAGAAGATTTCATTCTCATCAATTTTTTTATTTGAACCTAAGTATTGCTATTTTCAATATTAATTCTCACTGTACTGCTTATTTATAATAAAGTGAATTCTATAAAAATTTAAATTAGTTTATTATTTTATTAAACAATTTTAAATTTCCAAAAAATGCCAAGAAAGACTTCCCAACACGGTTTCTATACGTACCTCATTGTCATTAGAAGTGACAGTACAACTTAACTCTGTATTCGAAATTTGAGATAGGACGACGTTATGGCGATGATGATCGTGATATATTATACCTGAGAGTCTCAGCTGGAGACTGTATGACCGTCAGTTGATGTATTGCTACACGGCAGTAACAGTTTTAGAGCCAAAGTTCAATGTCATAATGACTTAAAAGAAATGTCTAGCTTCTATATTTATTTTATAAAAAAAACATGTTGCACCCTGTAAATATCTGGTTTACGTTTTATTTATTCTATATGGAAGAATTTTTCGACGAAACCAAATGGATTTTCAGTAGCGTTCGTTATTTAAAGCGTTTTCTTATCTCGGTTCTATGTTGTTTTCCACTTAGGTGTAATGTAATCCAAGTTAGCAGTTATCTCGTTTCCATGGTGGGCTAAAACTGGGTTGAACCTGGGTTAGCATTCATGTTGAGTAGAGTTGAAATTCAAAATGGCGATTGTTGTTATTTTGTATGTAGTCGTCGGATTTTGTATTCTATGGTCAACATTTCAAATCAGTTTCAACATGATTACATAGAAATGCGTGATGCCATTTTGCATTTTACGAATATAAACTTCAACCCAACCCAATTTAATCCAGGTTCTTGGAAACAGAGTAAGTGTAATGGAAACAGGGTTGAGTTGAGTATTTTTTAACTAAACGAAAATACCTGGGCTGAGCAGAATTGAAACTCGAAATGACGATTTTTCTTATTTTGTAAGTAGTCGTCGAATTTTGTATTATAAACTTTCATTTCAATTTCAATGGGGAGTTGTCATTAATAGCCTCTTGTTATCTTTTTTCTATTCGTTGAATATACTACATGACTTATAAGGCTGTTGCTGAAACATGTACGTACCTATAGGAACATCAAAAATCAAAACGTACCTATACGTACCTATAGGTACATCAAAAATTAATGTGAACGATTTTAGCCCCGATTCAGCCCCGTTATTTTAGAGAGAGGTAGAATATATTGTTTCTCACATATTTTAAAACAATTTCACTTTAAATGTCAGCTGAGAAAAGAGCAGCAGTTCCTCGTTTTAAATTTAAAAAAAAAAACGCTAGTTTTTAAGTAATCATATAAGAGTTTAAAAAATGGGGTTTAATATTTCATAAGGTACACTGAGCAACTATAAAAAAATGGAGGTGTGGGCACAACACGACTTTCTTTTACGGATGGGGCCGGCATCTTCAGTAAATTCTTTCTTTTGTACTTTACAGATTTCTTCTAGGTGATATCCTTTTTAGTTATTTGCAAAAACTCGAAAAACTTCCCAAGTTCGAAAATTTTCATGATTACTATACTTCCTTTTAACTATGTAAAAGAATGTAAAATGAAATTCAGCTAATGAGGAATATTAAACCAAATAAAAATGCGGGACACAAATCATTTTTGTCAATATGCCAAATTTCCAAATTGCGAAAAATGGTAAGCAAACCCCAACCACCTATGCAGAAACATCTGGGAATACATTTTAAAACAAAGGTTGGATTCATACAATATACTCTAAAAAAATTTTGAACTAAGACTTTTGAAGAAGCCGAAACGTCACAACATGTCTGCGCAGTCACCAAAAGGAACCATCGGTTTCTGGGCTTTTACTGACTACTGAAAGGTGAAAAACGGAAGAAATATATCACAGTTGACGAAGCTTGGTTTTATTTAACTAATGCCAATGGCCAAAGAAGTGTGCAATATTTGAGTCGCGAGCAAACTAGTTCTAGAATTAGTTCTAATTTTGGCACAACAGTACCCATTTTCGTTGCTCCAGGTACTAAAGATTACTACATAAGCAACTGTTTAAAACCACTTTTCGAAGATTCGAAGTGGTCGAAGTTAGATCAATGTTTTCCTTTCCTGATCCTTTGGGCGAAACTAATATTTTTACACAACTATATATTTTCAAAAACTATGTGATTTTCTTTCACAATAGTATTGGTTTATTATCACCTCATCAGATTACTTTTTGGAAAAAGTAAGTCGCTCCGAATAAATATTCGTTAAGAAAAGCGCTTGATTAATAGGGAACCAAATGTTCCTAATTCCTTTCAACAACCTTCTGCTCTGACCAATATGTCAAAATCTACTTTTTCCGTTGTTGCTTTCTTTGCTGACTGACTGCTTTGTGCACTGAAACCTTGCAGTGCTGTTTCATTTTGCCGTAATATATTCTCTGCTACTGATAGATTCTCGTTCGGTAGTCCTATATTTTCATCGATCTATCCAACAACGATGGTTACGTCGGCTTGCTTGCCAGAGGAACGACCATTCTTCTTCGTATGTTGCCAATGGAACCATCAGCTCAACGTATATGTATTATGTACGTGTATTGTTGCTACGTTTCATAGTAAGCCAAAGCACTGAGAAGTATACTGTGGACGCGATGTAAACGTCATAAGCGAACATTTCAATTGTATCCCCACCGTAAGAGCAGTAGCATCGAACAGCAATAAACCGACACCGACATACCTTCTATCCACTCGCACACATGGCGTGTGGCCGATGAAACGACATAGTTTCGTTGTCGTCGTTGCTGAACGGCATTTCTATAGCGTAGCTATTTGGTTACATGCGTTTGTTTGTAACTTAGAGCGGTGCAGAAGGTATACGAATATGCGTCGGTTGTATGAATTGTTGTGTGCTGTTTTGTTGTGCGATATAATGAGTACGGCCAACAACAATTGCTAGCTATTACTAAAGCAGGGCTGCTGTGAAAATAAAGTAAAAGCACTAAGAGAGAAGCACGAATAAAAATTTAACCCATGACAGCAGCACCGGCCACCGGCCCCATAAAGCTGAACAAGCTAAACTCAACCGTAGAGAAAAACTCAGCGAACTCGTATGGCAATGACGATAACTAAATAATTTAGGGATGCCAGTTCTTCTCTTTAAAAATTTATGTTGCATTATTTCTTTCGGATATCAGAAAAAAATACAATTTTCGGTTGTCCGTACCTCCATTAGGGAGGAGGAAAGATTAGACCCTATTTACGCTAATCTCAGATCGGAATATCGTTATTACATAAAACGAAGGAACTCTACACTAGCCGCTTATCGCTCTAAAAGTGACTTTGAAAATCTTCGAAAGCCGAAATTCCACCCAGCCGAACCAAAGTAAAGGTCCACCTTACCTTTCAGTAACGCAAATCGTTCGACCTATTGTTCGGAGTGAATTAAAGGAAACAAGAGCTATCGGCCACATATAATCGAGACAATTGCTGCTGGTCTTGTGGCCAACCAGGACGTAACCAACATGCCTGCCGAAACCGTTGAGTATTCTGCTCTCATTGTGGCACCGAAGGCATCCCGAGCCTAAATTGCAGTTGCATGTCAACTTAGGCAATAGACGCCCCGACCGGAACCACCAGTCTCACTCACTACATGATGTCAGTACGACTTGGCCAATACTCATTTAAAGCGGTAGTAGATACCGTTTTACAATCATCTAATGGGATCAGATAACCATCGCTCGACCTGAAAACCCACCGCCATACATCCAAAGTAACTTGCCATTAGAACTATTCAGCATAAAACCACCACTTTCAACGCCGCTTATGTCGATGGAAGAAAACTCCCACCGTCCATTAAGATAAATACCCAGCCGAATATCACCGAAAGAGAAACCGCTCTTTCTAAAGCCGTGGGGATAACCAAAAGTGTCAACCAACGAAATTATCCCCGATGTCGAAATGAAGGACCACTTTCACCAAAGCTCTTACAGACCCCAGTACCTGCTGCCGTACCAGACAGGCATTGTAACTCTACCCCTGATGACAGCAGCTAGGATACTTCCACTACGGGCAACCGACCCATTACCTCCACGGAAATGGACCGCATCTGCCGAAATGTCCGGCGAAATAGGAACGACACCGTCCAAAATGCCGATACCGAAACCATCAGAGACGCGCCGGCTTCCAGCAGACCGTCCGTTACATACCCGCCAGACCTACAAGAAACATAAGACCTATAACATAACATAAGGAAGCAACAAAGTATGGAAAAGTTTATCAGATTCCACACATTATATTTGATATAAAAAAATTAGGTTATAAAATGTATATACAAGAGACGATAGTGAGAGGAATACTAACACGACAGTGAGGGGGAAGGAGTGACGTGGTTAAAAGACGAACACAATTTCGTTTATCTGCTAGCCGTACAGTAAGCCATCCTGTGAGTCCAGTTTTCCATTTCGGCATCTATCTCGCGAATAACAGTCGCAATGTTATGTTTTGAAGTTGGAATTTTCTCTAGATTATCCGCATATCATCTATCCTTAACGGCACCCCTAGAAAAAAAGTCCATCGGCGTTAAGTCGCACACCCAATCAGGCCAATTGACATCTCCAAAAGGGCTGATTATTCGCTTGGCAAATTTGGCAGCCAAGAGATCGATTGTCAGTCAGCTTGTATGGCATGTGGCGACTTGTTGTTGAAACCAAAGGTTGTCCACATTCATAGCGTCAATTTGAGGCTATACAAAGTTGGTCAGCATGGCTATGTAACGGTCGCCATTGACGGTAGCGGCGTTTCCAGCTGCGTTTTCGAAGAAAAATGGGCCAATTATGACTTCTCTACGATTATGGGTGTCTTTTCCGAACCCAAAATCCGGCAGTTGTGCTTGTATACACAGCGCCCGAGATAAAATGCACTTCGTCTGAAAAGGTGATTTTTTTTTATCTGCCCACGCAGATAACTGATATCGAATCGGATAGTCATTTGCTTTCAACTCCTGAATCATCTGGACCTTGTAGGTGAATAATCCGAGGTATTTGTGCAGTATTCTCCTCAGGCTGCTGCGACTAATGGCCAGTTGCTGCGATCGGCGTCGAGTTGAGGTCGATAGATTCTATCCCCAACTATGGGCCACAGCCGCAATATTCTCGGGCGTGCGCCATTTCCGAGCTCGGGGACCACTTTGTTATCGAACTTTCCTCACGAACTTTCTTCACCAATTTCACTACAGCGGTTCCGATTGGCGCTCTTTGACGACCAATATTTCTTTTCAAAATTACAAAACACAACACTGCCTTTGAAAATAAGTTTTTAATATTTCAAAACGCTCGTCAAGTAAAAACATGATTGTTTTTTACCGCGGAATATGCGTAAATCGTTAAAAAACTGTTACAATTGATTAAAAATAATAATATTCAGCGCGGCAGACCATTGCGGTCCAAGGACTAGCTTCTCGCAACCATTTGTGTTGAGCATGTATATATATTTTTGCACACAAATGGAGGGGACCTACAATTTAATGCCGGATCCGAACGGCGAATTGAGAAGAAGCTTTCGACGAATTATCCTTCGGACGTTGGTCAGAGTTTCGCAAGAGGTGGGACACCGTGAAAAATACTTTTGGTGTTACTAGGATTTGAACGACGAACCTCCTGCTCAGAAGCCATGCTCTTATCCACTGAGCCACGGCGCCGACAATTGATTATATGATTTAAAAACAAACCAGTAGATGGCTCACAAGGGTGAGAAAGTTGGGAAAGAAAATATTTTTTGTTTTTGTAAATTGAGTGAGCTTGGTAGCCCTAAACTTATTTAATCATTGGACAGGCGAGTGAGCGAGCTAACGATCGAAAACGCTTGGTTTTGGGTTCGCTTTTTTTTTCAGGTTTTGTTCAGCTTTGTTTTTTTGTTGTTGGACGACCGTACGAGAAATAGCCGTCGTACTTCGAACCTTGCACGATAGAGCGGCGTACGGCTACGGCCACGACGACAGTGTACGACGCATTAAACTGAAAACTACACAAAGCATTGCTGCTGTTGATGCTGGCAAGCGTCATGTCGGGCGGTTGGTCGGTCCGTCGGTTGGTACGTTGGGATGTTAAGCGTTTTGGTGCTGTGTTGACTGGGAGTGGGACGAGCGAGCGACCAGTTCTAGATGGCACTCGGTGGTATCTATATATAGTTATGTAGGGAGACATATAAATAACATTTGTGTGCGTTGTGTGGTGTCGTTGAGCGGGTATACTAAATGTCAGGTAGAGTCATACGAGTATGTATGAATATATACCATCGCCATTAAATGTAGCAAGAGATGTTATATCTATCCGTACATATATATGACAATTGGCTTTGCCTTCCTGCCTGGCTGTTTGCCTTTCTGCCTACGATAGTCGACGGCGTCAAGCGAACGGGCGAGTGGGAGCGATTTTTTGTGTGCACTGTGCATGTGTGATGTTTTGGGGATTTTATGCGAAGGTTGTGAGGATGATGACGATGAGTGTTTGTTCATTGGAGCCAAAGCGTTAGAGATAGTGACAGGCCGAGCAAAGGCAACTGACAACTGCGCTATATTTTTAACGCTGCGGAATCAACGACAGCGCCAACTCCGCCACCGCACGCAGTCAAACAACTGACTGAAGTCAAAGGTAACGGACTAACGATATGTTCAAAATGACTTGCAGCGGTGCAATGCAGAAGATGTGCCAATGGTGTGACGCAAGACGTCAACAAATTGTTTACATTTTCTTTTAGGAGATTTTTGGGAAAAGCTTTAGCAGTTTTGAGCCGCCCAGTAAACTTAATTTCGTAACTTTGAATATACCTAAGTTGCGGCGTGATTATTCCAACTCGCTGAACTAGCACGGCACGTAACGGGTATTTATTTTGAAATTCCCGCCCTTGAATTAGGTAGCCATACAAACGAAACCAACACTGAAAACGAAAAAGATGCAAGTTGGAAAGGCAGAAAAAATGCATGAATGGAATGAATTGAAGCTTCGTGCGGGTCGTGGGGCATAGCGCATTGGCAGCTAATGGTATGGATCCGGATCTCAATGTGCAGAGTTCGGCCAGTATCACGAAATGATCTTGTTCGGAGCTATGGAAATGTTTAGATCGTGTCAGGTGTTTGCTTTTGAGTGAATATTTGGCTTTTTTGTTGTGGGTCGATTATAGTACATATATTACATAACGAGCGAGGAAAGTGGAGTTTAACACGATGAACACTTTTCTGCGAGTAATGTACGCTATTTTTCACACGACCAAAAACGGTTTTTCTGCTAAACCAATTATGCGCAGTGCAAAATTACTCTGGGAATGTGTGTTCGCTGTGACTGCAGTAAATAACAATAGTTTTTTATATGATAACTCACTAGTGTGCATAACGGCTACATTCGAAGCTATGTTATAGTGTATGAAACAGTCACTTTCGTCAATGGGCGTGTGGAAAATCAATTTTCTTTTATAACTTACTACATATTTACACTCCAAAGCATTAGATTGAGGCCACATTTTTTGTATCGTCATGGCGGCCATGTCAAAAGTTACACATTTTCTTACTGAATAGAGCCTCTAGCTACGCTGGCTACGGAAATAGCAACAAATGTTTGCTGAAATTGGCATTTCCAAAACTTAAAGAATATTTGTGAACCTTTACCATGGATTTTCCAACAAGACAACGCACCCATCTGCACCCATCTAAGGTAGCTACAAGGTGTATTCAGTCATGAAAAGTGGAACTTTTGCCATAGCCGCCCTATTCACCGGAATTAAATATCGTCGAAAAGTGTATGAAGCGGGTAGACAACTTAAAGATAGGGAAGTCTTAATTGAAGCTATCCGAGATGCAAACAACCAGAATAAAAAGAGAGTAAATTTGCAGAATTTTAATTAAAAATTCACTTTATTATACTTATCAGAGTAAATAAAGAAAAGACCACATTTGTAGTCTTCTGAATTGGAACAGCTCAGAAACAGCTGCAGAAAACTGTTCAACTCAGTCAAAAGCTCAAGGAAAGAGAGAGACTGGGACGCCTACAAAGCATCCCTCAAAGTTTATAAAAAAGAACTAAGAAAAGCCAAGCGCTTATCCTGGAACTTCTGTGGATAGAAGGGTAATAGAAGAGTCCTTCGAGGCTTCAAGGCTTAGCAAAGTACTCTCAAACAATCCCATAATGCCTAGCTGTTTGAAAAAACTTTAGCGGAGAATCGCTCAATCTGCTATTAGACACCCACTTCCCAGGTAGCTCTCATGTCATTAGGTACGTTAACCTTAATAGGTCAAACTCTCTATCACAGATATCTCATGATCTTATTTATAGGGACAAATTGCGTTGGCGACTGCTTCAAACTATGCAAATCTGCAGATCTTCAAAATACCTCAGATATTATCCTACCTGATGTGTTAGAGGTAATTCTAAAGAGTTGTCTAGAGTTGGTCGACATTCCGGATTTATGGAGAGAAGGGAAAGTGGTTTTCATACCCAAAGCGGGAAAAGCTCTCACGTCAGTCAAAGAGATCTCGAACCTATCAGTCTGTCATCATTCCTTTTAAAAACCTTAGAAAGACGCAATAGTATAGACTTCTGTCTAATGATCAACATGCTATTTGAAAAGGCAATTCTGTAGAAACAGCTCTACATACGCTAGTGAGTTCTATTGAATATTCGTTTCACCATAAGGAGTATACAATGGTAGCATTCCTGGATATTGAAGGCGCTTTTAACAACGTCAGCACATCGGCGATCGCAGCTGCACTGTCGGGCGTGAAGATAGGCGAATCACTTGGCGAACTAATAAATATCCTGCTTACAAGTTGGATCATTAATTTAAAACTGGGTGTGGCGTTTGCCAACAGATCTGTCTGCAGAGAAACGCCGCAAGGTGGAGCACTATTCTCCCTTCTATGGAATTTTGTGATGAATGAGCTGCTGATATACCTGAAAGGAAGGGTTGCGGGTGATCGCCTATGCGAATGACGTTGCTATTGCCGTTTCAGGAAAAAACCTAAACAACCTGAAGGAACTCTTACAGAATGCTCTTAACTAGCTTAATAAACGGGCAGATCGTTGTAGTCTGGGAGCAAACCCCCACAAAATAGAACTTCTCCTCTTCACTAGAAAATATAAAACTCCACATGTTGACCCCCTCTATAAAGGCAAAAGATTATCCTACTCTGATAAAGCTAAATATCTGGGTCTCATTCTGGACAGAAAGCTAAGCTGGAAGCTTAATATACAAGGAAGAGTTCGTAAAGCCTCCGTAGCACTCTTCTCCTGTAAAAAAGCCATCGGTAACAAATATCACGGATTATATTTCGGTAATAAGACCTACACTTCTGTACGGTGTCGTGGTCTGGTAGATTGCCTTAGACAAAGCAACAAATCGCTTGTCTATGTGTGAGCGGAGCTGTTCGCACCACCCCATCCGCTGCACTAGACATATTGTTCAACCTAACACCACTGACGGGTCAAAAACTGATGATAGGGTAGGCGGAGATGTTTTCTTAAAAAGGCTAAATATAAGTCTCTCTTTCCCTAATCACTGCATCGTTTTTCAAGCAGAAATCATGGCTATTAAAGAAGTCCTGTCCTGGCTGAAGAGAAACGTCATATCCACTAAGGATATCCGCATCTTCTCGGATAGTCAAGCAGCTTTGAGATCCCTAGAATAAGTCTCTACGAACTCTATTGTAGCCCTAGACTGCCGATCATCTCTCAGGGAGATGGCGAAGCAGTTCAACATTTACCTGTATTGGGTGGCAGGGCATAGGGACAATTTGGGGAACTGCAGGACCGATGAACTCGCCAAAAATGGTCTTACGCTGCCCCTTCTACCTGAAAATGGTTCCCTAGGCATACCCGATTGCTACATGCAAACTCATGTTAAAGCAGGATGCTGCTGACAAAACCAACCTAAGATGGACAAATGGTATAACTTGTGTAGCAGATTTGGCCAAAGCTGGATGCGAAACGCTTCAAGTGTTTGATCTCTCTAAACAGAGTGGGGTCAGCCATTAGCAGAATAGGGAGAATGACACGGAATGCTCTAGAATTGCAGGTGACCGTAACTATCTCTGACTGGTGGAAGTGCGATCAAACCACCTCGTGGTGGCCGCCGGTATTTTCCTCCAATTCAGGAAAAGTTAAATGATCGGGCTAGTTCCTTCAAAGTAAGGTTGGCGCGAGGCCAATAACCTCTCCCGTAAAAAATTATTATTACGGAACCCAAAATCAGCCTCGGATACACTGATGAACGACGACGTCCATGGCAACGAAAACGGCTAAACGATTTAAGAATTTTCTCATGGAAAGTATGCTCACTGTACAGAGCTCGAGCTGCACAGCAGCTGGCTGATACCCTGTCTAAATATAAGGCTGACATAACTGCAATCTAGGAGATGCGGTGGACCGGGAATGATGTCTTAAGAAAATCAGATTATGACATGTGTTACAGCTGTCATGCAAGACATCATGGGCTCGGGGTGGGGTTCCTAGTCAGCAAAATAATGAAACCCACCGTCATCGGCCTTAAAGCAATAAATAAATAAAATGAATAAATGCACCCTTCAAGCAATTCATGAAATAATAGTGCAAGTATGGGAGGAAGAAGCTATGCCAGAAGACTGGCAAAGAGGCATCCTGTGACCCATACATAAGAAGGGAGATATCACAAAATGCAGCAATTATCGTGGTACGAGCATAACGTTGTTTAGTACCGCGTATAAGATTTTTTCCTCTATCCTTCAAGATAGGATAGCCACATACGCTAAAGTCATCATTGGTACATACCAGTGTGGCTTCATCCCAGGAGTTCGAGAAAGTGATCCTGACGTAACGGCGATACGAATAATCCTCCATAAGTACATGAGCAGAAGATCCAACATTGGTCGCCCAATTAAAATAGTGGAGCGCGAATTTGAAGTAGTGCAACCCTTTAACTATCTCGGGTCAACTGTAACAGCCGATAACAGCATGGAACCAGAAATACCCGCACGGTTGCTTAAAGCCAACAAAGCCTACTATAGTCTGTCAAGACTCTTCAAATCCAGGAACTTAACCATAAAATCCAAGCTGCTGGTATATAAGACAATGGTCATACCAGTAGTTAAATATGGATGAGAGACTAGGTTGCTTAGCAAAAAAGTATTCTGACCTCTTGGCCGTGTTCGAGAGAAGAGTCTTACGGAGAATTGTTGGCCCCGTATGTGAGGAAGGACGATTCCGGAGACTCTATAATGATGAGATCTACAAGCGTTACCGCGATGTCGACATCGTGAAGTGAGTTAAGCTCGTTACGCTCCGGTGGGTATGACGCTTAGCTTGCATGAGTGAAGAGGATCCAGAGTAGGATTTATGGAACACGGCAGCGAGGCCGTAAATTGCATTCTTTCGATTTTTTAATTTTGTTTTTAGTTTTAATAAAGGGCATAGCATGGCGCATGTCATTGCACTGGCAATAAATTTTAGGCATAAAAAACACCAGTATCTGGTTATATTAGTTTGAGATGAATGTTTGGGTCTGGTATGTATGTCACTGCAGTATCTCCACTTTTCTTAACGATTACCCAACTCATCGATGCATGTAGGATGGTTTTGTCAGTTGCCCACCTAGCAGCATGGTATATCAGCACCCAGATGAAAGAATTCCTCCGGTGGTATGAATCCGCTCTCAGGTGGTCTCTTGAAGTTCTGAGGATTTTAATAAAATGCCCTCGACATGAAGTCGTTCTTAATAGATGCTAAATAAAGACCCAAATTCTGCACGACCGTCTTTGTTGCAATCTGAAAGCCATTTGCATCAGCGACCAGCTATCTACAAGTTTTTCCAATTGCGTCGCAGGTCGTAATTTCCTCGTTTTAGAAGGGTGCGAAACAGTATAACAGTATGACATATGGGTCATCTAGTACATATTCAAAAAAAATTTAAAAGATTATTTTTTCGTGGAAGCACATATGTTTCAGAACTTCAATTATCCTTAGTGTATGTGACATTTCAGCTATGAAATTGTGTGATGATTCGTACAATCCCAACAATTGAGCCGCCCAAGTTGAAACTTCAAAGGCGAAACGCCTCAAGCTACTGTCTAGTCCAGCTCAACGTAGTGTAAGGTCAACAATAAGTAGCATTATCGCATGATTCACTCGTTTGTAGCTATGTGTTTTCATATTTCAGGCGAAGACGACCAGCACGACGGTCAACAAATAAACGAACGACTGCCGCGACGCGACCTCATAAAGTAGCAGATTTGCACTCTGCAGCATCGCCAATGCATTCCACATTTGCTATTCCTATATCGTATAGAATGCACTCGCAAATCGTAATTCATAACGAATGATAATGATGATGATGATTGCATTGGGGTAACATTAGCGTGTAAAGATTCTGGGTTTATGACTTGGCTAGAAATGGAGTCGCTCAAGACACATGCATGCACATGCTGTTGTTTGTTTCAGTGCAGGCAGTCTTTACTTGGAAATAGAAATGACCAGCACCATCGTCGCTAACACACAAATGGGATGTACAGTGCGACTGCATATTCACCCACGTCACCACATCAAACAGTAAAAGGGGTGCTTGCTCATTGAAGTGACATTTTAGAACGTACGAGTGCAGTGTTCACAGCCATTGGTATCGATCGTTTATAGACCGAACTCGTACGTAGACGGATGGACACATAGACGAAAGAACAGAATGGCGGTTGGCTGCTCACTTGTTCGCTCGATATGAAGGATGAATAATTCCGAGACCGAGCCAGTGGCAGTGCATTCAGCATGATTCGCAAAAGATGGTGCATTGCAGCGCTGATGGCCTTCCCTTCTGCATTTCGGTGAACGGTGGTCGTCGTCGTTGGATTCCTGCGTAAGCGAAAGTGATTGGAAAATTGACCTTTATATTGGAAATATGTATGCATATGTATACGAGTGAGTATGATAATTGATGTTGCTTATAGCGAGCAGTTTGTTCTTCTTGTTATTATTCATGACGAGTTGTGAATGCTTTTTGCACATCTCTGAAAAATCGATCTGTATTTCTCGTCAAATGGAACATGAAATTTTTTTTGCCTCTTTTTTAAATCCTCTATATTAACTTCGTGTCCCCGTGTGCTTGTGGCTGGCTGGCTTGCCAAGTCTTGTGACCAATTATTAACCCAATTCATAAAACCCGATTTTATTCAAACTTTGCACACATGTATATTTGCGGTGACAACACATTCTATTAAAAGTTGATAGTGATCGGGAACTGGGGTTGGGGGACTCCACAAAAAAATTTTTTTAGGAATAAATAAGATTTGGTCGTGACTGATATTGACTCATGCGTCAATAAAACAAACAACACCAAAACATGGTCCACACATCAAAGTGTCAATTATTACATATATGTATAATTATATTTTTTGGTCAAGTAAAAAGAAGTCAAATCAGTTACTCTGAAATAAACTTGAGTTGGCCTTATAACTTTTTACGAACAAGTGTTATTTTTCATTTTCTCCGTCCCCAATTTTCACCAATTTTCAGTTGCTTGATTTTCAGTTTTAAGAAATTTTTCAACTCCATTCGCTCACATTTTCGGTTTACGTTTTGAGAGTGAAACTCTAGTTGGATTAAGCAAGCAGCAAGTCCAGCTCAACCACGGTGGACTTATTATTTCGTTTCAAGCCGAAAGATGTGGACTGTGTATCCATAGGTCGCTGGTTCATATCCGGCTCGAAGGACCAAAATATTTCGGCTTGAAACTAAATAATAAGTCCACCGTGGTTGAGTTGGACTTTCTGCTTTTATAATTTTTATCCATGGCATTCTTCGTCGTCTAAAGAGGAAGACCTTTCGTTACAAACTATGACGAGGACAAGAAAAAAAAACCAAAATGTCTTAATTTTTTTTGATAATTTAATTTTGTAATCAGAGCAAAGGGATTTTTTGTCAGCGTGTCAGTCGAGATTTACCAATCGGAATTTGATGGGACTTGTTTTGAAATAATTGTTTAGCGCTCTGCTTGCGATGGCGTAATAAAAAAAAAGTTTTTTTCATGAAACTAAAATCATTTTAAGGTAATTCATCTTTAGACAAAAGTAAAACTACATATCCATGTGGCGAGCTAAGAAGCTTTGCTTTACAATATTAGTTTTAATTATTTAACAAAACAATTTCTTTAAAATATATGTGTATACAAACAAAAAAATATATATATATTTCCGTGAGAGACGATCGGCAATCAAGAACTGACTTTTACAGATTAATTTTATAAGCATATCGAACAACGACTGCAAAAAAACAATCTGTTCTCTCTTACAGATTCTACACATATTGATCTTTTTAGGCATTCCGAAATAAAGACCAGGTTTAATGACTGTAACAGGCTCGTAGGAAAGAACGAGAATGTGTGACATATATTCTGTATACTGCGGCCTTTCTTCTTATAATTTACTAGTTTAAGTAAAGCTAGTGCCAAAATCTCGGCCGGACAGTAGTACGGTGACCTTGCTGTCTACCGGTAGTGCTCCTGCAACGGTAGGTGGTGGTTTATCCACTGCCGATAAACGCAGGCGGCAATTAAATGGAAGCCTTCTAATGGTAGTGGTAGGATTGTGGTTCTACCACTGCAAGTAACAATAAGAGAAGTAAAAATCTCCCCATCGCTTCAGCAAACCTTGAAGGCGCATCTTGTAGTGGATGTACGCGACAACGTGTTGAAGTTAATTATTTGCATTTGGTAACATTGCTCATACTTTTGTCATTTTGTGATTCATTTTTTGTCTCTTTCACTATCTGTCATTTTCTTTTCGTCTTTTTCATTAGATTTTCAAATTTCAACGGTCTACAATGTTTAAAGTACAAATGTGTATCTAAAGTTATCTATCTATATAACGGGTGTTTTTTTAAGAGGTTGCCGATTTTTTTTTTGAATAAAACACATATAAAATTATGAAATGACCAAAATTTTTTTTTATTTGGTAGATAATTTTTTGGCATTTAACATTTAAACACAATTTCTGGCATATGGCTACCACGACTATTTTTCACAAATGTCATTCTGGAGGTCCAATTTTCCAGCACTTTTTCAAGCATTTGAGGGCGTATGTCAGCAATGACACGTTGAATATTGGTTTCCAAAGCGTCAATCGATTGAGGTTTATCCACATAAACCAATGACTTCACGTATCCCCACAAAAAGTAATCGAGTGGCGTCAAATCGCACGAACGCGGAGGCCAATTCACCGGACCATTTCTCGAAATAATGTTGTCGTTGAAAGTTTCTTTCAATAAGTCGATTGTTTCACGTGCTGTATGGCAAGTGGCACCATCTTGTTGAAACCACATTTCATCCATATCCATATCTTCAAGATTTGACAACAAAAACTCATTTAACATGGTTCTGTATCGATTTCCATTCACGGTAACGCGTCGTCCTTCCTCATTTTTAAAGAAATATGGACCGATGATCCCACCAGCCCATAGACCGCACCAAACAGTACATTTATCAGGATGCATTGGTAATTCTTGAACGGCGTGTGGATTATCAAAAATATATTTAACAAAAAATGCGCCTCATCACTGAAGAGAATTTTACGGTAAAAAAATGGATCTTCGTTCAATTGATTTAACGACCAATCACTGAATTCACGGCGCAAACGATGGTCGTGTGGCTTTAATTCTTGCACCAATTGAATTTTGTATGGCACCAAACCCAAATCTTTACGTAAAATTTTCCATAAAGTCGATGGACAAAGTCCAATTTGCTGAGCACGACGACGAATCGATAAATTGTCGTTTTCTTCGACACTGGCCTCAACGACAGCAATATTTTCTTCTGTACGAACTCTTCTCATTCTTGTCGGTGGCTTGGCATCCAAAAGAGTGAATGTAGACCGAAATTTGGTAATTACGTTCTTTATGGTGGTCTCTGACGGACGATTATGTGCACCATAAAATTCACGAAGTGCTCTATAAACATTTTTAATTGAACACTGATTTTGAAAATAAATTTCCACGTTTTGAAAACGTTGTTCTGGAGTTAACCTATTCATAATGATTTGCCAAACAATACTGAGTAGAAATGCCACTTTGAGCTGTCAAAACAACTGTCATAAAATAAAACGACATCTATCGGAAAAACAAACCTCCTAAAAAAACACACTTTATATAAAAATGAATGTCTGTGTGTTTGACTCCTATAGAATCGTAAACTATGCATTTGATCATGTGATGATCTTTAGCAAAGTTGTTGTGCATGAGCCCGCGATGGTTTCTAAGTTGGTTCCGCCCGGTGGTGGTGGTGGCGCTGGTATCTTTTTTTTTCGAAAATTCTTATTTATGGAACGATTTGGCTCAAATTCACACCACATAATATTTAAATAAAAAGAAAATCGTTGACAAAATTTGGACCCGATAGGTGGCGCTTTATAAAAATAATATTCGAACAAGTGTACATTTTTTGCCTGTATAAGTGTCGATTCTATAGTTTTCTGGATTGGTGAGTTGTTTAGTTATTGGGGTGTAAGTGGGCGTGGCGTCAGTGGGCGGGGGGTTAGTGGCCGGGAGGTCAGTGGGCGGGGGTCAGTGGGATGGGGCAGCCGGGAAACGTGGGTGGGCGGGTAGAAAAGCGCCCAGAAACAGCTATTTCATCATAAAAATACAAAGACTATAAAAATTAAGATAAACTCATTTTCATTAGAAAAGTTGTGTTTTTTTCTCTCTGCAGCCTACACAATTCAGTAATCAAAACCAACACAACGCACTATATCAAGCGTACTACAATTATCGGCGAAATGATACTCTTTCGGCTTTCGGGTCGTGACATTATATGTAACTTGTGTGATGATTCGGGATCTTGCGACCTCTACAAACAAGCTATAAGTAGCCTCATTTCCGACTTACGACTGGAAAGTCGCTAAGTTGGAGGAGCAAATACAGATCCGCCATCCTTGTGATCAATCAGGAATTCCTTGCTCCCTTGGCGAAGACTAAAGGCGTGATAATATTTGATTTAGATCATATCACCTTTCGAGTCTATAAGAAGGATGAGATGGATGCAGTTAAACTGTGTTCTGGCGTTTCTTTTGCCTCGTTTCAGAAGCGGCAACGGTCCGTTTGGGATTTCCCCGTTTTTATTAAGTGGCCATCGAATTGGCCAGACAAGAGATCTGACTGCAAGGCGGCCTAACTTAATTGCCTTGTCAGAAGATTCCCAGTCCGCTTCGATGGCATTATTTACCTATTCATTCATTTTATTCTTGTTGAGGTGGCTTCTGGAATAGGCAATGCTTGGTTCGGCTCTGGTGAAAATTCGCTTCTTGCACAGAGGTCTGCTGCCTCGTTCCCTTCGATGACCGGGAGTAGGATTATCGTTGTTTTTGGCCAGTTCATTTAGTTGGCAGTAACAGTAACAGCTCTTGAATTGCAAACTGGGTCTTTTAATGCTAGCATAGCGACGTGGCAGTCGGAGATCATGTAGATCTCGTTTCTTCTGTATTCTGTATCTTCTTTTGATACATTCTAGAATGCAGGCTTCTATTTCTGTTGTTTCTGCCTGGAAAACGGTTGGGTATTTTCCTAGGGATATTCGTAGTGTGGTTCTGGAGCCGAATACTCCTGCTCCCGTCCCTTTATTTGTTGTATAGATCCGACTGTATACCAGATTATGCGGAAGGTTGTTTATGATATTTCCCACTTGATTTCGTTCTGGTATTCTTATTGAGAAGTTCCTTTGGAAATTAGTTGTTTTTATCATTGAGTCTGACTGAATTCCGCTATCTATGTTGATCTTGGTGATGATGCTTGTATGTCCTGGTTTATTAACTTTAATTCGGTTAGTTATATTAAGTGTAATGGCTCTCCAGCCAGGTTCGCTTTTGATGTGTAAGTGAAGTGGTGGTTGTCCCAGGATACAGCACCAGTTGCACAAATTAGTCTCCTGAATTTTATTTAGTTTTGAACGTGTCTTTGATTGCTCTGTTTTTGGCCATCATATCAGGGTTTCGTATGTGAGCCTGGTTCTGATAATGCTTTGGTATAGCCATATAGTCTTTTGCGGGTTTGTTTCCCACGCGTTTGCTGACCATGCGTTGGTATGTGAAGTAAGCTTTATTAGCTTTGCTTATGATGTATGACATATGGGAGTTTTTGGTCGAACATGGCCCCCAGATATTTGGTTTCCAGCACTGTTTGGAGAATTTCGCCTTGGAATCTTATTCTCTTTCTTTTTGGAAAACGGTGCGGACTATTTTGTCTCGGTTAAAACTTATGTCGACCTCTCTCTGCAAGAATCGTTCACTAGTTTGAGAGCGAATTGCATGCGTTCTGCTATCGTATATTTACCACGAAACATTAGGACTAGGTCACTCGCATAGCTAATGTTTGTGATAAGATTATTCTTGAGCCTGTCGAGTAGCTGGTCGCCGCCTTGTGTACAGACTCTAGTTGCCGCTACTGCCATGATTTCGTCACCGAACAAGTCTCGAATTTTCTAACCTTATAGCATGCTCATGACCCATCCAACGATAGAGAAGTCTATTCCACTAGCTTGTGTTTGAATCACTTCGAAGGTAGTGTAGTCGAAAGCGTCTTGGATGTCTATCTAGCTGATGCAAGGTAGTTTTAGGTGCACCAGACCAGATATGACAATTGTACTTAATTCTACTCGATTTTTATATGCTGTCAAGGTCAGAACTTAACATGCTTAACATATACGTAGTTCTTTGAGTTCCACTTAGGAGGTGGATGGACGTTCGTCAAACTATATATGTATGAGAAGCTGATAGTGCTGTCGTCAGCGAATAAATTAATTGGATAAGAACTTATAGGCAATAGACAAAATAGAGCCCTGGGGAACGCCAACATTTATGTGATGTATTTTAGACTTGAAACCGTCCAATACAACTTGAATTGAGCGGTTCAAAAGATAGCTTCTAATCCAATGGAGCATTTTTGACTCCATAAGCAAGCATTTTAGACAAAAGAGCTTGATGCCAAATTCTGTCAAATGCCTTGGAAATATCGAATGCAACAGTTTTGCTTTCACCAAATTGATGCAAAGATCGGTTCCACTGTTCGGTGAGATATACCATCAAATCACCAGTAGAACGCTGCCCACGAAATCCGTACTGCCGTACCGTATTGTTAGTTTCAAGATATTTCATGAGCTGAAAATTAATCAGCGTTTCCATGACCTTGGAAAGAATGAATGTAAGTGCTAGGGGTCGGTACGAAGAGGGAGACGACAGCTCGCCTTTTTTGGGTATGGGCTGGACAAAGGCTGTTTTCCAACTTCACGGGAAGAGTCTAGAAGAATAGGATAGATGGAAAAGCTAACCCAATGGTAATGCCAGCTTGGAAGAACACTTCTTCTGAATTAATGGGGAAATACCATTTGACCTAGCGGATTTGTGAGTGTTGAGATTTTTTAAAACTCTAGCAACTGCACGAGTACGAATAAAGATCCCATAGAGTGTTCAAAACTCGGAGGTGGAGGCGGCAGCAATACGCAATGGCAATGGCCTTGTCTATAGAGCTGACAACTGGAATCTCATTATAAATGAGCGTTGGAATCGACAACGAGCCTGTATTTTTCATTCTTTGCACTAATGACCAAACATTTTTACCTCCTTTGGGACATTGTAGTATTTTTTTCCCTCAATTTTTGGTCGTAGACGAATTTGACTCGCCGAAGATGAGCATTCACTTCTAAGCACACCATTGTACCCTCCTACTCACTAAAGTTTCAAAATTAATAATCCAATCGGACTTGAATACTCAGTATACTCAGTATACCCAGTATACCCAGTACAGCCAGTACACACAGTACACGCAGTACACCATACTGGCTCGTTTAGAATTTGTTTGGTTTTCCTCTGTTGGGTTTGCTTTGTAAAACCGAAAGCATACCCCTCTAATCCTAGAAGTCTCTTTACTCGAGCTCGAGTCATACCATCCATCCTCCTTTGGTTTGACAGACTTATTCCTGAAAGGGAAAGAGCAGTGATGTAAGGTCAAAAGTACGTCTCTTCACATTAAAACGCTACGTAAACTGCAGGAGTTGAAAATAGACTCCCCCATACCATACGATTTTTTTTCAGGAAATTAACCAAGAAATCATCCCTTTAAGTATTTGCCACCATAACGGAACCACCCTGTATAGTTTTTAAAAAAAATAATTTCATCTAAGTTTGTTGGCGGCTCCATAATTGATACGGGTATATAGCATAGTAGATTGATAGTTCGGCTTTCAATCTTTTAGTAAGCTAACCATATAAGTGGTTCCTCTTCCCATCATTCCAATGGGTCTTTAAGATCGGCAATCAAATATCACGCTGTTTTTTTTTAAGAACTCGTACATCTGCGCCTGTTGCGGTTCTCACAACCTGTTCGCAGATTCCTACTATAGGCTGCTTACATTCGACGTTATTTGATTTGCGATACCAGTAGAATGCGTGAATGGAATCTCCAGATAATCTCATTTGCCCCTAATTCCTAAATCGATCGAAGGTCATTGAAACGATGCGGAAGAAATTGAAATTTTCCAATGTGGCCAATGGCATAAAAGAATTCCACTCGTAATAAATAGGTAGGTACGATGACGGATTATTTAATACGAGAGAGATTCTTTTATTTACAAACTCTTCAACTTTTACCCCACATTTACATGTCGTGTACATGAACATATTTACAATTGGGGAACCCCGTACCTGCCCACGAGTATGCCCATCATACACGTACTCGTATCTACGTAACAACCTCATAGAATCGGAAAACCACAAAAACCACTTGTTAATCTCTCTCCTCCAAACACTTTCGCGACTCATTGACTAATGATGAATGAATAAATTTCAAAACTTTCAAGGTCGACCGTTGTCTGTCTGTTGGGACAAAAACCGCAACAAAAAAATGAAAGAAACAAAAAGAATGAGAAGTTAAGCAGACGACTGACCGACAGACAAACAACGCTCAGAGCATAGTCCTCCTTCTGTCATAAATTCAAATGAATGTTTACTACCACCTACGATACATACATACATACATACATACATACTCGTGCATAGTTAATTTCCTCTGGGGCAATACGCCGCCAGTAGACCCATAAATATTGTTAAAGAAGAACCCTTAACTGCGTGAAAGGGTTGAAAAGTTTCCGTCGAGCCGCTTTAAACTTTCTACCGTGAACCATCGTCGGATGTACTCAGTCATACTCGTAGCTACATACATGTACACTCATATGAATGCTCGTTTCGTTTGTCATGCGAACCATTAAACTCATCAGGAGTCTGGCTAGCTGGATGGTTGGCTGCTGGCTGATTGTTGTAGTACGTGCTGCTCCAGTGTACTGTCTACCTAGAGACGGTAACATTTAAAATTTAATGCCACAACTTGGATATTAGCATTTTGGGTGTGCGTCTTCGCGCTCCCTTCTTTACAATCTATCCGTTCAGAGGCCAGCTGTTTGGGGACCAGTTGATGACCATCACGCACGACACAAATCGAGATACAGATTTAGAGCACGTTGCAGTTGTATACATACGAGGGTACACACAACAGAAGAAGCAAGCGCGTATTGAAATTGAACGAGCCTCCGAAAAGCGTCGCAGAACCATGCAGGACGCAGCACAAAGGATTCCGCCGTTTGAAACTCACCACTCTATATGGTGCAACGCCATTGCCAGTCAGCCAGTCACTCGCAAAAGTTCGAAAGTGGTGCGTCGTGGCTGTGATTCATGTATGCACGTGGATTACTCACCCCTTGTGGACGAACGAATATAAAATTTCCTTTGGCAGACCATCGCAGGCGATAATCTTCTTCAATGGATGCATGCGGAAGTTCATTTCATCCCTGGTCCCTTCCATTACGATACGACTGCTTGTGGCCGGCCCCGGCTTAACCAACAACTAATCAGCGAGAGAGATGTTACTCACTGAAATTGAAAATTGTCAACGGAATTGAAAATGATGTGGACAACAAATGCCACACACACGTGGAAAATGGAATCGCCGCCACCCCTTTTTTGAGCGCTGTAAAGAATAAAGTTTCCTCGGCGACAAAGCTTCCAAACGTGCGACTCGGCGTTGCCGCATATCTTCATCTATATATGTGCGAGTACATATTTGCATTTTTCATTTTCCAACCCGGTTTGACGCCGCTGCCGCCTTCCAATGCAATGATTAATGGCGAGCGAGAACTTGTTGCCTCTGTTCGGATGGATTTTCTAGTGGGGTTTGCGTTAGCATTTAATCGGCGAGAAGCACATGTTCGAATAGTATCTATGAAATGTGTTTTTTTTTTTGGAACTTCTTAGCAACGGCATAAACGCTTCGTCCACACAACAGCAAGGACGTAATAAGTCAAGCTGTACGTGTACCGTGATCTATGCATACCATAATGCGTGAGTACACTTTGTAAATTGCATCTTCTTGATGTACTGGCAGAAGGCGGTAACATTAAAAATGTGAGTTTAAATTATTATTGAGATTGCACATTCGCTCACTTTTACTTGAACCTTGGAAATATGAAAGAGTTCTGTATGGGTATGCTGTTCCATGAAAGCCACACGGTGGTTCCTCACAGCTATTTTTTTTTAAAGGCACACACGCTAATGAGGTAAGCACTGCGTTGGCGTTAGGAAATTAAGGAGACTAAAAGATGCACATGCTTGCGGAAACAAAGAAGAATAAAATAATCCTGTGACATCCTGTCGCGACATACATTGTATTGTCATCAGGCCTGCACATGTGTGCGAAGTTTCAATTCGATTGGATGACGGGAAGTAGATCAAAATATAGACTTGACACAGGCAAACTTGTGAGACTTCTGCATTCTAAGTACATCATCTAAATAGTTTCATTGGTACTTTAACGGTGATTTCCCAGTCGGGGTAATCCTTAGCGTGACCAGGGTTCTATCTTTAAAGAGGATCATTAAAATACATTTGTTTTGATTTTTTTGATTTTTTAGGTTTTCCAATGTCTATTTGGCTGTATGTATATCTATTTTTATTTGATAATGCCGTGCGTGTTCTATTGACAGCGTGATGCCTGGAGTGATCTGCTGACTAACTCAGGCATTACTCATCAGGCGAGCGGGCGGCGATACAAGATCTTGACAATGCGCAAGTCGAACGGTGCGTTACTTAAGCGGTGCTCATAAGTCGAACGAGCGTTACTTGAGCGATGCCTGAATAGGGCGGTATGCTGACTGAGCGGAGCGCTGTCTGAGCAATGCGAGAACTGGGTGATGTGCTGACTAAGCGGTGTACTATCCGAGCGATGTTTTTCCTTAAGCCGCTGTGTGCGGATGAGCGATCTGCAGTCTGAACGATGCCTGGATCGGGTGGTGCGCTGACTGAGAGATGCGATACACGTAATTCGAAAGACCGTAACTTGAGCGATGCGCTGTCTGAGCGATGTGCTGAGTAAGCGGTGTACTGTCCGAGCGATCTTTTCCCTTGAGCGGCTATGTGCGGATGAGCGATCTGCAGTTTGAGCGATGCCTGAATCGGGCGGTGTGCTAACTGAGCGGTTCGCTGACCAGCTTTATACTAAGCGTTGCTTGGTAGAGAGATTGTTAGTACTTATACGTGTGTATCAATGTAGCAATCCGCCGATCAGTCTAAACACTGAAGCTACCTTATACGACGCCGACGTTAACAGCGAATCCACGGAACGACGACGACAGCGGTACGCCAATGTATATAAGCGTAACGTGAGTGAAACTACGTGATACGCCGCCGACATCTGCAGCGAAATGTAGAAGTAGTAACGTCAACAGAGAAATTTTGTGCAATTAAGGCCGTTTTCGAAACCGAAACTTATTGACTTATTTGCTGCCATCTTAAATAAGTCAGTAAAATCGTTCGAAACGTATCACTGACTTATTTTGACAGCTGCTTTTTAACAACAAATAATTGTCTTGCGTTTAAAAAAATCGAAATAAATAAATAAAAAATGATATAAGTATCACTCATCATGACGTGATCCAGACAGCAAAAGAATGAAAAGAGATACCGGCCGCTTGCGTATTCGCCCTTTTATATCATTCCGATACACGGCCAAATTCTATGTCTTTTTCCTCTATTGGCTACAGTGCGTTAGTGCAGGGTGCACCTAAGTTTTATTTAAAAAATGCTGCTTGTTTTATGTGGGCAAAATTCGACTACTCGAATTTTGTTCATCACAGTATCTAACATGAATTAAATTATCAGCAGAACTACACGTGTGTGAAAATTTCAACTCAATTGAACAATGACAAGTTGATAAAAATCGACTTGCAAGATTTGTGGTAAACGGACAAGTAGTGAAGTTAAAGAAAAACTTTGAATGAGAAATAGTTACATAGTCAAAACAGTACCTTGGGCAATATCATCGTGAACATTGGATTAGCTGCTATAGTCCAGTCAAGTATGGTTTCATCAATCATTTTCGATAAAAAAGCTTGATGCCAGACACTGTCAAATACCTTGAAATTATCTAGTGCAACAAACTTGTGAGTAGACAGGTTCCACTGGTTCTGTGAGATATCATCACCATCAAATCACCAGTAGAACGTTGCTCTCGAAAACCATACTCCTGGTCGCTAAGGATATCCCGTGATTCAAGGTACTGCATAAGGTATTGACGATTACCTTGAAATGCACGGATGTTAGTTCTAATAGGGTCGATATGAGCAAAGGGATGATGGTTCACCATTTTAAGGTACAGACTGGACAAAAGCCTTCAAAACAAGCTTTGCATACAATTTGTATTTTATGTTGGCGTATGTTTTGATTGTTTTAAATATTGCAACATGGTTGTGAAACATTTGCTTAGATTGATTGAATTTGTTTTTTGTAGCATCTTTCTTACCGGAAATACACATTTGTGCAAAATTTCAATAAAATTGGGCTTTGGGAAGTGGGTTGAAAATTGATCGCAAGATCTGACCAGCCAGATGCTCCCAAAATAAAAAAAAGAGTCAAACGTTTCAAATTTCAATGAAAGTAGGCATTTTCTTGTCACCAGTTCCCAAATTTTAATTAAAAACATTCATAATGGCATTTTATGAACTCTAGACGTTCTTGCAGTCTCCCATAAATTGTAGCACGCGGGTTCCTTCTAAATTCGTTTGCACCATGGCAATCGCAGAAGAGCTCTAAGATCTAATTTTTAAGAGTCTCTGAAATTGTCCTACTACTCATCAAATAGCTTACCAAGAATTGTCCGTAAGGTTTTCTTCTCGAACGCGGTGATAAGCTGCCAAGCCTCGGCTACAGGCTCCGCTTACGCCAATTATTTAAAAAATTTTTGCAAACATTTCACCAACCATTTACATTTCACCAACCATTTACACGCTTTTTTCAAATCAGCTCTTAGAATTGACAGGAAATAGTTTAGGGATCGCAATTCTTAGAATTCGAACTTATTCTTTAAAAAATACATTTCTTAAAAACAAATCATGATCAATACGGAGATATTAAGGTCAATTTACATTGTTCCACGATTAGTTTACAGACGCACATTCTTTCGAAATTGAATGAATCAAGAAGCTGTATTGCATTGCATTAGATTCGCCCGCTGAAAGACTTCTGTAGACCTTCAATTTCCAAAAAGAAGAAAGAATGCTTCAAGAGCTGAAAGCAGTTTTCATATTGACGGTATCACAGTTATACAGTCTCACCCTAGTTATTAAAATGAAAAGTAATCTCCGTCGAGGGCGGTTTGCGCCAAAAACAAAATTTCCAAAAAGTAAATTTTGCTGGAAATGTTCAATGTTGGTTGATCTAAAAGGATTCGACGGGGCGATAGAGGGAGGTACATGGTCGTACTCGTATTTTGTTAGTGATCATCCTTAGCTCTGCATTTGAATTCTCGAATTTATGGACGATGGTGGTGGTGGTGGTGGTGATGGTGTTTCTCTAGTGCTCTTCTTCAGTTTGTCGTGTAGCTGGCTATAGAGCATCCAACAGTACAGTGCACAGGGTCTATAAGTTCTTGTCTTCGTCGTCGCCTAACGTTGTGTGCGTTTCTTGTTGTTGCAAGAATTTAATCAAAATTTCCATCCCTCTTTTTTGCTGTTTGTGGTTCGACCCGGGTGCGCCGTCGACACACCCAACCTCATATCGCATACAATTTTATTCGAGTCAGCCGTTGTCGGTCGTCCTCGTCCTCGTCGCCATCGTTATTCCATGGGTTTATCTTCGTATCGTTCATCTCTCCGTTCTTCTTCATGTCGATTCAGGACGTCGTAGCTATGCGTTGTATAGTCCTTTCTGCTTGATTATTCCTTGATGGTATGTATCTTTCTGACTCACGACCTCCCCCCCGACTACTTTTTGATTTTCCTCGCAAGCACAGAGTGCTTTGTTTCATTGTGCATGTAGGACGGCTAAAATGGGTTTCCGTTGGAATGAGTCAGAGTGATGAGGAGCGGTTAAATGAAAAACACCCAGTACACCCGGCCACCACCCCTGATGTAGCCTCATTCGAGAGGCTACGAGAAAATGTCAGAGATAGACACGAATAGTGGTGTGTGCTGTGGTATTCACTTTATGCGTACAGGGTGTTTTCCTATGCATTCTTTTACAAAACCAATTACATAACAAAATTATGGTGTAACTAAAACCAAACCGAAAAATCATCAGTCCGAAAACTCAGAACTAAATCAAAAAAGCATCAGTCAGAAAACCAAAAAATAAAAACCCAAAACTACCAGACAGAAACCTCAACCCAAAGGTAAATTAAAAAAAATTGTCAGAAAACACAAAACAATATCTAAAAAATCATTATTCAGAAACCCCAAAAAAAAAAAATCAGTCAGAAACCCCAAAAATAAAACTTAAAATCATCAATTAGGAACCCCATAACTAAATCCAAAAAACTATCAGTCAGAAAATGCAAAAATAAAACCAAAAATAATCAGTCAAAACCCCCAGCAATAAACTTAAAAAACCATCGGTCAGAAAAACCCAAAAAGTTGTTAATGAGAAAACCCAACAATAAAACCAAAAATTACCTAAATCAAAAAATTTTCTGTTAGAAAACCCAAAACTAAGACCGAAATTCCGAAAACCCAGAGCTAAATCAAAAAATTTTCCGTTAGAAAACCCAAAACCAAGACCGAAATTCCGAAAACCCAAAAAGTTGTTAATGAGAAAACCCAACAATAAAACCAAAAATTACCTAAATCTAAAAATTATTAGTTAGAAAACCCAAAAATAAGACCGAAAATTATCATTCAGAAAACCCAGAGCTAAATCCAAAAATTATTAGTTAGAAAACCCAAAAATAAGATCGAAAATTATCATTCAGAAAACCAAGAGCTTAATCCAAAAAATCAGTCAGAAAACCCAAATATAAACCAAATATTATTATTCCGAAAACCCACAACTAAGTCCAAAAATCATCAGTCAGAAAACGCAAAAGTAAAACAAAAATTATCGGTGAGAAACCCCAAAACTAAATCTAAACAATCAGTCAGAAAACTCGAAAAGTTATTAATCAGAAAACCAAAATCGATAAAAAAAAAAATCATCAGTCAGAAAACCCAAAAATAAATCAGACTAACTAATATCTTTTTAATTATAACAACTCACAGCATTTCTATTTGTAACACCCTGTTAATATCGTATTATTCGCTTGAAGAGGATTCTACTCTGTGGATTGATGCTATGCTACGAACGAGGCGAACTGAAATGAAATGAATGAACAATGGACTAGTTTGTGGCACTGGTGGTGGTGGTGATGGTAATTCCGTATATCTAGGGTTGCTAGTAGCTAAGAGGAGGAGGACGACAACGACGATGATGATGACGACGGGGCCGCTGCTGCTGTTAAGAGGTGAAGGATAAAGTTACATACATATATTGTAGGACGCCAACAAAGATAGAGCAAGGATATCCTTGAAGCTCAGTGCCGACCAAACCATCAGCAGCAAACAACGAATGACTGAAACTAACGAACGTTGAACGTAGAGAAGTCTGAATACTCGCTCCTGAACATCGTCGTCGTCGTCGTCGTCGTTACCGGGAAAGACATCATCAGCAGCAGCACAGAGTACCACACATTGCAACGTTGCTATCATCTAATGATTTTCTTTCTTTCCTTTTTCTCTGCTTTTTTTGTTCCTTTGCTCGACGTTCCATTCGTAGTTTTTGTCCATCAGTTGTTGTTTTTCGTTTGGTTTTTTCATCCTGTCGTCGTCATCGTCGCGCAGAGGGAAGTTCGCTCAGCCATTACGGCATGATGGGTGGATTGGTGGAAACGGTAGTAGATGGTTGAATGAATGACAGAAAGAGCTGCCTGGTGGTGGTTGGGTGCATGGGTGGCATGCGGGAGAATGGCACAGCGCCGATTCAAAGGATCTTTTTCATTTCATCCTGCTTAATACTGTGTGTGTGTGTGTGTGTGTGTGTTTCTATTTGTGAAGCAGTTTCGTTAATTTGAGAGTTTTTTTTTTTTTTTGGTTGATCGCAAATTATTATCGCTTCAAGTGGGTTTGGTGAATCCTCGTTAAATTGTTAAATTCCATTGGAGTCAATCGCGCTGGGTTGAGAGTTCGTCGTTAAGTTAAATCATTAAAAAGCCGAGTAACACTTGGCGCACACTCTTGCACCTATTTTGTTTGGTTGCGAAGCGACTCTCTGTATTAAGGCCAAAGAGTCTGACATTTCCAAACTACATATAACGGATAATTCAAATCATTGTGAATGAATGAATGAACGTATAGCTACATATGTTCCCTTTACAGTGCAGTTATGCTAGCCTCAGAAGGGATGAGTTATAAGCTAAGTTCTTCTTAAAAATACACTTCTTCTAAGTACTAAAACAGTGAATATAAAACAAGCCTTTAAAAAGGCTTTAGGACTATGATTAGATTTAAGGGGGCGTGACAGAGGGTTTTTGCCAAAATGTTACAAAAACAACTTTGGGTTATGATGTAACTCGGTAGTAATACGAATGAGGTACAAACTGATACTTTATTAGAACTTAACTCTATGAAATATAAATGAAGAATGAAAGTCGAGACTTATTTGGTGAGAGGCAAATAAAAGAAAGAGAGAGAGAACAGTGTAGAAGTAACATACCGCCCATTCTATACTATCGTCTACCGCAACAATTCTCTCCAGCGGTCCCGATGTCGAGCCGATGTCATCCAGTTTGACATTCCTCAAATATGAGCGTCTTGGTCTACGGCATCCTTCCAATTATAACTTCTTTTTAAGCATAATTCTAATGGGATCTATTATTTAGTCAAGTATCTATCAGCGAGGCCGGCCAAGCCTACGCTGGAAGGATGGCGTAGACCAGGACGCCCAGAGTTTAGGGATGCCAAACTGGATGACATCGGCTCGAAATCGGGACCAGTGGAGAGACTTTTTGCGGGAGGTCAGGACCGGACATCGGTTGTAGAGCCAAATATGATTTGAATTGATTTGATCAGGTAGTTCTTGTACGAACTATAACAACTTTAACAACAACACAACACAACATCCACTTATCCATTTTGGAAGGCGATCCGGAAATAGTTAAGCACTCAGTAAGTCAAGGGTTTATTTGGGGATATTGGGGATGGATGGGCAGAGAAAAAGCACTAAATTTTATCGAGAGAGCGATAGTCAACGATTCCCGTAAAAGTCAACCGCAGCTAAAGTCCGAGAGGCTGGATGCTACCTTATCTAAAGTCAAATAATGCCTCAAATAACTTCAAATAATGTGAACTGATTTCAATGACCCGCAGTGTAAATAAAATAATAACAAGTTGACTTGTATGTAACCAAATTGCACTGAACTTAAATATTGTTACGAAATTTAGGCTTTCGAGTTCGTTAAGGATTTTGCAAATAAAACACAACAACTCTTTGGTGGTAGCAGTATTACTTTGCAACAACTTTTACAAGTTGACTGGTTGAGTTCCAATCAATCCTCTGCAGTGAACGCCACCTTTTATAGTAATTGAAAAGTTTCCAGAAACTTCCAGTCTTATAGACAGAAATAACCAGAAAATTGTGGCCTTGTTCCCTTAGTTACAACTAACCATACTCATATGTAATGAGTCATCTTCTAAAAATAGACTACATGTGCAATCATGTACTTACACAAAAACCGGGCAAACCGCATAAACCGGTTTGACTACATTTTTGACCAGCAAATAATGATTTAAACTTACAGGCGGATACATTTCAAATAATGTTATGCCTAAAAATATGCTACACCAAAGTCCTCAATTCTAATTCAGTGGCTATTTTTAGTATGCAGTATGTACAGTGCGATTTTTCTTAGGATTCGAATCAATTATCTGCGCTACTAACTACTTTTCGTAAAATTTTTACAGTTGGTTTATATCCGGTAAGTTTAGAATAGTAGTCACAGTTGACACCATCCCCATGCTCCATAGAGTTCGCGCGGTGCTCAAGGAAAATTGTTCATCTGAACATCCACGTAACAATGTGATCTGCCGGGGATCTTCTCAGTTGTCCTGCGTTTTGTAACAAGAATTTCTTGTTGTCTGATTGAACAGGAATCGTCGTACGCAACAGTGGTTCATTTTCGGGAAGGATTGGTTAAAAGGTCATGCGGAGCGGAAGCCTCTGCCAGCACATGACCGAAGGGGCGAGAGGAGAAAAAGGGATAGGAGAGAACTTACCAGAGATTACTTTACCAATTTGGGCTTCGAGAAAAAGAAACAATATTTGTCTGATTCTCAAGGCTCAAGTATAATGGACAGATGTGACTTTATTTCTATGTCGAGAAACCGAACGAGAAGCTTAGCTAATTTCTCTCATTCTTTATGTCTGTTTGTCTGATCACGCATAATTCGAAGACCGTTTATCCGATATAGCTGAAACTTTGTGATGTGGTGGGGACGGTTGGGTTGAATGTTTATAGGGGTTAGTTGGTGTGGTAATAGTGTTGAGGGGTTTGACGTGGGTGGTGGCTTTACTCGAAGACTGTATGTCTGTTTGTCTGTTCACGCATAGTTCATCCGATATAGCTGATGTGGTGGGGACGGTTGGGGTGGATGTTTATAGGGGTTAGTTGGTGTGGTAATATTGTTGATGGGGTTGACGTGGTGGGTATTTGTTCGTTTGTTTTTTTGTTTGTCGTGAAATCTAGTGACAAATTTTTAACCCACGTCGCAAAGTCTGGTTTCATTGAAACTTGGCACACAAGCATATCTCCGATGACAATACTTTCAATTTGGGGCCCCTCGGACCTCGCGGTCAGGGAGCTCCCATACAAATATTTTGCAAAATTTACCCGATTTTCTTCAAATTTTATATACATGTGTATCTGCGATGAACAACATTTTTGTAAAAAATTTGGAGACCATAGGCCCCGAGGTCGTGGGACCCCATAAATTTTTTTTTAAAAAAATTAACCCGATTTTCTTAAAATTTTGTATACATTTGTATCTACGGTGGACAACACTTTTTGTAAAAATTTTGAAGACCTCGGGTCCCGAGATCGTAAGACCCATACAAGATCATGAAAAACTTTGTTTTTTTGTGGAATGAGTGGTAGGGCGGTGTGACAACATGATCTCAGACGATGGACATGCTGGCCAACATGAGAAGAACCTAAATAATTTGAATCAAGCGATCGTGTTGCCCAAATTCACGAACAGGGCCTCACACGAGCACAACATGCTGCGCGAACTGAACTCAAGCCTACAATGACCATATCTTGATTACCTGAGACGTATAGGTATAGCCGTATAGCAGTCCTTAATCCTGACGTTATTGATATCACTTGGTCTTGGAGGAGCAGTAAGTTCAACAAATCGAAGAATGAGCTTCTATTCCAGGTAATCTTTGAGTATCCACCAGCAGCAGAATAGCAGCGGTTAACCAACGCTCTAATCAACACAAACAAACAACAAAACGCATAAAAAGCAGACAACATGGACGGACATTTCGTTGTTATCATTTGGGGCACTATTCGCGGCGACTACCTTTCATCTGCTTCGTTTCTATTTGCAATGTTGTGCAAAGTAAAAGGCGCGAAGGCGCGTTTCTCATCAGGCATCATTTGGCTGTGATTTAGTCCCACGCAACGAACGAGTTGCTCGCACGCACACCTCGTCAATTACGTCCGTCGGCATATCTTCCTACACCGAAAAAAGGGTCAATTATGAATGCCGCTTGCTTAGCTCGGCTGTTATCGTCGACGTCTGACGCAATGTACCTTCTCGTAAATTGTAGCGTGTGTCTTGTGCAGTGTGCAGTCCAAATGCACTTCGATGAGTCTCAACACGAATTTCCGTTCCAAGTTCGTGTGCACTTTCTTCAAAAGCTTCCTTCGCGACGCATGACAGTTTTCGATGGATGCACCATTCGCTGTTGTTGGTGCTTCTGCTGCCAGCTTTTGTTGCGCATACATATTGGGTAGTTGGCTGCCAGACCGACGACCGGCTTGTGGAAAGCTTGCATAATGTTTTTAATGAACCGAGTATTAATAGCGGGCTAAAATACTGTTGCTAGACTATTGAGTATGATGGTCAGACTGTCCATAAGTGGGACTGCTGCCTGCTGTGTTGAATGCATTCTGTGATCACTTCAGGAGTTAAGTGAGTGATGGAGAGAGCAATAACTAAATAAATGAATGGAATTTTAATGAGATATCGATGTGAAGTGAGATATGCATTTGTACTTGAGCAGAAGCTTTTGAAAAATATTGTAAAGAAACGGTCGATCATTGGTTTAGGTCGCAATACATAGTTAAAAAATAGCTCAAATACTTAGTAAGTCGATACCAGTGACCAACAACATAAACATAAACATACACTTGGGGTGCCAAAAATTCTCACATTGACCAATTTTCAACAAAAGTTCAAAAATAGCAAAAAGTTCAATGTTTGCTAAATTTTCTTGAATGCAGATTCAAAGTCTATTTCAACACCTATAGAGTGGTACCTTTTTTGCACCTATACGATGCCAACAAAGTGCTTTTTGGGGTCAACATCTGAAGTACACGTTTTTTGTGAATTTTTCAGAATTAGTGGTAAAAATCGAATTAAAACATGGAAATCAGAAAAAAATATTTTTATTAATTAGAAATATTCTCTCCTCTAGCCCCAACGAGAGCTTTCATTCAAGGTTCCATTGCTTTCACCAAAGTTTTCACCAAATCTTGAGGTATCGCCTCTCATTCCTCTGCGATCGCCTATTGAAGCTCCTGGACACACGTTGGAGCAATATCTCTGGCTCAAACTCTTTTGCTTAGCTCGTCCCATAAGTGCTCAATGGGATTGAGGTCCGGGTTTTGAGCTGGACACTCCATAACAGGCACACACACCTCTTGAAGGTACTGGTACACTTTACCAGCCGTATACGGTCAGGCATTATCCTACATGTACAGGAAGTTTTCACCAACTTCCTCGACTACTTCCTCAATATACCGTTGAGAAGTCAATCCTCTTGATTGACGGCCATGAACACAAGATCTGTCTTCGCCTCCAGTTACATGCACGATCCACCGTCATATTAGTCACGTTGTTCAATGCAGCATCGTGAAAATCGCTCTCCTGATCTTCTCTACACTCTTTCTCGCCCATCGTTGCCATATAAACACATCCTGCACTCGACAAAGAACATGAGTGAACTCCATTTGTCTTCTGTCCAATCCAAATGCTCTCGATCGAACTGAAGGCGGGCTCGTCGGTGGGCTGGGGTCAATTTCGGCCCGTTTGCTGGTCTGTGTGCAGTCAGATCTCCTTCTCGAAGTCGTCTTTTAACTGTCCACCGACTGACTTCGACTTCACGAACTTCTTGCAACCGCTGCCCCAGTGGAACCGCATTCAAACGAGGAAGTCGTCACAAGAAAGCAGTCATTACGCTGTTTTGTAGCTCGGCCAGATCCTTGTCAACGTCTGAAGCCACCAGTTTCTTGACATCTCTGCAACACTCGACGAACGGAGAATCGGATCAAATTAAGACTCACTTCAATTTGGTTCTGCCCCCCCATTAATTAGTGCAACCACTTAAGCGGCTACCTCTGGTGTGGTATTCATTTTCTTGTTCTGGATGAAGTCGTAATCGATAGAAGACCTTTCAGGCTAAGCGTTGATATGATGACAATTCCGAACGAGCGATTTCGGGGTATGCTATTGTATTGTGATTATTGAATTTAGAGGTTGATTTGAAACCCTACTGTATGCAAATTACAAAATCACTTTGTTGTTACGGTATAAGTACAAACAAGGTACCTCTGGATAGGTGTTGAAATAGACTTTGAATCTGCATTCAAGAAAATTAAACAAACATTGGATTTTCTGATATTTTTGAACTTTTGTTGAAAATTGGTCAATGTGCGAATTTTTTGCACCCAAGTGTACTAAATCAGGGCGGACGTCTTTGTACGTCTTCTCAAAAAAGTTTCTCAAAAAATGTTTAAGTAATCGGGCCCCAGGGACGGGGCACCCAACTGTACGCTTACTTATGCAGTGAAAAAATACGAATATTGGCTGTATGTGAATACACTGTAGGAAAAGCAAACAAACGCGCTAACTGGTGTTAGTGAAAAGAGTAAGAGTAGAAGTGAGAAACAGAAAAATGTTATTTGGATTTAGCTCTTTAGCTAATTACTAATATATCTATTTTTCGTACTTTTTGAAGGTATATCTGTTCTCTATCAAAACAGTTGGGCTTTCTATAGAGAGGGTTTTGTGTATATCTCCCATAGAGAATTTAAACAAAAAATTACTTGGGCTTTTTATTTTAATCATTTATTTTTTTTATCCAAATAATCCTTATAATGTAGTGTTAATATTAAATTAAAGAAACTTACAATTTATATAAGAATTTTTATAAACGAACTAATTGTATTAATTATTATTTTATTTTTTATAGAGAGATTTTTAAAGTTATAAATATTTTGGTGCGCTTTGTAGAGGGTAAAGTTGACAGCGTTACGAATGTCACTCTCCGCTACGCTGTGCTGACCAGCCCAATCAACCCAGTACAAAAACCATTAAACGCTTTCCAACATAAATTAGGTTAGGTAAGGTTAAGGTGGCTGTCGGTCGAAAGGCCAACACACTTAGACCAGTAATGGCTCATTGTGATACCTCGTGGACCTAACAAACTTTCTCACCTAAACTTTGAACCAGTTGGAGCTTCGTATGAAGCGCAAGAGACTTCTAATGTCCGTATATGTTAGAATATATATAAGGGTCGTTGTAAAAGAAAAGATGGAACTTACGTCTTTGAGAGAAAGCTGGTTACGTACAGAGAAGATGGAGAATGGTTTTGTCCGCCTCCTCGCCCATGCAGATTCTGCAGATGTTGTTCGAGAAGAAGCCAAGCTTTTCTGCATGCTTGCCTATGAGACAGTATCCAGTGATGACATCTGTAATAGCAGAGATGTGTATCTTTTTTTGGAGCGTTTCGTTTCGTTTGCAATTGAGCGAAATGGTTCCTAGTGAGACCAAGAATGACGTTATCGAATCTTGATACTCCGGAAGCATCCAGGAGTTTTTTTATTTGACACATAATGTCTATAATTGGAATGTTCGCTTCTATACATATTCATACAAGATTTAAGGCATCAATGAAATAATGCAAACACCGGTCGAGCGAAAAATCCACTAGAGTAATTAAGCTTTTGTCTCCTCGACATTCTACAAGTTGTATATATCTATGTATGTATAGCCCAAAGCCAATAAATTAGAAATGACGACATTGAAGCTTACTGCGACGACGTCAAATGCGTGCCGTTTTAATTATCAGTTAATAGTTTTGTTGGCCATTTTCGGGTGCATTCGAACAAAAAACCCTTTGCACGTCTATGTCCAATCGACAAGGATACAATGAGAAGCCAACAACAATTTGGACAGTGCAGTGCACCACCACAGCAACTACCACCACCATCAACAGTAACCCAGTCTAACCATCACGTGGCTAACAATAATCATATCCTTGTCAACCCCATCGAGCATTTTAAAGTATTGTTAACCCTCTTTCTTGGAAAACGTGCGTGGCTTGCTGATGCATTCACGTTACATGCTCCGTCCTCGGTATTTAGTTATACTCGATGGAAACCACCCTAGCGACGATCGACCTCGTCGTCGCTTATAGAGTTGATGCAATCGGTAAACTTTCTGCTGGCCTGTTTCTTTGGTTGTTTGGCAGGCTTTAGCTGTACAGAGTATGCAGCATGAACAACACAATATACGTATAAAAATTGAAAGAAAAAAAAAAACGCTCTGAGCGCAGCGCTGGGCAATTTTATTCGCCCCCTTTCGATACACCCTTCCCGACTGTCGTCATGTCTTTTGTGAGCCGAATCAGTGCACATCGCACAATCATCGGCAAATCACTTTTTGTTGTATGGTGATGACGACAGCTTCTGACTATGTAGTCACACCGCTGATCCTATACGACCGTCCAACCGGCACACCACTTAAACAGCGCTAGATTTTGAGCTGCTATTAGCCACAGAGTTAAATGCGCGAGGTATCTCTTAGCCGAAGCGTAGCTGTTTCAGTCCAATGTCTGATGAGTAAGCAACGAAGAGACTTTGAAACAGAAATCAAATAACAGGCTCTGTCCAGGCAACAAGCGCTACAATCTTTGGAACTGGGACTGAGTACCTACAGCAAAGAAACCGGCGCGGCGTTGATAAAGAGGCGATGCAAAGGAATATGATGGAAACCGCTGCCGCACCCGCCGGCTAGCTAATCAACCAACCAACACAGCCGCCAACCATAGCATCAGTATCAGCCGCACTGCGTACCGTTATATGACATCGCTCTGAGCCACAAATCCAGCATACGATAAACCAAGCCAGAGACTACAGCCGCATAGTCGCATGGGTTTAACTTGGATTGGTTTGTTGGGGCGTGGTGGAGTGGAGCGGAATGGCGCGACGCACAACCACAATAATAGTGGCAATAGAAACCGGAGATTGAAAGCTAAATTTCAAGTCGCGAAAAGTTTGCAACTCGCAAGAAGACGACCAGGGTTGCCGTGATGTATATAAATTTAATAAAAAACAATATTTTTAAACGTTTTTTTAGCTCGCTTTCTTGTACAAGGTTGGGCAAGAGTAATGTCATAATTTGATATGCCTTTTTTTTTTTTCAAAATGCGTCAAATGTCATTGTGCTTTGACATTTATGTTCTAGACAGATAGCGATTTAGTTGACAACAAGCAATGGAGCGATACACACCTGAAGAACGCGGAATTATTGTTACAGCTTCTTTGACCAATGTCCGGTCTGTTGTTTTAACGCAGCGTGTTATACAAACAGCGTTTGGCTGAGCGTGCCGTGCAAACTGGTTGCTGTCTGCAGATCGTCAAATGAGGTTAACTTACTCCCATGCTCTGTTAAACCTGGTGCAAGAAGAGGATGATTTCGTACCCAAAATCATAGTGAGCGACAAAGCCCAAGTCTTATAGTCGCATCTTAGTCCTACATATCGAATTTCAAGCGAACCGCTTGAGAAAATGCCTTGTTCCCGAAATTCCAGACCATAATGACCGTATTCCAGAATTTCCATAGGAAAAAGTCTTATAGTCGCATCTTAGTCCTACAAAATCATTCTGGGGGATATGAATGCTAAAATAGGTAGGGAGCCAGTATTCAGGCAGTACATTGGCACACATAGCTCTTATACGATAACACTAATGACAATGGACAACGAATCATAGAGATGGCAGCAAGCAATAATTTGGTCGTTGCGAGTACAAGGTTTGCGCCTAAAAATATCCACAAAGCCACCTGGGTATCCGAACCCGAACCTGATGACGGTACGAACGTACCGAGGTGCCAACGTCGACTCGGACCAATATCTTGTTGGTATGGTGCTCCAAACGCGGATTGCATCATCACGGAAGACTGCATCCGCGAATCAGATTCGAGTCAACACTGATGCCCTTCGCAATGAAGAGACCAGAAATAACTAAGGTCAAGCGATAGGACTCGCCCTAAAGAGTAAGGGAAAGTAAGTCCTGAGGCTGAAATGTCGGGCGTAGAAGAGAAATGGACACGCCTTAAAAATACCGTCATTAGTACTGCTGACTCCATCTTAGGCCGTATGTCAAGCATATTTGACATTTATGAACTGGACAGTGCATCAGTTAATGCCTGCTGACCGTCAGTCGCGTGTGTAATGCCCTCCTAAATCTCAGCAACGAAGAGGACGACTTTGTATCGAAAATCATCATGAGCGACGAGGCGCATTTCCACTTAAGCGGTTACGTCAATAAGCAAAATCTTCGTTTCTGGGGCACTGAAAATCTGAGTGTGATGCACGAAGAACCATTACATTCGCTCAAAGCCACTGTGTGGTGCGGCGTTTACGCGGGAGGAGCGATTGGGCCTTATTTTGAGGACGCTATCGGCAACACGATCACTGTTACTGGCGAACGCTACAGGGCCATGTTAAACGACTTCTTACTGCCGGAATTGGATGAGCGGGGCTTGGTGAACATTTTTGGTTGCTTAAAATTACGTTTAATTTATAATCTACGCACAAGTACTTAATTGTACCTGACAACGTATATTTATCGTATTATAAAATTTGAAAGTATGTTGGTTTTTTTTGCCGATATTAGTGTCGACTCTAGCGTTATCTGGATGGCTGATATTATATTAAAAAATATAATAATTTCAATCTCTCAATTTTGGCCCATTTATTTATTTTTTTTTTTTTTTAATTTGAGTTTCATTTTTCAATTCCAACGAATCAGCAACTCTGCGCTACAGTCGACACTCGACAACTCTGCAATTGCAATTGTGATACAATGGCAGAAATTGGCATTCCGACTGTTCGCCGCTATCTCTTGTCGCTGTCGGTTTCGGTTTTCCCGCTGACACTGCAACAACTAACCGACCATTAAAATCAAACGATACAACAACAACAACAACTGTGCATCGTCTGCAAGGCGCATTCGCTCAACACACACCGCACCGACCAAGCATTTGCCCGCTTGTTGCATCGGTCAACGGATGTGCACGGGTCTTCCTTCGTTTAATCAACAGCAGAACAAGTTTTATGAGCCGATCTCGGTCTCTCATATTAAAATTACTGTGTTGTTACTGTGAGCGTATGTCGCGACTCGCCAGCGTTCGAGGTTTGATGAGGAGATGTGCATTCCTGGCGTTGGCACACCGCTGCGCCAGGCTGTCGTGGCCGGCCGCTCAAGCTGCATGCTCGTATACCTGCATTGTGTTCTCCAGCATCTAACAAGACTAGAATTCGATTAGATGCTGATTCTCAGCCTCACTGCCACTTTGTCAGCTAGGCCAGGTGAACATCTGTCCTAATAAAAGTTAATTGCTTGTAACTGGCGCTGAGGCTTTGCGATCAAGTCTTTTACTGTAAATTATTTAGCATTTTATTGGCCACCAGAAGTTTCGCTTACTTTGTTACGGCTTCGATTCGTGTCCAAGTCTCCAACACGTTGATTTTGAACCTGGAGGAATTTATTTGCTGCTTTTTGGACTTTGGTAGGTAGGAAGAAACTGCGGAAAGCGACATGATCCGTTATTGACCTAAGATGTCTAGCGTGGATGCATATATTGAAGCTCATACTATTGATACCTACTCTCGAAGAAAGTTACTTTTTTTCGGCGTCTGTATATCTTTGTCTCAATTTTCAGTACATGGTTTAGTTTTGGAATCTTTGAGAAATAAGGAGAGTATTTTAGGAGGCTTCATCATCATCATATTAACTCTTGTGGAGTTCTGGAGGAGAATTATTGCATATTATAAATAAAGACGACATTGAATTCATACACAAAAACATTTTAAAACAGTCCTACAATATTCCAATAATCATATTTTCATATTCCTATCATCCTAAATATGATTTTAATTACTCTATAAACATACCCATAATCTTCCTATAATTTTCTCATATAATCTTTATACTTACAATCATCCTCAAAATTACGCCATCGCAAGCCGAGCCATAAACCATAAAATCTTCTGCATTCCTAAAAACATCTATCCAATCATCCAATAATTCTTACATCATTCCATAATCTTCCTATAATCTAAATTTAAAAAAAACGGAGTGATGATGATCAACCATATTTAAAAAATTGATTTGGCCTCACTAATTTTACTTCCAAACTAGGAAAGTGGGAGGTAAAAACTCCCTCCAGGCAAATAGAATATTGTGTCAATAGAAGTGAAGAAGGTTCCACTATGCCCCTTTAACAGTAAGTACCATGTTATCATTTTCTTAAACTATGCTAAAAAAGTAGCCAACAATGTAACAACAAAGTAAAGTCAAAGCAAATGCAAAAAAAGCGATAGGAAATGCACAATCGACAACTTGGCAATGTTATTGCACCAACAATCGATAAACAAATCTTAACTAATGGTGTCATGTCCTAGTAACAGTAATAAAAAACCAATTAATTTGGAATTTTTGGTCATCATAATTCTACCCATTAATCCCATTCATGACATTATATTGTATATGCTTACGCGTATAATTTACAGAATCCCCTTTCCAGTTTCAATTTAAATCCACGTCTAAACGGAAGGAAATCCCGCCATTTTCATGAATCTTATCGCTCTGCAAAACTACACGACTACTTTTTTTATTGAAATCCTCGGCGCTTCTTGCAAGTAGATACCCACCACCATCATCAGGGATCAGGTTCAGGTAGAGAATTCCGAAATGAATGGCTGGCAGAAATAATTCTGAATGAAAACAAAAGATCCCTTCACGGGCGCATGGTGTACCACCCCACCACCGCCACTTGCTTGATTATAATGTCATCATGTCAGAAAATTTGACATTCAAATGCGGAAAACCCCGAGAATAATAGATCTGCATAGGCGGGTTTGGTATTGGTACTGCGGCAACCAAATAACCAACCACCCAACTAGTAACTAGTCGATTGGCCGAAGCGGAAGCAGACTGTGGCTTGTGCAGACCATCTAACTATAGAACCTTCGTTATCGGGACAAAATACAGATACAGAACCGAATAATGGCAAACACAAGACCCAGCTTACGAGTAGGACTTTCATCCAAGTCGTAGCGACACTTACGACCATGGTCGTAGCCAAGACTTGCAGGGTCCTGCAGGCAAGCGAACACCACTGACATCGCTGTCATTCCACTATCGCATCCACACACACACTCATATATTATACGAGTTGAAGGAATTCTTAGTTCATGCGCCAGTAGAGTACCAGAGTACCAAGGGAAACCACCCTGGGCGCCCCTCTACTCCTCAGTTCCTTTTGCCCTTAACACTCCCACTTACAAGCCATCTGAATAATTTCGCACTGTACTGACTGACATTTCTTCAGTCTTCTTGAGACTTTGCTCATTGCTGGTGCTGCCTTGGGCCATTCGGTGAACTGGTATTTTGCGGCGTACACATAGATTTAAGCTCTGCCGTTGAGCCTTTAGCCCAATATCAAGTCGGTTCGTTACGTACGATTATAATCCATCCATACCGCTCTATACCTACATGCGCAGCATGGTACCCATGACATGGGATGGCGACGCTGCACAGCATTTTGTATTTACTGCACAAACCTTCCATATTGCCATCCCACTGTTGCGTCGTCATACCAACGACTGCATACATACATAACAAACATACGTACATACACATCCCCATCAAACAATCCATACCATATAGCATTCCATGAAAGATGCAGATACATACTAGTATGCAAGGTTGGTCGGTGCTTTATATTATTTATATTACTGGTACTGGAGCTGCTTGGTGCTGGCGATGGGAGCCACAGCCAAGCCACATCAACCAGAAACTATCGTACGAACGTACCATTCCGTACTTTTGTGTACTCGGCGTACATTGATGATTTTGCCGTCGTCGTTGCTGTTCGCTCCGTTCCGGCCGCTTCGTTCTTCATTGCTGCTGGAGCAGATTATACCCACGTAGTACGTTGTACGTACAATGTCGAATGGGTTTCTGGCGCGGCACATTATTCGAGAACGAGTTGGCTATCTATAGACATACATATCTGCTGCGGTATATCTCTCTGCCATAGCCACACGGGTATAATTGCGCCATATGATTACGAAGCAGGCAACCAACAACAGGGGCAAAAGCGTTCAAAATGCTGTGAGTGGTTCGTTGGGTATAAAGTTGGAATACACATTCACACACACATTGGATACATAAAATGCCATTGGCAAGAGTGTTCGTTCGATGGTACACAGAGTTTCTACATCATATAAACGGTTGATATGAAGGTGATGAAGTTTCCGATTTATAGGGTAATTCATTCGTAATGGGTTCGTAAATATGTAGAAGGTTTGATTGGGAACGATATTATAAGCTTTCTATCTCTCTCTCTCTTAGGTAAAACTACAACCACAAAAAAAGAGAGCCCCCGCAAACAACAGACTTTCTATCGGCCGATGTATCCAAGTGCGCACATTACAACGATTCGGTATAGGCCGATAGATAAGTAAGATGAGCAACATGATTGCTCGATTAAAGTTCAAACTAAAGCGTATAACAGACTATCGAACATGACTGTAAGTTTTGATCGCCATCCCTCAAAACTGATAGTGTGAACGCCTGACTGACACACGAAAATGATCGCTATCAAAAATTTTTGCGGTTGACTGTCAGTCAGCGGCCATGTTTGTTTATGATCGACAATGTGTACATAAAATCGTCAGTCAGCTGTAAATTTTAACCTGAAAGGACGTTATGGACATGGTTATGTCAAAACTAACCAATCATTGGTCATACCACCCTAACAAGAATATTTCTCTACTCCTAACTTTGTGCTGTCATTTATCCCTTCCCGATCGACTGACTGACAAAGGCAAAAGTTCAACCTGACGTCGTTGCCACCCTCCTCACTTGGCATACTACACAATAAAGTTCCTCATGCGCCATGTGCTTAGCACTGTGTTATATACGGTAGGTAGAGAGTAATACATGTATATGTATGGTACGCTTTGAATATTCAATGGTTGAATACTTCAATCTGAAAGGTATTGCGTTCCATCGTCGCAATCGTAGTTCGTAGCCATAGCTTCCACTGTAGTGGTGTCATCGTACACTATACTTCGGTGCAGTGTAATAATACTTTGCTGATGGTGACATGGTGGTGGCTTGAATATAATTTTGTTTTTCTGTTGGTTTGTTTCATTCGATTTACACACACACAAATGCATTGTAAATAGTATACACGCTTCGGCTGTAGGTTTATAAGCAGCCGCCATTGAGCTGTACTAAAGTATACAGGGTGAAAAAGCTGAGCGAACATCCATTCCACTCAACGGCAAAACGAAAACGCATTGCGAAGCTGACTTAACTGGCCGGCGTACAGTAGGTAAGAAAATATTTTCGCAGCTCAGAAATCCTGAATGATGAAACGAAAATTAAGAAATGTTGTTTTCCAAAAATCTGATGAAGTGCACATTTTTCTTTTCACTTATCCGTGAGACGTTTTACTACAAACGAAGCGTTTCCATCCGTCTAATACTTTGGCAATTTTGTTGATAGACTATTTGTAAAAAAAATTTTTTCAATTTTTTTTGTAGAAATGACGAAAACTCAAAGAGATGTGAAAAAAAATATTATATATCTGAAATGTCTGATGAACATGATTAAATATGTCATGGATTCCAAATAGATTCAGAAGATGATTTTAGTGATGATAAATTCGAAGATGCAGATTACATTTCCGAAAAAATATTACCTAAAGATCACCAATTTATTATGAAGCTATCTGAAATACCTAGCGTTCCCTGGCTGCCTCCAAGACACTCCCCCACCCCTCACGCAGCTGACCACCAAGACCCTTTAAGACCCACCTTGAGATACACCCCACCTCCTAACACATATCAGCACTATTATCCAATGCAAACAATACCTGGCAACCACGTCAACCCCCTCAACACCATTACCACAATTAACCATTACAAACATCCACCCCAACCGTCCCTACTATAACCAAAAGTTTCAGCTATATCAGATGAACGGTCTTGGAGTTATGCGTGAACAGACACACGGACATACCGACAAAGTTTAATTTTAAAACGTTTTTATTAGCTCGCTTTCGTGCGCAGGTGGAATTTTGTAATTGATTTTAAACTAACTTCCCAGACTCTTGAAACTTTAAACATAGCTCAGAACTGGATAAACATTCACAAAGCACAAAAAAAAGACAACAACTCGCAAGAAAAAAAATTAATTCAACGCAATTGCATGGCCAACCAAAATAACTCATATATCGCTTTGGCACCATGCGAGTGTACTCGGCCGACATTCAATGGGTACGATGTTCAAATCCGGCGACCGAACCAATTATATTGTTATTTTTTTTCTGGGAAAAGGCTTGCCACCCGAACAATAGTACAATAGTACTGAGCCGTGGCTCAGTGGAAGTGCACATGGCTGCTGAGCAGGAGGTTCAGGTTCGAATCCCAGCAACACCAAAAGTATTTTTCACGGTGTCCCACCTCTCGCGTATGGGTGACAAACGTACCGAGAGTAATACCTTGTCACGGAAAGCTTCTTAATTCGCCGTTCGGATCCGGCCTTAAATTGTAGGTCCCTTCCATTTGTGTCCAAAAATTAACATGCGCAGCACAAATGGTCGCGAGAAGTTAGACCTTGGACCGCAATGGTCTGTCGCGCCGAATATTATATAATTCTATAAGAAGATATTAATATTATATTACTAAGAATACTCATATGTCAATACTATTATTTTTCCAAACGGGTGGCAATAAAATTCCTAGGAAATACAAATAATCAGACACGCTTATAGGCTAAGAAAATACAACGAAATAAGAGGAAGAACATACTGCGGTAGGTAGTAATATCTCCTCGAGAGGAAGAACATACTGCGGTAGCCAGTAATATCTCTTCGTAAAGAGAATACACTGTTGTAAAAAGCAGTCTCTCCTAAAGCTCACCCGCTGACCGCCATTCTATCCGAACAAACTTTTAAACAAAAAACGAGTTAAGCAACCAAGCAGTAGTGCTTAAGCTATCTAACTCATTTTGTTGTCATTATCAATATAGCAAACTACCAACGTTGTACGACAAGGTAGTTTGCCATATTGCACCGAATCAATTATTTAGCATTACCGTCGTACGACGCATTGCTGATAATCGATTTGTATGACACCGGTTCCATACGCTCCCATAGCGGTAGCCATCCCCGCGGACCACGACCAACGTCGTACGACAAGGTAATTTGCCATAGTGTGCTGCGCCGTTCGCCCGAACGCTGCTCATGTGCTCCAGTTCCTGGTAGCAACGAACCTGAAAGCAGAAGTCGCCCACCACCCCCTTTCCACAGTCTAAGCAAACTACCAACGGCGTACGACATGGTAATAGCCTAGAACGCAACCAAGTCCCGCTGGTTTCCCCCCATGTCATGCGCACAGACCAAATTATTACAAGTAGGATTATATGCATATAATAGCTAAGTGTAAGACAAATAGTATTAAGGATATAAAATAGAAAATAAAACCGATTATAATTAGTAGACCGAAAACAAAAATGTTTAATTTGTAACGAAAAGCAGAAGGAGAATGAACCCTGGGTGACCGGCGAGCGTCACCCGAGTATACACTGTTACACTACTACGCACAATACTGGTGGGAGCCTAAGGTTTACAAATATGTAAATGATTATTCTTCGGTTCAGTGATGGTGCGGAAATCAGACGCGATCGTTTCTGGGTTGCATTTGTTTTAATTATTTTTTACCACCCTGCATTCCACCCGGTTTTACCCTTAACCACCTTTTATTTGAGAAGCCTACTGACGAGGTGGGGGCCAAGAGCGCGCTATAGGCTACCTTTTTAACACTACATGGGTTCCAGCATGCCAAACTCATGGCATGCATGGCTTCGTTCTTCTTTTAATTTTAGTCAACCTTGTGTTTATGTTTCTTAAATTTTATGATTTTAATTTTCTATTTCAAATTTTAGATTCGGTAGATCAATAACCTATCTAGGCTAAACCTTTGGGGTCGAGGCGGAGACCGCAGGATCACGCCACCCTGTACACCATAGGCGCCAGGCATCATGAAGCTCACTGCTCTCAGGCCACCTTACAATTTTTTTACCTGGTGTCTAAATTAAATATTTCTTCTTAATCGTATAAAAATCATCACGTTTTCAGAAAACAGCAAAAATATTCTTACAGAAAGCACACCAAAGACATGAGCTGTACAATATGCAAATACAGAAGAAAAGCGGGACTAAAAAAGAAATACAGGACATTTTTACGTTCGGTAGCACTCAATAAAATGTCGGGGACAAACTGTAGAAATTGTCTTAGGAAATATAGCATGGATGATAGCTATACCTCAACTCTTTAAAAGTACCATCGAAGTTTAAGGAAGTGCGAGGAAGCATAATGAAGATCGTAAGAAGAGAAGTATTGAAGCTCCTGAATCGCTGAACTACTCTTACTTCTGCTGTCAAACATTATCAAGTTATATTTGACATAGGATTTCTTAAGATATAATTTTTAAGGAATAATTGTTTACTTAAAAGTCTGTGGCTATGACCATAGAATATCATGGTTTTTTTATTGCTAAAAATAGTGTGTGGAGAAAAGTAGGTCACCGAACTCATTATATTTTGATTTAAAAAAACTCATTATTTTTCAGTGCTTACTACTATCTTGTGCCAATGTGCGGCTTACACTACAGCCATCTTCCATACTGGTTGTTGTTGTTTCATAATTATTTGTGGAGTTTTCATTCTAATTTGCTGTATAGGAAAATTATTTCATACGATGACGACGCTCGACGTTCCTGAAGGATGTGACATTAACCAACACTAGCTCAGCCATGGTGTGAGCGATCTGACAGCCGGAGCACAGCAATTGCATGCATTCACGGCGTCGACACTACACTGTGACACGTTGGTTATTGGGCAATGAGTGGGGAGAGATTTCTGGGAAAATTATTTCAAAAGAATAAACGATCCAAGGCAAAAATTGTCCGTCCAAAAATTAAACGAAACGAGTTAATATATCCTTGTAATGAACTGCAATGCAAGCTTCGTATTGAGAAGTTTTGAAAATTATTGAGCAATCAGAATTTAAAAAAGCAACTTTCTTACCAAAACCTTTACAAATTGAGGCAGGAGCCTTTTAATTACCTTAGTAAACGGACATAAGACGGACAAAGCTGTAATGTCTTGTTTTTTTTTTTAATCTGGCGCAGATTGATTTTTTGGCTGTCAAGTTGTTTGTTTTTTCCAAAAAACCAATATACGGTAGATCGGATTTTCCCTCAAACAGACCTTGATATTTTGGGAGATTTACCCCTCTTTTCATTAACTGCAACAACAACACAAGCAACAAAACAATGTAAACAAATGATCCTCGGCTTTCGTGTTCGTTTTTTCGAGAAAAAATTGAGCTCGAGCGCAGATTTTTAAAACAAAAAAAAAAAACACGACTAAATGTCAAATGTTCGTTAACTTGCGTGGGAATAAGCAAGGTGCCAATGATGTTTGACATTCGGTGCGGAAATTTGGCAGCTGAGAGAAATTGTGTAAAATTATCTGTGTGAAATTTGAATAAATCGGTTAGTATAGTTTTTAAATTAAAGAATTCAAATTTATTTAATTATTTTAATGCATTTTTTTAAGGAAAAAAGAAAAAACGTGGTTGCTAAAGTTGATTATGGGTAACCTAAAGAATGAGAGAAATTAGCTAAGCTTTTCGTTCGGTTTTGACATAAAAATAAGTCCACTGCTGCCCATTATTGTTGAGCTTTACACATCACCATTGATTAGTATGTATGTCTAAAAATTGACAACTTATTACTTTGTACAACTTTTTCATAAGTATTGTTGGCAGTATTGCAACATCAATAGTTGTTTTTGTATTAACTGTTTCCAGCTGCAGGCTTACAATTACTAGTTGGAACCTATTCACTTTACTAAACCATGAATTATAATGGACATTTGCCAGCATGAGCACTTATAGGCAAATTTGTGAATACATAGAAAGTATTGTGTGGTTAGAATAGAGTTTAGTTTCGATTCGTTAAGTTTTCGTTCACTTCGGCGCGCATAGACGCGAGCGATTCAGGTCGTTTTTGACATGTGTTGATTTAACATTTGTCTTTTAATACGAATAACAGAGACAAATTATAATGCAGGCAAAATTTCATTAAAACCATTTATTGTAATTTGCCAAACATGAGCAAGCATTTCGTTGACATTTGACACTAGTCTATGCACGCGAAAGTCTATTACAATCGACTCTTAAATCTAAATAACACATAAATGAAATTGCACTGCTAGGTGGAAATCTCGATTTCTAAATGTCAAAATTTTTGAGTTGATGGAAACCTGCTAATGCATACATATCATGGAAATAACCATTATTATCATTGTGCGTGTAGTTTTTGTTCTTTCTTTACATTTATTCACTATACATAACTTATAATTTATAGTGGTATTGCCCAGTGTTTTCGGTTCTATGGGCACGTTGTTGAGGCCGAATTTATTCTATCCCATAATTTGGAGACGTCTTCGACAGATGTTTGGGTGTTATATTCACTCGATATGTCCATTGGTACAGGTATAACAGCGGTATATGTGCTCGCAGAGTCAGCGTCGTTCACTGAGCCAGCTTTGCGACGCTCCCGAAACAATCTCACAAGACATCATACTCGTCATATGCAGATTGTAAAGACGCTGATGGTCAATTGCATTACGGGTCATGGAGAAGTGAAATAGGAAATAACATCGCATCCATGTTTATCTATCCATCAATATAGTGGTAAAACTTCCACCAGGAGACGAAACAACCCTTCCAAATAATTATTTTAAATCTTAATATATGGACATTTTAATTTTATTAAATTAATAACTATACTCTATTGTTAATATATTTTCATCAATTGTTTTATTTGTTTTTCTATATTTGTTTCGCAACGATATATCTTTCAAATCGAAATGTGGATCAAAATACATTTAACTTCTTCTTTTAAAAGACAGATAATTGTCTTTATAAACAAACATTTCATCTGTATTGTCGTTGCTTGGTTTAGTTGCTCCCCATCTCTGTCTATAACATCACCAAACAAACAAAAAAAGCTATCCTGCCGGAGTGGAGCATAGATTGTTAGAGTCCTCCAACAAATCATTGTGGAATTCGGAGGATCAGCAGTAATTGTTGGCTGCAGTGCCTCCCGATATCGATGAAGCGTTGATGAGAGTTCTATAAGAAGAAAATGTAAGAACCAATTGGGGGAAAATTTACGCTTCTTCCCTTCGTAGTTTAATGGTGTCTTTAAAAAAAAACATTTCATCGTAAAGCAGCCGTTACACCTCGTTCTTTGTACCACTGCCGGAAGGCAAATCCAGCTTTTTAGCTCCCGCGAAAATAGCTCACGAATAGCCTTCCACTTGTATTAGCGCTTCATTGCCAAACAAAGTACACGTCATAATACAAAATAGTTTAACAATAATTTTCACATACACGTTATTCCTGTTTTCATTGCAACTTGGTTTTTTGGATATAAAAGGCGTCTTTTTTGTCATAAAGACAAGTTTTTTTTTTTACGAACTCCTTCTTTTTCGTTTGTATCCGGCATTATTTTGAATTTTTAAATCGTAAATGTCAAATTTACAAATGTAAAGAGCGACCTTAATCGCTCGGGCAAATACGCGCGAAAGTGAACGAAAACTTAACGAATAGGAGCTGAACTGAACCTACAATACATATTTTTTGTAGTCGCAAATTTGACTATTCGTGCTCATGCTGGCCCATGTCAATGTTGGCAAAACAGCTGATAACTGTAGCTGTGAAATAGTAACCCTACGTGCGCTTTGCGCTCTACAACCGGTGTCCGGTCCTGGCATCCCGAAAAAAATCTCTCCACCGGTCCCGATTTCGAGCCGATATCAGCCCGGCTTGGCATCCGTAAACTTTGGGCGTCCTGGTCTACGCCATTCCTTCAGCGTATGCTTGGCTGGCCTCGCTGTCGCGTTCCATAAATCCTACCCCAAAGGACTTCCGAGCAGGATCATCTTCGCTCATATGAGCTAGGTGTCAAGTCTCGGATCAATATGTAAGTACTGGTATGACCATTGTCTTATATACCCGCAGCTTGTGTGTTATGGTTAAGTTCCTGGATTTGAAGAGTCTTGACAGACTATAGTAGGCTTTGTTGGCTTTAAGCAATCGTGTGCGTATTTCTGGTTCCATGCTGTTATCGGGTGCTACAGTTGACCCGCGCTCTACTTCAAATTCGCGCTCCACTATTTGAGTTGAGGGACCAATGTTGGATCTTCCACTCGCAGACGTAGCCATCATGTACTTTGTTTTGCTCTCATTTGTATGCAGATATCTTTACTTGGCTTATAACATTGGTCATGGTCATCCTACATAGTCTTGTTAGTTTATTTGGGATGCCGAATTCTCTCATGGCATTATAAAGTTATACTCTGGCTATGCTATCATAGGCGGTTTAAAGGCGACTTTAAAGGTGTAGTGAGTTTTGAAACTCTAGACATTTTTCCATCACCTGCCTTAGGGTGTAAATCTGATCAGTTGTTGATTTGCCTGGGATGAAGCTACACTGGTATGGACCAATGATGACTTTATCGTATGGGGCTATCCTGTCTTGAAGGATAGAATAGAAAATCTTATACGCGGTACTCAACATCGTGATACCACGATAATTCCTGCAGGTTGTGATATCTCCCTTTTTGTGTATGGGGTTGTGGCACAGGATGCCTCTTTGCCAGTCTTCTGGCATAGCTTCTTTCTCCCATACTTGCACTATTAATTCATAAATTGCTTGGTGCATTGCGGGGCCTCCTGTTTTATCAGCTCCGCTGGGATACTATCAGATCCCGGGGCCTTATTAATGTTAAGCCTATTTATCTCTCGCCAATTCCTCAGTTAGCTGGCAACTAAGCAACTCATGAAAGTTCCCTCTAAGATGCCATTGAGATCGGCGATCAGATTACCCTCTCTGTCTTTGCACTATGTGCAACGCGGCGTATATTGTGCGTCATACCGCGGACTCTTCCGCGCCTGGTGCGTTTCTCGCTTTCTGTACTGTTCTAGTTCACGGACGAGATTCTTCTCCCAGGCTACTTTCTTTCGCCTATGTCCTATGTCTATGACTCGTTGTCCATTGTCATTAGTGTTCTCGTGTAAGCTATGGGTGCCAATGTACTGCCTGAATACTGGCTCCCTACCTATTTTAGCATTCATATCCCCCAAAATGATTTTTACGTCATACTGAGGACAGGCATAGAGTTCCCGTTCGATTGATTGAAAGAATTCTTCTTTTTCATCATCTTGGGAATCGTCTGTAGGTGCGTGAACGTTTATGAGGCTTTTGTTCTTAAATCTGCCCCTCACGCGAATGGTGCATAGCCATTCATTTACTGTTTTAAAGTCGATTACGGTGGGTTTCATTCTTTTGCTGACTAGAAACCTCACCCCTAGCACATGATGTCTTGCATGACAGCTGTAATATATGTCATATTCTGATTTTTATAAGACACCATTCCCCGTCCACCGCATCTCCTGAATTGCTGTTATGTCAGCATTATATTTGGACAGGGTGTATCGGTTAGTTGCAGTGCAGCTCGAGATCTATACAGTGAGAGTACGTTCCATGAGAAAGTTCGTAAATCGTTTAGCCGTTTTCGTTGCCGTCGTCGTTCATCAGTGTATCCGAGGCTGATTTTGGGTTCCGTAATATGGTTTTTTAAGAGCGAGGTTATTGGCCTCGCGCCAACATTACTTTGAAGGGACTAGCCCGATCATTCAGCTTTTCCTGCATTGGAGGAAAATTACCAGCGGTCACCACGTGGAGGTTTGATCGCACTTCCACCACTCAAAAATAGTTACGGCCACCTGCAATTCTAGAGAATTCTGTGTAATTCCCCCTATTCTGCCGATGGCTGACCGCCAAAGATTTAAGAATGATGGTTGCTAAATGTCATACTGTACGTTTGAATATAAACAGAAAGAAGACTAAGTCACACCTACCCTACCTTGTAAGATGGCGTGAGTCGGAGGAGCCAATAGCACGACCTTGACATTAATTTGAATTTTCAATACGAAATTCTTCCTTAAAGGTGAACATCTATTTGAAATGAAATAAAAATGAAAATCCACGATGAGCATAACATTGCGTAACTTTAATTCCTGAATATGTGAATTCTTTAAATTTTTGTGTAGGTAACTTTTACTTTCGTTGACCCAAAAAAATGTTGACAGCCGAGCAGAGAGAAGCAAATTTTTCTTTTTTTATTGTTGCTGCCGTGCTGTGTGTTGTGCTTCACGTATTTATGGCCACCGCGGTCGACGTCACCGCCGCCATTACCGTCGCCATCACCCCCACCAATTCATACAGCCGCTAGCTGAAAGGAAAGCTGGCATAACGGCATCACAGCAAGTGTGTATGTACTGTACACTGCTCAGTTATAATACAGAAAGGACCGAGACCGAAAACCCAAGGGTGATTGATTGCGAGGGAAACTTTTTCAAGGGTAAGAAAATTCTATCATAGCAGTCGCCGTCGTATTTCTTTCTGCGTGCGTGTGTGTGTGCAACGCATGAAATCCAAAACACGTACGTACGTGTGTACATACTGTTGTACGTTCTCTCGCCATTCCATGAGTACAACCAAAAAATACAACAACACAACGAAAGGGAAATGATTACTCGTAAATTTGTTGTACGGCATCGGCAGCCCACTGGAAAAAGTGTCTAGCATCTATCTGGCTGCAAGGATACCGGAAAATGGGGATGGGTGGAAAGGCAAGGCAGACACAATGACACAGCACAATATGTTGAGACGCACAAGACGCACTTGGACCGAAAAATGAACAAAGAATCGTAAATCGCAAGGGACCAAGAAGGAAAGCCGATGTTTTGTGAGACTTAATCTTTAGATGAAATGGAAGGGATAGACACGGCGGTTATCGAGTTTCTCTGTACTGGAGGATTATGTTGGGATTTGCTTCAGTGTACGACCGACCGTGAGTCATTGTGTATTTTTCCGTACTGATAATTGGCCACCCCCCTGATAGATGACAAATTTAATGCACTCGTATATTTCTGTGTGAAGTGAAGAGGACGACAAATGATAAAGATTTCTTTCCCAAAGTGGTCTGCTGTAGTTTTTTTTTCTTAAATAAAAGAATTACGAAGCGACTTCCTTAAGTTGGCAGGAAATTAGGCGACCTGCTTTTCAAGTTTACCTCTCCTTGCGTCTGTGACAACGCCATCTCTCATTGACTAACTTCACACCTGTGACAGGAAAATTACGCAAAGGATACTACTATTTGTTTAATCGAAAATTGAACCTAATCACTACTATCGTTGCTCTGTAATTTTTTCATTTAAAAAATTCAACACAAGCACAAAGGTTGTACAAAACGTTCCCATCCAGATCGATCGGCCGGCACGAATTTGGGGATTGCGCCGCCATCAGCAGAATAGGGGGAATAACACAGAATGCTCTAGAATTGCAGGTGGCCGTAACTATTTTTGAGTGGTGGAAGTGCGATCAAACCTCCACGTGGTGACCGCTGGTAATTTACCTCCAATGCAGGAAAAGCTGAATGATCGGACTAGTCCCTTTAAAGGAATGTTGGCGCGAGGCCAATAACCTCGCCCGTAAAAAATTATTATAACGGAACCCAAAATCAGCCTCGGATACACTGATGAACGACGACGACCACGGCAACGAAAACGGATAAACGATTTAAGAATTTTCTCATGGAACGTACGCTCACTGTATAGAGCTCGAGCTGATCAGCAGCTGGCCGATACCCTGTCTAAATATAAGGCTGACATAACAGCAATCCAGAGGATGAGGTGGACGGGGAATGGTGTCTTACATAAATCAGAATATGACAGATATTAGAGCTGTCATGCAAGACATCATGTGCTCGGGATGGGGTTTCTAGTCAGCGTTACCGCGACTAGAGCGTTACCGCGACTAGAGTGTTACCGCGATGTCAACTCCAGTGTGCAGGACACCTAGCACGCATGAGCGAAGAGGATCCTTCTCGGAAAGTCCTTTGCGCTAGGATTTATGGAACACGACAGCGAGGCCGGCCAAGCCTACGCTGGAAGGATGGCGTAGAAGAGGACGCCCAGAGTTTAGGGATGCGATTTCGGCTCGAAATCGGGACCGGTTGAAGAGCCAAATATGATGATGACCTAAATGAGAGCAAAACAAAGTATAGACTTTTGGCAAAATCATTTGCGTATAGAGAACAAAAACAAATATTTATTCATCGAAAATGGCTTTATTGTTTTTCAAAATATTCTCCATGAAGATCAAAAGACTTCTGCATGCGTTTGAACCAATTTTCGAACCACGCTTTCCATTGATATTCCTCCAAAATATGTATTTTCAACGCATCAATAGCTTCTCCCGGGCGCTCCGCAACCTGCACACATGAATCCCCGCCTTTGCATCACTAACACGGGAGTGGTGTACTATTGCCTAAACCTAAACAAAGCGCCACCTCGATCGTATTCGCACTATGTGGTTTACCGAGATTTTGCTAAGACGCATATTCTGTGAAAGTTTCAGCTCAGTCGACTGTCTAGTTTTTGAGTTTTAGTGTCGTATTACTAACCAACATACATTCATTTTAATATACATATATAGATTAGAGTACGTCTACGTACAAAGCAGCGTAGCACAGTCATTATGATGCCGCTATATAGCGTCATATTCGTACATCACAGAAAGCTGCGCAGCGAACAGTGCAGCACACAGCACACAGTCATTATGGTGCTCAATTTAGTTATTAGGTTACAAAAGGCCCTTTTATATAAACGGGGTAATATATAGCCTATGTTCAGTCTATTCCATATGAAAGTCATTCTAAATATTGGTGAAAGAATTTTTGAAATCGGTGCAGTAGTTTCGAAGATTACCTCCTACACACAAACCAACATTGCCTCTTTAAATTCTGAAGTATAGATTTGCGGGAATAACAAGTAAATTTAACAAAAACTTAGTTTTTCGGGTACATACTTTTATATGTACATCGAAACTTTCTTTTTTCCACGCATCACATGCGAGACACATGTCAAAAGCGAGCCGCTTAGGTCGTGCAAAAGGATATTAAAAAAAAAAACCTAAAAAAACGAAAAAATGGCGCGATTTCAAACCATCATACGTTTCCCACGCGAGTTGTTTAAAAAGGACGTCAAAGAAAACGAAAAAACAAATTTTTTAACTCATCACACACGCCACACGCGACACGTTTGTGGAGAGGTGGTTGGTGCGTTATTAGTGCACAGGGGTGGTGGTGGTGATGAAAAAGCGGGGGGGGGGGTTGTGAGGCTCCTTGGGAGCAGCATGTGCCAACGGAATTGGTGTTATAATCGCTGGCAATATGTAGCCCCGAGAATTGGCGCAAATGACACCAGTAAGTATAACTGTGGCAACGCACAGATGGGACGATGGACTTTCCGGATGGGACGATTACAGATCGAGCAGCAACAGATTCTGCGACCTAGATTGAACTCGATCCCGGCAAAATAAACTGCTGGTTACGTGCTGACGATGAATTTACATCTTCGGGCCTCTAGGCCTGCTGCTGATCTCATATATATAGCCAGCCGCTTGCTAAAAGACAGTCCGCCTCTGTCTTGGAAACAGACAGAAATTGTGTGCTCATCAACTAATGTCTAAAAATAATATGTGGAACCTTCACTCACAACTGTATGTCTAGCGTTTGTCTATTACAACTAACTTTTCTGAGTCCACTAAGAATCTAACTATGATGGAAATATTGTATTGAAAAAGTCAGACATTAAGAAATCTATCAAACGACATTCGAATTTAGGAGACTTAGACGCCCCAAGAATGACATTGATGAGTTCCGTACAGGCGGAGTTATCATTAAAAGGTATATGAGTGGAAAAGAGGAGAATAAGCGAATTGCGGAAGATCAACGAAAGTTGAGAGAACGTATTCCTTTCATATGTACTATGCTGCAAATAGGAGAAATCTTTATTGAGTTGCTCTAAACCTGGTAACAATAACTGATAACAATCTGTATCGGGGACTTTTCCTTTCTAAATAAGATATGCTTGTTACACTTATCGAGGCCATAGGGGACCTAGATGAAGCAGCATACCAATTAAATGCCCAGCTGGCTAAACTCAGAAAGTTAGTAAACTCTTTAACTCTGCTGAACGCACGGAGTTGGGAAGAATATAGGTTCGCCCTTACAGAGTACAACTCAGAATGAATGAATGAATGAAGAAACCATGGAGAAAATGCTGCGAAATCGTTGCTGATATCCCAGAGTAGAGGCTTAAATACATAAGACACTCGTTAAAGATCAGGAAAATTGTGTAGGTTTACTACGATGGCACCTACACGTAATGAGGACACTCTTATAACCTTCTCCAAGTTCATTTCCCAGGTTCCTCTACTCGTGTATTACACACGTACTCGAATGCGTCTGACCATAGGCTCTGCATTGTTAGTAGAGTAGAGTAGTAGAGTAACTAGTAAAATTTTCAGCAGGAGGCTCCGCCAAACCATTCAAAGCCCTCGGCGGTGATGGTATCTTTCCAGCGCTTCTACAGAAGGCAATCGATCCCATCCTGCCGGGTATAGTATAGCCATATATTTATTGCCAACTACAACTAGGGTTATATACCGAATACCTGGAGACAGGGAAACGCTATCTTTATCCTAAAACCTGACTATAGGACAATAGTGAGCTCCCTAAATCCTACAGACCTATAAGTCTAAAATCATTTTATCTCAAAACCATGGACAGCCGTTCAGGTGTTCATATTAGAGGCTGGCTGGATCAGTCTATCCCTCTGCACTCAAGTCAGTTTGCATATAAAAAAGATAGGACAGAAGGTGCTCTTCACTATCTACTAAAGATGATAGAAAGAATTTTTTATTCCAAGGAAATAGCTCTGTGTGCAATCCTTGACATTGAAGGCGTTTTCAATAACACTGCCCGACTCAATAGCAAGAGCAATTAGTAGGAAAGGTATCGAGGACTATACCAACCAATGGATAAGGGCCATGCTTAAAAGTCGAGTAATTACTTCCTTATCAGTTGGGGTGTCAGTGTCTGTGATCGCAGTTAAGTGTTTTCCCAAGGACGAGTCCTTTCACAACTTATGTGGTCACTAGTCATCCACAATCTTCTAGTCGATCTATATAGATCAGGCTACATTGGTTATGCGGATAACTTTCGTGGTTAACACAGCACGACCATTTCTAGTGTCATGCAAGGTTCTTTACTACACGCAGCAGAGAAGGACTATCCATCAAAACAGTTCCAATGCCTTTTACAAAAAGAAGACTATTCAATCTAGGACCATCACTATCAGAGACACCACATTAAACTATTCCAGTGCGGTTGAATATCTACGCGTAATCCTTGATTAACAGTTTAACTGGAACTCTCACATAAAGTCCGTAATCGAACGCTCCACTAGTGCCAGTAGACACCTTTACGGCAGAACTTGGGGTCTTTCGTCTAAAATGATACACTAGATGCATGTAAAGATGGCAAGGTAAATTATCACGTAAGGCCTTCTTTTGGTGGCCAAAAGTTCTTGAAGGGACAACAGCAACTTAGCTTCAGAAGCTAGAAATAATTGTCTGTCTCTGTATCTCGGTTGCCATGCGTACCTGCCATACGGCAGCATAAGAAGCTATCGTTGGACTTTCTCTCTTACAAGTCTTCATAAGGAAGACGGTCTCTAAGTGCGCTATCAAGCTGCAACTAAAATACAAGTACAACCCAGGTGACCATGTGGGACATCTGAAAATTCTTGACTGAATTCCCGATAGACATGTTTTGCACTATACTCGACATTAAGGTCAGGGAGTACTGTTTCGGCCTGTTATTTGAGGTTGAAATATTGGACCGTGCAAACTGGTCAAAAGGTGTTCCGGCACTGGACGCTAGAGGTCTATTCTGGTTCACAAATGGATTGGAGACGGGATCTGGAGTTATAGCTGGCGTCTTTGCACCCAACACCAAAGTCTCGATACCTATGGGATAGTGTCCCACCGTTTTCCAGGCAGAACTCTATACAATTGAGATATGCGCGATGCTATTCTTTATTAGGGATGCGGTACGTCTCTTAAATTTGGCATGCCCTGTTGATACAATAGATCTGACTTTATAATCCTGATAACACAATTGTGCACATACATCTGGTGTGACCGAGATCCGAAAATGATCTGGATAAAACGCTTCGCCCTTTTGTTATATGAACTGAACACTGAACACTCTTTTGTTACAGTTTCTCTTTTAACAATGATATACTTAAAGTTACCACTATAAGTAGAAATAATGCAAATTTTACAATAAAGTCTAATAGCTAAAAGTAATACGATTCATAATATGATTTATGATTTATGCTTTACCTAGTGTTTTGACCGCCTACCATGCATTATATCAAAGCCAAATATTAAAGTATCATCCTGCGAATGCTCGCTATGAGGAAATGATAGTCCTTGTCTAGTTGTCCCAAGGCTTTATACGTCTTGTTCCTATCTACAAATATTAATGTGGTGAACCAGATGATGTTAGGAATATTGAAATGCATAATGTTAGAACCTTACAAGTCTCCTTGTCTTACGATCGAGATTACCATTTCTGATAAACTTCGTTTTTTGTTAGTATTGGAACTTCCTTTTTAAATTCTTTTTATTTTTTGATCATAGACTTCAATGCAATGCGCAGAAAAATTGTAATTTTCAAATCAATACAATTCAAGAGATCCGTAAAAAGCTTAATCTCGATTTGGATTTTCTTCACTTTAAGGGCAAACCATATTTTGAGGTAAACCGAAATATATGGTTTAAAATATCGCTTAAATCTACCAGCCGCACGCACTATTGCGAATCACTTGAACTAGAACTGGAACTGTCTGTTGACATAACCTCAACATCATCCTGGGAGGTCTCTTTATGTGCCCTTGTTTCGAGTGCAACTGAATTCCCTGACGAACCCATTGACATGTGAAGTTCTCCGAGGTTATTCCAATTGAATTGATTCTGAAAGGAATTCATTACTTCACCAGCTGCTGGATTCCGTTGGGCGTCTGGAATGTTATTTTGATGTGCTACACTTGATCCGTTTATATTCAAATCGGATTTTCCCAGGAATCCATTTCGCATTTCGATATCTGTGGGATATGGTCGGCGAACGTCTCCAATACACCATGTCATGGGAGCACTAACAGCGTTCGCAGAACTAATTCTATGAGCGTATTTGATGAGTTCTTCTGAAGAGACTGGTCGCTTATTTGCCTGTGATATGATATGCAGTTTCTGTCTTGCCTGAAAGAGTGCAGTAGATAGTATATGCTCCGCTTCTTTTAGGGACTTTTGAAGCTTTTGTATTTCGCGATCCTGAAAGGAAAAAAATATATAAAACGAAACTGAAACTATGTAATTGTACCCACGTGAACGTCTACTTTTGCTCTCAGCTCATTCATTGTCTGTTCTATTTTTGCTTGCTCGTCAGCGAGTTCCAGCATTTTTCGAAATTCTTCATCTTTGGCCACTAATAAATCGACCAAGGCGGTATGCTCTGCGCTGGAGATTTTTTGGTGCTTTGGTGCGATTGTGTTTTCGATCAATTCCCTTGATTGAAATTATACCTTTATCGTAATTTCTGTTGAATTTAACAAAACTTACTTTGAAATTAGTTCGATGTCATCCACCAGAAGTAAAAGGCGTTCCTTTGTGCTCAAATGAAAGGACATCTTCGCATATAAATTTCTGTAATAAAAACAAAATACGGCATTTTAAGCTGTCCTGACAATCGAATATTTTATGAATCGACTCTCGAATCTCGAAATTTTCGTTATTGACAGCTGACTTCTATCAGTTAGTGTGTTCGAAAAGTCGATCATGTGAGTTTTAATAAAAAAAGTTCAACGTTACAACTGTATAGTAAATGTTTAGTCAAATTATCATAAGTTCTAATAATTAATGAATTTTTTTTTCTTATGGGTATATATTATTTTGAAGCTTTAAAACTTTTTTTGATACTAAAGAAGATGGCTTAGATTTGACTTAGATGTAAGCTAGTAGAATTTATTATTTTGCTAAATTAAGTTTAAATTTATTTTAAACAGCCACTATTTGGGTAAAAATAACCATAAAATAACCTTGTTGCCATTCTGTGTAAAATAATACATTTAATGCAAATACAAAATTGTTGAATAGAGTCAATATTTAATTTTTAAGATTCACGGAACACGCACAATCCGAAACTAGGCCTCTGTCGGTCACGCCAAATATTATTATTGTTATAAAAAATGTACAAACTAATAAATAACCCGTTAAAAAACGGACAAATCAATCTTTAAGGTCCAAATCAATAGATGTAACTACAACTTTTAGTTATAGTCCTTCATTTTTCGATATCAATGTTCGAAAACCTCATTTTCAAACGCATCTAAAACAGCGGATTTAGTCACAATTTTGTTTGAATTTTTAAACGTAACTAAAAATGACGTGTTTTCAAAAACTAACTACCAACATAAGAACTTGTTTTCTGTCAAACACATAAAATAACCATTTAATTGAAGACGGCAACCATAACCTTTTAAAGATTATCATTTTTAAATTAACTCAGGAGATACGGTAATGGGTAAATATGTAAAATTCCTGAATTCGAAAATTTTCATAATTACTATACTTCCTTTTACTATGTAAAAAAATAGTAAAAGACTCTATAATCGTAATTATACAATAAAATTCGATGTTAAACGTCATTCGTAATAGTGTTTTTAGCAATTAGTGGTTATAATCATGGCTACAACTTAAATCAGCACTTTTTGTGTATTTAGTTGGGCTTTAAAATACCAAAAGAGCGACAGTCGCAGTTGTGACTTAAGTATCCATGTAGTTCCATGACATTTTCTCGAAAAACATTTGCTCGAAAACATTTTCTCGAAAACATTTTCTGGAAAAACATTTGCTCGAACATCTTTTTTTGGTAAAATTAATAACCGAAAAATTCTTAAAAAAAACTGGCGTTTCGCGAACAAAAATTACTCACGATAGTTTTTAGAAGGTTGAAAACATAGACTATTTAGTTTTCGAAAAAATATTTTTCTAGCAAATGTCGTTTTATACATTTGCGAGCAAATGTTCTTCGAGTAAATGTTTTTTGAGTAAATGATTTTCGGAAAATGTTTTTCGAGCAAATGTTTTTCGAGTAAGTGTCTGGATACCGGAAGAGCATACACAAAACTGAAATTTACCCTATTTTACTATTCTCTTTGTTTCATAGTGTGTTTTCAAATTTAACTCAAATCTTATCTTTTATCTTATTCCTTTAATTAATACCAAAATAATTTTATAAATTTCATTAAATTAAAGAATTAACAAAATCAAGGTCAAATTCAAATCTTGTAAAAGTCATCTTGTAAAGTCAAATGTTCAAAAGTTCGTAAAGCTTACAGCTGCTAATACCTTTCATAGCTCATGCGTATGAAAATCATTTTGAACCGATAGTTTGGAAATGTAAATATAAACAAAATGACGTTTTCCTTTGGTTTCATCAACAGGTGTCTGGAAATTACTCTTTCACTGCTAATTGTGACATTTTTTACGATACTCTCACTGTATTTCAGTTGGACTGCTGTCATTCTCAACTGTTCTCTGTCTTCTTCCTAGCAACAAATCAACTACGCTAAACTTAACAATACACGATGACAAGAAGTCGCCAGTCACCAGTTCACCACTCGCCAATCGGTCGCCCGTGAATGACTCCATCAGTCTGTGGCGTTCCTTATAAACGTTCGATTGGTTTGTTGGAGTCGTTTCGTCCTGAGTTCATTTTTCAAGTGGGATTTATTTATAACCTGTGATTTATTTATTTTTTTTTTAATTATTGTGAAAATTGTAAATAACAGCAGCAGTTAAAGAAAAATTTGATCGTCGAGTTGAAAATTGTGTCAGCACAGTGTCCAGTGGTCGTGTTGGCTGTGGGGCCTAATCTGCATTTTATTCGTGTGTGCGTTGCGTTGTGTTTCTGTGTGCGTGCGTGTTCCTACGTACCGTTCACCACTCATCCGCTGCCATACTAAATGGTGCTCCATTTTAATTGCATTACAATCAATTAACATCTCTCACCCCAAATGATCGGGCTTGACCGGATCCACAATTGAGTGAGTGAGGCTACAGCAGCAGCCTCCAGTGCGCCGCAATTTTATCATCATTCATCATTGTTCAGCGTTCAGCAGGTGTCGTAATTTAATTTAAAGAAATAGCTTATTGCGTATTTGCGAAACATGTTGTGGTGGCTGTGAACCGTAAATGTTGAAAACCGACGCAGACACACATACACAGTACGGTGGGAATCTGGACAATGAGGAAGTAATATGCTATTGTGCCCATGTCGAAGATGTGCAGCTGGTGGTGTAGAGGAGCATATTTTTAGTCTTCATACGAGGCAAACAGCATCTACTTTGGTCTAACTTTGGAATAACACAGAAAACGTTGGTCGTCGCCATCGTCGATTGCACTGGAATCGACGTACAATATTTTACAATAGGAGCTCCCTTGTGTGTATGTAAGGTAAATTCATTTTATTTTCCCAAAGATGTTAAACCTTTATTTACTATCTTTTGTTGAGTGCCGTGAGTTTTTAACATAGAAAATGATAGCCAGGTTAGTCAGTCATGCGATGTAAGGAAGGAAGCCAGAAATACCACAAATTGTATGAAAATATGTTAGTGCTGACCAAAACCAGCCCAGCCGCAGCACAAAACCACTTCCATGCAATTGATCCGAGAGTCGCACACAAAGAAAGAATTCTTTTGTGGCTCGAAAACAACAATAGTGCCTTACTTGTATGTTCTGTATGCTCTGCTAGCTAACTAGCTAAATAACTTTGGCCGGTGTGTCCAAGTATACATAGCCACCAGCAACCAACAACCAAAGCATTCCTCATCATTTTCAAAGTTCAAAGCAAAATAAGGAATTACGGAAGTCGTAGTTCTAAGGAAGTGTGTGTATAGCTTGTCAGAGAGATTTTGTTTTGTAGTTCCATTTGCAGTGCAGTTCAGTGGTCGAGCAATATTCCTCTTACGGCGTAAGATGCTGTAGATTAGGGATTAAAGTGTGGCTTTGGTTAACCCTTGGCCATTATTACACTTTCAATAATGGATTTCATAATCTACTTTATAGATTGAAAATGCTTACCACTTGGCACTTGGTGGTCTTCCTTTTATTAACCCCTGAAACTCACTTCTCAGTTGTTGTGCTTTGTCCGGACAGAATTTTCTATTTTGGTATTATTAATCTTTTGTTATCTCATGGTTTCATCGAAAAATATATTTTGGTTATATAGGCACATAATCGTAACCGGTTCTCCTGCCAACAAAGAAGAAATATCCTTTCCGTTTACTATCATTAACTGCTCCACAAGCAACCACTTAACTTGGCTAATAGCAACAAACTATTACAATAAAAGTCTCTCACTGTGGTTATTTGCCACAATTGGAATTTCGAAGACTTTGTTTCTGGAGTGGATGAGGACGAAGTCGAGGGCGTGTGTAACTTTTCAACAGCGACAACGATGATGATGTTGCTGGTGACAGCGGCAATCTCATACGACGTACATAATTGAAATTGTTAACATTTACTTTGTTTGATGTCATCACCCAGCATTTGCGTATAGTTCTCCCCGTAGTGTCGTCTACGTCTTGTGTGCGTCCTTGTTGCCATCATCTTCTTCAATATCTTCAAAAAGTTTGACCGAGATTCCCTGCCATTATTTTGTTGCTGACAAGAGCGGCGAATGTGCGATAGAAGACAAAATTCTTTTCACATTGTTTTTATGCTGGGTGCAAAAAGTTGAATTATTCTTCAAGGGATTAAGAATCAAGAAATTTTGGGAGTCAATCATCAACACTATAGCATTGTAAGGGTTGGCCTGGAAATGGGTAGAGAAAAAAACAACCTCTCTCCCATCCCCTTTAATCTCTATGTCTCCCCACTCCCCCTAAAGATGTTAAATTGATCACTTTTAGATTTAATTCCTTTACAATAATTCATTAACAAAATACAAGTTTATAATTCTTAAATTTAAGACATGGCTAAAAAGGCGTCTGCCCGAGTTTGACGATACTGTTGATCTATGCTCAAAAAGATTCTTCGAGTGTCGATCTTCTGACGCGTTTTGAAAATAATTGTGTAGTTTGTTCCAGTTTGTCGCGTTTTAAATCATCACCATATCTTTTACCTGCAGGGTTCCCTTACTTACAAGATGTGAAAGGTGTCCTCTGTCTCTCGTATATTACACAAGGAGCAAATGACTGGTAAATCTTCACGGAGTGGTATTTGAATTTCAGAAATTTCCAAAGGAATTTTTCGATAAGAGTACCCGAACGAAATCCAGTTGATAATATTATAAATACCACACCATTCATGCATCTGGTACATAGACGGATCAAAAGCAAACAGAGGAACCACACTGCGATTAACCCTAGGTAGATCTCCAAAAGTACAGCAATAGAAGCCTGCGCACGAGAATGTATCAAAAGAAGGTACAGATGAACCGTGATCTATGTGTACTCAGAAAGTCAGGCAGCACTGCTAGCACTATTCTTTTATTCCAAAACAACGTGGAACTGACCAAACCAACAATGACTAATGTGGTCTCCCCGGCACTCAGGCATATCAGGAAACAAGGTAGCTAATCTATGTACAAGAGAAGTAACAGAACAGTCTTTAGATTATCGTGGACATCGAAAACGAAGGCATATTCCACGGTCCTCTTCAGACACATACTCGTATTGTACGACAATTGGCGACCATCATTTGATGACCCAGTATTAACTCATTGGTAAGAGCTGAAGCTGAGACTATCTTACACCCATGCCGATTTAAGGGATGACGGCAACCGGTTGTATGATGCGCAACTCCTCGCCGAGCACATAATCGCACCAGTAACATCAGGAGACCCCACTGATAAACTAACACTAGGTCCTCCTCTTATGTTACCAATACTGTGCTTCACCCGCATTTGGGAAGTAAAAAACAGCCCCCACGTTACATCCCCAGAACGAACTGAGTCTGCATCCAAAGTTGTCCACAGACCCGGTCACCTCACGGTCAAACCGGTCCGTTGGGCACAGACAACTCCCGTGGTACCATAGGGCTATCTTGTTGAGATCTCATATCAATGATCTTGTTTTCTTCAGATATGAGTGCCTCGACGGTTGCAAAGTAGACCCTAGCAGCACAATCGTCTGGAACCTCGAAACATATCATTTACCTCTAGGACTCTAAAGCAAGCACTACCAAGCTGTCCTAGGCCGCCTGGAATATTACACGGTCAAACGGTGTTGAATGAGCCACTAAATACGAAGAAGTACTAGTAGCCTATTCTGGGTCGCTAAAGTACGAAGACATTGCCCATCCTTGAGCATACTCTAATAGCGCTTTCGATTTGCTGGGTACAGTGAAGGTTTGGTGTCCCATTTCTACAGCCTTTTCTGGCTTTCGTCGAGAACGCTGTCAAAATGGGACACCAAACCTTCACTGTACCCAGCAAAACGAAAGCGCTTTAAATACTCGCGGCCCTTTTATTTATCTTCTGTGATAAAGCCCCGCACCGGGTTCGATTCAGCTGGACCCCACCACGGTGTCGTAACCCTGACTGGGGTCCCATCATGGCGTTCACAGCATCCGGGACAGATGATCCATGGTTTTTTAACGAGAAGGAACCTTCACTGGCCATGAGCCCAGCATTGCCTATTCCAAAAGCCACATAAAAAAACAAGGTTAAAGAAAATGGGAAAAAACTGCCATCGAAGCGGAATGGGTATCATCGCCTGGGATGAGACAGGCCAAAAAGCTGCTCAAATACAACATTAGTCAGATGGACTAGGCTCTCAAACTGGACCGCCATACCCTTAGAACACTAGTCTGGTACTTGACGGGAAACGGCCAATTCCATGGCCATCTTTTGAAAATGGGTAAATCCCAATCGGATCGCTGCTGATTTTGTATCGAGGCAAAGGAAACATCAGAGCACATACTTTTCATATGTGCATCCCTCAACCAGAAAAGAATACAACATTACAAGGCTCATACAGTTCTCGGATTGGCAGATTTTGTGGCGTTAACAAAGGAACTGAGCAATTATAGAATGTAGTAAAACATCTGGGATGCACAATGGTCGCAGCGCACAATGCTTTACAGCCCTACCTACAATAATAATAACTTCTGGAATTGGCGCCATTAAATTCCATTCGATGCATCGCTATAACTTTGTTTCATAACACCATCTGAGACAATCAGAAAGAGTATTGGTGATAAAACGCACCCTTGTCGCACTCCTTTGTTGATCGTATATTTGGTGTTGTCTTTGCCTTTGTTCCTGATACTGCATTTGGCGTCTCTGTAAAGCTCTTGAATCAGAGCTGTATTTGTTTGTGGTACTCAACAGTTTTGTAGCGTCTTCCAAATAGCTGGTCGTGCGATTTTGTTGAAAGCTCTCTCCAAGTCGATGAATAGTAGGAGAAGTGGTGATCTCCACTCAATAGCCTCCTCAATGATGATACTGTGAGGGTGTTTATATGGTCATCACAAGATCGATTTGGTCCAAATCGATTCGATTGTTGGCACCAATACTACCTACCACCTATTACTCTGCACACATCAGCCCAAGAATTTGGACATAACAGTCCTGTTGTCAAGTCGGCGCAGCCTCTTTTCTTGGCCTGTCGACCTAACTGGATAAACTATACTTTCTTCTAATTAGTACTAGCTTTGCTTTGCTTGCCTTCAGCTTATAATTATTATAAGTAAACTTTTGAAATTAATGTATATATTAGCACTGGCTGCGGACGTGGCTATAATGAATAATTGGAGGGTTTCAGACCTGTAGTTCCTACAATAGCAACAACAACAAATCGTGTCATATTTTGTATCTTTTTCTCCTATCGTCGCTTCGGTCGCCTGACGGTTTTTGTTTGTTGATCTATCTCAGTTGGAATCATCGTTTTTGGCTCTTTGTATCTTCTTGCACTCACTAACATTTATGTTTCTCTGTGTGTGTTTTGTTTTTTGAAGCAAAATTCAACGGCTTTGACTTACTGCTGACTGGCTTACTAGTGAGTGACCTTCAAGTAAATTTTTTTTTTATCCAATTTTTCAATCTATGCCGTGCTTGTACTTTTGCATTTTGTTGCTTAGCCAAGTCAGCTTCGACTCTTGTTTCTGTGGCACTGCTACGGTTTTTTGCTGTCGGTGGTCGGTGCAACTGGCTGGGGCAATTGTTGTTTGTTAACCAGAAAAACTTTTGTCATAATTCCAACCCACGAAGAAGCAACGTCTGTGTGTTGTATCTGTGTTGCGTTACAACTTTTTTTCCGCTTATATGAGATTGTCTGCAACCGGTTTCGCTTGGTCTCTCCGAGTTGCTTTGAGAGTAACCGACTCCGACTCTGTCAGATAGCATTTCATCTGCTTTTTGTGATACTCGTAGCTGTTGTAGATTGTGTCGGCAAAATATTAAAACTGGAAATTGATGGCTTGGTAGGCTGGCGATGACATCTGATTTTATTTTGGAATGTTAGTAAATGAGTTAGATAATTTGTTGTTGTTGCTAATATTTAACCATTCAGGAAATCAAAACTTGCAAAGTTCGGTTGTGGAACGACATTTTATTAGTTTTAGGCAAAATATGCGTTTGCAAGTAACAAGGCATCCGGGGTCAACCGCAGAATTTTTCAGAAATTTAAATTTTATTGGATTTAATCGGAATGTTGCTGGACAAACTTCCAAAATAAGATAGGAAATGAATGAGAAATGCTTCTCGGGAACTAGCCTCGAATTCTTCAGTAGTCTGGTCATACAAAGAATAATCGAAATCAAGATATGCATAGGATAGCCTCAAAACTCTCCTATCGGCTGCCGACAAACGATACGATACGATAAAGGAGTTGGGGTGTGTTCAAGCCACTGGCGCTGCGATCTGCATGGGTCTATTGTGCTCCCTATTCTTTGAGTCTAGATATTAGTTTTTTAATAAACCTAATATTCATTTGGCTGGAATTTGTGATTTTGCCCATGGTTCTAAACCTTTTTTGTATTAGGGCTGGGCAGTCTGCTAGGAGGTGTTCCATTGTTTCCTCTCCGTCATTGTAGTGTCTGCAGACTGCAGGACTCTTCATTACTGATTCCCATTTTTTGCAGATGGTAGTTGCAGGTCGCCAATTGTCGCACAATACGAGTATGTGTCTGAGCAGGACCGTGGAATATGCCTTCGTTGGCGATGTCCTTGATAATCTAAAGGCTGTTCTGTTATTTCTCTTGTACAGAGTTTTATGTCTTGTTTTTTAGTTTTATGGCCTTTTTTACTCTTATGTGGTAGAAGTTCAATAAAGTTGTATGTATAACTTTTAAAAAAGTCAACAAATCACCGATATTGTTGTTTATTACTAATCTTTTATATTATCTTAAAACGGTAAATTAAAAACAAAACAGAATTTCAAACAGAAATAGTTTAAATCATGAAATCTACAGTGGCACAATTATTGTGACATCACTGAACGATGACAAAATTATTTGCACAAGTGCAAATAACGGTTCTGGATAGTTAAACTGTTCAACTTCTCAATGCAAAGCGATGCTCGTAATCATTGTTAGTAGTTAAGCGTCATCTGTCCTTCGTGCAACTTTTTTTAAATGACTAGAACCAGGACATTAATCACGGACTTTGAAAGATTGTGTTTTTCGAGAAGACTCTAGCACCGACTCCATTTCTCAATAGAGTGAGTAGAGTTACGTCAAAAAGCACCAATACGGGGGACGGGGGCCTTCCAACTTTCTCTAGTCTCTAGTATTTCATAAACAGGTCGGGAAAGAATTGTGTTAAGTTATATCAACAGTTGCTGATCTTTGTATTTTAAAAACGCCGAGTACAACCAAAAAGCCATCCCTGTCTGAAGGCATCAGGCTTCTACTCTACTTAATAGCTTGGAGCCATTAGTAAACAATTGCACAGCTCCGGTTTACGGTGGAGCAAAATACCGGAAAACCTAATGTGTAATTAAGATTCATTAGTTCATCCTCTAACGATTCGTTTATCGTCAAGTATTCTGTCAGGAAATATTTTCACTGATTTACTGATGGATACTTGCGTAGCGGTGATCGTCTTTTCAATGCTTAACGAAGATAATCTCAGGCACACAAGCGTACCTTCTCTATCATTTTGTAAAAATTTGACCACACCACTTTTCTCTTTGCATACGTACAAGTGTTACGGCTACGGCAGTAACAAGTCAGTATACCAGCTCCTGTTTCTAACCCAATCTTTTCCCAATGGCATTCCTGAATGATTATCGGGTGACTGACACGAAGTGTTACCAACTTCAGACTGTCATTGCTGTCAAACCAGTGATGACAGAGCGCTCAAATTTACACTAATGACAGTTCATTCCATTGTTTACAAGCGTACAGAAGCATTTTAGTGGGAAATATTCAGAAAAAAAGTTATCCGCAATGGAATTCAAGCGTAATAGTGTGATTGCTCTGTATTTGGCTGGAAAACCACAGCCGCAGATTGTTAACCAGTTAAAACATCTGCATGTGAATAAAATGTTGGGGTATCGCACCATAAATCGTTATAACGATACTGGCAGCATTGCAAAACGCCATGGTGGTGGACCGAAACGCACTGCAACATCGCCGGATATCATTCGGAAGGTGAAGGCCAAATTGGCTCGGAATCCGCGCTATAGCGGCAGAAAAATAGCTCGTGAGGCGAACATTTCGCTCGAACGAATGCAGCACATATTGAAAGATCATCTTGGACTTAAGGCCTTGAAATTCCAAAAAACGCATAGTCTCACCGATGCTCAAAAAAAAGTTGGAGTGGAAAGAGTAAAGGCCGAAAGCCGTTCACCGCTCGTTTTTTTGGACCGTGGCATCAAGATAAATGCTCAAATTTATCGGGATCAGGTGTTGGAGGGAGCGTTGAAGCCTTGGGCATAAAATCATTTCGGCCGCAGAGCCTGGACATATCAACAGGACTTGGCGCCGAGTTATAAAGCGCGCGTCAATCAAGATTGGCTGAGAAACAACGTTCCGCGGTTCATTTCCACTGTCCAATGGCCACCAAATTCACCGGATGCAAATCCGCTAGATTTCTCGTTTTGGGGTATTTTGAAGACCAAGGTTGGGACAAAAAAATACCAAAGTGTCGATCATCTCAAGCAAGCGCTTCGCTGGGAATGGACCAAAATACCGCAGAGCCCCTTTCGTGCTGCATGCAATAGCTTTGTCGGCCGTTTGAAGGCCATAATCGCGGCTAAGGGTGGCCAAATCGAAAACTACTAATGCAATTCGAAAATTTAAATATTTGTGAACACATTTTACTTTGATTCAATAAAATTCATCAAAAAATAAAAATTCTGTGGCGTTTTGTTTTGGTAACACTTCGTGTCAGTCACCCTGTATAAGTAGTTGTGGCATTTTTTACTCTTTCCATATTGTTAGGTTTTTAACTGTCCAAGGTATTGGACATAAATATTGCTTTATCAGTTAAAATTAGTCTGGTTCCGTTGTAACTGTGGTCGAGTTACGCTCGCCGGATCCAGTTCCTTGGGTCAGTCGGCCACGGTTACAAATAAAAGAGTAACCTTTTGGTTTTTCCTTTTAATCGTTATAATAGTTTTTTTTCAGTGTTTTCGATTTTAACGTACCATTTTGAGTTAGATGAGTTTCGGAAACCAACATTCCATTAAATAATACTCGTACAAACTAGGGACCCGCTTATTCTTATAAAAGGCCGCACTCGTTTTGAAATGATTGAGAAGGCTTCATCGTCAATATGCCTTTGTGATCGGCGTCCAGATTCGTGTTTCCGTTATTGCAGTATGTCATACTATGGTAAAATTTCTGCTTCTGATGCGCGGTCCTCCTTCTCTATATACTGTTCCAGTTCACAGGTTCTTCCAATTTGCTTTTTATCGCGGTTTAATCCCTCGCTGAACTTTCGTTATTTTCGTTTTCTTTATTCTTCCTCTAATGACCTAAAAATTATATTTCGAAAAAACCAGCAGCATGCAATTACAGAAAACAAACCCTATCTGCATAACAAATGTGAAGTTCAGTGCATACAATATTTCCATCTTGCAGCGATAATAATCTGCATCCCCGAAGAATAAATGAAAAATTCATCATTCAAACGTCAATAATGAAAATGTTGTGCATGGTTGCTTGGTTGTCCCAGATTGTCGGTATGTCGTTCAAGCTCAATGCAGAGTAAACCTATGTTTACCTACCTCGTATTTATTCATGCAATCATCAAAGCTTAATTATTTGTGGTTTGTGGGCGATCTTCGATTGACAGATGCCTGCGGAGAGACGCATTTGCACAAACACATTTTCCGGACGGAATTCAGAAATCGAACTCAATCTTGGAGGCGATGACAGTCAGTCAGAATTATGTTCGCTCGCACAACCACAAGGCCGCACTAACACACACGCACAGGACACGACCTCAAACGAGTGATGCATAATTAAATTCCAGCACAACAAACCGTCGAAATGTCGAATTATAATTAATTAGAAGATGTACTTATTTACCGTTTGTTGTTGTCTTGTTGCATATCTGCGGTTTCACGCAAAGCACTGCTGCGCTACACTAAATGAGTTCATAATCCTCTTGTTGATGGATTCGCAGCTAACATACCGGAGTGGTGCGCGGAGAGTCAAAATGCAGGTCAACGATGTCGAAATGATTGAGCCAAATTAAATTCCAATATGTGTCAATCTTCGTGGTGCAACCTTTCGACTGGTGGATGTATGCCGCGCGTTCTCGCTGCCGTTGCCATTTGAGACAAAGTTCAAGCTAAGTGTGAACGACACTCAAGAGTACTCGAAGCGCAGTACTCGTATGCAGCACAGAATGCCGCACGTTGCACCTTGCACCGTGTTAAACAAATCGTTTCCCTCGAATCACCTCTCGCCCTGGAAGGAGCCAAACAATACGCTGATGGAGTGGAGTGAATGGCAAAAGTGGAAAATACAAACGACCGACAGCGCGACAATGTATGTATAGGGTGGGCAATCTACTGGTTTGTTTTTAATTCTTAGGCTATGGCAACTTCTTTTTGAACGATTTGCTTGAAATTTTGACAGCTCGTCAGTCTGATATTCCGCAGCACGAAGTAATCATGTTTTCGCTTGAGGAGCGTTTCGAAATATTGAAAACTTATTTTTTAATGTCAGTGTTGTGTAGCCGAAACCGTGCGAACTTTGAAAAGAAATATGGGCCGTGAAAGAGCGCCAAGCGGAACCACTGTAGTGAAATTGGTGAAGAAAGGCTTGCTATTGGCCAACAGAAGTTGTCCTTGAGTTCGAACAGGTCGCACGCCCGAGAATATTGCGGCTGTGACCAATAGTGTGGGATAGAATCCATCGACCGCAACTCAACACCAATCGCAGCAACTGGCCATTAGTCGCACCAGCCTGAGCAGAATACTGCAGAAAGACCTCGGATTATTCGCTTTCAAGGTCCAGATGATTCAGGAGTTGAAAGCAAATGACAATCAGTACTCTGCGTTGGCCATAGACCAGCTTGATAATGAGGTCGATTTTTGTCGAAAAATCATATTTTCAGACCATGCGGTCCAAGGCCTGACTTCTCGCAACCATTTGTGTTGAGCATGAATATTTTTGCACACAAATGGAGGGACCTACAATTTAATGCCGGATCCGAACGGCGAATTGAGAAGCTTTCAGTGACAAGTTATTACTCTCGGACGTTTGTCAAACTTTCGCGAGAGGTGGGACACCGTGAAAAATACTTTGGTGTTACTGGGATTCGAACCATGAACCCCCTGCTCAGCATTCCATGCTCCTATCCACTGAGCCACGGCGCCCACGGGGTCTATGTAAACATGCAGAACTGCTAGAGATGGAACAGCCACACGTAGTCGTAGAGAAGCCAACGCATCCACCGAGAGGGACAGTTTTGCTTGGGTTTTGGAGTGGTGGCCCATTTTTCTTCGAAAACGCTGCTGGAAGCGCCGTTACCGTCAATGGTGACCGTTACAGAGACAGTGAAGTGTCCTTGGATTAACGTGGGTACCTGCCGTAAAGGCTCTGTCCCACGGTCCTCTTCGGACAGGATAGATTTTGTGACGTCAATCAACGCCCATCCACAATATTACTATTGCCTTGGGGTGTATGGCTCCAACTTCACACTGATGGGAGCGAGACCTATCTAAATCTCTGCCGATCTGTGGGTCACGGCACGGGCAGAAGAACTCCTGCCGTGGGCACCCCGGCTCCCGTGGTACCAGACGAATTTCTGATCAGGTTTTCGTATTTAACAAGGTAGATGAGTTCTTTACAACATAGCTACTGGTGGACCTTTAAACGCCGTAATTTTAAAACTTAATCAACTGAGATTAACTTGTCAGTTAACAAGTCTGAAATATTCAACGCGGTCTTACGACCATTTGTTCGGCATTTTTAATGCCCTAGCAACCACTCCGCTGTCGATAGGGCAGAGTGCTGACATCATAGGATGGCCATTTGTCGCACTGTGCAGCCACGTACCCTTGGCCGACACAACGAAGACATAAATTCTGCTTCAGAGGGCAGTCCGCCACCCGATGTCCAAATGAGAGTCATCAGAAGCAGCCAAATCGAGCGTCATGCGATCGTACCCAGCAAGAAGTCCACTAAATGTAGCAACGGCCAGCATCAAGGAGAGATTCAACCAGTTGGTCGGATCCCTCCAAAATGACATCCGCTACCGCATCAGTTCCTTCCTCACGGCTCACAACAGAAACGCTTTTTTTAAAAAACTTCCAGTGTCATCGTATCCTTCATGTTCTTCTCATGAATTTCCAACATGAGCTCATTAGTTGGTAATTCAGCGGGTACACCCTGAATCGTGTTTACCACATTCAGCCCAACTTGTGAGAATTTCTCGTTTTTGCTAATTTTTGCTCGTTCTGCGCTGCTTGGAATGTGGGTATAACTACGGCCCCGTCTTTCAGCGGCGGTAGGACCCACTTCAGTCATCATCTTTCTGATGACATCCTTGGCAGTAGCATTTTTATTTGTGCTACGGACGACCACAGACTAGGTTTCAACTGGTTTAGGAACCAATGCCGGGAGTACTATTGTAGCCCTGACTGGGGATGCTTTAAAACGACGCCATGTATGTGGACGACCTTTGGTTTTAACAAGATGGCGCCAAATGTCATATAAGCCGAATGACTCTTGCGCGCCAAATTTGGCAACTGAACAATCGGCCGATTTGGAAATGTCAATTGGCCTGCGCGGAGCTGCGATTTGACGCCTATCAACTTTTTTCTATTGGGTGCCCTTAAGGATAGATGTTATGTGGATAATCCAGAGAAAATTCCAGCTTTAAATCATAACAATGGAGAGAGCCACATTAACGAAATGGTTTTTCAATCTTATATCGGAGACTCCAACATTCACAATAAAAAAAAATTCCCAAAAAATAGTGATGAATACTCATTTTATAGCGTTTTTAAAAACAAACTTTTAAATTGTCCACCCTTTACAACGATTACCTACCCGCTCCATGGAAAGAACTTAAAAGTGTCAACCGGAGGAGGTGTCGTTCGGTGCCGTTGCCGGTATGGCGTATGTCGTTACTCGTGACATACAACGGCGAAACACACACAGTCAGCCACCACCGCTTACATGCTAATACATTTTATTCTTCTGCTGCCAGCACTTAAGTGACTCAGACTCGGAGCAAACTTTCAAAATGCAATCCTTTTTGCTCCTTATACATTTATTCAAAGCAATGCAGGTGCCCTTCGTTGATAGGGACGACGATGATAATGACGACAACGACGACTAAGTGCAGTTGCCTTTTAGTTCATACATATATCTTGCCTCCTGCCTACTGGTCCTGCCTTGCAATTCACAGCAACTGCTACGGAAGCTACAAAAATTCCGTCTGCACTCCCACCAAAAGCATAACTCCCTGTTTGCTACAACCTGGCGCCGCATAGAAATCCAATCACCCAATTAATTGCCACTTTTCTGGTTGAAATTTTCATACGATACGATACAACACATGGCGCAGACACAGCTCATGTGTGTGTTTGAGGAACATGGACATGGAAACACATGAGTTTGAATGAATCCTTGTGCCATCAGCAGAATGTGAATATCACACATACACCCGCACACTCCATTCTACTTCATTGCCATACAATGAACTAAATCATTTAGAATTTAGATGGCATACAGGGCTGCTACAAGAACAACAAATAGAAGGGAAGGAAAGGCAAAGTGCTAAGTAACATTATGATTTTTCCTTAAACGTCCATCCGTCCATCTGTCCGTCTGTCAGTGACATTGTGACAGCAATGTGCTTAATTCAGTCGACCCTTGTGGCTCACTTTTATTAATATTAATTTAAGTTTGGCCACTTTAAACCCTCTCAACGCCTGAATTCTATGTTTGGCTTCCAGCTGAGTTCCTATCGACGATCACGCCGAGATATTTAGCCTCTGAGGTAAATGTAAGTCTCTGGGCATTAAGCTTTGGGACGGCAAAACCCGGCATTTTGTACTTAGCGGTGAAAAGTAACATTTCAGTTTTCCTAGTCGACAACTCGTAGCTAACCTTCCCTAGAGCTCTTTCCATGACTTCACTAATCACGGAAGGGTACTGTCCTGACACAAGAATCTGCATACGCTGCAGCTTTCGTCCCGTCCAGCTCAAATATCTTAAGGACCTTGTTCATAACCATCAGCCACAATAAGGACGATATTACCACTCACTGGGGAGTGCCTCTGTTGACTGAATTGATAATGTTACTACTGCCCAAATTAACATCTGTTGCCTAGCATGGAGATGATCCACTGTTTTTGGAGTGAGAGCCTCCTGAATGGCATTAATATGAACATTGTGGAAAGCGCCTTCTATGTCAAGGAAGTTGGCAAGAGTGTTTTGTTTGTATTTAAGGGAGTGCTCAATCGTGCGCACCAACTCGTGTAGGGCCGTCTCCGTAAACCTGTCTTTAAGGTAGGCATGTTGGAGTTTGGATACCATTGTATCTTCAAAACTTAGTCCAATGTGGTAGTCTACTCGTGTATGTTTTCATCAGGAACCACTTGATGATAAAATAGGCTTAGAGGTCTAAAATCTTTGGCATTATCATGCATGACCCCTTCTGCCTGCTTTGGGGATGTACACTACTCGTACTCTTCTCCAACTGCAGGGAACATAGCTAAGTTGTAAACAGCTTCTGAAGATATTTACTAGCCAAGAAGTCGACACATCAATTGACCTTTGGAGCATGATGGGTTGTACACCGTAAATGCCGGGTAATTTGTACGCAGAAAAACTTTAAATGGCGCAGGAAACCTTTTCGTGTGTTATGATATTGGGTGCGTCGCATGACAAACCTTCCTGACCTTCAGGAGAGCATATACTATAAGGTGTGCACGAGTCTTCGCACGCTGGGAAGTGGGTATTTATTAAAATGTCAAGAGATTCTGCCGTTGATTCTGTCCAACTACCATCCGATCTTTTGATAAATGTGGGACAGGTGTCCAACTTAGGTAGTTTGAGTTATAGGGCTTACCTCGTCCGATGCTATTAGAGGCTTCGTAACTAGCCGTAATTATAATATGCCAAAAAGTGAATCCACCGGGTTTATGAAGAAAAAAATAGAAATGCAGAAAGTGTTGACACAGCAGCAAAAATCTGGAAAATGGTTTAGCATTACTGTTGACGAGTGGAGTGGTATATGTATGAGGAGATACATGAATGTTACACTCCATAATTATAGTAAAAACACATCCATTTATTCTTGGGCTAGTACAAATTGAAGGCTTGTGCAACGATGATACCACCGAAGCAATAATAAAAGAACGGTTGCATGAATTTGGAATCGCGATGGATTTCGATATCGTAGGGTATAATCATCATAGAGCTGATGCTACGAAGAATTACTGGCAAAATATAGTAGCACACTGGTCAGTTGTGTTAAACCCACGCAATTTATCTTCGTTGTAGACGTATTCTATAAAAAAATGCGCCAGTGCTCAATGATGAAGAAGATGAGCAACATGATTATGAAGCTGATGAAGAAAATGATGAGAATGATGGTGTAGATGAGGCTGATACGAGTAGTTATGGTACTAATGAGAGTGCTGAGATCATAAACGTTTTTTTGATTATATAATAAATAGCACTCAATTGTTGCCGATCCGGTGCGATCTTGGGATTATTCTTAAAGACATTCGAAGAATTGTAAATTTTTCAAAAATTCTGTGGACATTTAACATAGGACGTAACAGTGGATATTTAACATTTTACTTTTTGAACATGTACCCCTTGTAGTGAGACGTTGTCACGTCAGAACACCAAGAAAATATTACAAACTAGCTTTACCTGGGCGCTCCGCTACCCGCACAAAAATCCCCGGCTTGCCATCACTACCACGGTAGGGTTGTACTATTGCCTAAACCTAAACAAAGCGCCACCTCGATCGTATTCGCACTATGTGGTTTACCGAGATTTTGTGAAGACGCATATTCTGTGAAAGTTTCAGCTCAATCGGCTGTCCAGTTTTGGAGTTTTAGTGTCGTATTACAAACCAACAGACATTAATTGATGTAAATACTAGCTGACCCGACAGACGTTGTGCTGTCCAACTTTCAACAAATTTGGTTGTGATCATTTTGTGAATTTGTGAAGAGCTATTTGAAATGATGGTCCTCTAGGGGGTCTGTTGGGGGTCCTTTGAGGTCTTTTGGTGGTCTTTTGAAGGTCTTTTGGGGGTGTCTAGTAAGGGTCCGTTGTGGGCCTGTTGAGGGTCTTTTTGGGGTCTATTGATGGTCTTTTGGGAAGTCTTTTGATAATTTTTTAAGGGTTTTTTGGGGGTCCTTTGAGAATCTGTTTAGGGGTTTTTAAAGATTCTTTTATCATTCTTTTGTTGGCCTTTTGGGGGGTTTGGATTGTCTTTTGGTGTCTTCTCGGGATTTTCTGGGAGTCTTTTGATGGTATTTTGGGGATCTTATGGGGGTGTTAGGGGTATTCTGGGGGTCTTTCGATGGTCTTCTGTGATTCTCTTGAGGGTTTTGGGGGTCCCTTGGGGGTCTTTTTTAAGTTTCACTTCAACCGCGCGTAAAAGGTACGCGCACTGTTTTTTATTTGTTTTGTTGCCAGGCGCGTAAACGAACACTCGAACAGGCGGCATACAATTGACCATGCGAGAAGCCCGGATTTTCAAGGTCAACGACGCAAACACTCAATGTTTTGCAGATTTGCCCATTACCGTATCTCCTGAGTCAGAAAAAGGGAAAATAAAAAACGGTACGGAAACGTACAACATTGGAGTTGGACAATATTTCTAATTATTTTAAAGTTATACTGAAGCTGAACATATCCAGCAGTTCCGAATTAAAATCTTTTATCGAATTATCAGTTGGTTAGTTTGGTTCAAAATCCGAAGTGCGTCTTTCCAATGAGCTTTAAGGCATCAGTTACTAAGGAGTTGCAGCGAGATTTGCCGCCTTTCCCCAGTTGACACATTCAATACAATTGCACTTAGCTGAAATTGGAACTCTTTAACGATAGTTGCGAAATGCTTCTTACCACAAGAGAGGGAACAAGCACTTGACAACAGACTACTCACTTGGATTATTGTGCGAAATTCGATAGTTCGCACTCGATAATTTCCCTTTGGTCAGAAAAAGGTTTGCCCTCGTTCTGTGTGTATGTGTGTGTTGTTGGGTAATAAACGCATCCTAGATTCTTTGTCATAGAACACGCCAATTTAACCTCCTGCCAGCAGATTGCAACTGATACCAACTGACAAAAAAGTGATTTAAAAAATATTAGCGGTTAGTTTTCGTTAACAGTTTGACGTACGGTATATTCCCAGATTTTGATTCGACAAAGATTTATTATTGAAAAACAATCCCTGTATCTATCATATGGAGCTCCTACATACATACATAATTCTATGCTCTGTTACGGTGTAGCCTTGGGGTCTGTGCTCTCGAACTCATGCAGTCTGTCTGGCTACGCTTTTACGACGATGTTATACTGCAGCATATCCCCCCCCCCCCCAGTACATACATTGTGCTGTGTACTGCAGAGTATCCGTCCGTCCGTCCGTCCGCATGCATTGACGATCGCAGAAGAGCAGGGATTTTCATTTTTGGATTTGTGGGGTTCACTTTGACATTTCCATTATAAATCTCCAGGGGTTAGTTTGTTGTTTCGCCTGCATCGAAATTGGTTGCACCATCGAGGATGATGGCGGCGACGACGGCGGCGACTACAACACTCCTCACGCGGTGGTCCGAGAAACTCTGCTCTGGATGGTATAGCTGTTGGCCGTCCCGTCGTCTGCCTTCGATGTACTCATCGAGTGTTGTTGCGCGCTGGCCGATGTTTTTGTTATATGTACTTACTGGAGGAAGTGCAGATGCTTTGTGTTTTTGGCCTCCGAGTCAGAAATGGGTGGTGGGTATGAAACAAAAGACCCCGTTTGAATGCAACGATGATGATGATGGAGCTTACAAATAAAGCATTTGCAAAATTCTAAACGGGATAGAAAATTACAATGCGAGTATTAAAAGGGTGGCCATTGACACATTCCACTGTTACCCGTGGAGAACATTAAAAAAAATCTAAAGCAAAATATGAGAACCAAAATAAATGAAAGTACATATAACATACACCGATGATGAACCGAAGAACGAAAATAAAGTTTTTCTCAGTGGTCCCGGAACTGATGGTTTCTCACTAAAGTTCTTGCAGATTCGTTTAGAATTTAATTGACATTCAATTGAATAGAGTAGGGAGATTGATTAAGTTATAAACAATGGAAAGTTGTGATACCGGATAAGCTGCGGCGCTTAAGGAGTGTACACTTATCGAGACCTGCATGCACACTTTTCTACTCATTGTGCCGAGGATTAGGAATGAGTTTTTAATTCAATAAAACTGGAAAGTTTTTTTTCGCTCAACTTCGATTGAAAAAAAAAGTTAGGGCATGGCAAGTTGGAAATAATAGAATTATGTGGGTTTAGTATCCTCTTTGCCGATAATAACGAGATTAATTTCTCGCATGGAGCTCGTAGATGTAGTCTTTGGGATCATCCTTCCTTACTTACCCAGTTCTTGACATAAACATCTCTCTAACCAACTTTGCTTTTTGTTAGGCACCCATAAGTTTTGAATATTCAACTTTCAGCATGAGCACTGTTTTAAATGTCAATTTCAACAGCTTTGATGTTACTCGTATATTTGAACCTCTTAACAGATTCGAATGGTTTTGGAGTTAAAGAACACGTCACAGGCTATAGTGCGACGGCGCAGGGACATAAGTACCAAACGTAAAAAATTGGGACTAATGTCCCACTGTCCCCGGGACATAAGTCCCAAAAGAAGTCAAATCGAATAAGGGACTTACGTTCCACCCAATCGAGACTTAAGGCCCAAAAAAATATGACTTATGTCACACCTCGAATTTTTTTTACAAGGAGTCATTTTATGTAATGTTTCGTTATATTACATAAAATAGCTTGTTTATAAATTTTTTTTTAATTATCTCCGAAAATTTGGGACTCATCTTCAACAAATTTTTTTTGGACTTATGTCCCGATCGGTTGGGTCATAAGTCCCTAATTCGATTATGGGATTATGATTATGATTCGTTTATAGCTCACTTAAATGGGTCATAAGTCCCAAAAGTAAATATTGGGACTTATATGTTGGGGGCTTGTGTCCCTGCGCCTAGTGTGACTAGGCATGTAGTTTAGTAAAACCTTAAATGAGGTTGGGATGGTTCGCAGATGACTTGCAAAAGACAGTGTGGTTAAATTTGGGAAATACAATTGGGATGGCCTTATCAACTTCTTTGCGAGTATTAACTGGTAGCTATAGTTACGCAAAAGCAACGCGAATGCCGCCCCTGATGCGATCACAAAAATTGTTCTTTTGTCTGATGTCTCTCATACCAGGAATAAGTCTTATAAAAGCAAAAAAAAGAGGTCTCCAGTATTATAGAGGTATGCTTTCGGTTTCGGCGGTCAGTCATCAGCAGAACAGGGGGAATAACACTGAATGCTCTAGAATTGCACGTGGCCGTAACTGTCTCTGACTGGTGGAAGTGCGATCAAACCTCCACGTGGTGGCCGCTGGTAATTTTCATCGCTATGGTGGTAGCCCAGCTGATACCACAGTAAGGTTCCGGTCCTAAGAACACAGATTCTGACCCAGCCCTAGCTAGTTTTTCTGCATGTTCGTTGCCTGCAACACCCTGGTGACCAGGGACCCAACCGAGTTTAACCCTCTTGAGCCCTGCCTTGGATTGCAATGCATCGTAGCAGCATTTAATTGATTTAGAGTCCATTGTGTTGGACGATAGCGCTTTTAGTGTTGCCTGATTATCTGAAAAAATATAAATCGTAGCGCCTATAATACCCTTACTCAGGTTTATCCTCAATGGCATGGAGTTCCGCTTAGAAAACAGTCAGTGGGACTCTTACACATTGGTATTGAGACTTTGGTGTTGGGTCCGAATACCACAGCGCCCACTTCAGAATTCATCTTCGATTCGTCTGTGTGCCAGACCTTAATTGTCCAGGTCCAATATTTTTACCTCAAATAACCTACCGGAACAGTACTCCTTGCCATGGTGTCCGACATAGTGCAAAACATGTCTCTTTTAGGAATTGAGTCTAGAATATTCAGGTGTCCCACGTAGTCACCTTGCTTGTGCCCATATTCTAGTTGCAGATTGATAGCGTATCTAGCGGCCGTCTTCCTAATGAAGATTGGCAGGGGTGAAAGACCTACAACAGCTTCTAATGCAGTCGTAGGGCAGGTGCGCATGGGACCCGTTATACCTAGACAGGCAATTCTTTGTAGCTTCTGAAGCTTAATTAAGCTGTCCGTTCAATTGGTACGTGATAATTGGTCTCACCATCATGGTATACATCCAATGTATCATTTTACGACTAAGACCCCCAAGTTCTACCGTAGAGGCGTCTACAGGCCCATAGGGCCCTAGTCGCTTATCAAGGATGACTCCGAGATATTTAACTCTCACTGTAATACTCTAATGTGTGCCCTTTAAGATGATAGGTCCCATATCGGACAATCTACGTTTCGTGAAAGGCACTAGAACAGTTTTGCCAGGATTGATGGAAAGGTCTTCTCTACTGCACCATTCTAAGACGTGAAGTCTTAGTCTTGCATGGCATTTGTTATGGTCGTGCTGTACTTACCACTAATTATGATCGCCAAATCGTTAGCATAACCAATGGCGATGTAGCCTGATCAATGCAGGTTGGCTAGAAGGTTGTCTATGACAAGTGACCATAGATAGGGCGAGAGTACGCCTCCTAGCGGGCAGCCCTTAGCTGCAGTCCCCGACACAGACACTCCCCCTGAGGAGGAAGTAATGACTCGACTTTCCAGCATGGCCCTTATCCATTCGTTGGTCGAGCCCTCGATACCTCTGTTACTGATTGCTCCTGTTATTGAGTCATAACCAGTGTTATCGAACGCAATGTCAAAGAAAGCACACAGAGCCATTTCCTTGGACCGAAAAGCCCCTTCTATCTTTTTAACTAGATAGTGAAGGGCGCCCTCTGTGCTTTTTCTTTTCCTGTTTGCGAACTGACTTGAGTGTAGAGGGCTAGACGTATCCAGTCGAGCTCTAATATGAACATCATGAACAATTATGAGTCTCTCCATAATTTTTAGGACAAATTATGTTAGACTTAGTCAGTAAGATTGAGGCAGCTCACTAGACCTTTTGCCTGGTTTGGGGATGAAGATAACTTTAACCTTTCTCCAGGTATACGGAATGTAACCCCAGTTGTAGCTGGCTCTAAATAAAGCAATCAACTCAATAGGCCTCTCTAAGAGCGCTGCAAAAATGCCATCTCCGCCGGGTGCTTTGAATGGTTTGAAGGGCCTACGGCCCATTATATTATATATAGGATTATAGGAACCTGGAAATTCGGGAAAAACATTTTCCATGAGATTTATGTATGAACTCGCGACCAAAACTCACGATTCTAACACGTTATAGGCTACAATTTTGGGTCAGTGGCGGGTATATAGGGATGAGGCTCAATGGTGTGAGGTGGTTTCAGTTGGAGAGCGGTCAGTTTGGTTGGGTCAGTAGGGTGTGAGTTGCAGCCAGACAACACCTGTTATTTTAGCTTTTTTGTGGATCTAAACGATGTCTTAGGAGTTGGGGTCGGCGGGTCCCGGGCCAATTTCAACCAAACTTGGTGTACATATTACGAATAATCTGGAATCAAATATAGAAGATGGGGGATAATACCTTTTGTAGCTGGGGGTAGGGTGGCAGCCGATATTAGTGTTGAACCCATAATTTTGGGGTGTTGTTGGAGGGTACGGCCTTCCAGTATCCAGGGTTGCTGAGATGAAAGTGTCGATTCTGTACTTTTCGGGGTCGCTGAGGTTAATTATCTTCTTAATATATAAAAACGTTGGTATGTACGCTGAACCACTGAAGCTTCCCAAATTATACTCACAGCATATGTTCGTGGCGCTGGGATAGCTTTTTTTTTTTCGAAAATTCTTATTTATGACCGATTTGGCTCAAATTCACACCATATAATATTTAAATAAAAAGAAAGGCGTTGGCATTTCGACCCGATAGGTGGTGCTGGGGTGGAAAATGTAGTTGAAATGTATATGATTTTCATATGAAGTATATTCGTCAGTCAGTGGGCGGGTGTTAACTTGGGTGGGATTCATTGGGATGGGACAGTCGGTAAAACGCCGGCTATTTCTGCTAGTCACTAATATATAAGTGTCTATTCCATAGTGGCAAATTTTATACCCGTGCAAACGCCGGGCACTCAACTAGCATTATATATATTTTGCAAAGTTTTGAAGCAATACATTTAAGCGTCTGATTGTAAGTGTCTCCAGAAGCTATATAATTGCACTTCGAAAAATTACCTGAAAATGAATTTAATAAAATTTTGAAATGCCACCAATGTTTGCGCTTTCACACACTGGAACTTCTATACAGGGATGTGAAATGAATGGGAAAAGTTTTGTCGAAATTGGTCGTATTTTAACTTCCAAAGAATTGGTAGGTATACAGTACACAAACTGACAATAAAACGAACTCCAGGAATCGTTAGGAAAGTTTCCTACAGACGCTGAAGTTGGGCGAAGATAATCAGAATCGCACAAACACACTCACAGACGCACACAGATATCATTTACAGCATTTGTCGCCCGTAAAGTGAATAGCCTGTCTGACTGTTGGTGAACTTTTGCTCTTTGTCGTCCACCCTTATGAATATAATTCGTATTCGTATTTCAAAAAAAAAATAAAAAATAAAAGAAGAAATTCGATGCTAAAGAAAAAGATGGAGATTGCCTGGGCGACCGACAGTTTGATTGCAAATGGACTTGCTGGCCATTGTCCGTATTCATTTCTGAAATTGATGATGTCCTCTGAGGAACACAAATGCAGATGTATGCTCGTAGATAGGGCGACAATGACGATTCACACGAACGGACATTAAAAATGTGGATTCATAACTTGGACACACGAGTGGTCAACGTCAACGTCAGTACTCCATGTTAGTCGGTCGTCTTCGAAAATGAATGTCATCTCTAACAAGAGGGTGGAAAGGAATAAAGCTCGTTGGATAGATACGAATTGATTGATAAATAAAAAAACAACAAAACATCCGAAAAAAAATTTGGTTTTTGTTTCTTCCTGACCAAACGATTGGACATTCGTGCCCGAGATAGGGACATCGCATCGGTTCAAAGACGACATTCAGATGAAATGAATATTGATTGGGATCAAAGGAGATGATTGTTTTGCTATCCATCGAGGAATGACGGCGAGACGGTATAGATCAGCCTTAGGTATCTCTGCTATTCTGTTGACATTTGAATTTAGCATGAAATTAAATTTTAAGCATAGCACTCACTAGCAATGCAGACTACCAAAAATGAAGGTGCAGCTGTGCTTCGAAAGGAATTTTATCCATTTCACAACAACACCAACCACAACAACAACAACAACGCAAATTAAATAACAACAATTATATGTACAATTACCGTAGTGGAAATACTAAAAGGTCGCAACGCTTTGACATGACGACTACAAGTCTCTGACGAACGATGACGCCGCACTCTATCTGTTGGCATAGAGGTCTCGTCTGGTTGGTTGGCTCTGGCGGGCTGTGCAGATTTTCGTCCAACGATGGAAATGGCAATGATAAACGGGCGAGTCATCTATTTTTTTTCTGTTCTATCCGTTTGGCGCTTCGCCATTTAAACGTCATTTGTATGCTGGTGACCGACCAGGCGTCAAAACCATTTTGACTTTGACTGTACACGTGTAAGGAAGGCTTTGATGTCAGTGGAACGTGAAATTGAACAAAAATAAATAAATATATTCCTGAATTTATTGCGTCATTGTTGAATGCTATGTAGGGGTAGGCGCAGTCGACTTTTTGGCACCCTATAGCTGAAATGTTGACGTTTTGTCATAAAATTTGTCACTTATTTTTTTTGTTTTTAATTTAATCTTTAAACAGAAGCTTGGGGTTGGATATAATGCTTAATGACATTAACCAAACCTTAAAATCCCTTAATATTTTCGTGGTTCCAGAATTGAAAATTCCAACTGACGGAGGATACCTCATTTGCCAAATGGGATTGATAGAAGAACGACACCAATCGCCAACAACCAATTTATTGTTGGCGTTCAAATTGTTTGGTTCATAATTTGAAAAGGTTAATCAAATAGAAACCCTGTAACTCTGCTGAGATGGTGAGCGAGCGAATTGGGAAGATTTCGCCATTCAACCAATAACACGGAAACTCTTAAGAGCTTTTCTGACGAATTTAAATCTGACGAACTTACCAAAGAACAGACAAATAATTACTTTACGACGCTAACAGAACTGACAGATATTTTCAGAAAATTGAACAACAAGCCCTCGACCGGCTTAGATAACATCCCAAATGTTGTGCCAAAACATCTTCCGCTCGAAATCATACGGAAATACTGAACTATTTTTAACAATTTGCTCATTGCTGAATAATATCAAAGGTTTTTCCTGTATTGAAAAAAAAAAAAAAAAAAAAAAAGATCCTTCTGATACGAAAAACGACAGGCAAATCAATCCCATGTCTAATATTGGGAAAGTTTACGAGAGTGTTTATTAGTAAGTCCATTTTGAATGTGTGCGATCGGAAACCACCCGACAGTTTACGCGGTTACCAAAATGATTTCGGATGTCAACGGGCAATTGAATGATAACAGAAACACTGCCGCTTTCTATTAGCCTTCGACACGGCTTAGACCGATGCGCTAATTTATAAAATTTATTAGATATGAGCTCCCACATCATTTAATGAAAATGAAAGGAAACGGATAGAGAAAATATGACAGATAAAATATTTAATGTTGTTAACGGTCTGCCGCAAGGCTCAGTAAAAACTCCACTCTTGTTCAACATATATATTTCTGAAGGACGTTATCGGTTCTATAGCATACGCTGACGACATTATACTGTACGTACACGGTTCAATAATCGAATAGATTTAAGGAAAGCTCCAAAACAAATTCGACGAGTTTCAAGCATACTGCGAAACATGGAAGCATACGATTAGCTATCGAAAAATGCGAAGTTATACTGTATCGGCCTCCTCTATGGCGCGGTATTCACGATCTGCGTCGTAATTGGAAGAACCTGCAACTAACTGGTGCAAATGGTTTTCGGATGCCAACTGTCGGATCGACTGTCGTGCGATATTTATTTGGTTTCTGTACTGTAATGGACACGTAAATACAGCATTAGAAAAAGCTGGAGCCGCACTTATGTCACTTAAAAAGCTTCTCTCCTTACGCTGTCTTCGAAGTGATATCAAGATCATTTGCTACCAGGCGTTCGTTAGACCAATTTTGACGTATGCGTGTCCAATATGGTGGTATTCAAGCACATCATATATGGAAAAAATCCGCGTTTTTGAGAAGAAATGCCTTAGAGCATGTATGCGTATGTATAAAAGCGAACAATCCAACTACAGTTATTATATATTCAATAAAAAACTTCTGGGTGGGTGCGTCTGGATTGTCAACTTCAACTTTCTCTTCATATCCTTCTTTGGCCTACAACCTAGTCATGGTCTGTTGCAAAAAAAAGTCGCCACCAGCATTTTTCCATACACGAAGTCGAAGTTTAAACGTCGATCTTTTCGAATGCAGCCGGGAAAACGGTCTTAACGTTGGGCGTATACCCAGACCAACGGATAGAAAATGGGAGATACCCATCGTAACGCACACTTGAGCCAGAGACAAAAACCTTTCTATTCTGATTTTCTGTGCATATCACAGCTATGACCACTAAATTCCTTGGTCGTTTTTAAAGCCGTTTTGCTGACATTTCAGAAATTTCCTTTTTTTTTTTTTTTTTTTTTTTTTTTTTAGAATTTTTTTTTTTTTTTTTTTTTTTTGTATAGACACAGATAGTAATAATAATATTCGGCCCGACAGACCATTGCGGTCCAAGGCCTAGCCTTTCGCGACCATTTGTGTTGTGCATGTATATTTTTGGACATCACATTTTTTCCTCTCCCTAATTTCCTAACGCGCACGCTATGCTAAGCATTACAAGGGTGCAAACCCCTTTAGCGTGTGTACATTATAAAAAAAAAACCAAAAAATTTTTTTGGAAACAAATGGAAGGGACTTACAATTTAAGGCCGGATCCGAACGGCGAATTAACCAGCTTTCTGTTACAAGTTATTACTCTCGGAACGTTTGTCAGACATTCCCGAGAGGTGGGAGACCATGCAAAGTACTTTTGGTGTTACTGGGATTCGAACCGCGAACATCCCGCTCAGTAGCCATGCACTTTTCCACTGAGCCACGGCGCCCACATAGTTACTGATACTGTGACCAAAAAGATCTATTGTGTCGACAGGATTATTCGTCATATTCCGAGCAGAACTTACGTACCGTATCGGAGCCTAGAGTAATTCTCTTAATGTAATACCGCAAGCGGCAATGATCTGTGAGAAAGCTCACCAGCTGTCTAAAAAAAGGTGTAGAAATGGGGTCAGTTACACATCAATTAACGACTGAATGAAATCCATACGTTAACGAGTGATCGAGTGTTTACATTGTGATGATCACTACTCGTCACTCGTTCTCGTAAGCGATCATGCAAAATCAACATTATTCAGTTACGTATTATTCAGTCACGAATGTGGTAATTCGACCCCTGATTAATCGTTTGCATTGTGGATAAAGTCTGTGTTTCCAATTATTATTCAGTGCATTACCAGAGTAAAGTTCAGGTTCTATGAACGCAAATTTTGAGTTAGCACCTAACTAGTTCGTTGCCTGCAATTCCTTGAGATGATGAGTGACCCATTCATGTTTCACCCTGTGATATCTGGCAAGAGATTGCAGTGCATCGTAGTAGCATTTAACTGATCAAGAGTCCCTTAAGTTGGACGACAGCGCTAAAAATGCTGCCTTGCTATCTGTAAAGATATAGATTTTTACGAAACTTAGGCTTTTGAGTTCGTAAAGGATTTTACAAATAAAACACAACACAAGTTTATTAATTTACAAATAACAATTTTAATAAACAAATATATATTGGTGATACTGATAACTATAAATGTTCACAAAAACACTTATTACAACAACACTTGTACTTTACTATAATTCCCTTAGGTGGTAGCTTTATCTCTTCGCAAGAACCGCAAAAACCGGTTTGACTACATTTTTGACCAGTACATAATGATTTTAACAGGCGGTTACATTTCAAATAATCTAATAAATCAATACAGCCTAAAAAATGCTATTCAAAAGTGCTTAGTTCTAATTCCGTGCCTATTTTTTAGTATGCAGTATGTACATTGCGATTTGTCTTAGGATTCGATTTCGATTATCTGCGCTACTAACTACTTTTCGTAACAATATATATACTAGAGCCCTTAATATCTTTCCTAGGGTTTTACCTAGCACAGATCTCAACGGCATGGAGTTTAGCATGGACAACCGTAGGACTCATTCCCATTGGTATCGAGACTCTGGTGTGGGGCCAAAGTTACTAGCTCCAACTCCAGATTCCATCTTCGATCAATCTTTATAAACCAAACCTCTAGCATCTAGTGCCGGAACACCATTTGACCAGTTTGCAAGGTCAAGTATTTTTATCCCAAATAACCTACCGAAATAGTACTCCTTGACCGTGATGTCAGGGATAGTGCAAAAATGGTCCTTTTCGGGACTTGAGTCAAGCATTTTCAGGTTTCTCTTATGGTAATCTGGTTTGTACTGGTATTCTCGCTGCAGCTTAATAGCGCATCTAGCTGCCATCTTCCTAATGAAGATTTGTAGGGGAGAGAACCCATTGAGAGCTTCTAATGCTGCCGTAGGACAGGTACGCATGGCACCCGTGATACCGAGACAGACAATTCTCTGGAGCTTCTAAAGCTTAATCAGGAATTCATCCTTTCGTACAAGGATACAGGGGCATTCGGCTGAAGAGCCACAACAAGGGATTGAAAAAGAACGGCTGGCGGCAAGTAGAACTTTTAGACAAAAACTATTTATGTACTAATATTTACTAGCAGTTGCCATAGTCAACACATTAACGGACGGTGCGCAAATAGGCTACAAAAAACTAAATTAAAAAATAGTTAGGGAGCTGCTCAAAAGGTTCAAGTTTGTTATTTTTTTTTTTATTATTTTACGAAAACCTATCGTTTGACGTGTATCTCAGTGCTCTCAAAAATCTCATCATCATAATCAGTGTAAGGAACAGGATCTGGCTAATTAGCTTAATGGACTTATACGTTGCGATGAAAACTTTCAATTGATGTTTCAATACATCCCGCCTGGGTCTGTGCTTGTGCCTCTGCTGTTGCCAGACAGGATTCATTACGTTGGTGCAAATAACTTTTACGATTAATTATAATTAGTTGAACGGAGAAGTGCTACGACCGGTGTCGGAAATATCCGGTATCGGTACAGGAAGTGTGAGATTACTTTGATGTGACAGAGGACAGAGGCAAAGTGGCTGATTAGCAAAGGAAGTTAAGCTGATTGAAAACATTCTTGTAATTACAGTGAAAGGAAGGACCCCTTTGTGCAATTTGTATGCCATCACTATTCAATATCGGCGAAAGTTTGCTAGTATTTCCACTTTCTAACGCGAAAAGCAGGAAATTCTGTTATCAGATTATAGGCGGCCTTTGACATACTTGACAAAGAACATCAGGTGCTAGTTGGCGGAGCAGTTTGTTAAAGTAAATATTTAGCTTGGTGATTAGAGTGTTGGAATTTCATGATTTTCAACGTCAGCTAAGCGAAAAGCTGCGTAAACTTTTCTACAAGCTACGAGGAGGGGTACTTTTTAAGAATTAAAGGTAAAGCTAGAAGTGGTTGGGATTGGAGTTAGTTTTTTTTTATTGTCATGTAATAATATCTTAATATAAATGCAAAGTTTTATGTTGATTTACCAATAAGTTTACATGTAGCAGTAGCAAAAGAAGAATAAAGTGTGAATTATAAACTAACTGCAAGGCAAACAGATAACGAGTTGCTCCGGTAAAACCATCGCTGAAGAGTGGTCAGAATTTTTCAAACAATGTAGAACGTCAATTGAAGATGATGCGGCTTCTCTGGATTTTCAATTGATATCACAGCACATTTAATGGAGCTAAACGAAGAATATTCACTCATGGTCAACTGAAAGAAATTGCAGAGAGGTTCAATGTATCCGGCTAAACGCGTTTCAAAATTCTACACGATCTTGTGGTGTCGAAGATCAACGTAAGATAGGTAGGTGATCAGAAAAAAGTTGCGTGTGGAATATTGTAAGCAGGTTTTGCAGCTGTGCGACCGACGTGAGTTATCAATAAAAGAGACAAAACTTGGGTTCATTGTTATGATCCAAAGCCAAAGCTGGAATCTCTGTAGTAGCGGTAAAGGGCTGATCCGGCTCCCTAGAAGATAATGGTCGTACTATCGGCTTGGAAGATCCTGGCAACAGTGTTTTGCGTACTTTGTCATGGATTTTGCCTTTACTTTGCGAACCATTTCTGGCGATGTGGCTGTTTTTGGAAGGCCACGACAATGTTTTTTTTATGTAACCAGTGTCGCGTTGTAACGTGTGATGGTCTGATACACAAACATTTTATTCAGAATCAAATGCTAGACCTATTGTCAAACAGAGCCGGTTGTGACTTTCCAGCCAAAAACAATCATCATCATATTATATGGCTCTCCACCGGTCCCGATTTTGAGCAGTTTACCATCCCTAAACTCTGGGCTTTCTGGTCTACGCCATCCTTCCAGCGTAGGCTTGGCCGGCCTCTCTGTCGTGTTCCATAAATCCTACCGCAGGACGCAGGCCAGTCCATCCCATTGTCGGAGCCCGTTATAGATGTTGAATGGGCTTGATAGTGATCCGGATATTTTTACTTGGCTTATAACATTGCTCATGGTCAACCTACATAGTCGTGTCAATTTATTTGGGATGTCGAATTCTCTCATGGCTTTATAAAGTTCTATTCTGGCTATTCTATGGTGTAGTGAGTTTTGAAACTCTAGACATTTTTCTAGCACCTGCCTAAGGGTGTAAATCTGATCAGTTGTTGATTTGCCTGGGATGAAGCCACACTGATATGGACCAATGATGACTTTAGCGTATGTGGCTATCCTGTCTTGAAGGAAAGAGGAGAAAATGTTATACTCGGTACTTAACAACGTTATACCACGATGTATGGGGCACAGGATGCCTCTTCGCCAGTCTTCTGGCATCGCTTCTTCCTCCCATACTTGCACTATTAGGTCATGAATTGCTTGGTGTATTGCGGGGCCTCCTGTTTTAATCAGCTCCTCTGGGATACCATCATATTCCGGGGCCTTATTATTTTTAGCCGATTTGTCGCTCTGCCAACTTCGTCTATGCTTCGTGGCGGCAGCATAGTGTAGTCTTCGGTCATTGGTGGAGCCTCCAATTCCTCTGTTAGCTGGCCATTAAGCAACTCATGAAAGTGTCTGAACTGTGAACTGTTTTTTTTTTCATATCTTCTGAGCTCTTTATATTCATCTTCGCGTGCCCGCGTTCCATGAGATTGTTGCATTGCTTGGTACGCAACATTCTTACGTTCAGTCGCTAATACAAAATTCGTATTATTTTGTACACCCTGTATTTCTCTCACAGTGAACGTTTATTATTAAAACTTAATTCCCTTTGGAATAATTTTGTGCTGGAAGTATTAAAGGAAATTGAAATGTGAGGCAATAACGAAGCACAACACTGAATAATCGTAGCTGGTATTTATATTGCCCCAGAGCTGACTTTTCTCACAGAATATAAAAACACACAGCATTAAATGCGAAACTTAATGCTTTAAAATGTCGTTCCGGGAATATGACGAGTAAGTTGGGGAGAAAATTATCAAAACAAAGTAAATACACAAAAGTCCGCCATCATCAACGTCCACCATCAACTGCAACTGACAACGAAATTACAAGCAAAAGAAATATTTGGCGAATGCACCGAATTCCTTCAAAGGCAGACCAAAATTAATTCGTCGTCGAATTCAGAAATTGAATTTAAATCTGTGAAGTGGTGCGTTACCGAAAGTGCACGAATGTCGCGTGAACTCGAATCGCCAAGGAAATACAACCATCATCAATTTTTGGGTTTACAACAAGGGCTTGTAAGCCAGTACTAAGAGTTAAAATATCAATGGGAGCTAAAAATCAGTCGCTAGCCCTTGCGATCATATCTTACGTACAATGCAAAATAGAGGTAATACCAACCAATAACCTTAAACAAAGGGCGCTCTAGCTACAGGAATGGTTGTAGTACAGGACCGGAACACGCTTTTAGTGCCAAATATGATGGTGAAGTTGGTAAAAACTTACATACATGGTAGGGGTTGCGAGCGGCGAAAATATTAAAACCCTACACTAGAAGATAACGGACGACTTAGTGCGGACTCTTCAAATTTGATCAGGCTCTGAGGAAGTTTTTCGCTCTTCAAACTTAAGAAGCATCTCATTTGAGGATGCAGATTATTCTCAAATTTCGGTTTCTCCCCAATTATCATCGAAAAACAATTGGACCGCAATTACTTTCCCAATTTCGTCTCATTTATTCCACTGGCAAATCATTCCTATACTTAATACCAGAAAGATGTGCTAATCTTTGTAAAGCACACCCATATTACGAATAACCATAAAAGTCTAATTAAAAGGAAGGCTATAAGCTATTTGCTACATCCAAACTTTTAATGACTCCACCATTAGAAGGGTCAATTGCCTGCCTTTGGTTGGACTTTATAATGATGACCGTCCAAACTGACATTAAAAAAAGACTATAATTTCGAGACTTCCACAAATGAATTTGGTAGCCCTCTATCTTTCTCTCTCGGTTTAAAGTCGCTGTGTGTGTGTATTCCATGTGTAATAGCTTCAACATGTGGTACATCCATTCGTAGAATTTGCAGCGTTATAAGACTCACACAACATTCACAGTACACACGACTATATACACAGAGTGCGAATGGCCACTATGTGAACCAACATAAAACGGAGAGGTTGAACTTTTTATTCCAATCTCCCATCGGTTTAAAGTTTAGTATTAACTTTGATCCTTGTGTCGGTGCGGTGTAACGACCCATCTCGTTAAAACACTGCGCAGTCAGAGTCAGAAGTAGAATTGTACTTTTGTAATTTTTTTTTTGTCATTTTTCCGTATATGTAGGAGTTGGAGTTGGAGGCCAGTTTGTGGATGTGGAACAAATTTACTTTTCTATTCAAAAAATCCTTTTTTGCCTCCCCCCGCACAGAACTAACCAAAACGAAATGATTTTCCTCGGATGTCGTCACTGCGATTAAGCTTACCTTAACATTGTAGCGCCAACACCCTAATGGTACATTAGCTACGTCACACTTTTTGTAACACTTAACCTGGAAGATGATGGGTCATATGAGTACAATCACTCAACTCATGAGATAGATATCTTAGAGGAGATTAAAATAGTTTTTCTTTTAGTGAGCAATCTCTCTTTTGATTCTGAATGAGAAGCTGTAATTCCAACAGCGAGATTACTTCAACAAAACGGGTGATCGAAAAGTGATTGGTAATTATATTAGGTCAGTTGTATTGGGATCGTCATTCTTAGGCATCATGGCAAGAGGAAAGTTTGAGAAGGTGCACAGTAGTGTATCCAAAACGGGTTAAACATAACAAGCAGATGGTGTCAAGATGTAGAACTCAGTGTCAGTCCGAGTAAGACAACCCTGGTTCCATTCACCGACAAAAGCAAGTCACACAACACAATTACTCGTAACGGAGAAGCTATTGCTGTCAGCAAACTGGTATTTGAAAGCTGCTATGGAATAAAAACCAATCAGCTTGCAGCAATATCATGGGAAGTAGACCCCAGAAAAATCCACTGGATGTACACCATGATAATTATACCAATGATATACCAATGATAAGAAGCGTGGGCGCCGTGGCTCAGTGGAGATGCGCAGGGCTACTGAGCAGGAGGTTCGTGGTTCGAATCCCAGTAACACAAAAAGTATTTTTTACGGTGTCCCACCTCCGCGATTGGGTGACAAACATTCCTAGGGTAATAACTTGTCACGGAAAGCTTCTCAATTCGCCGTTCGGATCCGGCCTAAAATTGTAGGTCACTTCCATTTGTGCCCAAAAATTTACATGCCCAACACAAATGGTCGGGAGAAGCTAGGCCTTGGATCGCAATGGTCTGTCGCGCCAAATATTATTATTATTAATCTGAGGAGCAGTAGCATGGACAAAAAGAAACAATTTAAGCTCCGCAAGAAGAGAATTGGAAAAAGTCCAGAGGCTTGCCTTTGTCTTAATAACAGCGGCCATGTGAACCAGTCGACTACACAAAGCTCTCTCCCTTGATCACAAAAATTCACTTAGTTCACCAAACGGTGAACTGACAACCACGATACAAGAAACTCTTGATTGCTTAGTAAAAAGTCATTTCCCCAATTGTCTAATACTAAGGCACCAAGAAGAAAACGAGGACATTAACTCACTTCAAAGAAAAGAGGTGCTACTATGCGCTCTCACTGGCATTCAAGCCGCTTTTGACAACACTAACTTCCACTAACTTCGAAGCAATTCAAATACAGGCTAGCACTACGGGAATAGATTCCTCTATCATAGCATGGGTCATGAGTATGCTTAAAGATAGGAAAATTCGAGCCTCGTTTGGTGAGGAACTCATCACAGCAGCGGCAAAAGGCGGAGTCCTATCACCACTTTTGTGGCTACTGGTAATGGACCAGCTACTAGACAGGCTTAAGAATAATCATATCACAAACATTAGCTATGCGGATGACCTAGTCCTAATGGTGCGTGGTAAATTCGAGAGTACGATAGCAGAACGCATGAAATTCGCTCTTAAACTAATAAACGAATTGTGTAGAGAGGTTGACCTAAGTGTTTACCCAGACAAAATAGTATGCACCGTCTTCACAAAAAGGCAAAAGAAAAAAGGGCTTCCCACACTAAGATTCCAAGGCAAAACCTTCCAAATAATGCCAAAAACCTTACTTCTCTTGCCAACACATGTTCAGCAAAACGTGAGGAATAAGCCCGCAAATGACTTTATGGCTATACCAAAGCATTATCAGACCCAGGCTCTCATACGCATCAACGAAACACTAAAAACTAAATAAAATTCAGAGACTAATCTGTCTAAGTGCAACAGGTGCGATAAGGACTTGTCCAACGGCAGTTCTTGAGAAGCTCCTGGGACATCCACCACATCACTTATGCATCAAAAGCGAGGCTGGAAAGAGAGTCACAACATTTAATGTAACAAACTAAATTAAAACTAATAAACCAGGACATACAACAATCACTAACAAAATCAACATCGATAGTGGTATTGTCCTTCAATCAGGCTCAATGATAAAAACAACTAATTTCCAAAGGAACTTCTCAATAAGAATACCAGAAACGAAAAATCTACAATCCACCTCAATAACAAAATAAATGAGAGGGTAAGTATCGCAATCAAAGCAGAATGGGAATCATCAATTGGGACCAAAAAGCTTCTCAAATACAACATAAAAGACACAAACAAGGCAGTTAAGTTAAGCCGCACTCAGATCTCTTGTCTGGTATATGACAGGACTCGGCCCATTCAACGGCCACTTAATAAAAATGGGAAAATCACCAACGGATCGCTGCCGCTTCCACAACGAGGCAAAAGAAACGCATACTCTTCATATGTGACGCCCTAACCATGAAAAGATTTCAATACATCAAGGCTCACACAATTCCATATCAAAATGTCAAACTGATCGAGATATGAGATGAGATAAAGGAACTAAGCCACCACATATTGTGGTAAATATCTGGGATCCACGATAGGTCATAAGGTCGCAGTGCACAAGGCTTCTCAGCCCACACACAATAATAATAATGTGAACCAGCCCAACAGCGAGGATGGAGTCGATTCTTGCTTGGACTACTTTCCACTACATGCAATGGTGGCAAGTAAGCCTAAGGAGACTAACCACCAAGATTAAGTAGCAATAAAGAATTCAGGACTGAAACTGATTACCATGGATCAAAGAAAGCAGAAGGCACCGGTGCGGTAGCAAAAGCAATGGTATAGTACTAGTAACTGAGCATATTGAAAGCAGAGGTGCATCCTATCGAAAGATCTACTCACTTCAATCTGGAAAATACTCGTAAGTATGAGAATCAGAGAACAGCCATCATGTCAGATAGCAAAGCAGCAATTATGCTTCTGGATGCACTCCACATACACATTCGGTACCTGCAGTGACTGACTTTAGAAATTGGTTTTTACACAGCTATCATAAGCCAGAAACTACCGACGGCAGCGTTCCTTATATTTATTATTCACTTACTTTGTTTACTTTTGCTCCCAGATACATTTGCCTACACTCCATAAGCTGCAAGCTACCAACCGCACATTGGACGCTTTTGTTTTTATATTTTTGGTCATTTCAGTTTGCAATCGGATTGTTTTTAATGCTTTACCCCACTTAACGTACAATGGCGAGAACACAAAAGTAAATTGCATAAATTGTAAATTAGTAAACTGAAAAATTTTTTTAATTGAAGTTAAAATATGCGGAAGGTTACGCAGTGATGGCGGTAGTTCACATTCACAGTGGCGACTCATAGCAACCCTCGCAAATCTGTTTCTGTATCTTATAGTGAGTAGTTTATAACTTACAGCTTAGATAAGCCGGTGCAATTGAAAATTTGAAGAAAAAAAACAACCCATAAAAATTAAAATTTTTCATCTAAATTCTCTAATCGCAGAAATTGATATGGGAGCCCCTCGATCCTGGGCCATTTTATTTTTATTGTAGGAGAAAATCATCGAAACAGACATTTGACATCAGATGTTAAAATTGAAAATGCTCAGATCATTTTATTCTGAGCACGTAGAGCACGCTCATACTCTGAGCAAATAAGAAACACGAGCAGTTATCTTGAGAACTCTTTGACTGCTCTGAACTAATTTATGAAAACGCGAAATGACAGAATATTGTGAAAACTTGTTGTTCTATCTGTAAGTTGATATCGACAACAAAAAAAACGACATCAATAAAAATACAATTCAGTAAATAAAACATGTATGTCTCGTTTCATTTGCTGGGTTCATTTGTGCGTGAGCTAAGATTTCTCTCTCTCTCTCAACCACCAAAAACATGCAGCGCGGCCGACTGCGCAGCACACACCGCACACAGTCCATAAAGGGCGACGAATATCTGATGCCAGTATAAATATTTAAAAAATGTATAAGGGTCTTGCGGCCGAACCCGGGACCCGATCACTACCAAATTTTCGAAAAAGTATTGTTTATTGGGTATACACATGTGTGTAAAATTTGAAGAAAATCGGGTAAATTTTTTAAAATTTTTGTTTGGGAGCCCCCCGACCCCGCAGCCCGAGGGGCCTCAAAATTTAATAGAAAGTGTTGTCTCCGGAAATACACATGTGTGCAAAATTTCAATAAAATCGGGCCATGGGAAGTGGGTTAAAAATTGATCGCAAGAATCCACGACAGACGACCGACGACCGACCGACGACCGACGACCCACGGGCAAGTGAAGTTAATATAGAGAATTTAAAAACGATCGAAAAAAGGAGTAATAAATTTTATTTTAGGAACATAAACTACGTGTTTGTGGTGCAGCATTGAGTCACACACCTTGCCGCAGCATAATTTAAGGACTTCTGTTTGACCTGATTAACGTAATGATTGGCACAACGATTGTAGTCAATTGGCTACGTGCTATTTTGCTTTATTGCATCCTATTCATTATAAGAGCAATAAACAGAAATCAAACCTTGAAGGTTTAAGTCAGCAAGGTACAATTTGGAACACATCCAAAGACCAGATCACGGCCTGTTTATGATCTTATGTCAATTTAGTTTCGGTAAAGAGGGCAAGTAGGCGCCGTGACCGTGACTGCATAAGAGCATGGCTTCTGAGTAGGAAGTTCGTGGCTCGAGTCCCAGTACCACCAAAAGTATTTTTCACGGTTTCCCACCTCTCGCGAAAGTCTGACAAACGTGTGAGAGTAATAACTTGTCACGGAAAGCTCTCAATTCGCCGTTAGGAACCTGCCAATATATTAATTTGTGTGCACAAATATACCTGCTCAACACAAATGGTTGCGAAAAGGCCTAGGCCTTGGACCTCAATGGTCCGTCGCGCCGAATATTATAAAGAGGACAACCCCTTTCTGAACTGAACTTCGCGATTTCTATTTTTTTAAGTGTCAGTTGAGTGAAAAATGTTGCTTGTTTCTTATCGATTTTCAGTAAATTACTCAGGCATTGTAAAAAGTTCAAAACTCAATGCACAACATTGGCATTTCAAATAAGGTCCAATAAAAATTTACTTGGGCTTTAATTATTGATATGCACTAGCCTGCTGTCGAGAAGCTTAGGGCTTGGACAGCAACTGTCTGTCGCGCCAAAACATTATTAATAGCCTGGCGTTCCGTCGTACTGACATTGAAGAAAGTGTTTTAAAAATTAGGCGTAAGAATGCGAGTAATCTAAAAAAAATTATAAACTAGCAGCCTTGTCAAAAATCTCAAAAGTAAGGCGCATTTTAATGAAATTTTGGAGACATTTTTTTGCCCCTTATCTGCTTGACTTATGATCCAGTATGAGAACTTATGGAAGTAAAGAGTACTCGTATTTCTTGGTCACAAATAGATGGTTCATTGTTCTGTTTTGCACTTCAGCTCAATTCGCAATGTGTGGTGACTTTATATATATATCGGGTGCTTCAATTTTAATTCAAACTTTTTTTTCTTATTTTCAATCTTTTTTTTAATCAGATAGAGATAGGAGAGATACGAGAGGAGCTTAAGTCAAGCAATAAGTCTCTATATATAAAAAAAAAAAACAAACTCGAACAGGGCGTAACTCGGGTGTTGCGTACGTTTGGACGTTGCGTAGCCCTGTATGATGCGAAGAGAGGCAGAAGCTTAAGTCGAGCGGAGCGTAGGTTAAAAAGGCATAACTTAGGCGAGTTATAACGTTACCTAAAGCACGATGTATTAGTCTAGAGTCTAGACTCTAGACGATGCGTTTACGGGGAGGAGCATATGTCGACCGGAGCGCAACTCGGTTGATGCTTGTCAGGTGGTGCAGTTAACATGCCACTACGTTACTCGACGACGGAAATGGTTGCAAAATCTGAACAGCGCAATGCTAGAGAATTAACCCGCAGTTTAAGGCAATTTTAAGTGCGCTAACTTAAATTTTCCGTTCTCAGTGATATAGCACATTTTTGGCTCAAAGAAAAATTCTCACATTTGGGTAAGTCAGAAGCCCGAAATGCCACTACACCCACAAAAATTTACTTTTTCGTACGGGTTTCATGCTGGATGTGTCATTGGCTCATATTTCTACTTCAATTAAGTACGCGACGGGACCTTTATAACTATTTTTTGAGATAAATTGGAAGCAATGAGGTTTTGGCAAAGACGGCACCACATGCAACACAGCTGACGAAACAATCGTGTAATTAAAGTCAAAGTTTGTGATTTAGACATTTTTCTTTGGGACGACTGTGTCAAGTCCACGGACTATGCCAATAAGAAACTTTAGACGACCTTAGGACCAAAAGCGAACGTAAAATTTGTTCTTATTTATGCGAAATAGTCATGGATATGTTTTTTTTATAATTCGCGCACACTTAAAAGGGTTCGCACCCTTATAATGCTCGGCTATATGCTTGCCACAGGGTGTGCGTTAAGAAAAAGGAAGAGAAGAGGGGAGATGTCTATGAGCTTGTACTTTGAATGCCGGTGGATCATAGCGATGTGGAAAGCCTCAAGCATGGCAGAGCATTCCACATACGTGGTGTTATACGGCTGAAGAACGAATTAACCCGCACGTCCGAAGATGGACTTGAGGGTAAACGAGCGCCACGAGTCTTACGGTTGAATTCAAGAAATATCATACATCGTGTTATGAAACCTAATAATTTCGCAGCATTTTTAGCGACGGTGAATATATGGTCATTCCAACGAAGTTTATCGTTAAGGCACATACCGAGAATTGCGAGTTTTTCTGTTTCCCCCAATACAAGTGGATAGTGGAATAAATATTCACTTAGACGACAGGAGGCAGCATTTGGTGGAAGCGTTAAATTCTACTTGAATGCTTTCTCCCAATTTCATTATGCTGGTCCAGGTCAGAATTTAACGTGCTGAACATACATAGTTGTTTAAGTTCCACATGAGAAGTGTTGGGTTGGGACGTTTCCAAAACTTGCTATGAAAAGCTTAGAGTAGTATCGTCAGCGAAAGAATGAATTGGATTACAAGTAGTGGAAAAGAGATCATTAATAAAAATGAGAAAGAGTATCGGGGAAAAAACAGAGCCCTGGGGTACGCCAGAATTTATGTGATGTATTTCAGACTTGAAACCGTCAAATAAAATTTGAATTGTGCGGTCCAGAAGATAGCTTCTAATCCAATGAAGCTGTTTTTCATCGACTCCATATGCACTCATTTTGGACAAAATAACTTGATTTAAAACTCTGTCAAATGCCTTGGAAATATCCAGTGCAACAGCTTTGCTTTCAGCAAATTGATGCATAAACCGGTCCCACTGTTCGATGAGATATGCCATCAAATCACCAGTAGAACGTTGCCCACGAATTTCGTACTGCCGGTCGCTCAGGATTTTTTAGTTTCAAGATATTTTATGAGCTGATAACTGGTTAGCGTTTCCATGACCTTGGAAAGAATAGATCAAAGTGCTATGGGTCGTTACGAAAAAGGAGACGACGGCTCGCCTTTTTTGGGTATGGCTGTTTCCGCCTTCTCGGGAAGAGTCCAGAAGAAAGGATAGATGGAAAAGCTTACGCAATGATATGGTCAGCTTGGAAGGACTTCTCTTCAGAACTAATGGGGTTTTCACTCGAACGTAGGTGTTTCCTTAGGACATTTTAATGATCTTGTATTCCATAATTAATTAATAATAATAATTAAAAGTATTTTTACTCAATTTTTTTGATGAGCTAAACAAATCTGCTCTATTTACGAAACAAAATAGGTCGCTCTAAAATAAATATGTAGCAGTTTTGTGTCAAAAGCGCTTTGTGTTTGGTACGTTCTGGTTAAGACAACATATTTCTCATTTGTATGTTATTTAAATTTTCTCTACAACAGCGTAGTCTAGTTGTCGGTGACTTGTGGATCCTGCAGTTATTCAGTTAGCCAGCCTGTATTAACTTCGCGTGCCCGTGGTTGACTGGCTGGTCAGATCTTGTGATCAATTTGTAAGACAGCTCCTAAAGACTGATTTTATTCAAATTTTGCACTAATGTGTATTTCCGGTGACAACACTTTCTGATAAAATATTGGGCCCCTCGGGCCTCCATGGTCGGGGGGACGCATAAAAATCGACAAAAAAAATGCATTTTTATTGGCTGTTTTTTTTTTTTTTAAAGGCGGATGGTTGGTAATTTTCTCGCATTGCTATTCGAGTGAGAGTAACTGATTTCAAATTATCTTTTAAAAGTCAAAGTTAAGTAACCGAAAAACGAACGATTATTTTTCCAAAACTTTAATAAAAACAGAAAAATCAGTACTTTTATCTTAAATCGGAGCAGTAGAACTTTTATCTTAACTCGGAGAATATTTTTACATTTGCACAAATGCTGTTATAACGAATAACTTAAATTCCAACGGCAGAAATTCGATGCCATTTTAAAAAGAACTTACAATCAGTCCGGCAGACAGACAGACAGACAAAAAAGGTTTTAAAAAAATAGCGTCCATCTACCCGCATGAACGAGATACAAAAACTCTATCCGCTACTATCTATCTACTTAATTAATTGAATTCAATTTGAATTTGCTGAAGTTGAAAAGTGCAGTAAGCAAAATCGTTTAGGTGGGTGGCACAGTACTGTGCATAATAACAGAAATGTTGCCCGCCATAATCCACAAGTGGGCCACTGGAGGCGACATCGGACGACAGAGTAAATCGCGAGCTCACGTAATGATGATAATGATGAATATAATTGTAATAAAAATAATTGCTCCACAGAACTCTACTCTTTGCTGATGCTGCAGTTCATGGTCTCCTTTCTTTCACTGATGGCTATGCAATGCACCTCTACGCCTTTACGTTGCAGTTTCTCCATCGCCTCCGTGCCATCGGTTTTTCAATTACGTATTATGAAGTTGTCTTAACAGCACGTTTGCCGCGTACGCCTATCACCAAACACTTGTACGGAGAGTTGTTCAGGCGCTCAGTCATTCAGATGCTTAGTTGCTCTGTAAATTCCGCTGTATATGTCTCTTGTCACTCTTCACAACCGCAATGATTACCACACCCCATTAAAAAGGAAAGAAAGAAGAACAAAAAATACCTGTTGCTCTGCTCCAGATTGCGTTGTATCTTAGCATGATTATGAATTTAATTTCAAGTTTATGCAATTGTCTCATAGCTTACTGCAAGATGTTATCAAATTAATTTGCGTTCCAGTGGGGGCTAAGCGTATGAAAAGCTTACAAGCGGTACATAATCGCTGATAACTGACCCAGAAATCTAATGAAACCAAAGCGAGAAGAAAATCTATTATGTTTTGCTTTTACAGTTGAATGTTGAACAAGGAAGAGTAGGTGCTAGTAGTTCTATGTACTCGAGAGGAGCAATTTTTTTTCCAAACGAAAGCCAGCTAGTTGTCTTGAGTACTCGTAGTCAGCTCATCCTCAAACTATGGCTTAGATCACGGATGTCAAACTCAATTTTCTTAAGTGCCAAAATCTAATCTACTAATCTAATCAACACGACTTTCTTTTACGGACGGGGCCGGAATTTTCAGTAACAATATATATTTTTTGCATTTTCTCATAGTAGTTTACTACTACGACTACCACTTCCGTTTGGCCGATTTCCGCCAAAATCAACTGGGCCCTCCCAATTTATGTAAAAAGCTTAAATATGAATTTTCGTCTCAATCAATTCAGCCGTCTGGGCTGTAGAGTGGACACAGAGCCACAGACACACAGCAGAGATTTTTTTTTTGCTTTTTCTGACTCAGGAGATACGGTAATGGGTAAATCTGCAAATCTGCAGTCTGCTTGCGATGGCGTAATTTTTTCATTCATAGGGGTTACTACGCCTGAGGAAACTGAAAAAAATATACTCAATCTACGCATCGCTCTCGATTATTTTAAGCCTAAACGTTTGCAAAGTAAAATGTGTTTTTTTCAGTCTGTTTCAGAAATCGCTTATGACTGAATGACCTATTGATTATGAATAAAAGACCTACATTTAACGTTGCATACTATTAGGCTTCTAAGATAAATTAGTCGTTAGACTGAATTACAACTAAATATACTGTTACGAAAAGTAGTTAGTAGCGAATACGAGTATAATAGAATTCGAATCCTATAATAAATCGCAATGTAAATACGTGTATACTAAAAATAAGCACTTTTATGTAGCATACTTTTAGGCTGTAAGACTTTAGATTATTTGAAATTTTAAATGCAACCGCCTGCAAGTTTGAATCATTATATACTGTTCAAAAATGGAGTCAAACCGGTTTGTGCGCTATGCCCGGTTTTTGTAAAAGAACATGAAAAAAAATTCCACAAAAAAAATTTTGTGAATTAGATGGCAAGTGGCGCGTGTAAAAATGAGGAAATTGTTTTTTTTTTAAAGTTTTTTTAAAAATTATTTTTCAGTTCTCCTTGTTAAAATAGCCTTTGATTTTTCGACCAAAATCGACGTCGAGCTGCTCTATAGGCCATTCAGAGAACTGATCTTGTCATCTTGATCTTGTAAGCGAATAATCTGAGGTCTTTGTGCAGTATTCTGCTCAGGCCATTTGCTGCGATTGGGGTAGAGTTGAGGTCGATGTTGCAATATTCTCAAGGAACACTTCTGTTATCCAATAGCAAGCCTTTCTCACGAACTTTCTTCACCAATTTCACCACAGCGATTCCGCTTGGCACTCTTTCACGACCCATATTTATTTTCAAAATTCGCACGGCTTCGGCTACACAACACTGTTATTGAAAATAAGTTTTCAATATTTCGAAACGCTCCTTAAGCGAAGACATGATTGTTTCGTGCCGCGGAATATCAGACTGACGAAGTGTCAAATAGTCAAACAAATCGTTCAAAGTTGCCATAGCCTATGATTTTAAAACAAACCAGAACGACATTCAGCTCGTTCCGTTTTACACTTAAGACCAAAGTGGGAAGGTCACACACTCTAATGAAGTACTGACCGTTGTAAGGTATTTTTTTTTAAAGGTACAACAACGAGGACTACGAGCCAGCGGCTAATAGCTCTGCAACATTTCGCTTGAATGTGTTCTCACCTTCCCGTTTCTTCTCAAACTTACTTACTAATTTCTCATTTCGTATTTTCTCCTTTTTAATTTACCTCCTCCTCTTCTTCAACATCTCATACTTGTGCTACCTATCATTTCGGATGGTTATGTCAACCAGTTTTTATATACAGGATGTATCTGTTTACGTTACAAATACTTAATAGGTTGATTTCTTGGTAAATTACGACAAAAAAATCGTATGGGAAGGGTGGTCTATATTCACACCCTTTTACTCTTAATCCTAAAGATATAATTTCCTATCAAAAAAGATCAAACAAACCATGTATCTAGAAGCATTCAAGAGTAACGGGGTGTGAAGTGGTGCAAGGTCAAAAGTACGTTTCTACTCATTACGTACAGTGTAGGGGATAATAATAGACTGCCTCCCTCTTCCATATGATTTTTTTCTCGTAATTAACCTAGGAATCACCCCTTTCGTATTTGACACGAAAACAGATACACCACCCTGTCTGTATGTTGGAATAATTTCATATTCAGCCAACACTTGCGACAGTTGAACAAATTCGAAATTTAAGTTTTTCGACTGGGGGATGTAGGCGCTGTCTGCGTAACCCCCGGAGATTCTTCTTTTTAATGAGCGATATATTCATTAAGTATCTACTTGTCAAAGTTTGGAAGTTTCATGGGGGTTTTAGCTTTTTACGATCAATTAATTTGTTATGAATGCGAAGAGATTTGAATGAAAAGTTTTCTGCACTGCTTGGCTCTTGGTCGTTGGAAAAATAAACAAAAAGTTGGTTGGTTGGTTGGCTCGCTCGTCTGCATAAGCCATATTGCCATATGGATTTCTTAAGCAGCTTCTCACGCTAATTAAATATTGCGGATAGATAGAAGATGGTGAGTGTGTGTGCGTTTGCTTTGAAGAAAACTCTGCGTTGATGATGTGCTAGTGCAGTTATTGGTTGTGGCGGTTTTTTGAAGTATGATGAGTTAAGCCTTTAATGTAGTCAAGATTAGTTAATGGGAGGCCACAGCAGGACTGCAGTTGTAAAAGTTGAAATGATCACACAGCTTGGTTAAAATTAGTCAAGTAGAAAAAAAAACTTAAAAAGGAAATACATACTCAAAGTATTGTTGCTATCTTTTGGTTTATATACGAGGCTCCGGATTTTAACTCAAGCTGATATTATCATCAATATAATTTGACTTTAAAAATGGGGCTCTCTTTTTCGGACACCAATTCAAGCCGATATGTCATCCTATAAGTTAGTATACATGAACTTAAGGTGCCTTAGTGGTTGTTCCTTTAGCTGTGGCATACCGCAAATTAAAGGATTTTTCAATTGGGACGACCCATTTTTCCAATAGGGTTAGGTTAAGGTGGCTGTCGATGGAAAAGCCTACACACTTCGGACAGTACTGGTCCATTGTGATTCCAATAGGGTTTCTCGGCTATGTGTGAAATTTGTTTAACGTTTCAACTCGTCTTTACTTGGCATTTAATTAAAGTTTGCGTCACACGCACTAATCGTTTTCGGGGATGCAATCCATTTCTGGCTCAACGGCAATGATGCTGATGGCAATGCAGTCACAGTAAATTGATATCGCTACCAGATTATGTTGACTGACTATTTTTCTGATAATTGGAAAAGGTTGACTTGGAGTATGTATGGTTGTAACAAGACGGTGCCAAATACCATCGGAAACTACCAAATTTTATACTTTTTGTACTTATTCTAGCTGCCTCCTTCGGAATCGTTCTTTTTGTATATGAAGCTTAAATATTTCTCTATATCTTCTATATTTGAGAATATTGCGGAGCAATGATACATAAAGTTCAAACCACACAACGTTAAAGGAATGTCGCAAGGTTCCATACAATCGCCGTTATTGTTTTAATTTAATTAACTGTTAAATGCAGCTTCTAAAATAGCTTGTCAATAAATTCCTTTTCTCAGACAAGATTTTCAATTGGAGACCTCTTTATAAACTTAGTTAAACATTTAATTTACTTGTTATAAGAATCAGAACAAGGCCCTGAAACGTACAAAATTCGACTTCGATCTAAAGTGACTCGTAACGCTGATCCGTCAAGATAGGCTGCTGAGTTGTACCAAGGATGACATGACAAAATCTGTAAACTACTACCGGTGACAGAGGTCTGATCTGGGATTTTCTTAACTTAAAAAAAAAACCTTCCTTAGTATGTTCGGAATTGGTTTTTTGTCTGACAATGTGCTTAAGGGAGTACTTAACTCGTATAGCAAAAGCTCAATTTATCAAATTCAATTCATCTTCCTAAGCCGAAGGGATGAGTGATTTAACTGGCAAATCAGTCAGCGTTGAGTGTTTATCATCCATATCTATGATGTTAATGCACAAAACACCGTCCACCGCTGGCTTTGTAGATAACACAGGAAATGTGTCCAGTGCTCCTATCTTATTATGACATTCATTGTCTTGTACAGCCCGTTGCACTGCTCTTCACTACACATACGTAATCACTTAAGAGGAGCCAATGGAGCACACCTGATTCTCAATGATGCGGAATTCGAAGCACGCCTTGTATTCTCGTCTTGTGATATGCTGGTCTATGCTATGGGCATAATGCGAATACCAGCAGCGCAGGTGTATAATTATCTCTAATATGCATATTTAATTTCCTCACCCACTGCCCGCATTCTCTCTCTGCTCCCAACGTCAAATGCATCCCTTGCCAATGTCTCTAAATTTTCATAGAGAGCCGCCACTTGGTAAACAATATAAAATAATCGTACATACAAAAACAGCGGTTGCCAACCTTTTGAAACAATTCAAAAATTTTGAATATCTCGGACCACTGCCATGAGCACTTGTTAACTTCACTTCGTGAGTAAAAGTGAAATCCGTAATCGGCACTAACTTAGGTCTCAATTGTCGAGTCAAATATCTATTATATTTCGTGGTCTTAGCAACACTCCCACGAACAATGTGGCGACGGTTACGGTGGATGTTTGTATGGGATTAGTGTGGTGATGGTGTTAAGGGGGTTGGTGTTGTGGTATTCTTTGTATGAGATTGACTCGAAGACCGTGCATTTGATAGATAGGGGGTCTCGGTTTTAAATAAAATTAAATATTGACAATTTACATTAAATTGAATAACACAAACTTGGGCTCGTTTATTCATGTAACGGGCTGCAGCTACACTCGTTTTCAACAAATCTCAACAAAATTTGTGTGTATTGTTGTTTTTTATACGACTCCATTTTTAAATATACTATACTTATCTGCGACGTCACTTGTCTAATGGTAGATAACATAAAAACATACGTACATGCATCAGAGTGTAAGCAAAGTGAAAGTTTTTGAAACTTACAACTTACCAAAAAAGGATTAAAAGTCTCAGGGCAGATTTGAACTTGAGATTTCTACACCTTCTCCCAGCCTTTGCTCTAACCAGTGGGCTGCTTTTGCAAACTTGAAGTTACCGTCATTTACATTCTTTTTCGGCTTCTAATTCTGCCTCTCGTTGGTTTGTGTATTTAAGTTATGCTTTCAAAGTGCCAGGACTTTGGTGATAAACGGTTTGCAAATGTAACGAAATTCCACATTAACGAAACCTTACCCTTTGATCACCGAAGGGTAGCAAAGGTAGCACACACAGCACTTTTTTAAAAGACCTTTTTGAGTTTTACAACTTTTCTATAGAAAGCAATTAAATATCTCTTACCGTTAAGGCAGTGTTCGTAAAAACGCATTCCGCTCGACCGTTTTTTCCTCGACTTGACTAAATAGGCCCTTTTTTAAAACGGGATAATATATAGCCTAAATTCACCCTGCTCTCTCCATTCTAAATATTGGTGAAAGAATTTTTGAAATCGGTCCAGTAGTTTCGAAAATTACCTCCTACACACAAAAAACTTTACCTCTTTATAATATTATTAAGTATAGAAAAGTAGCTGTTCCCGGGCGCTTAAGTTGCTACACACATTCTTCCTTTCCCAGGAATGGAGACGGAAGGTGTACTATAGCCTATAATCAAGAAATACGGAAAAACAACACTTTATTTGTGTAAAATAAAATAACTAATGACAATTTTGTGAATATTTCGACTCCAGCGCCACATACAGGGCTCAAATAATAAAGAAATCTCTAAGAGCACCAAACGTACATACAAACGTATTTGAAAATATCTCGACTCGGCGCCACCTACCGGGCTAAAAACAGATAAACCTTAAGTAGCACACATCGAACATATGCTGTGAATATGGTTTCAATATGTCTCGTGGTTTAGGCTTGATAAGGTTACAAAGAAAGGCAAAAAAAAACACATTTTCGAAAATATCTTCATTCCAGCGCTACCTATCCGGTCAAAAGAAAAAAAAAAAACATAAACCAAACGAACATATGGTGTGAATATGGTTTCGATTCGAGCCGTTTCGCGATTACATATACGCACAATAGTTTTGTTATACTCGTACCATGATCTGTACACGGCAATGATCTGTTCTCCAGTTATTTTATTTCTTTTGAGATTGGAGACCCGTCCTTTAGTGTAGTGCATGTATGAAATTATAGACTCTGCATTTCCTGCGATTGTTGGACGTCGTGGTAAAGCTAGCATAGCCTCAAGTTCAACTTTTGCTAAATGTCTCGGATTGTCAAACGTTCGGTGCAATGTTGACCAGGCAATCGGATAGTGTCCTCCAGTCAGTCCAAAGTGCTTGCAGTCTAGCGCGGTAGCGCTAACTGGCTGTGCAGTTAGCGAAGCGTCCAGAACCCGTGCCTGTGCGGGTAGCGAAGAGCAAATAAATAAATTTTAAAAAAATGCAGCTAAAATGCAGTAAAAGCAAATTTTGCAAAACGTTGCATTCATTCCAACGATGTGGTCTTAAAACCTTACCCCCAAAGAAGTTTCACTTCAAAAATGTCCAGTTTTAAAATATCCAATTCTTCTGCAGACCATAGGTCAGCGACTGCTGTCTCCTAACCACACCGATTATCTTCAGTCTTTTTGCATAATTTCTGTTTTTTGTTGCATATATGTGCAGTGTTTACGTGTAGTGAGCCTATGTGGTTAAATAGAAATTTTACCTTTTGCCTCTTGCCTATTGATGCTTTGCGTTCGTCGGCTAATTGAATTTTCAACAATAAATTTAATTTTGATGTTTTGCGATGCTGGCATTGTATCTGAATAAGAGAGCTGCCTGTCTCTGTTGATATTTCAATGTAATCGTCTGTTTGCGGTTTTCTCAGCAAAATTTTCCAAGTTGCTCTGCTGTTGTTGTTCTTGTTGTTGTGAATTCATATTATTATTTGCCTAGAATTTATGCAAATCCAATGAAAATTGCACCGTAGTTACGTGCATCATTCCAACATCCATCCATTAATTACCACCACACCACAAAAGCTGTACTTGCAGTTTAAGTTCTTTAATTGCACTCTTTGGATATTCTTCTGTTCTGCTTTTCCTTTTTGCGCTTTGATTGTATAATTAATTGTGGTGGTAGTGTAGTGATGGCGGTAAACTGAGTGCAATTGCCAACTTGTTGGTGTGTTTTTATTCTGCTGGTAAATTGGGTAATTCTTGAGCTTTTTGTTGCCAAAGTTGCTTGGAAAAAGAATCAACAAGCAGCCTGTTTCATTAGTGTAATGGTTCATTTAACCCCTTAGGAAAAATTAGTGCCATTACGATGTCATTATCAGACCAGTGCAAACTTTGGCGTATTCTATGAGTATTAAGATGAGCTCGATGATGCTGTAATCCTTTTGCAATGCATTGAGAAAGACGCCCGTCAGATTGTGGGTGCGTTTCAGCTTCATACGAGGGGTGCCCAAAATGGTAATACTAGTGTTTCAAAATTCAACATTTCTTCCACAAAAACTATGTGTACACTGAACCTTTTCATACATAGTACGTGAAGGTACAATTAATTGTACCCTTGTGGTCGTTAAATTATGTGCTGATGGGGGCTAATACATAAACAAAAGACTCCTTTTTCCAAAATCACGTAGCAAAGCAATGAACTCACCTACCATAAGTCGGGATTATAAATATACATATATGTTTCATATACCCTGAGGGGGGGGGGGGGAAGGTAAATCTTCTGCATTGTATACAAGGACAAGGACCATTATTCCTCCATTCGGCAAAGACGTACAATGAAATACAAATCCCTTAGAAGATACCCCCATTTCAATAAACAATTTCAATAAATTGAAAATGATAACTAATTTATTTTCTATCCTAGATCCTAGATCTAGAATTTTTAATTTGTCATTAAATTGAATAAAAACTTTTATTGGATTCCATCGCAAACGTATAAATTACTGCACCTTAGAAGCCAAATTTTTTTAAACCCCATAGAACAAGAAGTATCCTGCATGTGGACCTGTAAACGCATGTAATACTCGTAAGTCGAATGTTGGAGAGGTGAGCTAGAGGGATTGAGGGTCGCCCAAGGAAGCTGATCAAACGAACTAAAGTTGAAGAAATGTGTTATTAGTTAAGAAAAAAATTAACTGCTGCTGCTAAATTTTGTATTTTCATCCCTTTTTTTCTACTTCTCTATTTACTTTTATAACTTGTGGACGTATTGGAAGGAATTTCTTTTGAAGAAAACAGAGAGTGGAGTCGAACTTTGCTCTGTTTACCGATGTGAATTATCATCATCTGTTTGTTTGTTTGCTCGTAAAGAGCCTTCTCGTTCCATTCCACTGGTTGGGCTCCTATGGAGATAGTCAGAGTCATCTATGTGTTTGTAGTGAGCCCTTAGGTTCTTATTTATTCGAAGAATTTTTTGTCGATTTGAACGATGAGTTTTTAAATTTGAAAGATATCAGTTATCCCGTTTGTTCTTACGTCCGTCTGAATGTTATTGAGCATTATTTTCATGTGCTGGGTTGGGTGGGTGTTTGAACTTCAATTCGTCGGCCCCTGATGTTTTCAATCCTTAATAGGGATGGTCAATGGCTACCTTATTAAAGTTTAACGTTTTTTTTGTTTATTTCTTATTTCTTAACCTGCAGGCACGGTTCTTTATTTACACGATTTCACGTTGACATGGTTTTTAAAATATGGGATTAAAAACAAAAAATTTTTGCAATCATTTTTCAATTCCGTTCGCTTGAACCATCATCATCATCATATTTGGCTCTTCAACCGGGGTCCGGTCATGGCCTCCTGCAAAGAGTCTCTCAACCGGTCCCCATTTAGAGCCGATGTCATCCAGTTTGGCATCCCTAAACTCTGGGCGTCCTGGTCTACGCCATCCTTTCAGCGTAGGCTTGGCAGGCCTCGCTGTAGTGTTCCATAAACCCTACCGCAAAGGACTTTCAAAGCAGGATTCTTTTCACTCATGCGAGCTAGGTGTGCTGCCCACCGGAGCCTAGCGAGCTTAATTTTCTTCACTAACGCTCGTAGACCTAATCATTATAAAGTCTCCGGAATCGTCCTTCGTTACATATGGGGCCAACAATTCTCCGTAAGACTTTTCTCTCGAACGCGGCTAAGAGGTCAGAATGCTTTTTGCTAAGCACCCAAATCTCGGATCCATATGTAAGTACTGGTATGGCCCTTGTCTTATATACCAGCAGCTTGAATGTTATGGTTAAATTCCTAGATTTGAAGAGTCTTGACAGACTATAGTAAGCTTTGTTGGCTTTAAGCAACCGTGCGTGTACCATGCTGTTATTGGCTGCTACAGTTGACCCGAGATAGTTAAAGGATTGCACTTCTTCTAATTCGCGCTCCACTATCTGAATTGCGGGACCAATGTTGGATCTTCTACTCGCAGACGTGGCCACCATGTACTTTGTTTTGCTATCATTTATGTGCAGCCCCAGACTTCGTGCCGCCTGCTCGATCTGGATGAAAGCTTCCTGTACAGCTATTCGGTTTCTACCAACGATGTCAATATCGTCTGCGTTAGCCAGTATCTGAATGGACTTATAGAGGATTGTTCCTCTCGCCGTTACTCAGAGTGTGGGATTACTTTCTCCAACTCCAGGTTAAAGAGGACGCAGGCCAGTCCATCCCCTTGTCGGAGCCCGTTATAGATGTTGAATGGGCTTGATAGTGATCCGGATATTTTTACTTGGCTTATAACATTGCTCATGGTCAACCTACATAGTCGTGTCAGTTTATTTTGGATTCCGAATTCTCTCATGGCTTTTTAAAGTTCTACTCTGGCTATGCTATCATAGGCGTCTTTAAAGTCTTTAAAAATATGGTGTAGTGAGTTTTGAAACTCTAGACATTTTTCCATTACCTGCCTTAGGGTGTAAATCTGATCAGTTGTTGATTTGCCTGGGATGAAGCCACACTGGTATGGACCAATGATGACTTTAGCGTGTGCGGCTATACTGCCTTAAAGGATAGAGGAGAAAATCTTATACGCGGTACTCAACAACGTTATACCACGATAATTGCTGCATTTTGTGATATCTCCCTTCTTATGTATGGGCCACAGGATGCCTCTTCGTCAGTATTTTGGCATATTTCTCCTTTTTCCTCCCATAATTGCACTATTATTTCATGAATTGCTGAAATTTCTTATTTATGGAACGATTTGGCTCAAATTCACGTCGATTCTATAGTTTTCTGGATTGGTAAGTTGATTAGTTATTGGGGTGTAATTGGGCGTGGCGTCAGTGGGCGGGGGTCAGCGGGATGGGGCAGCCGGGAAACGCGGGTGTAAGTGGGCGGGAGGTCAGTGGGTGTGAGGTCAGTGGGTGTGAGTTCAGTGGCTGGTGGGTCAGTGTGTATGAGGTCAATGGGCGGGTGGTCAGTGGGCGGAAGGTCAGTGGTTGTGAGGTCAGTGGGTGTGAGTTTAGTGGGCGGTGGGTCAGTGTGTATGAGGTCAATGGGTGGGTGGTCAGTGGGCGGGAGGTCAGTGGGTGTGAGTTCAGTGTTGAGTTAAAAAATGTAACACAATGATGTGACTAATACTGTGACGCGATATCGCAAAGCAAATAGCTTTTCACAAGTTCACAAAACGATCACAAACAAATTTATTGAAAGTGGGACAGGACAACGTCTGTCGGGTCAGCTAGTTTCCAATAATAAAAATCAAAGATTTCTATTCACACGGTTCTCTAAGGAACCTAATAGGGTATAGATTTATATCTATATACATATAATATACATCTATAGATACTTCTTTGCTGCAGCTACAACTAAACTTAAATCTTGCTCCATAATCCATAATAATCCATTGTTCTTCTTTCAAGGAATCTTCCCCGAAATGCAACATTTGAACTTAACGCTGCTGCTTTTCTGGGTGTTGTTGGCAATCAGTGGACTTTCGAAATGTGAGTATCCCGTCAATTCCAAGAGAATGACAACATCTAACGCTTGCTGTACTTCTCCACTTTACAGGCGATACGAATCTTCCTCCCGTATTCACGCAAGTGATGAACAACATTGTTCTGTCGGAGAATGTAACAGTCGGCTCTGTTGTGTACAAGCTCGAGGGCTACGATCCAGAGGGTAGTAATGTAACGTTTGGATCAATTGGCTCGGAGCATTTTCAAGTGGATCCATCGTCGGGAAATGTGACGCTGATAAAACCACTGGACAGAGAAGTGCGTGACGTGAAAAAGAAGATAAAGTTTACGAATAATTCTCCACTCAACTTATCTCCCGTAGGAAAAGGATACACTTACATTTTTGGTTACGATCAGAGATCGTGTAAATCCCGATGGCGAATCAGAACAGGACAATGTCGTTCAGGTTCCAATGACTGTAATTGTCTTGGATGAAAATGACAATCCACCAGAGTTTCAGAATGTATGGCTGATTATCCGTTAAATTGAGTTGTGAGCATTGGTGTTAAGTTGATGTGCAATTTTTTGCAGACTCCCTATGAGGCCGATGTGGATGAAGATGCTCCCATGGGAATGACAATTTTCGATAGAATTCTTGTCAAAGATCGTGACACCAGTGGCAACAGCTTAGATTTGAACTGTGTGCCACAGCCACAAAGTCCGGAGGGGTGCTCAAAGTGAGTACATTATAATATACAGTGCTGTGCAAGGAAGGTTTGGTCAAACTCTGAGTCAACGTGAGTGCGTAGAGTAAACGAAAAGTTAGCAACCCGTGGAATATCCCAAAATATAAATAAAAATGTCTCAACAAATTGTGGTATCGAATTTGAAAAAAAAAAAGGAAGAAAACTGCAGACTGGGCTACGAGAAAACTGTTGATATACGATCGCTTTTTGTTGCTACGCAAAGACATCGGCATCAATTTTAAACTTTAAGTACACTTTAGCCTCTATAGTCCGGACGCTTGTTAGTACGAACACTCCACATGTTTTCGCATTGTTAAAAAATACCTGGGGAAGGAAGAGACAGCAGATATAGCTCCAAATTTATGTGGAATGAGATCTTCACTACAAGTGGAGCGGTTTAATTTTGGTGAGAACGACAAATATCTGGTTGCCACTTTTCTTGACCCTCGTTTCAAAACTAGTTTCCTGGGAGTAGTTTAAACGGAAAGAGCACGACAAAAAACTCTCTTAGAATCACTGAAAATTAGTTGTGAAGAGTCTAGTTCTAGTAGTAACTACTACTAAAATTCGTAAAAATTAAAAACAGAAAAAAAATGATGAGACCAATGAAAAACACGACAGTTTCTGGGAATGTTTTAAGGAAGTCGCTACAGACAATGTTCAATATAATGAGGATGTGGAAAAAAGTGCCATTCAAAATGAAATCAACTTTTATTTAAAAACTGTTCGGCATGATCGGATGGCAGACCCTTACAACCATACCAACTACCTGCACCTTATTTACTTACTTATGTCCTATATCCCATTGTGGGTCCTAGGGCTACGATATACGCGCCATCGCGTGTGGTTCCTGGCAATGAGCTTCAGCTCTCTCCAACTCTTCCCCAATTGCCGTGACTCCTCCTCAACTGTTCTGCGCCATGTATTTCTCGGGTGACCCGTTCTTCTACCATCCTGAGATAACGGATTCCATTGCATTGCGTAGTTTGCTATCGAACTGTCGCCTTTTCGGAGTGTATGACCAATCCACTACCACTTCCGTCGTTGGATGGTTGTGCCTATTGGTTCCTGACCCGTTCTCTGGTAAACGTGTTCGTTAGAGATAAAGTTAGGCCAAAAAACCCTTAAGATATTCCGTAGGCACCTATTTCCAAGTGCTGCACCCATACAACAGCACAGATTCAACATTTGAAAGGAAGCGGTTCCACCTTCGGTCGAGACAATACTCTCGACTCTCTTTACCGGCTGTCCAGCAATGTTAACTTGAGTTACTGAGTTAGTGCCGAGGTTTGTTGTCATTTGGTGCAGCTCCATAATTCTGTGTGAGAGTAAACAAACGTCGTCAGCGTAGTCCAGATGTTTGAGTTGAGATGTAAGAGTCCAACGAATTCCTCCATTTCCAGTAGATAAAGCTGCGCGAAGTACATCGCTAATCACTAACAAAAAAAGTATCGGCGATAGAATGCAACCTTGTCGTACCGCACTTAGGATCTTGAATTCCTCTGACAGCTTTCCCCTATGCAGCACATGACATTTAGAGCCATCATAGGTTGCTTTAATAATAGCTATTAATTTATCGCGGGTAGAAGATCCAACATTGGTCCCTCAATTCAGATAGTGGAGCGCGAATTTGAAGTAGTGCAATCCTTTAACTATCTCGGGTCAACTATAGCAACCGATAACAGCATGGAACCAGAAATACGCGCACGGTTGCTTAAAGCCAACAAAGTCTACTATAGTCTGTCAAGACTCTTCAAATCCAGGTACTTAACCATAACATCCAAGCTGCTGATATATAAGACAATGGTCATACCAGTACTTACATATTGATCCGACACTTGGGTGATTAGCAAAAAGCATTCTGACTTCTTAGCCGCGTTCGAGAGAAAAGTCTTACGGAGAATTGTTGGCCCCGTATGTGAGGAAGAAGGATTCCGGCGACTCTATAATGATGAGATCTACGAGCGTTACCGCGATGTCGACATCGTGAAGAAAATTAAGCTCGGTAGGCTCCGGTGGGTAGGACACCTAGTTCGCATGAACCAAGAGGATCCTGCTCGGAAAGTCCTTTGCGGTATGATTTATGGAACACGACAGCGAGGCCGGCCAAGCCTACGCTGGAAGGATGGCGTAGACCAGGACGTCCAGAGTTTAGGGATGCCAAACTGGATGACATCGGCTCGAAATCCGGACCGGTGGAGAGACTTTTTGCGGGATGCCAGGACCGGACCCCGTTTGTAGAGCCAAATATGATGATGATTCGTTTATCGGGTATACCTCTCCTGCGCAAGGCGAGCCAGATAAACTGTCTGTTGACACTGTCAAAAAAAAAAAAAAAAAAAAAGTTGTTTTCATTCACCACAATCTACTGTTGCTAGATTTTAAGTATTAAAATAACAATCTTTAGGTATAGGAAATAGTATTTGCTGTTGTCTTAAAAGCCTGGAAAATCCAATCAAAATCCAACAAATTCTGAATGTACTTACCGCAAGTACGATTATATTTGACTCATCTTGGACATCTTGCCGTGTAAATTGGCCACTTTTGGCCAACTCAATGGCCTGATCGATGAATATGGTCTTGTTCTTTTGGATATTTGTATCCTCGCTAGTAGCTACTTCAGTGAACTTCTCTTTACTGGCTGAATCGGTCTGCTTTGCGAGTTTATCGCGGATTAGTGGATCGATCAATTAAATGTTCAAAGTAAGGCTCTTGAGTTTCTTGCAAATTACAGTTTGTATAATGTCACAAATCTGTGACTTCGATTTTGAATACCGGTTATACTCGTAGTTGCTTTGTAAACGACAAATCCATTTATATCGTAACCATGGTGAGAAGATTGCTTGTACCACCGACTCCAAGGCACTACCACGTTAAGAAGAACATTTATTGCATAACAGTTGAGCTGACGTTAATCCTGAAATATGCGCTTACCAATTATAAGAGTGCAACAAACTCTCTCGATCATTCGCAGTGGAGTTTGTCATTTGTTTACCCATTGTCGTCTCTGTTGGGCGAAAAATCCCTTCACCTCACTAAAAGTCTAAAGAAGCATAGACATTCAACTTACCCGCCGCAACATTTAGTGTGCAATTTCGCAAGATCATTGTCAAATCCACTTCACCTTTACCGATTATTTAATCAATTGTCAAATTTAAGGTATTCGCTGCTCGGTACATTAGGAGATAGGAACATTTATAGAAAAAAGAACAATTGCTTACTATTTAGAGTAACGAGACCGTTGCCAGTGGAGTCCGCGAAGGCATCGTAAAAAAATCGGGAGAATTTCCTTTTCCTTTCCATTTGTTTCTGAACCAAATGGTTCTGGTTCTGAAATTATCATAAAGGGATATGGCCCAAGGCATGAGGAAAATGTTGCATTTTTGTATATAGCTGACCAAGAAATTAATATAAAAAATTACGTAATTGAGCCTTCAAATTTCTTGGAACCTCTATATATACAATTCAGTCCTTCGGATTCGTATGTAGTACCAGGCCTGACAAACTAAAAAGCCACTCACAAATATCGAGCAAAAAGGCTTCAAAAATCTGCTTCTAAAACTGAAAAGACTCAAAAATTATTTCAAATTCCTCGACAAAATATGCCTTGATGATTCTCTGTAAATTTTTGTAGGTTGCCAAGTCCTTTCAAGCAAACTCCCAATTCAGGTGCCCTATCATGATTTCCGCCGTGAGTCGTAAGCTATTTCGATATCTTCTTTTCGACGTATCACGAATTCCGCTATCGAAAAGACTATAAACGCACTCATTTAATGTTAGACTGACTTGACAAGCAACAACTGTCGATCGTCAACACAATAAAGATTTTTTTTTATCGGGTCGGTCGGTTCTTGCGCACGGACAGATCCCAAACAGATCCATGCTATTTTGGATGATAATTTTGGATCTTCAACCACACTTTCATTTACGGCGGCAATATTCTCTTCAGTACGCACATTCCTTCGGTTTCTTGGAGTTTTTCCATCGTTTAGAGCAGACTTTCCTCAACTTGAAGCACATAACTGAGGTTAAGCTACACTCAAGTGTTCCGCGGACAGATAAAAAAAAACACCAAATAGTTAACTTTGCCCACCTGAGACTGCTTGGAACTATGACATGGAAACAGTGTTATGATGATCCCAGCAAAAATGAATAATAAATTCCGTCACAACTAGCGTTTAGTGCAATACCTACCGACCATTGAATTGGATTTTTACTTGCCAGTTCGATTGCGTGATTTAAATTCAAATGACATGGTATTTAGCTGCGTTTCCCTTTTATTTATAGCAAAAATTACAATTAAAATCCTAAAACTACGTTCAATTATATTCAATTCGAATTTCCATTCCAACTAACAGTTTCTCAAAAGATATAATTGTCCTAGCAATCCCTCAAGCGAATTTCCAGCATTGGAACCTTTTTCAGTTTCATTGTTATGTCCTCAACAAATTGGAGATCTTGAAACTTAAATTGCGTGTTAAAGCGGTACCGTCGCAACAGTTTGGCCAGAATTACTTTCGCTAAGATCAGTGCGTAGCGCCAACCTATCATAAAAAGAGTTAAAGTAAAAAAAATTAAAAAATATGTAATAGAAACAAGCGAACCTATGCAATTGCGAATTCCCTTGGTGAACGGAATGAATGTGTATGGATGCTTTTCGGCCATATTGCCTGGCAAAAAATTATCCGGGTTGAAGGTGGTTGCCTCGGGTCCCCAATATTCTTCCGCTCGATGCATATTGAAAATATCAATAGCGATTTGGAGTCCTTTCGGCAGGACGATACCATTAGCAAGTCGAAAATCAGATGTAGTTTGGCGACCCACCAGTGGAACGGGTGCCATTAATCGCATTGTTTCATTGAGCACCATATCCATGTAGACCATTTTCTGGGTGTCTTCGTAGCTGACATATAGACCGTCATCTCCGTTCGGGAAAAGTGCACACAATTCTTCAAAAACCCTCTCTTGGTATTTTGGAAACATTGCGAGCAGCATTAGTGTATAGAAAATAGTGTTTGCAGTTGTCTCGAATGCCTAATAGGCATTGAATAAGTCCCAAAAAAATCCGAATAAGTTATGTACTTACCGCAAACACAATTACATTTGATTCATCTTCGACATCTTGCCATGTAAATTGACCACTTTTGGCCAAGTCAATGGCCCGATCGATGAATATGGTCTTGTTCTTTTGGATGTTAGCATCCTCGCTAGTAGCTACCTCTGAATTGGTCTGCTTTGCGAGTTTTTCGTCGATTAGCTAGAGCAAGAGAATCGACCGATTAAAAGTTGAAAACAAAGCTCTTGAGTTTCTTGCAAGTTACATTTTGTATAAAGTTACGAATCTGTGCCTTCGATTTTAAATAGTCGTTATAGTTGCTGTATAAACGATGAATCCAATTATATCGTAACCATGGTGAGAAGATTGTTTGTGACATTGAATCCAATGCACTACCAAGAAACACATTTATGGCTTAACTGTTGAGCTGACGTTAAATAAGCGCTTACCAATTATAAGAGTGCAACAAATTGTCTTCATCGTTCTCATTGGCGTTTGTCATTTGTTTACCCATTGTCGTCTCTGTTGGGGGGGGGGGGGGGGGGGGCAGAAAATCCCTTTATCTTACTAAAATTCTGAAGGAGCATAGAAATCCAACTTACCCGCCGCAACATTTAGTGTGCATTTTTTCAAAATCCTTATCAAATCCACTTCACCTTTATCGACAAGATCATCCAATGCCAATTTTACGGTATTCGCTGCTAGGTTGAAAGTTGGTATAAAACTCATAAGAACTCTGTGACTCAACGCAGGATTTAGAAGTTTCCGACGCTCACTCCACTTAGGATCTATAGTTAAACAATTTACGTAGGAAATTGGAACACTTAGGTGATAAAAGAACAATTGCTCACTTTTCACAGTGAAGAGACCGTTGCCCGTGCAGTCCGCGACAGCATCGTAAAAATGAGATTTGTTTGTACATTCGGGAGATGAGAGAATTTCCTGAGCCATTTGTGGTTCTGATATTAACAGAAAGGGAATTGGTCCAACCCATACAAACAATGCTGCTCCGTATTTTTTTCGAAAGCTGGATAAATTGCCAATAAGTTCTGTTAAAAATTTAAAGAAAGGATTCACTCAACTGGCGAATAAGACGGGAAACTTGAAATTCCAAAATCTGAGCCAAAACAATCGGGCTTGCGTTAAAGAAGTAGTTAACTCATAACAAACCTTAAGTTTAGTGCATGCCGTCTAAAAATTGTAACGGACAACACAACCTTTGATTTAGAAGAGAAAATGTCAACCTACAAACAAATCACGAATATGACGTACCGTCTCTTCTGTACACTTTGTTAACTGCTCCAATCAATGGAAATCCCATTGGTCCTGGCATTTTATATGCAAGCCAATAGAATTTTCTTCTCCCCCAAAGGAGGTACGCCCACAATAATCCACATAATCCGAGTAGCATGTGTAGCACAAACATTTTATTACAAAAAAAAAAAATTAACAGAACAACTTCACTATTTTTAAGCGATGCAACCAATGGATGTTAATAATATCCTTTATTCCCTCACAAACTGTTATCCTGTTTACTCAAAAATTGTATCTTTCTCTTTTGTCAACTGTGCGCTTGTTGTTATTCAAACGATAGCCAGCAACTATTGCAATTTTCTGCAGATCATGGCTTTTATTTAAGTTGAGTATTTGACGTAGAATCAATGGCTTATTATAATTTAATTATTCTTAACTAACCTAAGCTAATTATTATCTATAATAATATGATGTGATTACGTATGCTTTAAATGGAATCATATCATATTATAGGTAATAATTAGCATTTAGTTAAGAATAATTATATTTTAATAAGCATTTGTTTTTAAGTCTAATACTTTCGTCAAGTTAGCACAAAAAACAGTTACCAGTAGCTTTCCTATTATACATATGTATGTTATTTACACGACGGATTTACTATACTGGTGGAGGGGTGGGTGGAACTAAGAGATAAATGCCCGTTTGAACGATCGAACCATGAGACGATTAAACAAATGACTTGGACCTAATATATTTCTATTCCATAAGTTTATGTTGTGGTTCTCTGATATGAATTATGAGAAGTAAAATATACACAAAATAGGAAAATATCATTTCATTTCTTGTTATCTTGTTATCTAACAATCCTAACAACAGCAGCAGTTTTGAAGGATAAAACTGAAACTTCATTAAAAGGAGTTGTTGTCCTTCGGAGATACACATGTATATAAAATTTGAAGAAAATCGGGTAAATTTAGTAAAATATTTGTATATTTGGCCGTCGACCCTGAGGCCCGAGGGACACCAAATTGTAATAGAAACTGTTGTAATCGGAGATATGCATGTGTGCAAAATTTCAATGAAATCGGACTTTGGGAAGTAGGTTAGAAATTGATCGCAAGATTCCACGACAAACAAACAAACGCACACACCATAGAGCCGGTGTCCATAGGGACGCCCATCTTAGCCAATTCGTCCGCTCTCTCATCGCCCTCTATATACTATGCCCCGGCAGCCATACGATGGTGACGTCCATGAATTGGCTGATCGATGCCAATTCTTATTGGCACTGTTGTACGAGTTTCGAGTTTATTGTGGTCGCATAAATCGCCCTTATGTCAGATTGGCTATCAACACATATACCAACCCTTCCTCAAGCCTCTTTAATTGATAGGATCTCTGCCTGAAAGATGCTAGCTGAATCGGGTAGCTTGTATGACCTTGACAAATTTAGATCGTCCGAGAAAATACCTGCACCGACTCTGTCCTTCATTTTGGATCTGTCAGTGAATATTGTTGCGTCAAATTGCCCTATTCTTCCAGTTTCCCCTAGTAGGAAGCTCAACGCTAAACGAGGAGTTGAAGCTAAATGGTATCATGCCTTCAGATACTGTCTGCAGTAACAAACCACCCAAATTCTCTAAATCGTATTGCACTGCGCGTCGCAACATATTTGATAAATATGTCAGGAGGTATATAGGTGTAAGATGGTGTTAAGGGCCTCGGTCGGACAAGAGCGTAGAGCTCCTGTGGTGCCTACTGCTGCTGATCGCTGTAACCGGCTGAGTTTGGTGGCGTTATACTTCGTCTTCATCGTTGGCCACCAGACTACGAAAACCACCCGAACTCTTCTCCACCTCCGGAGGCTGCCTCTGAAAATCTTCATTAGCCAGGAAGTCGACAGCTCCAGTGACTTTATTAGCATAATCGGCTGTTTGCCATCCAGGCCAGGAGACTTATAGGCCGAAAAACTTCTTAGAGCGCAGGAAACCTTTTCCTGTGCAATGATATTATCCACTGCATCACGAGGGACTGGATGCTCAGCATGCAACCTCTCCAAATTATCTGCGCGTTGATAAATGCTGGTGGTGATGTGTGTATTATCTTGCAAATTCTAGCAGAGTCCTTCGTTGGTGGTTTTGATTGTTGATTGACAGAAGTCCATCCAAGAGTGTCGCTTGGCTTCTTTGATGGCCTTCTTGTACCTTCTTAGACAGTCTTTATAAGGCTGCCAGTATTTGTTGGTATAGCAGATATTGAGGATCGACCTAGTCATACTCCTGAGTTTACTAAGGTCTTCGCTCTTCGCTGTAACCAGTACAGAACCGGATATTTCCCAACGAGTCCAACAAAAACGCTTACACTGTACTCAGGCCAGGAGCATGTTTCCTTGACTGAAGGCTTATGAAACAATATTATCTTTACTCATGGGTCTAAAATTAGGTGGAATGTACATTCTAAATTCTCGAGAAACAGTAGTAGTTACTGTCATACAGACCTATGCCGACCGCGCGCCAGCTTAAATTTGTATTTAAGCTAAGGCATTTTTGTAATAAACTCACTTGCCACTTGTCCCATCTCACTTGCCTTACTGAAACAAAAGAGATCTTTTCATTTAAGAGACCACAGCAGCGGTAAGGTGCAAATCTCTTTCATCAATTCAAAGTGACACAAGCGTTCCAGCGCTTCAAACACTGGTATTAAAAAGAGTTTAGAATAAGCTTTACAAAGGCTTCAAACATTGGCATTCATTGCACTCTGGAATAGTCCAGTATTATACACGCAATTCCATGACTACAATACTGGTACCATTAACAAATTAAAGTTTTGCCATATATACATATAACAGAAGCTGTCCAGCGCCAGAATTAAATTTACAAGCAAGTTATCTGACCAGTTTTATATTTGCACAGCACTGTAAACTTCTTCTCCTTGCCTTCAGAGAAGGAATGGGTATTTCTATTTCCGTCCAATTGGCAGATTTCGCTTGGAAATTCTATCGAGCAATCAAGACATCCTCATGGCAGCCGTCATTCTGAATGACTCATTGAATTACAACCAGCGGATGATTTATCATTTCCAAATAGAAGCCACGGTGCGTGTAGATGGAGTGTAAATTGGGAGTGAATCACTTCGAATGTTTTTTTTTTAAATTCTTTATAACCACAGGATGGCGTCCACAAGTCATACACAAACTTTGAAGTACGCGTCAAGGACATTCAAGACAAGGCACCTGTTTTCCAAGGTTCATTGTCGACCGTAATCGATGAGGACAGTCCTATCGGAACGTTGGTGTTGAAAATTCAAGCACGCGATGGTGACACTGGTGAACCGCGCAAAATTGTCTACGATTTGTTGACAAGTATGAGATGATTAGCTGTCGCTTTATATTGATGTACTGAATAACTAGGTGCCATCCATCCAACTCTTAGATCCAATGGACTATTTCCTTCTGGATGAGCGTACTGGAGAATTGCGAACTGCCAAGCCTTTGGACAGGGAAGCTCTTTCCGATAGCACTGGGCTGGTAACACTTCAGATAAGGGTGAGCGCAACTTAACAAACGTTAAGCTATCTAATTTGCTAATTTTATAATTTTGTAGGCTCGAGAACTCAACGATGGGTTTCCTGGCAATGACAACTTAACAATGGCTACAGCTCAAGCTACTGTCACTATCCGTGACGTTAATGATTCACCGCCAGAGTTTAACAGGAAAGAGTACGAGGTGTCTTTGGTGGAGAACACTGCACCCGGAACACCACTTGCATTAGATATGAATGTTACTGATCGTGATGTGGTGAGTGAGAGGACGAAATACGCTTCAGTACTGACCACCTGATAATTTGGCTATATCTTGTGGTTCTCTTTAGGGCATTAATTCAAAGTTCTCCCTTCGTTTGGACGATGTTTCTGGAGTTTTTGAAGTTGAACCGAAATTCGTTACGGGATTTTCCCAAGTGAATATTCGCGTGGGCAATGGCACCTTAGACTATGAGAATCCAAACCAGAGGAAATTCATTGTTTTGGTAAGTTTGTCCTATGTCGGGATGGACATTTTTTTTTTAAGGAAGGAAACCACAAAAATCAAAACCATTTATAATTGATAGATACTAATTGATGTTTCTATTAATTGGACATTTAGCTAATAGCCATGTAACTAGGTTTTCCCAGCCGGGTTAATTCTTATTGTGACCAGGATTCTTCGTCTATTAGGTCGTTACAATAAAAGAACTCTCTCTTATTCCCTTTGTTTGATTATGTACACTGGTTAAACTTAAAATACTTAGAATTTGGAGTTATTTCCTATTCTTTGCTTATTACTCTATAGTATTCTACTTATTTACAAATTTGTCTTAGCTTAACGTAGTGACGTGTTTCTCCTAGCGCTGCCCTTTTGGCGAAGTTTGATACCGAAACGTCGTATCTTTAGGAGGGGGTATCACCCTTACCGCGTTGGCTGGAAGATAGGTTATATACTAGCGTTTAGCGTGAAAGTGAAGGAAAGGACTTCGCTCTTAGACCATTCAACTGTGAGGAAATCTAGCGTTAAACGTGAAAGTAAAGAAAAGCGCTTCGCTGTTAATCCATTAAACGGTGAGGATTTCTAGCTTTAAGCGTGAAAGTGAAGGCAAGGACTTCGATCTTAAACCATTCAACTGTGAGGAATTCTAGCGTTAAGCGTGGAAGTGAAGGAAAGGACTTCGCTCTTAGACCATTCAACTGTGAGGAATTCTAGCGTTAAACGTGAAAGTAAAGAAAAGAGCTTCGCTGTTAAACCATTAAACGGTGAGGATTTCTAGCTTTAAGCGTGAAAGTGAAGGCAAGGACTTCGATCTTAAACCATTCAACTGTGAGGATTTCTAGCTTTTAGCGTGAAAGTGAAGGCAAGGACTTCGACCTTAGACCATTCAACTGTGAGCAATTCTAGCGTTAAGCGTGAAAGTGAACCCAAGGACTTCCCTCTAAGACCATTCAACTGTGAGGAATTCTAGCGTTAAGCGTTAAAGTAAAGGCAAGGACTTCGCTCTTAGACCATTAAACTGTGAGGAATTCTAGCGTTAAGCGTAAAAGTAAAGAAAACCGCTTCGCTCTTAAACCATTCAACATTGCATGTTGTTGCTAGTTCTTTGCTCGCCCCAGCTGAGTACATTACCCTCCTGTGGTTTGGTCGTCTAATCATCTGGTTCCTATGTAATCGTAGTTCTTGTTTTGTTTGTTGTTGTCGTTACTGTACTCAGCCGTCTAGTAATGCTGCGTGTTGTCTGAAACTTCTGAGTTGGTGTTGTCTTTTAATGTTACTATGTGTGGTGAGTTTCTCTGGAATATTCAGACATGTATTGCGAGAGAAAACAAAATGGTGTCTGTTATTAGAGAAAACTCGATTTCTTGTGTAATCACATTAGCGACCACAATAGTTGGTACAGGTTGTACCAAAAAAACAAAATAAAAAATTTGTGTGGCAGAAATTCGTACCACACTTTGAAGAAAAACCAAACTCACCTAAAGTACATATTTAATTTATGAGTACTCTCGATTGATTTACTATTATTCAGGTAATTGCCGAGGAAACTGACACAAATCCGAAGCTATCATCCACAGCTACGATAACAATATCCGTAGTGGACGCAAATGACAACAAACCGGTTTTCGAACAGGAATCATATTCAGCTACAGTATCAGGTATGTCAATTTTGATTCCCATTAAGTGAAGAGATAACATGCAACTCCTTCCTTCCTTTTATAGAATCTGCCCTACCTGGACAGTATATCACTGCAATTACAGCAAAGGACATTGATTCGGGTAATTATGGTGATGCTGGAATACGTTATAGTATTTCGGGAACAGGATCGGAATTTTTTAACGTAAATGACGAGAGCGGAGTTATAACGCTTGCTGATTGCGAGACAATTGCGAAAAATGATGTGGAAAGTATGAAGCGCCGCCGACGACGACGAAATCTCGAGGAGTATTCCGTTGAAAGCCCAACGAATAGCGTAAATATCACAACAGATGGGCAAAGTGGTCTGATTAATATTGAAATAAATACCGAACCGGATGTGGAGTACACCGTTGTCTCACAATCTACGTCGTCCACATCGAATGAGGTGACCAACGAATTGAGTTCGGAGACAGCACCGTCGCACACATGCTTGGACTATGAAACGGAGACGACATATTTTCTATCATTCAAGGTTGGCGGATTTTAATTGGCTTATAGTTAAGTTGGTTGCACTTACTTGATTATTATATTCCAGGCCACAGATGACACTGGAAAGGGACAAACTTCCGTTGTCTCCCTGCGGATATCCGTAACCGATGCAAATGATTCGCCGCCAGTGTGCGAGAGTCCACTGTATCGAGCATCGGTCGATGAGGGATCTCAGGTGTTCGATTCACCGTTGATTGTAAGAGCCAGAGATGCTGACACTGTTTCCGATATTATCTACAGGTACAAAATATATATCTTCTCTCAGAGTCCAAAACTCTAATGTTTTACCAATATTTGCCGGCAGGATAATTGGTAGTAAACAAATCGAGAGTATTTTCGATATTGATAAACGATCAGGACTGATCACCATCAAGGCGAATGCCACTCTCGACGTGACACACCTAAAGACAGATAATTTAGTGTTTAACGTTGAAGCTAACGATGGCATCTTTGCGACTAATTGTGGAATCAACATAACAGTTCGTGATGTCAACAATCATGCGCCACATTTCATTGCGAATAGATATTCTGCGATTGTCGAGGAGAATTCTGAAATTGGTAAGAAAGAAAATACAAGACAGCAAGTCTGGCACTGAGTAAAACACAGTTATATGAGAATTCCGATACATCGGCTCGAAATCGGGACAGGTGCATACCGGTTGTAGAGCCAAATATGATGATGATGATGAAATGATGGTGCAGCAGGGTCCCCGTACATAGCATCCATTTCGTCTTTGATTTGCGTAGGCGTATTGCCTTTTAAAAACAAATATATAATGACAGCGCGATACTCGATTTTTTCCATTTTCATAAAAACACTCTTATCGACTCACGCAAACGATTGCCAAACAACAACTGGGCTGGAACGAGAACGAGCTGGGTTCTCAACCACAATTGTCCTCAGACTGGTCGAACCTTGCGGCCGGCCTTGTTGTCTGTGAGCACAGACAATTCCCGCGGTACCAACGCGACCTTGGTGAGGTCTGGCATCAAGGGACTCAGCTCTTTCATGAATGAGAATGAGTGCCTGGGCGATTGCAAAAGCAGACCCTGGCAGCACATTCGTCCGGAACCGCGAACCCCATCATTTGCCACTAGGAAGCACCACATCCTAGGCCTTTGGAATACGAAATTCCCGTCTGTCCCCTACCACAGACCTGTAGTATTGTATGAAATGAACCACTTAATACAAAGACTTGCTCATAAAGAGATTATAAGTACCAGTGCTCCACTTCGGGTCGCAAGTACGAAGACATTACCCATCCTGAGTATACTCTAAGCACCGACGACCCTTTTTTAATATCCCGTGGTAAAGTCCTGCAACATCTCCACTAAATAAACACGCTGCAGATGGACCCCACGGGGGTGCTCTTGTTACAGTGCGTTGAGTGTTCTACAAACTGGCGACGGAACATTGAGGAACACTTTCTGGGGCAGTCTTGTTGTCTGCTGATGAAGGTGATGGCTGTTAGGTCTCTACGTCTGGTGGTGTTGGAGAGCTCTTTGGGGGTGGTAACTGTCCCAATATATTTTTGTTTATTTGTAGAAAAATATTAGCCGCCAAAGAAGTTTCACTTCTCTTACTCTGTTCTCGGAGTCTTCTCAATATTATTATTATTTTTTTTTTTTCAAATCAGGAACAAGTGTTGAGCGGCTTCAGGCGGAAGATTTGGATTCGGGAATCAATGCAGAGTTAAAGTGAGCGAAAACTTTCGATACACAGTGTAATTACAGGATAATTTATAATTTATATTTTTTTCCAGATATCGCATTCAGCAGGGAAGTTTCGATGACTTTCGTATCGATGAGAGAACTGGAGAGATTTTCGTCTCACGAAAGTTAGACTTCGATCGCAGGAACACGTATCAAATTGAAGTCTTGGCCACGGATATGGGTAAGTAATATGATCAAACGCTGGTCATGTGGAGCATTGATAACCTAATTTCATTCGCAGGTACTCCAAGTTTATCGGGGACAGCAACTCTAACAGTGACAGTGATCAATAGCAATGACAAGGATCCGTACTTCACACCGGCGACACAACATGCAGAAGTAAGTTTCGTGATTTTTGATTCAATTGGGGGATATGATTAACCAATTTTTTTTTGGTATCTTCTCTGTCAGGTCCGTGAAGATGCTCCAGTGGGCACCGTTGTCTACACACTCGTTGCCATCGATCCCGATGTTGCTTCTCACAATGCACTTGAATTTGCTGGCACAGATATCACAGCGATAGACAAAGATGGCAAGGAAGTAGAGAATGTCGAAGAATTTCGAGAATTCTTTTCGATAAATCGAAATGGCAAAGTCGTTGTTAACAAGAAATTAGAAAGGAATTTATTTGCTGTGAGTGGATTGCGGATTGATTGATATTTGATTTATTTATTTGTATAACATTTTATTTTTATTTGTTACTGTATTAGTCGATGCGAATCACTGTGCTGGTGACGGATAGTACAGCTCCGACGGTGCAGCAAGGAAAGGGTTTGCTGATTATCAACGTCATTGATGTGAATGAAATTCCACCGGTAAGCTAAGAAACGATATACTAAGCAAATGTTCATTTGCTACTCCCTGCTTTGCATTGAACATTTTAAATTAAACAACGAATTTCCTGCGGGAGCGAATTATCTTGCAACGTTAGTTTAACGTTTAAGTCTATACTTTGATCGAAGTAAGTCAGTTTTTTGTTTCTGCAACCCCAGGATTTTGTAAATACAGAAGTTTGGGAACCTCACTCTTAAACAATAACTTTAGAAAGGTTTGTTGTGAGCCCAAAGGGCGAAGCTTATATTCAGAGGACATGAATATTTTTGGGATAACGTGTGTACTTTTGTACGTTTGTATGTTTGTTTGTCGTGTCGTATATCTCGGCTTCTTTCAGGCAAATGTTGCGAGATGCTTAGGTTTTCTAAAACGGTGCAAGATTTACTTCAATCCTTCAGATCTGGCTACTATTAACAGTGCGTATATTCGACCTAAACTTGAATACAACTGCATTGTCCGGGCAGGAGCCCCCAAGACCACATTGCATCTACTAGACGTAAAAACTTATTGGTGACGTACATATCGCGAAAACAATCGAATCGCTTGAACATCGTAGGAATGTTTTCTGCGTGTCACTGCTTTATCGCTTTTTCCACAAGCGGTGTTCAAAAGAAATATCCAAATGCATCCCGCCCATTCTCCAACTCATCCGTGCCTCAACTCGAGCACACGGGTCCACCATTAAGCCTTTTTTCGGACGTACTAATCAATTCAGAGATTCCTTTTTTTGCCGCCGCACGATAGTTATGTGGAATGAATTGCCTGATTCTGTGTTTCCGCATTTGTATGATCTGCAGTCGTTTAAGACACGCATGCATAGACATCTCATCTTTTCCTCTCCCTTATTTCCTAAAGCCAACACTGTGCTAAGCATTATAAGGGTGCAAACCCCTTTAGCGTGTGTACATTAAAAAAAAAAAAAGAACAAAACCCGACACCGACATGATGATGATTTTAATATTTTTTGGTTCTCATTTTGACATAAAGGAACAGACCACTTCAAAGAGATGAATTTTCTTTGACGAACGCCTCAAAGATCAGGCAACAAATTTGAATTTAAGTTAAGCGTAAATTTATTTTTATATTCCAATGCAGTTGACTGAGTAACTAAGTTCTGGACTGAGGAACGTATTTTACTCTACCTTTTCTCGTTGTACTCTGGATGCCGGTTATTCGTTTTGACAGAGGAACAAGATGAAGTGGCCGATATCTGATTTCATTGTAGAAGTTCGTGTAGTAATTCCTGCACAGAAAGAAGGAACTCTTCAATATTTTAGCAAATCTGCGCATCTCGATTCACATCGAACTACTTACAGGATATAAATTCCAAGAGTAAATTTCACAATCACCTTCAGGTAGAATATCAAGCAGGAAACACTTTTCGCTTCCATGTAATAGTTGCATGCGATACATCCCAGCAGTAGTTGTACGAAATTGAGGAAAATATTGTTAATTGCTTGACAGACAATTGCCGGCAGCAGGAGATCTGGTATCGATTTATTTAGAATGGGAAATCTTAGAAAAAAGAAGATCTTTGTATGAATTGAATGAGTGGGGTGTCAAAATTCGTACAGCGCGGTGACATCTGCAGCTAAACTTAAGTATCCAATTAGAAATTTTGCAATTTTCAAAGCCGATATGAGGAGTACCATCAGTTGATGGAACAGCAGAAAGCCTCCTGACGTTTGAAAATCCTCATTGATCTGGAGGAAAGTATTTGTTTCTAATCTGTTTTTCCGTCACAACCTACCACCTACCTCTTTCAAGTCCTGGCGCAATTGATACCAACAGCAAGTCGCTGCAAAGTACAAAATCGAAAAAACGTTTATGAATAAAATTATCGACTGTGAATTTAAGAGAAGATCCTTGTCGTCGTCGTCCATTGGAACAAATTTTTTTTTAAAAATCCATTAAAAGAGACATTTCGAGTTTTCCGTTCCAAATGTTTTGATATAAAAATGAAAATTTCATAATTAATTTCGCCGCTTTCGTTCAATTCATTTCTGAAAAAATAGAAATTCAATCCACCCTGGACAGTGGATAATCCTGTGATCAAGTTGCAAATTGTCGAGGAGCAACCGATTGGAACGGTTTTGACTAACCTGCAAGCATATGACGATGATTCCAGCATTGGGGAATATTCAATTTCGCCAAATTCATATTTTGAAATAAATAAAACAACCGGTGTGATCAGCACCATCGCTCGCATCGACTATGAAACACTAAAGGAGGTGAAATTCATGGTAAGCGTGACGGACACTGGTGTTCCACAGCTTACCGCAACCGCTGACGTCATTGTGGACATCATCAATTTGAATGACAACGAACCGCACTTTACCCAAAGTAAATATCATTTTAATGTCACAGAGAACTCGCCGCGTGGCACGGTGGCTGGCAAGGTAGAGGCTTTCGATGGTGACATTGGTATGTCTGTTCTTGGATGTGCCATATCTTTTTATATTAATTACAAAATGGTGATTCTTACATTCGCTGTGCAACAGGTGCTTTTGGAGAGATTACATACACGCTGATCGGTGAGAATAATAAATACTTCTCCATTGATTCACACACTGGAAGCATTATGGTGGCAGATTCGACGATTTTGGATCGGGAAAAAATCAGCCAGATTACTCTGACTGCTGTTGCCCAAGATAAGGCCCCAGTGACGGTGCAAAAGTCTGCCACAGCAATGGTAAGTGGAGTAAAGCTAATGAAAAATTATGTTTGTTCAAAATGTTGTGCATTTTCGTCATTCTAGATCCACATAAATATCCTGGATGTAAATGATAATTCACCAGTTTTCATGCAAAATGAGTACACCTCCACCGTAGTCGAGAATGCCGCCCTTAATCCGCCAGCGGCGCTTCTGCAGGTATGTTTCGTTTACTTTTGGTGGATTTTCTATTTTTATTTCTAATGAATATTAACATCTTTCCGAGGACATTTATAAGAAGTTTAGAATTTTAGCAATTGCCTTGGGCCAGTGCCCTCTAACACCTCATTCGTGGCAAAAAAAAGGAAAAAAAGTCTATAATTCAGCCATTAATATACATTTAAATAAAAAATCTGTACGACACGTGAATGCTGGCGTTCCACAGGGCTCTGTTTGTGCCCGACACTCTTTCTCATTTTTGCTAATGATCTCTTGTCCATTACTTCTATCGAATTCACTCTTTTGCTGACGACAGCACTCTCACAACTACGTATGTTAAGTACGTTAAATTTTGACCTGGACAGCACACTAAAATGGGGAGAACACAATTGGCATATTTGTTGGAATCAATTTCATTCGGCGATTTTGTCATTGGGATAAGAAATGTGGCCAGGTTTTCTTGATCATTCTTTCTCTGTTCTTTCGGGTCAAAAAACTTGATCTCAGATCCATAGATAACGATGCCTGCGCCATGCCCATGACGTTAAAACCCTCGGCTAGACTTTCAATGATCGCTAAGGACAAACTGCCTTTTCTGCCAGTGTTAGGTAAGGTTAGGTTTCAGTGGCACCAATCGCTCACTTAGACCATTAGCAGTCCTTTGTGTAGCCACATGGATCTTATAACTTTCCCTTTTTGAGTTTTGAGTTTGAGTTTTCCTACTTTGCATTTGTTACAGCTGCCTCTTTCCGAAGCTCAAGTCGAAATGCTCATCTCGCTAAGAGATGCCAGAGAAGCCTCTTCCAACGATTTTATGGCCGAAAGCTGTGGGATTCCTACTAAAAGTAGAGTTCGCTTGACTGAAACTGTATGTTATTCTTTTCATTCGTTGGTTTGTTCGTTCATTCGTTAGTTAGTTTGTTTCTCGTTGTCCTCTGTCCGTCCGTCACTCCCACATACATTATGTTTCAACCAGTTGATAACCTCCTCGATCGCTATCACCGCAGCCTGATATACGGTGCAGTGATCAGGTAGTCGGGCGAAGATGCTTAATTTCAGCCTGTGACATAAGACTCCTGCTCCTACTCTACCGTCTTACTTAGAGCCATACGTGTTTCCATATCGGGTTCAGGTTCACTCTTCCAGTCTTTTCTGGAGTATTTTGTTGTCCGGAAGTCCTTATCGAAGCATAACACTCGTCTCTTGTCAGCAGTTTTATGAGTTGCTTAATGGTCAGGTAACTGAGGAATTCCACTAATGACCGAAGAGCACACTATGCTGTCGCCACCAAGCATAGACGAAGCTAGCAGATCGATAAATCGACTCAAAAATAATAAGGGCCCAGGGTCTGATCGTATCCCAGCGAAGCTGATTAAAACAGGAGGCCCCGCAATACACCAAGCAATTCATGAACTAATAATGCAATTATGGGAGGAAGAAGCTATGCCAGAAGACTGGCGAAGAGGCATCCTGTGCCCCATACATAAGAAAGGAGATATCACAACCTGTAGCAATTATCGTGGTATAACGTTGTTGAGTACCGCGTATAAGATTTTCTCCTCTATCCTTCAAGACAGGATAGCCCCATACGCTAAAGTCATCATTGGTCCATACCAGTGTGGCTTCATCCCACGCAAATCAACAACTGAACACTCTTATGCAGGTGATGGAAAAATGTCTAGAGTTTCAAAACTCACTACACCATCTTTTTATAGACTTTAAAGGCGCCTATGTTTGCATAGCCAGAGTAGAACTTTATGACGGGCTGCGATAATGGAATGGACTGGCCTGCGTCCTCTTCAACCTGGCGTTGGAGAAAGTGATCCAACACTCTGAGTAACGGCGAGAGGAACAATCCTCTACAAGTCCATTCAGATACTGGCTTACGCAGACGATATTGACATCGTTGGTAGAAACCGAATCCGATCCAACATTGGTCCCTCAATTAAACTAGCGGAGCTCTAATTTGAAGTAGTGGAATCCTTTAACTATCTCGGCCGATGACAGCATGGAATCAGAAGTACATTAGTCATTCAAGACTCTTCAAATCAGGGAATCTAACCATAACATCCAACCTGCGGTGGTTATACCAGTACTCACATATAGATCCGAGACTTGGGTGCTTAGCGTTCTGAACTCTTAGCCTCGTGTGAGAGAAAGGTCTTACTAATAATTGTTGGCCCTGTATGTGAGGAAGGACGATTCCGGAGACTTAATGATGAGATCAACGAGCGAGCAATGTCGACATCGTGAAGAGAATTAAGCTCGGTAGGCTCCGGTGGGCAGGACACCTAACTGTGAAGAGGATCCTGCTCGGAAAGTACTTTGCGGTATGATATATAGGACACGACAGCGAAGCCGGCCAAGCCTACGCTGAAAAGATAGCGTAGATTACGACGTCCAGAGTTAAGAGTTGCCAAACTGGATGACATCGGCTCGAAATCAGGACCGGTGGAGTGATTTTTGCCGGGAAGCTAGGACTGGACCCCGGTTGAAGAGTCAAATATTATGATAATTATGTAGGAGTTTGTACATCTGCTTATGTTAGACTTCGAACTCAAATACATGTTATTATATTATTATATGGATTGACATAATAATTTGAACATCGAATCGGGTATAAATAGCGATGCCGATCAATAAGGAATTCATTTCCAGCTTCAACTTGAACCCTAGTTGTCCTTAAGAGTGGCTCCAGCCCATTTTCTCTGCATGCTACACATCATAAAGCAAACTACGTTTAGGGAAATTTAGTTAGCTACACAGAGACTTCTTGTCATGAAATTATTGACAATTTTGTCGTAAACTTCATCGAAAAACATAACATAAGTGTATTAAGTAAAGCGTAACCTTTACTACTTTTAACCTCTGATCCTTAATTTATTACCTTTCTCTTTCCATAATCTTATCAGGTTAAAGCTGAGGACATAGATGAGGGACTTTTTGGTGACGTGCGTTATGTCATCACAAGCGGAAATGAAATGGAGCTCTTCAAATTGGACTCACATTCGGGTATTATTTACCCGGCGCAAAGCTTACGAGGCAAGAAAGGTTTGTTTAGTTCGTTTTTTTGTTAGTGTCACTGCGAGTGCAAATAAAAAAGTACTTTTCTAGGAATATATGAGCTAACAGTTTCCGCACGTGATACTCAAGGCTCTGGCACAATGGAAAGCACCACAAAAGTTGTAATTAAAGTTCTTGGCGTTAATCAGCATCGTCCGGTGTTTGTTATTCCTGCGCTATCGAATGCTACCATTGAGATTCCAGGGGTAATGCATTGATTTTGTAATCAAATTTCTATAATAACATAACTTTCTTGTCTCCTGCAGGATGTTATAAAAGAGGATTATCTGATAATGACTGTAAAAGCAATGGACAATGATACTGGTGTAAATGGAAAGATCACTTATCACTTGCAGGTAATGTCGAAATGCTTAACACGTTGGATCAAATAAACTTTAAATTTTTTTTTTAGATTGACAATCAAAACGTTCAGGAGACGGACGAGTTTAAAATTGATGAGGAAAAAGGTGAACTGCGCAGCAAGAAGGAACTTCATCGCAAGGATAGAGCCAAGTACGCTGTCAATTCGAAAAAAAAATCCATTAATGCCCAAAACCCATTGTTTCCTTTAACTTCCAGTTACGATATAATTCTGGTCGCTCAAGATCAGGGCACTCCAACGCCATTTGCAACGTTACGTTTTCTAAGCATAAGCATTGTGGATGCCAATGAAAATCGTCCAGAATTCCCAGACATATCGAATCCTTATAAAATCTCAATAAATGAGAATAGTGGCCGAGAAGTTAAAGTTGGTCGAATTCAAGCCGCCGCACGTAGTAAACATAACAAAGACATTTACTACTACATGCTGCTGGGCAACGAAGATGGAGCGTTCTTTGTTGATAAGACAACCGGAGATATCTTTACCAACAAATCATTGGATAGGTAGGTGATTGTGGGGGATAAAGTAAAATAAAACCTTCTTATTATAGCTGTGTTCTTTCCACAGGGAAGTAACCGACTTCTACACGCTGTACATTTTAGCCAGTGTCAAATCGGATTTGCACATATCCGAAGAGGAGAGGGCGTCGTTTTCGATTAAAACACTCGAACGGGATAACACTGTAGCCAAGGTTTGGATAACAGTGTTGGATGTGAATGACAATGAACCAGCTTTTGAGAGACCGGTTCGTTTCTTGTGGTTACACAAATGAACATTTAAATGCAAAAAGGATTCTCTTTCTATACTTTTGTCAGGTCTACTATGCTGGTGTAAATGCAAAATCATCGATTAATGGCTTCATAACGGTAGTGAATGCAACCGATAGCGATTTTGGAAAGAATGCAAAAATCGAGTACATGATTGTCGCATCGAATTTGTATAAATACGGATCGTTGAAGTCTACCGGGTCGATTGTTCCCAGTCCATTCAGTATGAACGATATATTGAAACTATTGCTGATAATATTCTAATTTTCTCGTGCAAACTTTGCAGGCATTTCACCAGAAGGTCGTATTACTACATCCGCCTTTATGGCTGAATACAATCAAGATCGTTTTGAATTGGAAATTGTGGCTAAAGAAGTGGAACCACCAGAGCGCTCGACAAGAGCAAAAGTCAATGTGAGCTTCTAAATTCATCATGAGATAGTTACTTGAAAACGTTCAATATTATGCTCCGTCACTTTTAGATTTGGATCTTTGATTCATCCCAACTGATTCGTGTGATATTGTCGCGTCCACCCGAAGAAGTCTATCAGGAACAAGATGAGATTATTGCTGAACTTCGCAATGCTACACAACATCGAATAATTGTCGATGAGATTCGTTTTCATGTCGACTCAATGGGACGCATCCGTATGGATTGGTGTGATCTGTTTTTCCACGCTGTTACCGGTAGTAATCAGCAAATAGCTTCAGTCGATGATATTCTGAAGGTTATCGATGCCAACTATGACTATTTAAGAGTAAGTTTAAGGAACAAAGTTTTCCAACGTTTACAAGTTTACAGTTGCGTTTAAGGATTTTTTCACTCAATCTTTGAATTTTCCATTAAATTGGTTTACTTACATTTTCTGTAAATCTCATGACAACTTTTTTGCAGGATTACTATGCCGGCTTTGCGATAGAAAATGTCGTTCCTGCGTACATAACAATTGTTCAGGAGGAATTCGATTTGGCTCTTGCCGGCTTAGTTGCGCTGATAATTGTGCTATTTGTTGGCGTAATTAGTTTTATTGTTCTATGCTGTTGTTTGAAACATTGGTGAGAGATTGCTTGTTTGTTGTTGTTGATTAATTAAAATAAATAATGGTATCTGACGTCTTTATAGGAACCTTTCTGTCCCCGTTGAGAATCGCCGCAAGGAAGCACTAATTAAAAAGCAAATCATTGACGATTTGAATACAACAGAGAATCCACTTTGGATTGAGCAGTGAGTTGTTTGTCACCTTTTGCGTCCTTCAATATTAAACATTTTCTCCTTCTTTTCAACAGAAAACTGAAACTGTACGAAGAGCAAGAACTTACAATGCAAGTCTTCTCTGAGCCTGATCATGTCTCGAGTTCGGATGGTGCACCGGTATGTTAGCCTTAATACCACTCTCTCTCCCTCTCTGTCTCTCTCTCTCTCTCTCTCTCTCTATGGCTAAAACAGCACATTAATTTAATGCTTTTTGAAAATTTACTTGCACTTTGCAATAAAATAAAATAAAAATGTAAACTAACTCCTCCACAAACAACTTATTGCTGCAGGCACAATTGGATCGGCGGAATTCCATTGAACATGCACATCATCCCGTAGATAACACGTACGCAACAATACAGCCTAGGAATGCTAATGATAATCAAATGAGTGATTTTGCTGATTATGCAACTCTTAGAAATAATAGAGCACCATCGGTAAACAATTTTGCACAATTTTGTTGTTTTTTTGTTGTTTTCTTTTAATATTAGTTGTAGTTTAGTTTGTAAGTTTTGGTTTAGTGAGTTAAATGTAAACTGTATCGTGAGTCGACTGTTATGACAATAGAACACAGAAGTCGCTTCGAGTTGTGGTAAAACAAAAGTTTCAGGTAGCAGTCATGAGAGGTGTTTTTTGGGAGTGCGAGGCATATTTTAAGTTTGTGCTATTTCTTACTTAAAAATGGTACCATTGTCATATTATCAATGTAAGTTTGACGACAACACAACGGTTCTACGCACCGAATGGATTACAGTGTTTATCCAAAAACACTGGACCAATGATGGTTAACCCAGCAACAAGTTTGATATTAAATTACTCAGATTCTCTTAGTTCATGTGATTTAGTTGTCATCTATTTTTATGCTAATTGAGTAGGCCTACTCACTCTGCTTACTACTAATTAGAGCCGGGATCGAGTTTAACCAATGTCCCAGAACCTGAAACTGCTCGGTCTGTAACCGTCGCATCCATAAAAGTGAAGGCTCTGTGCGTTGCAACAGTTGTAGTAGCTGGTGCCACCTTCGACAATGCTCAGGGCTACAAATACCAATGAATATAACTACAATTTCATTGGTGCCTGTTGCTCTCAAGGAGCCTCACAGCCCCCTACTACTCGATCCCCCCCACCCTTGTGCATTAATTACGCACCGACTACACCTCCACAAACGCAACACGGCCAGCAAATAGGTCATCCAGGGGCCCTATCATGATTTCCGCCGCGAAACAATTTTTACACGATATCGTAAATTTGGAATCACCAAAAACGATATCCATTTGCCATCAACAAGAAGGCGGCCATTTTTTCGATTGACAGTTGACATTTCTTTATTATGTTGATGATCGACAGTTGTTTGTCAAGTCAGTCTAACATTAAACGAGTGCGTCTATGACAAGTAGAGGAATTCATGAATTTATTCCAGATGTATGGAGTACACATGTTAAATTTAAGTCTGTAATTCGATCTCGTTCATATGACCACCGCGAGCACGTTTGCAGCGATCGATTTTTTGGAGCCAATTTTCGACCACATTTCCACACATATCGGCCGGAACGTTGGCAACTTTGCGTTCAATATTGTTCCTGAGCTCATCTAACGTTGTTGGCTTATTGGCATAAACCAATGACTTCACGTAACCCCCCAACGGCGTTAAATCGCATGAGTGAGCTGGCCATTCGCCGGACCAATTCTCGTGATTACACGATTACCTAGCTTACCCTTCGAAAGATGTGTTCTGATGTGTGTGGATGATGTCAAGTCCATCTAATTCTGTCCAAAAATAGACTTCCAACTATGAAGGGATCGCATTAAGCGCCCCTTTAAAACACCTAACATACGTGTCGCACCAAGAACATTGTAAAGCAATTAATTGCTGCATAGGTCTGATTGAATTCTTGATTCAATACATCCCCATTAATTGCATTCCTCGCAAATGCCCTTTGCATACGAACCGCACTTAGAAGGCTAACGTAAAAACAAAAACAAAAGTGTCTTACTACTTTGTTGGCACGCTCTGTGCCTGCGGGCATTAACATGTGGAACAATCACAGCTTAATGAGGGTGCGATCAGCGGTCGGCTGCTTATGACAACAAATATGCTTACGAGGCATCATAGGCAAGTGAGCGCTGATCGTCAAACGCCTTCAGTCGTTTACCCTCTAAATACATTGTACTGATCGTTTGTCTATAGTGATAAACATGTCACATCAGCAATATAGGCAAGCGACCCAAAGCACTGCAATGCAATAATGCTGACCAACACAATTTGGGGTATTGGGACAGGTAGCGATCAAGACTTGTATACATTGATGTATTGTATTATTTAAATGAATTGATAGATATTCGCGGTAGATATTAGCACTATATTATTCGCATGTATTGATCGATATTCACATTATATTATCAGATATTATTCGCATGCATTAGAGTCTTCGGGCTATAAAAAGAACGTTTCTCTAGTTTTATTAGGCTTGCGAGGCACTGAAGCTTTCCCTTTCAGCATATAAACCAATATTGGAATTCCACCTTGGGCGCAGGAAACTGCCAAGGGTTTAAGTCGAAGGCGTAATATCCAGGACTAGTGGATGTCTAATAAATATCATCAGTACACGTTGGGTCCATTTTTAAAAGCGTATCCATTGCTACGGTGGTAACCTTTCCATGGCGATCCAGCCATCTACTGGAACAAACTATTAAAACATTACGACCTTGCCTGGCTTAACCTTTATCCTTCCAGGTTATCCACTGTAATAGCCTAACCTTTACACCACATGGCACGATAGCAAACTCTATTGACCGCAACATGGCGATGAAATCATCGACAAAAGGATACGATCCAATCACATATCCTCCGGCATGAAATCCACACCACACGGTCACTTTTTGTGGATGCAATGGTCTCTTGAAGAAAATGTGGTCTTGTTGATGTTCAATGAGGCATATTTTGCTAATTGACAGCGCCATTAAGCCAAAAATGAACTTCATCGCTGAAGATGATTCTTCGATGAAATTCAGGATTTTCTTTAAACTTTCGCAAAGCCCAATCGGAGAAGTTTAAGCGCTTAAAATGTTTAACAGGCTTCAGTTCTTGAGTTAATTTGATCTTTTAAAGGTTTAGGCCAACATCTTTACCCAAAAATCCCAACAATGTGGACTGAGGGATTTCCAATTCCTGTGAATCACTTGGAATCGACTGATTTAGCTCATTTTCAACTGAAGCATTTACGGCTGCGATATTTGCGATATTCGATTTTATCCACTATAGCACGCACAGCCTGTCTGGTGGTACGAATATTACGGCCAAAAATTGACTCCTCCTCAACAGTTCTGCGCCATGTATTTCTCGGACGACCCGTTCTTCTACCATCCTGAGATAACGAATTCCATTGCATTGCGTAGTTTGCTATCGAACTGTCGCCTTTTCGGAGTATATGACCAATCCACTGCCACTTCCGTCGTTGGATGGTTGTGCCTATTGGTTTCTGACTCGATCTCTGGTAAAGATGTTCGATAGAGATACGGTTAGACCAGGAAACCCTTAAGATATTCCGTAGGCACCTATTTACGAACGTTTGTAATCTTTTTGTAATAGTAGCGGTCACCTTCCAAGTGCTGCACCTTCGTTCGAGATAATACTCTCAAGATATTGGAAACTCTCTACTCTCTCTACCGGCTGTCCAGCAATGTTAACATGAGTAAGTGAGTTAGTGCCAAGGTTGATGATTTTGGTTTTGGCAGCATTAATCATCAAACCCGCAACATTTGTTGTCATTTGGTGCGGCTCCATAATTCTGTGTGAGAGTAAACAAACGTTGTCAGCGTAGTCCAGATGTTTGAGTTGAGATGTAAGAGTCCAACGAATTCCTCTGTTTCCAGTAGATAAAGCTGCGCGAAGTACATAGCTAATCACCAACAAATCGGCGATAGAATGCAACCTTGTCGTACCCCACTTAGGATCTCGAATTCCTCTGTCAGCTTTCCTCTATGCAGCACATGACATTTAGAGCCATCATAGGTTGCTTTAATAATAGCTATTAGTTTATCGGGTATACCTCTCCTGTGCCAGGTGAGCCAGATAAACTGTCTGTTGACACTGTCAAACGCCTTCTCAAAATCGATGAACAACAGGTGCAGTGGTGACCGGAATTCAACGCACTGTTCAATAATGATCCGCAGGGTGTTTATGTGGTCTAGACAGGAGGATCCAGTGCGGAAACCTGCTCGTTCGGCATCGAGGGTATCTTTCAGATGTTCCTTAATTCGCTCAAGTACTACTTTGGCCATTACCTTTGCAACTGCAGGAAGAACGCAAATGCCTCTCCAGTTTCCGCACTCCATAAGATTACCTTTTTTAGGGAGCTTGACTTCCTTCCGCTCGTCGGGGAAACTTTCTACCTCCCAAGCTCTCTCTACAAGAGGATATAAAAGATCTGTTGGAGCTGCAGGCAGAAGCTCTGCGGGTATACCATCTAGTCCTACCGACTTGTTGTTCTTTAGTGCGTTAATCGCGGTAGCGATCTCGTCTTTACTGGGAGTTGAGGTGCGAATTCGGGAAATTGTTATTTCCGGCAGCTCCGTTTGATTTGGGTGCATATCGTTAGCAAAAACACGGTTAAGGACTGTAAATAAATGCTCCTTCCATCGCTTGAGCTGATCCTTTCACCGAATGTTGACTAGAGCGGTGACCACCTGTCAGCCCTTTGGTGATTCTGTAAACGGTTCTGCTATCGCACCTGCTCGCTGCTTCCTCTGCTTTTGAGGCCAGGTTGTTAATATAGTTACGCTTGTCACGTCTTACACTACGCTGCACTTCTCTCATTTTCCTTCGATATCTTCGGTAAGCCACGTGCTGTGCCTTGCCTGGCTTCTACCAACAATACTTTCCGCTCCAGATGTGAAAACATTTTTCACAGCCTTCCAAAGTTCTTGGATGGTTGTCGGCAGTGAGCTGCTGATTGCTTCCACTCCTTGCGATAAATGAATAAATTTAGCCGGTCGATGTTATACCTAGGCATTCGGATGATATTGCGGATTCTTTGAACTGATGCAGTACGTAACTGGACAACAAATCTTTCACCATTGTCATTTCGTTCGCCGATGCCGTGCTTCCCAATCACATGTTTGAGTGCTTCATTGTCGTTGCCAACCTTGGCATTCAAGTCCCCCATCACGATGACGATATCTCCGTTCGGCGTTGCGTTAAATAATGATTCTAAGCTAAATATGAACGGGAACTATTCGATCAGTAGCCGTTGTTAGAATGTAGTAGTTGTATGTTGTAAGTCTTACTTTTTTCTGGTGTACTTGTACTTGAGACTTTTTCCTATTAGCTTATAAGAGCTCATACGCAGAATTTAATGAAAAAATGGGTTGAAGGAGCACGCATAATGTTAAATGACCGTTGTTATCTCCCATCGATAAGGAAGACAGAAAATCAACTTTATTTTAAAGTGAATTCAAAACTAAAAAATCAGTCTCACTACCAAAAAACATCCCCGAGAAATTGCTTTGAGCTTCGGTGACATGACCTAAGAAGACTATGTCGACAAAGCTAAAGACACTCTTCGAGAAATTTGGTAAAACAATGATTCGTTTCATTTATTTGTTATTATTGTTTGCACGTACATTTTGTGTGTAATGTAAAATATTTAATAATATATTATAAACTATATATTTAACTTTTCAATGTTCCTCCACTGCAGATGTACGAATTTACGGGTTCAACATTCCAGGCTCCGATTAGGGAAGGCGATGATGCTGTTGCTGAACTCATTTAAACGCAGTTTCTTATTTAATTAGCTATCGATAATTTAGATATTAAATAATGTAATTGATATTCATTAACAATTATAGCAAATATATATAATAATAGCAGGGCAGCTGTAACAAATTTGACGAGCAAACCAAACACATATTATCGATGCGCACGCCCACGTATTAGCTTATAAGTATGCATTACGTTAAAGCATTTTCTCAAAATAATGATGACAATAAGCTTAGAATTTAACTTTAAGAGCAAATCACAACATATAAAGAAATTACGGCTAATAATTGTATGTAGGTAGTCTTCCTATTTGCAGGATTAAATGAAATTGATGACGAGTATACATTTATAATTATATATAAGTAAAGAAAAATACTGAAAAACTAAAACAACAAATTAACAAACGCTTCCTTGGCTTTTGGCACAAGAAAACAACAAAAATCCTCAAGAGTCTTTTATCAAATATGTACTTTATATAACGAGAAACAACTTTTTTTTAGTGGATATGTATTTGCTTATGGACCTATGAAGAAAACTATTATGTAAGTTAATGTAATTAGAAATCGATTAACATCCAACGAAGAAGAGACTAAAAACTTTGGCCAGACATTTGCCGATATATTTACTGAGATTTTTTTTTGTTTGTTTTACGTTAAAATCTCATTTGGTTTTTATTTTAATAAATATAACATTTAAGAAAAATACTCTTGATAATCTTAAAAACTATATAAAAAAAGAAAATGTCAAAACCTTAACAGAATAAGGTGGAAGTTTTGAAATTTTCATGTTGCCAAATTTTAATAAAGTGGAATTTACTCTACGAATTGCAATAATAGATGAAATAATTATATGTTAAACAGGGTGTCCTTGGGAAATGATTCTTGGGTATATTCCAAGAAAACAATCGTTCTACAGTACAGTATCAGGTTCTATCTCCAATGTTGACATCATTTATCGAGGATTTAGGAAAAAGCTTACTTTGGTGTACCTTGACCCATGTTAACCCTCCGTCGGGAGCAATAGGCCTGACAGGAACAGCACAATTGTTTTCGCTCTCGTCTTTGCCGCAGTTTATTAGAGAATTATTTACTTTGAATACAATAAACGAAATTTTTTATTCCAATTTCATAAACTACTAGCGAACCCCGATGCACTTCGTTGCAACCAACCAAAAAAAGAATGTCATGCATGAAAATACATTTAATTGTATTTTTTATATGAGGTTTTAATGTAAGATAATAAGATAATTATTACGATGTCGTCATGTCGGATGGTTATTCAAGAAGAACCAAATGTAAAAAAAGAAGCAGACAGGAAGTTGCAAAAACTTATTTTTTCTTCTTGCTAAAAAAAAAGTGTCATACCCTCCAGTGACATGCGTTCCAACTTTCCACATTAACTTGCGTTCGAGATTTCTACAACATTCTGTTCGGCCGGTATTGGAGTCGCTTTTGGCTCCATTACCCTCTGGATCCTCTTCAGCAAAGTTTATTGGACATGACTACCGGTCGTCTGTAGGTATTTGTCGCCGTTCTTACATCAAATACTCTGCTGTGACCATCTGGTCCTGGGTGTAACGCAGTGACAATTGCTTTAGTCCAAGTTCCTCTTGGGATGTCCTTGTTTACGAGGAGGATGACGCCGCCGTTTTGAGTTGGCCTTCCCTGTTGGTACCATTTAGTACGCCTCACTAGACTAGCTAAGTACTCTTTTCTCCATCGCGTCCAGTTGTTATCTGCGAATCGCTGAGCTGCCCGCCATTGTCGCTTCAGTATCAGGTCAATATCCGTGAAGTCTCCTATCGGAGCTGAACCCGAAGATCTTCCTATGATGAATTGATTCGGGGTCAATGCTTCTTCATCATCCGCATTGTCTGATATTTCAACCAACAGTTCACCATTTGTTCCATTCGGCCATAACAGTAGACAGGGTCTCCTCGGTGGGATATGCTTCCTTGAGTACAACTTCCAGAGCGATTTTAGCCGAACGTATGAGCCGTTCCCAACAACTTCCCATGTGTGGAGAAGCTGGTGGTAGGAAAGTCCATGCGATGCGATGCGTGGTCAAGACTCCCCATGGTCGCGTCCTGATCTAGATCGTTCAGGTTGGTCACGAGCTCGTTGTCAGCTCCTCTAAGGTTTGTGCCGTTATCCGAAAATATTTCACGAGGGCATCCTCTGCTCTCTACGAATTACCAAAAAGCCTTTATACACGCGTCGGTATTCAATGATGACGCGATCTCTACGTAAATTGCTCGGATTGACGGGCAGGTAACGAGAACACCGTACCTTTTCTCCCGGTGACGACCCACTTTTAAGACAATGGGTCCCAAGTAATCCATTCCTGTGAACGTAAATGCGGGAACTTTAGGCGTTATTCTGGCGAGTGGTAGCTGTCCCATTATACAAGGCTGTGGCTTTGATCGTCTCAGTTTGCATATGTTGCAATCAAAAATTACTTTTCGTAGAAGAGGCTTTATCTTTAGCATCCAGTACCGCTGCCGTATGAAATCCTAAAACCGGCTCTAGCCGGCATATAAAAAAGAGGAAGCTTTGAGTACCTGTTATAAATGTTTTAGTACACACATAAGATAAAAATTATCTAAAACTACACAAAGTCATTTTTTATTCATGTTGTTGTAGTAGCAGCTCCAGGTCTGTGTAACCTATTGCTGAGTTGAGTTGATGATCCTTGGTCCAATGTGAGAAACACTGGAGTCCTCCCGGTGTGTAGAACCGATCATCGTAGAAAGGCCTAGCTTCTCACGACCATTGTGTTGTGCATGTAAATTTTTGTACACAAATCGCCAGGAACCTACAGTTTAATGCCGTATCCGAAGGCGAATTGAGAAGCTTACTGTGACAGGTTATTACTCTCGGACGCTTGTCAGACATTTGAGAGAGGTGGGACACCGTGAAGAATACTTTTGGTGTTACCAGGATTCGTGCCACGAACCTCCTGCTCAGCAGCCATGCACCTATCCACTGAGCCACGGCGCCCACAATTACTTTACTGAGGATAGGACAAGTCCGTTGCCTCATACCGTCCTCCTTTACCCTGGCTTGGGACCGGCATGCTACTTTCGTAACAAGGCGGAGTTATTTTTTATTCATAGTTCTTGACGCTTTAAGCAAAAAACTCGTTTTTTACCTGATGCAGGTTTGTCCCTGTATCATAAAACCTATGGGCTTTCCGCAAATTTGTTGTTGAGATTTATTTTTGTTATTGTTACGTTCATAAAAAAAAGTAGTAAAACGTTACGTTTATTACACATTTTCCGGAGAAAATTGACATCAAAGTCAAAAATTAGCATGCGCAAGAAAACTGTTTCAGGCATAGAAGTTGGATATCTGAAGACTCAAATAAGATATCAACTTTATTTAAACGCAGTTACAAAGGCTAGTATTTCTACTAAAACATGGGTCAGGGTAGACGAAAGTAAACTTTTTCTTAAATCCCCGATAAATGATGTCAACATAAGAGATAGACCCTTATTGTAGAAAGATTTTTTTCTTAGAATATACCCAAGAATCATTTCCCAAATTATTGTGCACGAATTATTGTCCACCACCTGTATAATATATTTTGCAATAATTAGTTTCTTATTCCGTTCCGTTTGCCTTCCTTTTTTTGCGGTAATAATGCTATAAATAAATTAATGAATGGAATGAGAGACATCCAAATATACTCGTTTAGAAATGTTATATTTAATCTATGTATCTAGTATCTTTGTCTGTATAGAGCAGCTAAATATTTATAAGAAATATAAAAAGTCAAACAATAAACTCATAATTGCCAATGAAATTAATTGAAAGAAATTCACATCAAAATGGTTACGCACAAATAAACTTAATTTGTTTACTTTTCTGTCCACGTTTGGCACACCTGAATTGGTTGACGATTTATTAAACTCTGGGTGATATTTTCATTTTTACATACTGTTGTCGAAACGCAAATTGGGCCACTTGAGAATGCCGAGTTCGGTCAGAGATCTTTCCTTTCATTGAAGAACCCATGGCCAATACGCTTACAGATCTTAATCAACCAAAACAGACGTTTATTAAAACCAACCAACCAAACCAACCAACGTTCGTTATCCTTTTCAAAATGCTTTGTTAGGCTAGGATAACTGCCATTTGGACAGCCATTTGGGAAGCTTGTACCAAGATGTTTCGCATACTTGGCACCTGTCGCGCTTACGCATACGTACACGCAATGACAAAAGACTCCTGTCTACAGAACAGCACGCGTATTGTACAGGCGAGTCTGTAGAAATAGCTCTCCACACACTGGTGTGTTATATTGAACATTCCCTTCACCACAAGGAGTGCACAATGCTGGTATTCCTAGGCATTGAAGGCGATTTTAATGACGTCAACACATCTGCGATGACAGATGCACTGTCGACTTTGAGTGTGGACGACTCGCTTGGCGAACTGATTAATCGTCTGCTCACAAGTCGGATTATTAATTCAAAATTGGGCGTGTCGTCTGCCAGAGGAGCCCCACAAGGTGGAGTCCTGCCCCCCCTTCTATGGAAATCAGCGGTTAATGAGTTGCTGGTATGCCTAAGGTGAGGGTGGCAGAGTAATCGCTTATGCGGATGACGTTGTAACGGAGTTTTCCCAGCCGGGGTAAAACTCAGTGTGTGACCAGCGTTCCTTGTATATTAGGTCGTTACAATAAAAAGAATTTGTTTTTTTCAGGGAATGAAAATCGGTCGTTTATTATCTCCTCTTCTCTTTGTTTAATCTGTACACTGTTGAAGACTTAAAATTGTTATTTACTTAAAACTATTTAGTGTTCTACTTATAAATTTGTGTCTAGGTTAACGTTCAATCGTGAGGAAATTCTAGCGTTAAGCGTGGATGTGAAGGCAAGGAGTTCGCTCTTAAACCATTCACTTAGAGTTATTGCCAGGAGGAGGAATCTATTTAATTCTATTAGCTTAAAATCAAAACCAAACAATTGCGCTTCAATTTTCAATTTCTTTTATTAGACTTAAGTCAATAAAAAGATCAATCGCAATGTACATAATGTACTCCATTAGACACTGAATTAGAATTAAACACTTTTATGTAGCATACAAGTATGTAGCCTGCAAGTTTGAATCATTGTGTACTGGTCAAACAAGTAGTCAAACCGGTTTGTGCGGTGACTCATTACATATAATTTTCGTTTGTTGTAAATAAAGGAATAAGGCTACAATTCTCTGGTCTTTTCTCGATATTACTGTCTATAAGATTAGAAGCTTCTGGAAGCTTTTCAATGAGTATAAAAGGTGGCGTTCGCTGCATAGAAATTATTAGTTAATTGGAATCTAATCAGTGAAGTTGTAAAAGTTCTTGCAAAGCGATTAAGCTTCTACCTAAGAGAATTATTGTAAACTACAAGTAATAAGCGTTTTTGTGTACATTTAAAGCTATCACCAGTTTAAATAGTGAACTTGTATTATTTTTACTGTCTATTAATTAAAGTTGTTATTTGTAAATTTGTGAAGAAGAGCTTGGAAGGCGAGGTCTAAGTGCCGCTGGAAATATGCAAGAGTTATTTCTCCGCTTGCAACAACTCGTTAAAGGGGGAAAAAAGCAGCAAGCCGGTGCAGTGTTTTCAATTGAGACGGAGTTAGTGGAGCGGAAAACGGCTACTTCGGAAGAAAAGGGTGGTGTGCCAAACATGGAGGCGATGTTGCAAGCTCTAAGCAACAAATGAATAGCAAGTAACAAGATTTGAATTTTCAAATTAATGACAAATTAGTGGAACAGCAAAGTCAAGGCCTGAAGAAAGAATTGGAGCAGCAAAATCAGCCGTTAAATTCCAAACTGACCGTTAAGTTTGAACAACAAATTCAACAATCGCTGAAACAAAGCCAAGAACTGAAGAAGGAAATTTATCAGCAAAGTCAAGGGTTTAATACAAAATTTGATAAACAAAACCAGAAGCTGGAATCACTTAGAGGTGAAATGAGCGTAATTCAAGAAACGCTCAAAGGAGAAATAAATATAGTTCAAACAATGCTAAAAGATGATATGATTGAAATTCAAGCAACAATTCGAGAAGAAGTGAAATATTTCGAGACGAACGTGACAGGAAAGGTGAATGGTCTGAAAGGCAAAATTAAAGAGCTTGAGACCCGTTTGGATAGTCGTACCCAGTTCGTCAGAGAGAACACTCAACAAAGCAGTACCAGAGTAATTCCAGAACCCTCTAGTAACCAGAAAGGAATATTGAAGCCTTCTGTGTACAATGATGAGACAGCATTTGAAAATTTCAAAGTCCAGTTTGGAGCTGCGGTACAACATAATGGATGGGGCGCTGAAGAACAGCTAATTCTCTAATCCTGGTGTTGAGGGGCAAGGCGGCTGATGTATTGCAAATGATGAGTTCCGAAAGAATCTTGAAAGAGTTGGACTTGCGTTATGGACAGTCTCACACACAGGATCTAAGCAAAATACAGCTCCAGATGAAGAAACATCGAACGACTTCAAGAACTAGAGCAGGAAATAAGTAAGCTCGCACGACAAGCCTATTGTGGGGTTCCGGCTGGTATCTTGGACGGACTGACAGTGGATGCGTTCATCAATGCTATCCGAGACGAGCAATAATAACTTAATTTGAGGACAACAGTCAGAGGAAAGTCGATGAACGAAGTGTTGGCATCGGCTTTGAAATACGAAGCAGTTAGAGCTAGTTTGTGTACTGATTTAGTTATACTACGCATGCTGGAAACCGAGGACATTACATAAACAGAAGCCCCCGTTGATGAGAAGATGAGAAAATCAAAGACTGGACGCTTCCAGAACGACAGGAATTCCACATCTAATTCCCGTCCAAAATGCCATAGATGTCAGAAGCCTGGACATTTTATTAGCGACTGCAAGGAACGAAGACCAGAACAAACTACAGTTCAGCCTGTGCATCGTGTTAAGAGGCCTAATAGGCGCATCACAGATGAATGAGGTGCAGCAGCCAGCTTACCTCGTAGCTGCACGCCAGGAAAACTAAGTTTCACCAGCTTTATGGGGCCTAAGGTGGTGAAGAGGTACGAGAGCCTCAAGGTCACGGTGAACATTGCCAAACATGGAAAGGACAGCAACAGCTTGGTTGTTATTGGTGTGTTAGAAGGAAAACCATGCACGTTTACCTTGGATACAGGAGCTTCCAGATCAGTTGTGAATCCCAAAGTGGTGTCCAAAGGTCAAGTGAAAAAAGTAGTTCTTAGTGATCAGCAGTACGGATTTCGTTGGCTGCGTTCTACTGGTGATTTGGTAGTATATCTCACCGAACAGTGGCACCACGGGTCTTTGCATCATTTTGGTGAAAGCAAAGCTGTTGCACTCGATACTTCCAAGGCATTCGACAGAGTTTGGCATCAAGCTCTTTTGTCCAAAATGCGATGAAAAACTGATTCATTGGATTAGAAGCTATCTTGTGGACCACTCAATTTAAGTTGCCTTGGACGGTTTCAATTCTAAAATACATCACATAAATGCTGGCATTCCCCAGGGCTCTGTTTTGTCTCCGACACTCTTTCTCATTCCATCTGATGGGATCCCAGCGGAACTGATAAAATAGGAGGCCCAAGATTACAACAAGCAATTCATGATTTAATAGTGCAAGTATGAGATAAAGAAGCGATCTTTAAATTCATCTTCGCGTGCCCGCGTTCTATGAGATTGTTGCATTGCTCGGTACGCAACATTCTTACGTTTAGTCTTTAGTCGCTCGCTTACATTCGTCATCGAACCAGTCGTTCCGATCTCTGCGACTACTGCCTAAGATGGAGTCAGCAGTACTAATGACAGTATTCTTAAGGCGTGTCCATTTCTCTTCTACGCCCGGCATCTAAGCACCAGGACATACTCTTCCTGTATTTAGGGCGAGTCCTATCGCTTGACCGTAGTTGTTTCTGGTCTCTTCGTTGCGAAGGGCAGCCGTGTTGACTCGAATCTGATTCGCGGATGTAGCCTTTCGTGATGATGCAATCCGCGCTCGGACCACCATACCAACAAGATAGCGGTCCGAATCGACGTTGGCACCTCGGTACGTTCGTACCGTCATCAGGTTCGGGTTGTGGCGGCGGTCTATCAACACGTGGTCTATCTGGTTACTAGTGGCTCCATCAGGAAATACCCAGGTGGCTTACGCGCAAACCTTGTACTCGCAACAACCAAATTATTGCTTGCTGCCATCTCTATGACTCGTTGTCCATTGTCATTAGTGTTCTCGTGCAAGCTATGGGTGCCAATGTACTGCCTGAATAATGGATCCCTAACTATTTTAACATTCCTATCCCCCAGAATGGTTTTGGCATCATACTGAGGGCAGGCATGGAGTTCCCGTTCGACTGATTCAAAGAATTCTTCTTTTTCATCATCTGGGGAATCCTCTGTAGGTGCGTGAACGTTTATGTTTTTAAATGTGCCCCGCACACGAACCCGCACACGAAGGGTTCATAGCCGTTCATTTATTGCTTTAAAGCCGATAACGGAGGGTTTCATTATTTTGCTGACTAGAAACCCCACCCCGAGCACATGATGTTTTGCATGTTAGCTGTAATATTCTGATTTTTGTAAGACACCATTCCCCGTCCACCGCATCTCCTGGATTGCAGTTATGTCAGCCTTATATTTAGACAGGGTATCCTGTCTCAGCTCGAGCTCTATACAGTGAGCGTACGTTCCATGAGAAAATTCTTAAATCGTTTAGCCGTTTTCGTTGTCGTGGTCGTCGTTGTTCATCAGTGTATCCGAAGCTGATTTTGGGTTCCGTAATAATCATTTTTTATGGGCGAGCTTATTGGCCTCGCGACAACCTTACTTTGAAGCGACTTCCGCTTTTCCTGCATTGGAGGAAATTGTCGGCGTTTGATCACACTTTCACCAGTCAGAGATAGTTACGGCCACCTGCAATTCTAGAGCATTCCCCCTATTCTGCTGATGGCTGACCGCCGCCCTTGCATCAAGGAAACTGAAACACTCGCAATTCTATGTGCGTTAACGATAAGCTTCGTTGGAATGACCACATATTCACCGTCGCCAAAAATGCTGCGAAATGTTTAGGTTTTCTAACCTTGAGTATAATTGTCATATCTGGTCTGGTGAGCCTAAAACTACCTTGCACCAACTAGATAGAATTCAAAACCGTGCAATAAAACTTACCGGTGACGAAAAAATTGCGAAATCAATAGATTCGCTTGAACACCGCAGGAACGTTTTGAGTTTATCACTATTTTATCGGTTCTTTCACCAGCGGTACTCAAGATAAATAGCCAGCTGCATGAATTCAGCCGCAATGCTCGTGGCGCGCTAAATGCCCTCAAGCCAATCTTCGGACGTACAGTTAAGTTCAGAGATTTGTTCTTCAGACGTAGAATATGTGGAATGCTCTGCCAAGCTCTCTGTAATGTCTTTCCACTGTGAGGAACAAAATTCTCCACATTAGAATTTTTCCCACACAACGTGTCTGCAAATAATTTCCAAGCGTTTTGTCATAGACATAAAATTAAAGAAATAAAAAAAAACTCAAAATGTAGTTTTTAACAATCATTCATAGTTACCAACGCACTCTCTACAAATATTAAGCAAAAGTCACTCAATTGGCGGCGTAATGGGCAATATTTCGTTTCTCCTCTTTTCTTTCTTTTCCTATTACCTATTGCTCATAGGCGATTAAGAGATCATCGCGCATTTAACAAAACTACCACCACGCAGTGCACAACGCATGGTCTCTGTCACGACATCAGTAGATCACTACGGCACACAGCAGCGAATTCGCCGAAGAAAACGTCTGTCACCCTCGCGCTCAGGCAGTAGGTGCAGACGTACTCCCACGCATAGCAGACAAGAATCAAAATACCATGTAACGGCTGGCGGTGTCAATGACCTGAGCACAGCTCAGGCAAAAAACTACCAAGTGGGCTCGCCAACGAATGCAGACAACAACATGCGTATTCGAAACTGAGCAATGATGGATTTATGCATACACACACATAAAGTATTCAAAGGAAACATCCTAAGAAGAACATGTATATGTCAAACGCGCATACATGCGTCTGAATTTATGGAAATCCAGCACAACGACAACGAACACGATGAAAACAAGAAGCCAACCGCAGGGAAACAGTATAAAAGGAGCACGCAGCTCAAGCAAAGGGTCTATTCTTCCCGAGTTCCTTCCCGAGTTCACAGCTAATAGTTCAAAAGTACTACCTTACTATTACTTCCGAGCTAAACGCTGAAAACCCAAATTATCGATTAATAGTTCAAGAGTACTACCTTACTATTACTTCCGAGCTAAACCCAAATCCTCGACTAAACTTTCTTTCAGCTACAGTGGTTCAAGAGTGCTACCTTGCCACTACGATTAACCCATTCTTTTCCTAGGAATAAAGGACACTTTGTACTTTTACTTTACAATTTTACAATTTTTTATTAACAAATGTAAATCTAATAATTGAAAAAAACATAAACAATTTTTGAAATAATAAAGAGATCCATTTAATTTTCCACAAACCCCAAACCATAAATTTTATTGTAACGACCCCCCTTATTGAACCCTGGTCACACTGAGTTCTACCCCGGCTGGGAAACTCCGTTACACCACATCACAGTCGTTCAAAACACAAGCTCATAGACATATTCAATTTTCTCCTCCTTTACCTTAACGCCACGCTTAACGCCCATTTTTGTTCCGTAGTCGGGTTAGTTTTTTAAAAACCTTTTTTATCTTGACTGGCCCCTTTTTGTCTGTATTTTCGACCAGTTTGAGGCCCTTTTTAACCACCTTCCACATGACGTACAGAGCTGAAATTTTGTGAGTGTCTAAGTCCAAAATAACATTTTTTATGGCACGTGTGGCACGTGTGATTGTTTGAAATCGCGCCATTTTCTCGTTTTTGAGGTCTTTTTTAGCCACCTTTAGCACGACCTAGAGGTCTGAAATTTTGATTTCTCGCTTTTGACGCGTGTCGTGAGTCGCGTGTGGCACGTGTGAAGCGTGGAAAACACGAAATTCTTAAAAATAGCTCCGACATCAAAAACACATATATTTTGGCGATTACTGCCAAATAATAAACGATTGTGTTGCGTCTTTCGATGTATATATAAAAGTTTGTACCGGAAAAACAAAGTTTTTTTACATTTACTTGTTTATGGGTAGACTTAAAAGGCAAAGTCTACGCTAAGAAACCTACAGATCAAATATTTGAACTCTGTTAAAGTTGTTTAATTGTCTCATGGTTCGATCGTTCAAAAGGGCATTTATCTCTTAGTTGAGTATTTGACTTAAAATCAAATGCTTATTGAAATATAATTATTCTTAACTAAATGCTAATTATTACCTATAATATGATATGATTCCATTTAAAGCATACGTAATCACATCATATTATAATAGATAATAATTAGCTTAGGTTAGTTAAGAATAATTAAATTATAATAAGCCATTGATTCTACGTCAAATACTCAACTTAAATAAAAGCCATGATCTGCAGAAAATTGCAATAGTTGCTGGCTATCGTTTGAATAACAACAAGCGCACAGTTGACAAAAGAGAAAGATACAATTTTTGAGTAAACAGGATAACAGTTTGTGAGGGAATAAAGGATATTATTAACATCCATTGGTTGCATCCATCGCTTAAAAATAGTTAAGTTGTTCCGTTTATTTTTTTTTGTAATAAAATGTTTGTGCTACAATTGTTACTCGGATTATGTGGATTATTGTGGGCGCACTTCATTTGGGGGAGAAGAAAATTCTATTGGCTTGCATATAGAATGCCAGGACCAGTGGGACTTCCATTGTTTGGAGTAAACAAACTGTACAGAAGAGACGGTACGTCATATTCGTGATTTGTTTGTAGGTTGACATTTTCTCTGCTAAATCAAAGGTTGTGTTGTCCGTTACAATTTTAAGACGGCATGCACTAAACTTAAGGTTTCTTATGAGTTCATTAGATCTTCAAAGCAAGCCCGATTGTTTTGGCAAAATTCTGGAATTTCAAATTTCTCTTATTATTCGCCAGTTAAGTGAATCCTCAAAGCGTATTTGGTTTCTTTAATTTTTTTACAGAAATCCTTGGCAATTTTACCAGCTTTCGAAAAAAATACGGAACAACATTTTGCACATGGCTTGGACCATTTCCCTTACTGATAGTATCAGAACCACAAATGGCTCAGGAAATTCTCTCATCTCCCGAATGTGTAAACAAAGCTGTTTTTTACGATGCTATCGCGGACAGCGCGGGCAACGGTCTCTTTACTGTGAATAGTGAGCCATTGTTCTTTTATCACCTAAGTGTTCCAATTTCCTATGTAAATTGTTTAACTATAGATCCTAAGTGGAGTGAGCGTCGGAAACTTCTAAATCCTGCGTTCAGTCACAGAGTTCTTATGAGTTTTATACCAACTTTCAACCAAGCAGCGAATACCTTAAAATTGGCTTTGGATGATCTTGTCGATAAAGGTGAAGTGGATTTGACAATGATCTTGAAAAAATGCACACTAAATGTTGCGGCGGGTAAGTTGCATTTCTATGCTCCTTCAGACTTTTAGTAAGATAAAGGGATTTTCTGCCCCCCCCCCCCCAAACAGAGACGACAATGGGTAAACAAATGACAAACGCCAATGAGAACGATCAAGACAGTTTGTTGCACTCTCATAATTGGTAAGCGCTTATTTAACGTCAGCTGAACAGTTAAGCCATAAATGTGTTTCTTGGTAGTGCATTGGATTCAGTGTCACAAGCAGTCGTCTCACCATGGTTACGATATAAGTGGATTCATCGTTTTTACAGCAACTATAACGACTATTTAAAATCGAAGGCACAGATTCGTAACTTTATACAAAATGTAACTTGCAAGAAACTCAAGAGCTTTGTTTTCAACTTTTAATCGGTCGATTCTCTTGCTCTAGCTAATCGATGAAAAACTCGCAAAGCAGACCAATTCAGAGGTAGCTACTAGCGAGGATGCTAACATCCAAAAGAACAAGAACATATTCATCGATCGGGCCATTGACTTGGCCAAAAGTGGTCAATTTACATGGCAAGATGTCCAAGTTGAATCAAATGTAATTGTGATTGCGGTAAGTACATAACTTATTCGGATTTTTTTGGGACTTATTCAATGCCTCTTATGACGTCATTTTGCAGGCATTCGAGACAACAGCAAACACTATTTTCTGTACACTTATGCTGCTCGCGATGTTTCCAAAATACCAAGAGAGGGTTTTCGAAGAATTGTGTACACTTTTCCCGAACGGAGATGCCGTCAGCTACGAAGACACCCAGAAAATGGTCTACATGGATATGGTGCTCAATGAAACAATGCGAGTTATACCACCCGTTCCACTGGTGGCTCGCCAAACCACATCCGATTTTCGACTTTCTAATGGTATCGTCCTGCCGAAAGGACTCCAAATCGCTATTGATATTTTCAGTATGCATCGAGCGGAAGAATATTGGGGACCCGCTGCAACCACCTTCAACCCGGATAATTTTTTGCCAGACAATATGTCCGGAAAGCACCCATACACATTTATTCCGTTTACCAAGGGAATTCGCAATTGCATAGGTTTGCTTGTTTCTATTACATATTTTTTAATTTTTTTTTTACTTTAAAATTTTTTTGATAGGTTGGCGCTATGCACTGATCTCAACGAAAGTAATTCTGGCCAAACTGTTGCGACGGTACCGCTTTAACACGCAATTTAAGTTTCAAGATCTCCAATTTGTTGAGGACATAACAATAAAACTGAAAAAGGTTCCAATGCTGGAAATTCGATTAAGGGATTGCTAGGACAATTATATCGTTTGAGAAACTGTTAGTTGGAATGGAAATTCGAATTGAATATAATTGAACGTAGTTTTAGGATTTTAATTGTAATTTTTGCTATAAATAAAAGGGAAACGCAGCTAAATACCATGTCATTTGAATTTAAATCACGCAATCGAACTGGCAAGTAAAAATCCAATTCAATGGTCGGTAGGTATTTCACTAAACGCTAGTTGCGACGGTACCACTTTAATACGCAATTTAAGTTTCAAGATCTCCATTTTGTTGAGGACGTAACAATGAAACTGAAAAAGGTTCCAATGCTGGAAATTCACTTAAGGGAGTGCTAAGCCGACCATATCGTTTGACAAAAGCTGAGTTTGTAACGTTTCTTGCATGGGTTACGCTCGCCAGAAACCCAGGGTTTGTTTTACCATCGAGGGTTTAATAAAGTATTTATTTTTATTCTCCTTTTCTTTTCGCTTGGTGTTGTTACACAACGTCGAAACATATGCTTACTTACTATACTTAATTAACAAATATGGAAATAAACGAGAATATAACTACGAACAACGAACTAACGACTAACTATGATCTACGTGTGTAAACGAGACAAGATATATATTCACCACGAAGACAATTAATTTCACTAGAAACTCGGTCTAAGCGGGATTGAGACAAGGGAATGAGTAGGAAGTTCAACGGCACTACTCAGTCATAAGGATACGCAATCAGAAGGATAAAACAACCCTTAAAAATTGAAATTGTACAGTGGGCTTTAGAAATTGGGTTAAAAATTGATCACAAGATTCCACCGGCCAGACTGACAGACAACCGAGCACGTGTATCAAGGGCACCATATTGCTAAAAGGGCAACTGACAAACGCATAAGTAATATCCATGGCTTTGGGTAATCGGGATGTTAACTGCAGGTGCTGCAGTAGTGTACCTGAACGCAATCGCAACCATGATAATTCAGGCAGATACTGTGGGCTAGACTGAGATCTGGCCGACATTCATCCGTAAGAAGAAGCAGAGGTAGAATTATGTGCTGCCTTAATTACAGATATGTGCGGCTAGCTGTGCCGGGCGCACTGAGCGCTGCCAACGCTATATTAGGGATTTGTAGTTTTATTTTAATTTTTTGTTTTAGTTGCTAGGTTGCCGTTGACACCAAGCGACCTTTCTACTATAAAAGCTGAAAAATAAATCAAATAAGTCAAATAAAATTTTAAAAAAATCAACTATCAACTATAACATTTATTTAAAACAAAATTTGATTATAAACAATGTTTTTAGTCCGTGAGAAAAACATGGCGATCGCAATTCTAGTCCGCAGTACTTAATACTGCCCCTTAATTGTCATCAAAAACGCAAGTTTTACTGGAAATTGCAATCTCTTAATTGTAAAAGAGGATCCCTCCGAATAAGTGGCATCCGTGGGTTACAAACTGTTTCACCCTCCCCCTTTCCTGTCAAGATAGTCGCTTCAATTTTTTTACGCACAGTCTTGTGCTGTTGCGAAGTTTTGGCGAGTCGAGATTACTTACCTGTATCTACTATGGTATCGATAGACTTTTAACATGGCAAGTATAATTTATTTCTTTATTTCGTGAACATCTTCATTTTTAGCAGCCACCAGTTCAAAATGTAATAGTTTCAAGAAACAGCCGGATAAATAGAATTTATTTTCTCTGCGACAGATGAGAAATTTTATATTACCAGAAGACTCGGCTACTATTCTCCGATTTAAAGTAGGAGTGACAATGTCCTTCCCCCCTCCCCCAAGAACCAGTCGTTCATCGAGTACCATTCTAGCCACCACTATTCATCTTAGCGACCCAGAAAACTATGGAATCGACACTAATATCGGCTCCCACCATACGAACAAACTACTCTTCTAGAGTTGTTCCAGCACATTATTCATCTCAGCTACCCTGGATGTCGAAAGGCCTCACCCTCCAACATCACCCCATCACCCAGTTCCGTTCTATCCAGCAATATTCATCACGGCGATCCCGAAAACTATGGGTTCGACAAATTACCGGCTGCCACCCCACCTCAACCCACAAAACTTTTGTGAGCAGCTCAGTTTGATAGGCTTTTTCAGATCCCGCGTAAAATAAACATAAAAAATTCAGTTCCTCGAAGATATTTTTGCCATCAAACGCATAAACGTAGCCGTTGCAGTATGAATCAAAGACGCATAGATGTGGCATTTGCAAAACTAGATATGCACCACTAAAGAGTATGACAATAACCCGCTTTTAGCCATAGAACCGACGTCCGGTCATAGCCTCAAGTATATGTCAACTATAAAGTCAAAATATAAAGTCATTATCTGAACCACACCAGAGTGGCTTGATCCAAGGCAAATCAACAACTTATCAGACCCCTAGACAGGCAATGGAAAAATGTCTAGAGTTCCAAACCTCACTACAACATATTTTTATAAACGTAAAAGCCCACCTATGACAGTATAGCCAGAGTCTAGAGAACAATTTCATAAGCCAAGTAAAAATAATTATATAAAATACTAAAATAAAATAAAAAATTAAAATAGTTGAGCGCGAATTTGAAGTAGTGTCCTTTAGTCCTTTAACAATCTCGGGTCAACTGCCAGCAGCCGATAACACCATGGAACCAGAAATACGCACATGGTTGCTTAAAGCCAACAAAGCCTTCTATAATCTTTCAAGACTCTTCAGATACAAGAACTTAACCATAACATCCAAGCTGCTGGTATATAAGACAATAGTCATGCCAATACTTACATCTGGATCCGAGACTTGGGTGTTAAGCAAAAAGCATTCTGACCTCTTAGCCGCGTTAGAAAGAAAAGTCTTACGGAGAATTTTTGGCCCCGTATGTGAGGAAGAACGATTACGGAGACTCTATAATGAAGAGATCTACGAGCGTTACCGCGATGTCGACATCGTGAAGAGAAGTAAGTTCGGTAGGCTCCGGTGGGCAGAAAGTCCTTTACGGTAGGAAACTGGATGACATTAGCTCCAAATCGGGACCGATGGAGAGACTTTTTGCGGGAGGCCAGGACAGGACCCCGGTTGTAGAGCCAAATATGATGATGGTGACTCTTTCTCATTTCTATTAATGATCTCTTATCTGTGACTTCTAATCCAGTCTATTCCTTTGCGAACGACAGCACTCTCAGCGTCTATTATAAGTTTGGGGAACGTCCCTCCACTTGTCATGTGGAACTCAATCAACTGCGTATGTTAAGCACGTTAATTTCTGACCTGGACAGGGCAGCATAGTAAAATGGGGAGAAAACAATCGAGAAGAATTTAATGCTTCCAAAACCCAATGCTGTCTGGCTGGAAATACTCGCAATTCTAGGTGCGTTAACGAAAAGCTTTTTTTCGAATGACCACATATTCACCGTCGCCAAAAATGCTGCGAAATGTTTAGGTTTTCTAACCTTGAGTATAATTGTCATATCTGGTCTGGTGAGCCTAAAACTACCTTGCACCAACTAGATAGAATTCAAAACCGTGCAATAAAACTTACCGGTGACGAAAAAATTGCGAAATCAATAGATTCGCTTGAACACCGCAGGAACGTTTTGAGTTTGTCACTATTTTATCGGCGCGCTAAATGCTAAATGCTCATCAGTTCACACTCAAGCCAATCTTGTGAGGAAAAAAAATTGTCCCACACAATTTTTTTCCACACTATTCGTATATATACATTTTTAATCTGAATAAAAGTAAACTTGTATACCCATTACAAACAGACACCATAGTATTTTGTTTCTCATTTAACATGTTGCCCACTCTCCTTAAGTGGATTGCAACATGCTGCCCACTCTCCTTGAGTGAATTGTAAAAACACTCACCAAAAGAATACTCTCGTCTTATGGTTCAGGAAACTCCAGTTTTCAATTGTTTTCCCTTTTCCTCTCTTCTCTCGTAAACTCACCACACATAGCTAGTACGCATCATCATCAAGCGGCTGAGCGAAACAACAACAACATGATACGAGATCACACAGACTGGGAATACCCAAATCGATGACTAAGGAGTAAACGCACCCGCAATACACTCGGAAGCAACAACAACACACAGGCAGTACGAGTCACCACAGACATAGAATATCCGATCGATGTCGATTCAAGCAACAACAACACACAGGCAGTACGAGTCACCACAGACATAGAATATCCGATCGATGTCGATTCAAGAGAACAACAACAATAAGCATGCACTACAAAACGGGGCAGACTTAGGAAGGAAACAACAACAAATAATATGCATACATGGCCGCGTACATTCCACAGTTCGCAGCATCACTAGACAAGCAGAGAGGTACAATAACAACAAACAGGCAATGCAGACTCGGAAGATCCGATCGATGACAACAACAACGAGCATGTATTATAAAACGGCACCGAATCACAAATAGAACAACAACAAACAGCACGCAATGCATGGTGACCAGGAAAATCAACAAACAACATAGGGTCGACGGAGGCAACAACAACGCCACACCACTGGTCGATCGTATGATTTAACGGATTTCCATATCGTTGCATCAACGGGACCTGGGAACAACAAGCCATCGAGCGCAGCAATGCTAACCGGCCAACAACAAGCCATCAAGCGCAGCAATGCTGACCGGCCAACAACAAACATCAACAACAATGCCAGAACAAAGGAAGCAACAACAATACACCATCGACCGATCATACGATTTAACGGACTCTTCGATCGTAACATTTAACGGGACTCCTTCACAAGACGGAAGAGTATAAAAGGCCAGCAGCCCTAACAATCGCCCTTCTTTCCTAGTGATCCCTCCTCCCGGCAACAAGTGTACGATCGAAAGTGCAAGAGTGAAATCCTTGCCTTCCCATCCACGCTTTACGCCAGTATCATTATCCTCACGCCTGAAAGTGCAAGAGTGAAATCCTTGCCTTCACGCTAGTATCATTATCCTCACGCCTGAAAGTGCAAGAGTGAAATCCTTGCCTTCACCTAGTATCATTATCCTCACGCCTGAAAGTGCAAGAGTGAAATCCTTGCCTTCACGCTAGTATCATTATCCTCACGCCTGAAAGTGCAAGAGTGAAATCCTTGCCTTCACGCTAGTATCATTATCCTCACGCCTGAAAGTGCAAGAGTGAAATCCTTGCCTTCACGCTAGTATCATTATCCTCACGCCTGAAAGTGCAAGAGTGAAATCCTTGCCTTCACGCTAGTATCATTATCCTCACGCCTGAAAGTGCAAGAGTGAAATCCTTGCCTTCACGCTAGTATCATTATCCTCACGCCTGAAAGTGCAAGAGTGAAATCCTTGCCTTCACGCTAGTATCATTATCCTCACGCCTGAAAGTGCAAGAGTGAAATCCTTGCCTTCACGCCCACGCTTTACGCTAGTATAACTACCCTCACGCCTGAAAGTGCAAGAGTGAAATCCTTGCCTTCACGCCCACGCTTTACGCTAGTATACCTATCCTCACGCCTGAAAGTGCAAGAGTGAAATCCTTGCCTTCACGCCCACGCTTTACGCTAGTATAACTATCCTCACGCCTGAAAGTGCAAGAGTGAAATCCTTGCCTTCACGCCCACGCTTTACGCTAGTATAACTACCCTCACGCCTGAAAGTGCAAGAGTGAAATCCTTGCCTTCACATCCACGCTTTACGCTAACGCAATTATCCTCACGCTTGAAAGTGCAAGAGCGAAATCCTTGCTTTCACGCTAGTATCATTATCCTCACGCTTGAAAGTGCAAGAGTGAAATCCTTGCCTTCACGCTAGTATCATTATCCTCACGCTTGAAAGTGCAAGAGTGAAATCCTTGCCTTCACGTCCACGCTTTACGCTAGTACAACTATCCTCACGCTTGAAAGTGCAAGAGTGAAATCCTTGCCTTCACGTCCACGCCTTACGCTAGTACAACTATCCTCACGGCCGAGAGTGCAAGAGTGAAATCTTTGCCTAACAAACACAATTTAACCTTATACGTAGTTTTAAGCCAATAATAGTTTTAAGTTTACGGATTAAGCTAAGAAAAGGAAAAAATAATAAAACCAATTGAATTCCATTCCCTAAACAAACAAATTCTTTTTATTGTAACGACCCTAGTAGTAGAAGGAACCCTGGTCACACTGAGTTTTACCCCGGCTGGGAAAAACCTCGTTACAATTGGCGGCCGAGCAGGGACCATGGAATTTGACAGAGAAAAGAAATTATACCAATAAAGAAAGAACACAATTAGATAACCACGATGGTTAAGACCAGTTGGATTTATACACTGTCAAAAGAGGAGCTGAAGAGCTACATGAGCGAGTTCCGAATCGAACGCAACGGCGCAGTGGAAGAGTTGAGGAAAAGGTTTTCCAGCTATGTTTCGGGACGAGACGTTACGTCAGAGGACGAGATACGCCTAAGTGAGCTCGAGGAGAAGCATAAACGCAGCCCGTCACCAGCGCCCGTGATAACTCTTAACCCGTCTGAAGATACTGCACGCGACGAACTAAAGACAACCATCAGGGCAACATCTCCGACACCACCGGAACTGGTTCCAACGCGAAACAGGACGGGCACGACAGTTACGTCGTACGCTCAAATAATGGACCAAGTGAGGAAGTGGTCAGTGAGATACGATGGGGGTAAAGAGCCCCTTCTGTTCATCGAAAGGCTAGAAGAACTGGCGGATGCCTACTGTTTAAACAAGGACCTCCTGCCGAGAACCATGCCGGAACTGCTCCGTGATCGTGCGTTATTATGGTTCCGCAACAACAACCGAAAATGGGAGACCTGGAATGCCTTCACGACAGACTTCCTACAGTTCTTCCTGCCCTCCAGGTACTGGGAACACTTGGAAGACGAAATTCGTCAACGCCAACAAAAGCCAAAGGAGTGCTTCAAGGATTTCGTCATCGTCATGCAAAATCTCATGAGGCACGCTAACTACACCACTACACAACAGGTCGAAAGGATCTTCCGGAACTGTCGTCAAGAGTACCAGTACTATATCCGGAGGAAGGACTTTAGAGACCTCCACGAACTCATCAGCCTAGCGGAAGACTTTGAAGGCATCGCTGGAGCAGCAGAACCTATCAAACCCTCGCCTCGGCCCAGACAACCCGAAAGGAGTTTCATGGTAGCACAAAATCCGGAAGGACGAATAAATGTAAGGACAGCTTGCCTGCGATGTGGCCAGGACGGACACATGAGGCGGGACTGTCGTAACCCCCAAACCATATTCTGTTGGGACTGCGGCTTGCGAAATGTTCGGACCGTGGAATGCTGCCGGAAACGCGTCGAACGATCGGGAAACGAGCAAGGGGACCGTCGAAACCGTGGTGCGACGGAAACCCCAAGGCCGACACCCCGGACTCAGTAAACTTCCTCGCATTTGATTCCAACCGGATATTCGCCACCATCACCCTAGGAGGAACACCGGTAAAAGCTACGATCGACACAGGGGCTACTAGGAGTTTCGTGAGCGAACGTTTTGCGGAGGACAAAAGAGGAACAACAAAGGGCCTACCCGTAGATGTGACCGTGCGGATGGCCGAAGGGACAGCCAAGCTGATCCGAGAAGCCCTACAGCTAGATGTCAAGATAGGTAATAGGGAGATACAGTTTCCATTCTTGATTCTCCCCGATGCAATGGACGAAGTAATATTAGGTTTGGACTTTTTGTCACGGGTGGAGGCCCGTCTAAGCTGCGGTGGCCAGACCATAAAATTACAACACAGAACAACGCCCGCCGAACACATCCGACAATGCACCACCACGCAGGAAAACCACGGAGAGAACAGGAACAGCTTTCAGCGTTTCTGCAACAAGAATTCAAGAAATTTGATCAACTACCCGCCGTCTCCAACATCGCGGAACACAGAATCGTCATGCACGACGAGCGTCCCATAAAACAACGCTACTTCCCCCGTAATCCAGCCATGCAGGAAATAATAAACACAGAGATCGACGATTTGTTGGAAAAGGGATGTATCGAGCCTTCGCATAGCCCCCACAGCGCGCCCATAGTTCTCGTGCGAAAGAAGACGGGCAAATGGAGACTCTGTATCGACTATCGAGAACTGAACGCACGATCGGTGCCCGACGCATACCCCTTACCACGAATCCAACACATCCTAGAAAAGCTTCGCGGCGCAAAATTCATCAGTAGCCTGGACCTGAGAAATGGATATTGGCAAATCCCCATGGAGGAGAGGAGTAAGCAGTACACCGCCTTCACGGTACCCGGCCGTGGACTGTTTCAATGGCGCGTTATGCCGTTTGGACTGCACTCGGCCCCCGCAACCTTCCAGCGAGCGCTCGATCGAGTCATCGGACCAGAGATGGAGCCCCATGCGTTTGCATACCTGGATGACATAGTTGTCATCGGGAGGACGTTTGACGAACACATAGAAAATCTGCGCAAGGTGTTCAAGCGATTGCAAATGGCTAACTTAAAAATTAACCCGGAAAAGTGTGAATTCTGCAAAACAGAAATACGATACCTGGGACACGTGGTCAGTAACAAAGGCATACACACTGACCCCGACAAAGTGGCGGCGATCAAAGAACTCCAACCACCAAGGAATGTACGAGAAGTGCGCCGGTATCTGGGCATCGCTTCATGGTACCGACGGTTTGTCCCAGATTTTGCCGAGACCGTACGACCGATGACCAACTTACTCAAGAAAGGGAAGCACTGGAAGTGGGGAGAGGAGCAGCAGGAAGCATTCGAAACACTGAAGGTTAAACTTACCGAGGCCCCAATCCTGGCATGCCCCGATTTCTCTAAGAAATTCACACTTCAGACAGATGCCAGCGATTACGGCTTGGGGGCAGTCCTCACCCAGGAGATCGACGACAGTGAACGGGTCATAGCTTACGCCAGCCGGCATCTAAACCCTGCAGAGAGGAATTACTCGCCGACCGAGAAGGAATGCCTGGCTATCATATGGGGAATACGGAAGATGCGGGCGTATATCGAAGGGTATAGGTTCACGGTAGTAACAGACCACCTCTCCCTCAAATGGCTCAACTCCATATCCAGCCCCTCCGGTCGGATCGCACGATGGGCACTGGAGCTACAACAATACACATATGACATACAATACAGGCGGGGTAAACTCAACGTCGTCGCAGACGCGCTATCAAGACAACCTCAAGAAACGCTGATGACGACCTCCGAAGAACACACCGGGCAACAGAAGTGACACTGGCTGCAGAAGAAAATCCACCAGGTCGCAGAGGACCCCGCCAAATTCCCCGACTACGTGATCGAAGGTCAACAACTGCAGCAGCAGAGCGTTTCGTAGATTTTTGGAGACCATGGGCATACGCCAACAGTTTACAGCACCGTACACTCCCCAGGAAAACCCTACGGAAAGAGCCAACCGCACCATCAAAACGATAATTGCACAACTATCAGGGTCACAACAACGCACTTGGGACGAAAGGCTGCCCGAAGTCATGTTGGCGATAAACTCAAGCGTTCAGGACTCAACGGGGTACAGCCCAGCCTTTCTGACACAAGGCCGAGAACCACGCCTCCCACACACACTATATGACGAGACCACTCCGGGGACAGGCACGATAGGTAAAGACCCCGAGGACCGAGAGACCCGAATGAGAGAAATCTTCGAGATCGTGCGACAGAACCTGGAACGAGCCGCAAAGGACCAAGCCCGCCACTACAATCTCAGGCGACGTACTTGGAAGCCAGAAATCGGGAAGTTAGTACTGGTCAAACAGCACCACTTATCGAAAGCAGTAGAAGGGTTCGCCAGTAAGCTAGCGCCGCGATACGATGGACCATACTACGTGATGGACTTCATCTCGCCAGTCATCGTAAGGCTAAGGAAACATGGACAAAGTAAGGAGCGCACAGCCCATATCAGTGAACTAAAGGACTTTCACGGAAACCCCCCACCCGAGCCAGAAAAGACAAACCGCATCGCAACAACAATGCCACCTCACGTGGAACACCCTCAGGAATCAACAGAAATACATTACAGTAGCAAACGGCAGAATAAAGGGTATAGCTACCCACATAGCTTGCAAGCAAAGAGTCATGGGCAAAACGCCTGTCCATTAAAACCACGAGGCCAAAACACTCAGCAACAAACCTCAAGCAACCACACCACAGAGCACAAGCCGAAAAGAGAAGCCAGATGCATGATGAAAATGCATGGGGATTATCAGGACCCGAATCACCAGGACAGAAGATGTCGGTGGACAGCGCCCACAAGAAACGAAGGATGCTCGCAGCTTTTATCCGGAGCAATGCCGAACGAACGATAAAACTCCCAGACCTCAAACTAGATGACGACGACCTAGGACGCAACACCCGAGAGAGGAACAATCGCAGTAGGCAAAGAACTCCGCGCCGCACTCGCCATCGCTACCGGAGCCGTAGCAGACAAGATAGAAGCAGCAGCAGCAGTAGCAGCAGTAGCAACAGTAGCAGCAGCAGCAGCAGTAGTAGTAGCAACAGTAGCAGCAGCAGCAGCGAAACCGACAACCAGAGGATACCAAGAAGACCCCACCAAGCTCGTATCGGATGAACGTGACCCCCCAAACCCAGAGGCGCCCAGGCAGCATAACGACGTCCTGCCACTCACAGGAAGCGACACGGTGCACGACGGCGGGACCACGGCTGAAATCTTGCCCCAAGAACTCCAGGCCAAAATAAGTGAAGCCAAGGAAAGGCTACTCCTTGCCTTCACGTCCACGCTTTACGCTAGTACAACTATCCTCACGCTTGAAAGTGCAAGAGTGAAATCCTTGCCTTCACGTCCACGCCTTACGCTAGTACAACTATCCTCACGGCCGAGAGTGCAAGAGTGAAATCTTTGCCTAACAAACACAATTTAACCTTATACGTAGTTTTAAGCCAATAATAGTTTTAAGTTTACGGATTAAGCTAAGAAAAGGAAAAAATAATAAAACCAATTGAATTCCATTCCCTAAACAAACAAATTCTTTTTATTGTAACGACCCTAGTAGTAGAAGGAACCCTGGTCACACTGAGTTTTACCCCGGCTGGGAAAAACCTCGTTACAATCTTCGGACGTACAGTTCAGTTCAGAGATTTGTTCTTCAGACGTAGAACATATATGTGGAATGATCTGCCAAGCTCTCTGTAATGTCTTTCCACATCACTATGATCTACAGTCGTTCAAAACACAAGCTCATAGACATCTTCACTTTTCTCCTCCTTTACCTTAACGCCACGCTTAACGCCCATTTGTGTTCCGTAGTCGGGTTAGTTTTTTAAACTTTTTTTAAAAACCTTTTTTATCTTGACTGGCCCCTTTTTGTCTGTATTTTCGACCAGTTTGAGGCCCTTTTTAACCACCTTCCACATGACGTACAGAGCTGAAATTTTGTGAGTGTCTAAGTCCAAAATAACATTTTTTATTGCACGTGTGGCACGTGTGATTGTTTGAAATCGCGCCATTTTCTCGTTTTTGAGGTCTTTTTTAGCCACCTTTAGCACGACCTAGAGGTCTGAAATTTTGTGAGCTGCTCAATGTCAGGAGTCCATTTTGATATCTCGCTTTTGACGCGTGTCGTGAGTCGCGTGTGGCACGTGTGAAGCGTGGAAAACACGAAATTCTTTGAAATAGCTCCGACATCAAAAACAGATATTTTGGCGATTACTTCCAAATAATAAACGATTGTGTTGCGTCTTTCGATGTATATATAAAAGTTTGTACCGGAAAAACAAAGTTTTTTTACATTTACTTGTTTATGGGTAGACTTAAAAGGCAAAGTCTACGCTAAGAAACCTACAGATCAAATATTTGAACTCTTTTAATTGTTTAATTGTCTCATGGTTCGATCGTTCAAAAGGGCATTTATCTCTTAGTTGAGTATTTGACTTAAAATCAAATGCTTATTGAAATATAATTATTCTTAACTAAATGCTAATTATTACCTATAATATGATATGATTCCATTTAAAGCATACGTAATCACATCATATTATAATAGATAATAATTAGCTTAGGTTAGTTAAGAATAATTAAATTATAATAAGCCATTGATGCTACGTCAAATACTCAACTTAAATAAAAGCCATGATCTGCAGAAAATTGCAATAGTTGCTGGCTATCGTTTGAATAACAAGCGCACAGTTGACAAAAGAGAAAGATACAATTTTTGAGTAAACAGGATAACAGTTTGTGAGGGAATAAAGGATATTATTAACATCCATTGGTTGCATCCATCGCTTAAAAATAGTGAAGTTGTTCCGTTTATTTTTTTTTTGTAATAAAATGTTTGTGCTACAATTGTTACTCGGATTATGTGGATTATTGTGGGCGCACTTCATTTGGGGGAGAAGAAAATTCTATTGGCTTGCATATAGAATGCCAGGACCAGTGGGACTTCCATTGTTTGGAGTAAACAAACTGTACAGAAGAGACGGTACGTCATATTCGTGATTTGTTTGTAGGTTGACATTTTCTCTGCTAAATCAAAGGTTGTGTTGTCCGTTACAATTTTACAAGACGGCATGCACTAAACTTAAGGTTTCTTATGAGTTCATTAGATCTTCAAAGCAAGCCCGATTGTTTTGGCAAAATTCTGGAATTTCAAATTTCTCGTCTTATTCGCCAGTTAAGTGAATCCTAAAAGCGTATTTGGTTTCTTTAATTTTTTTACAGATCTCCTTGGCAATTTTACCAGCTTTCGAAAAAAATACGGAACAACATTTTGCACATGGTTTGGACCATTTCCCTTACTGATAGTATCAGAACCACAAATGGCTCAGGAAATTCTCTCATCTCCCCAATGTATAAACAAAGCTGTTTTTTACGATGCTGTCGCGAACGGCGCGGGCAACGGTCTCTTTACTGTGAATAGTGAGCCATTGTTCTTTTATCACCTAAGTGTTCCAATTTCCTATGTAAATTGTTTAACTATAGATCCTAAGTGGAGTGAGCGTCGGAAACTTCTAAATCCTGCGTTCAGTCACAGAGTTCTTATGAGTTTTATACCAACTTTCAACCAAGCAGCGAATACCTTAAAATTGGCATTGGATGATCTTGTCGATAAAGGTGAAGTAGATTTTAGAACGATCTTGAAAAAATGCACACTAAGTGCTGCGGCGGGTAAGTTCGATTTCTATGCTCCGTCAGACTTTTAGTAAGATAAAGGGATTTTCTGCCACCCAACAGAGACGACAATGGGTAAACAAATGACAAACGCCAATGAGAACGATCAAGAGAGTTTGGTGCACTCATATAATTGGTAAGCGCTTATTTTAGGATTAACGTTAGCTCAACAGTTAAGCCATTAATATTTTTCTTAATATGGTATAGTGTAGCGAATTCAGTGTCACAAACAATCTTCTCACCATGGTTACGATATAAGTGGATTCATCGTTTTTACAGCAACTATAACGACTATTTAAAATCGAAGGCACAGATTCTTAACTTTATGCAAAATGTAACTTGCAAGAAACTCAAGAGCTTTGTTTTCAACTTTTAATCGGTCGATTCTCTTCCTCTAGCTAATCGATGAAAAACTCGCAAAGCAGACCAATTCAGAGGTAGCTACTAGCGAGGATGCTAACATCCAAAAGAACAAGAACATATTCATCGATCAGGCCATTGCCTTGGCCAAAAGTGGTCAATTTACATGGCAAGATGTCCATAATGAATCAAATGTGATGGTTTATGCGGTAAGTACATAACTTATTCGGTTTTCACTTATTCAATGCCTATTATGACGTCATTTTGCAGGCATTCGATACAACATCAAACACTATTTTCTATACACTAATGCTGCTCGCAATGTTTCCAAAATACCAAGAGAGGGTTTTCGAAGAATTGTGTACACTTTTTCCGAACGGAGATGACGATCTATTTGTCAGCTACGAAGACACCCAGAAAATGGTCTACATGGACATGGTGTTCAATGAAACAATGCGAGTTATACCAACCGTTCCACTGGTGGCTCGCCAAACCACATCCGATTTTCGACTTTTCAATGGTACCGTCCTGCCAAAGGGACTCCAAATTGGTATCGATATTTTCAGTATGCATCGAGCGGAAGAATATTGGGGACCCGAGGCAACCACCTTCAACCCGGATAATTTTTTGCCAGGCAATATGGCCGGAAAGCATCCGTACACATTCATTCCGTTTACCAAGGGAATTCGCAATTGCATAGGTTTGCTTGTTTCTATTACATATTTTTTAATTTTTTTTACTTTAACTCTTTTCATGATAGGTTGGCGATATGCCTTGATATTAGCGAAAGTAACTTTGGCCCAACTTTTGCGACGGTACCACTTTAACACGCAATTTAATTTTGAAGATCTACATTTTGTTCAAAACGTTAACATTAAACTGAAAAAGGTTCCAATGCTGGAAATTCGCTTGAGGGATTGCTAAGACGACCAAGCTGTTAGTTGGAATGGAAAATCGAATTGATTATAATTAAAGTTTTAGGATTTTAGTTGCAACTTATTAATAAATGTTGTAACGAGGTTTTTCCCAGCCGGGTAAAACTCAGTGTGACCAGGGTTCCTTCTTCTACTAGGGTCGTTACAATAAAAAGAATTTGTTTGTTTAGGGAATGGAATTCAATTGTTTTTTTATTTATTACTTCCTTTTCTTCGCTTAATCCGTAAACTTAAAACTATTATTGGCTTAAAACTATGTATAAGATTAAATTGTGTTTGTAAGGCAAGGATTTCACTCTTGCACTCTCGATCGTGAGGATAGTTGTACTAGCGTAAAGCGTGGATGTGAAGGCAAGGATTTCACTCTTGCACTTTCAAGCGTGAGGATAATGATACTAGCGTGAAGGCAAGGATTTCACTCTTGCACTTTCAAGCGTGAGGATAATGATACTAGCGTGAAGGCAAGGATTTCACTCTTGCACTTTCAAGCGTGAGGATAATGATACTAGCGTGAAGGCAAGGATTTCACTCTTGCAGTTTCAGGCGTGAGGATAATGATACTGGCGTAAAGCGTGGATGGGAAGGCAAGGATTTCACTCTTGCACTTTCGATCGTACACTTGTTGCCGGAAGGAGGGATTACTAGGAAAGAAGGGCGATTGTTAGGACTGCTGGCCTTTTATACTCTTCCGTCGAGTGAAGGAGTCCCGTTAAATGCTACGATCGAAGAGTCCGTTAAATCGTATGATCGGTCGATGGTGTATTGTTGTTGCTTCCTTTGTTCTGGCATTGTTGTTGTTGTTTGTTGTTGGCCGGTCAGCATTGCTGCGCTTGATGGCTTGTTGTTGGCCGGTTAGCATTGCTGCGCTCGATGGCTTGTTGTTCCCAGGTCCCGTTGATGCAACGATATGGAAATCCGTTAAATCATACGATCGACCAGTGGTGTGGCGTTGTTGTTGCCTCCGTCGACCCTATGTTGTTTGTTGATTTTCCTGGTCACCATGCATTGCGTGCTGTTTGTTGTTGTTCTTTTTGTGATTCGGTGCCGTCTTATAATACATGCTCGTTGTTGTTGTCATCGATCGGATCTTCCGAGTCTGCATTGCCTGTTTGTTTTTATTGTACCTCTCTGCTTGTCTAGTGATGCTGCGAACTGTGGAATGTACGCGGCCATGTCTGTGTTTTTTGCTTGTTGTTGTTGTACCTCTCTGCTTGTCTAGTGATGCTGCGAACTGTGAACTGTACGCGGCCATGTATTGCATATTGTTTGTTGTTGTTTCTTGAATCGACATCGATCGGATATTCTATGTCTGTGGTGACTCGTACTGCCTGTGTGTTGTTGTTGCTTCCGAGTGTATTGCGGGTGCGTTTACTCCTTAGTCATCGATTTGGGTATTCCCAGTCTGTGTGATCTCGTATCATGTTGTTGTTGTTTCGCTCAGCCGCTTGATGATGATGCGTACTAGCTATGTGTGGTGAGTTTACGAGAGAAGAGAGAAAAAGGGGAAACAATAGAAAACTGGAGTTTCCTGAACCATAAGACGAGAGTATTCTTTTGGTGTGTGTTTTACAATTTACTCAAGGAGAGTGGGCAGCATGTTGCAATCCACTTAAGGAGAGTGGGCAACATGTTAAATGAGAAACAAAATACTATGGCGTCTGTTTGTGATGGGTATACAGGTTTACTTTTATTCAAATTAAAAATGTATATACGAATAGTGTGGAAAAAATTGTGTGGGACAATTTTTTTCCTCACAATGTGAGATGTTAATGTTATAAATAAAACGGCTGCTACCACGCCTACAAGAATCAAAATACCATGTAACGGCTGGCGGTGTCAATGACCTGAGCACAGCTCAGGCAAAAAACGACCAAGTGGGCTCGCCAACGAATGCAGACAACAACATGCGTATTCGAAACTGAGCAATGATGCATTTATGCATACACACAAAAAGTATTCAAAGGAAACATCCTAAGAAGAACATGTATATGTCAAACGCGCATACATGCGTCTGAATTTATGGAAATCCAGCACAACGACAACGAACACGATGAAAACAAGAAGCCAACCGCAGGGAAACAGTATAAAAGGAGCACGCAGCTCAAGCAAAGGGTCTATTCTTCCCGAGTTCCTTCCCGAGTTCACAGCTAATAGTTCAAGAGTACTACCTTGCTATTACTGCTGAACTAAACCCAGCAAGAACCAAGTCCTAGACAATAGTTCAAGAGTACTACCTTGCTATTCTTCCTGAGTTCCTTCCACTGTTCACAACAAATAGTTCAAGAGTACTATCTTACTATTATTGTTGAACTACATCCTGCCGAAAACCCAAATTCTCGATTAATAGTTCAAGAGTACTACCTTGCTATTACTTCCGAGCTAAACGCTGAAAACCCAAATTATCGATTAACAGTTCAAGAGTACTACCTTACTATTACTTCCGAGCTAAACCCAAATCCTCGACTAAACTTTCTTTCAGCTACAGTGGTTCAAGATTGCCACTACGATTAACCCGTTCTCTCCCAATTCTAGGAGCCAACCCGTTAATCCATAAACTTTCTTTCAGCTACAGTGGTTCAAGAGTGCTACCTTGCCACTACGATTAACCCATTCTTTTCCTAGGAATAAAGGACACTTTGTACTTTTACTTTACAATTTTACAATTTTTTATTAACAAATGTAAATCTAATAATTGAAAAAAACATAAACAATTTTTGAAATAATAAAGAGATCCATTTAATTTTCCACAAACCCCAAACCATAAATTTTATTGTAACGACCCCCCTTATTGAACCCTGGTCACACTGAGTTCTACCCCGGCTGGGAAACTCCGTTACACCACTTCACTATGATCTACAGTCGTTCAAAACACAAGCTCATAGACATCTTAACTTTTCTCCTCCTTTACCTTAACGCCACGCTTAACGCCCATTTGTGTTCCGTAGTCGGGTTAGTTTTTTAAACTTTTTTTCAAAACTTTTTTTAACTTGACTGACCCCTTTTTGTCTGTATTTTCGACCAGTTTGAGGTCCTTTTTAACCACCTTCCACATGACGTACAGAGCTGAAATTTTGTGAGTGTCTAAGTCCAAAATTAAATTTTTAAATGGCACGTGTGATTGTTTGAAATCGCGCCATTTTCTCGTTTTTGAGGTCTTTTTTAGGCACCTTTAGCACGACCTAGAGGTCTGAAATTTTGTGAGCGGCTCAATGTCAGGAGCCCATTTTGATATCTCGCTTTTGACGCGTGTCGTGAGTCGCGTGTGGCACGTGTGAAGCGTGGAAAACACGAAATTCTTTAAAATAGCTCCGACATCAAAAACAGATATTTTGGCGATTACTTCCAAATAATAAACGATTGTGTTGCGTCTTTCGATGTATATATAAAAGTTTGTACCGGAAAAACAAAGTTTTTTTACATTTACTTGTTTATGGGTAGACTTAAAAGGCAAAGTCTACGCTAAGAAACCTACAGATCAAATATTTGAACTCTTTTAATTGTTTAATTGTCTCATGGTTCGATCGTTCAAAAGGGCATTTATCTCTTAGTTGAGTATTTGACTTAAAATCAAATGCTTATTGAAATATAATTATTCTTAACTAAATGCTAATTATTACCCATAATATGATATGATTCCATTTAAAGCATACGTAATCACATCATATTATAATAGATAATAATTAGCTTAGGTTAGTTAAGAATAATTAAATTATAATAAGCCATTGATGCTACGTCAAATACTCAACTTAAATAAAAGCCATGATCTGCAGAAAATTGCAATAGTTGCTGGCTATCGTTTGAATAACAAGCGCACAGTTGACAAAAGAGAAAGATACAATTTTTGAGTAAACAGGATAACAGTTTGTGAGGGAATAAAGGATATTATTAACATCCATTGGTTGCATCCATCGCTTAAAAATAGTGAAGTTGTTCCGTTTATTTTTTTTTTGTAATAAAATGTTTGTGCTACAATTGTTACTCGGATTATGTGGATTATTGTGGGCGCACTTCATTTGGGGGAGAAGAAAATTCTATTGGCTTGCATATAGAATGCCAGGACCAGTGGGACTTCCATTGTTTGGAGTAAACAAACTGTACAGAAGAGACGGTACGTCATATTCGTGATTTGTTTGTAGGTTGACATTTTCTCTGCTAAATCAAAGGTTGTGTTGTCCGTTACAATTTTACAAGACGGCATGCACTAAACTTAAGGTTTCTTATGAGTTCATTAGATCTTCAAAGCAAGCCCGATTGTTTTGGCAAAATTCTGGAATTTCAAATTTCTCGTCTTATTCGCCAGTTAAGTGAATCCTAAAAGCGTATTTGGTTTCTTTAATTTTTTTACAGATCTCCTTGGCAATTTTACCAGCTTTCGAAAAAAATACGGAACAACATTTTGCACATGGTTTGGACCATTTCCCTTACTGATAGTATCAGAACCACAAATGGCTCAGGAAATTCTCTCATCTCCCCAATGTATAAACAAAGCTGTTTTTTACGATGCTGTCGCGAACGGCGCGGGCAACGGTCTCTTTACTGTGAATAGTGAGCCATTGTTCTTTTATCACCTAAGTGTTCCAATTTCCTATGTAAATTGTTTAACTATAGATCCTAAGTGGAGTGAGCGTCGGAAACTTCTAAATCCTGCGTTCAGTCACAGAGTTCTTATGAGTTTTATACCAACTTTCAACCAAGCAGCGAATACCTTAAAATTGGCATTGGATGATCTTGTCGATAAAGGTGAAGTAGATTTTAGAACGATCTTGAAAAAATGCACACTAAGTGCTGCGGCGGGTAAGTTCGATTTCTATGCTCCGTCAGACTTTTAGTAAGATAAAGGGATTTTCTGCCACCCAACAGAGACGACAATGGGTAAACAAATGACAAACGCCAATGAGAACGATCAAGAGAGTTTGGTGCACTCATATAATTGGTAAGCGCTTATTTTAGGATTAACGTTAGCTCGACAGTTAAGCCATTAATATTTTTCTTAATATGGTATAGTGTAGCGAATTCAGTGTCACAAACAATCTTCTCACCATGGTTACGATATAAGTGGATTCATCGTTTTTACAGCAACTATAACGACTATTTAAAATCGAAGGCACAGATTCTTAACTTTATGCAAAATGTAACTTGCAAGAAACTCAAGAGCTTTGTTTTCAACTTTTAATCGGTCGATTCTCTTCCTCTAGCTAATCGATGAAAAACTCGCAAAGCAGACCAATTCAGAGGTAGCTACTAGCGAGGATGCTAACATCCAAAAGAACAAGAACATATTCATCGATCAGGCCATTGCCTTGGCCAAAAGTGGTCAATTTACATGGCAAGATGTCCATAATGAATCAAATGTGATGGTTTATGCGGTAAGTACATAACTTATTCGGTTTTCACTTATTCAATGCCTATTATGACGTCATTTTGCAGGCATTCGATACAACATCAAACACTATTTTCTATACACTAATGCTGCTCGCAATGTTTCCAAAATACCAAGAGAGGGTTTTCGAAGAATTGTGTACACTTTTTCCGAACGGAGATGACGATCTATTTGTCAGCTACGAAGACACCCAGAAAATGGTCTACATGGACATGGTGTTCAATGAAACAATGCGAGTTATACCAACCGTTCCACTGGTGGCTCGCCAAACCACATCCGATTTTCGACTTTTCAATGGTACCGTCCTGCCAAAGGGACTCCAAATTGGTATCGATATTTTCAGTATGCATCGAGCGGAAGAATATTGGGGACCCGAGGCAACCACCTTCAACCCGGATAATTTTTTGCCAGGCAATATGGCCGGAAAGCATCCGTACACATTCATTCCGTTTACCAAGGGAATTCGCAATTGCATAGGTTTGCTTGTTTCTATTACATATTTTTTAATTTTTTTTACTTTAACTCTTTTCATGATAGGTTGGCGATATGCCTTGATATTAGCGAAAGTAACTTTGGCCCAACTTTTGCGACGGTACCACTTTAACACGCAATTTAATTTTGAAGATCTACATTTTGTTCAAAACGTTAACATTAAACTGAAAAAGGTTCCAATGCTGGAAATTCGCTTGAGGGATTGCTAAGACGACCAAGCTGTTAGTTGGAATGGAAAATCGAATTGATTATAATTAAAGTTTTAGGATTTTAGTTGCAACTTATTAATAAATGTTGTAACGAGGTTTTTCCCAGCCGGGTAAAACTCAGTGTGACCAGGGTTCCTTCTTCTACTAGGGTCGTTACAATAAAAAGAATTTGTTTGTTTAGGGAATGGAATTCAATTGTTTTTTTATTTATTACTTCCTTTTCTTCGCTTAATCCGTAAACTTAAAACTATTATTGGCTTAAAACTATGTATAAGATTAAATTGTGTTTGTAAGGCAAGGATTTCACTCTTGCACTCTCGATCGTGAGGATAGTTGTACTAGCGTAAAGCGTGGATGTGAAGGCAAGGATTTCACTCTTGCACTTTCAAGCGTGAGGATAATGATACTAGCGTGAAGGCAAGGATTTCACTCTTGCACTTTCAAGCGTGAGGATAATGATACTAGCGTGAAGGCAAGGATTTCACTCTTGCACTTTCAAGCGTGAGGATAATGATACTAGCGTGAAGGCAAGGATTTCACTCTTGCAGTTTCAGGCGTGAGGATAATGATACTGGCGTAAAGCGTGGATGGGAAGGCAAGGATTTCACTCTTGCACTTTCGATCGTACACTTGTTGCCGGAAGGAGGGATTACTAGGAAAGAAGGGCGATTGTTAGGACTGCTGGCCTTTTATACTCTTCCGTCGAGTGAAGGAGTCCCGTTAAATGCTACGATCGAAGAGTCCGTTAAATCGTATGATCGGTCGATGGTGTATTGTTGTTGCTTCCTTTGTTCTGGCATTGTTGTTGTTGTTTGTTGTTGGCCGGTCAGCATTGCTGCGCTTGATGGCTTGTTGTTGGCCGGTTAGCATTGCTGCGCTCGATGGCTTGTTGTTCCCAGGTCCCGTTGATGCAACGATATGGAAATCCGTTAAATCATACGATCGACCAGTGGTGTGGCGTTGTTGTTGCCTCCGTCGACCCTATGTTGTTTGTTGATTTTCCTGGTCACCATGCATTGCGTGCTGTTTGTTGTTGTTCTTTTTGTGATTCGGTGCCGTCTTATAATACATGCTCGTTGTTGTTGTCATCGATCGGATCTTCCGAGTCTGCATTGCCTGTTTGTTTTTATTGTACCTCTCTGCTTGTCTAGTGATGCTGCGAACTGTGGAATGTACGCGGCCATGTCTGTGTTTTTTGCTTGTTGTTGTTGTACCTCTCTGCTTGTCTAGTGATGCTGCGAACTGTGAACTGTACGCGGCCATGTATTGCATATTGTTTGTTGTTGTTTCTTGAATCGACATCGATCGGATATTCTATGTCTGTGGTGACTCGTACTGCCTGTGTGTTGTTGTTGCTTCCGAGTGTATTGCGGGTGCGTTTACTCCTTAGTCATCGATTTGGGTATTCCCAGTCTGTGTGATCTCGTATCATGTTGTTGTTGTTTCGCTCAGCCGCTTGATGATGATGCGTACTAGCTATGTGTGGTGAGTTTACGAGAGAAGAGAGAAAAAGGGGAAACAATAGAAAACTGGAGTTTCCTGAACCATAAGACGAGAGTATTCTTTTGGTGTGTGTTTTACAATTTACTCAAGGAGAGTGGGCAGCATGTTGCAATCCACTTAAGGAGAGTGGGCAACATGTTAAATGAGAAACAAAATACTATGGCGTCTGTTTGTGATGGGTATACAGGTTTACTTTTATTCAAATTAAAAATGTATATACGAATAGTGTGGAAAAAATTGTGTGGGACAATTTTTTTCCTCACAATGTGAGATGTTAATGTTATAAATAAAACGGCTGCTACCACGCCTACAAGAATCAAAATACCATGTAACGGCTGGCGGTGTCAATGACCTGAGCACAGCTCAGGCAAAAAACGACCAAGTGGGCTCGCCAACGAATGCAGACAACAACATGCGTATTCGAAACTGAGCAATGATGCATTTATGCATACACACAAAAAGTATTCAAAGGAAACATCCTAAGAAGAACATGTATATGTCAAACGCGCATACATGCGTCTGAATTTATGGAAATCCAGCACAACGACAACGAACACGATGAAAACAAGAAGCCAACCGCAGGGAAACAGTATAAAAGGAGCACGCAGCTCAAGCAAAGGGTCTATTCTTCCCGAGTTCCTTCCCGAGTTCACAGCTAATAGTTCAAGAGTACTACCTTGCTATTACTGCTGAACTAAACCCAGCAAGAACCAAGTCCTAGACAATAGTTCAAGAGTACTACCTTGCTATTCTTCCTGAGTTCCTTCCACTGTTCACAACAAATAGTTCAAGAGTACTATCTTACTATTATTGTTGAACTACATCCTGCCGAAAACCCAAATTCTCGATTAATAGTTCAAGAGTACTACCTTGCTATTACTTCCGAGCTAAACGCTGAAAACCCAAATTATCGATTAACAGTTCAAGAGTACTACCTTACTATTACTTCCGAGCTAAACCCAAATCCTCGACTAAACTTTCTTTCAGCTACAGTGGTTCAAGATTGCCACTACGATTAACCCGTTCTCTCCCAATTCTAGGAGCCAACCCGTTAATCCATAAACTTTCTTTCAGCTACAGTGGTTCAAGAGTGCTACCTTGCCACTACGATTAACCCATTCTTTTCCTAGGAATAAAGGACACTTTGTACTTTTACTTTACAATTTTACAATTTTTTATTAACAAATGTAAATCTAATAATTGAAAAAAACATAAACAATTTTTGAAATAATAAAGAGATCCATTTAATTTTCCACAAACCCCAAACCATAAATTTTATTGTAACGACCCCCCTTATTGAACCCTGGTCACACTGAGTTCTACCCCGGCTGGGAAACTCCGTTACACCACTTCACTATGATCTACAGTCGTTCAAAACACAAGCTCATAGACATCTTAACTTTTCTCCTCCTTTACCTTAACGCCACGCTTAACGCCCATTTGTGTTCCGTAGTCGGGTTAGTTTTTTAAACTTTTTTTCAAAACTTTTTTTAACTTGACTGACCCCTTTTTGTCTGTATTTTCGACCAGTTTGAGGTCCTTTTTAACCACCTTCCACATGACGTACAGAGCTGAAATTTTGTGAGTGTCTAAGTCCAAAATTAAATTTTTAAATGGCACGTGTGATTGTTTGAAATCGCGCCATTTTCTCGTTTTTGAGGTCTTTTTTAGGCACCTTTAGCACGACCTAGAGGTCTGAAATTTTGTGAGCGGCTCAATGTCAGGAGCCCATTTTGATATCTCGCTTTTGACGCGTGTCGTGAGTCGCGTGTGGCACGTGTGAAGCGTGGAAAACACGAAATTCTTTAAAATAGCTCCGACATCAAAAACAGATATTTTGGCGATTACTTCCAAATAATAAACGATTGTGTTGCGTCTTTCGATGTATATATAAAAGTTTGTACCGGAAAAACAAAGTTTTTTTACATTTACTTGTTTATGGGTAGACTTAAAAGGCAAAGTCTACGCTAAGAAACCTACAGATCAAATATTTGAACTCTTTTAATTGTTTAATTGTCTCATGGTTCGATCGTTCAAAAGGGCATTTATCTCTTAGTTGAGTATTTGACTTAAAATCAAATGCTTATTGAAATATAATTATTCTTAACTAAATGCTAATTATTACCCATAATATGATATGATTCCATTTAAAGCATACGTAATCACATCATATTATAATAGATAATAATTAGCTTAGGTTAGTTAAGAATAATTAAATTATAATAAGCCATTGATTCTACGTCAAATACTCAACTTAAATAAAAGCCATGATCTGCAGAAAATTGCAATAGTTGCTGGCTATCGTTTGAATAACAACAAGCGCACAGTTGACAAAAGAGAAAGATACAATTTTTGAGTAAACAGGATAACAGTTTGTGAGGGAATAAAGGATATTATTAACATCCATTGGTTGCATCGCTTAAAAATAGTGAAGTTGTTCTGTTAATTTTTTTTTTTGTAATAAAATGTTTGTGCTACACATGCTACTCGGATTATGTGGATTATTGTGGGCGTACCTCCTTTGGGGGAGAAGAAAATTCTATTGGCTTGCATATAAAATGCCAGGACCAATGGGATTTCCATTGATTGGAGCAGTTAACAAAGTGTACAGAAGAGACGGTACGTCATATTCGTGATTTGTTTGTAGGTTGACATTTTCTCTGCTAAATCAAAGGTTGTGTTGTCCGTTACAATTTTAAGACGGCATGCACTAAACTTAAGGTTTGTTATGAGTTAACTAGTTCTTTAACGCAAGCCCGATTGTTTTGGCTCAGATTTTGGAATTTCAAGTTTCCCGTCTTATTCGCCAGTTGAGTGAATCCTTTCTTTAAATTTTTAACAGAACTCTTTGGCAATTTATCCAGCTTTCGAAAAAAATACGGAGCAGCATTGTTTGTATGGGTTGGACCAATTCCCTTTCTGTTAATATCAGAACCACAAATGGCTCAGGAAATTCTCTCATCTCCCGAATGTACAAACAAATCTCATTTTTACGATGCTGTCGCGGACTGCACGGGCAACGGTCTCTTCACTGTGAAAAGTGAGCAATTGTTCTTTTATCACCTAAGTGTTCCAATTTCCTACGTAAATTGTTTAACTATAGATCCTAAGTGGAGTGAGCGTCGGAAACTTCTAAATCCTGCGTTCAGTCACAGAGTTCTTATGAGTTTTATACCAACTTTCAACCTAGCAGCGAATACCGTAAAATTGGCATTGGATGATCTTGTCGATAAAGGTGAAGTGGATTTGATAAGGATTTTGAAAAAATGCACACTAAATGTTGCGGCGGGTAAGTTGGATTTCTATGCTCCTTCAGACTTTTAGTAAGATAAAGGGATTTTCTGCCCCCCCCCCCCTCCAACAGAGACGACAATGGGTAAACAAATGACAAACGCCAATGAGAACGATGAAGACAATTTGTTGCACTCTTATAATTGGTAAGCGCTTATTTAACGTCAGCTCAACAGTTAAGCCATAAATGTGTTTCTTGGTAGTGCATTGGATTCAGTGTCACAAACAATCTTCTCACCATGGTTACGATATAACTGGATTCATCGTTTTTACAGCAACTATAACGACTATTTAAAATCGAAGGCACAGATTCGTAACTTTATACAAAATGTAACTTGCAAGAAACTCAAGAGCTTTGTTTTCAACTTTTAATCGGTCGATTCTCTTGCTCTAGCTAATCGACGAAAAACTCGCAAAGCAGACCAATTCAGAGGTAGCTACTAGCGAGGATGCTAACATCCAAAAGAACAAGAACATATTCATCGATCAGGCCATTGCCTTGGCCAAAAGTGGTCAATTTACATGGCAAGATGTCCATAATGAATCAAATGTGATGGTTTATGCGGTAAGTACATAACTTATTCGGTTTTCACTTATTCAATGCCTATTATGACGTCATTTTGCAGGCATTCGATACAACATCAAACACTATTTTCTATACACTAATGCTGCTCGCAATGTTTCCAAAATACCAAGAGAGGGTTTTCGAAGAATTGTGTACACTTTTTCCGAACGGAGATGACGATCTATTTGTCAGCTACGAAGACACCCAGAAAATGGTCTACATGGATATGGTGCTCAATGAAACAATGCGATTAATGGCACCCGTTCCACTGGTGGGTCGCCAAACTACATCTGATTTTCGACTTGCTAATGGTATCGTCCTGCCGAAAGGACTCCAAATCGCTATTGATATTTTCAATATGCATCGAGCGGAAGAATATTGGGGACCCGAGGCAACCACCTTCAACCCGGATAATTTTTTGCCAGGCAATATGGCCGGAAAGCATCCGTACACATTCATTCCGTTTACCAAGGGAATTCGCAATTGCATAGGTTCGCTTGTTTCTATTACATATTTTTTAATTTTTTTTACTTTAACTATTTATTTAATATTATATTATATTTAACTTTAAATATGCCTTGATATTAGCGAAAGTAACTTTGGCCCAACTTTTGCGACGGTACCACTTTAACACGCAATTTAATTTTGAAGATCTACATTTTGTTCAAAACGTTAACATTAAACTGAAAAAGGTTCCAATGCTGGAAATTCGCTTGAGGGATTGCTAAGACGACCAAGCTGTTAGTTGGAATGGAAAATCGAATTGATTATAATAAAGTTTTAGGATTTTAGTTGCAATTTATTAATAAATGTTGTAACGAGGTTTTTCCCAGCCGGGTAAAACTCAGTGTGACCAGGGTTCCTTCTTCTACTAGGGTCGTTACAATAAAAAGAATTTGTTTGTTTAGGGAATGGAATTCAATTGTTTTTTTATTTATTACTTCCTTTTCTTCGCTTAATCCGTAAACTTAAAACTATTATTGGCTTAAAACTATGTATAAGATTAAATTGTGTTTGTAAGGCAAGGATTTCACTCTTGCACTTTCAAGCGTGAGGATAATGATACTAGCGTGAAGGCAAGGATTTCACTCTTGCACTTTTAAGCGTGAGGATAATGATACTAGCGTGAAGCGTGGGCGTGAAGGCAAGGATTTCACTCTTGCACTTTCAAGCGTGAGGATAATGATACTAGCGTGAAGGCAAGGATTTCACTCTTGCACTTTCAAGCGTGAGGATAATGATACTAGCGTGAAGGCAAGGATTTCACTCTTGCACTTTCAGACGTGAGGATAATGATACTGGCGTAAAGCGTGGATGGGAAGGCAAGGATTTCACTCTTGCACTTTCGATCGTACACTTGTTGCCGGAAGGAGGGATTACTAGGAAAGAAGGGCGATTGTTAGGACTGCTGGCCTTTTATACTCTTCCGTCGAGTGAAGGAGTCCCGTTAAATGCTACGATCGAAGAGTCCGTTAAATCGTATGATCGGTCGATGGTGTATTGTTGTTGCTTCCTTTGTTCTGGCATTGTTGTTGTTGTTTGTTGTTGGCCGGTCAGCATTGCTGCGCTTGATGGCTTGTTGTTGGCCGGTTAGCATTGCTGCGCTCGATGGCTTGTTGTTCCCAGGTCCCGTTGATGCAACGATATGGAAATCCGTTAAATCATACGATCGACCAGTGGTGTGGCGTTGTTGTTGCCTCCGTCGACCCTATGTTGTTTGTTGATTTTCCTGGTCACCATGCATTGCGTGCTGTTTGTTGTTGTTCTATTTGTGATTCGGTGCCGTCTTATAATACATGCTCGTTGTTGTTGTCATCGATCGGATCTTCCGAGTCTGCATTGCCTGTTTGTTGTTATTGTACCTCTCGATCGGATATTCTATGTCTGTGGTGACTCGTACTGCCTGTGTGTTGTTGTTGCTTCCGAGTGTATTGCGGGTGCGTTTACTCCTTAGTCATCGATTTGGGTATTCCCAGTCTGTGTGATCTCGTATCATGTTGTTGTTGTTTCGCTCAGCCGCTTGATGATGATGCGTACTAGCTATGTGTGGTGAGTTTACGAGAGAAGAGAGAAAAAGGGGAAACAATAGAAAACTGGAGTTTCCTGAACCATAAGACGAGAGTATTCTTTTGGTGAGTGTTTTACAATTTACTCAAGGAGATTGGGCAGCATGTTGCAATCCACTTAAGGAGATGGGCAACATGTTAAATGAGAAACAAAATACTATGGCGTCTGTTTGTGATGGGTATACAGGTTTACTTTTATTCAAATTAAAAATGTATATACGAATAGTGTGGAAAAAATTGTGTGGGACAATTTTTTTCCTCACAATGTGAGATGTTAATGTTATAAATAAAACGGCTGCTACCACGCTTACTAACAGGAAGGAAAATTACACTCAGTTGCTTGTTGAAATATGTAGTCATAACCAGGAAGGAAAATTACACTCAGTTGCTTGTTGAAATATGTAGTCATAACCACATATGAAGAAATGCTTGAATTCTAAAACTCACTAAAATTGAATGCCGCCTATGATTTTGCTCAAAACCTTCTCTATAGAAAGCCATGCATGCAATATGCCGTCACATAAAACAGTGTTAAAGCGGATTTAGACTATAGCCGTGCTAAAAAAATGAGCGGGCATACAATTTTAATATGGTGTGATGTTTTTTCTTCCTTTAGGTTAGTGTAATTTTAATGACAGATTCTAGTATAAGATTCTAGTACAAATTCTGAATCGGTGTGATTTTTGTGATTTTGTCTCATGTAGACGACAACTCGCGTACTCAAAACTAGGTGAGATGTGAAAAAGTCTCACCCAAGTGTTACTCGTTGTTTCCACCTCAAATAACAATAATGCCACAATAAAATAATTTGCTTGTTTGCATGGACACGTATAGGGGCTTCAAATAATGCTACAATAAATGTGAGTCGTAGGATTTTTTTAAGCAATTTTCAAGGTCAGCACAAATCAAAATGGCGAAATTTGAAATTGTAGAGAAGGGTCGCACTGCAAACACCAAGACGGAGGTAGAGAAAATTAAGAACATATGTATTAGTGGGCTTTATAATTCTTAGCTGTGATCGAAACCTTCTCTATAGAAAGCCCAACTGTACGCATACAAATTCAGTGAAACTATTCCAAACGCGGCTGTGTTTGTGGGATGTGAATACAGTGTACATAAAATAAGTAGACGCATTTTATGAAACGCGCTAACTGGTGGTAGTGCAAAAAGCGAGAAATGTAAGATGTGGTAGTGGGAAACAGAAAAACTTTATATGGATTTTGCTCTTTTGTTGGTTACCACCACATAAACATTTGTGATTTTTTTAAGCATGTATCTGTGTATCAGCGAAACAGTTGGGCTTTTTGTAGAGAATGTTATGGCTGTGATCACCGAAATTATGAACAAAAGCACAACTAATGCACTACCAAACTTAAATCTGAGTGCCCTTGCTCACTAAACTCTTTTACCCATTTTGCACAGTTGTTTGTTTGTTCTCTTTATTCTATTTATGTTCTTTATATCCTCATTTATTTTTCATGTTCTCATATAATATTTATTTTGATTAAATTTTTTATTTTAAATATCATATTATGATATATTTTTCAATTTACCTTTATTCTTTTTATTACTTTGCTTATTAATTATCGAATTTGTTATTCTTACTTTTCTTTTTATTCTTAATTAAAACATAATGTATAAAACATTATTTATTTTTATGCATTCTACTCATTTTATTTTACTTTTCACATTGAAAATAAGACTCCAAGGTCTTAATGTGCACTTTTAGAATCAATCAATAATAAAAAAACAAAAAAAAATATTTTTATAACACATATTACCTTAATAATCAAATGCCACATAAGCAGATGTTTTCTCATATACGATAACATGTGTTCTAAATTGATTCTTTAATTTTTGCCTCCATAATTTTACTCACCCAATTTAATTATTTTATTGTATCATTATTGTTATTTGAGATGGAAACAACGAGTAGCACTGCTGTTGACATTAAAGCAAAATCAAACTATGCGCATGCGTCAAAAATCTAGTAGTATGATCTACTAACTACTAACATCTACTAACACTACGAGCTTGCGGTTAAGATGTGAGTTTTGCACATATGCGACAAAAAATTCGTACCCTGATCATTTTTTCTCGCACGGCTCAAATGTAATCAAGCTTTAGTTGTTGAGTTGGTAACCGGCCGATTCCACTAGCCCAATTCCACTAGACACAATTCCACTGGACACAATTCCACTGACACAATTCCACTTGGCACAATTCCCCTGGGGAACAATTTAACTTGTATTATAACTTGAATAGTTAAACGGAAATTTGCGTTGGCATAGTTTTAATTGTACAACAAAAAAACAATCGCGCTCGCTTGCGTTGGCATTGTTTTAATTGTACCGTGTATCGTTTATCGTTGTTTATGGTTTTTTTTTTCGAGTATTTTGCAATTTTTTTATAACATTCTTATTCTTTTTTTAGGTAACTTTTTTTTATAATTAAACGAATTAAACTTGCACAATTTTACTTTTTCGCGCACGCGATTTACAACCCTCAATGCGTTTGATTATCAAAAAGTTAAATTGTGCCAAGTGGAACTGTGCCCAGTGGAATTGTTCCAAGTGGAATTGTGCCAGTGGAATTGTGTCCAGTGGAATTGTGCTAGTGGAATAGGCCTAGAATCGTTGAGTGGTCTAGTAAATGCCCCTTACCACCGATGGGGGGAAACTATTAATGGAGATATAAAATGCAATGTTTATCGTATGACCACGTAAAGACAAAATACATAAAATATTTATACAAATTGCCAAATAACCACCAAACACCTTTTTTCTTATTTCCATATATGTAGAGCGCGAGTTACGTTTCCACCACTCAAAATATTGACTTCAGCGAATGCAGCAGATCCGTCGCAGACAAGTGTGCTAATGCAAAGAGGATGCAATCCAATCCTCTTAGCATTGCACAGATAAAACAAAGCTTCGAGTACCTTGTCCGATGAAAATATGTACCTGCTGTTACGCACAACTTACTGTGTGTATGCACATTCGCGGAAATGGACAAGCTACGAGTATGATATCGAAAAATGTGCTGATGGAATAGTATATTACAAAACGAGCGAGGAAACTAGAGTTTATCGTCCGAGTTAGAAACTTGAAGCACGAGGCGGTAACCGAGTGCGGCAGTCTAACGAGCACGATGAGCACTTTTCTGCGAGTAATGTACGCTATTTTTCACACGACCAAAACTGGATTTTCTACTAAACCGGTTATGCGCAATGCAAAATTACTCTGAGAATGTGTGTTCGCTGTGACTGCAGTAAATAACAAAATTACATTATATGTTAATTCACTAGAGTGCATAAAGGCTACTTTCGAAGCTAGTTTATAGTTGATGAATCATTCATTTTCGTTTATGGGCGTGTGAAAAGATATTTGGTGCGAACATATGTATGTATTAATATACATAATGTATTTGTATGTAAACAATAAATGGTGTGATACAGGTGCATAGGAAGGTTGATTGGGTATATAAACTCCTATGGAAGTAATATGAATAGTTAGAATATGATTAGGAATTTTGCTGTTGATTCCTAACAGGGGCTTTATATCATAATGAGCACTTTATTAGGCATACCACACGAATTGTTTCTACATATCGCATATTTTTACCAATTTTTCGAAATTTTTGAATAGTAGCGTTCTGAAATTTTGAACACCTATTTGGTATTTAAAGGAAACAAGAAACGGCATATTTTTTGACACTTTGTTAAGTGGTACCCTGATTTTTTTTTATGTCCAGAATTTTTATATAATAGCCTCCCTCAATTTCGCGAACGAAAACGATGTTGTTATGAATCTTCCAAATTTAGAGTCACAAATGAGAGCACGAAGTGTTCTTATTGCGTGCACTTGCGCAGACCAACGTGATAGCGCTCACTACCTGTGAGGGTAGCGAAACGTCACGAACCCCTGGCTGTATGGGTAGCAAAGCGCTCCCGAAAAGCTACTCGTAGGTATATAATTGCGAGCCCGAAGGCATAGCTTATATTCAGGGGACATGAACAATTTTCAGCGAACGTGTGAACGTGTACGGATGTATGTTTATACGTTTATACGTTTGTCGGCTTCTACCGGTCAAAATTTAATGGGACTTGTTTTAAAACAATTGGTTAGCGCTTTCGATACCGTAATTTTTTCATTCATAGAGGTTACTACCCTTGAGGAAACTGAAAAAAAGCTCAATCTAAGCATCGCTATCGATTTTTTTAAGCCTGAACGTCTGCAAAGAAAAATGTGTTTTTTTTCAGTCTATTTCAGAAATCGCTGAAATTACTGAAAGGTCTATCGCTTATTAAAGAAAGACCTACATTTTACGTTGTATAGTATTAGGCTTCTAAGATAAATTAGTATTTAGCCTGAATTTCAACTAAATATACATACACGGATGTGTGTATTCACTCGCACAGCAGAATACATTAGCTCGGGTGTCTAGAGTAGCGGAAAGTTTTTGGTACGAACCCGTATATCTCGGCTTCTCCAGTCATATTTTAAAACAATTGTGACACGTGTGGCGGGTGTAAAAAAAATTAAAAAAAAGATTAAAAAAAAAGTTTTTTTAAGAAATAAAAAATTTACCAAAATAATAAGAATACATTTTTTTTGTCACACAAAAAAAAATCTCCAAAAAAAATTGTTATGAATTTTGTGAATTAAATGGTTACTATTGGGCTTTTAAGATAATTCAGTGTTTGGACTGAATTACAATCATCCATATGGCGAGCTTAGAAGCTCGCTTTACTATCTTAAATGTTAAGATTCTATCTTTATTTTGTTGCTAGATTTTATTTATTTTAAAAGCATTATAGTTTTACTAGCTCAGAGTGCCCGGAGTTGCTTGTGGCTTCATTACCAACCCATCACCCCTTTCGCCTTCATCGGTCCCATTACCACCTCTCCCCGCCTTATCCAATTTTTTTTTTATATATTATGTCGGGATTAATTCTAGTTTTTTAAACTTTTTTTATGGGTTTACGTATTAGTCTATGCTAAGAAACTAACAGATCAAATATTTGATCTCTATTAACACCGATATAAATTCATTTGTTTTAAGTTCTTTATATGGTAATCATGCTAACAGGAGCGATTGACAGTAGTGTGTTGTTTGTCTTTGCTTAAAAAAAAAAATAAATAAATACCAGCACTTGCGATTAGGTGTTTTGTTTTCGAAGTGAATCTACGAAGGTAGCGAGAACCTGTAATATCGTTTAGTTCACTGAAACGTTCTAATAATAGTAGAATTAATTCAGAGTATTAAAAAGGCATGCAATTATTACACTACCATTACGTGTCAGATCCCACCTTGATAAGATCTTGCCAAACAGGTTGGTTAGGCGAAGGGGTTTCGTAGAATACCTGCACTTTCACCAGACCTCACACCACTACAGTTTTTTTTGGGTATACCTTTTGGCAAAGTCTAATAAACCTACAGATCAATGTTTGAACTCTGTTAACATTAATTATATACATGTACTATAAATTTCTTATATGGTAATCATGGTAACAGGAGTGTTTTATTCAATAAGCGAAAATTATTAAGATTTTTTTTGTAAGGATACAAATTTAATGCCTTTCTAGCAATTAAAGTAACAGTTTCATAGTATGTATGTGCAAGTATATATATTTCACTTCTCATGTGCATACCAGAGAGCCACAAATCTATATCTTTATTGTTACGAAATTGTTACGAAGAGTAGTTAGTAGATAATGGAATCAGAATCCTAAAATAAATCGCAATGTACATAGTCCATTAGACACTGAAGTAGAATTAAAGACTTTTATATTATATACTTTTAGGCTGTAAGATTATTTGAAATGTAGCCGCCTGTAAGTTTGGATCATTATATACATTATACACTGATCAAATCGGTTTGTGCGGTTTGCCCGGTTTGTGTGAAGGAACCTGATTGCAAATGTAATTTATTTTTAGAAGATGACTCATTACATATAAGTATCGTTTGTTGTAAATAAGGAAATAAGGCTACAATTTTCTGGTCTTTTCTCGATTTTCTATCTATAAGATTGGAAGTTTCTGGAAGCTTTTCAATTAGCATAAAAGGTGGCGTTCGCTGCAGAGCATTAATTCATTGCTTAGAATTCAACCAGTCAAGTTGTAAAGGTTCTTGCAAATTGATAGAGCTACCACCTAAGAGAATTATTGTAAAATACAAGTAATAAGTGTTTTTGTGTACTTAGAAAAGTTGTCCAGTATGAAATTGTGAACTCGTGTCTTTGATAAAGAAAATCAGAAGCTGGAAATGCTTAAAGAAACACAAACAACGCTAAAAGGTGACATGAGTGAAACTCAAGCAACAATTCAAGAATAAGTAAAATCGCTCGAGACGAACGTGACAGGAAAGGTGAATGGTATGGAAAGCAAAATTAAAGAGTTTGAGACCCGGTTGGAAAGTCGTACCCAGTTCGTCAGGGAAAACACTCAACAGAACAGTACCAGAGTCATTCCGGAATTTTCTAGTAACCAGAAAGGAATTTCGAAAGCCCCTGCATTCGATGGCTTGACAGCATTTGAAAATTTCAAAGTCTAGTTTGGAGCTGCGGTACAACATAATAATGGATGGGGCGCTGAGGAACAACTAAATTCTCTAATCCTGGTGTTCAGGGGCAAGGCGGCTGATGTATTGCAAATGATTCCAAATGCCGAGATGAGTTCCGGAAGAATCTTGAAAGAGTTGTACTTGCGTTATGGACAGTTTCACACACAGGAGCTAAGCAAAATACAGCTCCAGAATCAGCAGAGGAGGGAACGACTTCAAGAATTAGAGCGGGAAATAACCAAGCTCACACGACAAGCCTATTGTTGGGTTCCGGCTAGTATCTTGGACGGACTAGCAGTGTATGCGTTCATAAATGCTATCCGAGACGAGCAATTAGTACTTAATTTGAGGACTACAGCCAGAGGAAAGTCGATGAATGAAGTGTTGGCATTGGCTTTGGAATACGACGCAGCTAGAGCTATTTTGTCCCCTGATTTAGTTATACTGCGCGTGCTGGAAACCGAGAACATTCCACAAATAGAAGCCCCCATTGATGGGAAGATTAGAAAATCAAGGACTGGACGCTTCCAGAACGACAGGAATTCCACATCTAATTCTCGTCCAAAATGTTTTAGATGTCAGAAACCTGGACATTTTATGCGCGACTGCAAGGAACCAAGACCAGTACAGTACAGTTCAGCCTGTGAATCTTGTTAAGAGGCCTGAAAATTTACGGCAGATAGGCGCATCACAGATGAATGAGGTGCAGCAGCCAGCTTACCTCGTATCTGCACATCAGGAAAACTAAGTTTTATTGGCGGAATTATCGGAGAGATAATTTAACCCTCAAAATTCAGATTTGAGTTTTTTTTCATTCCCCGTGAAAAGTTTATTTCTCTAAGTCGTTTTTTTTCATCATCATATTTCGCTCTACAACCTAAGTGAAGAGGGAAGAGAGCCCCAAGATCACGGTGGACATTACCAAACTTGGAAAGGACAGCAACAGCTTTGTTGTTAGTGGTGTGTCAGAAGGAAAACCGTGCACGTTTACTTTGGATACAGGAGCTTCCAGATCAGTTGTGAATCATAAAGTTGTGTCCAAAGGTCAAGTGGAAAAAGTATTTCGCTATAATTTGAGAACAGCGACAGATGAAGCTGCAGCAATCAAAGGGGAGTGCTCATGTAGTGTCATGTTTGAAGGAATGCGGGTTTCTCATCGGTTTATTGTTGCCATCATTACAGATGAATGTATATTGGGCCGAAATTTCATGACAGAGCACGAGATGTCCTTTGATATGACATCTAATGTGAAATGAAATGTAATGTGGAAGTACCCCTGCAAATAAACGACAACCAGAGTTGTGGGCTAAGAATCATTACTGAAGAAAACTTTGAGACACCACCGATATGCGAGAAAATCATCTATGGCAAAGTGAACGGTGATATTATGGACAGTACAGTAGGAATAGTGGAGCCAACCAATTTCAACAAGAACGGATTGCTCTAGTGAAACTTCAGCCCAAGATACCAGTAAGAATAATGAACGTTAGTCCATCACCGAAGGTAATAAGAGAAGGAACATTCATTGGCAAGACTCAGGATGTAAGCTGCATCGCAAACTGCCAGCCTGTAAAAGTAAAGAATACGCCACTACATCTGGAAAGGAAGGAGATAATTCGTTCGCTGTGTAAACATCTTCCAGCAGCACACAGCAACAAGCAGCAGAAAAGGCGCTAGAGCAATTTGCCGACGTTTTTGCTGTAAGCGACAACGACATGGGTAAAACCAATATATTGCCACATCGAATCGATACAGGTAATGCTTTTCCAATTCGGCAGGCGTCAAGACGATTACCACTTGCGAAGCAACAAGAGGCAGAAACACTGGTTAAGAAGATAGAACGTGATGGAATCGTAGAGAAGTCCAAAAGCCCATGGAGCTCACCTGTAGTACTTGTCGAAAAGATAGATGGACCAACGAGATTTTGTGTGGACTATCGGAAACTGCACGATGTCACCAAGAAGGATAGCTACCCATTACCATTGGAATGGATCTGAAAATCGAATACTGGCAGGTAGCAATTCATGACGACTACAAGGAGAAGACAGCATTTACTGCGGGAAACGGCTTGTATCAATTTTCTGTAATGCCGTTTAGTTTATGCAACGCTTCTGCTACGTTCGAGCGATTGATGGAACATGTTTTGCAAGGCCTTAGCTGGAACACATGTCTAGTCTATTTGGATGACATCATTGTTTTTGGTCGTACATTTAATGACCACGTGAATAATCTTTGGCAAGTTCTCGAAACCATTAAAGCTGCAGATTTGAAGTGGAGTCCGCCGAAATGTAGCCTTTTCAAAAATAAAGTGAATTATTTGGGCCATATTGTATCCAGTCAAGTAGTACGCACGGATCACAATAAGTTGGAAGCTGTTAACGAATGTCCTTTACCAAAGAATTTACATGAGCTGCAAAGTTTTCTGGGGCAATGCTCCTACTATCGACGGTATGTGCCTAACTTGGCAGATGGTGCACGAAGTCTTCATCGCCTTACTGAGAAGACCATTACGTGTCATATCTCACCTTGATGAGATCTTGACAAACAAGTTGGTTAAACGAAGGGGTTTAGTAGAATACCTGCGCGTTCACCAGACCTAACACCACTACACTTTTTTTTTTATTAGATATGCCTTTTGGCAAAGTCTAAGAAACCAACATATCAAATGTTTGAATGTTTGTATTGATTATTTTTTATAAATGTCTTATATGGTAATCATGCTAACAGGAGCGTTTTATTCACTAAGCGAAACATATTTAGATTTTTTTGGAAAATGATTAAAAATTTAACCAAGATGAAGTATATATATATAAGGATATAAATTCCATGCCCTTCTAACAAGAAAAGTGACATTTTCATATTATGTATATAAGTTAACGACGAATTTTAATTTGAAGCCGCACATTCGCAAGAACGCTATGTAAACATCCGCTGGACATTGTCTGAGTGCTGACACTAATAACGGAACATACAAAGTATAATTATATGTGCAAGTATGTATATTTCACTTCTCATATTCATATCAGAGAGCCACAAATTAAAATTATAAAGGGAACTAAATTACATCCACGTCGTTGTTAAATCGGTTCGATCATTCAAAAGGGCATTTATCTTTAAGCTGAGTATTTTACTTACAATAACCTGCTTATTATAATAAAGTTATTCTTAACTAATTGTCAATTATTACATACAATGTTATTATAACTACACACACTTTCTCCACTTAAATCATACGTAATCACATCATATTATTAAGAAATAATTGTCAATTATTAAAGAATAATTGATTGGAAGTTACCTACTCGACTTAAATAAAAGCTACGATCCGCAGACAATTGAAATAGTTTCTGGTCATTCATTGTCTAAGTAACAACCAACAAGCGCACAGTTGACAAAACGGAATGATACAATTGTTGAAAAAAAAGGATAATACTTTTTAACATTTATTGGTTGTTTATTTATCGCTTAAAAGTAGTTAAGTAGTTTTGTTTATTTTGTTTGTAACAAAATGATCGTGCTACAATTCTTACTCGGATTAAGTGGGGTATTGTGGGCGTATCTCATTTGGAGGAGACGAAAATTCTATTGGCTTGCATACAAAATTCCAGGTCCATTGGGATTTCCATTAATTGGAATGGCTCACAAACTGCGCAGGCGAGAAGGTAAGCCATATTCGTTGTTTAAGAAACTTTTACTTAAGTTGACTTTTTCTGTCTGTCGGGGTTTCCGAGTTTTTTGAGGTCCTTTTTAAACGGCTTTCACACGTTTTTGTTTTTATGCTACCTTCCACATGTGCTAGAGAGTTGAAATTTTGAGATTAACTTAACCTCAGTGGACGTTCCTAAAATCCCGCGTATGACTTGCGTCACAATTCGCGTGTGGCGTGAAAAATGGACTAAGCCTAGGAAGAACTTTTCCATCCAACATACATTTAACAATATCCTTATCACATGCCTTGAATTAACTTTCATCAATTGCATGGGCTTTGCCACTTTGAGAAACTCGGAAACTGACTAAGTTGAATGTCATAAACATGTATTCGTTAACTGTTTTATAATTATAACGTGTTGGGAATTTGTAAGCTCACCGCATTTAATTTTGGAGAAATCAGGCCGTTTGTTTTGCGTTATGGATGAAGCCCTTTAAAATGAGGTCTCATTTTCGCACGGTTTCCAAGTCATAGTTCCAAGCAGTCTCAGGTGGACAAAGTAAACTATTTGGTGTTTTTTTTTTATCTATCCGCGGAGCAGTTGAAAGTAGCTTAACCTCAGTTAAGTGCTTCAAGTTGAGGAAAGTCTGCTCTAAACGATGGAAAAACTCCAAGAAACCGAAGGAATGTGCGTACTGAAGAGAATATTGCCGCCGTAAATGAAAGTGTGGTCGAAGATCCAAATTTATCGATGCGTCGTTAGTTGCATGGATCTGTTTGGGATCTGTCCGTGCGCAAGAACCGACCGACCCGATCAAAAAAAATCTCTATTGTGTTGACGATCGACAGTTGTTGCTTGTCAAGTCAGTCTAACATTAAATGAGTGCGTTTATAGTCTTTTCGATAGCGGAATTCGTGATACGTCGAAAAGAAGATATCGAAATAGCTTACGACTCTACTTGTTAGCCTTCAAGTGAGACGTCAATTTGCAGAAGGACTGAATTGTATATATAGAGGTTCCAAGAAATTTGAAGGCTCAATTACGTAATTTTTTGTAATAATTTCTTGGTCAGGGTTTTTTGTCGTTTTCCCTAACCATGATGCATTGAAAAATGCATTTGGATTCGTGATCTTTTTCCGTTTTGTTTTTTCAATGAATCAGAGATAATTCTGAGGAATTGAATGAAAACCGGCTACAAACGTGAGGAATGTGATATATTATAGATTACATTCCTTCGGTGGGCCTAGCCTAGCCTACCTTATTGCCGTGGCGCAAGTCATTCAGGGAGTTCTCCACTGGCAATAAGTTTTCATAAAAAAAAAGCTGGTAAAGAAATTAAAGCCGCGAGACCGTCATATGCGTCGTTCTTTCGATAAGTCAACAATTGATGTCTTAGAGGCCAACATTGTGCGTCTCGTTTCTGACAAACGCCCAGCAGTGCTCGAAAAAGTTACCCGAAATTGGACGTCCAGAATGCTATTCGTCAAGAATAGCAGCGGTGGCCATTATCCACAAATCATTTTCGAATATCAGTGCCACGTATTATTCTTTCGAATAAATAAAACAGTTTGATTAAAATTTAATTTTTTGTCCTATATTTTATAATTTAAAGTTCTATTAGGCTTAAAAGCAAAAGCAAACAAGTGCGCTTCAATTTTCAATTTCTTTTAGATTTACTCGTCAATGAAATGAAATGAAAGTCAATGAATATTAACAAAAGCTCATATTAATTAATTTAACTTAATTTTTAAGGGAACAGGGATTGGCTAAACATTCCCTTTGAAATCTCTCCGACAATTTTGAATATTTGGAGGCTTTTATGTCCTGGTTTTTCAGCATAATTGGACAAGCCTCTTTTTCTTAATTTAACTTCTTACCTAAACGTTTCAGTTTCACTGACTTGTATTTATTTTATAGAGCTTCCCTTTATAGATTTATTGGCTACTAGGCTCTTTTTAAGTCCCTAATATTATAATAAGACACATTAGGATTGAATTCTTTAATAACTGTTTTGGTTTGTTTTCAGAAATCCTAAGCAGCTTCTCCATCGATCGACAAAAATACGGAGCAACATTTTCATCATGGCTTGGACCATATCCTTTTCTGGTAACATCAGAACCACAAATGACTCAGGAAATTCTCACATCTCCCGATTGTGTAAACAAAGCAGACTATTACGATGCCTTCGCAGACTCCACTGGCAACGGTCTCGTTACTCTGAATAGTAAGCAAAAGCAATTGTTCTCTTTTCTATAAATGTTTCTATCTACAAACATGTCAATTGGTTTAACAATAGATCCCCAGTGGAGTGAGCATCGTAAACTTCTGAATCCTGCGTTCAGTCACAGAGTCCTCACGAGTTTTCTACCAATTTTCAACAAAGCAGCGAATACCTTAAATTTGACAATTGATGAATTAATCGGTAAAGGTGAAGTGGATTTGACAATGATCTTGCGAAATTGCACACTAAATGTTGCGGCGGGTAAGTTGGATTTCTATGCTCCTTCAGACTTTTAGTAAGATAAAGAGATTTTCTGCCCCCCAACAGAGACGACAATGGGTAAACAAATGACAAACTCCAATGTGAATGATCGAGAGAGTTTGTTGCACTCTTATAATTGGTAAGCGCATATTTCAGAATTAACGTCAGCTCAACTGTTATGTTATGCAATAAATGTTCTTCTTAACGTGGTAGTGTCTTGGAGTCAGTGGTACAAGGATTGTTCTCACCATGGTTACGATATAAATGGATTCGTCGTTTACACAGCAACTACGAGTATAACCGGTATTCAAATTCGAAGTCACAGATTCGTGACTTTATACAAAATGTAACTTGCAAGAAACTCAAGAGCCTTACTTTGAACATTTAATTGGTCGATTCTCTTCCTCTAGCTAATCCGCGATAAACTCGCAAAGCAGACCGATTCAGGCAGTAAAGAGGAGTTCACTGATGTAGCTACTAGCGAGGATACAAACATCCAAAAGAACAAGAACATATTCATCGATCAGGCCATTCAGTTGGCCAAAAATGGACAATTTACATGGCAAGATGTCCAAAATGAATCAAACGTAATCGTGTTTACGGTTAGTACATAACTTGTATTTTTTGTAATTTTTGGAATTATTCAACTCCATTTTCCAGGCTTTTGAGACAACAGCAAATACTATTTCCTACACACTTATGCTGCTCGCGATGTTTCCGAAATATCAAGAGAGGGTTTTCGAAGAATTGAGTGCACTTTTCCCGAACGGAGATGACGATCTATATGTCAGCTACGAAGATACCCAGAAAATGGTCTACATGGATATGGTGCTCAATGAAACAATGCGAGTTATACCACCCGTTCCACTGGTGGCTCGCCAAACCACATCCGATTTTCGACTTTCTAATGGTATCGTCCTGCCGAAAGGACTCCAAATCGCTATTGATATTTTCAGTATGCATCGAGCGGAAGAATATTGGGGACCAGAAGCAACCACCTTTAACCCGAACAATTTTTTGCCAGACAATATGGCCGGAAAGCACCCCTACACATTCATTCCGTTTACCAAGGGAATTCGCCAATGCATAGGTTCATTTTTTTCTATTACATATTTTTTTTTACGTTAAATTTTTTTTTCATGCTAGGTTGGCGCTATGCCCTGATCTCAACAAAAGTAATGCTGACCAAACTTTTGCGAAGGTACCGCTTTAACACGCAATTTAAGTTTCAAGATCTCCAATTTGTTGAGGACATAGCAATCAAACTGAAAGAGGTTCCAATGCTGGAAATTCACTTGAGGGACTGCTAAGACAATTATATCGTTTGAGAAGCTGTTAGTTGGAATGGAAAATCGAATTGAATATAATTGAACGTAGTTTTAGGATTTTAATTGCAATTTATCAATAAACGTGAGATGTTAATGTTAGAAATAAAATTGCAACTCGGAAATGGTAGCTAAATGCCGTGTCAGTTGAATTTAAATCACGCAATCGGACTGGCGAGTAGAAATCCAAGTTAATGGTCGGTAACTATTGCACTAAACGCTCGTTGTGACGGAATGGATGCTTCAGACTAATAATAATAGTATTATTCCGATTAATTTAAAGAAAAAAATTAGTACTCTACATCACGAAAACTTGGTACATATATAAAAACTGTTCTGACAAAGTAGTACATACTATCATAATAAATATTCTTGCTTTGGAACAAAATCTAAATAAATTTTGCATGTACGTCCGTCTGCATGCCCTTGAATGTATTCCTTTCGAAACATTCAGCAGAAGAGGCGCATTTCACGCAATCATTCTAGACTCTAGATTTGAGAGGATTAATAATAACATGAACCGTGAAGGTGAACCGTTCCAATATATGACGAATTCGTGCTCGTTTGAAAAATTTAATGTGGCTCTTATATTAAAATTCTGAACAATTTATGAAAATATAAGATTTGGAGCCCACTGACCTAAAAAAAAAAGGTCCTTCTTTCCTTTAAGTACTTAGCAGAACGTTCTATTTAAAAATTCTGAAAAAATTAATCAAATCATGAGATTTGCAAAAACGATTCGTATGACCAGGAGTCTGACTATTTCCAATATGTTGTGGAAACCTGCTCATTATGGCATAAAACCACTACGAAAAGTTTAAACGAGATCGGTTGAAGGGTTTGGCAGACTGTTACCTATATGCTACATACCAACATATATATAGATACATACATAACTTAACTCATTCTCTTCTCAGAAGATACAGAAAATGATAAAAAGAATCGTTTGTCGCTTTTTGTGTTCTGTTCAAGAGTTGACGGAGCTCTCTGCCACCTTTACTTAAAACAAATTTTAAGAATCAAGTCTCAAAGATTTCCGCGTGTGTGTTCTAATCGGCTTCGCTACCACTTATAGCCAGCCGAGGTAACTATAATTACTAAACGTATTACGTAAAGCAAGCGTTCGAATGTAATGCGTTACTTGAAACACATTGCTAAGATACTACACCGGATCAAAGGGTACAAACTTAAAATTATTATTTTAATTTTTTATATGGCACTTCAATCCACCGACACGCGATTATAACAGGAGCGTTCTGAGCGGAACTTATTAGGAATCTTAAAAATTTTCCATGAATAACTGAGGCTGCGAATATGTTTACCTTTGAAGCGCAGCAAGTCCAAGAAAACTCAAAGTCTAACACGAGAAAGATTTATGAAGGCGCCTGAGTTTTTAATCTTCATCCATTATCTTAATACAGAATCGCATTTAATATGATGCAGGGCCCACACAGTTTGTTTGATCTGCTCATGCGTGATGGGACACTCGTTTCCTATCATAAAAATTCGTAATTATACGAAAACATACTGGCAGGTTTCAAATAGACAAATAGAAAAAAAACTAAATAAAAGTCACGATACAAAAGTGGAGACAGTTCAAATATTGTCTCAGCCTCGGTTAGTTAACAACGGGTAGGCGTACAGTTTGATAGACGGAAGGAGCAACGAATTTAAAATTTGGAGCATTGACTGTTTCGCATAAGAATACTCTTCGCTTCATTTACTCGACAGCGGCAATATGTTTGTGCTACAATTGTTACTCGGATTTAGCGGTTTATTGTGGGCGTATCTCATTTGGAGGAGACGAAAATTCTATTGGCTTGCATACAAAATGCCAGGTCCACTGGGATTTCCATTGCTTGGAATGGCTCACAAACTGCGCAGACGGGAGGGTAAGCCATATTCGTGTTTAAAAACTGTTATTTAACTTGAATTGACCCCTTTTTGTCTGTATTTTCGACTATTTTGAGGTCCTTTTTAACCACCTTCCACACGATCTAGAAAGCTTAAGTCTCAAATAGCATTTTTTATATTCTGCGTGTGATGCGTGTCGCGTTTCGCATGTGGCGCGTGTGATGGAGGGAAATGCCGTCATTTTTGTCGTTTTTGTGGTCCTTTTTAATCACCTTTCGCACGACCTAGAGAGCTGAAATTTTGTGAGTGTCTAAGTCCCAAATAGCATCTTTTATATCAATGTCAAGGGTTAATTTTGATATCCCCCATGTGAAGCTTGTGGCGAGTCGCAGGTGGCGCGTGTGCTGCGTGGAAAAAAGAAAACAGATATTTTACCGATTATTACCAAATGTCGATGTATACATAAAAGTTTGTACCCCAAAAACGACGTTTTTTTACATTTACTTGTATCTGTTTACATTTTGCAAGAAATCGACATTTGCTAATTTCTAAGCCAACTGCTCGTTATGTAAATATCATATGTGGTGTATTGTAAACTTGGCTGGCTAATTAAGTTTCGTTTAGGAAGGCCGAAGCCTCGGACAGAATTTGGGATAGGTCCTTAGCATTTCCACATCATAAAAATTCCTAACGAAATCTTAGCTGTCACACTTTAAAATAATAATTGACAAATTACTCCACATACCATGGAGTGAAACGAGAAAATCAAAATTCATTTCTTATCATCATAGTCACCTTTTTTGTACAATGAGAAAATAATTGCTCTTTTAAAGCTGCAAGGAACGTACGCTGTTTCGAAAATTTTGTTAAATTCCGCAGTAAGTGCTAAAAGGAATTCATTCGTCTCAGAAAGAGAAATAGATGCGTCCAGAATGACATCTTCAACCAGCGGAGCCGCATAATGAAAAGCTGGCGAAATTTGGACGGGGTTGAGGAGTCTGCTGAAATGCTCCCTCAACTGTGGTGCCTGCAATTTAGATCCAATTCCATTTTCCATTTTCATATATTAATGCCATAATGCCATTGGCCTTCAAATAAATAAAACAATGTGATTAAAACTACATTTTTTGTGTGACTTTATTGTAACTTCTTAACTAAACTTTCCAGTTTTACTGAGCTGTATTTATTTTATAGTGTTTCCCCTTTATAACCCGTCTATCATAGTCCCTAATATTATCTATAATTAGACATAGGCTAACACTTTAGGATTGAATACTTTAATAACTGTTTTGGTCTGCTTACAGAAATCCTAAGTATTTTCCCCAGCTATCGACAAAAATACGGAGCAACATTTTTCTCATGGCTTGGGCCATATCCCGTTCTGATCATATCAGAACCGCAAATGGCTCAAGAAATTCTCTCATCTCCCGATTGTATAAACAAAGCTTTTTTTTATGATATCATCGCGGACTGCACGGGCAACGGTCTCTTCAGTCTGAATAGTGAGCAATTGTTCGTTTATCCTATAAATGTTCCTTTCTCCAAATATGTCAATTGTGTAACTATAGATCCTCAGTGGAGTGAGCACCGGAAACTTCTGAATCCTGCATTTAGTCGCAGAGTCCTAATGAGTTTCCTACCAACTTTCAACCAAGCAGCGAGTACTTTAAAATTGGCAATGGATGAAATTGTTGATAAAGGTGAAGTGGGTTTGACAATGATCTTGCAAAAATGCACACTAAATGTTGCGGCGGGTAAGTTGGATCTATATGCTTCTTCAGACTTTTAGTAAGATAAAGGGATTTTCTGCCCTCCAACAGAGACGACAATGGGTAAACAAATGACAAACGCCAATGAGAACGATCGAGAGAGTTTGTTGCACTCTTATAATTGGTAAGCGCATATTTCAGGATTAACGTCAGCTCAACAGTTATGCAATAAATGTTCTTCTTAACGTGGTAGTGTCTTGGATGCAATGATACAAACAATCGTCTCACCATGGTTACGATATAAATGGATTCATCCTTTACACAGCAGCTATAACCGGTACTTAAAATCGAAGGCACAGATTCGTAACTTTATTCAAAATGTAAGTTGCAAGAAATTGAAGAGCTTTACTTTGAACTATTGATTTTTCCTCTAGCTAATCCGCGAAAAACTCGCAAAGCAGACCAACTCAGCCAGTAAAGAGGTATTCAGTGCAGTTGCTACGGGCGAGGATGCTAACATCCAAAAGAACAAGAACATATTCATCGATCAGGCCATTGAGTTGGCCAAAAGTGGCCAATTTACATGGCAAGATGTCCAAAATGAATCAAATGTAATTGTATTTGGGGTAAGTACATAACTTATATTATTCGGAATTTGTTGGACTTATTCAATGTCAATATCATGACGTCATTTTGCAGGCATTCGAGACAACAGCTAACACTATTTCCTATACACTGATGTTGCTTGCGATGTTTCCGAAATACCAAGAGAGGGTTTTTGAAGAATTGTGTGCACTTTTCCCGAACGGAGATGACGATCTATATGTCAGCTACGAAGACACCCAGAAAATGGTTTACATGGACATGGTGCTCAATGAAACAATGCGAGTAATGGCACCCGTTCCGGTGGTGGCTCGCCAAACTACATCTGATTTCCGACTTGCTAATGGTATCGTCCTGCCGAAAGGACTCCAAATCGCTATTGATATTTTCAGTATGCATCGAGCGGAAGAATATTGGGGACCCGATGCAACCACCTTCAACCCGAATAATTTTTTGCCCGACAATATGGTCGGAAAGCATCCCTACACATTCATTCCGTTTACCAAGGGAATTCGCCAATGCATAGGTTCATTTTTTTCTATTACTTTTTTCTTTTAACTTAGCTCCTTTTATGATAGGTTGGCGCTATGCACTGATCTCAGCGAAAGTAATTCTGGCCAAACTGTTGCGACGGTACCGCTTTAACACGCAATTTAAGTTTCAAGATCTCCAATTTGTTGAGGACATAACAATCAAACTGAAAGAGGTTCCAATGCTGGAAATTCACTTAAGGGACTGCTAAGACAACCATATCGTTTGACAAAAACTGAGGATTCCATTCCAGTTTGTAACGTTTCTTGCATGGGTTACGCTCGCCAGAAGCCCAGGGTTCGTTTTATCATCGAGGGTTACACATTAGAAGCTTTAACCTTTTAATAAAGTATTTATTTTTATTTGTGGGTTATATGTGATATGTGAGGCTAGCTGTGCCAACGCTATATTAGGGATTTGTAGTTTTATTTTAATTTTTTGTTTCGGTTGCTAGGTTGCCGTTGACACCAAACGACATTTCCACTATAAACGCTGAAAAATAAAGAACTGCGTAAAATTAAATTAAAAAAAATCAACTATCAACCATAGCATTATTTCAAAACAAAACTTGATTATATACAATTATGTAGTTTAATGCCCGCCGTGCGTAGGCACGAACATTTTAATACTTTAATTATACACATGATTTGTATATGCTAATGCCTACTGAATTCAATAATATGTTATGATCGACTTCAATTTGATCTTTGTCATCGATATTTGCATAAATTATGCCCTATATCTTTGTTGATGATTGCAAAATTTGAAAAAGCTAAAAAAATCAACAAAATTTACGGTAACAAATTAACAAATCAATTTTCAAATTATTACATCGTTTCATGTCACCATTAAGGAGGTTATGCAAAATGCCCTCCTAATCGTTAACGAATGGGCAAATAAAACGGTCTGGGCGTCAACCCGAATAAGACAGAGCTTGTCCTTTTCTCCTCTAAATATAAATTAGGCAAACAGAAAGCGACGAAACTGTATTACATAACACCAGTGTTATGCTTTCAAAAAGGTTTTCGGACAACAATACCCTCCAGAGAAGACTGGAAGAGTGGATCCGTAACCGATAACGAAACAATACAGTTTTCACGGATTGCTCTAAGCTAGACGGTAATGTAGGAGCAGGAGAGTTCTGTGACAAGCTGAAAGTAAGCATCTATGTCCGTCTACCTGATCGCTGCAGCGTATACCAGGCTGAGGTGAAAGCGATTGAAGAGGTAATTAGTTGGCTGAAGCATAATGTACTATCATCAAAGAAGATTATTATTTATGTAGACAGTCAGGCGGCCATAAAATCGTTGGAGGCGGTCTCACTGAAATCTAAGGTGGCGTTGAGCTGTCACTCCTCTCTTAACGAGATGAGTGACCAGTTCAATTTAAGAATCATATGCGTCCCGGGGCACACGGATGTTAAGGGGAACTGCAGGGCGGAGAGTTAGCTAGACGTGGTACGACTTTCCAGCTGCTACCGGAATGGGCGAAGGTAGGGAGTCCTATCGCAACACTGAAATTTGAGCTTCGGAAAGAGGCACAAACAATAACAAATGTAAGGTGGGAAAACACAGGTCTGTCCGAAGCTGGACTTGAAGCGTTCAACTGCGCTTATTTCCCCTACAAAGATATGAACTAAGAACGGTTGTAGGGATAATGACAGGACACTGCCTTCTAGGGAAACACGCGAGAAGGATGACTTCTGCAGAAGTTGCATGGACGAGGAGAAGGAAGAGACCATAGAGCATCTTCTTTGCTCATGTCCGGCACTAATGCAAATCAGAAGGCACAAACACTTAGGTAAGCGAGGTAATGAATAACCTATCAGATTTCGAAAACGGCAAAGTGCCAGATATACGTCGCTTCATTAAGAGCTCTGAATGGATCTTCTGAAAAGGGGAAAGGTATAAGATCCTGTGGTAATACAAAGGACCGCGAATGGTCTAAGTGAGCATTAGCTGCCACCGCAACCTAACCTAACCTTCATGTCACCATGTGCACATCCTTTAATACAAGTCTTAATTTTTATTGATAAAATAAATTTTTCAATGTATAAAATAAAAACAAACCAAGCCACCATGTACTTTGTTTTGCCCTCATTTATGTGCAGCCCCAGATATCGTGCCGCCTGCTCGATCTGGATGAAAGCTTCCTGTACAGCTATTCGGTTTCTACCAACGATGTCAATATCGTCTGCGTAAGCCAGTATCTGAATGGACTTATAGCGGATTGTTCCCTTCGCCGTTACGTCAGAGTCTTGGATCACTTTCTCCAACATCAGGTTGAATGGGACGCTGGCCTGTCCATCGCCTTGTCAGAGCCCGTTATAGATGTTTAATGGGCTTGATAGTGATCCGAATATTTTTACTTGGCTTATAACATTGCTCATCGTCATCCTACATAGTCGTGTCAGTCTATTTGGGATGCCGAATTCTGTCATGGCTGGAAGAAATGGAATTATCGTTTGAAAATATTCGTGTGATAATTTGTTACGATTTCCTTAAGGGAAACAGGATAGAAAGAAACAACACTGCTTCGAATCACTTCATTCGACTTTTGGCGACGAAGCACCATCCTTGGCTAGTGTTTATAATTGGTACAATGAATTTAAACGCAAACGACGTTCACTCAAAGACGATCCCATCGATATATCCAGATGTGGCAGATTTAGCAGTGTATTGAGAGCATCTGCCGGTGTAGAGCGCATTGCACCCGTAATTCCCAGGCAGACGTTCCTTTGCAATTTGTTTAGTGGCCTCTTAGCCGCTTTCAGACAAGTTCGGGGGGAATAAGGCCATCGAATTTACGTTTACGAGTAAATAAAATTGCAGTAATTTTACTCGGATTAACCGATACCAATTATCCAACCGATTCAGAGTCGTCTGTAGATTTACACAGGCGGCCCTGAGGGTTTTAAATGTTGAAATAAGACATACATCGTCCACATAAGCTTGTATGTATATATCTTATTGACCAACTTCTTCGAGCAAAGAATCGACAACAAGGCACCATAGAGTGGCGAAAGGACTCCACCTTGTGGGCATCCCTTGGCCACTTCGACCGTAACTTTATCATCCATATTCTCGCCTGTCTGAGGAAGTTTTTTTTATTAACTTGTTCCTTTAATACTTCATATAATATACATAGTATTTGCGTCAATTTACTATTTAATTGGCTGTATGAAATACTTGTTAACATTATATCAAAGTCATGTGAAGAATCTTTGGAAAAAACTGAAAAACAATTGATATTACTATATTTATTTTTATTATAAAATAATAATAAAAGTTTTTGTCGAGTTTACACATTTTTTACTGTTGATTACTTGATTTTCATTTATATGATTTGCTATTAAAAAATTCTTATTTTATTGGTACAAAAATATAAAAAACTGGAACATCTTTATTTATGTAGAATGCATTTAGGTTAAAAAAATCAAATTAATATATTAAGTTATTGAATTTTTTAAAAAAATAATATATATTTATATAAACTATATATGTATATAGAAAAAGCTTCTAAATATTTTTTTTTTACACGGAAACAATAAAATGAAGTACAGATTTTTTGCTGGATTGTATATTTATTTAGTTTTGTATTGGAATTTTTATCTTTGTAAATTATATTCTAATTTTTTTATGTGGCATAATTAATTCTACCTAGATTCAAATAAAAGAAAAAATTAGAAAAGTAGAAAATAACTAAGAATTCATCCCTTATGATCGGCTGACTGCTGGACATCGGTTAGAGATTCTGAAATGAAATCAAAAGCAAGCAAGATACAGGGCATTGGTTTCGTTTATTTTTTTGTCATAATTTACGAGTTGCTAACATAAAATCGCAAACATAAACAACAAAGCAGTTTTTTTAGAACAAGACAGTTGCAAAACGACGCGACATCAATTACGTGAGATATTTGTTCCAAACAAAAAAATTTTTTAACTGGAACTCTCCATGTTTCCAACAGGGTTTCTCTGATACTTGGGCTCAAGGGGTTAGCGCATTTAAGTATTGAGCGGGAGGTTCGAAGTTCGAATCGCACCTCTAGCGATTCAGTCTGGTTACTGAGAGCTTCTTAATTCGCCTTTCGATTGAATGTCCCTTCATTTTGTGTACAAGAAACAACACACACAACGGTATGTGCGCCAAATATTATTTATTTTTTCGGCTATGTGTGAAGTTAGCTGTGGTTTGTTTGTCGTTCAACTCGTCTAAGCTTGTCTTTTAATAAGAAAAATAACACATTTCAAAAAGGTTGCAATATAACCAAATTGTTATCAAAGTTTCCGGACTTGGAGAATATATGAGGTTTAAACAAGACGGCGCCACATCCCACACAGCAGTCCAAACAATTAAGTTATTGATGTCAAAGTTCGGTGAACGTGTTAACGTGTTATCTGCAAAAGTGGTGTGGTCAATTTGGCGCCTCGTTCGTGTGATTTTAAGCAAACCGAAACTATTCATGAAATGCCATTACACCCACAAAAATTTACTGCTTGGTGGGAGTTTCATGCTGGAGTAGTCATTGGTCCATACTTCTTCTTCAATGAATCTGTTAATGTGACCACAGCAGTCAATGGATATCGTCACCGAAACATACTGAATGACCATTTGCATATACTGGGTGACTGACACGAAGTGTTACCAACGTCAGACTGTCATTGCTGTCAAACCAGTGATGACAGAGCGCTCAAATTTACACTAATGACAGTGCATTCCATTGTTTACAAGAGTAGAAATCAATTTTAGTGGGAAATATTCAGAAAAAAGTTATCCGCAATGGAATTCAAGCGTAATAGTGTGATTGCTTTATTTTTGGCTGGAAAACCACAGCCGCCGATTGTTTACCAGTTAAAACATCTGCATGTGAATAAAATGTTTGTGTATTGCACCATAAATCGCTATAACGATGCTGGCAGCATTGCAAAACGGCATGGTGGTGGACCGAAACGCACTGCAACATCGCCGGATATCATTCGGAAGGTGAGGGCCAAATTGGCTCGGAATCCGCGCCGTAGCGGCAGAAAAATGGCTCGTGTGGCGAACATTTCGATCGAACGGATGCAACATATATTGAAAGATCATCTTGGACTAAAAGCCTCGAAATTCCAAAAAACGCATGGTCAAGAAAAAGTAAGAGTGGAAAGAGCAAAGGAGTTGTTACGCTTGCACGAAAGTGCCGAAAATGGGCCAAAATACCGCAGAGCCATTTTCGTGCTGCATGCAATAGCTTTGTCGGCCTTTTAAAGGCCATAATCGCGGCTAAGGGTGGCCAAATCGAAAACTGCTAATGTGTAATTCGAAAGTGTAAATATTTGTGAACATTTTTTACTTTGATTCAATAAAATTTATCAAAAAATAAAAATTCTGTGGCGTTTTGATTTGGTAACACTTCGTGTCAGTCACCCTGGCATATGTATATGGCATATATTGGAAGAGGCATATGTGGTTTAAGCAAGACGTTGTTACATGCCACACAGTTGGCCGGATTTTTTGAATTCCAAGTTCGTGGCACTGTTATTGTTGATGTGAATAGATGATTAATATTTATTAACATGTAAAGTATAAATAGACCCTTATATGTCATATATTGTAAAATAAATTCACTTTGGCTACTTGCCTTTTTGCCTAGCTCATCCAACGCATCAGACAAAACATCAGTTATTTCCAAAAATGGACCAGCCTCGTCCGTTTGATTTGACGCATCTGGACATTTTTCTTTTGGGCTATGTCAAGTCTACGGTATATGTCAATAAGCCAGAGACATAAGAAGCCTCAGAAACAACATCGAAGGCGAAGCTGCCGGCATATCGCCAGATTTATGAGAAAAAGTTGAATGATAATATGGGCTCAGTGCATTGATACGTACAGGCGTTTTCATTATGGACATTTGAATAATGTTTTGTTCCGTAATTAGTTGTCATTTAAACTGAAATAAATTTGTTTGATATCTCAAACGCAAGTTGTTTTATTTAAGAAACAAAGCATAGGGCCCTTAATGGAAAACCATTGCATTCAATTTTAAATGATTCTATCGATACTTTACTCTGGGCTGAATGAAGGCACGAACATATCTTGCGGCTCCCTACCTTTCCCTTGCAGTCTAAATAGCTACGTCGACTATTTTGCAAAATTATTTGAAAGTCGGTGCCGTAGCTCAGTAGAAAAAAGCATTGCTGCTGAGCAGGAGGTTGGTGGTTCGAATCCCAGTAACACCAAAAGTATTTTTTACCTTTCGCGAAAGTCTGACAAACGTCCGAGAGTAATAACTTGTCACGAAAAGCTTCTCAACTCGCCGTTCTTATACGGGCATCAAATTTTAGGTCCCCTCCATTTGTGTCAAGAAATGGTCGCGAGAAGCTAGGTCTTGGACCGCAATGGTCTGTCCCGCAGAATATTATTATTATTGGTAAGTAAGTATAAGTAATTAAGGTAAGGTAAGCTTAATAAAAACACCGTTCAATTTGAAACACAAGTTAGAAGCCTAATAAATTACGACAGAAGGCAGTAAGCCAATCATCTATAGGGTGGTCTAGCTCCAAACATATGAAATATATTACAATGGAATTTTAATTATAGCTTTTTCCCTTCCCTAAGATGGAAAGTTCCGGAGTTAAATCATCAAATGATTCCTTCCAAATTGGCATTTTCTCCATCAAATAACGGCAGTCAATGGGAATAGGAATTTTGTTATGTAACCCAACTCAGGAAACTTTTTTTATTTGCTTTCAAACTACGGCTTTTGATCATACTCTATAGATATAAGCGTTGAGTTAAATATGCACTTGTAAAGCTAATAAAAATAATTGTTTTTTGTTATTTATGTTTTATTAAAATAATATTTTCATACATTTACTTATTAATCGAAATAAAAAGCAAAGAGTCGCAGACGTTTGTTAAATTGAAAAAGGGTTAAACTAAGGGTTTAAGATACAAATAAAGGATTTTTTTTAAAAGTAAGTTTTGATAGAAATTGTGCACATGCTTGATAAATTTTACAACTTATATAACTATACAGAAGCTTACATACTCGTACTTGAAGCTAGTCAAGTCAATTTCGTTAGTTTTGTTTTTTAACTTTACCTTAACTTTTAACCTTTTAACTAAAATTAAAATACAAATAATAATAATACTGAACACTTTGAATTTCCTTGTTGATAGTTTTTCCCATTTTAGGAAACTAGGAAGCAACATTTTGAAATCCACTTCCTCGAAAAAATGTATGCCAAATTCCTGTCAGCAGTTAACAACAGTTTTTATTGACATTTCGGTTTGATTTGTTTGTATTTGTAGCGGTGCAAAACACAATGTAAACACTATTTTTAAATGACTGACTACAAATAAAAAAAAAATAATATATCTTGTTAAATGTTGCAAACAGCAAGCATTTTGCATTTTCAACATAAAGTGACACATCATTTATTAACAAAATAAACAAAAGAGGCCTCAAATGACTACCCTGCGGAACGCCAGCGGAATTCAATATAAGGTCGAAAGTTACCTAACTTATATAGTGCACTATAGTGCAAATACTTCCATAGATTTCCGAACTAAGAACATCCATATTGTACGTTATGCGCACGGCTCGAAAATTGCAAAGCAAGTTCGACGAATTTCGGACATACTGCGAAACATGGAAACCTAATATAAGCTATTCAAAATGCGAAGTTTGCACCCCTCTCAGGCGAGGAAACCACGATATACGACATAATTGGAAGATGTTTGCTTAATGGGGATGGAAATATTATCTGCAGATACTGTCGTAGCGTGCCTGAGCAATTGCGAAAACTGGAGAGGAATTACCCTGCTAAACACCACAAACAAAGTGATCTCCTCTATAATAGCTAGGCGCTTACGGAATACGTTAGAGCCAATTTTGAGAAATAAACATGCAGGATTTTGCCCAAACCGTTCTTGTACTGATCAAATTAACACCTTACGTATAATCATTGAAAAGTCAGTTGAGTATCGCTCTCCTCTGTATACGGTTTTTGTAAATTTTAAACGCGCTTTTGATATCGTAGGCCAAAACATGATGTGGCAGATTTTGTCTAGCTATGGTGTTTCGGGAAAACTCTTTAACATCATTAAGGAGCTGTACCGCAACTCAACATGCCGCGTCATTCATAACGGTCATCTTGGCTCACCTTTCAACATCTATTCGGGAGTCAAGCAAGGCTGCACCCTCTCACCACTGCTTTTCACAACTGTCATCAACTGGGTGATGAAAATAGTAACCCGTACTCCATCGGATTTGCCATAGAATGTTTTTCACCGCCTAAAAGACCTAGACTATGCCGACGACATCTGTCTCCTATCACAATCGCTAGGTGACATGGAGCGAAAATTAAACTCACTAGAACTCCACGGTAAAAATTAACGTCTCAAAAACAAAACTACATCGCGTTAACGCTAGTGGAACATGCGATCTCTAGATTGACGGACATCAGATAGAGGAAGTCGATAAGTTTTGTTATTTCGTGTAAACAAGGCGCGACACTCCTATTGTATGCTAAATAATATCTGGAACTCCTCGCAAAATTCCTGGAATCTGAAGCTAACGATCTTCAGATCTAACGTTCTCGCAGTACTCTTGTATGGATGCGAAACGTGGAAAGTCACAGAGTCAATTGCGACGCGCCTCCAAGTTTTCGTCAAAAAGTGCTTAAATGAGAAAAAGATACGAAACTAGTGCTCGACTGAAGTCCACAAGGTAGCCCCCGAGTTGGACGTCCTAGCAAGACATGGAAAAGGACAATAGAAGAGGAAGGAAGATCCCAGGGGACCGAGTGGCGTCTCTTGAAACCTCAGGCGATAAATCGAGTTCGTTGCTGTGCTCCCCCGCGGAGTAAAGGAAAGAAAGAACGAAGAAAGAATATCTTTTATAGAAAGTAGTAAGAGCTCTGCAAATCTTATAGGAGTCTACCAGAAGAATGATTGGCAGAAGTATTCGCAACACGATAAAAAGTGCGGACCAATGTAGCACTTTAAGCAGTCAGTTAAATTTTGTGTCCCAATTCCGCAAGCGTGAGTTTTATTGTCGAACAGTTGGGTACACAGGCGAAACAATTGTAAATAACATTGCAACCCTGTTTAAGAAACCCGGTATTTACTTCACCAACGGAAGTACGAACACAGCGCGTATCTTGGACGTTGTTAAGAGGATTTTTGGAACTTCTTACCAAATATATTTATTATTCGTTCTCTAGCTTTAACCGGATATATACCTAATATACATCGTAACTAGATCAACTGGGTACGGGTAGACAAGAAAGCTTAACTAGCCAGCTTGTATGTAATTTCCAAATATCTAAATGATGTTAGTACCTAAAGCACAGAGAAAAAACAACAAACTGCTTTGTTAAGTGGTGTTTACACATTATCCTGTATGCATGTCATTGAGTGCTGCATACTTCGCTCAGATTGATGATTTTTTTTTTAATTCTCTATATTAACTTTGCGTGCCAGGTTGTATATCTGTCTGCCTGTCGGTGGCTGGCTGGTGGAATCTTGTGATAATTTATGATTATCTATTACTATTGTGTTGTTGTTCTTGTTGTAGCAACTTCAGGTTTGGGAGTGGATCCAAGTGATCCAATCTCAAACCTGTTGTTGTGTTGACGACCTTGGGCCCAATGTCTTGATAGGTATTGGGGTCCTTTGGGTGCGTAGAACCAATCGTCGTGGAAAGGATCACTATCTTTTGGTATGGTTCGGTGTGAAACCGTACCTTCAGAACTATCTTTATCAAAATAAAACACACGAATTTCCAAATAATATCGGAACAATATTTAATTTTAATAATGAAATTTCTCACAATAACTTTGTTACCGGAGCGAAAAAACCAGGACGGTTGTTAGGTTGCTGGATGACGGAGACTGACTGGTAAAAAAAAAGGAAGAAGGAACTACATAACTCTGTTTTCGTTGTAATGATATGTAGTGTTGCCAGACAATATAAATTAACTTAAATGCAATATGGAAGAGAATAAATTCTGCAATTGAATTTACGTTAAACTATTGACATATATGTATATGAATTCTCAATAAGTAAATATGTGTTAGCCACAACACCTTTTGTAAGAATTTGGAAGTAAATATATATTTCCAAACAAACGCAATTTTATTTAAGCTTTGCACACACATGTATCTCCGATGACAACAATTACTATAAACAAATCGGGTTGTAGCAAGTGGATTAAAAACTGATCACAATATTTGGCCAGCTAGCCACAAGAAAAAAAAACAAACACATCCGGACGCGAAGTTATTATAGAGAATTTAAATAAATCACAACCAATTTCAATTTGTATTATTCTTGTGTGCAAATCAAAAAGAGAAATTCACTATAAGGGCACTACATAAAGTGACAAACTAAATAGAAAAATAATTAGAATCGAAAAATATAGCCCTTTGTGCCTTCATGGACAAAGAAGGGTATTTCGATAATTCAGGTTATAACTCAATGGAAAGAGCACTAATCAGAATAGGAGCAAAACCAAGCATAACAAAATGGATAAAAACCATGCTGGCACAAAGAAGAATCAAGGTATACTTTGAGATGTCCCCAAGGAGAAGTACATTCTTCCCTACTTTGGCGTATAGTAGTCATTGAACTGCCGGTGAAACTCAAGAACAGAGGACAATAGCAATAGCAATAATCATTAAAGGCAAGCATGAAAAAGCCATCGGGAACATGATGCAAAGTTCCCCAAAGACAACATGGCTATGATGTGAAAAAGTTAAAAACCCAAATGGGAGAAACATCAAAAAATGGTGACCATAAAAGCTACAAAAGCATTATGTACCCTAAGACAATTACTAGGTAAATCCTGGGGACTAAAACCAAAAATGACATCTTAAACATATACGATCTACACTGGTCGATATTACGATGAGAAAAAAACAGAACAACGGACAGCAATAATAAGCTAGCATATCTAAGTATTACAGGGGCAATGAGAAAAACACCTACGGCAGTTTTGGAAGCTCTATTAAATCTAAACCCGTCATAAAAGAAGAAGCAGCCAGACACACAAATTTTACAAATTCAAACATGGAAAGGGCATCTGAGTATATATATTAGAAAAGTTAAAAACCGTAAAGGAAATTACCCGAACAAATAACTATAAAAATAAGCTTCAAACACAACTATGAAACCATCATTCCCGGAAGGGATAATTGGAATTCAAATCCAAAATGGATCAGCGATGGATGGAAACAAGTGAAGGAGTAGAAGCAGGAATATTGGTACCAAAGTGTCACAAATTCATTCCACTATGCAAGGACTCAACAATATTTTAAGCGGAATAAATACTGAAACTGATAACTTGCTAGCAAGAAGACTAGCAAACCCAAAAATAAGTATAATCTGTCAGACACACCAAGCCGTGCTAAAAGCACTAAACAATTATGAATTTCGGTCAAAGGTCCAATGCCGCAAGGCCCTAAGTAAACTGGCAAAAAAAACAATGTCAAAACGTATTTGGGTACCAGTATACGACGGGCATACTGAAAATGAGATGGCCGATCTAATGGCAAAGAAAGGAGCTGAAACTCCATTCATAGGACCGAGCCCTTTGTACGGTTTCATCAATGCAAGTATATATAGTGAAATAAAAAACTGGACAATTAACTAACAAAAGAGGTCATACAACTCAAAAAAGCAATCTTATGTGGAACACTAACGGGACACGTTAATTATCATTTACACAATATAGGAATCAGTAATTGCGAGACCTGCAGATACTGCTATGAAGATGAGGAGACAACCACCAGTAGAGTCGACAACTAATGAGAATTACGTTAGTGATCTAAGACAAAAGATGATCGCTGTTCATGCTGCAGTAAGAAGTAACATAGAGGATGCCAGCAACCGGATTAAAACGCGATATGACCTGCGTGCGCAATGTGGAGGATTTCAGAAAGGAGATTTGGTCTGACTTTACAATCCCAAAAGAAGAAAAGGTAAATCTCCAAAACTACAGCAAAGTTGGGAAGGCCCTTACAAGATCATTAAGAGGATTAATGATGTGGTATATCGGATTGAACAAAGCCCCAGATGTAAAATGAAAGTTGCTAACAGATTGACAGATTGACAAGGTACAACATCAGAAAGAGTGCTGAATCTGTTCGGGACGAACAGAATTAAGTAGATGTCGCCATGGTGTATAAAACTAACTATGCGTTCCCGATTGATAATGGAATACGAACAATTAGAATTGCATACTCTTAGTCTGTAAGATTAATTAAATTATTTTAAATGTATCTGACTGTAAGTTTATATCATTATGTACTGGTCAAAAATGTAGTCAAACCTGTTTGTCCGGTTTGGCCGGTTTTTATGTAAGTACATGATTGCACATGTAGTTTGTTTTTAGAAGATGTCTCATTACATTTGAGTATGGTTAGTTGTAATTAAGGAAAGTTGCCACAATTTTCTGGATATTTCTGTCTATAAAATTGGAAGTTTCAAGTCCTACAAAATAGTTGTGAGTTGATGATAAAAGGAATACGAATTTTAGTTTTTTACAATTTATGTAAAGCGCAAAAGTGGGCGATATAATTAACATTTGATAACGAGTGTTATCAAGTCATGTGATTAATATTTAAAGAAGAGAATTCGTTAGCTACTCAAAATAAAGGACTGTGAGGAGACAGCAGTTATCGTGAGCAGTTTTTCGCGCATAATGTAATACAGCAAGTGTGTCAATTTAATGTCAAAGTAAACCTACGGTGTACAGTTGCTGTTAAGAGCCAAAATGTATGCAATTGTTTATGTTAAAACCAACAGTTTGATCAGTAGAGGTCAAACTGTTAAGCGGAAGAAGTGAAAATGTCAAAACGAGAATTATTCTAATAACTATTGTGTATAGAAAAACTAAAAAAACAAAAAAATAATAAATAAAATTCAATGTACATATATGTGTATAGCTAAGAAAATACTAAAGCATTTTATTAGAATGCCATTATGTGCATGCAAAAATTTGTTTATAAAATAATAAATAAAAAACTACGGGATGTACAAAATGTTATACTACCATTGAAAAATCTCACTTGCGTTCGATTTTTGTGCATTTAATAGATTGAATATGTGTAACGTCGTCGTTCTACAAGTTCGCTACTACAATTATTATTACTACCACCACTAGAAGCATCTAACATGTAAGCACCACCATTAACATAACACGAATTGTAATTATTAAAAGGTTCCTCCACCAAAGTCGACATGCTGACTGATTTAAGCAAAGCACTTCTAGAGGATAAAACTCTGTTACAGTAATTAACGCCACTAATAATAGTGAAACTACCACTACTAGTAAGGGAAGCAGTTGTTTGGAGTTGGCATATATTGGAAGCACTGGAAGCAGTAGAATTCGGAATGGTACCTGTGGCAGCTAGTTTGGCTTTTCCATTGGATTCCTGCTGCGGAGACGAACTACTGTGGCTACTACAGCTATTTTGATGGTTTGAGTTGCCGTTCATAAGTGGTTCCTTGGTTTTCAAATCTGTAAAAGATCCGGAAGAAGAAAAAAACAACAACAAATGTATTAAAAAAAGAGCTTAACCCACCGCATCCCTCCTTACCATCGTTCCATTTCGTCAGCGATACTAAGCCATTTTTTTCGGCATCATCACACTGCTGCTGTTTCCCATTGATTTCCTCGTTGTGAACACAACGAATCAGGAACATGACTAAAGCGCCAACAATTGGTGGAATGCCTGCCAGCACCAGGGGCAATGTGTACGATCCGGTGGTATCGAAAATCTTTCCAGCAATTGGAGGACCCACAGTCAGTGGTAACGAACTTAAGCCCAAGAGGAAACCAATCGCCTGTGTCGCTCCTTGAGGTCCACAAATCTGATAGGCAATCGGGCCAAGCAGCGAAATGAAGCATCCATCAAAAAGACCCATTACCAGAGTGAAAACAATCAACAGCACATAGGAGCTGGTTAGCGGTAAAAGGAGTGTCACTAAGCCAATGCAGATCAGAGAGAGTTGCTGCAAATAGATGCGATTTACTCCGGGTAAATCGGCAATCGCTCCAAATATTAAACGGCCAATTCCCGACGTCACTCCAATGCACATCACCGGTAGATTTTCACTCTTGCCCGGGAACACAGTTTTAACGAACTTTACCATATGCACATACGGAACAAAGTATCCAAAGAGGGCCAACGGGACGCACAGTGCCCAGATGACATAACGCTTCCGTTTCCATATGTCCACATTGATGATAGATCGCATGAACAAATTCAACTGCGAGCGACCCGGTTTCTTCGTCGGCGGCACCGGCGGTGGATGAAGTGGCTTATATACAAACGAACATACGATGATGAAGCACGATATAAGACCCATCACCTGCAGTGTTGTCTGTAGGCCATGCTGATTGACCAGATAATCCAAACCTGGCGGTAGAATCACTGTGAACACACTCGAACCGGCCGTCACAAAGCCGCTCACCTTGCCAAGATATCGCTTAAAGTAATGTCCCAGTATTGCCAATGTTGGAGTGTAGGCGAGAGCGGCTCCACAGCCGAACATTACGCCATACGTTAAGTACATAGCCAAAATGTTTTCTGTACAAAACGATGAGAGAAACAATCCGCCAGCGGATAGAACTCCTCCGATGAATGTTGTCCGACGCAGGCCTATTTTGTCGGTGAGGACACCGGCGACCGGCGACAAAAGGAATGTTGTGCCTATTGTGAGCGATCCGACGAGGGCTGTAATGGAATAGAAAAAAGAGGCATTCAATTAATTCATAAAACTGGACATTTTTAAATTCTCTATATTAACTTCGCGTCGCCTTGTTCGTGTCTGTCGTTCGTTCGTTCGGTGGTGGAATCTATAATTTTTAACCCACTTCCCAAAGGCCGATTATATGAAAACTTGCACACATGTGTATATCCGCTGACAACACTTTCTATTAAAATTTGGCAGTGATCGTTCCCCAGGGTCGTGTGGGATCCCATACAAACTTTTTAACAACCATGCCAACCATAGAGGCATCAGATCACGCCATACTATAATGACTGTGTGCCTGTGTGCAGCGCTGCTTTTCGATTTGAAACACAGGAACAAGCAGTGCTTCGCATGTGTTTTTAAATTTTCTATATTACTTCGCGCGCCCGTGTGTTGGCTGTTGAATTACCTCTCAGTGCTTTTCTTGAAGCCAAGGTTTCGCACCATTTTATTGCATGGCATACAAGCTACCAGTATTTGCCTAGCAAATGAATCCAAATAAATCTCTTCCTGATATGTGGTCCGTGATATCTCCTACCATGCACGCACATAGCTTAGTATCCTTAGATTTACGAGTATATACTGTATACTGTACTGTAGGAGAAGGTCTGAATTCCAAATTTGAATATTAAAGATTTAATAATTGTAGACATGTTACACATATTATTATTATGTATACATTATTTAATTTTAACAAATATGTATAAACAAATCAACTGAAATTTCCAGCGTTGCCCAGTTTCCTCCACCTCACTGCTCTCTGACCAAACTGACCTACCACCCACTGACACAACCCCACTGACCCCCATCAACACACTACTGACCACAAAACTGTAGTTTAGAACCTCCAGGGCAAAAAAACCTGTAGAATGGTGAAAACCTGATCAATGGTCCATTAGTTTTCAAGATTAGCTGAAGCTTTACGGAGAAAATTGACCTCAAAGTCAAAAATTAGCATGGGTAAGAAAACTGGAACAGGCATTGACGTTGGATATCTGAAGACTCAAACAAGATATTAACTTCATTTAAACGCCGTTACAAAGGCTAGTATTTCTTCTAAACGAAGTTGCTACCATTAGTATTAACAGAGCAATTTCCGTTAACATGGGTCAGGGTACACCAAAGTAAGCTTTTTCTAAATTCCCCGATAATTGATGCCAACATTCGATATAGACCGTTAGTGTAGAACGATTTTTTTCCTAGAGTATACCCCAAATTATCCTTGATGAATTAGGGGACACTCTAAATATAGCATTTTTAAACGCATTTAATACTACGGTTGAGAGTTTGAGTTGTGTTCAAATTTCGACCTGAGTAATTCAGCAAAGGGTTTGAAAGATTGACGTTTGTTTAAGATGGTACGACGTACGAGTATATTAAAGGTATATTTCGACTTGACCTCTCAGAGCGAGCGTAGTCAAATTCGTCTGAAATCTACCCAGGTTTATATGGTGATGGCAAGCTGGCTTCAGCCACCCAGTATAAGCACGATGAACATGCACAACGCTCTTCAGACGTCACCAGCACCAGTGTCGGTATTAAATTTTAACGTTATCTGAACACAGTTTTTCTTTTTGTAAGCTGTACTGTAAGGTACACTAGGCACTTGCTGGTTGGTAGTCCATATCACATTTCAAATTCGATAACTTTTTTGCATCAACGTTGTATGGGACACATTGAATCGCTAACTCCTGGTATGTTCCATACAATACAATGTTATAATTTTAACCGTTGCACATTTGGCGGTTTAGTTAGTGGTTAAGTGCTTCACTCTTCACTCGATACTCTAATGTGGCTTTACTATTTAATTACACAGTGTTGTTATGTTGTGAGGTTCGGCGGTCTTCAGTTGTTTTCAGTGAACAGAACCGTTGAACAGTTTTGTCCTTGTTTAAAAAATTACATCTGCTTCATTAAATTTTTAAGCGCGGTTTTGCGGAGACGTTTTGCTATAAGCGATACAATGTAAGACCCGCAATAGGAAATTGAAACCGGAAAACCGCACAGGTTGTTGGGTGTGAAGTGAATTTCTTTCGGTTTTCGATAATTCCACGTAATTGCATATTTCAACATCATCATGCAAAGTTTCAAACTTTTGAAAAAGCTCATATTACTTCAGTTACTCGAGGCCAGAACCGGCCAAATATGATGATGATGACGACTCGAAGTCGAAAAGCATTTGCAGTCCATCAAACTCGAGCAAATTGATGTTGTTTCTATTTCTATTTCCTAAATTTGTATGCCGGTGTGTGAGATAAAATTACTTTGTTTGCAGACACACAAGAAATGTTTGTCGCAAAGCATAAATATTTGGCGACAAATATCTATTACGTTATTTAAAGTAAGTATATAATATTGGCGCCAATTAACAGACAACGTAACGTGAACGAGAAATTATGCAATTTATAAGACCCGCAAAATGACTATCGAGACGGTTATGCTGGTGCCAAATCGCCAAAAATAGCCTCGATCGTCTGCAGTCAGCTTCATTGAACTTGGAAATACATAGCTTTGTTCATGTTGTCGATTTAAAATTAGGTCGAAATACAAATATCTGCACACAGGTGCGTGCAACAGCACGAGAAATAGTTTTTCGTTCTTCTTCTTTTCTGCTTGTCTAGTATCTAGATAAAAGCTGCCTGAAATAGAATTTCGTTTCACAGAAATAGATCACTTGAGATAGGGGTGCGTCTGGTATGTATTTTTGGGACTTTGACCGATATGCTGGCGTCCAAATTTAAGTACTGCAGTACTGGGTAGGTTAGTAATTACGAGTATAAAGGTTTGAAGGGAAGACCCGCATATCTTATATCTATATAAATAAAACGGAAATTATGTACGGTTGTTATTTATGGAAACTAACTTTTCCCACCAACCAATTTTTATAAAAAATTTCTAGATATATCATTGACAGGTAGAGAAAGGTTATAGGCTATAGTATACCCTTTTTCCCAAATGTTAATATCATCCACATTTAGGGGGGGGGGGGGAATGTAAAAGCTAATATCAACCACATTTACAACCCGATTTTTTTAAATTTTCCAATGCATATTATTGGCAGCTGGATGAAAGTTATAGGCTCCCCTGCGAAGGATTCAGAAAAAGTAAAATATTAATATCAGCCACCTTTACAAACCAGTTTTATGAAATTTTCAATGTAAATTACTGAAACACCCCCCTGAACACTGAAACACTAACACACCCCCCCCCACCCCACACACACACACAGTTGTTAGATGATGGATGGATTTCATGTGTGCGTGCAGCAGAGCGTCCAGAAAGGGCTAGTTCTTATTCATCGTTAGACAACTAGCAGGCGGTGGCTGGTATTCACATTCTACATTTCCAGAAAGTGCGAAGGGAGCATATAATCAAGAAACTGAAATAACTAAAAACCAAGCTAATTACACTTTCCAAAATATCTCGACTCCAGCGCCACCTAGCGGGTGCAAAAAAAGACGAAGTTATCGAAGCACTAAACACCGAACGTATGATGTGAATATGACTTCGACATGTCCAGTGGTTTAGACGTTTTCCGATAAAATACATATGCCTAATAATTTTTATATACAGGGTGCTCCCTTATTCGTCAAGGATAATTTGGGAAATGATTCTTGGGTATATTCTAGGAAAAAAATCGTTCAACAGTAAGGGTTGGCATCATTTATCGGGGAATTTAGAAAAAGCTTACTTTGGTGTACCCTGACCCATGTTAACGGAAATTGCTCTGTTAATACTAATTGGAAGAACTTTCGTTCAGAACTTAATTTTTAGAAGAAATACTTTGTAACTGCGTTTAAATGAAGTTGATATCTTGTTTAAGGCTTCAGTTATCCAACTTCAATGCCTGTTCCAGTTTTCTTACCCAACAGGTGCTCAAAGTGTCCTTCTTAGTTTTGTATGCATGCTAGAGCCCGTTTTTGGGGTGATAGTTTGAAGGAACTTGTTTCCAATTGCACCTGCACAAATATTGACGCCGAATTTCTAATGTTATGATGACTGTCTCCTTCTGTGTGGATTCTCCGTAGCCCATACTAAGATTCGCCCGTCCAAATAATTCTTCAAATAAACTCGTTGTCATCAAATCTCCGCTTCAGTAACCAGTTAGAAAACTCAAGTCACCTTTTCCAAATCATCGGGAAGCATCGGTGTATGGTGGTATGGATTAAATTTCCTCCATGCAGTACATTGAATTGTAACATTGGTAACATTGAATTGTAAAACCAAGCGACTGATGCAGTGAAATCTAAAAACGGGCTTTAGCATGCAAACAAAACCAAGGAGTCCACTTTGAGTACCTGCTATAACTGTTTTAGTACCCACAAAAAATAAATATTATCTATAACCACACAAAATAATTTTTAAAAACTTTTATTTAACTTGACTTGACTCTTTTTTGGCTGTGTTTTCCACCAATTTGAGGTCCTCTTTAACCACCTTCCACACGACGAGAGCTGAAATTTTGTGAGTATCTAAGTTCAACATAGCATTTTTTATATTCCGAGTATGACACGTGTCAAGTGTCTCGCTTTTGACGCGTGTCGCGAGTTGCGTGTGGCGCGTGTGAAGCGTGAAAAAAAAATTATTTGAAATAGTTCCGGCCTCATAAACAGATATTTTGGCGATTATTACCAAATAATAAACGACTGTGTAGCGTGTTTCAATGTATGTATATACAAAAATTTGTACCCGAAAAACGTAAACGAAAAAGTATGTGATCCTTGATCCTGGACCTATATTTCAAAATTGAAAGTTTGTAAAACTAAAGAAACGCACTTTTGACCTTTTTTTCAAAATTTTTTATTTTAATTATTTCAATCACAAAAAATAAAAACAAAAAAACTGGAAATCTTCATCAAAGCCTGAATTTGTAGTTGCTCCAGAGGACTAACTTCGAAAAACCACAAAGAATCGTATCTTTTGAAAAGAGATTTTTCTTTTTTGTTAAACGCAGAGAATACTCAAGAGCTCCATCCATGATCTTGTTCTTGGACTTGATCTTGCAGATTCAATCCAAGTCTTGATCTCTTCTTTATTAGCAGCGAGCGAAAAATTCAAACTTTTGTTCTGTGGGTTAAAAAAAAACAATTTCTTCACGATATTCCAATAATTTTGAGAGGAATATACTCGTACTATTAGCTTAGAAGCAATGTACAGAAGACTATTAACAACCCAATCACAACAATAAATTAACTGAATAACTTGGAATAAATTGATTGCAAAGCTCAAAATCAATTTATTTCGCTCTCGAATAGCCAACATTATTATTTACGAAGGCAGAGTGATAAGCACCTAGCCTTTTTCTAATTTGTTCATCCCTTCTGAATATTACGGTTTTTCCAAACGGTCAAAATGTGTATTTGTCTCAATGATGACCTCCTCATTAGAGCCAAACCTCTTTCCACCAAGCCATTTTTTTTTCCAAATTTGTATTACTTAGCCCATACTGAATTTAGAATGTTAACATTAAGGCGGTTTTTAGCGACAATAAGAGGGAATTCCTCTAAATTGCGCCTCACGATTTCTAGGTTTCAAAAAAACCTAAAATCCTAAATATTTTTTTTTTAGAGAAGGTCACTCTGTGTAAGTCGTAAAGAGGGTAATCAAATCTTCAATAGTTTGCTTTATTTGGGTTAAGATTTTCTAATCAACTAGAGACCCAACGCAGAAGCGTTAAAGAACGAAGCCAAATAAAAGTCTGGGTTAGCGATTCCGCTTAATGGACTCTAAATGGGAAACCAATAAACTGATCCTGGCTTTGGTTTCTGTGCCAATACCTTTTATCTAGACTGCTCGCGCCTATAAAAATTCCATAAGTACTCGCATCTAGTGTCTTTGACTCGATACTCAATAACTGCTCACAACGTCCGATCGTATGGTATTGTCCACGAAACCGGCACCGGCTGTAGCCAAGACTAATTGGAGTATAAAATCCAACAGTGCTAGAAGTTAAAGCTAAACATGCACCAGATCTTTATGTAAATCAACTTGTTCAGCAGTTTGACTTACGCTAGCAGCTATACGAGTACTTACTCGTACACCACTTCTGTGAAGACGGACGGCAAATTCTAAAAAAAAAACTTCAAAAGGCACGCCACGCATCTTCTCAATTGGTCAATTATGGCGTTTAATTAACGCATAAAGAAAGAATCAATCAATCTTCGTCAATGATGTTACGAAAAAAAATCCGATGCTTTGCTTAAATGAAATCTTACTAACGAATTTTGTCAAGGTTCGACGAAATTGCTCAAATTGTATGTTACTCGTAAATGCTACCAACACGCAAGTGATAGATAGGCTGCCGTTCAATAGTGTAATGGAAAATCAGAGTAAGTTTCTTCACTCGTCGAAATCACTCGTGACCGACTTAATGTCAATTCAGCGCCACATATACGAGTATTGTGGCTGTTGCTGGTGCATCTAGAGAAGCCCTAAAAATGTTACCATGACAAGTTTTCGCGATACTCCGCGGCAATGGAATGAAATGTGAATCCACCCACAGAAACATGCTCTCGGTTTGGAACAGATCTGAGTGCACAATACGGACAGTGCTGTTGGGCATCAATGTTATGTTGGTGACGCAAATCTCGGTATGCTTTTTGCTCGGTTTTGCTATTCAATGGGCATTCACCTTCTTCTGTTGCTACTTCTGTGTCATTGGTGTTGTCGTAGCTATTTCTATGTCACAATGGGGATTCCGTTTGCAAAAAGCGAAGCAAAACCAAAAAAAACGGAAAATCAATCAACCGGGAACTTTGCCTATTCCCTTAGATTTTATAGTGGTCTTTAGGTATTATCAATAAATGTCCAAAAAATTTGTTTTGTGTTTAGTGCACAGAGTATAGTATATAGTTTTTTTTATGGAGGAAATTAGAAATCTTGTGCACCTTAAGCCTTATCACGAGCAAGTCTCAGATTCTTACTGTGGGTTGGTTTTAACCCCTCCTCCCAGTAATTATTTCATAGCCAGTCCCGCGGGACTACCGTTGGGTGTTTTACACGGGAAGGCTATCAGCGATGGCTGCACTTTTATTTCTCATATTTGATTTCTTCTCCTTCTTTATTCACATTATTTGGCTGTGTTAGCCTTCTTAATTCCTTCTCTCACGCACGTGACACTGTAGGCGCTGCATTATTCCGGAAGACATTCTACTGATTGCATTCCATATCTCCTCATTTTGTAGCATAGAATTAACTATGTTTTCTGGTGAAATGATGTGTCCTATTTGCTCTGACACTTCCTGTCTTACACTTGCAAAACAGTAGGGTGAACTCTCGTGCTTATATTTAAAGATGTATGAGCGGAAGCATTCTGACCTCTTAGCCTCCTCCTTCTCCTCTTCCTCTTCGAGAGAAAAGTCTTACGGAGAATTGTTGGCCCCGTATGTGCCGAAGGACGATTCCGGAGACTCTATAATTATAAGATCTACGAGCGTTACCGCGATGTCGACATCGTGAAGAGAATTACCTAAGCTCGGTAGGCTCCGGTGGGCAGGACACCTTGCTCGCAGAGGCGAAGAAGATCCTGCCCGGATAGTCCTAATTGTTGCATTATATATTGCGGTGGATTTCGCGTCACCACACCTGTCCGTCTATTAGTGCGCTTTTTACTCGAGAACCACTTAACGATGGTAATCTTGGTGGTTTTTTGAGGGGCCTTGAGGGGATCTTGAGGTGGTTTTGAGGGTAGTCTTGAAAAGGATCTTGAAGTGAGTTTTTGAGTGTGATCTTGATGGATATTGGGTGGTTTTAAGCGTAGTCCAAGAGTTGCCTTGAGTAAGATCTTAATTGGGATTTAGAGGGGGTTCCGAGGGGGGTTTTGAGGGAGCCTCGATGGAGGCTCGGGAGGGGTACGGGGGAATATGGTGTGGTGTGGGAAATGTTTGGGAGTCTTGATTGGGATCTAGAGGGGAGTTTTGAGTGGGATCATGAGTGGTTCTTGAGGTGGTCTTGCGTGTTTTTTGGGTTGGACTTGAATAGGAGGTGGACTTGAAGGGGTTTTGAGTGCAATCGTGGTTGGTATTCAGAATTTATTGAGCGGGGTCCTGAATAGTGTCTTGAGTGGGATGTTGTGATCAACATGTCTTATCATGTCTCACTCGGCTATCGCTTCATTCCTATCTACATAAATAACTTAATCTTAACGATACAAGCTGGCACTGTTATCCTAATTGCTCGCTTGTTCATTGACATTGTGTGGGAACCAAAAACCACTACAGGGCATTTTTAGCCTCTATCTGTATAGTGTGTTCTTATCTCGTGAAAAACCTTACCGATGTTTTCGGGCTACACAACCCTTATCACTTGCCATCTAGTAGAACATCAACCATTGGAGCAATAGGCAGTGTATTTCAGGTATCAATAAAGATCATTATGTAGTGCAGCGCCTGTTGTGTTTACTTTACGACGGCACAGCACTCTGTACATAAGTGCAATGCAGCTGCGTTTCAGCAAAACGAGCACGAAACTAAAACGACGCAAGTCCAAATGCTTTAATTAATGGATAAATGTCAGGAAAAACTACAAAAACTTTGACCAAGAAAATATTAGAAATAATAACGTAAATGAGCCTTCAAAATTCTTGAATTCTAAAACTAAAAATAACGTAAATGAGCCTTCAAAATTCTTGAATTCTAAAACTGAAAAGACTCAAAAATGTTGTAAACTCCACCAAATCGATGTGTTTCTTGACATTGCATGAAGAATGAGCGGAAGATTTGGATTCAAATGAAGTTTGCAATAAAAGAGAAAATATCTTTTCAAAATAGTTATTTGACGATTATCTGTGGTTTTTCGTAGTTTGGCCAAGTCCTCTGAAGCAACTTGAAATTCAGGCTTTTGATAAAGATTTCCTATTTCGGTTTTTTCGTTTTAATTTTTTTTTTGTTATATGGTTGCACCCAAATGGAACGAATTTAACCGAAAGGCGAATTGAGAAGCTTTTCGTGACAATCATTACTCTCCGACGTTTGTCAAACATTCGCGAAAGGATAACACCTATAGGTGACAGTTATATTGCGACCATAATTGATTGGCTGGAACATAGCAGGATTGTCTCTTCCTTCTTGATACTGTGTAACCGCTTTTTCCAGCGGTGCTCGAGAGAAATAGCCACTTGCTTTATGTCCAAAGGCGTTTCATGTAGATATTATGATCCTCCAAATAAATATTTAATGCAAAAGCTTTTAAGCTTTTTTTAATTGTATCTCCAGAAATACTGCTGTATCTATAACTAAGCCCTGACTTAACATGAAGCCCTTAAAAACGGAAGCAACAGAAAATTGCGTTTTCCTCAATTCATTGTAAGCACCTGGATGAAGCAGAAAAGAACATTGCATTTGAGGGAGTCGGATGGTGCGATTGGAACCATCAACAAGTACAGAATATGGAAAACACATCGGAAGAAGAGAAGTCTATTGAAACCGACTGCTTTGTCCACTTATTGTTAAATTGCAATGCGCAGCAACAACCTTTGTTGTGATCGAAACTACTCATGCAATTTCTTGTAAGACGATTGAGAACGCACAATGGAAAACAACAATAAAAACAAAGAAATATATATACATGTGAGTATGTAGATATGTCTAAAATAATTGCATTTAAACAAACAACGAATTGCATGTATTACCAGGAGATTTTAACACTGTAATGAGCTGCTGGCCACAATCTGGAACAAAAATGCTTGTAAAATTGTACTACATCGCTATGTGTGCAAAACTGGGGCACTATATTTCTTGTTTTCTGATACTTGCCGATGATGTTCCTAGGATCGGGATATATTTACTAAATGCAACAGATTTACGTTGTAGTTCTTTGTGTTGTATACGCATCTGCACAGTTGTTGTTTTATTGCCTGTGCCCAACATACAGCCGATTTAGAGCAACAATAAACAAACAAATCAAATAAAGTTATTAACATATACTAGGGAGATATGTGTACAACTTCTAGTCTATCCAAACTGAAGGAGACAAGTGAATTTGCTTTTTGAGACTTGAAATTGAACGCTAAGTTATAATCTGGCTTCTCGCAATGCATGCGGTGTGACCTACTACACTATACTAGTCTGCTATTCTCGAAAAGGTACAAAGTACGTTTCTATAATCACACTTATGGCGCCGGATTGAAAACCACCGGTTATCCTTTAACAAAGCAAATTTCCTGGGAACTGTGCTTACCACAACGATGACAAGCACTTAGTTGTACCTAATAACAAAAAACAATCAATTGCTCCGGAAACTATTAGGGGGGTTTTTAAACAATCAACGAGGCCTTTGCTACTCTTGTATTCTTTAAGAGCTAGTTGAATCTCTTCCATTGATTCACACTTTAACTTCAGATTACTTCCTTTACTTCACTTCCGAGTATAAGTGATTAACCGTCAGATTGTGACCTTCTCTCTAAGGTTATGGAAATCTTATATCTCGAATTAGAAGAACTATTTAATGACCGACAGTATGGTTTTTGAGGGCAACATTCTACTGGCAAAATGATGACATATCCCAAGGAAAAGTGCCACCAGTCTATGCACTATCTTGTAGCATTTGATATTTCTAAAACGTTTAACAGAGTTTGTTATCAAACAAGCAAGTTTGGCAAGGCATCATCTTGTATGCTTATGGAAACGACAAAAAACTGCTGCAATGAATTAGAAGATATCTTTAAAAAAGTTTAATCCGAGTGTTTTGGTTGCTTTGAGATCCACCACATACATGCGGTTGTTTCTCAGAACTGAGCTTGGTCTCCGACAATGCTTCTTATTTTCGTCTTTTGTCTGCTTCTTCTAATCCTACTTTCTTAACCTCTCCTATATCTTCCACGGTTCAGGTTCCTTTTCTACGTATATGGGATAAACTACGTATATGTCAGGCGCGTTATATTCTGATCATGAAAGCATAACAAAGTGGACAGAACGCAATAGAATTTAATTTAACGCTTCAAAGTCCCAATGTTATGTTCTGCACAAAATAATAACCACAAATAGTAACCACGAGTCCATTTAGGTCACTTGCACCGAGGACCCAAAAACTTCGAATCCTAGGCATGAAACATCCAAAAAAAGGTTCGTTGCAATAACCACATTTTTAAGGTTGCCAAAAATGCTGCAAAATATCTAGGTTCCCGAACACGGTGCAAGAAATAGTTTACCAAAGCTAATCTGGCTTCTTTTTACAATGCGTTATCATACGCCCCAAACTTGAGCATAACTGTCATGTGCAAGATCAATGTTAATTAGAATTTAAGGGACGACAAACTTTACAACTATATCTGCTTGACAGCTTACAGAACCATACTGAAATAAGACTTTATAATACGAGTAGTTGATAATAATATTGCAAAAACAATTGATTCGCTAGAATATCACAGTAATGCTTACTGCTTGCCACTCCCTGTTACTGTTACTGCTTTTTCTATCAGCGGTCCTTAGAAGAAATAGTCAGTTGCATTCCACCTCTCTATTTGTATTAAACCGCAATACTCGTGGCGCTTAAAATGTACATCAGACTTCGAATATAAGTTCAGAGATACAGCAGATTGAATGATATGGTAGGTTAGGTTAGGTTTAGGTGGCTGTCAGTGAAACCGACACCTTAGACCAGTAATGGTGCATTGTGAAACCACATGGATCAGGAAAAATTCCTTTTACCTACTCGATGAACCAATTAGAGCTTCGTATGAAACGTAGTAGACTACCAATGTCAATGTTGATGAGATCATTAGTGTCGTTATAGAAGAAAGCTGCCATATGGAGTTTTTTGTGTTTTTGTGAGAGGACTGGACAAGTACAGAGAAGATGGACGATGGTCTCCTCCTCCTCCTCATCTATGCAGCTTCTGCAAAAGTCATTCGAGAAGACTCCAAGTCTTGCTGCATGCCTGCATATAAGACAGTGTCCAGTGATGACACCTAAAATAGCACTGATGTGCGATCGTTTTTGACAATTGGAGCGTTTCGGATCCAGCTTGGGCCACATCTGTTTTGTCGCTATGCAAGTTGTACCGTTTTTTCATTAGCATCCCGCTGTAACACAAGTTTGCATCTAGCGATTGGTATGTCTAGAGAACAATGTTCAGGTAAGATGGGTAGTGTAGTTCCTTGTTTGGCGAGTTCGTCAGCCATATAGTTACCCGGCACTAAATACAGGTGGATATTGAACTGATCCGCCATCTCGATGAGAGATGACCGGCAGTTAAGGGCTAGAATTGAGTTTTTAGAGACTGATTCCAGGGATTTCAGTGTAGCTTGGCTATCCGAGAATATACGGATATCCTTAGCGGGTATGACGTTTCTCTTCAGCCAAGATAAGACTTCACTGATCGCCATAATCTCAGCTTGGAAAACACTACAGCTTAGCTTTTTTGAGAAAACACCTCCGCCGACTCCCTCATCAGTTTTTGACCCGTCTGTGTAAAAATGAATGTGTTCATCTTTCTGGTAAGCGTCCTCTTCCCAGAATGATCTGGAGGGGACGGTGACCTGGGAGTTTTTGTTGAAATGGAGTTGCGAAGTGATGTAGTCTATGTTTTGTGGTGTCCTGACTAAATTCAGGATAGAGGAGTGACCGATTTCAATTTTAGTCCACTAGGAGAAAGCGTTAAGGCGATTAGTCGAACTAGCAGCTACTTGCCTGCTGTAAATACCGAGTGGTGTAAGGTCGAAGAGAATGTCCAATGCGGCTCCGCTCATACGTAGACTAGCTGATCTTTGGACTTTGCTTTATTTGTCAATGATATGGTAAAATTCCTGGATTTAAAGAGACTTGGCAGCAGCCATGTGCATATTTCGGTCACATGCTGTTATCGGTTGCTACAATTAACCCGATATAGTTTATGGATTGACTTCTTCGCGCTCTACTAGGAGGACTTGTTATGATCCGAAACAATCATCATATTTTTACTATCTTGAGATCAACAACACATGACGAGACATCAGCAACAGGATATATTCATTCATTGTGTTGTGATCTGACTCTACCCGCTACAGGATAGCATCGTTCAACAGATAGAAACATTTCGAAGAATACTCAAATGGTTATGTCTTATACTCTTCGAAATGCAGGTACGTGATAAGCATAAAGGCTCAAATCTAATTGCTGATCACAAGGGTCATATTACCTGAACTATATATGTAAAGAAATCTTGATCTTGATACTATGCATTGCTCCCGCAGAGCATCACCCATCCCATCAGTTGAAAGGCCATAAGGTTCAACAATAATGCACTTTCGCTTATTGGACGGTATTTTTAAATTATCTATATTAACTTCGCGTGCCCGTGTGTTTGTGGCCGGCTGGCTGGCTGGTCAAATCTTATGATCAATTTTTAACACACTTACTAAAGCCCGATTTTATTCAAACTTTGCACTCATATGTACCTCTGATGACAACACTTTCTATTAAAATTTGGAGCCGCTCGGGCTTCGGGCTCCCATACAATTTTTTTAAAAAATTTATCCGATTTTCTTCAAATTTTATACACATGTGTATCCCTGATTGACAACAGGCCGAGGGGCTCCCAAATAATTTTTAAATTCTCTATATTAACTTCGCTTGCCCGTGGCCGGTCGGTCTGTCTGTCATTGAATCTTGCGATTCCTATTAGAGATATTAAAAATTTTAATTTTTATGGGTTGTTTTTTTTAATTAACCCGAAATTACCCCAATGGACATGTGTATCTCCAGTGGCAACACTTTTGGAAACATTTTGGAAATGAACGGGCCCCAAAACCGAGGGGCTTTCTTGTAAAAAAAAATTGAAATTACCCCAAATATTGCAAAATGTGTATCTCCGATTATAGACTGTACATGAAAATTTTATGGGTCGTTTTTTATTACATGTCATTTAATATCCTCACTGGCTTTTATTTAATTTTACTCACTGAGCAACCGCTTTTCGCGCTCTACAATACATTTATCAGATACTTGTTGCATTCAATTTTCCTTGGCTTCTCATATACCATCCCTGACAAGTTAAGGTTGTACGTTGCGGTATATTAATATACGCGCGTACTTTAGCAATTAAGGAATGAAAGCGCTGATGTATTTTATCGCTTTCGTGGAGCGCTTTTTATAGAATCCATATAAATAAAGCAGCAGTACTGTGTTTTGACAGTGAGGATTATTGCTCTCGATATCCTTGCATAACCATTACGCATTCTATTTTCAATTCAGGAACTAAAACAATAAAACATCATCAGTGCTCTCGACAAATGATGATGACATGCTTCCACAGCCAAAACTATTCAATCAACAAACGATCTAAAAATAATATCTGTACAACTGTTTCAATGCTTGCTAATGTATGGTATGGGTTAATTTCATAACAAATATTCACTTTTTAACGCTCAGCTGGAAATTTTGTTTTTTGTGTAGAACATAAATAGATAGTGTATCTACAGTTTTTTTAAATAAAATATCTTTTACATTTTTGTCGAGAGAATATGAGTAACAAATTGTGCTTGTTTTGTGATGGGGATGTTTACGAACAAAAGCATTCGTAAAAAATGTTGTTTCTTTGTCCATGATGAGTTTTTACGCAAAATTCGCCATAAACTTGTGATAGATACAGATGCCCAGTGCCTTAGACAATCCGCGAAATCGACCTCACTTACACTCTCGGCTGCAACCGCAATAATTTCAGCACTCCTTGCGTTTGTTTTTGGCTTGTTGGCACGGAAATACTATCAAGTTCATATGTTGACTCAATTTTTTCCGCCAGTTCATTTATCTGAACGAGTAAGACGACCGAAAATCGGAGTTAACGCACGTAAAGTTGTCACAACAGAACACAAAGTTTGATAATAGCTGCATTTTATTGATACCGGAATAGGAATAGGAATAATTTGACAGCAACAATGCCATGCACTCGGAATCCAACTTTTTGTAGCAATGAAATAATTCGACTGCTTTTATTTAGAAACCTTACCACCAGAGTTGACTTTAATTGTCATTTTGTCTGTTCAGTGTTCGAGTCGTTAATTTGTTTCCCATTTCGTGGGTATTTTAAATTTTTTAATTTTAAAAAGCGAAAAATGAAGAACTTACTAGTAAATTTAAAAATCTTATTTATAAAAATATAAATATTTATCAGTACTGCCTGTTAAGATCCGCATTTTAACATAATAGTACCATATATGTATGTATCTTTACCAAAAAAGAATCACTTTAAAAAAAATAATTTACAGGTAAACACTTCAGTTTAGCTAACTCAACAGATTTGAGCTAAATTTCTTTTCCAAGGCCAAAGTTTCGATTCCACATACTCCATACAAGTGCATCGTATCAGAAACTGCATCATGCAAGCTAGTAGTTTGAAATTTGCCATAATTTGTGTTACCTTTAGTTTTCAGTTGATCAAGTGATGTGGAGGTTTCATCTTCAGGCAAAAAAAAAAACAAATAATAAAACATCCGGCATTGCCCGGATAAATTAAATTTATATTTTGTTTATTTTTGCAAAATAGGAAATTACATTACTATTACATAAAAACATGAGATATGTAAAAAAAAGCTTATGGTGAATCCTTGACCAGGTTACACTTATACCAGTACAGGTCCATTGTGATACCACATGGATCGAAAGAGTTTTTCCCGCATACTCGCTAAACCATTTGGATCTTCGTATGAAGCGCAAAAGACATCAGTGTTAGTTAGATCGTTAAGGTCATTGTAAAAGAAAGCTTACGTTGTTGAGAGAGGGCTGAGCACGTACAGGGACGGTGGAGAATGGTCCCCTCTTCCTCTTCGTCGTCCATGCAGATTCTGCAAAAGTCGTTCGAGAAAACGTCAAACGTTGCTGAATGCTTGCCTATGAGACACCTATTACAATATTTTTGTAATGCATCAAGCACTCGGAGCGTTTTGGATCCAGCTTGGTCCAGAAATGCTTAGTCGCTAGACAAGTTGTTCCATTTGTCCACCTACGATTAGTTTTCTTGGTAGCATCCTGCTTTAACATATGTCGTTTACATGTATCGATTGGTATACCTATGGAACCATTTTCAGGTAAAAGGGGCAGTGTAGTTCCATGTTCGGCGATCTTATTAGCTTTACAATTACCCGGAATGGCTCTATGCCCCGGCGCCCAACTCAGGTGAACGTTAAACTGCTCCGCCATCTCCTTGAAAGATGAACGGCAGTTTAGGGCTACAATAGCGTTCGTATAGAGACCGATTACAGGAATTTAAACGCAGCTTGGCTATCCGAGAAGGAATGTCTAGAAATGCTACCAGAATATTTGATAGTACGTACTAGCGTGCGTGCAGAACAGTTTCGAAAGATTTACCCTAACAGTACGCAAGTCGATCAGTAGACAGAAGTCTCTTGTCAATACTAATGCGTACGTGAATATCAATCGGTCTTTCTTGTGTCTTTAAGAGGAACGATTGTTCTGAGATCTTTTGGACAAACGTGGGATCATTTGCCGGCTTTGCGTATGAAAACCACTTTCACTGCTCTCCATAGATCTGGAATGCAGACCAGATCAAGACAGCTTTTTAGAATTGTCTCTAGCAAAGGAAGAATAATATCCGAAGTCGTTTGAAGTTCGACTGAAATAATGCCGTCTGTTCCTGTAGATTTATATGGTTTATGAGATCTTGTGAAATATCTGTATAACTGCTTGGCCTCTTTAGGCCATCATTATTGATAACATAGGAGCTACCTGGGAACTGGGTATCTAGAAGCAGTTTGAGCGATTCTTCGCTAGAGGTAGTCCACAAGCTGACTGCTTTTTTCAAATAGCTAGAGGATTTTTCTTATTCTAGATGCCTTTGAAGATTCTTCTATTTTTCCACACAAGAGTTGGCCAGGAGTCTGACTACTACCAAAATATGACGAAACCCTATTTGGGATTTGTTTTGATATAGCTCCTACCTCATAAAAAGTAAAATATTTATATTTTCTTTATTATTAGTATATCTTTCTTTCTTTTCTTTCTTTCTTTTACTCCGCGGGGGAGCATAGGGCTTCTACAAACGCCCGCCAACGAACTCGATTTATCGCCTGAGGTTTCAAGAGACGCCAGTCGGTCCCCTGGGATCGTGCTTCATCTTCTATTGTCCTTTTCCATGTCCATACAATGTAAAAATACTATAAATACTTTTGTTATCCAGTTAACTTTTTTTTGTGAATAAAAAAGGAAATCTAATTAAGTGCGGCCATTTCACTTTTCTGTTGAACGATTTTTAAAATGAAAATTTATATTCCGTAAAGTATAATGAATAGTAACTTCATTAACTGGGTAATAAATAATAACATTCAGACTTTTATTAATAACTAGCAGAAATACCCGGCCTTTCCCGGCTGTCCCATCCCACTGACCACCGCCCACTGACGCCATGCCAACTTACACCCGCGTTTCCGGCTGCCCCATCCCACTGACGCCACGCCTTCGAATATTCTTTATATGAAGATCATATACAGTGAAAACTACATGTTCCACCCCAGCGCCACCTATCGGGTCCAAATTTTGTCAACGACTTTCTTTTTATTTAAATATTATATGGTGTGAATTTGAGCGAAATCGTTCCCTTAAATAAGAATTTTCGGGAAAAAAAACGATACCAGCGCCACCTAGCGGGTGAAACTAACTCAGAAACCTTCGTGGGCTCATTCACAACAACTTTGCTAGAGATCATCACATGATCAAATGCATAGTTTACGATTCTATAAAGGACATAGACACAAACATTCATTTTTAAATATATATAGACTAGCTGACCCGACAGACGTTGTCCTGTCCCACTTTCAATAAATTTGTTTGTGATCGTTTTGTGAACTTGTGAAAAGCTATTTGTTTTGCGATATCGCGTCACAGTATTAGTCACATCAGTATTAGCAGAAATACCCGGCGTTTCCCGGCTGTCCCATCCCACTGACCCCCGCCCACTGACCTCCCGCGTTCTGATCACCCGCCCACTGACGCCACGCCCACTTACACCCGCGTTTCCCGGCTGCTCCATCCCACTGACCCCCGCCCACTTACACCCCACCACCTAACCAACTCACCAATCCAGAAAACTATAGAATCGACACTTATACAGGCAAAAAATGTACAATTGCTCGAATATTCTTTATATGAAGATCATATCCATCCAGGCGTTACCCAAACGCATACAAAAAAAATCATTCAAATCGGTCCAGCCGTTTAGGAGGAGTTCAGTGACATACACACGTACAGTAGAATTATATATATAAAGATATAGTTTTTTTAAAATATTTTTTGGTTGTTAGAACTGAATTTACTGTAATGTCCTGATGTTTAATTTTTTTGTTTCTGTAATTTTAGTTGAAATAAATTATAACAAACCGTTTATATATTTTTTTAATTTTATTATTGAATTATTATGGGAATTTAATTCTTTAAAAAGGGAAAAAAGCAATATGTCGTGGAAAAAAGTGGTACAGAAGTTAACAATTTTTGTTCGTTTTATTTGAAAAGCTATTCCTATTCTAATATTCTTAAGCTAATATTTCTGGATAATTTTCGAACGCTGTTGAAACTGAATGACAAGTATAGACGAGTTTAAAAGTCAAACAAACCGCAGCTAGGTTCACAAAAGCTTAGAAACCTTATTAGAAAAATGGGGCGTCTCAATTGGAAAACTCTTCATATGTATTACATGCTTAAATTAAATAAAAACTGGCTTATTTTTTGCAGAGAAACAAAGTTGACATTGTTAAAAAATATACTGTATTTTTTCAGAACGCTAGAAATCATCCCAAATCTTTTACTTTTTTAATATAAATATATAGAAATATAATTTTTTAATGTAACACTCACCTGCCTTGCTCGAGGCCTCCTGATCGCCCTCCTCATTAAGTCGATCCTGCAGAAATGAATGTATCACACCGTACGTATTGATAATGCCAAAGATGACACCGTTGCAGAGAAATGCACTAATTACGACCAACCAGGCGCGCATACCTCCATCAGGAGGCTCCTTGCTGTGTGTGGTATCAAGTGGCGTTTCTGATGGAACATTACCATCGTCTCCATGTATGTGATGAACGCCGTTCGTCTGTGGTTTCAATTGAGTGTGTCCATTCGCGGTGTGCAGTTTGGCATTTCCATTGATCACAGCTGCAGGCAAAATGTGTCCGTTTGGTGATCCGTTCTGATTCAGAGGTTCGTTTTCGGCCATTTTAAGAGGGTCTCTAATATTTTTTTTTGATAATGATATTTTATCTTTTTTCGAAAATTTTTGGCTAATTTTTTTTAATTGCACTTAAGTCTCAAGTCCTACAAGACATGCTGTCCTGTGTAGTAGTGTGTAGTAGAGATGTTTATGTGTCTAGTCGCACTTTGCACTCTTGCAGTACACTTAATCACTCACTTTGTGCATCTGTTGACTTCGGAACTTTTCTGGAGATTAAAAATATCAACATTGTGAAATACAGAAATTGCAATTGCTGTCAAAAAAAATACGATATGAGCGCATTGTACGAGATATACGAGTACGATACGCCATAAATATCAGCGTCTTTCCATTATCTTTCTTTGTTGATTGGTGAAACTGGAGCAGGCTTTACTTAAGGCGGGAAAAATCTTATTTGGTTTTTGATTGGAACTAATTGCCAGCATCATTGTCGTTATTACGCTTTTGCATATATGTACATGCATGTATGTTTTAAGAAATAATAATATCATTATTGTTTAACTTTACGATTTGGTTGGTTTGCCCTGATAAGAGTTACAATCGGAAATAAGCTTCTTGTCTTTTTCGTCGTGATTGGCTAACGTAATTATCAAAATCTTCCGCATTTACGCAGCAAGCGATGCTTGTAAACATTACCACAAGTGCAATAATAAAATCAGATTCCTTTTGCAATAAAATTTAAAGCGAATGGGATAAACGTAATAAAATATGAAGAAAGTAGAAGCGATACATGAAGGAAGAGTCTCTTTATGGGGCTAACGATTTTTCAATAGCTTTCAAAACACAAAAGATTCAAAAAACTCCGAGCAAAAAAAATACCAAACGATTCGGTTTTTAAATCTAATTTTAAGAGTCGCGATTTTAAGATAATTTGAGATCTTAAACGCAGAAGCAGAACAGTCTTTTTTCGCAAAGTTAAAGTCACTGTTAATCATAAACTAATTCCGGAAGGGACATTTCGAAACTTTATATTTTTGTTCAAACTATTAATGTTTTTCTACAATCTTTCCAATGAGTGTAAAACAAAGTAAATAATGCCCGAGAATTCAAAGAGATGATCTTACATTTTTCCTACAATTAAAGTAACATTGAAATCGCTAGTGCAACATACTTCCAAAAAAAAACTCAAAGAAGTACAAAACGCAAGTGAACAATTATTGTGCTATTAACTAGTAACAGCAGAAGGCCGATTTTGGTCGAAAAAAGCGAATCGGAAAGTGAAAAGTGAGTTCCCCTCCTGCAGAACCGCAAGTTTGCAGTGTTAGTAGGTATTATGTGTGTGTGTTAGTATGACTTTCTGACGCATGCGCATAAGTTGATTTTGTTCTCAGCCAAGTTGCGACCAAAATCGGCGTTCAGGTAACCAGATAAACGATAGTATGTGCTTAGTTACGAAAAGTCCACAAAGCATATTAAAGCCTATCGAGACTGGAAAACTTGCTGCCCTGATCTGAATCCCATAGAAGTTTGGGATATGCTTTAGAGACAATTAAAGAGGAGAAATTCAGATCCTTCTACATTCAGGAAGCTTACGGTTGCGTTGTTCGGAAATTGGAATCATATCAGACGGCATTACATCGAAAAACTTATTAGAACTATGCCAAGGAGACTGGAATTGGTGACAAAAGAATGAGTGGGAAGTACCAAGTACCAACCAATCCATTTCTCATTGATTTTAAAACAAGTTGCGTGTATAAGTAAAGTGGTTTCAATGATACAACATCAAGTAATCGTATTTCACTAATACTACAATGTGTCATTTCTATTCCACATGCATTTTAAAATTAAAATTACTTAGCATTAGCATCCTCTAATGGAACTTAGTGGTGAATGAGCTGCTGATGTGCCTGAAAAGGCAGGGCTGCGGAGTAATCGCTTATGCGGATGACTTTGTCTTTGCTGCCTCTAGGGGTAGACTCGCATAAAACTGAACATGCCCTCTTCACACGGAGATACAAAATAACCGCATGTAGACTCTCTGACGAAGCCAAATATCTGGATCTTATTCTGGATAATATGCTAAGCTACCGCCATATCAACCCCATATCACTCATTGGCTATATACAGCGGTAGTAAGACCTACACTTCCATACGGTGTCGCTGTATGGTTGACTGCCTTAACAAAGCGATAAATCGTGACAAGCTAAGCAAAGTCCAGCAAAGGAGCACTTCGCGAAACTCTCTCCGCCTTGGAGGAAGTAAAACTCGGCAGATAAATAGGGCAAGGCTGCTAGTACTTAAAATGTCTAGAATGGGCACTTTCTTCGTATTTAGCAGCCTGGTCGTACACTGCACAACCGTGATCTGCCTGGGATATTTTCTATCCAAGGCGGCCTAGGATAGCGTGCTATCCTATAAATTTTAACAACTCTTTCAGAGTAGAATTCACTATCGTCTCCGCTGAAGTTTGTGGAATTACTTTCTCTTACGATGCACTTGTAACTGAACCATTAAGTTTACAGAGAAAAATTGTTAGCGAAACTTTTTTTTTAATTTGGTAAGAAGGTTTGACTTCTTCACTTAGTACTTATCATTGGATATTATGAAGGAATACTATTTTTACCAAAGTTAAACAATTTAAAGCTCAACCATTACGTAATTTCGCTTCCTTACGGCAGACCCATATATAAGCGGTAGGCAAGCAGACATTTTATGGTTTTGACACTAGTCTAAGGGAGCGAAAGTGCATCATGCGCCTGGGTTTACTTTTTAAAGCAATCTTTGGACTATTGCTTAATAAAAACTGTTAACGGTAAAAACATGAATATTATTTCTAGGAAAGGTTTATACCTTAAGCCGTAAAAGTGGATTTATACGAGGGTATGGCTTGATAAGACAGTTAAGTTACTTTTTGAATAAAAGTTATTTTTTTCCTTTCCTTAAAGCTCGATACATTTAGTCCAGCGTTGTTCCAATTTTTGTATTTCTTTCGACTAATAGGTTTTCTCAATGCTCTCAAAATATGGGTTTGTTTCAGTGATGACCTCTTCGTAAGACACAAATTTATTACCTCCCAGCCATTTCTTCAGGTTTGGAAGTAGGTAATAGTCGCAGAGGGCTAAATCTGGAGAATATGCTGGATGGGGTAGCAGTTTGTAGCCCAATTTATGGATTTTTGCCATGGTGACTACACACGTGTGTTCACCCGTGCATTGTCTCGATGGAACAGCACTTTTTTTCTTCGCCTTCTTACTTTAAATTAATAGCAAATCTGTCCAAAAGCTCTGAATAATATTCGCCGGGGATTATTTTACTCTTTTCAAAACTGTAGCCATGACCTTGTTGGCTGACAGACCCACCATGGACGTTCACCCGAAGAAACCAACTGTCTTGATTGTTCCTTGGTTTCTGGTGTGTTGTTATGGATCCATGTTTCACGAGGTTGTCTGCTTTCTGTCAAACACAAACTTAATGACTCAGAAGTTGCCGAAGGCAGTGTTGCATTTAAAAGTTAAAGTTACTGCGCGGGAAATTCAAAAAGTCACTGACTTATCAAATTACCCTCGTACATATAGTTTTCTTACATAAACAAATAAAAGATACATTTTTAAGCAACTTTTATGCCCATCGCCTTAAAAATTGTTTACTTAACAAATACAATCAGGATTTGATTTGATTTGGCTTCAGCTATACGTAGTAAAATTTGTAGATCTGATTTCGTTTGGTTTGTGATAGTGAGTTTAGAGAGAAACAATAATAACGTACGACTTCCCAAACGGCACTCCAACCTAAATCTACTATTTCTATTCTTAAACGTGATGGACGCTAAATGTGCTGTAGTTGCAACACACAGTGAGCTGAAATGAACAATTTTTCTTCTAATCTTACAAAAATTGAATAATGTGACACATTGATAACAGATAATTCTTTAGTTCAGCTTTTGTGACAAATTGTTGTTGTTATCATATCTTCAAGTTCAAGTGCAAAATGGTTCGGACGACGTAAGTGAGATTCAGTTATTCAAAAAAAAATTTAATTAAATTTGTTTTCAAATTGAGAAATAAAATAAATATTATAACGAATATATCGCAGCCTGGAAATATTTTAGGTAATTCTTTAAAACTACGCATGGGGCGCATATGGAGGTATTTAAATAAACAAGTAAATGTAAAAAACTTCGTTTTTCGGGTACAAACTTTTATGTAGACATCAATGCACGCCACACAGTCCTTTATTTCAAAGTATTTTCTTTTTTCCATGCTTCACTCGCGAGGCGCGTAAAACTCGGGATATAAAAAACAACCCATAAAAATTAAAATTGTTCGTGTAAATTCTCTAATCGGGCGATACATAATGAGCAAAGGTCGAATAAAATCGGGCTAATTTTTTAAAAAAATTGTTCAGGAGCCCCCTATCCGGATCACTCAAAAATTTTTGCAAATAGTGTTTCCATAGGAGATACACATGTGTATAAAATTTGAAGAAAATCGGGTAAATTTTTTAAAATTTTGTATGAGTCCTTCCACAACCGTGGCCCGATAACTCCAAAATTTTTACAAAGCGTTGATCATTGGAGATCACTCGTCCACTTCCGAATTTTTACAAAAAGTTTTGTCAATTATCAATTCAATCTCAATATCAATCAAAAGTTTTATAAAAATTGTATGGGTGCCCCCCGACACCGGGGGCCGAATTTGTATAAAAAGTGTTGTCCATCAGAGTTACGCATGCATATAAAAATTGAAGAAAATCGGGCCGACCCCGCGGCCAGATCACTTCCAAATTTTCACAAAAAGTGTTGACCATCTGAAATACACATGCGTATAAAATGAAGAAATCGAGTAAATTTTGTAAAAAATTTGTATGGGAGTCCCCCGAACCCGAGGCCCGAGGGTCCCAATATTTAATAGAAAGTATTGTCATGGGACGCGTCATACTCTAGATATAAAAAATGTCATTTTGAACTTAAACACTCACAAAATTCAGCTCTCAAGGTCGTTTGGAAATTGGTTAAAAGGATCTCAAAGAAGTAAAAAAAAAGGTTCAACCCATCACACGCGACACGTGTCATACTCGGAATAAAAAAATGTTATTTTGGACTTAGGCATTCACAAAATTTCAGCTCTCTAGGTCATGTGAAAAGTGATTAAAAAGGGCCTCTGAGTGGTCGAAAATACAGACAAAAAGTGGTCAAGTAAAGTTAAATAGAAGTTTTTAAAAAAATGCTCACAATGACCAACCGATTTCTTTGCTTGATTGTTTAGACTGAAGTATTTTTCATGACGACACAAAATGAAAAAGCTGAACAAACAACCAACAAAGTTAGAGAGTCTCCCAACAATATTAGGATGTTTCTCTTTTCAAAAATTAAAAAAAAAACCTTTTGTAAGAACGCTTGGACAAAAGAAAATTCCCATAGTCCACAAACAGTAATCGCCGCACAATGTTTCAGCAACAACAACAAAAAAAACATAAACACGTGTGTCGCCACTTCACAGATCAGCGTTAATTATTTATAAAAACAAACAGTTAACAAAAATACTTTATTACATTTGTTTTAACCGAATTAAGCATTAAATTCAGCCAAAAATCTTCCGATCGCCTGATGAATATCACACACTTTTGTTGTTCTATTTTTTATTATTTCCACTTATCCTGGATTTGATCTTTCAATTATTTATGTGGGCGAATTTATTTGAAACGATATCCAGAGTCAACGAAACAATAATAACAATCACTGGAACCCCATGTGACAGACAACAACACAACAACCAACCGCTCGTTTTGGTTGTCAACGATTGAATGATTCACACAATGGAGTTTAACGGTTGTCAAAGAAAATTATGAAAAGAAAAAATTAATAAAAATAAACTGCAGCAAAGCGAAGCGACCGAGCACCCCGAAATGTAGAAAAGTACTGAGCCTGACGGTATTGGTTGGCATTGCGGTGGGGTAAGCTTATGGCAACCAGCAACTACCAACCCTGTTGTGACATCTGACGCACGTTATGTGAAACATGACTTTTTTTTTGTTACTCTGTTGAATGCTCCATAAGCGCGGTATTCTAACACACTTTTGACACCCAAGTCTCGAGACTGAAGCCGATGTGACAGACAGAAAAGTCTAACATGCAATTGTCTATCAACGTGTCGTCTTAGCGCTTGTTTGCTTGCTTTGTTCACTTCCTCAATTCCTAATGTTTCTAAGGTTGCTCATACGCCTTCGTTTCCGACATAGAACAAACAACATGCTTGCTTGCTTATTACACGTATGGTACGGGTACCGTTAAAAAAGAGAGTAGAGATGCTCCGCAAATTTGATTAATTTTTTGTTCTAATGTTTACATTCGATACACAGTGTGTGTTGGATAAATAACACACCTTCGTAATGTTTAAATGCAAAAGAAGATGCGAAAGAGTGCGACAGATTTATAGTGAATAATGGATAGCGGTTCACTTGTCATTTTTTGTGGGGTTAAATATATTAATGAAATTCTTTGCAATGAGGCGAAGGCCCGTTAAACTGCTTAGTACGGATAAAACAAGTCTGCAAAATAGTAAACATGTAAGCCGACAATGAATGTGAATAAAAAAGGGTTTAAACGAGATCGCCAAGTTATTGGGAACTTTTCTCCATCCACCAATGAACCTTTTAATTCTAAGCAAAAAAAAAAAAAGCCTAGATAGCATACATGCGTCTCTAATGTTAACTTGTCATTAGAAATAAATCTGCCACCCGTGGCTATATAAGTCTTCTGTTGAATATTAACTAAGTAATGCAACCCTTTGACGGTCACTACCTAACCTCCCGAATAACAAGCTAATGATTAGACTGTTCAGAAACACAGCTCAATTGGAACTTATCACTGTCTCTTTTTTGCTTTAAGTCTCTTAGTAAGCGATTTACATGTGATTTAAGCCACACTCGACATATGTCATATGCATGTAACAACGCTAATTCCCTTCACTTTTTTCTTACCTCTAATCCTAATAAGTACATTGTTAGTGTATTATTGCCTCTATGCTCTTCAGACCATTGTGTAGTATGAGCTAATTTCTTGTTGTTGAACCACGGAGAGAAAAAGAAAACAAAACTCCTAAAAGTAAACACGAGAAAGCCGATTGGGATGGCATCAACAATTTCTTTAGAAATTTTAACTGGCCCTATAATGCAATAGTGGTTTGGATACGATTACAAACATAATCCACGAGAGTATGAGGCAATTTAGTCCTTCCACGACAAAGTGTATCAAACTCAAGGAAAATGTTTGGTATGATTTGAGCTACAAAGACTCTTCTAGAAACCAAGAGGTATGCTGTGGAAAACCGAATCAAATTTAGACGATTCAGGAAATTCAATTCATATTAGATTAGATTTAATATTTTTTTTCAAATATCACTATAACCAGAAACATGGACAAAAAATTCTTAAATGTCCAAAAGAAAGCAAGAATTTTTGGTCATTCGTGAAACGAACTAAAAATACTGCCTTAGATATCTACTGCAAGGCGAATCTAAAACAGAGGGTCTAAAAAAATCCTACCCATGTGGTATTTAGCTGAACACGATTGCACTAAGAGAACCAAAAAAAATTATTTTGCATTGCTTGTTCTTTTACACAAAGTCTCCTCTCATACTCTCACTTGTATGCGTTCGATTGGAATTGAAAGCTCCTTGATTTACTTCATACAAAACGAAAACTTATGCGTCTACAAGTTAGTTGAGGATGAAACAGAACCTAAGACCCGCACACGAGCATTTATTGATTGACAGATAGCAAGAAAGCGTCGGTTACAAATTTCAATTTTTTTTTCAATCGCAAAATTTGGAACTTTGCCCAGGACGATAAATAACTCGGCATATACATGGGGAATACTTTTCTTTTGTGAATACGAACGCGTGTAGAAGGTTACGAGTACGACATGCAATCGCATTTTGCAACGAAATGCATCTGACGCCAGTTTCATCGGCTCCGAAAGCTTTCAATGTGCAATGTGTGACAACCTAATCGCTTTTCCGGCGGTTGACTGCAGTCTGCAGTAAAAGCACATTTCTGTTTTTTTTAGAAATATTTTTATCAAGTTCAAGGTGGTTGTAGACATTTGTTGTAGTTGTTGTTGTGTACTACTTACCTGATTCATAGGGAAAACCATTTCAAGTTTTCTATTTTTCTACAAGTGATTCGAGAATCATTTCCAGAATCATTGACTTTTCTCACGTTGGGTTGCGTAACTCATCCAGTTTTTATTCTATTACATGACATTTTTTATAAGCTTAGCAATTAGTCTCCTGTCCATGTATAGCTGACTTGAATGTGAATACTAAGTTTTAATAATTATCGTCTTAGGGTTTCTAGTTTATCGTATAAAAATGCAAATTTGCTCGTTTTATAGATTTAACATTCTTCAATCAGAAAGCAGCAGTATTTCTTTAAAACAGCGCTAGCATCACAGTGCACCTGATAGAAATAAAGTTGCTTGATTGCCGAATTTAAAAATATAATACAATTAAATGTACTATTTATATTATTTTGTCGATTTCAGAAGTTTCGTTGGAAAGCGCTTCTTAAGTGACCTTTCCGGTCCAAGGGCTAGCTTTTCGCGACCATTTGTGTTGCGCATGTATATTTTTGGGAACAAATGGAAGGGACCTACATTTTAAGGCCGGATCCGAACGGCGAATTGAGACGCTTTCCGTGACAAGTTATTACTCTCGGAACGTTTGTCACCCATTCGCGAGAGGTGGCAATCCGTGAAAAATACTTTTGGTGTTACTGGTATTCGAACCACGAACCTCCTGCTCAGTAGCCATGTGCATTTCCACGGAACCACGGCGCCCATAATCTTCGTATACTCGTCCCATAATCATCATAAAATCATCCTATCATTATCATATTTGGCTCTACAACCGGGTTCCGGTTCTGGCCTCCCGCAAAAAGCCACTCCACAGGTCCCGATTTCGAGCCAATGTCATCCAGTTTGGCATCCCTAAATGCTGGGCGTCCTGGTCTACGACATCCTTCCAGCATTGGCTTGGCAAGCCTCGCTGTCATGTTCCATAAAATCGTGACCGGTGGAGAGATTTTTTGCGGGAGGCTAGGACCGGACACCGGTTGTAGACCCAAATATATGATGATGGAAGGATGTATTCCTTAACAGAATGAGGGATAAGCTCTGAGTAAAATATAACACTTATGGCACAAGGTGTGCAATAGCAAAAAAAATTGGCGTATTCTTAAAAATGTCTGTCTGCCCAAAATGAATCCAGCTATCAAAGAATGACAAAACAACGGAACACAATAAACACTTAAACTCGTAATTCGAACAGGATATGGCAAATCCAATAAAATAACCAAAGATCATAATCAAAACGGAGTCAGGTTGATTTTTAGCCATAGCTGTGCTGTACAGAATATGATGTAAATTTCTTAACAATTGCTGTCCAACAAAACAACACAACAACAAAAAATATTCAATTAAAAATTATTGTGACAAGACGGCGCCTCTAATTAGCTCTGACAATGGCATTTTCCAAAGAAAATCAATTTCGAAAGGAAGCCGTTTCTAATTGAATCGAATTCAACACAGTGCTACGTCTCCAGTGTGGAATAGGAATACAACGACCTCATCTGGAAGCTTTGTGTTATCAATTAAGTGCCTCGCCACACCAAAAGGCAGTCAATAGGTCAATTCCGAGAATTAGAAATTGAACACAATCATAATGTCGCTTCATGCAGACAGACAGATGAGTCAATTGACTACACAACATAGTCTCTGCTATTAAAGTGCTTCCATCCGTTGTCAAACTAAGTTTCTCACATTTCAAGTGAAATTGAAAGTGGAACTGTCAACCACAAATTAAGTAATCCACAAATCTACTACATCTGATTCGGATGAAATGACAAAATTACTATACCGTAATTAGTGGCAATTTGATGACATTTTTTAGGACTTGTGAATGGCTACTATGTACTGATTTTAATAAAAACTTTTAACCTTACATGGGTGGGCGCCGTGGCTCAGTGGAAATGAGCATGGCTACTGAGGAGGGGGTTCGTGGTGAAAAGTATTTTTCACGGTGTCCCACCTCTCACGGATGGGTGACAAACCTTCCGAGAGTAATAGCTTGTCACGGAAAGCTTCTCAAATTCGCCGTTCGGATCCGGCCTTAAATTGTAGGTCCCTTTCATTTGTGTCCAAAAATATACATGCGCAACACAAACGGTCGCGAGAAGCTAGGCCTTGGACCGCAATGGTCTGTCGCTCCGAATATTATTATTATTATTAACCTTACATGGTATATATTAAAAACGGCACGTCATGTAAAAATATCCGAAACGATTTCGAACATAAAGGACGAAAAAAGTTACTTTGGCAGATATAGAGCGCTCGTTGTTGTTTTTTGGTCTTTGGGGTCTTTGGATATCTTTTGGGAGTCTTTAAAGGGTCTTTTAAGGTTTTTTGCTGCTTTTTTGGGGGCTCTTTTGGGTGTCTTTCGGAGTTATTTTTAGGGTCTTTAGGGGAGTCTTTTGGATGTCTTCTGAGGGTATTTTTGGGGTCATTTTATGGTTATTGGTGGGTCTTTTTGGGGTACTCTGGGGGTCTTTTAAGGATTTTTTGTTGGTCTTTTCTAATTCTTCTGATGGTCAACCGAGGGTATTTTGGGGATCTTTTGCGGAGTCCTAATGCTTGCGTGTATTATTGTATAGGCACAGAATACTACAACAACATTTTATCAACAAAAATCTATAGATGGCAAATAAATATTTTTGTAATTATTTATATATTTGCTAATCAAACGCTTGACGACGACATTATGGCATCACTAGTTACACTATCACACTATCATAAAATACCACTTATTTTGGGTGGTGATGTAAATTTTGCATCTAATTATTCGATACCATTAATTAACTTTCTACTTAAAAAATTCAATCTGCATATAAATAATGATTATAAAATGGCACCAACAAAATCTAAAACTACAAAAGATACTTTTTTTACACGATATCGAAAGAATGTTTAGTTAAAAATTTACGTTTCATATTTTAGTTTCATAGCTATAATGCCAACTATACCAATACAAACAGCATCCGATAACACTGTTAATATTGAAGAAATAAATTAAAAATAAAACTAATATTTTGTTTATATTTTTTTCAGATTAATCCTTTAAAAAATATCTCTAGTTGAAATATTTTATAATGGTTTTCTCTTTTTATCTCTCTCTACCTGCCATCTCCATTGCTGCCAAACCAAAGGGCAACCAGATCTTCACTTGGCGAAGTGTGGTAATGATTGCTGTACAGATAAGGACTAGGATAGTCAAAGAGCATACGACGCGATGTGGTCATTCCAACGAAGCTTGTCGTTAAGGCACATACCGAGAAATGTGAGATTTTTGATGCAAGTGCCATTCATGGATAATGCCGTATACTATCAGCTAACCACCCTCTTAGCCATGCATCCATCGGCGTATGCTGTTCCACATCGTACCCATGCATATCTATATCTATCATTGTATGGTTTTCCTCCCGAGATTAAAGTCTACAGTTTTGGGTTAATGGTTAGGGGGTATGTGAGTGTGGGCGTAGGGTCAGTGGAGGGATTAGTTGGTTGGTGGTCAGTTAGCCGGAATAATTAGCTAGTTACTTACAAGTCGTTAAGATTTAAAGTTTATAAAGCCAAAGGAGTTTCCCTTCTGACACGTGTACTCTGTACACGCGAAAATTTTTAATTTCATTCAATTTATTTATTTACTAGCCGTTCCCGGGCACTCCACTAACCGCACGCATGAACCCCAGCTTTCTTTTTACCACCGCTGGGTGGGGTTGTATTTGATCCTATAACCTTCCAATATTTTACATTGAAAGTTTCTTAAAAATCGGTTTGTAAATGTGGTTGATATTAACATTTTACATTTCCTCCACCTGCCAATTATATACATTAAAACTGAAGTAGAGTTCATATCTGAGTAAATAGAAATTCTACTCTCATCACATTCTCTTGATTTCAACTAGAATCAGAGCATTACGAGAATATCACGAAATCGTTCGAAACTATTGCATTATTCGTGCAAAGTTAAAGATAAACTGAATATTAGTACAGAATATTAGTTTAGTGCACGTTTCTATAAAGACGACATTAGGCTGACTGCTGGCTTAGCAGTATTCTTTTTCGCTTCAGTGCTGGCGACAATTTAATGGTAATTCAATCAAGCAGAGGTTACATTAGTGTGTGTTTGTACAGCGCATCTATACCGTATAGTTCGTAGAGAGTGCCAATGAATTGCGGCATTACTTTGCCTTATTTAATTTACAATTCAAATTTATCAAATCTAAGCGAATGCATGTCGTTCCGAAGTAGATTAAGTTCATTTCTAGGGTCGTTTTGTAATTTGTCATCAGCACAATATACAGCAATGCGGCTTAATGTCGCAAGTCTCAGTTGAAACTCAACCCTAGTTACAAATGCATGTGTGCATTTTTGTGTATCCTAACATGATGACATTGAACTTTTGGTATTTTATTTACATTATAAACAAAGAAAATTGTTGTAACTCAACTCCACTTAAAGATATCTTGACAGCGAAACTTGACCATCTGTCTGTAGGTTGTAAAGTGCAAGGCAAATGTGAGAGACGCCTAAGTGAATACAAGTATTCCGAGATACAAACGAAAAGTTAAAAAAGTTCAAAATTAGTAGCTTTCAATTGTCCTACATATCATGCTATACCAAAATATGCAGATTCTTTGAAAACACATCCCAAACTTTCATTGGCTTAACATATAGCGTTAGCCGCATTCGCATTAATTATGACATTATGAGAAATAAATGTTTGTTCACGTCAGCATGACTCGCAGGCATATGCATAGACATATCCACTGTATATTCTCCTAAAGCCACCGCTATACTCAGCTTTCAAAGAGTGCAAGAGTCCCATAAGCCTGTATAGGTTATAAAGGTTAGGAAAAAAACAAAGACTGGACTATGGGGCGTTATGTGTTAATAAAATCAATTTTCAAAGGAATCGCCTTTAAAAAAATATGTTGGGTTTCATTCAATACTCAGTATTCAGTAAAAACGTATAGCAAGATGGCCTGCACATTTGAAGATTAAGCGGTTCACTCTGGTTACTTTTTGCTTAAAAGGACTCAATGCTGAAATGTCGATTGCCTTGTGGCCACATACCACATACTTGTTAAAATCTGGATTATGAGCATTCTTTCAGTCAACATTTAAGCCCTTGCTTGTCGCAATTAAAAAATAAGTTTTCGTAAGATGTATCCAGGAAATATCGCGCAATAGATATTCACAAAAAGGACTTGCAATTTTTAGAATATTGTTACCGCTGCTATAGCTTCTGGGGTTAAAAAGTCTTGATCTTGAGTCTTGGCACCGGCGATCACGATTTCGAGCCAGTGTTAACCAGTGTGGCATTCCAAAACTCTATAGTTGGCGTATCAACTGAGGAGTTAAGGCTCAGATTCACTAACATATATAGCGTCTTATTTTCTTTTTGGCTTCCGTCGCATTCCCACCAAAGCCTTGCTGCTCATAAAAATTAACTGATCTGAAATTGTAACGTAAATAAATTCAAAAAGAATCTCTAAAGAGTGTGATCGGTGGCAATGGCTCTGAGGGCGAAAATGCTGGACTCTGTGACGAAAATTTCGGGTTTATTTTTTATTGCAACTTTTCTACACCTTAACGAATATTCCGTAATTCAGCTGACTATACACAAAAAACGGATCCTCTGACAATAGGTCTTTCACTTGTTTTTGTTGTGTCTACAAATACTGCTTCGCAATCAATAGATGGTATCAGTTACAAGTGTAATAGATATGAGTATCTTTTTATGACGATAGTAAACCGGATAGATTCGGTGTCAGACTGATGCAGGTAATTCACTACGCCGTAATACTTTGGACATGCCCTTATCATTCATTCTCACAATGAAAGTGATCTCTTTGTATTCGAATACAGATGTAAATTCGTATCAAGAGGTCAGTCAGCTTCTGAAACACGAGTGTAATGGAATGCAATAAATGCGCGAAACTTTTTCTTTGTACGAGATACTCGAATAGTTGAGTACCAGTGCTCTTAAGAGATCAAATCAAGCAGAATATTAAATGAAAATAACTTACGCTTTTGCCTATTAGATGGGCAAATCGTTGTGGTCTGGGAGTAAACCCCCACAAAACAGAACTTGTCCTCTTGACTAGAAAATATAAAATTTCACATGTTGACCCACCCTCTAGCTTATCCTTCTCTGATAAAATCAGAATCAGTCTCTACAAACTCTACTGTTGCCCTGGACCAGCGAGCATCTCTCAGGAAGAGTACTGGGTGCCGGGGCATAGAAACATTCTGGGGAACTGCAGGCTGATGTCTTATAGGCAAGCATGCAGCAAGGCTTGGTGCATTTTCCATCGGATTCTGGAATGGAAGAGGCCATTCTTCACCTTCTCTGAAAATGCACAGCTCTTTCTCTAAAACATAAGCTCCATTTGGGAGCCTTCTTTTACAATGACCTTAACGATTTGTCATGCACTGATATCAAAAGTCTTCTACGCTTCATTCGAACTGGTGCAACGAGTAGGGTGAGAAATCTTCTTGATCCATGTGGCATCGCTCACTATAGACCATCATTGGTCTAAGTGGGGCCAGTTCCTGCCGACAGCTTCCACAACCTAACCTAACCTTGCCTATTAGAATCTACCTTGAAGATCCTTGTGCGAATCGCACTAACCTCCAAGGCACCTCCACCAACAAATACTCCCATTTACACAAAACAACCACACACCCAGCAAGTCCCAGTGCATATCACCAGCAACCCCATCTTCCAACCACCTACAAATGTGTCGATTTACTCTACCTCAAGAATTGTCTATTAGAATTTCTCCAACGACATATTGCGCTGAGATCATGGACATTGAGCACCGTTTGGGTAGCCTAGTACTTAGAGGAAGAACAGGATTGCATTGAAAAAACGAATCAACCCGATGGTTGCCGCATTCGGAAAGGACACCCAAAGAATTGGTCAGAACTCCAAATTGGACAGCTAAAACCTTTAGGTATAGTTGGGGACTTTATGTACCTATGCTCCGCCTTAGCACTTGATAAAGACACCCCTACAAAAATCAAACGAAGAAGCACTTTTGGCAATCGCTGTTCCTTTTGGCTGAGAAGGTAATTGAGTAGTAAAAACATATCTCGGGCGACTTAGAAGATCTTAACTATCTCAATCCGACTTAATGGCGCTGAAGCATGGGCTCTATGGAATGCGGTTGGATTTGTCTTTGGTCGTTTCGAGCGAAAAAAATATTGACAATTTTCGGTCCAGTTTGCGCTGGACAAGAAGCAGAAGATTCAAAGACGAATTCGGTACAATGACATCGACTTAGTCCTCGGTTGTGAACTCAACTCCACCCATCACAACACTTTCCTTCTAAATATTTCCAAGCCCACGTTTCCAAGGCACGAATTATCAGGGTGCAAATCCCTTGAAGTTTGCGCTAATTAAAGAAAAACCTAACTACGTAATTATTTAAGAAAGTTTTGTGGGCGAACGAACAAACGTATGGATTATTTTTGAAGTTTTACTTCTTTTGTGGACTCAGTGGCTCAGTGGAGAAGTGCATGGCTTCTGAGGAGGGTGTTCGTGGTTCGAATACCAGAAGTACACCAAAAGTATTTTTCACGGTGTCCCACCTCTTACGAATGTCTAACATACATCCAAAAGAGTAATAACTTGTCACTGAAAGCTTCTCAATTCGTCGGTCGGATACGGCATTAAATTGTAGGTCTCCTCCGTTTTTGTACATGCTAGGCCTTGGACCGCAACGGTCTGTGGCGCCGAATATTATTATTTTATACCTCTTTTGGCGCGTTTAGTAGAAGGCAAAACTGAGAGCGTTACGAAAGTGCGTCATAATGATTTATTTTTTCCACTGTCCGCTACGCAGTGATGATCAACCCAATATCCAGTACACAAACCACTTAACGCTTTTCAAAAGTGAAAAAATGATTTTATGTGTTATTGACTGCAGTGGATCTCAAACTGTGCTTTGAGGTATTTTGTGGTCTTTTGAGAGGTTATTTGCTAGTTTTTTTGGGATTCTTTTGGAAATCTTTTGAGAGCCTTTTAGGGAGTTTTTTTTATATTTTTTTAAGAAAATATAATATATGTAAGTCAATCCAAAAGTCTAATACATATTCCTATAATTCATATTATAGGGCATTTTTAATTTTCCAGCTGTAACATTTTGTTGCGCGGTAAACTCAACAGTTGTGCTAGATTATATATCGTATCGTGCCTTTACTCCTCTTATCATTCTTCCCGTATGGATGTTTAGCATGCATGTTAACCTTTTATCTTCCATTCACGCCAAATAAGTATAACTTTTAACGCGCGTATAGAACTCCACGCACCCTTTTTCCCTTAAAATAGTAAATCTCAAATCCCCAATCGATATGAACATCGTTTACGATTACGGTTTTCAAAATTGCTTACCAATGAAGAACTGGAATGTAGCATTTTGCTTATTGCTCACCAGCCTTTGCGTCTACTTTCAACTTAACCTTTTTACCAAACCTTAATTTACTAACACTTTTCCAACGATTAACTTCTAACTTACTTAGCAGCAATATTACAATTTTAAACTTCTGCAAATACTGAAATAATTGGATGGATTACTACACACACACCTTTCCTTAGTTTTCTTTTTTTTTTCTTTACAGATATACATAACACCATTTTGCTATTTGAAAATTAAAAGGATGTTTGCGGTTGGGCATCAAATAATATCATTATTGTATTTGCAGTAGTTGTCCATGGCACTTCAATAAATAAGTAACGCTGACATCAATGACATTGGAAATTTCCCAAGATATTTTTGAAATTTAATACATACTTTCAAAAACACTTAAGATAATTAGAACAAAAATAGATTGCCACTAGGTACTTGTAAACATTAAAGACGGACGGCATCACTTACCACTTACTACAATCTGACAAAAGTTCGTACTGCCTTATCCTGAGCATCCAAGTGTTGAATCCTGGACACGGATGCGACCGTTGTCCTGAATGTTATGTTTAAATTCTTGGATAAAAAGAACATTGGACAGCTTAATTGGCTACGGTTCCACTTGTTTTGTGTGAAAGCTTTTATCAAACCCCTTTTGACTTATACCGAAGAGAACTTGTATCATACACATGGTAAAACCTGTGAAGTTTTACTTTTATTTTAAATAAACTGTTGAGGAAGCTTAAACAAATAGCGTAACACAACAACAGAATAACATAGCAACATTTGGCAAGAAACTGCTTGGAGCCCAGAGGAGCTATGTCCAACGTTATTTACAAGTACTCAAGTATTAATATTGGGTAAAAATAGCTCAGAGAGTGGGGCTTAAAACACCGTATAGGTGCCCCGCCCAGCCCATAAAATCCGTTGCGTCCGTTGCAGTGACGAATTCGTTGACGCTACCGTATGTAACGCAAAGGGAGGACCTAACCAATAGGTTATCGCCGTACAGGCAAACAAAAGCAAATACCAAAATAAACTTCAACGTGCTGTCAAAGCATTTGCCGGAGAGAAAAATTGAAAGTTGGTGAGTCGCGTGTTGGCGTGTTGGCGAGTCGCGTGCGTATCTGGAAAAGTATTTTTTTCGACTTCTTTGAGGTGAACTGAAATTTTATGAGCAGTGGCTGTGCCATGGACCATTTCTGAGATCTCGCGTGTGAAGTGTGTCGAGTCACACGTGGGACACGTGTGATGCATGGAAAGTGATTTTTCGACTTCTTTGATGTCCTCTTTTAACCAATTTCCACACGTTCTAGAGAGTTAAAATATCATGAGTAGCTTGGTATCTTAGGGCGTTCCTGAGATGCCATGTGTGACGCGTGTCATTTGCCGGAGAGAACAATTGAAAGTTGGTGAGTCGCGTGTGAAAAAGTGCGTATGTGGAAAAGTATTTTTTTTCGACTTCTTTGAGGTGAACTGAAATTTTATGAACAGTGGCTCAGTGCCATGGACCATTTCTAAGATCTCGCGTGTGACGTGTGTTGAGTCACGTGGGGCACGTGTGATGCATGGAAAAGGGATTTTTTCGACTTCTTTGATGTTCTAGAGAGTTAAAATATCATGTGTAGCTTGGTATCTTAGGGCGTTTCTGAGATTCCGTGTGTGACGCGTGTCGTGAGTCTCATGCGGCGCGTGTACTACGTGCAAAAATGGTTTTTTGACTTGTTTGAAGTCCTTTTTAACCAACTTTCACACGTCCCATAGAGCTGAAATTTTGTGCGCGTGTTACGTGTGTGGCGCATGTAACGCATGTGGTGCGAGTTATGCGTGTGACGCGTTTGTCACGTGCGACGCTTATGTTTCGATTGCAGCGTTTGCTTTGCTTGGAATATACCTACAGAGTTTTTATATTCTCTATATCTGTCTATATCTATATCTGTTTGTCCTGGAATCTTCCGATAAATTTTTAACCAAGTTTCCAAAGCCCGATTTTATTGAATCTTTGCACACATATGAATTTCCGGTGACGACACTTTCTGTTAAAATTTCGCAATGATTGGGCCCCGGGGTCGGAGGCTCCCATACAAGTTTTTTTTTTAAATCATGCCATATAGCGGCATCAGATCGCTATATACTTTAATGACTGTGGGCGCTGTTTGCGTTGTGTGCTTACGATTTAGGGGTTGTTTTAATTTTTAACAACAAAAGTGATTCGCATGTGTTTTTATTTTTCACCATTTGTAGTGGAATTGTAGTGCAATAATTTGCCCTTTATCTTTTGACAGCAGGTAAGGTCGACATAATTCAACGAGCGAAGATAACGCGTATTTGCATATAGTGTTGTTTATTTTGTTATATCTCACGTGTAGGTACTGCACGAGCTCTAAATTTTTTTATTTTATTTTCCTTTTCCTCCTTAGGAATATATGATTTCCTTACAGAGCTCTCATAACGGTAAAACTTAAGACTTATGATTCAAAAAAAAAACTTAAACGTTTCTTTACTTTTACCCTAAGATTTCTATCAGCCTAACGACAAAAAAAAACCAAAAAGTCATATAATCTTGTAAAACTTAAGTTTTTTTCATTATGAAGAGGTACATAATGAACAACATTGAGATACATCTAAAATATAGAATATTTATATTTCCGTTTGGTCGTCTGCTTCTGATTGTAAACACGATCGTTGTTGATTTCAATGTCTATTTCCGACGTAATGTCCTGGTAGAGCAAGTTGCTCGATGAAGATGAACGTTGCAACGATTTTTGATGCTGAAGAGCTGCATCGAGTTTCTGCAGTTGATCGCTTACTAGAAAAGTAGTTTATGAATAATAAAACTCTTTAACATACTCGTATATCGTATTGAATACTTACAACTTTCCTTCTTATCACCACTACCCTGGTCTGTAGGTCTAACAACAACTGGTTCGGTTTCCACAATCACCTCCTCCTTGGGTTTCTTTACGAAGCTCATACACAGGGCTCCCACTATAGATGGTATTCCTGCCAAAATAAACGGCAACATATACGATTGAGTTTCATCGAATATTTTCCCAGCAACAACAGGACCAATAGTCAATGGTATCGCCACAAGACCGAGAAAGAACCCAATCGCCTGGGTAGCACCATCAGCACCGCAAAGTTCATAGGCTATCGGGCACAAAACGGGAAAGAAGAATCCATCAAATAATCCCATTAGCAAAGTCAAACAGATGAGCAAATCATATGACCAGATTAGCGGTAACAAGATGGAAATGCATCCCATGCCAATTAATGCGATTTGATGCAATCGAATACGACTGATGCTTGGAACATCGGCGAGAACGCCGACAAATACACGCCCAATGCCGGACGTAGCTCCAATACACATTATGGGTAAACTGTTACTCATCCGAGGGAACCGAACATCGACAAATTTGGCCATATGAACATAAGGAACATAATATCCCGACAGAGCGATAGCACAGCACAGTATCCAAGTCGTATAGGGACGATTCTTCCAAATATCGGCGTTACAAGCAAACTGTCGCCTAGTACGCGTAGTGAGTGTACCATCCGAACCGGCATCTAATGCACGACACTTCATTGGACTGTAGACAAAAGCGGCTACAATTAGAAAGCAAAATATTACCGCTAATACTCGCAAAGCTGTTGACAAATCATGTCGCCACAGAATATAGGTCAACGTTGGAGGTGCAATCACTGTAAAAATGCTCGCTCCCGATGATACAAATCCATTGACTTTTCCCAAGTGCCGCTTAAAGTACAGGCCCAAAATCGCCAGCGTTGGCGTGTAAACCAATGAGGCACCAAAACCCAAAAGAAAGCCATATGTAAAAAACAGTGCCGTTATGTGGTATGTGACAACTGATGAGAGCAGCAAGGCGAGAACACAAATCACAGCTCCAATGAGCGTGGTGAATGCCAATCCGATTGCATCTGATAGTATGCCAGCAACAGGTGAAAAGAGCAGTGTCATCCCAAAGTTCAAAGAGCCGATGAGAGCTGTTTATGGAAATGAAATTAAATAAAAGAGTGCGATATTAAGAAACAAACAAGATAGTTTTATAATTCATCATTTTATTTACTTTCTTCAAGAAGGTGGACATAATTTGTAAATTGAAACTTTTTTATGCGCGTTGAGAGTAAACTTTTAAGCATTAATTATAATGGACATTTGCCAGCATGAGCACGCATAGACGAATTTTGCGAATGCACAGGAAGTGTATTGTGTGGTTTTAATAGAGTTCAGTTAAGATTCGTTAAATTTTCGTTCACTTCATAGACGCATAGACGTGAGCGATTCAGGTCGCTCTTACATATGTAAATTTGACATTTGTCTTTTGGATACGAAAAACAGAGGCAAATGTTAATGCAGGCAAAATTTCAATATTAACATTTGCTGTCATTTGACAAACGTGAGCAAGCATTTCGTTGACATTTGACACTAGTTCATACACACGCGAAAGTCTATTATAAGGTCTGTTCCTGTACTTTTTGTAGTAAAAATTAGCAAAAGAGAAAATTGTTTTTATAAATACGTTTAAATGGTATAGACCATTTTTTTTAAATTAAAGAACTCATAAGAATGTATATGTCAATAGTTTAACGTAGACTTTCAAAATTAAACGAAATGTTTGCCTAGGTATCTCAAATTACAACAAATAGTTATTAAAGACAACTGTCAAATTTTCGAATGCAAAGAGTGAACTGAACCGCTCGCTTACTTAAGTTCCATTTTAAATTCCATTACCTAAAATGGATTATAGCGTAAATTAAGCGTTGCGAGGATTAGTGTTAATTGCGCAAGGAGGAGGCTTTAAATTAGGTTAGTGTGTTCTATCTGATTGATGTGCGAGTGCGAGTGTCCACGTGTGCAGAATTCAAGAAGCTATATCGAATGTATCTGCCACGTATGTCAATTAAACAGATCACAAACTTGCTATCTGGCACTAATAGAATAGGCTATAGTTATTTGCGGATAGTAATACAATCTCACTCAGCTTGTGAATGAGCTCACTAGAATAGCAGACATTGTAAGTCATAACGCGAATAGCCTTGACTTATTTCTTACCTCCCATCCTATCGAATACACCGTCAGTGTACATCACCACTAGGCTCTTCAGGTCATTATGTAGTATCAATTAATTTCTCCTTGTCGAACTAGAAGAAAAGTATGGCTACTCGAGAAAGCTGACTGGGATGGCCTCAGCAATCAAGCATTAGTGATGTAAATGCCAAATCTGATACGATCACAAGCATAATCAACGAGGGAATAAGTCAATTTACCCCTTCCAGGTCAAAATGTATCAAGCAGAAGGAAAATGCTTGGTATGATTAAAGCTGCATAGAAGCTTCTGGGAACCGGAAGGTATGCTTTCGGTTACATAAAATAAACCCCACTGCGGAAAACCGAGCTTAGAAATATTGCGATATTGGCGGCGGGAAGGATAGAGTTGAAAGTTCACACCCAGCGCCAGCACTCACAAGCTAGAATATTGCGATCATAGAGCCACATTGTCGACTAAACATCTTGATCTTGATTACTAAATACATCAACACATTTGCGGCGGGAAGGATAGAGTTGAAAGTTCACACCCAGCGCCAGCACTCACAAGCTAGAATATTGCGATCATAGTGCCACATTGTCGACTAAACATCTTGATCTTGATTACTAAATACATCAACACAATCATAAATACTAGTAAAGCAGTTATACGACAACTGTATATCAAGCAGCCATATGAGTACATATTTTGAAGCTAGATTATTAATGCGATAGAAAAATTGCTTCGTTTTTCGGATGTGCCGGGAATCGAACCAGGTAGCCTACTAATGGCAGCCAACTGTGCAAATGAACAACTAACAACATGTACTCTGCTTTCATGTGATTTGAAAATTATTGTAAATGGAATATTAGGGAAATTATGAATTTGACGATAAGAACTGCGATATTTGTTAATTTCATAATTTAATTTAATCCCGAAAGAAGTTTCACTACTCTAACGTTATTTCTACATTTTAGTGTCGCAGTTTCACAAGATTTGAGCTCAATTGATCATACCAACATACATATTATTTTCAGTAACTTACCAGCTTTGCTCGATGCCTCAGGATCTCCCCTGGCCGACAATCGCTTTTGCAAATACGAATGAATAACACCGTACGAATTGATAAGTCCGAACAGCAATCCAATGCAGAGAAACGAACTGATCATTACAAGCCATGCTCTAGTTCCACCATCTGGTGGTAAGAGATCATCATCTTGTGATTCTTCTCGAGGATTATCACTACTACGACTATTCCTCGATCGACTGCGGCTGCGGCTTTGACAGTCTGACGACTGATTAAGATGAAGATTACGATTTGCATTGTTCTCCTGCCTTTGATATGTTAAGTCTTCATCGCGATTAGTAGAAGACGATGGTCTCGCTTGATCGTCGATTGTCATTTGTAAAATTTTCCTTTCTGAATTTCAATTAAAATTCGTACAATCGTACGATGATCTAAGAGTATCTTTAGCTGCTGGAATAAATTTCTTCTTGTTTACAGTGTTATCTCATGCCAAGAAAACCGCTTGTCTATGATAATGTTATCTTTGTTCCAGATTAAATGAATTTATTATTCAGTTTTTGTTTATGCCTTTACGCATCCAGAGAGCCAATCGCGGAGTCAGTAACCCGGACAATTGCATAAGAGATTCAACGTCGCACTCTGGACACCAATTATACATATATGCAAACTGAACGATTAAGTGGGACTATCCCAAGTGATCCGCTGTTTACCTAGTCGTAATCTGTGGACAATAATTGAGTTCAACTTCCCTATTAATGCAACTTTGTATTGTGAAATTGTATTGTATTTGTTATTAATTATTTTGCACTCTAAACCCGTCTTAATCTTAAAAATAGAAATGCTCAGTAATTAAGATGCGTGTTCTTGAGACGACACTTCATAGAACACTGGACAATTTTCAATTGCTACTCTGATTCCGGCCATCGATCTGTGGAGTTCTTGTCGTTTTTGTTTTTTCATAGAACTAGAATCTATTTCCAAGTGTAAGAAGAATCAGTTGCTTGCTTAGGTTAACCGCAACACTCAGCGCAACCGGTAGACGTATGTTAACCCATAAGAAGAGCAGTTAATTAAGTAAACTAAGAAAGTTTTTGGTAGTTACTAGAAAAATGAAGTCTTGCTTTAGCCATATACTACTGGGTCTTCAAAGATGTTATTTTAGTTATATAATTTTACATTAGTTTAATATTTTTCTTTGCCAAATAATATTTGGCGCAACAGCGACCTTTTTTATCCAGGCCGTTTTTACAAACTTTAATTTAACTTGACCACTTTGTATGTACCAGTATTTCGACTACTTTAAGATCCTTTTTAACCCCCTTCCACAGTATTTTTTATATTCCGCGTGTGAAGCGTGTCGCGTTTTGCGTGTGGCGCGTGAGATGGTCGAAATGCCGCCATTTTTCTAGTCTTTTTTGGTCCTTTTTAACCACCACCATAAGGGGCAAACTTTGATATCCCGCGTGGGACGCGTGTCGCGAGTGGCATGAGGCGCGTGTGATGCGTGGAAAAAGAAAATACTTTGAAATAGGCCCAACCTCAAAAACAGACATTTTGGCGATTATTACCAAATAATAAAGGACTGTGTGGCGTGTGCCGATGTAAAAAGTTTGTTTTTATAACTAAACTTATTGCCAAGGGGGAACTCCCTGAATGATTTGCAGTACGGCAATAAGGTGGGCTATCTTTATTGCATAATACGGACCTTCAGGAACTTGTTGACGTCAATCTTGAAAGCCTGTAGATTAAATGATTCGGAAAACATGGAGTCGACCAATTGATTCCACGTCGAAGTTATTCTCGGAAAAAAAGGATGATTTTAAATGTTGGGTTATGCATGAAAAAGGTTTTAAGGCAAATCTATGTTCATTAGAACTAAGACGAGTGTTTACGTTGCTTACATAGTACCTGAAACTAGAAAATGAATTTCTGAAGAGCATCTACCGTAGTAAAATTTGTAGAAAACAGTTAAAGATCCTACATTTCACCTATGCTCTAAAGAATCAAGAGATGAAGTTATGGTTACATCGTTTACCATACGGACTCTATTCTCTGAATTCCATCAATTTAAATCAAATGTGTTCTTGGAGCACCACCCCATACATATGAATTAAATTCCAAAATTGGTCTAACATAAGTCTTATATAATCTTAATATAAGAGTAGGGGAAGTAGAAGTTACAACGTCTTATGAGGCCCAAACATTGGCTCGCTCTTTTTGAAATTTCATAAATATACATATTCCTTCCAAGAAAGTTCACTTGAAACTTTAAAACCTAACATTTTCAGTGAATCAGATCTCGCAATAGGGGCATCATTAATTAATGGTAGCACGTAACTTTATTCTGAGAAGGAAAGCATGGAATTTATTCGGATTAAATTCCACCCTATTCGATCTGCCCCAATCAAGAATGACTTAAATGTTCGACAGAATATCCGTATTCATTTAATCTCGCGAAACTCAATGGGAGCCGATAGCGTTGTATTATCAGCAAAAGAATGGATATCACAGGTTGTAGAAAACAACAGGTCATTAATATATATATATATATATAAGGAAGAGCATAGGCAACAATGATGACCCTTGTGGTACGCCAACATTGATCGCATGCGAAGCTGAAGAGATGCCATTCAATATTTTTTTTTATTTTACGGTTCCATAAATAATCCTCAATCAATGCAATGAGAGGGGACTGTTAGTTGAGTGAACGAATCTTATTTATAAGACAATGATGCCATACTCGATTAAAATATCCTGGTATACGACAGTTGATTCAACTCGATTTTCAATGCTTCGCTCCCAACAATGAGTCATGCACGTCATGAGTTCACCTGATGAGCTATTTTTGCGAAATCCATACTGCACATCGGATTAAAGGGATTTGCACCCTTATGATGCTTAGCACAGCGTGGGCGTTCGGAAATTAAGGAGAGGAAAAGGTGATATGTGTGTCTTAAATCACTGCAGATCATACAAAGGCGGAAGCACAGACTCGGGCAATTCATTCCACATAAATATTGTGCGGCTAAAGAAGGAATCTCTGAATTGGTTGCTACGTCCGAAGATAGATCTGATGGTGGACCCGTGAGCTCAAGTTGATGCACGGGTATTTCGGTTGGGTTGGAGGATGAGCGGTATGCATCTGGATACTTCTTTAGAACACCGCTTATGGAAAAAGCGATAAAACAGTGACAAGCAGGAAACATTCCTACGATGTTCAAGCGAATTGATTGTTTTCGTGATATTTACTTCACCAATAAGTTTTATCCCGCGGCTCTGAATGCTGTCGATTAGATGCAATGTGGTCTTGGGAGCACCTGCCCCGACAGTTGTATTCAAGTTTAGGGCGAATATATGCCTTGTAAATAGAAAGATGAAACAATTTGCTAAGCGGTTTCGCCAGAGTATGAAGACATCCTTTCAATAATAATGGCGGAATATCGGCAGGTCCAGTTTTATTAGGAACAAGTTCTTTAAGAATCTTTGAAACAACCCGTACCCGGAAATAGATTTTAGGCATCCGTGGGCTTACATTCGGGAGAATTGGTGGTCTTTGATTAGATAAAAAGGAAGGAAACCCACAAGCAAAATGTGATTCTAAGAGATTAGCTTTCTGAATACCAGTTTTATAAAGAATACCATTATGGAACAAGAAGTATTGTCTGCAAAGTTTATTTTTACCAAGGCAGCAAACGATCGAAAGCGTCGACTGTTCCTGCAGTTTTTATGATTTATGTACAAATTAAAAAAACATTTACAATAAATCTTTGTAAAATCAATAAAAACTTCTCAAGGGTTAATATTTTTTCACAAATAGATAAAGTGTAGCAAAACTAATAACAAGACACCAATGTATAGCAAAAACCAATGAAGCAACAAGCGTTAAAGATCTCGATTCGATTGAGTTGAGATGTGGTGTAGCAATGTGGTATTTGTGGCAACAACATATCTAATGTCAATAGAATGCAAAAAAATCGTTGAGACAACCAACAACTGTGATGTAGCCAGCCACGGAGGGAAAAGTGATCTCTACTTATATGCAGGCTGATACTTCAGAAACCAGCATACGACCTCATCCAAGACACGTAAATCAAATTGTAATGTTGTATATTGGGAAATAGTATGTACAGTGTAATCGTATGAAGGTAAATCAATGTGTAGTTGGCTGTGTCTGGGCAGTCTGTCGATATTTTCAATATTTGTGTGATTGACATTATTGTTTTTGCTAATCAATTATGTAATCCGTTGACAATATAATAATAAGTAGGTAAATAAGCAAAATGACGAGCTATATTAGTGTCATCATCATCATATTTGTCACTACAACCAGGGGTCCGGTCATGGCCTTCCAAAAAAAATCGCTCCACCGGTCTTCGAGACGATGTCACCCACTTTTGTATTCCTAAACTCTGGGCCTACTGGTCTAACCCATTTCTACCAACGATATCGACGTCGTCTGCATAAGCCAGTATCTGAATGGAGGTATAGAGGATTGTTGCTCTCGCCGTTACGTTAGAGTCTCGGATCATTTTATCCACGCCAGGTTGAAGAGGACGCAGGCCAGTCCATCCCCTTGTCGGAGCCCGTTACAGATGTTGAATGAGCTTGATAGTGATCCCCGGATATTTTTACTTGGCTTATAACATTACATTCACAATGGTAGCATTGGTCATGGTCAACCTACATAGTCGTGTCAATTTATTTGAGATGCCGAATTCTCTTATGGCTTTATCTGGCTATGCTATCATAGGCGGCTTTAAATTCTATAAAAAGATGATTTTGGTGAGTTTTGAAACTCTAGACATTTTTGCATCACCTGCCTAAGAGTGTAAATCTGATCAGTTGTTGATTTGTTTAGAATGAAGCCACACTGGTATGGACCAATGATGACTTTAACGTCAGGATAGCCCCGACTTGATAAATAGACGAGAAAATCTTATATCAACTACGTTATACCACGATTAATGCTGCAGGTTGTGATATCTCCTTTCTTATGTATGGAGCACAGGATACCTCTTCGCCAGTCTTCTGGTATAGCTTCTTCCTCCCATACTTGCACTATTATTTCATGAATTTCTTGGTGTATTGCGGGGCCTCCTGTTTTAAAAAGCTCCGTTTGAATACCATCAGATCCCGGGGCCTTATTATTTCCGAGCCGATTTATCGCTCTGCTAACTTCGTATATGCTTGGTGGCGGCAGAATAGTGTGGTCTTCGGTCATTGGTGGTACGCAACGTTCTTACGTTCAGTCGCTAGCTTACATTCGTCATCGAACAAGTCCTTCCGATCTCTGCGACTACTGCCTAAGATGGTGTCAGCAGTACTAATGACTACTAATTTCTTAAGGCGTGTCCATTTCTCTTCTACGCCCGGCATCTCAGCCCCAGAACTTACTCTCCCTGCATTTATAACTATGACCATAGTTGTTTCTGTACTCTTCGTTGCGAACGGCAGCCGTGTTGACCCGAATCTGATGCTGTCTTTCTTGAGCCGTTTTCGTTGCCGTCGTCGTTCACCAGTTTATCCGAGGCTGATTCCTAATACGTAAGTGAAAGTAGTTTTCATACCCAAAGCAGGCAAGTGTTCCAAGGTTAGTCTGAAGGATCTCAGACCCATCAGTCTTTCATCGTTCCTCTTAAAAGCACAAGAAGTCTGTTTAATATCTACGTGCGCAATAGCATCGACATGAGACTTCTGTCTACTGAATAACATGCGTAATGTAAGGGTAAATCTGTAGAAACCGCTCTGCATACGCTAGTACGTACTATCGAATATCCCCTTCAATATAAGGAGTTCACAATGGTAGCATTCCTAGACATTGAAGGCGCTTTTAACAACGTCAACGAGATCGCGGATGCACTGTCGGTCTCACTTGGCGAACTGATTAATCTTCTGCTCACAAACAGGATTATTAATTCAAAACTGGGTGTGATGTCGCCAGAAGTCCTATCCCCCTTCTATGGAATAATTGTGAATAGGGTGCTGATTTGTCTGAAATGCGAGAACGCGCGTAGTGATCGCTTGTGCGGATTACGTTGCCATTGCCGTCCCAGGAAAGTACCCTAATACATTCTCACACGCCCATAGACGAAAGTGACTGTTTCGTACGCTATAAACTAGCCTCGAAAGTAGCCCATAACAACACTAGTTATGTTATGATATAAACGTATTTTGTTATTTACTACAATCTCAGCGAACACATTGCGCATGAGCAAGAATTCTCTTTTGTTTGTCGTTTGTGATTTCTGCTTCTCTCTCTGCAGTCACAGCGAACACACATTCTCACATTTCTGCTTCTCTCTCGATTTAGCAAAAAAAAAAAACCGGTTTGGACGCGTGAAAAATAGCGTACACGACTCGCAGAAAAGTGCTCATCGTGCTCGTTAGATTGTCAAGCTTCGACCTCGCACGATAAACTCAACTTTCCTTGCTCGTTCTGTAATATACTATAAAGGAACTCCTACAAAAAGCTCTTAACAAGCTAACGAGATGGAAAGATCGTTGCGGTTTAGGGGTAAACTCCTATAAAACTGAACTTGTCCTATTCATAAGGAAACACAAAATCTCGCATATAGACGTTCCCTCGATTAAGGGCATGAACTTCTAGTTCTTATTCTGGATAGAAATAGAAACAATGGACCAATATAGGCCCAAGTGTTTCGGTTTTTCCACTGTTTCCCACTCTAGCCTAACCTAACCTAGATCCGGTGACCTAGACGGCCAAAATACAGGACTGATAATGTTCACTGTAGTAAGGAGACAATCCAATCGAGTCAGCATACCCGTTTGAATTTAGTCGTTCGTTGCACTAAAATTATTACCGATTGCTGCAGATTACTTAAAATTATTAAATGAATTTACGAAGATTACGAAGAAAACCATAATCAAGGGGTTTTCTAATATCTACTCACAGAATTGCCGTTCCCTGTGTGATAATTAGAATAATTCATTTTTTTCCTTGCACTGTCACTTAAAAAATCACATCTTACTTTGGACAGATGAAGCAACTTTTACAAGGAACGGACTGAAAAACTTACACTTATCTTACTTTATCATTGGACCGGGTTCAATCCAATGTTGCCAAAGTAACATCTTCGAAAAATTGTTTTAGTAGAAATGTATGGGCCGGAGATATAGGTCAATTATTATTGTCAAGCGATTAAAAAAATAAATTTTTCAACAACATTTTTCTTCCATTCGGCGTGCAAAAAAAAATCAGCTCGATATGCACTGGTGGACAGGACAGCTAGCGAACAAAGACCCTGCTTGAAAAGTCCTTTATGTTAGGATTTCTGGGAAAAAACAGAGCGGTGCATCAATAATAGACCAAGACGCACAGACCTTATGGTTTTCTGTGGAAGGCCAGATTATAGAGCAATAAAAAAATATAAAGTAAGGTAATATTGGCTCCGCTTGATAATGTCTTTACTTACCTTGATTACCTTGATAATGTCTTTACTTACCTTAAAAATCTTCAATTTCTTATCTTTAATCTTTGGCCTGGAAACTTCTTTCTTTGCCAATATAATTGTTATAAATTGTTAATATGTATTTAGAATGTTTATTCAAGCAATAACTTTACAGGTAATGGAATATTGCACAGTGTCTTGCGCTGTTTACGGTTGTTAAATGAATGTGGCGATGAAAAAATTAAAAATTTCAAGCATATAGCAACAATACTCCATTCAATTCAATCTTGGATCCTTGTCATTCTTTTTACATCGGCATTTTGTCAAATTGCATCACTGTTTGAAACTCACACATAAAAATTTTTCATAAGGGTTAATAAATTGTTAGTAGTTATTACATTTCTCTTTAATTCAATTTGACGATTCAATTGTATTCCTCTTAAGAGACTCAACTATTCTTGTCATGGCATGATAAATGAACGACCTCTCCATTCGGAAGGCGAACAAATGCGCTCTGATTGGTAAAACGCTTCTTGCATATCGGACAAATACTAAATTCGGTAATCGTTACGAACTGATTCTCGTGATATATACGTTGTTCCTGCAAGCGACGGCACTCTGTCGTTAGGAGACCCTTTAGAATTTGATTATGCCGCTTCCGTTCCATTTGTGTACGAGTTACAATTTCCATATAGTTGCGCAGTCTATGCAATGGCATGTCATCGGGAAGATACTAAAAACAATCAACAGACTTTAAGAATTTTTACTTCTATTAATGAATTGGACACATACCGGCCAAACTTTAGCTGGATTTATTTTGATGGCGTATTTATTCAACAGTTGTAAGGCAACTTCTGCATTTGGTTTTACAAAATCTGGGTGCATTTCGGCACCTTCATAGGGTGGAACACCCAAAGGACTAAGAATAGTCTTAAGTAGCATTGCGAAAATTTCATTCTCTTCGGGATGAACTTCTTCGCAGTAGAGAGATGCTTTTTCTACATCTCCCAAAATTTGAATGTAAATAGCAAGGACTTTTTCGTGTTTTTTCAATTTTCCTAAAATAAGCGCACGCTCCTCCAATAAAATATTGGTGGGGAAATCTTGAAGGACTATATCTGGGGAGTATTTGTCCGATTTTTTCAAAAACTCGTACATTTTCGAGCGATACACATCCAGTTGTTGAACTTTTTCGCTGAAAAAGTGCTTTTATTATATATATTCCTCATCATCTACATATATAATCGTACCCACCTCTTGCCGTCTGATCCACCCGTCTTGATGTCTTCCATTAAACGTTGAACCTTCTCACGGTATTGTTTAACAAGAATGTTATGAAAGAAGGTATTTGGCTCATTCCAAACGCTAATGATGTGTTCCAAGTAGGCAATTACAAAGTTTTTATGATGGCTTAGAAGAAAGTCGAGCACTTTGGCTCTAGGTAGATTCTCGACTTCAATGAAATCGTCGGTGAAAATTTTCAAACCATCTTCAGGATGCTTTTGCAGTACCCATCCGGAAAAATCAAAAATCAATTGCAGTTGTGATGTACCCAATGCTTGCAGGTATCTCATTGTACGCTCATGTCCATACAGACTTGATCCTTGAATAGTTGCCTGCTCTTGTAGCAATTCGAGGGCTTTTTTGTGCTTTCCATTTGTCTGATAGAGAATTATCAATTCGGAAATTTTATCGTGTTTTTTAAGAGTTTTTTCGGATTCCTCAAGATGGCATTGGTTGAGGCGAAGTAGTGGTGCTACCATTGAGTCGTTTGTCTACAAATAAGATCCAAAACCGAATAATAAGAAGGAATTTTGGTTAATCAATCGCTTAATACTATACCTGTAAATAGCACTTTAGCAAAGTTGTATCAATTATTGATAATAACGATGACTTTGATGATCCTTTTGTGCCGCTTAGTTTGTGAATTTCTTTTTGCCGCGCAACGGCCAGAAATTCAATTAGCGCCGTTAATGCATTCTCGAGGTCTTTTCCTTCCAGCACAGGCATTGGATTTGCCGGTATAGCAGTGGCTGATTCATTTGATTCGCTTCCAGACGTAGTTGATGATTTCGACTTATCGGGCAACAAATTGGGAAAAAGCCGAATTACATCGTATGGATCAGCAGATGCTTTCTCAAATTCACTCATCGCTTCGCAAAATTTCCTATTCGTGAGTAGCTCCCTTGCGTAGCTCATGTGAATTTCTCGTATTTTTTTAGCTTTATCTTCATCAGGTTCTTCAGAAATATTCTGGAATTTTTGCAAAATATGAAATAAGAGAAAAAAAAAATGCAATACCTGAACTAACAGTCAATTCAATGGCCAACTGAAATTTCTTTTGTTGTAACAAACTCTGGCGCTGTGTTGGAATGTCTGCGAGCCGAATGTACCACAATTCGGAAATGGCAGCGGCAAAAATGGTTCCTTTACCTGAACGAACAAGAAATTTGGTTTTCCCCAATTCAGGAATACTTTGAACGAGCGTATCCTTATTTATACCACTACTATCGAGACTACGCACTTCAATGCCATTCGAAACGCGACCAATAGCGAAAGGTTCATCCCAGACTGAAATAGGTAATGAAAATTTTAATTTAGATAATTCTTTTAAAGTTATGCATTTACAATTAATATAATATAACAATTACCCAAATCTAATACAGGACCACTCCAAGTCGATGGCTTAAGATAATTTCTTTCTTTAACTACGCCACCACCACCACCTACACTTACTGCGGCAACTTCATGCACTTTGCCTTGAGTTTCGTTTTGCTTGACATAATCTTTGGGATCAATAGGAACAAGAAATTCATCTTTGGAGACGCCAAAAATATGATTGCGTATTAGACAAATGCAAGGATCCACACTGTGCGATGAAGAAGTCACAATAAGATCATGTTTTTCAGGAACATTAGAAGATATCTACAAGAAAATCCAATATGGAATAACAATCGTCATCGGAAAACTGAAGATCATAACAACATATCATCGGAAAATGTAAAAGCAATAAATACTTACATTATAAATGACGTATTCATCCTTAAAGCCAACGCATATGACATCATCTACCCAGCAGAGAGCTCGTGGAACATCCTTCAGTTCAATACTAATCTTTAGGGAACTTAGCAAGTCGTTTTTCCAATAGAAAAACTGCAAACGCCTTTTGATGGCGCAACATAACCGAATTACCGTGGCGGTTTTCCCTGTTTGGGATTTGGGAGTCTATAGAGAAAATGAAAGATTACTCCTGCCATGTTAAACTTTTGTTTTAAAAAGGTACCTTTACATCCAATGTGAAAATGCTGCTACCTTTTGTTTCCTGAGAACTATGAATAAACGAGAAATTAGATTCAGTTCGACTGAGATCGCACACATTGATCATGCCATCCGTGAGAACGAACAAGAGATTCTCTTCGGCGATCACCTTCATCTGGGTGATTGCCTTTTTACTGAAGTTCTTGTTAAACTTCGGCATTACCAAGTCAAGTTTTTGATCATCTTCGTTCTGCTGGACGGTGTACATAATCAATTGACCGCTACGTGTACCAAGGATTACATTGTTATCTATGGGCGGGACAGATATATGTGCTTTACACTGGAACCATAGGTGCAAACACTTACCGTAAGCGGCGATTGACTCAATGTGAACACCCTGTTTCAGTATCGAATGAACATTGTACGCTTGATGCATTTTTCTGCTTTATAGGATTGCAATTTATATTTTAAAGTAGTTTCTTTATTTTATTATGATAAAACGTAAAAGAAGTGAATAAATAGCTGCATTTTACTGATACTTTTTTTAACTTTAAACTGTCATCTGTCAAACTACCTATATCAGCTGATTTTGTTTGGCTTTAAAGAATGCATCTGATGACAGTTCCAGAAAAAAAGAGGTCTGTTTAATGACAAAAAAGTAGATTTAATAATTTTTTGTAATATTTAATCTTTGAATGTATTATCTTCAAAGAAGATTGAGATTTATATGTTTGGTTTTAGGTTTGACCAAAGCTGTACTTATAATAATAATATTCGGCGCGACAGAACCTTGCGGTCCAAGGCTTAACTTCTCGCGACCATTTGTGCTGCGCATGTCCATTTTTGGACACAAATGGAAGGGACCTACAATTTAGTCCGAACGGCGAATTGAGAAGCTTACTCTCGGAACGTTTGTCACCCATTCGCGAGAGGTGGGACACCGTGAAAAATAATTTTGGTGTTGCTGGGATTCGAACCTGAACCTCCTGCTCAGCAGCCATGTGCACTTCCACTGAGCCACGGCGCCCACTTAACTGTGCTAATTTCCTCCAAAGACGTGAACTAAAAACGGTTGTAAGGATAATGACAGTACACTGCCTTTTAGGCAAACACGCGAGAAGTATGGGTGTCGCATATAATGACTTCTGCAGAAGATGCATGGCCGAGGAGTAAGAGGGGACAATAGAACAACTTCTTTGTTTCTTCCGGCAAAGAAGGCCCAAACACTTAGGTAAGCGGTCAGCGAGGTGATGATCTCAGTTTTTTTCGCTGCGCTCGAGCTCAGATTTTTTCTCGGCAAATCGAACACGAAAAGCGAGAATCTTTTGTTTACATTGTTTTGTTGCGTGTGTGTAATGCGTAATTCCGAAACGTGTTTTCTGTTTTGGTTTTATTCTTCCATTTTACAAAGTTGTTTCCTCAAATTATATAATAATAAAATATATTTATTTCTGTAAGAAAAAAGTATATATATCAATGTCAAATCAATATCAGTGAACAGAAATCGAGTGACAAATTCTACCACGTGCCAAGCAAAATTACATCCGTTTTTGGTGTTAGTAAAAAGAGGTGTAAATCTTCAAAAATATCAAGATCAGATTTCCGATCTACCGTAAATTGTTTTTTTTTTTTTAGAGAAAACGAACCACTTGAAAGCCAAAAAATCAATCTGCGCCAGATTTTTAATGAAAAAAAACCAAATAAATGACGACACCACACTTACGTTTCTTTGACGAATAGTAAGGGAGTGAAGGGCAAGACTTATGGCCCGTTTTATTAGGCATGTTCTCCAATGTTACAATTTTATAGACGTTTTACGTCAAAAAACTATGCTGCAAGTTGTATTCAAATCCAGCCGCTATTTAGTGCATTTTGGCTAGTTGTCAATTTCTTTACGCTGCATTTACTGTGCAGGGGCTGAATTTTTGGCGGCACCCGTAATTTTAATTTCGAATTCGAATATAAAACCGAATGAATGAATTAATTGAGCATTAAGTTAAACTAACTGAACGCTGTAAACAAACAAATAAAAGACAGCTGATTAAGAAAAAGTCAGAAAACGTCGAATCCAAATGTCTTCTGAATACAACAAAGTATTCGGATCAAGTTCCACCTAAGTCGAGTTGGCCATAAGCTCCCTTATCGTATTTGTTTCTTTATCGTTGTTTTATTGTTTGTTATTAATTGACGTTGATTGGGTATTTCGTCTTACATTATTCCATTCATATCAGTAAATGCACCGTTGATGCAAATAATACTCTCGAACATTTTTCTTATCAGTAATGTTCTTGCCTAAGAGCATTAGTTGATTCAATTAAACAATTAACGCTTTCAAAATTAAGTTAAATTGAATTCTCGGAAAAGTTCGAATATTATACATAAATAATGTCTCAAACAATAACAAAACAAACTGAAGAATACCTCAACATTCTTTCACCCAACGAGCTTATATTTTTTAAGGTAACGTCTACTATTTCCTGTATTGTATTCTTTTATAATCCCCTTCATTTTCATGCAGAAACTCATATTAGACATAAAAACCAATCCCATCTATACTCAACGCAACGCAGAAACGCTTCTCAGCAAGTTGATGCGTTATATCAAGAGTTCCCCTTATCCTGTCTTACAAATATTGCAAGATACAACCATAAGATCATCGCCCCTAGTTGAAAATTCGGTTTACTGTACGCTCCAAACGTTTGTCGAAAATGACTTCAAGTCATCAGCGTCTAAGCAAATCCCAAATGAGTTTTTTAATTTTCTTGCAAATTTTCAACTTTTTACAACATTAATGGTCCAAGTTCGCCTGCGTCTGTTGCCCGATATCATCTCTATATATAACGATCATTTGTACATGGCATTACTGGCACGTGATGATCCCACACTCCTGGATGATGTTATTCGACTTAAAACTCAGTCGCCTTCTGTTGCAGCAGTATTTCCCAGCAAAGAATGCATTCTGCAAGAAGCCCTCATCAACAGTCAACATTTTGTTGTTTGTGCCACGCAACGACAGAAACATTTCAATGACATACGTGATGTGGCAACACGCAACAATTTAATTATTTTGAAAATCTCAAATGAATTTGCTAATCCATCCCAAACAATTGATGAAATTGGAAATCTTGGAAGAATGCTTGACTCATTTAGCATAAGTGCAGATGTTCCCAGCGATGTCGAAGAAATTCAGAAGTTTTTTTATGCCGATTTTCAGCGTCTTCGTACTAGCATTGATTTTTTGAGACGTTTCGTTGAACCAGCGGCGGCAATTCCCATTCGCGCGCTTATCGAGTCGAACGGAATTCTTCAGACGCTTTACGAGCACAAGAATATTATGCTCATTGGATACGATGAAACCCGAAAGTTAATAGAAACAAACAACCACTGGGAATCTCAGATGCCTGCTGTTAGAAAAATTCGGGATCAGGAGCTGGAGACGTTGACTTATTTCTTCGCTTTGGCCACAATTTACGATATGATTGTTGCCAAAATGTGCACAGATGCTTTTGCTACAGCGAAAATCTCAAAACTAAATACAATGATGCGTCAAGTTCGTAGCGTTGACACGCTTTGCAGTTTAATAGAGGATATTTTTCAGCTTGTATTCCTGCGATGGGAGCATTTGTACAGTCAACGTCGGCCTAGTGCGCATCTGACGACGTTCGACGCTACACATCGAAGCAAATCAACCAAGTCCGGCGCTGAGACGAGCAGCACAACTGATGTAGAGACACCGTCACCTGTGGTGGCGCCAACTATGACAACTAGTACATCACTAGCCACCAAACATGGTTTCATTTGTCGTGGCCGTGCTCTGCGAGCAATATTTATGTTTCTTAAGAACTTTGTCACGAAGAAACTCCATTCGGAGGAGTACAAGAACTCGTCGGAACGCATACAAATGCGTTTCACGCGAATATTCGACATAATCACCGAGGCACTATGGAAGTACGCTGTTCTTGAGAAGATAATCGATTCCGATTCCGATGCTTCAGTCGACTCCCGTTTGCTTGATGCTGAAGATCTCTTGCAATTGGTGCAATTTCATGCGGACGTTGTCGAGAAGACAAGCAGTGATGATGAAAGTAAAGAACGTAGTAATTATGCCAGTTTAACCCGACGTAAGGCTGCAAAAAAGAAACGTCGTGCCACTTTTAGCGGTGGATTAGGACCGGTTACTCTGGAGGGCTTGGGTGAAAAAGGTACACTCAAAGCTTTCAATAATAAACCCGATAACGAAGAAGAAGCGACAACCGCATTGAAAATCCGTACGTTACTCTCCCACTGCTTGGATCACAGCATAATACCGAAAATGTTGGGCACTCCTGAAAACCTAGCAATAATGGCATTAGCCATGAAGAATTTCAATGACGTCAAGTATATTATTCAGGTAAGTGTATAGGAAATGCTTTTTATTTAACAAAAAATTTATTTAAATAACGTTGTCATAAGTTCCATCTAAATCTTCGTCGTCCAATTGAAATGAAAAGGTCTCGCTGTTATGAAGGTGAATTGCAATTGGAAGTTTTTGCCATATGGCTAAGGCTGAATTTATCAGCACCAGCACAATGTAAGTCATTGATTGGAGTACGATTTGTGCACAAAACTGAAAAGAAAAATGTTGGAAATTTTTTTTATATCTCAGCTTTTAAAGTTTTTTTGATAGGCAACTTAAAATATATTAGGATAAAAGAACCAGTGCATGTATTTTCAAGTGCATAAATGATTGATACGAGTACTAACATAATACGAAGACCTTCATATCGCCTATACACAAAATAAAATAATTATCGTCTTTATTACAATTATGATTATTATTATTTTTTTACTATTTCCAGTCCTTTAATTTGCACAACACTGAATTGGACCGTGAGTTGGCGTTCGTCGAGCAACAACAGCAAGTCAAACTGAAACTGGCCACAATCTATGAATCATATAAACTGCAAGAGGAGATATCAGCATCGAGCACAAATCATGCAACCGTCGAACAAATAAAAAAAGTCGTAGCCAAAGGTTTTGAAGCATCGAAATTAATCAGCATTGTTGATAATTTTGCACAATCGAAAACCATCGATCAGTCAGAGGAAATGCAACAAATGCTCGAGAAGCACATATCAACGCATCAGTATCCGTTTTTACAGCAATACACAGAGCCTAACCTTCAAGCGGTCATAGTTGCTGATTTAATTTTAAATCTTTCATTTAATTATGATATTACATCGAATATTCTGATGGTCATACGGCGAATGGCAAACAATAGACTGCAGACTCAGCCAAAAAACGTCGCAACCACCACGACCATGACAGCAAAAGAAGAATCAATGGCAAAATCGAATTTACCCAGAGATATCGGTTGCACACCTTTGCTTGAGAACCTTTGCGAATGTATGCACTTGCAGCAGGTCTCACTCAAGGAAATACTTTGTGACAATTTCCATTCGTTGAAGCCACGTAAACTAGCCGCCGAATTACAGCGCGAGAAGAATTTCGCTGCTGTCTTCTATAAGACAGCGAACGAAATTGGACGTTGCGATGATTTGAAATCTCTTGCCAATCGATTTGTAGATTTGAAATCGAAGAGCAATTACTATGCACGATTTATCGCATATGTGGCCAATCTCAGAAGACTACTTCAGCTGCGCGATCGTAATCTCGAAATTCATACAAGTAAATTGTTGAAATTCGATCCGTCCGACATAATTGGCGAATTGATATTCGAAGACAATATGACGCCGCTGGAAATTGAGGGGAACGTCAGTGCACTCAATCTGAATATGGTGCATATGATTGCATTGAATATTTGTCCAGAGATATGCGGTGGCGGCGATGGCATTGCCAGCAAAGACACAATTCGCCGGCGTCGATCATCGCCAGCGGCTAAATCAAAACATAAATCGATCTTCAATTATATCTCGAATCAAAATGGATTGCTTGGATTTCTGTTGCAGCGCATTAACAGTGCCGACGCGGAAGAGCTAACGCCAGAAGTCGCTGTGCCAATAGCAACAATAACCATGAACGACGAATACCTGCACAGATTTTTGCAGCTTCCCGAAATTGTCACTCTTTCTGAAATCTATGCTGGAAATACTTTTATCGCAGCTTTGCGTTCCGATCGTCTTGACGTTGATCGGGTACGTAAATTGTCCTCACAGTTAACCCAATTAAATATTCTTATGGCATTTGCGAATGCTGGCGGCTGTGATGTGCCTCAAATGAATGCCGAAAAGGATCGCCTAATCGTTAATCTTATCGCGGAGAACACAAAGTTTGTCTATCTTGCTGACCGTTTGTCGGACATCGCAAAGCGAGCTTCATTGATGCAGGAAAATTTCACAAAAGTCGAAAGTTCCCGCATGGCAAAAGATCTCATCGAAAGTATACTGCATCATCGTGAGGCAGTAGCGAAAATCGATATGCAACTACGCGCTCAACTGGAGCACACTCTCGATGATATTACAATATACTCAAAGGTTTCAGAAGTTCTACAATTCGAATCGTGGCCACAGGCCTACGATTTTGGTATGAAAACTCCAAATACAATTCTGGAAAAACTGCTACGTGGCGGATGTTATAAGTTGTGCTACGATTGGTGTCAGGTGTTACAATTGGCCAAGAGGTATGTATCGATTTGCAAGTACAAGTATTGGGTTTACTTCGTCTGAACCAGGAAAAGCAGACAATGTTATGTAAAAATCTTCAACTATTTGGCAGTAAATGTGGAAATTTGGCAGAAAGCACAACATATGCTTTTGTTGTATATATTTCAGTTTGCATTTCAGTTGAAAGCAATACTGGGCAACAAGCTTTTTATGTAAATTCTTTAGCTTCCCATTGAGAAAAAATGTCAGAAAACGGGAGAAATATTTGTACAGAAAATCACAACTAATACTTGATACAGAAAATACAAAATTTTCACGTTTGCTGTAATCATCCCCTATATACTCGTACTTATCCTCTATATTTAACTTGTCTGGTTGAATTTCAAATAACATATGCGCTCCGCGGTAAAGATTTATACCCATTTAATAACACAAAAAATAATCTAGCAAAGATCAGTACATTCTGGTATATTCCCTTATATAAAACTCACCATATAGCTGTTGAAAACAGCCCGATGAAGCCTCGCTGTCAGACCATCCACACATCAGGTTTGACATTCCCGGCAAACGGACTGGAATGTGTATCGGGGACTTTTGGTGGGGGCAATTTCCCACATTTATTTAATACAACCTAAAACCTAAAACAAACAGCTGACAGCTGTGTTCCTAAAACCAGTCCGTGTAAACGAAAGGTTCCCTGGTGGAACGACTAGCAGGCTAAACTTAGGTAGAAATTCAGAAAACTGTTCAACACACGAAGAGTGTTCGCTCTTACAGAGTACAAATCAGGATTGAGACGATCTAAACGGGCCACATGGAAGAAATGCTGCGAAGATATTGCTAAAATGCCAGTAGGGGCACGAATACATAAGGCACTCGTTAAGATCAGACAAATTGGGTAGGATTACTAAAAAAGATGGCACCTACACTGAGGAATCAACTCGGAACCCTGCTTCAGGTTCATTTCGCAGGTTCGTCCACTCGTGCACCTCACACGCACCCGAATGCATCTGATCATAGGGGCTGCATTGCCAGCAGAGTAAATAGTTTATCCACTCAAAGTCCCCGGGGGTGATGGTATCTTTCCAGCGCTTCTACAGAAGGCAATCGATTGCATTCTGCCGAGTATGATTGCTAGCTACAACTGGGGGTACATCTTTACTATAATATTTAAGCCCAAACCAGTCAATAGGTATAGTGAGTTGCCTAAATCCAATAGAACTATAAGTCTAACTTCATTTGTTCTTAAAACCATGGAGAGACTTATTGATGTTCATATTAGAAGCTCGCTAGATTTGTCTAACCCTCTGCACTCAAGTCAGTTTGCATACAGAAAAGGTAAAAGCACAGAAGGTACCCTTCACTATCTTGTAAAGAAGATAAAAGAACTTTTCGTTCCAATAAAGTGGCTCCGTGTACATTCCTTGACATTGGTGCGCATACGATAAGATTGGCTACTACTCAATTAATTAGCATCAGAGATTTCGGAGACTCGACCAATCAATGGATAAGGGCCAAGCTTTTGAAAGTGGAGATATTATTTCCTCCTCCGGACGTGTGATAGCGTCTGTGACCACAGTTGAGGTAGTCCTTTCTGTGGTCACAAGTCATCAACAATCTTCTAGCCGATCTGCATAGACCAGGCTACATCGCCATTGTTAGTTGCAAAGACAGTACGATCATTTCTAGTGCAAGCTGGTTTACTACCCGTTTAGAATGGTGCAACATTCTATATATCAATCCCTGCAAAACCGTTCACAAGGAGAAGATTGGTCGATTTAGGACCCATCACCATTAAAGGTACCACTCGGAGGTTTTCTTGATAAACGACTTAGCTGGAATTCTCACTTCAAGTCCGCCATCGAACGAGCCACTAGAGCGACGACATCACACGTTGCCTAGAACCCCATCGCTGCGCACCTCAAGGAGCCACTAATAATTTTTAAATTAATTTTTAATGAAGATTGGAAAAATTTTAAATATTAACTGAATATAAAAAAATAAAAACGAAATTCCGAGAAAAGAAACAAAGAAATATTTTTGTTGTCACGACCTCTACTTTAAACAAACCCTGGTCACACTGAGGACTACCCCGGCTGGGAAAATCCCGTTACAATAGTCTTGGTGGATCCAAATTTCATAACAGTATCACTGGTGACCAAGTTTTAACATTAACAATTGTGGTGGCATTCCTGGTGGGTCTAATGAATTAAGAAATTCCACAGGATACATGACAACTTGTTCTTCGTCGATAACTGAGTAAACAGATTTGAATTTTTTTGTTTCACCTGGAAGCTGCAATTGAATTTGATGATTAATTTTGTTTACGTCTTCATTGTTTGCTGCTAATATCGCTCGCTCACACAGCAAATTGTGAACTTTGTAATTAATTATGATGTCTTGAAATACTTTTTTGATGACATCGTTAACCGTTGGCAACAATTGGCAACATTTTTTGAGTAAATGAGATTTCGTTTGAATTAACAGCAACTGGCACCTTCACTCACCAATTTGCAAGAGCTGTGTTGTTGTGAAGTTCTCTCATATTTCTTGATATCGATAACTTCTTAACATGAGTCCAAACAATGGATGATCTTAAGTAAACATTTATTTCATCAGCTGGTCTGGATCGTGGAATAACCGGCAGTGTTCGACGAAAATCACCTGCTTCCCCCAATTTTTTTTGATTGTTGTGTCTCAAATCAAAGAGCTTCAAGTGATTTCTTATGTCCCATTGTACACTCATCCCAAATTCTTTCAAAACGTTGGCCATACCTGATGTTTTGCAAATGTTGCATGTTGGAGTTCTTACTTGTTCAATCTTGAGTGGTATTTTTAGTTCAAAATGAAATATGCTTCCTCCATCAATTAATGTTGATGCCATTCCTGACGATGTGTGTCCATAGGGATAGCGGTTTGAGTAATTTCTGATGCGACGGGCAGCTGAATAGATGAGCGGTGTTATGTGGTGACGCACCACAGTCCGGGCTTTGATCGATGATGCTGTCACGTAAACGGTGTATGTAGCTATTCAGATAAGATCTCCATCCTGATCTCAGTTGTGCCAGTGTTGATCTGGTTTGTCTGAGAAGGTTTTCCTCGCTTTGATGTATAGGAGAGGGGCGACCGCCCAGAGCGATATTATTTTGGCGACCATCTAGTGCGGTTCTGACTGAAGCTTGATGAATTGCATTTAGGGCTGCTTTCAAGTTTGCTAGATCTATCTCTTCGCGGAATCGGGTTTGTGGCATGCCAGTAGGAATTGTTTGGCGAGAAGCTCGTTGTGCTCTTTCACTCTTAGTTTTAGGGTTTCTTGGTGGAGATGGTCCTCATGTGACATACGGTGGCAACTAGTGATGATGCGTAGATAGGTGTACTATAGCCTATAACAATCCTCCACCTGCCAATAATATATACTGAAAATTTCATAGAAATCGGTTGGTAAACATAAGTTTCCATAGCATAAGAACGGCAAAATTCAATTCATTTTTATTTATATTGATTTTAGATCCTTTTTGGTCACCAAATATTATGTATGCGACCAAAGATGGTGGCTTACAAATCTTTGAATTTTTTTTTTGTTGTCATTAGTATGTTGATGAAACCAATGAAACAGAATTCACTGAAGCACTGTACTTTGTTGCCACTCTGAGGGGGCCACTGTGTCTTACCCCATCAATGGGTAGGATAGTTGGACAACTCTGAAGATAGATTGACAGGACAGCTAGTACTTAGAATGTCTAGTCTTCGTATTAAATAGGCCGGTCATACATTGCAGTTGAATTGGATTTGGTTTGGTTTGTGGTTCCGGTTCCGTCCAGGGACACATACGAACGAACTGAGGCCATTGACCAAGATCGCGTTGGTACTACGGGAGCTGGCTCCGCCCACGGACTAGGCTAACCTAGTATGCTACCAACTTTTGGTTGTGAATTCAGTTTCGTTCTGTGCAAGAACTACGTAGTATTTGTGGTTATCTACCCAAATGCGGGTAAAGTATTAGAGTTGGTACATCGGTGTATAGTAGTGTAGCCGATGCAAGTATATGCTAGATGTGGAGTTGCATATACAACGGCAAGGATGTAGCATAGGCAACTACTATTAAGTCAAACACTTGCACATCTGTTTATGGGTTGACAGTGATTGTCGTTTAACATAAAACCGTGCCCAAAGAAGACCATGGGATTAAGCCTTTAAGGCTGCTAATTGTACTTTGTTGTAGAAAGCAAATGAATATATTAAAGCAAACCTCGATTAAAAGACACCATCCGACCTTCTACAACGATTAACGTCAATCAAAAAAGAAAGCAGAAAATAGAATATGTCCTTTATACTTTATACTGATAACTGACTTATTAACTGAAACACACCTAATGGTTTTCATTTACAGATTTGCCCACCAGACACGATCGTTCTTTGCCACTTTTCTGGATGTGCTAAGTTGCATCACTGCAGACGAAAATGTTGACATTTACTTACTGCGAATCGTTGAGACATTTCCCACGCTTGAATGTGTTCACTTTTACGATGCCCACAAGGATAAATTCCGATCGGTGGCTCTATTGAATTACGCTGTAGATTTCCTTGCGAAAAATACAAAACCTTCCTCACTGATGATGACATATAAAAATTATAAAGTTTCTCTCAAGATTTTCGAACAATTAACTAAAGGGGAACGTGATCAGTTTTGGAATTTATTGCGTCATCCATTGCTAATTATCGAACAGCTGATAATGAATGCAAAATTTGAAATTTTATCTAAAGTCCTGGCTGTTGTGCGACCAATGTTGGTGGTAACTGCAGGTGCTCCAATGCCCGAAGACACTACCACCACCACAACACAGTGTCGTTTCTGTTTTGATAAACGTGGAAACATCTATGACGTTCACTCAAAGGGATCTTCGTCGGCACATTTCACCCTTGGTTCATCAGATAATCGTAGTTCAGCATTTATTTTGCTCAATTTCAATCTCTATCAGACGGATCACATCATCACAATGGAGTGTGTTGATTTGCTGTTACGAATTTACGCCACAAAGGCACTGGATTTTCACATAAGCGAAGTGTACTCCTCGTCTGAGCGTGTCTCCCAGTCAACCGATATGGCCAGTTTGGATTCGCTGTGTGGTGCATTTCTGATGCCAAAGGCACCACCGGCACGTGACGAATGGGTGAAGGATGATGATGCTGTGCATTGCATGTGTTGTCGTCGTGCAGTATTCACAATGCTGATGCGACGTCATCATTGTCGGCGATGTGGACGTGTGGTTTGTTTTGCATGCTCGACAAATCGTATGCAAATTCCAGAGTTGTACGAAGAAGTTGAAGTGCGTATTTGCAATGACTGCCATCGACAGACTGCCGTGGTTGCGGTCGCAGAGTCCAGCAAGCCTTCAATGGCAACTGAAAGCAATCAAACGATTGATGATAGCGGCGTCGGCAGTGGTGGCGATCGAATAAGATGGCAACTTAGCGGCAACATAACGCATGACAAATTACTACGGGAAGAATTCTGTTATGAGCATGCACCAAGTGTGGCACTTTCTCTATCGATTCTCTCCTATCATCATGGCAGTAAAAAATGTGTCGATCTTCTTCTGTATCATTGCCGCAAACTGGAAAAGCTTCTTGTTCCCAATCCAGAGGTGGACTATGAACTTATTGCAAAAATGATGAATTGTTTGGCGCTGGCTGCAAAGGTAAGTACATGGAACATGGAATTAACAAACGAAAATACGTACTCGTGGTCTTGACAGACTGTAGGCTTTGTTAGCTCTAAGCAATCGTGCGCGTGTGTCTCGTTACATGCTGACAAATTGGCTCCACTATCTTAATTGGGGAACCAATGCTGGCAGACGTGCTTAGCTAGAAAGTTATTTGTCTTGGTTTTTAATTAAAAAATATCTTACTTTTAAAATAACTTTTCTTTCACCTTCCCAACCATATCAGGTTCGCGGTGGTCCACCAGAAGTCGAAACTATTCGCGAACATTCCGACATCATTATGTCAGTGGTACAAAATGGCTGTGAAACGCTTATTCCAGCCGGGCCGTTGAACAATCATAGCCTGCGCAAATTGGGCGACTCACTTGTGCAGGTGGAAAAGTGGCAACTCGCATTGGAGGTACATTTAAAATGTGGCTTTCACACAACCGGGGTGATGGCTGCTCATGGCTTGTCGTGCTTGCGTGCTGGATGTTTCGAAACTGGTATCTCTGATGTCGATTGCTACTAAAATATTTGAATATTTATTAAATTATGTTTCTTCTCATTCTCTTTGGCAACAGCCCGTGAAAAATTCTCCCATTGCATGCAGAAACTTTCGAACGAAAACGATAATGCAATCATTTTCAAATGTATTACGGCTTCTCGAAAAAACAGCGACAATGCTGAACTTCCGGATTTTCACAGTGAGATGGATATTCCGACGGTGAAGCGACCAAATCGTAGTCCGCCGCTGCTTTTAGAGATAATAAAAATTATCGAGTCTATTCCATATTGTAAACCACAGCCAGAGACGTTGGCACGTGCATCAATCATACGAAATTCGAATACATCTTTGGCGTCACTGCTGTCGCGACGCAAAGAGAATGTACCAATGCATGAACCAGCGCTCAATGTTTTGACTACATTGGCAAATCTGAAGCGTCTTTCGAAGGGTCACTATTACAACGAGAATGTAACACAGAGCCTGGATAACCGGAAGCATCTTCAGCGACAATCACGCGTTTTCGAGGAATGTCTACACTATGTGCTTACCTATGGTAGTCACGCAGATGTAATACAATTTCTGATCCGGCATCAGGAACTTAGCACCGCTCTCAAGTATTTCATTGTACAGAATCTCGATGCGGAACTCTTTATACAGAATATCTTTCTGGGGTATTTGCGGTGTGGTGAAGTGCAACAGCTAATCGATCAAATGCTTGAAATCGATTGTCGACTGCTTATCTGGAATGACACTCTGATACAAACGTGTCGCTATTTGGAAAAAAAGAACCTTCTCAACTCTCTGTATCAATTACAAATTCTTCTCAAGGATCCCATCCGTGCCAGCATGACGTGTGTGAAGTTCTATTCAATGAAATGCGAAACATTCCAGCAACTTCATGACAACTCTATACACTTGCACAATGCTCACAAGCATTTGCAGTCTGAGCTTGAGCTATCACAGTGGGAGAATGTTACTCTGAATGGGCGTGGATCGCGAAGGCAGAGTACGTCAACGACGGCGTCACAATTGCCATTTCTCATGCAAATGGATGCTCGGGCCTTAAACGGTCACATTAATACGATCCTTCGTCAGTTGGATGTGACGAAATTTCTAGCAAAATGTGAAGGGGAGCAAGCGCATCGACGACAACAACAGCAGCAGGATCAAAATTCTGAGAATGATAATCGCTCAACTACGGAAATTGTTCTAAAGCAGGTGAGTAAAAGCTGCAGAAGGTTGTTGCGGAATATAAGCCAGATTAGTTTTATTCAATATTTTACGATCACTCACACTGCATTTAATTCCCCATCAGATCCGTATCGATGGCGCCACAAATAGCCTTCCGAGTCTTTTCGATTCAATTCAAGAAAAAATTCAAATTTGCATTTTACTTTTGGTGTGTGGCAAAAACATCGACGAGGGATTTGGCCTTGCCTATAGGTGAGTATGCAAAAAAATAATAACCCGAAACACAGACTCACACTCGTCTTTCAATCGTAGAATTATTCAGGATTACAAATTGCCAGCGATGAAAGTATTTGGCGCAACAGCAAAGTATTTGGCACGCAATAATCGATTGGGTGAAGTCGAAAAATTGCTTAGCTGTATAACAAGCAACAATGGAACTAATAATCGCGAAATCGATGAGTTACTCTCGATCGCCATCAATTCAGCATGTGGCAATCATAAGCCTGAAGTTAAATCTGCCCTCGATAATTTGGTGAAGAAAATCCACAGCGTCGAATTGCGCATATCGTGTCACATTTTCATTGGGCAACTCAAATCGGCCTATTTACTGGCAAACAAATATGAACGCTTGGCGGATATAAGGAAGATTTTACGCCAAGCTGAGGCCTCCAATCAAATTCATATAAAAAAATTATGCGAAAAGAAATTGAATATGAATCAGCAGCAGCAGCAGCAGCAACAGCAACAGGAGTAAACTGAGATATATAGTTGCCAAATTGAGAAAGTTATTCCATTTCAATTAACTTCTAGAATAACATTCCGATTAAGATAAGGAAAGGTTTTTCATAGGTTTGCGGGTTTTCCAGTTAGTGCAATGGAATGAATACAGGCAGGTATCTCTTGAAACGCTTCTAGGTTAAATGATTCTTTTTCTTTTTTGTGTTAATGAACGTCCATTACATAAAACGCAATTTAGCGGCTAATTGGCTTGATATTTGTGCCAGTTTCCTCCAAAATAAAACCCAAAACTTGATCACTTGTAAACGTTTTCAGCCGTTAAAAGGCCAATTGCATTTGCACTTCGGATTTCTTTTGGTCCTACTTTATAAAAAGCAAAATACTCAAATTTTGTTTATTATTAGTACATGATATAATAATTACTTAAATTTTACTTAATAATTTCTCTTTTTTTTTGTGAATAAATTAGCATTTGCTTTCCCTATTTAACAAGAAAATCTGCTTTAGTGCGGTCCAATTTTTTGTTGCGTTATCTTGCACGATTTTTAAAATGAAAATTTCTAATTCATATAAAAACAATGGATAAAAACTTTGTTAACTAGGTAATAAATATTATTAATAATTCCTTTTATTTTTTCATTGCATAGTCCTCTATATGTATACTAATTGGACATATCCTCATGCACAGAGTGGTTCTAAAACTGTTATGAAATATCTATCAACAGCATACCAATTCAGTGGTTCACAAACTTTACCAGAAACACAAACCATTATGGGAGCAACCCTTTCAAATAAAATTGAGAAATATTTTAATCGTAAGACAATTGATATTAAATTAATAATACAAACCAGAGACCCGTTTATTCGTATAATGGGCAGCCACACTCGTTTGTTAATAATCGCCATCTGTTTTTGAGGTGGGGCCAAAGATTCCAAAGATTAACCTTTAATTCTTCCACAAATTTCCTTTTGATATTATTTCTACCTGTTCATAGGTTTAAGTGTTAAAACCGATATTAAAATTTTTATTGTCTTCCTATTTGCAAGTATCAATGCGGAAACTATAAGTTTTACGTTCCTATTCTTTAATTTGTTGATTGTTGAAAAGTTTGTTGCACCATTTGTTATAGCAATTCATTCAATATTTAAACCTTTATTTTATCAATTTTCAATTTCGTTTTTCATTTTCTTTAATTATACAATTTTAGTTTTTTTCGTAAGAGCCTGTTGCCTTTTAATGTACCACATAAAATGTATATAATTCTAATAAAGTTATAAAATTCAGTTTATTACATAAAAATACTTTTTAACTTAAAAACAGAAACAAAATCATCAGCGTGGCTAGTTTGGCTAACATGTTTGCTTGAATTAATTTATTTTGTTTTTTTTTTCGTCATCTTGCGCCAACATGTCCATCGGCCGAAACTTGGTAGTTACACCGCCATTCAGTTTTTCTTTCTTAAAAAATATTTCATGGTGGACTTTTAAAAAAAAACATCATTGTCGATTGCCATGACGTTTTTTATCGACCGACGTTCGTTGAACCAACATGTTAGGCGAATGCAAAAACAACCCGCTGCACGAAAATGTTCGTTGTCGAAGACACGCTAAACCGTCACAACAGATCTGCATCAATTTGTAAAGGGAGTTTCATTTCGAGGCAGAGAACTTGAAGTTGGCAGCACTTTTTCCAGTAACAGATGATTTGACAGCTGACGGCTCATTTTTAATGTAGTGGTTATGCCAACAATCAGAATTGTCACATTTGGAGTGAAGATAATCCACGACCTATTGTTTAAAAACAATTACAATCCCAAAAAGTTACCGTTTGGTTTGCTTTATAGGCAGAAGGAATCATCGGACCAGATGTGTTCAAAAATTGGTTGGCTGGTGAAAACGTTACAGTCAACGGACCCCGGTATAGAGACATGCTTACCCATTTTTTTTGTCCTCAATTGGATGGTATTGACTTTATTATATATCTATTATAATATATGAATATAATAATATAATATATATATATGAATATAATAATAAATATATATGATATATATATGAAAAAAACACTTCCTTCTTAATTCTTACCTGTGGTATTTAGTATAATTCAGCGCACGCCGAGAAAATGTTGTATTCATATTGTATTTTACATAGTAAAAGAAAGTATAGTAATCATGAAAATTTTGGAACTCGGGATTTTTTCAGATATAACCATTACCGTATCTCCTGAGTCAGAAAAAGCGAAGCTTTTAAGCTTTTTACATAAATTTTGACGGAAATCTGACAACCGGAAGTGACAGTTTACTCAAGTTTTTGCAAAAACCTCAAAAAGTATAGTACTCAGGAGAAATCGGTTAAGTGCAAAAGAAATTTAAACAAAAAAAATTTAAAAAATATATTTTCTTCTGAGTTGAGCGGGGTGCTCCGTTGACGGCAAAAGTGCTTATTTGTCGAGAATTGATGAGTGCGGGATGCTCCGCTGACGTTTTAATTTTTTTTACATACATACAACAAAAAAAAAATATTTGCTTTTGAGCATAATTAAATTGATATTTTCAGTTCTATTCCAAATTTTTCAGTTTATATATTGAATTGATTTTATTTTTATAAATTTACTTAAATATATTTATTTGAGTTTTACAAGTAAAAGACACAAATACATTTTTCAAGAGAGAAAGAAAAACACGTCACACGAAAACAGTCTAACTTTACTCTTGGCAACCCTATACGCACTCTACTGTGAATGAATCAACAATTTCGCAAGGAGACTTTCGAGTGTTGGTTGTGCCACTTCTGCAAAATGTCAAAACTTTAAGACCAGAAGAACTGCCAAAGTACCTAAATAGTAGATAGTAGAACATTTGCGAGAAAAATTCTGCAAACCATTTTCGTGCTCAAAATAATTTTTCTTTTTGCCGCTGTGGGATTTTCTTGAAAAAAATAAAGCACGATAATCCATTTGTTAAAACTGACCCTATTTGTGTTCGCATATATATTGAGGTAATCGAAGAAAAGCACGACAGACAGGTTGCTATAAATTTGTATGTCTCAGCCATTGGGTGCAGTGGGATGTCAATGGGATGTTATTGCATTTTTTCTTTCAGTACAAAGCAACAGACACCTTGATAATTCCTAATTTCTAAATGGAACCAATTGATATTGCCCGTCTAGAAGAAGCTGTCGTTGTGTTCTATCGGTCCACTTCACAGGAGCAGGCGATAACTCACGAATGGCTTACAAAAGCACAAGCAAGTCCGCAAGCATGGCAATTCTCTTGGCAGCTAATGCAGCTGGGAAAGGTGCGAATGATTAAAAAAAACCTTAAAAATTAGCTATTTAACAATTCGCATTCTTTGTTGTTATTCCAGAGCCAAGAAGTACAATTTTTCGGTGCCATAACTCTACACTCAAAACTAATGAAGTTCTGGCATGAGGTTCCAGCTGAGAATCATGAAGAACTAAAACAGAAAATTCTCGAAAGTATAATTAACTTTGCAGCTGGACCGAAATTAGTTCTCAATCGGTTGTGCATTGCGGTAAGATAATAAGCTACTGCCAATTTCAAAACATATATAAATTGGCATTTATTTTACTCTTTTTCAAACCAGCTAAGCGCATTCATCGTTCACATGTTAAGCGAATGGCCGACAGCTATCGAAGATGTAATTAACACTTTTCAGAATCAGCAAATTCCAAACGTTACCAAAGAAATGCAACTGTGGATTATGTTGGAAGTATTGCAAGCAATACCCGAGGAGGTATGCAGATTAATCGCAATCTCATTAAAAATGTTGTGCATAGTTCCTTGTTCATTCTTTAAAACTGCATTTCAGATGACTGCAATCTACACATCGGTGAAACGTGCTACACTCCGCGGCGAAGTGGCAAAGCGTACACCAATCGTTATGGAGACAACCGAAACCTATCTGCAAATGCAAATTGACCGTGAATGGGACACAGAAGTATTTAGCAATATGACAAGAGCAGTGAAATGTGTGGGCACGTGGGTTAAGTAAGTACAGAATATTCTTATGATTCAACCAAATGCCAAAACTTCTTCACATTATCACTTTGACCAAACTCTATTCAGAAACATTGGCTTCTCAATTGAAAATTGTCAAAATATTACAAGTATCCTGTTGAAAATCGTAAATAAATGCTATTGGCCATGTGTACAGGATCCAGACTCAGACGGTTGCATGTCGGCAGACGAAAATGAATTGGCCGAGACATGTCTGAAGACATTGTTAAGCATTATAATTCAACCCGATTGTCATGCATATCCGAAGACTGCATTCATCCTGATAAAGATGTTTCTCGATTCATTGTGCGACATTACCAAGTTGGAATGGAAGAAGGACAATAACAATGAGGATATTGTGGTGAACATTTATACACTTTTTGTGTCGGCTATCGAGCGTCATTCGCAATTGTTACTCAGTGGGATAACAACAACAGATCCCGAACTGGCGGATCTATACAGACGATTAGTAAACGAAATACTTCAATGTACGGATAAACCGGGAATCTATCCCGTCGAAGAATCATGCAGTAGTATGGCAATGGGATTTTGGTATTTGCTGCAAGACGAAGTATTTGCAATGCACAACACTGAGGAGCGTCATAAATGTTGGGAATTCATAAAACCGCTTTATGCTCATTTGACGAGAATTCTTGTCCGCAAATCGGAGCAACCCGACGAGACTTCAATAGACAAATGGAATTCCGATGATTTAGAAGGTTTTCGATGTTATCGACAGGATATTTCAGATACTCTGGTGAGTTTTTTAATTTTTTGTATTAAATTTCAATGCATTATATATGCTACCATTACTAGATGTACTGCTACGATGTACTGCACGACTTTATATTAGAAATATTGGCAGCTGTTCTTGATGAGGTTATCACTGAAATACAAACAAATCCAACATCATGGACAAAATTGGAAGCTTGTATTTATGCTTTCCACTCCGTAGCGGAGCACATTGATTCAACTGAAACCACACATATTCCAAAATTAATTCGAGTCCTTGCCGAGATACCATACGAGAAAATGAACGAAAAACTTCTTGGTACATCTTTGGAAACGATTGGTTCCTATTGTCAATGGTTTAAAGAGAATCCCGCCTATATAGCGCCGGCAATTGAATTACTCGTGCGCGGTCTCAACTCAACAATGTCATCGCAAGCGACATTGGGACTAAAAGAGCTGTGCCGTGATTGTCAAATTCAGATGAAGCCCTTCGCTGAGCCACTATTGAACGCATGTCAGGCGTGCCTCACATCAGGACGACTGAAAAACTCGGATTGTGTGCGTTTGATGTTTAGTATTGGCAAACTAATGAGCCTGCTGACGTCGGCAAGTATTCCATCGTATTTGGACATTATTGTGAGTCCATGCTTTGAAGAATTGCAAGCGATATGCCAAAGTGAAAGTGTAGGTGTTGCGTAAGATATGCACGAAGTGATTTAATTTATATTCATATTTTTTACCATTTTCATTATAGAAAACACCCTCCGCTAGAATTCGTACAATATTCCGTTTGAATATGATATCCACCCTTTTTTCATCGCTCAACACTGATCTCGATGATGAACAAATTGAAGATTTGCAAAATGTTCAGCCCGTTTTAATTGTCATGCAAAAGACAATGCCAATTTTTCGTCAAATTGCTGAACTTTGGGTGGAGGAAATTGACGTTCTTGAGGTGACGACTCTGAACGTATAGTTAAAAATATAAATAAAAATTCCTGCCTTTTATTTCAGACTGCTTGCACCGCTCTAAAACATGCCATTATTAATTTGAAATCAAGTTTTAAGCCTATGCTACAGGATCTGTGCTATTTCATAGTGGCAATATTCCAAACAAGATGTTGTGCTCCAACGTTAGAGATATCAAAAACGGTTCGTTGATTACTAAATGTCATTTATTTATTTCATTTCGAATATGTATTTCTTTTATTTGGCTACCGCCGTCATGTGGTATTCCGAATTCCCAATAACCTTGTTCATGAATAGGTGCACCGTTTAAAAATAATGGTGCAATTTCAACTAAAATAATATCAATATCTGAAGTTAGATTTGCACTTAGTAGGCTGTGTGCTTCTGCTATGACCTCGCCGTGTTTTTCTTTTTTCAAAATAAATCATTGGAAATGTGATAACCTATTGTCCGACGACAAACGAAGGTAATTTTTTAGTTATGCTGAATCGCGACGAAAGAGAGGAGTATTTAAATTCTCTAAATTTACTTTGCGTCAGGATGTGCTGCTTGTGATTGTGATTTTTAATCCACTTCCTAAACGTCGATTTTATTCAAACTGTGCACACATGTATATCTCTGATGAAAACACTTGCAATAAACATTTGGAAGTGATCGGCCCCCAGGGTCGAAGGGCTTCCATATAAATTTCTTCAAAATGAACCCGACTTTGTTTAAACTTTATACCTATTGTGTATCTCCGATTAGAGAATTCACATGAACAATTTTAATTTTTATGGATTGCTTTTTGAGAATGTTGTTTTCCATTATAATATTATGATACAATTCCTAAAAATAATTCCCAAAATGCTCGTTTACGGCGATCTTTTCAATCGATATGTGTCTTAGAACATTGACATTAGTAATAGTATTCTCCTGTGATATATGGCTTTTGAAAGGTAGTTAGAAAGGTAGTTTGGTGAACCTCACTGCATTTGCGATGTCCTCAATTAGCGCTAGAGTGCGTCATTTTAATGCCACATAGCTCAAGGGACCTAATATTGGATAAATTTGAGTGGTTTAGATCCAGCATGTAGCGTTTGGTTCACCTAAAGTACGGAGTCTTGACCCTGCTAGGCTAGACACCTACACAGAAAGTGTATGAGAGTTTCTTTCTCATTTGCATCTTTACAACTTCAACAGAAGTTGTGCGGTATACCCAGCTAAGCAGCATGGCTGTTCACTGGCCAATGACCCGTGCTTAGACATACAACTCTTGCACTTCCGGGTTTTTTGATATGAACTCGGTAGTAATCCTTTTGATGTAGGATGGCCATAACATTCTTGATATGGCACAGTTCGACAGAGAGCTACAACTCTGGCACTTTCGTGTTTTTAATACGAACTCGGTAGTTATCATTTTGATGTAGGATGGCCGTACCATTCTTGATATGGCACAGTTCACAGTCACAGTTGTGACTTAATAGTGAAAAAGGAGGGAATTTTTTCCTTGACTCAGCTCATTGGTCAGCTAACTCTTGCCGTAGATCCATAGTGACGCTATTCTATACCAATTCGTCTGACCTCTCGTTTCCATCTTTATACAGGATTTGGCTAATCGAACTCTTGGCAGTGTTTAACAAGTTTCGAGCTTAAGGTGGTCGCATGAATCGCATTTATGGCAGATTGGCTATCAACACATATATCAACCTTTCCAATTCGTGCGTTACAGAACCTTTGTGACCCGCAGGCCTCCCTAATTGTACGATCGTCGCCTCGAAAATGCCTACTGAATCGGGTAGCTTGTATGACCTGGACAGATTTAGATCATCCGAAAAGATACCTACACCGACTCCATCCTTCATCTTTGATACGCCAGTGAATATTTTTATGTCAAATTACCTCGTTACTGCTCCACGTATGCTTTCTTAGACCTTCCTTCTATGTTAGCCTTCCAGCTAAGCTTCCATCCAAGATTACTCAGAGATATTTGGCGCATGATTACAATTACCTTTGTACTATCTTCCTCAAGTTTTATTAATTACATTTACCCACGTTAAGGGTTAGATGAACTCTAGTTGGGGAGTGCCTCTCTCGACTAGTTTGGTAATATTGCACCTGCCAAATGTTGGCATTTACAATCCTGCTACCGAGCATGGATGTGATCCATTGTGTGATGAAGGGCTCCACTCCTCACTAAGTAAGAGCTTCCTTAATGACCTCAATGCGAAGATTATTGAACGCCCCTTCTACATCTAGGAAGGTGGCTAGCGTAACCTGTTTGTGTGCTCAACTGTTGGCACTAATTCATTGATAATATGTTTATCTATTATACTGTCGCAGTTTAGCCGCCGTTAATCGAAAAGAAAAAAAGATAATGGTTTTGAATGTTTACCGGCCGCTAATACGCTGAATTGTACTCCCAAGATAATTGTTTTGAATATTAAAACTCGTTGTTTTGGATATTTTGAACCTTTTTCCAATTTATTAACTTTGGATCGACTATCTTCCATCAAAACATATTCTACTTTTAAAGTCATTTGTAGTGTGGTGACTTAAGCGGATCTTCCAGGGTAGTCATTACTTCTAATGACCCTCTTCTTCTATTCTTCTTAAATCCTTTCACCCCTCGAGGAGCGCCATCTTGTTCTGTTTACTGCAACGCGTTTGAGCTGCCTCCAACTCATTCCTCCTCGACTGTCCTGCGCCACGTTCTCCTAGGGCGTCCCGCTGTTCTACCTGCCTGGGTAAGCGGGTTCCACTACATGGCATATTTCTCAATGGAGTTGTCGTCGCGCCGTAGTGTGTGTCCAATCCACTGCCACTTTCTCCTTCGCACAATAACGTATATAGGTTCTTGGCCCGTTCTCAAATGAAGTTCGTCGTTGGATATACGATTGGGCCAGAAGATTCCCAAGATGATACGTAGGCATTTATGCACGAAAGATTGCAGCTTGCGCGTGGTAATGGTATCCAACTTCCAAGTACTGCACCCATACTGATTCGACTTTCTACTTTCAGTTTTTATGTTTATTTATTCTACAACCTACATCTTCTATCATTTCAGGCGATCATTATTTTCTTCAGAGACGACGATTGTAAATCCCTAATGCAACAGTTGTTAATTGAATTTGTGTTGCACAGCTTCAAATTGTTCGAGGTATGTCTTAGTTTTGTAATATTTTAAATTGTACTACGTGTAACCTTACATCCAACCGCAGTCTACGCCGGAGAATGGCTTCTCGAATATTGCCGAAACCATCGAAATGTTTTACGCCTGTCTCATGCAAATAATCAAGAAAATCCCTCAGGCACTCGACGACAAGACAATCGGCTACAATAAGTTAATATTTTATGCATTAAAAGCAATGACATTGCCCGAAAATGGTCCAATACGTACAAGTGTTCAGTTCCTTTCGCATTTTATTCTTCAATCGCGTAACTATCCAGAAATGACTCAGGCCGTACTCGATGCCGGTGAAAATACTGTACGAACGATTGTCATGTGTGTTGGGTGTGTGACGCCACGCCAGCAAATCGATAAATTTGCTGATATCTTCTTGGCCATCAATAAGAAGTATCCATCGGAGTTGGTCGCATGGATGAAGACGGTTATGCGAGCGCAGAATTTTCCAACGCCATTAGTCGACGACGCTGAGAAATCGAAATTTATAACGCAAATTATCAGGTTATTTTGTTTTGTCAAAGATTTCTTTTGCTTGCTTCTAATATTTTTCTTCTCCACAGGGAGAAAGTCAACAAACGCCTCATACAAAAACATTTGAATGATTTCGCAATCAAATCTCGCGGTCTGTCGGAGAAATTTCAGTAGAAAATTCAAACACAACGATTAGGCCGTCATTTTAACCTAAGAAGAACATCCATCGACAGATATAGGTATAGTAATAATACAATTAAGTAAGCGTCTAACTTCATACTACAGCAATAAGTATAAAATGTAATATTTTGCCAAATTTCTCTTCTGTAGTTGGAAATACGAAACGACGAATCTATGTAATTTACAAACGTAGTAATAAGCAACAAAAAGTCACAAAAACTATTACCTAATATTTTTTTTCTCTATTATGTACTCTATGTAAATGTTGTGCGCTATGTATCTTACTACCTAATGATGTTAATCGCTGTATTTATTAAACTTTACCTTTTCTTTTTATAATCTTCGCCTATGAATGTAAAAAAACGAACCCATTTGAGAGTGAAAACTTTTTAATCGAGTCAGACTAATGCCGAGATATGAGATGGATAAAGATGAAAAAAAAGGAAATCAATGTGTAAATTGTGATAATAGCATTTTAGTATTATCCTGATTATGATAAATCCTTATATTATGTAGCAATATTATGTATTAATTATATTGTAATATTTTTTTTTTGTAAGCTGCTGAATGTAATCGTGTAATTTCCCTTCTTGCCTCTCTCTTGTATTTCCTTTTCGCACTCCCAGTGTAATTTGTACAAATTTTAATATAATTTTAAACAAAGTTTGCAGCAAAGCGGAATGAAAACATAAAATTAATCAAAAATAAATACAGTTACTCCCCGTGTTGCTGCTAAAAGCAATAATAAACAGCTTATATGAGATAGACTTATTGTGTCATTCATTGTATAAAGCAAATTTTTTAACATTGCAAGAAAGATAATGAAATTTAATAAAGTACATGCCACTCAATGGTTGCATGCAAAATCAATAGTTTTTTGTATAATTATACAATGGTTGCTTTCGGTAAAATTATGAAAAATGTTCACGTTCATGTCGGTCCCATAATAGTCCATTTTTTTTATATTTGTATACACGCTCAAGTGATTTCCAGCCTAAAAATGCTATAGCACAGTGTGGGTGTTAGTGAAATGAGAATTTAGGGAGACAAAAGGATGAGATGTACATGCAAATGTCAGCGAATCATAAAAACTCGGAATCAGAGTCCCGTTATTTAAGAGAGAGGTAGAATATTTGTAAGAAACACGCTTTAAAACAACAGAGTATTGCAAAAACTATTTTGCTTTAAATATTTCCATCATAGTGGCGGTCAGCCATCAGCAGATGGCAGTAGGGCGAATAACACAGAATGCTTCAGAAATGCATATGGCCGCAACTATCTCTGACTGGTGGAAGTGCGATCAAACCTCCACGTGGTGGCAGCTGGTAATTTTCCTCCAATACAGGAAAAACGAAATGATCGGGCTAGTCCCTTCAAATTAAGGTTGGCGCGTGGCTAATAACCTCGCCCGTTAAAAGAAAACATATTATGGAACCCCAAATCAACCTCGGATACACTGATAAAGAACGACGACAACCGCAACGAAAACGGCTAAACAATTTCAGAATTTTCTCATGGAACGTACGCTCACTGTATAGAGCTCGAGCTGCACAGCAGCTAGCCGATACCCTGTCATGCAAGACATCATGTGCTCGGAGTGGGGTTTCTAGTCAGCAAAAGAATGAAACCCACCGTTATCGGCTTTAAAGCAGTAAATGAGCGGCTTGCACGTTCACGCACATACAGAGGATTCCCCAGATGATGAAAAATAAGAATTCTTTGAATCAGTCGAGCGGGAGCTTCATGCCTCTCCTCAGTATGATGTAAAAATGAATGCCAAAATAGGTAGGGAGCCAGTATTCTGGCAGTACATTGGCACCCATAGCTCACACCAGAACTCTAATGACAATAGACAACGAGTCATAGCGATGGCAGCAAGCAATAATTTGGTCGTTGCGAGTACAAGGTTTGCGCGTAAAAATATACACAAAGCCACCTGGGTATCTCCTGATGGAGTCACTCGCAACCAGATAGACGACGTGTTGATAGACCGCCACCACAACCCGAACATGATGACGGTACGAACGTACCGAGGTGCCAACGTCGACTCGGACCACTATCTTGTTGGTATGGAGCTCCGAGCGCGGATTGCGTCATCAAGAAAAACAGCATCGGCGAATCAGATTCGAGTCAACACGGCTACCCTTCGCAAGGAAGAGACCAAAAATAACTACGGTCAAGCGATAGGACTCGCCCTAAATGCAGGAAGAGTAAGTCCTGGGGCTGTGGTGCCGGGCGTCGAAGAGAGATGGAGACGCTTTAAGAATACTCTTATTAGTACTGCTGACCCCATCTTGGGCAGAAGTCGTAAAAATAGGAACGACTGGTTCGATGACGAATGTAAGCGAGCGACTGAACGGACCGAGCAAAGCAACACATCATAGAGCGCGTGCACGCGAGTATCAATATAAAGAGCTCAGAAGATATGAAACAACAGTTTACCGGCGAAAGAAAGCAGCGTGGGAGAAGAATCTCGTCCGTGAACTAGAACAGTCCGCGGTATGACGCAATAACACCGCGTTGGACACACTGCAAAGACAAAGAGGGTAATCTGATCGCCGATCTCAAAGGCATCTTAGAGCAATGAGAAGAGCATTTTCATGAGTTGCTAAATGGAATTGGAGGCTCCACCAATGACCGAAGATCATACTATGCTGCCGCCACCAAGCATAGACGAAGTTAGCAGAGCGATAAATCGGCTCATCCCAGGCAAATCGACAACTGATCAGATTTACACCCTAAGGCAGGTGATGGAAATATATCTAGAGTTTCAAAACTCACTACACCATCTTTTTATTGACTTTAAAGCCGCCAAGCCATGAGAGAATTCGGGATCCGAAATAAACTGACACGACTATGTAGGTTGACCATGAGCAATGTTATAAGCCATCATTCAACATCTATAACGGGCTCTGACACGGGGATGGACTGGCCTGCGTCCTCTTCAACCTGGCGTTGGAGAAAGTGATCCGAGACTCTGACGTAACGGCGAGAGGAACAATCCTTTATAAGTCCATTCAGATACTGGCTTACGCAGACGATATTGACATCGTTGGTAGAAACCAAAGATCTGTACAGGAAGCTTTCATCCAGATAGAGCAGGCGGCACGAAATCTGGGGCTGCACATAAATGAGAGCAAAACAAAGTACATGGTGGCCACGTCTGCGAGTAGAAGATCCAACATTGGTCCCTCAATTCAATTAGTGGAGCGCGAATAAAATAGTGGTGCAATCCTTTAACTATCTCGGGTCAACTGTAGCAGCCGATAACAGCATGGAACCAGAAATACGAGCACGGTTACTCAAAGCCAACAAAGACTCTACTATAGTCTGTCAAGACTCTTTAAATCGAGGAACATAACCATAACATCCAAGCTGCTGTTATATAAGACAATGGTCATACCAGTACTTACATAGGGATCTGAGACTTGGGTGCTTAGCAAAAAATATTCTGACCTAGCCGCGTTCCAGAGAAAAGTATTACGGAGAATTGTTGGCCCCGTATGTGAGGAAGGACGATTCCGTAGACTCTATAATGATGAGATCAACGAGCGTTACCGCGATGTCGACATCGTGAAGAGAATTAAGCTCGGTAGACTCCGGTGAGCAGGACACCTAGCTCGCTTGAGCGGAAGATCCTGCTCGGAATTTGCGGTAGAATTTATGGAACACGACAGCGAGGCCGGCCAAGCACACGCTGGAAGAACGGCGTAGACCATGACGCTCAGACTTTAGGGATGACAAACTGGTTGACATCGGCTCAAAGACGGGACCGGTGGAAAGATTTTTTGCGGGAGGCCAGGACCGGACCCCGGTTGTAGGGCCAAATATGATGATTATTCATTTCACCATCCGTGATCTTCGCCACCGCCTTCTGTTGGTATTTACCAGCGGTTATGTGGTGTGGATATTGACCCGCCGTCAGGCAACGCTCTTAGTAGTATGCAAACCCAGCTCATTAAACATTTTTGCGAGAAAAAACTATCACGCAAACCAAACAAAAGCTTGACAAATATTATGAGGACTCTTCGCCATCGATTGGAACCATCCACCACTGGTTTATTCAATTTCGGTGTGGTCGTTCAAGCAAGTGATGCCGAACGCTCTCGTCGCCCAAATGAGGTCACCACACCAGAATTAATCGACAATATCCATGGTTTGATAATGGACGATCGGCGAGTGAATGTGCGCGAGCTTGAAGAGGCCACAGGCATGGCTCAAGGATTTCAATTTTACATAAATATTTGAATATGAAAAAGTTTTACGCAAGATGGGTGCCGCGTTTGCTCACAATCGACAACAAACGCATTCGTTTGACAACTTCAAAAGTGTTTTTGGCGATGTTCCAGTTTTTGCGCCGTTTCGTAACCGTAGATACCGGGATTCACTACAACACACCAGAAACCAAGAAACAGTCTATACAATGCACTTCTCCTGGTGAACCGAAGACGAAGAAGGAATGAAGAGGTCATCGCTGAAACAAACGCTTATTTTGAGGGGCTCGAGAAATCGTATTATTTGGAGGGCATCAAAAAATTGGAGAAACGTTGGATGAAGTGTATCGAGCTAAAAGGAGACTATGTTGGAAAAAAATGCTTTTGTGACGAAAATTATTTCATTTTTCAGGGACTTAATGACCCACCCTCGTAGTTATTACTCAACAACGTCTGGTATATATTAAATTAAGAAAAAAAAAACAATAAAGGAGGAAAATTTTAAAAAACGACATATTAGCTGTATTTCCTTTGCCTATTGTATCAAGACTTCTAATTTCGAACCCTGGAAACCACTGATTCTGGTTAATATCGATACCATTTGACACACGTTCACCGCGAAAACCCTGGGACGTTGCCAGTTCAACCATGCTGTTTGGTTTCCGGTTTAAATTGTGCAAATGGAAGAATATTTAAAAGAAATGGGAAAAAGTCAAAATTCCAGATACCAATCGGTGAAATATAAACAACAAATGATTTCAAAAGTTTTAGTATTCGTTTTATTTTTCGTAATTCTTTTTGTTTTTGTGTATATATGCGTGTATATGTGTATGTGTGTTTTTCAGTTTTTTTATATTTTTTTTATGTTGTTCCTTTTGTTCCAGTTTCACAAAAACCCATTGCTTTCTAGCCATAAATGCTATCTATTTATTGTATATTTTTTTTTTTTTATGAATAGTTTAGCTGTTTGTTTGTTTGCATTTGTTTTTGTTCTTATTTTTGTTTTTGTTTTATAAATATTTAAAGTCAGATTTTTAGTTCTCACTAAACATACTGGGATTTTGTGTTTTATTGTTGCTGTTCTTACTTAAAAATATACACAACAAATTGTGATTGCATTTTTTAAAATATATATTATAACGTGGGTGTGTGTGTGTTTGTGTCTGAGTTGGTGTGTAACATTTATGATGAATGAATTCCCTATAGCGGCAGGCATTTATAGCTTGTGGAGTGCATTTAACTTCGTAATCATCAGTGTGTACAGAAACCGAAAAAAATGCCCCGTAAAATAGCGTATATTAGGCACTTTCGTAAATAGATCCTGAGTAACTTCAGAGTAACTTTTAATTTTGTTTATGTTGGTAAAAAGTTACCCATCGCATACAAAAATAAATCGATGGGTAACTTTGAGTAACTGTGATATTCGAAAGTTACCCTCATTATTACTCAGGATCTATGTACGAATGTTCCCATTGTAGTGGATTTTCAAACACAATTGTTATATGCCTCGTTCGATTACGTAAAATCATACCCGAAACCGTACCCACGGGTAAGCTACCAAAATGACTTGGTTTTCGTGATGAATGCTTTGCAAATAGAACGCCAAACCGAAACCAAATTTAACAAAAACAATAAACTAAGAAATTAGTCTGCTTGCACTCTCTTCGCCATCTGGCTGAGTAAACGCAAAAAACATACCCGTCGATTGCCGACTGGTAGCCAAACTTACAGTGTTGGTTACAAAACCTTGCAAATAAAACGCAAAATCAAACTGTACCCCGGGTACAGTTTTCAAATAGAACGCCAAACAAAAACCACGAGAAAGAAATTTTAATAGTGATGTGTGATTGACACATTTTGTTTTTATTCATGCCGGATGGAATTATTATTATCAGTTAATATGCGACCCTATACGATATACACAATGCGATATGTTACAGACCAGAAAATTTTAAGTTTTCCCACCTACGATTTGCGCTACGATCCACATTAACTAGATATTAACAGCGCTTTCGAATTGCTGGGTACAGTGGAGGTTTGCTGTCCCATTTCGACAGCGTTCTCGACGAAAACCATAGAACGCGGTAGAAATGGGACACCAAACTTTCACTGTACCCAGCAAATCGAAAGCGCTAAAAGTCATCACCATAAGTGTTGTGGGATGTTTTTTCTTTTGTGTTTTGTTGTTTGTTGTGTATTTGTTTCAGTACAAAAAATTCCAATTTGCTTGCTCCTTTTGTTTATTATTTGTAGTATTTGTATTTTATTTTTTCCTTCATTCCATGCAATCCTTTGTGCAGTGCACTTTCCAATAAACTATTTGCCTTAGACATTCAATTGCAGTTCAATTTCCTTGCGATTTCACTTAGAGACTTAAAGATAAGAGTTTAGACATTATTTACATTGACAGCGTTTTGTAAGTTATCTATAACTTACAGCACAAGCGGAGGTGAAGAGATGATAACAATGACCGAACGAATTAAACGATTTAAGGATTTCCCTTCCTTGTACAAAAATTTGCATATCTGCATATATGTGTATCTTTTTATTAAAAAATATTTATATAAATTTAACCTAATCTTAAAGAGTAATTTCACTTCTCTTCTTTTAGTTCTTCCTTGTCTTCTTATTGTATTATGTATCAATAATTTATTATATTAATGAGAATTTTTGTTGTAGCTTTTGCATTCAAATTGCAAAGCGTATTATTCATTTAAATTCAATTATCTCTTAAATAAAAACAGTGACAATTTTATCATTGATATTGATAGCTTGTTTTTGTTTTTTTTATACAGCCATTTCAGACCGAGGAATCCGGTAAAAAATTTAGGTTGGTATTTGAAGAGATTACTTTTGATTATGGGTTTAACATACACACAATAATGTTACATAAAACAAAAGTTAAGACGAAGAATTAATGATTAGTGTTAATGACGTTAGGATGCATTCGTATTTGCTTTTTGCGTTACTATATGATCGCATTTTTTAGATTATTTAGTTCTCTGCCTGTGTCTTTAGCCGATTTTTTTCTAAACGTTTTCATAACTGGATATGTCACGGTAAAAAAAGTGCGTTTTCTTGTCTGTGTTATGTAGCGTCACTTTAAAGCATGCATTATAAGCTGCCTTCGATTGGTCTGAAGAGTACAACTCTTTCACTTCAGTTAAATTGAGCGACTCTTCACTTACAGCGCTTTCGATTTGCTGGCCACAGTGAAGGTTTAGTGTCCCATTTCGACAGCGTTCTCGATGAAAACTAGAATAAGCTGTAGAAATGGGACACCAAACCTTCACTGTACCCAGAAAATCGCAAGCGCTGTCAAATTGAGCTACTGAAGTGAAGAGACTGTTCGATTGGTATTCTTCATTTGTCAATAAATGTCAATGTTACTTATCTGAAGTAACTACACAAGCAGAACAACTCTACACTTACTTCAGTTGCCCAATTTCGCCCATCTTTAACTGAAGTGAAGAGCTGTCAATCGAACAGTCTCTTCAATTCTGTTATTTCAGATACAACTACTAATTCAGTTAATTCAGTCCAATCGAACGCGGCTATAATGGAAATTTTCCAGCATGAGCACGCATAGGCAAATTTGCGAATACACAGAAAGTTTATTGTCTTGTTATAATAGAGTACAGTTCCGATTTGTAAGATTTGCTTTAATTTCGCGCGCATAGCCAATTCGTATATTTCACATTTGTCTTTTTGATACGAAAGAGACAAATGCGAATGCAGGCAAAGTTACATTATAACCATTTGTTGTAATTTGGCAAACATCAGCAGGCATTTTGTTAACATTTTACCCTAATCCATGCACGCGAAAGTCTATTATAATCGACTCTTAAGTCTGCGCGCACAGTGCGGTGATTTGATAGCGAGATTTTTGTGTCCGATTTGTAGAGCGGGAATCTGTGCATCTGCTAACTTTTGAATTTTAACCAACGAAACAATTTGTTTATTGATTATTGGACCCGGCGAGTTTTTAAGTAAAATAAATGTGGGTTTCTCCAGACAAATTGATCTCTTCAAATACGTACAGAGAATTTTTGGCCCACTTGACCTCCTATGTGTCCGTCGTCCTCACATGAAATGCTGGCTGCACAGCATTAAGTCTTTATTTTTTACTTTACTTTAAAAGAACTCTTTCCTACACCAACAAAAATTAATGTGTTAAGGATGGGAAATGCGATTCCTGTATTTGTCGTAGAAAATACAAGTGAAAGTGTGGCTGAGAGTGTTTGTGGTAAAAAAAAAATACTAAACTAAATTAAATTAGACATCGAAAACTCTATAAAAAAAATTCTAAAAGATATAACAGTATTTTCTTTAATTGATATGTTGTTTAAAAATAATATTTACAAAAGTATTCATTTTTGTGTAGTACAGTGTGTTTTCCTATTTCACATACACATCACTGCATTTTAATTCACTTGCAAGGCGATATTTATATATATATTACTCGTATTATGTATTCATATTATTATCATCGTTATTTATTTTTACTTAAAGAGTATACAACAGAATATTTATGTTGTTTCCTTGTTTTATTTTATTTGTTGTTTATATGTTCAATATTTCATATTACATTAATTCCTCCCACTTATCTAGCTAATTATCTCAAATAAATAGACAAGAATATTTTGATGATTAATAATTATAGGATCTTTTATAGTTTTATTCACTGAAAAAAGAGAAAAAAAGAAAGATTATTGTATTTTTTTTCTTTTGTAATTGTTATTATAAGAACTATTTTCTCTGGGTCTATGGGAGATTTTACAAATTTTGCAGACTTGCACTTCTTTCCACTTGGCGTTTATAAATAAATGCAAATTTTAAATAATATAAATAAATGTACAATGTGGAAAAAATAAAACCATTTTCTTCTATTCGTCACACATGTTGTTAACACTAAATTACTTAGTTTCAATGGCCGAGTTAGCCCAGGGTTAACTCGGATTTATATGCATGGAAACGCAAATTCGAGTTAGTTTCGTTAAACCCAAATTAACTGCACGAAACTAGAGCGGTTGAATGAGGTTTCCCTGCCATTCAACAAACAACAACGCAGCTCCTTTCCACGACGATTGGTTCTACGCACCGAAAGAAGCCCAATACCTATCAAGACATTGGGCCAAAGATCGTCAACACAACAACAGATTTGAGATTGGATCACCTGGATCCACTTCTTACACATTTGCTTTGCAAGCATGCATATTTTTTTGCTTTCAGAGTCGGCCTCCTGGTATGCCTTCTACTAATTAGTGCCGGGATCGAGTTGAACCCAGGTCCCAGGATCTGGTACTGCTTGGCAATAGTTGTGCCAAATGGTATCATCTGCGGCAATGCTCAGGGATACACAGTGCTAACGATTATAACATCAAATTTCGTTGACACATGCTGCTCCCAAGCTTCACAACAACCCTACCTCCACCATTTCCACCACCACCCATGTGCACCTACAATGCACCAACCCCCCTCCAAAACTCAGCACTTCTGTTAATTCTTTCAAGATCCTTCAATGGAACTGTAATGGGCTGCAAAACAAATTAAGAGAGATCAACCACTATATGTTTCGCAATAACATCTTTATTGCTGCCGTGCAGAAGACCGAAATTCCCAACTCATACTCATTGACATCCTTTGACGGTTGTCAAATCATTCGACACGAAAGGAGGCAAGGGACTCGCTTTTATTATTCACCAGAATGTATTATACAAACACATCTGCCAGCAACCCTCCCCTGATCATCATCATGAGGCAATGAGTATTTCAGTTAACACTGGAGACTTTGAGTTATTACTCACCAATGTTTACATACCCCCCGTAAACAGCACAGTAAATGGTTATCAACCATTCCTTCTGCACCTCCTCTAGGGTGAAAACAAAATTGTGATGGGGGGACTTCAATGCCCATCACCCCCTTTGGTTCTCCGCTCTCCCTGAGGACAACCGTGGAAACTGCATTTTGGGCGGTCTTAACCACCTTCCCCCGCACTGGCGCACTGCTTTCGAAACGGTTGACGACTCTACTCTCCTACAGGACATACTGAATTCCACTCTCCCCGACTCCATTAAAAGGTTTCTGTCAGCTTACCTAAATGGCATGCGCTCCTGCCATTCAGAAATTCCTGCTCAAAGCATCGGAAACTTCCCCCATCTTATTTAACCTCTATATCTCGATGCTTCCTACTCCCCCTACTGCCGTTAAACTGATCACTTACGCTGATGATTGGTCTGTTGCTGCCACCGGTACAGATGTAAACGAGGTCACACATAGGATAAATTCCTACCTAACAGAGCTATCTGAATTTTTAAAGAAAAGGAAACTCCACCTCGCTTTCCAAAAATCATCTGCTACACTGTTCACCTCCTGGACTAAAGAAGTCAGGCTTTCACTTGACATTCGTATTAACAACGAAATTACAGCTAATAACCCCAAAATTTTAGAAGTCATATTCGACAACCTCCTTACCTTCTGTAGGCACGCAAAAAATATTTGCATTAAAGTGAGCAGTCGTAATAGGGTTCTAAGAGCCCTGTCCGGAACCGCATGGAGTAAGGACAAATAAGACCTTGTGACGACGTATGAAGCTATTGGCCGCTCAATTATTAACCACCATCTGGACGCCAATTTTAACTGACACTCAATGGAATAATATCCAGTCCAGACAGTTCGCATAGCAACAGGGTGCCACTCCATAACCAACCCTGATCATCCTCATGACGAAACGTCCATGCTACCCGTCAGGCAACAAAATGAACTCAACTCCGAGTATAAACATAGTATGTGACAGCTTATTTATACAGGGGTAATTTTAATTCGACATTATTCATTGCGGGACGTTATAGTAGGGTTTCGTCGAGTTAAAACATGGCGGAAACGTCAGAGAAAACTAACTTAACCGCTCTAGTTCCGTAGAGTTTATTTGGGTTTAACGAAACTCAACTCTAAGCGTTTTCATTGACATAAACCTGGGTTAACTCAATCATGGAAACGTAGTATATGATGAAGTTCAACTCCGATTCGGCGTTTGCTTTCGCACACATTTGGAGGTCGCTCTCTTTGCATGTGTAAATTTGACATTTGTCATTTGGATACGAAAAAGAACGACAAATGCTTATGTAGACAAAAGTCTCTGGTTTAATTTTGACACTTTTTTGGTTTCATCGAGTTAATAACAAGGCCACACTCATCCAGGTTTTGCCCATTAAATCGAGTTCATTTGACAGCTACAAGGGCGGGCTGAAAAGTAATCGGCCTAGGCAAGAGATGGCGCTACCAGCATCAAAGCAATGTTGGCTCTCGTACATACTATCCTTCAAATGTTTTTTCTGACAGCTGCGTAATTTAGTTTGTGTATTACAGTAATTTTGAAAGCGATCAAGTTTTGTATTTTTACAAAAATGAATAAAACTGAATATCTTGCAGAAGAAAACGAACGATGAGATCAACACCGAATTGAACGATGTTTGTAGGGACGGTTCTGCCTCGACTCGATATCAACAATAAAATATTAAATAGCTGAATTTAAGCGCGGTCGTACAAGCATTTTTGACGATGAGCGTCTAGACCCTCCAAAAGAAGTCACCACACCAGAAATGGTCGATAAATGGTCGATGTTTGGCGATGTTCAACCGCAATAAAAATGAGTTTTTGTGCCGTTTCGTAACGGTTGGCGATCCATCAACCCAACAACCCAGAGACAAAGGAACAGGCTAAACAATGACATGTTCCTGTAGAATCGAGGCCAAAAAGGCCAAGGTTGGTCTGTGATGGGATGCTCGCGGTATCACTCACAAAGATTATATTGACAAGGGCAAAACAATCTTCGGCGTATATTATGCTGAGCGGTTGAATCGATTCCAGGCCGATTTAAGGCTAAAGCAAAAAAAAAATAATATTTCCACCTAGACAATACACCGGCACACAAGTTTGGAGTCGCAAAATCATATGAATTGCGCTACGAATTGATTACTCGTCAGCCTTATTCTTTAGACTTTGCCCCTTCCGACTATTATCTATTTATAAACCTGAAGAAATGGCTCAGTAGTAAGAGATTTGGGTCGAATAAGGAGGTCTTCACTGAAACAGAGGCCTTCAGAGGCTTTCAGAAAACATATTATTCGGAGGGTATCGAAAAGTTGGAATATCGTTGAACAAAGTGTATTTGTTAAGAAATGAATTGAATTTTGCCAAAAAAAAGTTTCTTTTTGCCTAGGCAGATTACTTTTTAGCCCGCCCTCGTAGGTAGCTGTGCAAAAAAATTTAATTTTTGTTTTTCGCTCTTTCCTGCGTTATCTCCATCGGTTTTTTAATTTAAAAACTCTTTTTTTCTTCCACAATATTTAATAACAATTCGGCATTGCCTTCACTCGGAAAAATATGTGTCGCTATTTTCAGTGTATACATGAACCATTAACTCTAACTTTTGATCACTACGTGGCATGTTTCCACGTAGTGATCAATCGAAGACAAAAAACAAAGTATAAAAGTTTGTTACCTTTTTGTTAAGGAAATCGCAGCCATAACAAACAAATCTTTTTTTTTTAAAAAAAAAATAAAATTCAAACAAATTTGTAAGTAGCAAGTAAATGTAAAAAAAACTCAGTTTTTCGGATAAAACCTTCAGAAAACGCGTCATTTGTAGGTGCTCATCTACTCGACTGAGCTGCTCACAAACTTTCAACTCTCTATGACGTGTGAAAGTTGTCTAAAACATCAAACATCAAAGAAGTTAAAAAACAGACAGATCAAGTCTGTCCGGGATCAAGTCAAGGTAAATAAAAGCAAACAAACCAACTGCAAACTTTCAACTCCTACTCATGTGCTGAAGAAATACTCAATTTCAATACATCTCTAAGTCAAACTCTCAAGACTGCATATTAATGGGGAATTTATATAGGTTTTTTCAATAAGAGCACTTCAACTTTTTTTTTGAATAAAACACAAACTGTTCGACTTTTGAACTAACTTTTTTTTTATTAACGAATTTGAACATATACATATGATACATTTAGGTATGAAACTCGATTTCTTTTGCATGACCACCGCGTGCACGTTTTTCGAAGTCCAATCTTTGAACCAAAAATATGGCCCAATGACGCCGCCGGCATGTAATCGGCACCAAACAGTGACTTTTTCGGGATGCAACGGTGCCTCATGAATCACGTGTGGGTTGCTTTCTGCCCAGTAACGCATATTTTGCTTGTTGACAAATCCTTCTAGCCAAAAGTGAGCCTCATCGTTAAATGGACCGTAAAATGGCCGTAATGCTCTTAAAGTAGCGGCAACAGAACGATTATTTTGATAAAAAATTTGCACGATTTGCAATCGCTGTTCACATGTGTAGCGTTCCATGATGAAATGTATACTAATGAAGTTTCCAAATGACAAAAGAACAATAAAAAAAATAAAAAGTTGAAGCGCACCTGTTGAAACACCCGATACTATAGCCGTGCGAGACTATAGTTAAATTTAAGTTGTGGTTAGCCAGAAGAGATTGACACTAGGCGAATGTTATCGTTATTTTATAGTAACATGGGAAATGTTATCTATAGCATTGTTCATTAACATTGAAAAAGATACTACTTCTCTCGTCTGGCTAGCTACAATTTCAATTTATTTAACAGCCGTCCTGCTCATTTTTTCTCGCATGCCACAAATGAAAATCAAGCGTAACGAGATAATTCTGAGTGGGAAAGTGTCTGCGAGTATTGCGATAGCAACTCGAGACTCGTTTAAGGATTGTGAGCAGTTCGATTTGTTTAGGGAGCTCCCACAACGGAAAAACTTAAAACTTAAGATTTGCAGGATTGTATGGATTTCTAAAATGAAATTTTTTTTTTGTCAAAACCAATATCCATACAGTAAGTCTTAAGTATTAAAGTTTTCTATTGTGAGAGGAGCGTTATAGCAATAATATATTTATGCTTCTTCTACAGTTTAAGTTCGACATTACTATTGTTTATGTATGTTTGTGTTCGTTTGTTATGTAGCTACTATTTAAAGAAAAAATCTTTTCCTCACTTTCGTATAAATTTATTAACATTCAATAGTTATTTCATATCAAAAACGCAACTTAACAAATTCTTCTCTTTGATATTCTATTTAGCATTGTTTTTGTTTATAACAACAAACTGCCGTTCTTTCTTATATCAAATTATTTAGTAGTTTTGTGTTTTTGAAATAATTAAAAGGTTTAAGCTTTAAACAAACCGTAACTCATCAAAGGAGAGCACCGGTGTGTTGTTGTTCTATTTAAATAAAAAAACGGCTATTTCCGTTTTATATGTAAAACATTTTTATTGTTATTTTTTTGTATAATTCATTTTACTTATCTTCTGTAAACGTTCGATGGACAAAAATTAGATTTTCTCTTTTTCTTCAATAAGAATATTATGTTAACGAAGTAATTTATATAATAATATTATAAAAATTATAATAATAATTATAATAGAATAGACAAAGAATAGAAGGAAAACAAACATAGTGTGTGTATATATGTGTAGTGTAGCAATGTATTGTATTCCACTCCACTGCAACCAGCTGGCTTGATAGATGGAAGTTAATGCTGCCTCATATTTCGCCCATCGCCCTTCCAAATGTATGTTTATGTTCTTTGTGTGTTCGGTGTGTGTATGTGTGTTTGGAACGCCACCACCACTACCAATAATTTACATATTGATATCCGGGGGCGTTTTCAAATATTCATCGGGTCGCTTGTGCTCGATTAGGGCACGAACAGTTCCACTGTCTGCAGGCAAATCAGATTTTCTTCGCATCAAGGGAATGTCCATGGCTCGTTCGCCACGCATCTAGAAGCATGAAAAATGCGAATTTTTCTTTTTTTTTTAACTATACGAGTATAATCACAACTATTACGATTACTTTAGTTAGGCTAACAACTTTACCTAATCTAATTGTGAATATATATTAACACAACAAATCTTATGTTTGATAATATTTATTGTAAAACGATCACGGACTACGTATGAGACGAGAAATGTACACAAATTCTAAACTAAATTACGATATACAATGTTATGATGCTACGATTATTTTGTATTAATATGAAGTATTTATAATTTTTGTATAGAATTCGAATTCCAATTGTATCGGTGTCAACTTTTCATCTCTTTCACCACCAACTATTATAAGTTAATGTAAGTATGGAAGGAACAAAGTACTATAGTGGACAGAGATTTCAGGAAGATCACAAAAAATTCTCAGTCGAGACAGGAACCCATAAGGCCTAACTAAAAGGCCGGCGCTTACGAGTAGAATATCAAATTTAAAACGTCTAAACGCTTTAACATTCGTGTATTATAACTGGGCGAGCACCTGCCTGAACACACAATCACATTTTATTATATAATTAGCGCACGATTCAAGGGATTTGCACCCTTATAACGCCTAGGCACAGCGTGACTTCAAAATACTGGGATAAAAGAAGAAAAGATAGAGTGCTGGAGTGGTGGGTGGAGTTTAGTTCACAACCGAACACTTTGTTGTTGTGTCAGACGAGCTGTATGGTGCTGCATCCTGTGGAACGTTCGGCGGTTGTTGCAAAATTTTAATTTTTTCTATGCTTATACCGGTGCACTTATTGATTCATCTTGACGTCCTGATCGATAAAGACTAGCGCAGAACGACCATTTACATCACAGAAGCCGGCGCTTGCTTGTGAATAGTAACTACCTTGTTCAAATTATCGTTGGGCCCTTCTAACCACACACGATCATTTTGTTTGTCTACGTACTGTTGAACTGTGAGCAATTTTTCATCAGAAAATACCAAGTTGACGAGGGTGTCGTTTGTGCAGACAATTTAGCACTATGCATCTTTCAAGCCGAATCCGTTGTTAAATCTTGCAGTTTTTGAATATTGCATGATTGCATTGAGCACCAAATTTAAAATAAAAATATATCGTAAACATTAAACCCGGCGTTACCCGGGATACGCCGACCCCACCCTAAAGACACCGATTAGACCCACTAAAAACTAAAATAACATGCGTTGTCTGGCTGCCCTCACACCCTACTGACCCAACCAAACTGACCGCTCCAACACTGAAACCATGGCACACCATTGAGCCCCACCCCCACCTACCCACCACTGACCCAAAACTGTAGCCTATAACGTGTTCGATTCGTGATTTATGCTCGCGAGTTCATACATAAAAAGGGCATTTTTCAGATTTTCCCGTTCCTATAATCATCCCCAGAATATTACGAACATTTAAAAAAATGAGCCAAATCGTTTAGCCGTGAATAGGTAACAGACAGACAGAATTAATTCCACATTTATAATAATGTGCACTGGGGATAGTGTGGTGGGGGCAGGCAGGAAAGGCTGGGTATTTCAGAGCTAGTGTAATATACACGTGTAGTTGTGTAAATGAGGATATTTTAATTTCTTATCGGAATATACAAAAGACAATAACTAATAACAAATGTATTAAAAAAAGGGCAAATATAAGAAAAAACAAAAAGGGAATTTCATCCGTCCGATGAATTTATTTTCAATATAAATGTAATTGAGAAATTCGGAAAAGGATACAAATATAAACATTATTAAAAATAAAGTACAAAACACAACGAAATAACATTAATTTGTATGCAGCACACGACGCAATTCATATTTTTATTTTATTTGCATTTCGCCTTTAGTTGTCCCGAGTTGTTTAATTTAGATTTCGAATTCAATTTGGATTTCTTCCACAAACAAATCATCTAAAAGGTCAACGAATTACGGACAGTTAATTAACAAACTAAAGTGCAATGCAAGTTTATCATGATTCTAAATAGAGATTGAGTGTATGAGAGTTACAGAGTGTTAGTTAGAAAGAATTTAAGCGACGCAATTGTTTCACTTTTCATATTTTCATGTTATGTAAAACAAAACTAAAACATAAAATTACAAAATAACAAGTGAAGCCAAACAAGAAAAGAGAAGCTAATGAATCCTGAATGGTCGTATGATGTTAGTGCTAGTGATTACAATGCGATGTGTTATGGTGAAGGTTATGGGTTCGTCTCATTCTGACTGATTCGAACAATAAAAACGTTTTTTTTTAGGTGTTGTTGTTGGCAAGTTCTCCATATCTGCTTACCTCTCTAGATTCCTGTCTAGCTTCTTGTTCCAGTTTCTCATAGGTTAAATCACAACTGTCGGCGTATTGATCGAAATCATTTTGACTGCTCGAAATACTTATGCAATCCATTTGGCCAACAATTTTTGGCCACTCTGGATTGGTTTTAGCCAATGATTCGACTTGTGCCCACAGTTCCTCTCGTTGGGACATCTTTTCCCGTTCCCTGAACGGATAAGGAGAAAGAGGGTAAAAACTTTGAGACAGCGAATGCAACGATGACTGGCGATTACTCATCGAATTAGTCGTAATACAAAAAAGAGTTCAGGGAATTATCCCACCCTCCCCACAACGAGTATGTATGATACTCGCTATTTCTTGTATATGTCGATTTTTGAAAACCTAATAATAAACAATATAAATATTCATCATAAGTACTCACATTTGCTTCTCCTGTCGGTAATTCTTGCTGCATTCATCAAACAACTTCTGATTCATTTCCATAAATAATTTTAACGCATTGTAAATCAGTCCATGTATTGTTTTATTCCAATGTGTTTTCGAATTACGATTCAATGATGGAAACATTATCGGTAGAATCACTTGTGAGTTATCAGCAATCAATGACATAATGTACTCGTTGTTCCAATAGTACAACGCCCGTTCGGCAACTTGAAAATGTGGCGATGATACGCATTTGGCAATCTGTCGAAATAATGGAACCATGACCTTTTGGAATTCAGCCGGTTCAATGACATCGAGTAGCTCTTCCAGTTCATTTAAGAACATCACCTCTTTGGGACTGTGTGTTTTTGGCCAGAATTTTAGCAAGCTTCTATGTTTTTAGACAATAAATTAATTAAGAATTTAGCTTAAATACTTTTTCAACAGTTAAGAATGCAGATTATCAATAGCACGAAAAGAGGACAGTCTCTCTCGCCGGACGATATTGCAGGATTTTCTTCTTGTTCTTGTAATCTAAGTCACAATAAAAAACATTTCTGACGCGACGACGCACAGTGTGCAATTTAAGCAATCTAGGTGGACGTATGGTTAAAAATAGTTGATATTCTATGAAACAAATACTCCTTCTTTCATATATAAAATGTATAAAGGCAAACAACATCTTATGCTATCTAAAAGTTTTCGTTAAATGCTTTGGAGAAATGCACTAGCTAAAAATGCTAATCAATTGCTTTATTTCTCGTGACAAGAGTAGTCCATAGAGCATTCAATTTTCTTTTTGTGTTTTATTACTTAACCATAGCCATGTATGGATTATGAATTAGTACTTCTTTCTCTTCACTGAAGCGCTTTTCAATATAATAGTGGAAGAATCAAACAGAAAACATTACAAAATGTGAGATGGAACAATTTGTAGGGATTTGTTTGTTCATGTCACTTGTTAAATTTCCTTCCGCTAGACGTTACTGGAATCCTCAACTTTGACAATCTTTAGTTTACGAGCCAGTGAAGTGTAATCGGTGGGAAGAAATCAAACGTTTTCTCCATTTCGCCGATAATGAGAAATTTGTGAAGCCTGGATTACCTGGAAACGACACCGTTTTTAACCATAATAAGGAAATGACTACTTTTAATCCCTAAGCAATAATATCTTGCAGTACACAAGAAAATAATACCCACCAAATGCCGTCAAACCTCAAAGTTCCAACATTTTAAGAAAGAAGAAAAAAATTATGAGGAAATATAATCGAGAAGCTCGGAAAGATCAATGGTACAAACATTAAATTCGTCTCGTCTCATGGCTCGAGAACAAAGTGGTGAACATGCTATCGACCTACGTGGAAGAAGGCCAACGACAAAGAAAAGAAGGTTCTTCAGAAAGGAAGGCAAATACATAGAAAATAGACTGCCCAAAGTTATTGACAAATATAATAAATATATGGGAGGCGTCGATCTTTGTCGAATTGAAATTAGATCGAAACAATTAAATCTTTAAATTTGTTTTCACTTCTTGGATATGTGTGTTGTCAAAGTTTGGCAAAAGGGAAGTTTAAGGAAGCGCTCTGTGATTTAATCCAAAACGGATTAACCATCACGAGCAGATGGTGTCTAGAAGTAGGACTCAGTGTAAACCCAAACAAAACCCCGCTAGTTCCCTTCACCAATAGAAGAAAGCTGGGACGAATGCACCCGGTTACCCTCATTAGAGAGGACTGATATTTGATAGTAGTCTGCTATGGAATAAACAGCAACAGGCAATACTGTAACAATCAAAAAGAGCACTTATGTTGTGTAGAAGGGTGGCAGGAAAATCCTTGGGAGTTTGTCCCAGGATATTGCACTGGATGCACACCATGATAGTTAATCCAATGATTACTTATGGAACAGTGGCATGGGGGAATAGAACCAAGCTTAGCACCACGAGAAGGGAATTGGAAAAAGTGCAGAGTGTTTGAATTACAGGGGCCATAAGAACCTGTCCCACGGCGGGTATGGAGGCAATTCTTGGTCTACTCCCACTAAATATAGTGGTAGAGACCAAATCCGAGGAAACCAAGTTACGTTTGAGCGAGGTAGGTGGCTTCACAGATGGTAGCGCAAAGGGATTAGTAGCATCACTAGCCAAACAGCATGCCGTGTGATAACATGGTACAAAAGCTTGAATTCAAGAAAAAGTCAAAGTGAGCACCAAGAAGGAATTCAGATCTGAAACTGCATACCAGATACATCCAGGTGCCATAAAGTGTTATACGGATGGGATGATTTGGTCACACGGCCAAAACAATTTCCCTGCGTAAAGCAAAACTATGGGAATATGTGTCGCTGAGACTGCAGTAAATAGCATAACATCTATGTTAACACACTATGGTGGATAATGCCTACTTTCGAGGGTAGGTTATCGCATAGAAAACAGTCACTTTCGTCTATGGTCGTGTGAAAAAGTATTATCTTATCATATTAGACGCGCAATAGTTTTTCCACCTAGATTGCTTAAATTGCACACTGTGCGACTACGAGTATTGTGACTACTTTTTTGACAGATCGCTCTCTCTGGCGCTATTGAAAATCAGCATAAAATTGGGCACCTACCTTATAACAGGCTCTGATAAACTAGGATCCTTCTCAAGAAATTGCACCACACAATATGTCAATTGCGGATGATACACTGACAGACTTTTCGCTTTGTGTAGTGGTAGAAGAACCTTTAGCAGAAATTGTTTGTGCTCTTCTTTAAGTGGCAGGGCAAATCCATTGATAATACTACCAAGAATTTCTAACAATTCAGCAATACCATTATGATGTTCTGTTTCGTATATGAACCTGGGGATTGTGGATGATATGGAAATTAAGAAAAAAAAAATGTATTACTCCATTGTATCAACTTTTCATCATCATCATCATGGCCTTATCATCACTCACCTATAAAAAACATTGTTTATTTGCTTTCTAATAAATGCTCGTAATCCAAGAAATTTTCCATAGATTCTGTGCAGCACAGTCTTCAAGAAGTCACGCTCTCTTGGATCTTCCGAATCGAACAGTTCCAACAGTTGCAGCACAAACTGATGATCGATAAAACGTTTGGCAACATTCGGTTGAAAATCCGGTGATTCAAGGAACCTCAAAAATAGTTCGTAGACAAATTGCAAATGTGGCCATGACGACTCGAGTGTTGGTTCGTCTTCTTCCGGATCGAATTCAGCACCGTTCGGATTCGATGAAGGCGGTAGCGTACGAAACAGATTGACAGCAAACTGGAAAAGGAGTGCGAGGTAAAATGTTAATACATATATATGTAATGGAATGTAATGCTTGCTTGCAAAAACTTACCATATTAATCGCCTCCGGATAGATTGATTCTGTGATAACGCCATTCTGATTTGTAAGATATTCGACCATTTCATGTAACGCTGCTCGTTTCACTTCCTTCCATTTTAGGTCGCTTAATGGCTCGGAAAAATCGAATAATGTACAACATTGCCTTAGCTTTTGTATGAAGAGTTCTTCGCGTTCGTTGCCGGGGGTTTCTGTAAAGTGAAAATGATATTAGTTATGCACAGTATATATATATATATAAAAAGTACATTAACAACTAAAAAAGTGTGTAGTGCAGACAGTCATTTTGTGCGTATACCAATAAAGGGAAAAATACATCGAAATCATACTAAAGAAGAAGCAAGAGATAGGAATACCTTGAACGCATAGCATTGGGATAGTTGTAAATTTTATAAAATTGCCATTTTCAAAAACGTTCTTGGACAAATAAATATTTATTTTCGTTATTAAGACGACCAGTTGACTCATAGTGGTCGCGTCTCATGTGATTCCCCTAACATTGCATATTAGAAATACCGATTACTATGGGCGGCCAAGACAAAAACCAACCATAACGAAACAATAACAATATCAGCGACTGATCTAAAGCCAAATAAAATATTTTCATGTTTGTTCTTTATCTTTTTTTGTTGGCTGCTGTCCAAGAAAAGTTAAATCTTAAATTAAATGCAATATGCAAATGAATTCAATACACGTCGGCCGGCCGTGACGTAGATGCTGCCATACGTGGTGTTCGATTTATAAAAATGCAAACAGAAAAAATGCCAGCAAAACTAGAAGCAGAGAAAGTAAGAGAATCGACAACTTTGTCAAAAAACAGCAACGGGTTAAAGGTGTTAAGGTCACAGAAGAAGAAAACCACACAAAGGAAAATTATTTTCGTTTTCACAGAAAATTGAAAGAGGAAATGTTAATATCAAAACCCAAAAAGTAAAGTCACCGCTAGACAACAACTTCGACATTTAGCCATTCTACCTATAAGAAAGTATTACGACGGTAGTTTGAAAAGTTTTCGAAATGAACATGAAGACGGCAGCACTCGTCAACAACAGCTAGAGAATGTGTTTGCGCATCTTTAAAAAAATAGTAGGCTGTCCAGCGGGTTTTGAGCGTGACAATGTCTGTCCGGGACAAAAGAAAAGCAAATGAAGATCAGTCATCGGACATCTCAAAATTTCAAAATGGCATAGCTCCCAAAATTCCAGACCCTAATGACCATATCCCTATATCCCTTTCCATATAAACAAGTCTTGTAGTCGCGTCTTAGTCCTACATACCCAATTTCATACACATCGCTTAAGAAATGGGTTAGTTTCCAACATTCCAGACCTCACAATTGATAAAGTAGTTTCACTAACAATAAACAAACAGGGAGGTATAGCCGCAATACGACTTTACGGACGGGGCCAGAATCTACTGTTAATGTATATTCATTTTTATAATTTCTTTTGCACTTAACAGACCTCATAAGTGCCAAACTTTTTGAGATATGAGAAATTTCTTCGTACTTTAGCGACCCAGAAAGGGCTACTGGTTCTGGTACTGGTACTTAGAGAATCAATCTCTTCGTATTTAGAAGCTCACTCATGAAGGCCTAGAATAGTTTCTATTCTAGACTGCTTGGTGGTGCTTGCTTTAGAGTCCCAGTGGTAAATGATATGTTTCGAGGTTCCGGACGAATTTGCTGCCAGGGTCTGCTTTGCAACCGCCCAGGCACTCATCTCTGAAGGAACCGAGATCATTGATACAAGATTTCACAAAGATAGCTTTTGGTACCACGGGAGTTGTCTGTGCCCAACTGGACCGTGAGGTTGACCGAGTCTGAGGACAACTATGGCGGCGGACCCAGTTCGTTCTGGGGATGTAAAGTTTGGATGAAAGAGGGGAATGCCTGACGGGAATAGTTATAGGCAGCTTAATGGTGAAAGCTGGGAAAGGGCGGCTACGTCCCGCTCCAATGATTATGTGCTGTAAAGTGGACACAGACAGACACATTTTTTTTTTGCTTTTTTTGACTCAGAGTTAAGAAAAAAAGGTAAATCTACAAAAATCCCGAATTACAAAATTTTAGAAAACGAGGCATAAAATAGTGACAAAACAGTGTAACATTAAACATTTAACTTTTTGAACATATACCCCCTTAAAGCTTTTTACGTCAAAATATTCACCAAAATTGCAGCCAATTTGGACGCGCAGTTGTTTTTTGACAATCGTTTGAGTGAGTCGATGGGAGTAAATGAAAATAAATCGATTATAAGGCATTATATATTTGTTTTTGAAAGGCAGTACGCTTACGCAAATGTAAGACGAGTTGAACGCCGTGAAATATTGGGCAGCTGAATTTTAACGTTGCCGTACCAGCTTGGAAGACGATAAACGTTCGGGACGTCCATAAACTGAAACGACTGTGGATCGCACAAGTTCATCAGATGGTGCTCGACGACCGTCGAATCAAAAAACGTGTTTGTCACATATTGAATGATGGAGATGCTCACGTTAGACCAAAAACGTGTTCGAATAAACATCATTTCCAACGCTATGTTGTCGCAGTTGAGGCGCAATAAATTAGAGTTTTGACGCCGATTAATTACTGTAGATGATACTTGGATATACCATTAAACCCTAGAAACAAAAATATGGTCAAACCAGTGGACCTCTAAGCGGGAATCAGCTCCAAAAAAAGCAAAAACTATTTTTTCAGCTGGGAAAGTGATGGCGAATGTTTTTTGGGATAATCATGGAGTTATATCAAAAAAGAAAACCATTACATGAGTATACTACGATGCCTCATTACTTGACAATGTCAAGGCAGAAATTGCGGAAGAACGGCCACATTTGCAGAAAAAAAAATTTGTTTCACCAAGACAATGCGCTGTCTCACACCTCAGCAGTTGCCATAGCGAAAATCCACGAAATTACGGTTTGAACGGTTTCGAAAAATGTCTTGTATCTTTCTTGGGTCGGAAACTTTTCCAAACACCCTCCTTACTCAATAGATCCAAGCCAAGCCAAAGCCAAGCGACTTTTTTTATGTTCCCTAAGCTAAAAGTTGCGCTCAGAGACTTTCGTCAAATGAGAAAAAAATTATTTTGCAGAGCCGAGTACGAGTTGGACGGGCTAAAGAGATGGGAGCATCGCCGGGGGAAGTGTGTAAACCTACAAAGAGAGACTACGTAGAAAAATAAAATTAAATTTGAATTTTCAGACCACCCTCGCAAACTATTGCCCTGCATATGTATTTATATTCAGCCAACTTCTATTTCCTCTTCTAATGACCATCACATTTCTTGTCGAATTCTTGGCACGAATTGAAATAGGGTGTGGGGGAGAGTTTATCATGATAATAACAAAATGGACATCGGTTGAAGAGCCAAAGATAAATATAAATTGAGCTGGTAAACAAGATATGAGACCACTGTGTTAAATAAATCACGCGATACGATTCAGTTAATACCATGTTAATTTGACAGGTTCAAGTGTCAACCAATTTCAAGTACACACATCAATCCCTGCACGTTATTACATGCATTTTTATGTTTATACGGGCTACAATTGGATTTAGTGTTGCGTGCAAAACTGTGGGAAAAAACAACACCCAATAAGAAAAACAGCACATTGGAAAAAAAAAAACACGAAAACGACGACCTTGTTCTTCAACTTGTCGCCATTTTCCTTGAATTTTGCCTGCAGTATTTTCGTTCAGCAGTATGTTCATTCACATGTAAATGCTTACCAAATTGTAAACAAACAGGTGAGGGGAATCGTATGAAGATCCAGGGGCCTTCTCCATTATAGCATTATAACTTTCAGTTACAACTCATGCCAACATTTTTACCAAACATTTTAAAGAGAAAAAACATGGTACATACGCGGGCAGGCTGAAAAGTAATCGGCCTAGGCAATAGATTGCTCTATTAGCATCAACGCATTGTTGGCTTTCGAATGTGCTATCTATCCTTCTAATGTTTTCTGTCAAATTTTCTGCCAGCTGCTTTATTTAGTCATTGAAAGCGAAAGTGTTTTTAAAAAATGAATAAAATTGAATATCGTGCTATCACTGCAAATACTTCTTTTTAAAAAAAGTTAACGAACAATGAGATCAACGCCGAATTGAACGATGTTTATGGGGACGACTCTGCCTCGACTCGATATCATCAATAAAATATTAAATAGCTGAATTTAAGCGCGTTCGTACGAGCATTTTTGACGATGAGCGTCTAGGGTGTTCAAAAGAGGTAACCCACCAGAAATGGTCGATAAAATCCATACTTTGATAATTGACGATTGACGAGTAAGGGTACACGAGATTACTGAGGCTGTGGTTATTTCACGTGAACGGGTGGAGCATATATTGCATGCATATTTGGGACTAATACTTTCTTTTGACAAGAAGCACAAGCGTGTGACAACTTCAAAGGATTGTTTAGCGATGTTCAGCTACAATAAAAAAAATAGTTTTTGCGCCGTTTTGTAATCGTGGACGAAACAGGGATCCATCACATCACCCCAGAGATAAAGGAACATTTAAAACAGTGTACTATACACAGTTTTTTTTAAATGCACGTGGTATCATTCATATAGATTGTATTGACAAGGGCAAAACAATCACCAATGTATATTACGCTGTGCTGTTGGATTGATTCGATGCCGATTCAAAGCTAAAGCGGTCCCAATTGCCAAAGAAAATGGGCTTTATCACCACGACAATACACCGGCACACAAGTCCGCAGTCGCAATGGAAAAAGTACATGAATTGCGCTACCAAGAAATAAAATCAATATAATTCTACATCTATTACCTCCCGAGCTATTTGTTAAATACGTTGCGAAGTGCAGCTGTCTGCAGTCCGTCTCAGAGAAGCTGGCTGGTTTGTTGCCAAACCATAGGGACACTGCAAAAAAACTGCAAAGGATGATACCATTCTTAACTGACTAATGCACTCCTAAATTGTACTTCTACCCCAGATTTGCCGTAAAGTTTCTGCCTAGAGAAAGTTGGAATAACTGGGGAGTACTGGGGCTCTTTGAAGTTAGTCTATACACCGACGGACCCAAGGAGTCGGCTCAGAAAAACTTAATCTTCCAAGGTCCTACAAGCGGAGATCCTAGTGTTTAGGGAGGCTTGCAGAACACTTGCTAACAATACCGCTATAACTGGTAGTGTTATTTATCATGTGTACTTGTAATCGGTGAGAAAAATTCGTGCGTTTTTTGGACGCGCCGGGATTCAAACGCAGTGGTTCACCGAATGGGAGCCAAAACATTGACCATTAATGTCGTTTTTGTTTTGTTTTTAGAAATCATTGTCGGAGCTGTCAGTTGTTCTCAGCAAATCGAACACGAAAAGTGAGAGTCTTTTGTTTACATTGTTTTGTTGCATGTGTGTGTAATATGTATTGTATCAGTATCAGTGAACTCAAATTGAATAATAAATTGTGCCACATGCCAAGCAAAATGACATCAGTTGTTGGTGTTAGTAAAAAGAGAGTTAAATCTGCCGAAATATACAGAAATATGTGAGAGGAGATTTCCGATCTTTCCATCCATTTTTTTAGGGAAAACGAACAACTTGACAGTCAAAAAATCAATCTAACTATTCAACATAAAAAAAAAGGCCAAAATAAAAAGAATTCTTTTGTGTTTTTTGGTACACATACAAGATAAAACTGTACAGTAGAATATATTCATGAGAAATCCCCTTTTTTGGAAATTTCAAATAAATAGACATCAATTTTATCAGTATAATGATATTGTAAACATGAAGTTTATGTGCCGAAAATGCCAGAACATACACGATCCGGTATTTACGTACATCAACATAAAAAAAACGTTATGCTAGTTCATAACCGAAAAGTTTAATCTTTTATATTAGTGTATTATTAAAAATTATGTTATGTATTATAAAATTTTATTAACAATTATGTTAAGCTTAAAATAATCAAGAAAAGATAAACAACAACTGCAATGCGGCGTTGAAGGGGAACAAGCCACAAGCCTATTTCACTTAATAAACAGGTTCAACAGAGATCACACAACAAAGTAGCTATAAAAATGTTTTGTTTGAAGTTTAAATTTTTCCTTTAGGATAGATGAATAATTTGAATAACGTTTTAAAGAGAAAATTATACAGAAAACAAGTTCGAGAAGAGACGACACAGCATTGACAAAAATACATGTTGTTGTTGATAAGAAAAACAATGAAATTTATTTCAGTTACTTAAAGAAGAGGAGTCCAATAATAGTAATTAAACGAAAACGTTTCTCTATTAGAAATAAAATTAAATGTTTATTATTGAACATTTAAAAACAAATTCAGGGCAAATCTGTATAAAGAGTGTGAGAAATTAATGACACACTGACTGTGTTAAAGAAAGCAAAGGCATTTGTAATAAATTTATGATCTGTGATGAAGTTCCTTTTACTATGTAAAAGAAAGTAAAATGGTGCGTGTCAGCTCCGACGCGCGACTGTAGTTCACTCCTTAAGAATCAACTTTAATATATAGCACACGCCACACGCCACGCGTCACAAATAAGGCCATCGAAAGCCGAGCGCTAACCAATTTTTTAAAACAAGTCTATTCAAATTCGACTGATAGAAGCCGATATATACCACTTTTACTTTTCCATGCATTACACGCGCCACACACGACGAAAAATTTCAGCTCTCTAGGTCGTATGCTTAAAATGGACCTCAAAGAAGTCGGAAACAAAAACTAACGAACGACTTCACCTTTTGCTAACGCTCGATTTCACTCCCGCGAGCTATATGAGAAAATCGATTCTTTAAAATTTTAATATTCACACTGCGAAATCTATACTTAATATTATTTCGAAACTACTGGACCGATTTCAAAAATTCTTTCACCAGTATTTAGAAAGGACGTACTATAATCTACCTATATATAAAATTGAATGTTTGTTGGTTTGTAATACGACACTAAAACTAAAAACTGGACAGCCGATTGAGTTGAAACTTTCACAAAATATGCGTCTTAACAAAATCTCGGTAAACCACATAGTAAGAATACGATCGAGGTGGCACTTTGTTTAGGTTTAGGCAATAGTACACCCCTCCCGTGTCAAGGCGGGGATTTATGTGTGCGGGTGGAAGAGCGCCCAGGAAAAGCTAGTAGGCAATAAAGTTATTAGAAAATATGTAGTTAAGCTTCTGCTTATACAAAAGGTGGTGGAAAAGTAATGTCATAATGTAAATGTGCCATAATTTTTACAAATGCTGTCAAATGTCATTGTGCTTTGACATTTACGTTGTAGACAGACAGAATTAGTTGACAGCAAGCATAGAGCAATAGATTATACACCTGAAGAACGCGGGAAAATTGTTACTTCTTAGTTTTTTTTATTTCTAACAAAATGGCAACCAATTCACATGAAAACATTACCTTGTTAAATCATTGAATGTTAAATCTAAGATCTATTCGGACACATCAATTGGCGAACGGAATGTATGTAAACACAGTGAACACGCGCGTTATAAACACTTGACAGTTCACCAGGGATGAATGAAACAAAAATTCACTTTCTACGAGTACAGGACATTATTGAAATTTGAAAGAAATTAAAAATTTACACTGACGTTGACAAGTTGTCTTACGAGAATTATTAAGAGGAACGTATTAAGCTGTGTTTTATTGAACACAGGAATAGAAATAGGAATAGGAATACGAATGAAAATTATTCCCAACAGAAGGAACCAAAGGGACAACCAACAGAAATTAAAATAAACAATTAGTTACTCTGGTAGTGAACGCTGATACTACTAGCAGTGAACTAGAATTGAATCCTATTCCTACAAAAAGTTGGAATGAAATTAATTTGAATGGAAAGCAATGTATGGTATTGTTGTTGTTATATTCTCAATAAAACACAGTTTCGGAGAATTACGCGACTCAAATATCAACTGAATATCCAAAATGTATTAAAAAAGTCCTACCTAAGGACCACCGAATTTAGATGTTTAAGACCACTTTCGTTTACATTATCATCGACCCTCATCGCATAAAGATGAAAGAATTCCATCAACGAGAAAAGATGATAACATTTTGTAAATTTGCATCGACATTATAACCTAAAGTTTAGTTTGTTCAAATTGTTTATTTAAGCTCATCATCTTCATCTCTAAATGTTCTTTCTTTATATAGATTTCAATAGATTTTTTAATTATTGATTATCATGAAAAATGGTTTCAATGCTGTTTTCCCAGTAATACTGGTCAAATTACACATTGTTCACTTTTTTGACAGGCGCCTTTGATCAAAAAGATGGCCATTAAAACTCATAATTTTCTTGTATAATCGGAAAATATGATAAAGTAAAGTAAATCTATTGTGAGCTGTCACGCTGTCACATAAGTACAGAATAAGAATTAACAGGTTTTTGCCTTAAATAATAAAAGTCTTACCGGAAAGAAATGATAATGGCCGATTTTTATGTCGGAGAAATCTGAGAAATCCGAGATATCCGATAAATTCGATAATTTTTTCTTTGATCAGAAAAGTTTTACTTTTCATCTAAATGCTCTATAGTAGTCGATATGTCTTATGTTTGAAGAAACTAGGAAAAAACTACAGCTGTCAAAAAATATTCTCATTTTTTTAGAGTAAAAAGATTATATCCGAGAATTACCGGAGCGTAAAAAAAACGTCTCAGAGAAAAAAGATTTCTCAAAAAATCTTCTGACAGAATTCTGACACTTAAATTATCTCGCCGATTGTTCCGACATAAAAAAAACACAGCCATTGTCAACGTACACAGAGAATTAACAGGTTTTTGTCTTGAATAAATTGTTACCCTGCTCTCACATTGAAAAACTTAAGACTTAAACCTTTGAAGAGCTCGACAATGAATACATAAAGTTTTACGTAGTGACAGCAAAGTTTCAAATTGTGACAAACTTCATTGTTATTATATTGAAGACATAACAACAACAACAACAAAAAATATGTTGCAAACTTCATTCTGTATTTCTTCAAAAGTTTGTAAACTTAAGAACTAACGAGCAGAATTTTTTCTTTGTCAATACCAAATTTTTGTTACTCAAGTTTTTCATTGTGAGAACGCCCTTAGTTATCAAAGACTTTTTTTCTCCCTGTAAGGCTACGTCAGAATCAGGGTTTAGTGCAAGTGCATTAAAATGAAAACGCTACACATTCAAATGCAAAACAAACAAACCACAAAATTTAAACTAATAACAGCAATAAATACGTCCAGGGGAAGTACGATCATAGTCATGTATACGTATATATTTTTTTTGTGAAAATAATTTCGAAATTTCCGTGTCACTTAGTGACAAACGAAATTTACTCCGATCGTATTTTCCCTGAAGTCTGTAACGATAATTAATGGGATGATTAAAAAAAATACATATATGTAGTGTGAAACGTGAGAAAAAAAACCTCTAAGCAATGCCAATGAAACTGCCGCCGATGCTGTTGGTGAATGAAAGAGGTTACGATCTCGCGCTCTTCCTGGACTTCCGGTTATTTGCTGAAGAGTGTGTGGCGACAAAATTGCTTCGCTGCCATTTTGAAAACGCATCACAGAAGACGCTCCACTACTAGAGTTGTTCATCATCATTGTCACGTTCGATCCACCAGCCGCCTCAATGCCAAGAGGAATGCTCATTCCAGATGATGCTTGTTGTGAATTCGTCGGCGAGGAGGAAGAGGAACAGGAGGAGTTTGTATTGTTTGTCATGGTGATATGTGTATTAAAGTATCCTCCGCTGGCAAGGCCGCCAGTGCCATTTTTATTACTATTCAATATATTTTGACTCAATTTTTGATTCGCCAATGCGGTGGGTGACTAACGAACGATTGCGAAGCGAGAACAATCGGATGTAAAGTTTATGGTTAGCAGTTAATGTGGTTAGATTATTTGTTATATGAAATTATTGATGGGAAAGAGAAAAATAGAAAGAAAGAAATGCAAAACGATGTAATTGGGTTATTTAATTGTTAATTATAATTAATTATTAAAGAAATTTCTTTTTTTGCAATCAAATTCATTCTAAATAAAAAACAATAAAAATGCGCTTTACATAAAGCTGTCGCACACATTCATTTTTAATGCAAAAAAAATATTTATTATTTATGATTTATTAACAAAATAAATGACTAAACGCAAAATAACATTTGACATGTGGAATTGTTCAACTTGTTGCCCATCTGCCACTATAAAAACTATAAGAATCGGACTCACTTAGAAACTTTTAAAATTTTGCTGCATTACTTGTAAGTAAGTAAGAATGCAAATTCTAGTTCTTTGAAAAAATGATATGAAAATATTTTCACCTGTTCACCGCAATTTCTATTCTCGTTCTACGAAAAGAAGAAATCAAACGACAAAAAAAATTCATATGCATAATTATTTTTTATACCCTCATTTGCAAGTAAATGTTCTGTTGAGTGGAAGGGTGAAAATGGAGATCTCAATAAAAACACAAAAAAAGGGAAAAAACGTCACACAAATTCAAAAGAAGTCAAGTGATCAAGTGAGCTTTTTAGAAATAAATTTGGAAATCGCTCATGACAGGTATAAGAAACAAATTTAAAAACCTATTTCAACGATTTTTGATTGTTTTTCTAGATTTGTTTCAGCTGACGGAGCCCACGTAAGGAACAATGCTAAGTCTTGCAAAGGACCTCAATGCTTTGGGAGGAGCCAGGCTAATGAGCAATCGAGGAAGACATGGGGCGACTTGAAATAAATAAAGAAAAATAAAACAGCAGTGGCATTAACGGCTTAGCCAAAACGAAGCAACTAAGTGAACTAGGGCAACGAGTTCTTCAAATAATATCCGAAAGAAATATTGAGGGGGATGGGCCCGCTTTTGAAATCGGCAGTGACAGTACAGACATTGCAAGTGCAGACATATAATTTTTATGGTTGCATATATTATAAATTTTAAAAATAATGCTTGCTTTGACATTCACAATTTGTATAAATGACAGCAAGAGACGACAATTTAATCACCACGGTGTACGATATTGATTTCACCACGGCAGTTTCATTTATTGAACAAGAATCGCTTTTTAGTACAAAGTGAATCAAAAAAATTAAAGCAATGCGTGACAGCGAATGTTAAAAAAAAAATTTATTCGATTCAATCTTTCACAGAACGAGAATTGACCCCCAGGTTGGGACTGAGATGAAAAGAGACAAAAATAAACTGAAAAAAGCATTTCTGGACAGCTGATCGAGATGATGGAACGATAAGACTATCGAAGTTTTGAAATGCATCGCTCAAAATTGACTGTTTTGACTGTTTGTTTGACATTTAATACTGAAGGCAGGCAAAATTCTTGCAGTTCTTGCAGCTAACTGTCAGTCAGCGGAAGGATTTTTTTTCAGCGGGCGTGTGTTTGTCAGTTTGTCCACTCATATATCTCAACTTCTACCAGTCAGAATATGATGGGACTTGTTTTAAAACAATGTTTGTTTGTAGTCGATAATGGGTGTGTATTTTATGTCAGATAAATGGGAGAGAAGAGAACAGAAAAATTACAATTATTAAATCCGATAATTGTTTTTTCTGATCAGATCTATCAGATCAAAAAAATTATCCGTTATTTTTTAGTATCAGAGAAATATTTTGTTTCTCACCTGAATGCTTCATAGTAGTCGACATGTCTCATTTTTGATGAAACTAACAAACAACTACAGCTTTCAAAAGTCATTCTGCATTATTTTTCAGAGTAAAAAGTTCCTATAAAATTATCGGAGTGTAAAAAAACGACCCATGTAAATTCTCTAATAGGAGATGGGTATGTGTTAAAATTTGAAGAAAATCGAGCTAATTTTTAAAATATTTATATGGGCACCCCTCGGACCTCAGGGCCTCACTCCAAAAACTTTACAAGAACTGTTGTCTATCGGAGGTACACATGTGTATTAAATTTGAAGAAAATCGGGTTAATTTTTTTAAAAAAAGTTATGGGGCCCCACGAACCCGGCCCGGGGTCTCCAATTTTTTTACAAAAAGTGTTGTCTATCGGAGATACACATGTGTATTAAATTTGAAGAAAATCGGGATAATTTTTTTAAAAAAAGTTATGGGGTCCCACGAACCCAGGCCCGGGGTCTCCAAATTTTTACAAAAAGTGTTGTATATCAGAGATACACATGTGTATAAAATTTGAAGAAAATCGAGTAAAATTTTTTAAAATATTTGTATTGTCACCGGAAATACACATGTGTGCAAAATTTCAATAAAATCGGGCCTTGGGAAGTGGAAGATTCCATGACACACAAATCCACCCACAAACCAACGGGCAAGTGAAGTTAATATAGAGAATTTAAAAAGACATTCCTGCATTAAAAAAAAATTACGCATAAGAAAAAGGAAAAGTTGTTGCCAAGAACCGTTTTTTATAGCGTTCTTAAGCTTCTCCTTCTTTATCTCTTTCGTTCTTTATCAAGACAATTTATCGATCGTTTCTTATATAAATACTCATGTCGGACTACAAAAAGCTTTATCTGCATTGTGCTACCTATGATACTCAAAAACTTCAAAAATAGATAAACAAGTCATCATCTGATAAACAACGACAACAACAACAAAAAACAAAAAGTTATCAATGTTAATCTGTTGTTTAATGGATTAAAAAAAACATATGCAACAAAGTATTATATAGTCAGCATCTATTAGGCAAAGTCAATTGCGCGACGCGACTTTACTTTGAAAGGAGAATTCAAAACTGTAATACATACAAGGGCCGGCTGAAAAGTAATCGGCCTAGAGCAGAGATGGGGCTACCAGCATCAAAGCAATATTGGATTTCGAAAAGCTGCGTTATTTAGTTTGTGTATGACAGTCATTGAAAGCGAACAACTTTTGTGTTTTTGCAAAAATTAATAATATTGTGCGTTGGCGCCGTGGCTCAGTAGAAATGCACATGGCTACTGAGCGGGAGGTTCGTGGTTCGAATCCCAGTAACACCAAAAGTTTTTTTTGACGGTGTTCCACCTCTCGCGAATGGGTGACAAACTTTCCGAGAGTAATAACTTATCACGTAAAGCTTGTCAAATCGCCCTTCGGATCCGGCCTTAAATTGTAGGTCCCTTCCATTTGTGTCCAAAAATATACAACAAATGGAAAATTGTGAGAAGCTAGGCCTTGGACCGCAATGGTCTGTCGCGCCGAATATTATTATTATTTTTAATAATTGTGCAGTGATACAATAATTGTTTTAAAAAAGAAAACGAACAATGAGATCAACACCTAATCGAACGATGTTTTAGGGGCACTCTGCACCTTCGATATCAAAAATGAAATATTGGCAGTCGTTCCAGCATTATTTACGATGAGCGTCTAGGCAGTCCAAAAGAGGTCACCACATCAGAAATGGTCGATAAAATCCACTATGGTAATCGACGATCGACGAGTGAAGGTATGCGAGATTGCAGAGGCACTTACTTGAACGAGTGGAGAATATATTGCATGAACATCTGGGAGTGAGGAAGCTCGTTGCCAGATGGCTGCCGCGTTTGCTTTCTTTTGACAACTAGAAGGACCAGATGGAAACTTCAAACGAGTGTTTGGCGATGTTCAACCGCGAAAAAAAAATGAGTTTTCGCGCCGTTTCATGACCGTGGACGGAACATGGATCCATCACAACACCCCAATGATAAAGGAACATTAAAGATAGTGGACTACACAGTGGCGAATCGAAGCCGAAAAAGGCCAAGGCGGTTCTGTCGGCCAACAGGGTCATGGCCATAGTTTTTTTGGTATGCACGCGGTATCATTCACATATATTATCTAGGGCATAACAATCATCGGCGTATATTATGCTATTGAATCGATTCCAGGCCGATTAAAAGCTAAAGCGACCGCATTTGGCCAAGAAAAGGTGCTTTTCATCCACGATATGCAAGACACACAAGTCCGCAGTCGCAATGGCAAAATTACATGAATTGGCTAAGAATTGGTTTCTCATCCACCTTATTCTCCAGACTTCCCCAACGACTATTATATTTTTTCAAACCTAAAGAAATGGCTCGATGGCAAGGGATTTGTTTCGAATGAGAAAGTGATCACTGACGGCTTTCAGAAATCGTATCGAAAAACTGCAATAACAGAAATAAATTGAATTTTGCCGAAAGAAGTTGTGTTTTGTTGCATATGCCGATTACTTTTCAGCTCGCCCTCGTATGTATTAGATTATTAGTACAAGATATTACTGTGGTGTTTAAGGCCCACTCTAGCAAAAAATACACGATGAAAAGAAAAAATTATAACTACAGAGTTATATTATTAGAAAATCCGACTTTAGCGTCCTTAAAAATTACTTGTCAACGAAGAAATCGTAAATTGACTAAATTTGAATAAATGTCAAGCTGATCAATACAACTATTCACAATAGCTCTAAAAATCTGCATACAATTCACAGTTGATCGAGAAATTGTATGATATTGTTACGAAAATAGTTGACATCGCCATGTCAAAATCAATGGAACAAGCATGTTTCCCCAAAAATGGAACAGGCATATTTGCAGTGCAAGCTTTTAGGCTTGTGAAATTTATGGTAGTTTTATTGCAACATTTTTAGGCGTTAAGCACACATTGTATTTAAAAGTTAATAGAATTTTACGATATATGACTCAAATGCGAGTATGGTGAGTTGTAAATAAGGAACATGCCAGAGTGATCTGGCACACTCTAGGTTGTTCGAATAGAAAACAGTAGAAATGATTAGAACCTTCCAGAAGCTTTTATTTTAGTATAAATAGTACGAGGTTTTCCGCAGGAGTCAGTTATTATTTGTTATTGAAACAGACAAGTTGAAAAGTATTTTTTTTTATATAATTTGCGCACGCGAAAAGGGGTTCGCACCCTTATTATGTTCGGCGATATGCTTGGCACAGCGTGGGCGTTAAGGAAAAGGAGAAGAAAAGGGGAGATGTCTATGCGCTTGTGCTTTGAATGCCTTTGGATCATAGTGATTAGGAAAGACAAAGCTTGGCAGAGCATTCCGCATACGTGTTGTACGGCTGAAGAAGGAATCCCTGAACTTTAACTGTACGTCCGAAGATGGGTAAACTGATGAGCATTTGGAGCGCAACGAGTATTGTGGTTGAATTCAAGCAGAGGTAGCATGCAACTGGCTATTTCTTTTGAGCACCGCTGGTGGAAGAAGCGATAAAGGAGTGACAAGCAGGAGACGTTCCTGCGGTGTTCAAGCGAATCTATTGATTTCGCAATGTTTTTGTCACCGATAGATAAGTTTTATCGCACGGTTTTGTATTCTATGTAGCTGATGCAAGGTGGTTTTAGGCGCACCAGACCAAATATAACAGTTGTACTCGAATTTAGCCTTTAAGTTAGTTACCAGATCAGAGGGAGTGAAATATTTCTTCCACCTGGTTAGAAAACCTAAACATTTCGCAGCATTTTTGGCGACGGTAAATATGTGGTCATTCCAACGAAGCTTGTCGTTAACGCACATACTGAGAATGGCGAGATTTTCAGTTTCCTCGATGCAAGTGCCATACATGGATAATGGCATGGGATTTGGTACTTGCAAGCAACTAGAGCTACCACCTAAGTGAGTAGTAGTACAAGTATTCAAGTGTTTTTGTGTGCATAGTAAGTAATAATAAATGTAACTTTTGCTATTTTTTACTTTTTGTTAATGCAAGTAGTAGTTTTTAAAATAATAAAATTGTTTTATGTTTTATTTGAAAAATCCTTAACGAACTCAAAAGCCTAAATTTCGTAGCAATAATGAAATGTGGACCTACGTTTTACATTTCTAGTTAATAAAACGCTACGTTAATATGTAAATTTGTAAAAAGAATGGTTGAAAACGAATTTGGAGTGTTTACCTCTTTTATTTCGTTATGCATTGTATTAAAATTGTTTCAAAAAAAACGTTACACAAACCAACTGTCAATGATTGTTGAATGTTAAAACGAACTGTCAATGAAATAAAGTTACAGAATAGTAGTACAGGGTGGCGCTGAAAATACGTTGAAACGTATGTTGACGTACTTGTTGGTGGTGAGCTGTCAAAATCAAGTAATACTGACGGTTTCTAATAGTGTAGATAGCGTTATGGAGAAAGAACCAAATTAGGGTCTTCGGAGATAATGAACAATTCCATCATATTGAAAAAAAGTTAAAACTATAAATTAAATTCATAACTTTATTAAATTAAACATTTTCTTTTTATACAAAAATGAAAGAAAAAAAACAATAATCTAATCATATACACACACACACATTATATCTAACCTTATTGGCACTATTTAGCAATGAAGATGTTGATGACAATGTTGATGCAGATGAATGTTGCGATGAAAGCAAAGCAGCCGAGGCAGGTGTGGCCGAGGAAACAATTGATGATGATAATGATGATGATGGTGATGAGGATGACGACGACAACAGCTGCTGATGATTGATAATAATGCTATTGTTGACACTGCTGGTATGGTTGTTGCTGCTGCCAACCGACGATGACGATGATGATGTTGAGGATGATGCCGATGATGAGTTGTTGCTTTGATTATTTGTCGTTTCCTGATGTTGCGCTTGATTTTGTTGCAGAGATGGCATGTTGCTTGCGATAGCCAATGTAAGCTCTTCGACGGCTGTCGTAACAGCAGAGCGCAGCAGAGGCGTTCTAAAGAATTTGAATTTGAGGCCGCCGTTTGATTGTGATGATGATGATTGATTTTTTGTGGTCGTGGTCGTCGTCGTTGTTAGCCGATGATTATTGTCGACGCCGGGTTCGTCGTCGTAGTCGTCTGCTAACAAATCTAATCCACTGTGAAACGAGGGCGATTTGGGAAGACGAGGAGGACCATAAATATTGCTAGTGATATTGTTGTTATTAATGTTATTTCCGCAATTAAGGTTAGCAATTCGGTTAATGTTATTCACGGACGCAGCTGTGCGAATTGTTGTAGTTGCAGTTAATAATTGTTCTTCGTGGAGCTGCTGTTGTTGCTGTTGCTGCTGTGCTGATGATTGTGAAGAATTTGTGTCGGCAACATTGCCGGAAAATAACATGGCACTGACAACCATTTCATTAGAACAATGCGTATAATTACCGGTAAATTCATTGCAACAATGCCGCCCGCGAATTACAAAACTAAACTAAACTTGTCAATTTGTCGAATTTTTTTCTGTTTTCACTTTTCTTTCTTTTCACTTCTGGTCTGATAACTTTCTCTCTCTTAAAACTTTGCTGATTGATATGTGTTAAGCAGTTGAACTTATGTTAGTTTTATAAGGTGGTTAGGTTTACTCTCAAGAACATTCATTGAAAAAATTTTATATGTATTTAAAAAACGTAGAAACGTAGAATATTACATTTCAGTTTTTTTTATAAACTTTTCTTAAAATTTCTTAAAATCGTCTTCAATGAAAAACTGCAATGGAATTTGTAAATGGATTGTTAGAGTTTTTTCTATTTTTTATAATTACAATATTAGAGGTGTTAAGTTAAGGGGATTCATATGGAAATTTATTTATTTCACATAAAAACAAAAAGAAATTCCAAAATCAAAATTGAAAACAAATCAAACCTGAATCAAATTGAAATAACATGAAAATTTATTCCTTGCTGTGTACAAGGTTGTTACGTACTGGTATAATACCAGGGGCGAGGTGTAAAATTTCTGACAAAGGTAGCCCCCGACGCAAAATCAAAATAAAATTTTTTTAGAATAAAAGTTTTATTTAGCATAAGCATAGTAGCTAAGCACTTGTTTAGTTTGTCACGCAATAATTAATAATTGGTCAATAATTTTCGGTTTGAACACCAGCTGGACTCCTTGTAATGGAAAAATTTAATAAACTCGTATTTCGTAGAAGTTATGTGTGAATTATTTGGTTTCAAATTAAAAGAGGCAATTAAATTGTTACACTCGTGTATAACGCTACGTTCTTAATGCCCATTGCATTTAGAATGAGCTTCGAGAACAGTTAAAGCGGCTTTGAAAAAACCGTAATTAAAAACTCAAAAACTATCTAAGGCCTTCGCTGATCTGACGGTACTTGGGTTTGCAATCCCGGGATCCCGTAATAGAAATCCCAAAAACCAATCCCGAAATTGAAATGACTCAATCCAGAGATTTCGGGACTGTCCTGACAATACATTCAGAGCGTGTCTGCGTTTGTACGTTTGTTTGCCGTGTCGTATACCTCGGCTTCTACCAGTCAAAATTTGATGGGACTTGTTTTTAAACAATTGATAAGCGCTTGGCTTGCAATGGCGAAATTTTTTCATGAATAGGAGTTACTACCCCTGTGGAAACTAAGAAAAATACTAAATCTACGCATCGCTATCGATTTTTTTCGATTTCGATTTTCGCAAAGTTAAATGAAATGAGAGACCTACATTTAACTGTTTCTAAGCTAGCTGCAAATATATTTTACTAAAATTACAGTATCGGATTAAATTGAAGGTCCCCTCCATTTGTGTGCAGATGCTCAACACAAATGGTTGCGAAAAGCTAGGCCTTGGACCGCAATAATCTGTCACGCCGAATATTATTATTATTATAATACGTCTAACTACAGATACAACTAAAAACGGTTTATGGGAGTAAACGAGATGGGTGGTGACATATGTTAGTTTTAGCTAAGCTGAGGAGGTATGTCATATGTTAGTGACATATGTTAGTTTTCGCTAAGCCGAGGTGGTATGTACGTATCATCACCTAGAGCTCGAGCTACGTGTGACGAGGATTGCCGGATGAGAACGGTGTTCAAGCGCGTTGCTTATTCGATACTAACCTCTAACTGGCGTCATTTGATTGATATAATTTTGCAAAATTAGTTAATAAAAACCCTAAACTTTGAATTATAATTTTTAATTTTTTCTAATTATTTTTGTCTCCTCCTTAAAAATTTAAAGACAAACCAAATGGGGTGATAGCTTTCTGCACACGCCGTACATACGTACTCTAATGAGATCACACTGGTGTCAAAAGTGTCAATTATTACAAAAGCTTTTCGTACAAAATACCACTAAGAAAAAGTAACATACAACATACTCGTAAAAAAATGACATACATGAGAAGGGTTGGGAGACAAATTCTTTAAATTATCCGCGTATATCGCCGGCGGAAAAAAACATTAGATGGCGAGACTCGTACACTACATTTGTATCATTGCCATGCCCCACGGGCAGTACGAGTACGAGTACAGACACATACACAGCAAAATTCAAATTATTTCTTTAAAAGAACAACTAAAAAATGTTCTCTCTTTGTTGTCCGAATGTTGCCATTTGACCTAAATTCCTTAATTTAATGAAGAAAATGAAATTCTCGTTGACCCCAGTGCAATGAGTACACTGCGGTTCACTCGATTAGAAGCAGGCAGTTTTGAGAAGTAAAACTGATCTTTCTGCCGTTATATAGCAGTGAGGAAAAAATTATGAAAGAAACAGCGGTTCATGTAAAATGCAATGCAGAATTCTTTTAAGAGAACAATCTGACGGGAGTTATATGAAACTTTAACTGAATGGGTCCGAATGGCATGCATTTAAATTGGTTCGTGAGATTAGAAGCAGTCAAAGTACAATCGTTGTTTGTGAAGTGGTTAATTTTTTTGTATAAAAAGTTAATTTTGTAAAAAAGAAAGGGAAAAAAGAAAGGGAAAATATAAAAAATAGATTTTACCATTCGGAAGGCTTATCAAAGCGTGCTATCGCTTGCAAGATCAATCTAAGTGATTATGCTGTTGGCAATTCCGAAAATGTACGGGAAAACTTACCAAGAAAATGTTTCCACGGCCCTTACAGCAACGGAAAAACGAAAAATTGACAGACTCTATCCTATAGCCTACAATTCAACTGTTTCTACCGTACGTCATGTGCGATTCATAGTGCCACCTTAAGCGACTAAAGCTGAAAAAAAAACACCACTTAATGCTTCGCGAAGGAATTAACGCATACAATTCGCGCAAGACCACATGATCTGCGTATGTGATGTGCAACAAGGAGCAAGTTCGAATAATCAGAATAACTAGTCTTTTCTGACCGACCAAAAAAAGTTCAATTTAGATGGACCGGATGGATGGCTATACCTTTTACTTCCACGATCTAAGAAAAGAGGAGCTCTTTTTAAACGGCCATCATAGCAGAGAGGGTGGCGTAATGGTTTGGACTGCAATATCTTATTATGGCACTAAGTTCAAAATTTACAGGATATAGCTACAAAGCGGTGTTGGATTCAGTTTTTCCGAAGATACATTATCTCTTTGGACCACTTTCATGGATGTTTCAACACGACAATGCTCCGATACACACCGCTCGCATTCTTAACATCGATTGTTGCCAATGAAAATGTTGAACTTTTACCATGGCCTCCATATTCGCCAGACCTTAGCATTACGTTTTGTATTTTATGTAATATTTTCTTTGTCAGGGTTTTTTGTAGTATTCCCTGACCATGATCCATAGATTAAATAATCATATCTTATATAGAATATATAAACAACTATTCAAAAATTCAAAATTTGTATTTTAATTTTTTAAATTATAAAAATAAAAACGAAAAACCTAAAATGGCAAAACTTCATCAAAAGCCTACATTGAAAGTTGCTCCAGAAGACTTGGCCGAATTACGAAGAAACACAGAGTATCGTCAAGAACTCCATTTGAATCTAACTTCTTCGCTCATCCTTGGTACAATGTTTGGCGTCAAGAAAGAAATTTTGTGGAATTTACAACATTTGAATATTGATAAGTCTATTGGTTCGTCATGGCGGTCAGCCATCAGCAGAACAGGGGGAATAACACAGAATGCTATAGAATTGCAGGTGGCCGTAACTATCTCTGACTGGTGGAAGTGCGATCAAACCTCCACGTGGTGGCCGCCGGTAATTTTCCTCCAATGCAGGAAAAGCTGAATGATCGGGCTAGTCCCTTCAAAGTAAGGTTGGCGCGAGGCCAACAACCTCGCCTGTAAAAAATTATTTTTACGGAATCCAAAATCAGCCTTCAATCCGTTAACTATCTCGGGTCAACTATAGCAGCCGATAACAGCATGGAACCAGAAATACACGCACGGTTGCTTAAAGCCAACAAAGCCTACTATAGTCTGTCAAGACTCTTCAAATCCAGGAACTTAACCATAACATCCAAGCTGCTGATATATAAGACAATGGTCATACCAGTACTTACATATGGATCCGAGACTTGGGTGCTTAGCAAAAAGCATTCTGACCTCTTAGCCGCGTTCGAGAGAAAATTCCTACGGAGAATTGTTGGCCCCGTATGGGAGGAAGGACGATTCCGGAGACTCTATAATGATGAGATCTACGAGCGTTACAGCGATGTGGACATCGTGAAGAAAATTAAGCTCGGTAGGCTCCGGTGGGCAGGACACCTAGCTCGCATGAGCGAAGATGATCTTGCTCGGAAAGTCCTTTGCGGGAGGATTTATGGAACACGACAGCGAGGCCGGCCAAGCCTACGTGGAAAGATTGCGTAGACCAGGACTCCTGGAGTTTAGAGACTCCAAACTGGATGACATCGGCTGGAAATCGAGACCGGTGGAGAGACTTTTTGCGGGAGGCCAGTACCGGACCCCGGTCGTAGAGCCAAATATGATGATGACGATTGGCTCGATAGTTATGCGTGCATTTTTCGTTTGTTAGGCTATCGGGTTGTTGACCTTAAAGGAAGACGTCAACTAGTTCCTAAAAAACCGAATTTTTCGATAGAGGTTCGAAGAAATTTTCTTGGTCAAGGGTTTTTGTAGTTTTCCCTGACCATGATCTCTTGATTATAGTATTTGGACTCGCGTCGTTTTAGTTTCGTGATCGTTTTCCATATTGATTTATTCAATGAATCATGGAGAGTTCTGAGAAAATAAATTGAAACCGGTTACAAACGTGAGGAATGTGAATGTTTCGGTAAATCACAATTCTTCGATATTTTAATTTTAATAAAGGGATTAGCTCACCTTATTGCCGTGGCGCAAGTCATTCAGGGAGTCTTCCCATGGCAATATGTTTAAATATAAAAAAAAGAGCTTATAATCTTATAAACCGATTTAAATACATGCCATTCTAACTTATTTGGAAATAAAAACAACCCATAAAAATTAACATTTTTCATCTAAATTCTCTAATCGTAGAAATTGATATGGGAGCCCCTCGATCCCGGGCCATTTTTTTTTGTTGTAGGAGAAAATCATCGAAACAGACATTTGACATCAGATGTTAAAATTTAAAATGCTCAGATCAGATCAGACGCTCATACTCTGAGCAAATAAGAAGCACGAACATTTATCTTGAGAACTCTTTGACTGCTCTGAACTAATTTATGAAAACGCCAAATGACAGAATATTGTGAAAACTTGTTGTTCTATCTGTATGTTGATATCGACAACAAAAAACACGACATCAATAAAAATACAATTCAGTAAATAAAAATGTAAGTTGAAGTAAGCATAAAACATGTATGTCTCGTTTCATTTGCTGGGTTCATTTGTGCGTGAGCTAAGATTTCTCTCTCTCTCTCCACCACCAAAACCATGCAGCGCAGCCGACTGCGCAGCACACACCGCAGACAATCCATAAAGGGCGACGAATATCTGATGCCAGTATCGATATTTAAAAAATGTATAAGGGCCTTGCGGCCGAACCCGGGACCCGATCACTACCAAATTTTCGAAAAAGTATTGTTTATTGGGTATACACATGTGTGTAAAATTTGAAGAAAATCGGGTAAATTTTTTAAAATTTTTGTTTGGGAGCCCCCTGACCCCGCAGCCCGAGGGGACACTTAATAGAAAGTGTTGTCTCCGGAAATACACATGTGTGCAAAATTTCAATAAAATCGGGCCATGGGAAGTGGGTTAAAAATTGATCGCAAGAATCCACGACAGACGACCGACGACCCACGGGCAAGTGAAGTTAATATAGAGAATTTAAAAAGGTCTCTAATGTACCGTTAACTTGTTCTTAATATTTTTTAATTTTGTATTAACTACAAACTACTCTTACTTTCACCATATTCTATGAGTTCTTTGGGTATGGCAACTTTATTATATCGATGTTAACTCAGAGACAAAAACGTCCCCGTTGTGATTATTACACGTAATGTATTCGTTTGTAAGGCATGCATTTTTGAAGGGCACGCAGAGTTGCTTTGAATGAATTAAAAAACAGCGCCATGCCCCAGTGGATCTGAGCAGGAGGTTCGTGGTTAGAATCGCAGTAACACCAAAAGTATTTTTCACGATCCCATTTCTCGCGAATGTCTGACAAACGTCCGAGAGTAATAATTTGTCACGGAAATTATAGGTCCCTCCTTAACTTTGTGTGCAAAAATATACATGCACAACACAAATGGTCGCGACAAGCTAGGCCTTGGACCACAACGGTCTGTCACGCCGAATATTATTATTATTATATTCCAAGTATTATGTCAACAACTTCTCAGAAAATGTGCAGAAATTTTCATTTTTTTAGTGACAAACGGACTAACATTAGATAGATAGGATAGGATAGGTACCAGCGAGGTTTTTTAAACACAACATTTTCAGTGAAATAACAGCGATTTGGGTTTGTTTCGGACATGAAACTTTACCTATTACTGTTTAGTGTTGCATGTAAAATGGTAATTAACTTGTAAATTTTCACATTAATCTGTAAATAAAGTCTGTAAATGAGTCAAGGTCTGTTTGTTGGTGCTAACTTATATACAACAGCAACAAAACCTAAAGTATCCACAGCAAAAAAGAAATGATAAGTACCTTTTATCAATTTTCCATTTTTTCCATCAAAATTGTTCAAAAGAAAAGCCTATTCTCGCATGCAGAAGCTTTTTTATTTGTTGAAAATATGTAATAGTGTTTGGTAATTCTAAGTACATTTATAATACGAATTGGTATATGGACGTTTGCGAGTTGAAAACATTGTTATTGCATTAAATACATTTTTAATTTACATTAATTCAGAGTAAATAAGGTTAAACCGCTCAAGGTAGGTACTCAATGATTTGCCACATAAAGAAGAAATGCACCATCAAATCAGCAGACCAGCAGACCGCCATGAATAGGATAATTAACATTTTTCCATATAGTGGTTTCCTGTATTTTATTTGTTGTTTTTGTAATATGGTTAGTTGTGAATAAATTGTATTTACAATATATTTACAAAACAAATACGTGAGTGAGTGTTTGGAGGTTTCTTGTATGCATATCAACATTTAGCAAAGGCAATAACCGCAAACAACAATTAGGCCAGCCGTGTAATGAGCGCAGACGCACAGCACAGGTTAGCAGAGGTTTTTAGAGAAATTCCGAGAAAGTGCGTCATTAGGTATAACATTGTATGTCCTAAAAACCTCGGTTACGCTTTTCTGTGCTGCTCTCAATATGCACCTAGTGTTACTGCTGTCCTCTTAAGGTAGCAAATTACACTCAACCGCACTAGTGACTTATACGAGGGTGGATTGAAAAGGTTGCGGCAGGTTATAAAAATCGTTTTAATTCTAAATTGGTAGTTTTCCCCATTAAGTATCCAACATTCCAAAAGTGACTCTACAGAGTTTCATTTCTGCGTTACATTTAGTTCGGGTCACTTAAAAAACAGGAAAACATTTAATTCATAAAGAAATCATGGAACCTTAGGCCAAAACAACCGTTGAAAATTTAAACGTGGACATGAAGACGACCGTCGTAATAGAGGACCATAAATCTCAACTCCAAGAGGAAAACATAGAAAAAAATGCGATCTGATCATGGGAGATTGAAGATAATGGAGATAGCTGTGCTCCTCGGCATCTCTTATAATCGGATCCAAAATTAACTCAGGGTCTTAAAGCTTTATGCAGGATGCTTTCCGCAACTGATTTCAGTTGAACAAAAATGCTATCGACTAACGTTGTCTTTCGAGTGTTTGTAGACATGGTTTCATTACTTCTCTCCTGTGATCAAACAGCAATCAAAATAGTGGAGAAGGTCTGGATCACCAGCGCCGATCGAACAAAAGATAAGGTTTTTTGGACGCAAAAGAAATCATCAGGGTTGATTAACCGGTCATGGGTCAAACAATTAACTCGAATTACTATTGCGAAAGGACGTATGTGAACTCACTCCTTTAATTCTTAACGCACACACTGTGTTAAGCATTTGGTCATCTGCTATCGTTGCCTCATTTCACAAACAAATTTGCAAAACTTCGGACTATTTTTAGTTAAAATTGCTGCTAAATTTTTTAATAAATTATTTATATTAAATTCGCGTCGGCATGTGTCTGTCTGTCTGTGAGTCGGTGACTGGTGGAATCTTGCGATCAATTTTAAACCGACTTCCCGAAAAACGATTTTCTTCAAATTTTGCACACATGTGTATTTGCAGTGACAACACTTTCTTTCTTTCCATAAGTCGAGGGACTCCCAAGCAATTTTTTAAAAATCATTATAGCGGCATCAGATCACACCATACTAACGGGTGTTTTTTTAGGAGGTTTGTTTATCCGATAGATGTCGTTTTATTTTATGACAGTTGTTTTGACAGCTCAAAGTGGCATTTCTACTCAGTATTGTTTGGCAAATCATTATGAAAAAAAAAAAAAAAAAAAAAAAAAAAAAAAAAAAATGACATTTGTGAAAAATAGTCGTGGTAGCCATATGCCAGAAATTGTGTTTAAATGTTAAATGCCAAAAAATTATCTACCAAATAAAAAAAAATTTTGGTCATTTCATAATTTTATATGTGTTTTATTCAAAAAAAAAATCGGCAACCTCTTAAAAAAACACCCGTTAGATATAACACCCGTTAGATATAACGTGTTTTTTTAAGAGGTTGCCGATTTTTTTTTTGAATAAAACACATATAAAATTATGAAATGACCAAAATTTTTTTTTATTTGGTAGATAATTTTTTGGCATTTAACATTTAAACACAATTTCTGGCATATGGCTACCACGACTATTTTTCACAAATGTAATTTTTTTTTTTTTTTTTTTTTTTTTTTTTTTTTTCATAATGATTTGCCAAACAATACTGAGTAGAAATGCCACTTTGAGCTGTCAAAACAACTGTCATAAAATAAAACGACATCTATCGGAAAAACAAACCTCCCAAAAAAACACCCTTTATAATGACTGTGCGCGCTTTGTGCAGCGCTGCTTTACCCATAATATGTGGTGGTTGATTTTAACCACAAAACGAGCATACGTAATCACGCAGTGCTTCACTTTGCAACGTTTATACAGGAACTAGCGGAAATACCGGGCGTTTCCCGGCTGCCCCATCCCACTGACCCCCACCAAGTTAACACCCGCCCACTGACACTACATCCACTGACCTCCCTCCTTCTCCTGCCCACTGACCCCCGCCCGCTGACCCACCGCCATCTGACCCCCAGCCCACGGACCTCTGACCACAGATGACCACCCACCCAACTCGCACCAAGTGACCAACCCACCAACTGACCACCTCACCAGCCCAGAAAACTATAGAATAAGTTTTAACACGATTGGTTCATAAAAACATGCAATTTGTAAAAACAATAAAAAAAATTCGTTTGGTCCGTCAGTTAGCCAGCCAGCTAGCCACTCACACACGGGCACGCGAAGTTAATATAGAGAATTTAAAAAAAACTTTGAATTCCTTTATTACAAATATGAAATATGTATAATTTAAAGCTGCTGTATCTGTAATGTATGCAATCAGCTGAACTAATTAATATTTCTCTCACCGAGCGCAATACACAAACGCAAGTGATCAAGAATTGTGAATAGATAGTGGAGCTGTGATAAATGTGATAGAGTTTGCACGTACATATCATTTAATTACGCATTAGGAACGGTTCTACGCTGCTGATTTGATGGTAAATGTTTCTGCATGTGCAGATACATAGCACAAAGCTTCAGCATGTAAATTTGCTGCATGTCTCAATTCGCACTCATATTCGATTCAATTAAATGTGGATAATATGGATAATGTAGAGAAAAGTTTAACATTCAGGCGATTCCCACTTAGTTAGACGCCAAGAGTGGAAGAAGACTGCATGTAGGACGTTATTGTCTTTATATAGATATATGACAGAAAGGAAAACAAATTATCAATCAATTATAGGTCTTTAAAATAGACCCACATATGTGAGAACACACAAACGTACAGTAAGTAAGCGGTCATCATTGGTAGACAGCAGGCCAACTAAATTTATCCCATTTTCAATCATAGCTGCATTTTATTGGCACAGGAATAGGAATAGGATTTAGCTTTGCAAATTAAATGAACAAGAATTGCTAACTTATGTACCGCCTTCTCCCACGACATATTTTTCCCCTTTTAAAAGAATTAAATTCCCATAATTTTCCCTAAAATAAAATTTAAAAAAATACAAACGGTTTGTATTGATTTATTTCAACAAAAACAACAGACACAAAATCTGGTCCATATTCCAGTGGAGTCCTGTCCCCCTTCTATGGAACTTAGCGGTGAATGAACTACTGGTATGCCTAAAAGCGGATGACGTTGCTATTGCCGTCTCAGGAAAATACCCGAAATGCTCTCAACAAGGTAACTTGCTAACTTGTATTTGTATTTTGGACAGAAAGCTGAGCTGGAAACCTAACATACAAGCTATATACAGCGGTAGTAAGACCTACTCTTCTATACGGTGTGACTGTATGGTTGACTGCCTTAAATAAGAAAGTAAACCTTGACAAATTAAGCAAAGTTCAAAGATCAGCTAGTCTATGTATGAACAGAGCACTTCGTACAACCCCCTCCGGCGCATTGGAAATTCTGTTCGACCTTACACCACTCGACATTTACAGTAGGCAAGTAGCTGCTAGTTCGGTTATTCGCCTTAATGCTATCTCCCAGTGGACTAGAAATGAAATCGGTCACTGCTCTATCCTGAATTTAGTCAGGATCCCAGACAACATACTACACCATTCCGCAACTCCATTTCAACAAAAACTTCCAGGTCACCTTCCCCACCAGATCATTCTAGGACGAAGACGCTTACTTAGAAGATGAACAAATTCATTTTTAAACAGACGGGTCAAAAACTGATGACGGAGTCGGCGGAGGTGTTTTCCAGGCTGAAATTATGACGATCAGTGAACCCTTGTCTTGGCTGAAGAGAAACGTCATATCCGCACTGCACTGAAATCCCTGGAATCAGTCTCCACAAATTCAATTTTAGCCCTTAACTGCCGATCATATCTCGTAGAGATGGCGGGGCAGTTCCATATACACCAGTGTTGGGTGCCGAGGGACAGATACATTCCGGGTAACTGTTTGGGTGACGAACTCGCCAAGCATGGAACTACACTACCCTTCTTACCACCTGAATATGGTTCCATAGGCATACCAATCGCTACATGTAAATTCTTGTTAAAGCGGGATGCTAATGTAAAAACTAACTGTAGGAGGTCAGACATGCAGCAAGACTTGGAGTCTTCTCGAATGACTTCTGCAGAAGCTGCATTCATAACATGATGTTGTTGAAAATTAAATAATATTATAGAAAAAAATTATTTTGGTGAAGGTGAAACCTCCACTTTATTGACCCACTGAACTGAAAACTAAAGTTAGTACAAATTTTAAGAAAATTTTATGGTGAAACTATTTGCACGATGCAGTTGCTGATCCGATGCACCTATGTGCAGTTCGTGGAAGTTTGTTTGTTACGTTGGCCTGAACTGACATTCTTCCTAAAGTTATTCTTTTTTGTTAGCATGGGGAGTCTATCAGGCCATGCTGATAAATATTTACTTTTATAAACATAAGTTTTTTACATTTACTTGTTTGTTTTTACAATTTGATCTGACGCAGCTTTAGAGAGACAAACAATACTTTGCCACTTCATCATAAAAAAAACTTGATAACTTGATATTTTTCCACTGCTGCGTCTCTTTTAAAGGTAACAGGGAGTTGCATTTATGGTGTACTGATTTTTGAAGTTTAGGAACGCCGAACATTCAAGACCAAATTGTCACGTTTCGGATTGTTGCGTGTATGATTGGTTTAAGGATATAGGATGATTTAGTCGGCATGGTTCAGTGGTAGTCCCACCTCTAGCGAATGCCTGAGCAACGTTCGAGAGTAATAAAGGGTGTTTTTTTAGGAGGTTTGTTTTTCCGATAGATGTCGTTTTATTTTATGACAGTTGTTTTGACAGCTCAAAGTGGCATTTCTACTCAGTATTGTTTGGCAAATCATTATGAATAGGTTAACTCCAGAACAACGTTTTCAAATCGTGGAAATTTATTTTCAAAATCAGTGTTCAATTAAAAATGTTTATAGAGCACTTCGTGAATTTTATGGTGCACATAATCGTCCGTCAGAGACCACCATAAAGAACGTAATTACCAAATTTCGGTCTACATTCACTCTTTTGGATGCCAAGCCACCGACAAGAATGAGAAGAGTTCGTACAGAAGAAAATATTGCTGTCGTTGAGGCCAGTGTCGAAGAAAACGACAATTTATCGATTCGTCGTCGTGCTCAGCAAATTGGACTTTGTCCATCGACTTTATGGAAAATTTTACGTAAAGATTTGGGTTTGGTGCCATACAAAATTCAATTGGTGCAAGAATTAAAGCCACACGACCATCGTTTGCGCCGTGAATTCAGTGATTGGTCGTTAAATCAATTGAACGAAGATCCATTTTTTTACCGTAAAATTCTCTTCAGTGATGAGGCGCATTTTTTGTTAAATGGATTCGTCAACAAACAAAATTGTCGCATTTGGAGCAAAGATAATCCACACGCCGTTCAAGAATTACCAATGCATCCTGATAAATGTACTGTTTGGTGCGGTCTATGGGCTGGTGGGATCATCGGTCCATATTTCTTTAAAAATGAGGAAGGACGACGCGTTACCGTGAATGGAAATCGATACAGAACCATGTTAAATGAGTTTTTGTTGTCAAATCTTGAAGATATGGATATGGATGAAATGTGGTTTCAACAAGATGGTGCCACTTGCCATACAGCACGTGAAACAATCGACTTATTGAAAGAAACTTTCAACGACATTATTTCGAGAAATGGTCCGGTGAATTGGCCTCCGCGTTCGTGCGATTTGACGCCACTCGATTACTTTTTGTGGGGATACGTGAAGTCATTGGTTTATGTGGATAAACCTCAATCGATTGACGCTTTGGAAACCAATATTCAACGTGTCATTGCTGACATACGCCCTCAAATGCTTGAAAAAGTGCTGGAAAATTGGACCTCCAGAATGACATTTGTGAAAAATAGTCGTGGTAGCCATATGCCAGAAATTGTGTATAAATGTTAAATGCCAAAAAATTATCTACCAAATAAAAAAAAATTTTGGTCATTTCATAATTTTATATGTGTTTTATTCAAAAAAAAAATCGGCAACCTCTTAAAAAAACACCCGTTATAACATGTCACGGAAAGCTTCTCAATTCGCTGTTCCGAAGGTATTACTCTCGGAACGTTAGTCACCCATTCGCGAGAGGTGGGACACAGTGAAAAATACTTTTGGTGTTGCTGGGATTCGAACCTGAACCTCCTGCTCAGCAGCCATGTGCACTTCCACTGAGCCACGGCGCCCACATTTGTTTATTAATTTTTTTTATTTATTGATACAAATAATATACATTTCAGCACATTCACTTTCTTGTAGATAAATAAGTCAACTGACAGAACCATTCTGTAAAACCGATTTGTTGCCAACTGAGAAATATTCCTTCCGTTAGAGGAAGAGAACCATTTTTTTATCATGTGTCGTTTTTTTTTTGCAAAATCCCTTAACTCTTACCTCTATCTAACCAAATTTCTTATATTTCAAAACAAATATCTTTTGCGTAAATAGTTTGTGCCGAAAAATATGGTTTTCAATTGTCTATATTATGTATGTTGTATTCAAAAGAATACACATAGCAAAAACAAACAAAATCTCTATAAAAATGTAACTTTTTAAAGAATAAAATGGAATAAAAACGAAATGAAACAACGCTTAGCTAAACAAACAAACTGTGATAAATTAAATAGCTTGGCAGTTGTTTTTAATTACTGCTCGTACATACAATGTACACTCAAATGGTGGGTGAACTGCCCGGATTATTATGGCGAGCAAATGGACAATAAATAAAGCGACGCAAAAACGACGCTGTGGCTGCTGCTCACATCATTGAACCTTCAAATTAAATTCGATGTACTGTCTGGTCGGCCCAAAAACTAATAACGCGCGGCCGAGGCGACATTAAAGCCCAAGTTCCCACTAAAAAAAAAATCGATCGATGAGTAACTCAGATATTTAGACGCAGCAATAAGAAAATTAGAGGAAGAAGTTATCCATTTCGTCGGGATATGTTGTCACGAAAATGTTTTGGTTCATATTGGATATTTGTTGTTTTGGTGACTAAGACAAATTGTAATGTTACTCCATAACAAACAATAAACGTAACCACAATGGAAGAAGATAGTACATATGCGTTATGCCCAATTATTATAATTACTTTCTTTTACATAGTAAATGGAAGTACATACAGTAATCGTGAAATTTTCGAACTCGGGATTTTTGCAGATTTACCCAATTCCGTATCTCCAGAGTCAGAAAAAGCAAAAAAATCTCTGTGTGTCTGCCTGTCTGTGCTCACTCTACAGCCCCGACGGCTGAATTGATGGGAATGAAAATTCATATTTAAGCTTTAAACATAAATTTGGAGGGTCCCAGTTTTGGCAGAAATCGGCCAACCGGAAGTGCCAGTTTACTTGGACAGTTTTCGAGTTTTTGCAAATATCTTAAAGAAAATAGCACTTATGAGATATCTGTTAAGTGCAAAAGAAATTTAAAGAAAAAAAATTTAAAAAAAAAATTTAATATACATTTACTGAAGATTCCGGCCCGTTCCGTAAAAAGACAGTCGTGTTGTGGCCACATCTCCATTTTTATTGTTATTGCAATGCCGAAATTTGTGTGGGATTTTTTTAAATTTGCACCCTTATAAGGTTGGCACAACGTGTTAAGGAAAATGATGAGAAAAGGGGAGATGTCTATCAGTTGTACTTTGAATCCTCGAGGAACGTAGCGATGTCGAAAAACAGAGCTTTTGCAAAGCATTCCACATACGTGTTTACGGCTGAAGAACGAATCTCTAAACTTAACTGTACGTCCAAAGATGGGCTAAATGGGAAATTGATGAGCATTTAGAAAGCCACGTAAATTGCGCTTGAACTCTAGGAGAGGTGGGTGGCATGCAACTGGCTATTTATCATAAGCACCGCTGGTGGAAGAAGCGATAAAACAATGATAATCGCACGGTTTTGTACTCTATCAAGTGGATGCCAGATATGACTACTGTACTCAAGTTAAGGGCGAATGTTGATAGTAGATAGTAGTAGACTTGTAGATAGTAGTCACATCAGAGGGAGTGAAATATTTCTTGCACCGGGTTAGAAAACCTAGAGATTTTGCAGCTCTTTTGATGTATGTAGGTAGAGTATGATGTATGACCAGTATGATAACTGATAAGCCAAGTACCGATTTTTGGATCACTATCAATAATAGTATTTTGGCACAATAGACCGTTGTGGTCGGTTATCAGAATAACCTTGCGGAGTCAAGCAGCTCTGAAAACATTGGATTTCTAGTCAAGGGCTTATAAGATGCTGATTTTACTCCTAGCGAAACACAACAGTGTTAACCTTGGTTGGGTGTTGGGTTCACAATTGCAAGAAACGGAACTGAGGACGAAGAGGCGAAGTTTTTGAGAAACACCACAACGTCCAGGACGTCCCAACCGAGATTAACTCTATTGTCTATATGTCTGGCAAGAGATTGCAGTGCATCGTAGCAGTTTCTGACTGATAACGAGTCCATTAAGTTGGACAACAGGCTTAAGTGCTGCTTTCTAAAAAAAATATATTCTAGCGCCCTTAATTCCTATACTAACGTTAATCCTGGCGCATATCTTAATGGCATGAAGTTACGCCCGAAAAACCGTGGGACTTTTACCTTAATTCAAGAGACTAATTAAGCCATATGCCTACAAGTATTTTCCCTAATCCTTTCTCTCGGACAATTGCTACTTGATATACTATCTCTGTTATTTTTTTTTGTAAGTGTCTATAGATATCATGTGATCTTCCTCCACAGGCGGGTTCTCACAGCCGGAAATTTTAAAAACTAGGAAAGCTTTCACAATTTTTAAACAGGTAGTGGTATACATACTAATCAGTCAGGCCAGCTAACTGAGGCATTGCAGGCTGCACCAATGACCGAAGATAACACTATGCTGCCGCCACCAAGCATAGAGCGCAGCTTATTAAGTCAGGAGGTCCCGCAATACATCAAGCGATTCATGAACTAATAGTGCAAGTATGGGAGGAAGAAGCGATTTCAGAAGACTGGCAATAAGGCATCCTGTGCCCCATACATAAGACTTTAAAGCCGTCTATGATAGCATAGCCAGACTAGAACTTTATAAAGCCATGAGAGAATTCGGCATCCCAATAATAAACTGATATGACTATGTAGGTTGACCATGACTTATGTTATAATAATAACAAATGGAAGGGAAGCCGTATCCGAACGGCGAATTGAGAAGCTTTCGGTGACAAGTTGTTACTCTCGAATGTTTGCCAGACATTCACGAGAGGTGGGAACATGAAAAATACTTTCGGTATTCTCTGGGATTCGAACTACGAACCACCTGCTCTGAAATCCTTACACTTAACCACTGAGCTACGATATCCACTGACTAATGTTATAAGCCAAATAAAAATATCCGTTTCACTATCAAGCCGAGAACCGAGACTCTGACGTAACGGCGAGAGGAACAATTCTCTATAAGTCCATTCAGGTTCTGGCTTACGTTGTACAGGAAGCTTTGCTTTAAATCGAGCTGGCAGCACGAAATCTGGGGCTACACATAAATAAGAGCTAAACAAAGTGCACGGTGGCTAGGTCTGCGAGCAGAAGATCCAACATTGGTCCCACAATTAAAATAGTGAATCGCAAATTTGAAGTGATGCAATCCTTTAACGATAACAGCATGGAACCATAAATACGAGCACGGTTTCTTAAGGCCAACAAAGCCTACTTTAGTCTGTCAAGACTCTTCAAATCCAGGAATCTCATCATAACATGCAAGTTGCTGGTGTAGAAGACAATTGTGGTACTAGTACTTACATATGGATCCGAGACTTGGGTGAAAAAGCAATCAGACCTATTAGCCGCGTTTGAGAGAGAGAAAAGTCTTACGGAGAATGGTTGGCCCCGTATGTGAGGAAGGACAATTCCGGAGACTCTATAATGATGAGATCCACGAGCGTTACCGCGATGTCGACATCGTGAAGAGAATTAAGCACGGCAGGCTCTCTGCTGGGAAAGTCGGTAGGATTTATGGAACACCTCGCTGCCGTGTACGGCCAAGCCTACGCTGGAAGGATGGCGTATACCATGACGCTTAGAGTTCAGGGAGGCCAAACTGGATGACTTCGCCTCAAAATCTGGACCAGTGGAGAGATTTTTTGCGGGAGGCAAGGACCGGACCCCGGTTGTAGAGCCAAATATGAAGTTAAGCGGTATATGTACATATTGGATAAACACTTGACATAACTCTTGAGGTCGAATGTGCTAACCAGGAAAGTGTCGGTGTTAAAGAAAAAAAATGTACCAAAATAATAAAAAGTTTGTTTTTGTTATTTATAAACATTAAAAAACTATCGCATATTGTACTGCAGTATACTCTGCCTTTATACACCATACAACCACCTCTTAGTAATATCGATTTTAATGTTTTATATATAGATCTCTAGTAACAAGGAATAAAACACAATTGGACCGACCGACAGGTAGACGCAAATTTTCATGTTTCCTCACTGTGAAGACTCCCCCTTTTGGGTGTAACAAGTGACCACGCACAGACTGAAAAATATGCCTAATATTGAAACAAAGAAACCAGCCGGAACTGTTGTTCTTTAACATAATACACAGAAAATATAAAATAATAACCCACATTATCTATTAGATATACGGAAAATTCCAATATGGACAATTTTTTATATGGAACTAACCTTTTCACTTTATTTTCACACACACACACCCGTTATATATTCCGGCAGATTATCAAAAACGCACTTTATTGGCTTCATTTTCATGGTTTTTTTTACAAAACATCCTTTGGTTTTAAAACAATTGTTCACTTTCATTTCTAATCTAAAAAACTGCTACTTGCCCCGTCTGTCCCGTCTGTCCCGCCGACACGCAGTCAGTCATCACTTTTTTTAAGTCTGTATATTATTTATCACATTGAATCGGGAAAAATCAATAAATTTTCCTTGTCGTCGTCGTTCTTCCGCATGTAAAAAATTTATGGGAGATGTAGAGATGTTGATGGAAATATTCCTATTAAAAAATACGGATGTCGGCAGGTAACTTACATGTCCGATGTCCATCCGACAAGCGTGACAAGTAAGAAAAAACAAGCAAACAGACCTAAGGCGACAGTAAGCTATAGACGGGAAGCACGAAAGACGAAAGTAATGTAAGGCATAACGTTTAAGTGAGATTACTCTCCTACCGGAAATTAAAGCTTTACTTCAGGTGCATGCAAAAAGAAGAAGAAGAAGAAACAGGGAATTTCAAGCTTTTTGTCTCTAACCTGAAGGGCTGTCAAACACAAAACACATGTGAAATAATATCCCACCATTTATGCTCCACAAAATGTATCGGTACTTTTAACAACAGCTGCTCTAGCTGTCAAAAGTTTCCCGATGCATAATTTTTCATTGGAGTGAAAGAGAAAATATGATATCTTAAGACGCATGAGGTGGGCATGTGCAGTTGTAGTACAGTGATTGCGATGAATTGTTTATGAGTGTTTTTCGGTTGTGACTTTGTGACAACAAACCGAAACCAGCTGATAATGACTGCAAGCATTCTTGAGCCGCTTTCACTTACTCCCTCTTTTTTTGTAAAATAATTATTATGTAATATATTGCTTCAAGGAAAGGGAGAAAAAGTGTACATTTATAAAAAACTAATAATTCCAAACAATTATGCAGAGAAATGAATGGACACGACAAATCAGCAAATGTTCGGTCTGACAAGTGCAACTTCAACTATTGGACATGCAACAGAACCGGTATTACGATACAATACACATCAGGAAGGATGTTCCTTAAAAATCGAAGAAATATCAAATGTAGGACGTTATTCAGAAAACTGTATCCTTACTAACTTACATAGGGGGTCGTCAATTTTTTTAGAATATGGTAATACTAGTGTTTTCCGATGCAAATCTCTATGTCTGTTAAAAATGTTCAACATTTTTGGAGGTTATGTTTCTCAAAAGTCTGTCCAGTTCGCATCGCAACATTGTTTTTTATGATGAAACATGAAAATTTGAATTCAGTGAAAAAATGGAATTATCGCGTGAAAATTTTCGTGTGATGATTTTTTACGATTTTCGAAAGTGGCTAACTTAACAACAGTGACAATGACTTTAAACGCAAACGACGTTCAGTCAAAGACGAGCCTCATGAAGGTCATCCAAAAACAGCTGTTGTGCCAGAAAACATCGATGCTGTGAGAAAGCTGATTGAAGAGGGTCGTCATGTGACTTATTGGGAAATCGAGGCATGCATAGTAACACCAGCGTATATACGATCTTACATGAACATTTAGAGGTGCGGAAGCTATGTGCACGTTGGATTCCACATTTTTTGGCAGACGCACAAGAAAAGGTTCGTGTCGATTGGTGCCGCCTTGAAGGTACTTTCAAAAACGTATACAAGATGATGAAAGGTGACAAATCATGGATACTTGGCGTATGAGTCGGAAAGAAAAGGGCAATCGACTGCTTGGGTCTTCCAATTCGAAGAAAAACCAAGGAAAGTTGTGCGAGCTCGGCGCTTTGGGAAGCAATTGGTAGCGTGTTTCTTCACGAAACCTGGTCATGTCGCTACTGTGGCTCTTGAAAATCAAAAGACAGTCAATTCTGCTTGGTACATGACCATTTGTTTGCCCGAAGTTTTCAACAAATTGAGAGAAAACAACCCAAAACGGCGAATCATTTTGCATCACGATCAAGCGAGCTGACACATATCACATCAAACAATGATGAGTCATCCACCTAACAGCCCCGACTTGGCACCCAATGACTTCTTCCTGTTCCCAACAATCAAAGATAAGATGCGTCGACAACGATTTTTATCGCCTGAAGAAGCGGTTGAATCGTTCAAAAACCATGTTCTGGAGCTATCATCTTCGGACTGGAAAAATGGTTTGAGCGTATGCAAAAGTGTAGAGATTTGAAAAGCAATAAACCAATTTTATTTTTATTACTTTTTCTATAAACTTTTACGGTACCCCTCGTATGTATATTAAAGATGTCTTATCTTACGGATCTACTGGCCGAATTGTAGCTTGAATGAATAGCTTTATATAAGAACGGGACAGTAAAAGACAGTAAGACAGAAAAAGATAGAGATTAAATGGTACAACTCGTCTAATCCCCTTTTCAATCAGACAGATAATCACACTTTTTTTATATAGAGACTTCCCTGAAGGAAGCAGGGTTAGATCAGTAATGAAAAACGATTCCGAAGACTTTACACGATAACGAGTGTAGTAGTAGCGAGCGTTGTAGACGCTTGTATGGTACGAGTGTGGCTGCACCCACTTATATGAATAACATATTATTTTAATTTATGTCAATTGTCTTACAACGAAAATATTTCTAATTCTATGTATTAAAAAGTGTTCTTGAAAGTTTTACTCCCATTATGGTTATGTCACTGTTACAATGACTGTGATCCACTAAATTGGTATGCTGATGAAATTTCATTAGAGTTTTAGAACCACTTTTGGCGTGAGTGAGGCAATGACATGACCAATTAGTATAGTGATACCCCACGATGGGTAAGGGGGTAACTGCACCTAACTATTGTCGAGAACAACCAATAATCAAAATGTATGTGGATTAGAAAAAAGTTTTTATACCATCGTTTATAAAAATAGCAAATAAGTGTATCCCCCCCCCCCCCCGTTTCAATAAAAGTAATAAAAACAATAATTTATACAAAAAAAGTTAAAAGTTTTAAAAGAAAAACGAAGATTTCATTTGGTACAAGGAAAAGAAAAATATCTGTACTCACTCTCGTTCAAAGGACTCAACGGTGTTAATTCGCAATTCTTAGAAACGTTATATCGAGCGCTGCTTTGACGTTTGTCCTTTTTGACAATCGGTGTTGTTGTTAGGTTTATGCCTTTGGTAATTGGTGTTGGTGGTGGGGCATCACGTGGCGGTGTACCTTTGTTCTCCTTGTTGGCCTAAAATTATGGTTAACAAAAATTTTATGATTATAAGAGCACGCAATTAGAAGGAACAGAATAAATAGGAAATGAAGGATGAGGAGAATAAACAACAAAACAAAGAATACAGCATAACCAACATAAACATAGCAATCCAATCAAGCAAATATCATCGACAATTTTTCCAAACTAAAATAATGTAAGTTACGTATGTGCATAATGTTGAATCGTAGAGGGGGCGGCTTCACATAGGAGATGACTAAAGTTCTAATGAAGTTTAGTAAGAGGAGAAGGGGGCGGGGGAAATGATCGACTATCGACTATTACCGCATCAAGAGGATTTCTTTACCAATTACATGTATGTGTTTATGTTGTATACAAAAACTGCCCAACATCACATTATGTGGGATTTTTCTTTTGTGACGACATTACGCTGCATGAACTATAGGTATTAACAGCAACATAAACGGGGTCTCTACTGTGTCTCTACTCATACCTTAGATGCGAATCCTTTTCGTCTCAATTTCGCTGTCTGTCATTTGGAAAAGAAGTATTCTGTTAATTCAGACAAAATTCAAAAAAAAAAAAAAAAAAAAAAAAAAAAAAAAAAACAGAAACAGAAACACGACAAAAAAGTAATTATTTAAATAAAAATAGCTTTTAAATTTAAACCGTTTTCAAAACAAACTAAAAAGTATAAAATTCCCAAATAATCCCAACAATTTATCAGTGCTGTGGCGGCAGCCAACAAGAAACACCACATCAACTACCCTGTTAAGCCAATAGACGGCTCTTTGATCCTTATGGAGGAACGACAATTAACCCGCTGGACAGAACATTTTAAGAATGTTTTGAATTGTACTTCCTACCCTAATAGGCTACTCAACATCAACAACAACAAGGATAACAACTCGTTCACTGCAATAAGGTAAAGCAGCAGGCATTGACAAAATCTATGCAAAACTTCTTCAAGCCGACGTCGAGTTAACTACGCGAACATTGCATGCGGTATATCAAGGAACCTGAAAGCATTCCATCGTCGTTAAAAAAAAAACAACCCATAAAAATTAAAATTTTTCTTGTAAATTCTCTAATCGGAGATACACACACACACACACTGCGTGCTCGGCTTGTGGCAAAATCATCCGCCAAATTACGCAGCGGCAGCGAACAGCGCTGCTCACAAAGCACAGAACTCAGACTTTGCCGTGATCTGATGCGATATAGCTATATTTAAAAATTGTATATTGGGGTCCCCAAGGGGATCGCTCCAAATTTTTACAAGAAGTGTTTTCCATCAAAGACACACATGTGTACAAAATTTAAAGAAAATCGGGTAAATTTTCTAAAATATTTGTATGGGAGCCCCCCGAACCCGAGGTCCAGGGGGCCTCAAATTTTAATAGTATTGTCACCGGAAATATACATGTGTGCAAAATTTCAATAAAATCGGGCCATAGGAAGCGGGCTAAAAATTGATCAGAAAATCTGACCAGCCAGCCAGCCAACCAGCCAGCCACGTGCACGCGAAGTTAATATAGAGAATTTAAAAAGCTTAATAGTCAAACTCCCCAAGGAAGCTGATTTGAGCAATTGCGAAAACTGGAGAGGAATTACCCTGCTAAACCGCATAAACAAAGTGATCTCCTCTATAATAGCTAGGCGCTTACGGTATGCGTTAGAGCCAATTTTGAGAAATGAACAAGCAGAATTCCGCCCAAACTGTTCTTGTACTGATCAAATTAACACCCTGCGTATAATCATTGAACAGTCAGTTGAGTATGTATCGCTCTACACTGTATATGGTTTTTCTAGATTTTACACGCATTTTTGATAGCGTGGCAGATTCTGTCTAGCTATATTGTGTTCCGGAAAAACTCATCAACATCATCAAGGAGCTGTACCTCGACTTAAAATGCCGCGTCATTAATAACACCTTTCAACATCTACCCGGGAGTCTAGCAAGGTTGCATCCCCCACCATTGCTTTTCTCAATTGTCATCGACTGGGTGATGAAAATAGTAACCCGTACTCAATCGGGTTTGTCATGGAATGTTTTTCACCGCTTATAAGACCTGGACTATGCCGATTTTATCTGTCTCCTATCACAATCACTAGGTGACATGGAGAGAAAATTAAACTCACTAGAATTCCACGCTAACAAAGTGGGTTTAAAAATTAACAACTCAAAAGCAAGACTACTTCGCGTTAACGCTAATGGAACATGTGATCTCTCTATTGACGGACATCAGATAGAGGAAGTCGATAAATTTTTCTATTTGGGCAGCTGGATGTCAAAAAAATGGTGGTGCTGACTCGGATGTGTGTTCTCGTGTAAACAAGGCGCGACCCTCCTATAGTATGCTAAATAATATCTGGAACTCCTCGCAAACCTCCCGGAATCTGAAGCTTACGATCTTGAGATCTAACGTTCTCTCAGTACTTTTGTATGGCTTTTCCTGTACTGGAGGAAAATTACCAGCGGCCACCACGTGGAGGTTTGATCGCACGGAGATAGTTGCGGCCACATGCATTTCTTAAGCATTCTGTGTTATTCGCCCTACTCTGATGATTCTATAGATGGTATTCATCTATGGGTACATCTACCCTTACTTCAGCGGCTTCAGCGCGTGCTGTTCGGCGGATCTCGGCTCTTGTTAGATACCCAAATCCCCTATAAATCACCTGACTTTCCTTGGCCAGTAAGACGATTGGGAGCATACCCGCAACCACAAACGCTTTGTCTCTGGAGATGGTTCTGAAGCCACAGATCGCTGGATAGATGACATCTTTCGCCAATTGCTAACCTTATCCATTGCGTCAGCCCGAATTGGCGCTCCGTATAAAAGGATCGACAAGGCAATACTAGCCAGTACCTTTCTTCTTGGTGTATTTGCTCCTCCAGTGTTCGACATTGCAGGCATCGATTATTGCAGGCAGCCTTTTTATGCTCTTTGAATGAGAGTTTCGCATCAATTACTATTCCCAGGTATCTAATTTATGGCTGAGATATATAATTGAACAATTACCAACTTCAAAGGGGATTGTCTTTCTTATTTTCCTATTTGATATTAGTAAAGCTTTAGTTTTATGTTCTGCCAACTGTAATCCTATTGACGTCAGCCAATGCCGGATAGTCCTAATTGTTGCATTACATATTACAGTTATCTCCTTCTTGTGTTTTGCCACAAAAACGACTGCGATATCATCTGGAAAACAAAACAAGGGTTTAGCACAGAACCCTGGGGAACTCCTCCTACTATCGCTTTTTGCGCCAACTTTTTAACGAAATCAATGGCAGCATCAATTGTTGAGCGCGCTTTGTGGAAGCCGTATTGATGTTCTGCAAAGTCTCCTGAAGTCTAGTACGACTTGCTGTAGCCTACCCCGATAACACTTTCTAAGATTTTGCCCGTTGTGTCGAGCATACATATAGGGCGGTATGAGGCTGGTTCGTCTGGTGGTTTTTTCCCTTTAGGGAGTAGGACAAGTCTCTGTTTTTTCCACTCCGCTGGGAACACCCACCCCCTCCCATCTTTTATGCATGAAGCATGAGTCTAGCATGTTTGCGAACATATTTGTATAGTTCGGCCATCACACGTGTGTGTATGCATGTATGTACATATGTATGATGTATGGATATATTTTTCCTAAAGCTACCAAACCCTTTAACCGATCACGTCGAAACTATAATAGGCATATTTTGAAAGTGGTCGCCATACGAATTATTCATAATTTTCTAATAGTATCGTTCAGAAATGTTGCACACCTGTGCGACGCTGTTTGCGCAATAACGCTAACTGCTTATGCTGGATGCGAAGCGTACCGACGAACCCCTAAGTGTGCGGGTAGTGAAGCGCCCCAAACAGCTGGTAAAAAATAAAAATCAATTCCTGATTTTTAAGATTCCTCTATTGTACAAGTTTTTAACATACTTGTAGTTGACACAAAACCATCATACATCCTTTTCTTTTTATGAATAGGTACATAATATCGTTCACCCCAGCATTGATAGTGACAAGTGTCGAATTATCCTTATTATCATCAGTATTATAATTTATAAGTACAATCACACTGGACCACACAATTGGCATGGCTTCCGATGGATGGCTCGACGCTCGAGGAATGAATGACCCCAAGTTGTTGTTTTCTCTCTTGGCGAGTCCGATTTGAATACAGACAGATCCACCATTGCGTTGTACAGAATAAATAAAATTCGCCTTGAAATTGAGCATAATTTCAATGGCAAATCTATTTATTTTCTATATAATTATTTTTGATATTGCATGATGTTGTTGTTAAGTTTATTTTTCTATTTTTAAATTTATGTAATGTTTGTTTTGCATCTGAATAAAAGGTGCATTAGAGTACACTTGCATTGCAATTCGACTGTCTGACTCGTTTGTGTTTGTTAGTTTGTGATGACATGACCGACGGTGATGGATCGAGATGTGAAAAAATGGGGAGACAAAATGTGATGTGATTTCGGGCTGATGTCGATAGGAATTCGACGTGAAATTCTAGGTATTTGGCATGGGGATTTATAATGGAATTTTGACAGTTATCGCTATGGTAAGAAATGAAGCGTCCAGACAAATATGGTCCTATCGTTGTATACAGCTGTTGTACACCCAATCTTTAAATGATTGTTAAAAAATTAAGCGTCTAGCGAAATATGGCCCTAAGGTTTTACACAGCTAGCTGTTATAGCTAGTCTGGTGGTCTCGGATGAGCCAAAAAAAATTAAGCAAACTCAGCCAAAATACAAAATAATGGATAGTCGGTTTGAGTTGCACGTTGAAGCTTAAAGCACTTTCCTCTAAACATTACGCAATACTTTCAGGGATGGTGTAAAAGTTGAATCGAATTTCTCTTCTGGTTGTGTATTTATAATCACTTCAGAACAAATCAAACAATTGGATAATCCAGATCTTAAATTAGCATTGACCCATGAATCATGAACATGTCGTTGGGTCAAATGTGAAAAGTTGACTTTGTATTTCACTACAACCAATCTAGTATTAGCTATGAACTATGCCCGACTGTAACCGGATAAACTTATTATGAGAATCTATTATTATTAAATGTAAACATGAACGACAAAAATTACTGTTATTAGATAAATAAAGCCCAAGCAAGAGGCGGAATGAGAATGTAAAATTAGCGTATAGTCGCCGCCGTGCAATTTGTTTCTATTTTTAATGATAATTTGAGATAAAAATAGATGTAAGAATTATAAAGTTTTTTCGAGTGCACATATCGATGAAAAGCGTTAAAAAGCCAGCAAACACATCAGAGAAAGAAGAGGAGGAAAAATTTGCTATGCCAAGCAAAAGTTTCCTAGATTAATGTTTACCAAGTGCTGAGCTAATATTTATTTACTGATTCGTATGTCTCTCCGTCACTCATATCCTCAATGACTGCTTGACAAAAAAAAACAAAGATAGTGAAGATTTTGAGTCGAATATTTCACCTTTGAGAAGAACAGTCAAGTAACTTGATTATTTATTAAGTACTAATCTTAATTACCTTAGTTCACCTTGGCCGTTATCGGTAAATTTGCTTAGCTTTTCCAATTCAATATAATGCCACTATGGCCCAAGGTGGAACTTATTCTCGTGCTAGAAGGTACTGCAAGAAAATTGCGTGAGCTCATGAAAATAATAAAACCCATTTCTTGGTCACTTAGCGGGTGAACAAACATTTTTTTTTTGTTGAGTTCAAAACTGAGAGTGTTAGCTAAGACCTGTAACTCTTATCATACTATCTTCTGAAAACTGTAGAAAAGTTGTTAGCCGCATACATTCAAAATAAGTGAAACCCAGTAGCCGGGCACAGTCACAGCATGCGTACTGTAAGCACATATTGCTTTATACATCTTATCCTTAGCAATCACACGATTGATAAATTATAATACTTGAAGTATTCCTTGACATTGAGGGTGCCGTTTATAATTGAAAGACGGAAGCAATCAGAGAAGGATAGTCTCTCCTGGAGGTACACTACACCGTAAACCGGATAATCAAGCATATGCTCGTAAGCAAGAATATTAACTCCAAGCTAGCGGGGGAGATCCTCCCCATCCTTTCTGCAACATTGTAATCAACGGATTAATGTTAGAACTCGATATAGAGAGAGAATGAGAGTATCAGAACAGCAAACTACCAGCGTAGCGATAGCTATCTCAGGAAAATACCCTGAACAATAAATGATATAATGATATAAATGATAAATAAATGCCCTCTCTATCGTCACAAAATGGGCCAGCAAATGTGGATTAGGAGTCCAAGACTGAGCTGGACTTAAACAGAACCAGACTAGTTTTTACTAATAAAGCAAGATTTCTGAGAACTCGCTCGGACTGCATGTTCAGTTGGAAACGAATATTTTGGAAATATTAAACAAGGTATTAATTATACTTTGTACTCATAAAATATGCGGAGACAGACAGGAACTGCTACAATGGCCAGTCCATACAGGACTCTCGACGTAAGGAAAATCCTTCGAAAAGTAACTAGCAAATCTTGATTACACTATACCCGTTTTAAGCTTCAATGAAGGCTTTCGGACTACATGCCCAAAGATTCGTCAAGGACTTTAAAGAGAGAAAATTATGCTTTCAGTGAGTACAACTTAACCAAGGTCTCAACCAGATAACAATTCTATTATACCGATCTGTACAATAGATTATCTGTCCGGTAATATGGTCTCTACAAAAAAACTCTCATGGGTTTTTAGGTTTTTTAATCAATCCTAGGTTTCCTTGTATCCAAATATAGCATGTTTGCTTATTAAGGTAGCAAACCACTTCGACAGTTGTTGGCTATTGGATTTGGTCCAACGCCAAAGAATTGGAGGCTTATGCCGACTTTAAAATCCTCTTTAGAATCAAAATAAAACACTCGACAGTTAAACTTTAATTTCAAATTGTGTGTGTGTGTGGTGATTTTAATAACTAAAAATATATATAAATATAATAAATATGCGACACAAAGAAAAACCAAAATTACATTCGTCGGCCTCACAATTCCTTCTTTCTGACGTTTGTCAAATCAGATTTAATTTTTTTTGTGTTCAGAGAATTCACTTTTTTACGGTTGTGTTCAGAGAGGAGGTTTGCGTAGCTTACCAACGTAATGTTTTTGTTTAAACTAATAACTAAAGACTGATTGAGTTCTAAATATCTTGGCTGGGCGAAAACAGTCATGGTACACAATTGGACGGTTGGTTGGTTGGTTGGTTGGTTGGTTTCGACGCTGATCGAATTGTTGCGTTATTTGAATTTAATGAGCTTTTAAACATAAATCCTTTTGCTTTATTAGCAGCCATCGCATTTGACGTTAAAATTTTTGTCATTACAATACGTAGTTGTTTGAGTTCTACATGAGAGGTGGAGGGACGTTCATCAAACTTATATGAGAAGCTGAGAGTGCTGTCGTCAGCGAAAAAGTGATATGCATTAGAAGTCACAGATAAGAGATCATTAATATAAATGAGAAAGAGGTCGGGGACAAAACAGAGCCCTGGGGAATGCCAGCATTTAAGTAATATACTTTAGACTTGAAAGCATCCAATACAACTTGAATTGAGCGGTCCAAAAGATAGCTTCTAATCCAGTGAAGCAGTTTATCATCGACTCCATAAGCACGCATTTTGGACAAAAGAGCTAGATGCCAAACACTGTCAAATGCCTTAGAAATATCGAGTGCAACAGCTTTGCTTTCTCCAAATTGATGCAAAGAACTGTTCCACTGTTTGGTGAGATATACCATCAAATCACCAATAGAACGTTGCCCATACTGCCGGTTACTAAAGATTTCGTTGGTTTCAAGATATTTCTTGAGCTGAAAATTGATCAGCGTTTTCATGACCTTGGAGAGAATAGATGTGAGTGCTGTAGCATCAAGATTTAATGACAAAATATGTGAAGATTTCACTGCATATACATGCATGCTCTGCACTGTCCCCAGCGGCTGCGTCACACTCTACAAAGTTAAGACGGAGGTGAGTCGGAGGTTTGATGTCGTACAGTCGGTTTTTTTTTAATTAGCTTCAAAGGATTTGGACAATCTTGATAGGGTATTGATGGTTTTTTTTTTGAGGGAGGAGTCTATATTAATATTGGTGCTCGTCTTGGAGTTTTTTCTTGGTGGGTGGCGGACTTGATATTGATATTAGTGTCGAATCCATAGTTTTTTGGGTCGCTGAGATGAATAGTGTTGGTAGAACAGAAGTGTGGTGTTGTATGGCGGTTTTTTCTTTGTTTGTTAATTAGCGCATACTTCAAGGAATTCCAAGAGTAATTGACATTAAATTATAATAAAAACTAGGGGCCCGTTTATTTGTACAACAGACTGCGTGCACACTTGCACTAAGATATTTCTTAAGTGTACATTGCACTAATTATTCCTTTTAATGTGGAAAAACAAATTTTTATAGAAAATACATACACAGCACAATGGCTCAAATATTATTTTCTGTTTTCAGAGTTATGTGCTAAAACGTTTATTTGTGCAGTTTGCCATTAATACATTTCGCCTTTCCGACATTTATATATATAACCTAGCTGGGTGTCTGCAAAGAATTTTGTTTATAAAACTGTAAACATTCCTTCCATTTTCCATTAAATGAGTAACGCAGGGGCAAGTACAATCTTATTTCGTTCGCTCATTTTTGCACAAACGAACGAACGAAAAAGCGGAGAGGATGTTTGTATAAACGTCAAACTTACAAAGAGCTGCATTGATATTTGGTGTTATATGTACAAAAAATGTATTATGTACCTACTCATAGTTGAACTGAAACACTTCACATTCATAAACTTCAATCAACAGTCAGCGTCGTGCAATGCAAACTTAGACAAAAAATCGAGTCATTTGTTTTTAATAAAATCAACTCAGACTCTGCAAAGTGTGTGGTGACAATAGCATACAATAAGGGCATTTTCCATGGGGTAAAAGCTCGATGCTTTTACAAACAACTACAAACTAGTGTCATAGTGCTATCAGAGCATTTTGACTTGATTTGTAAATTATCTGTCATTAATTTGAATTCCCTTTGAACAATATCCTAATAACCTTTGTTTGTTTGCCTGTATGGATACAACGCTTTTATGTCGCCTAATCCCGACTAAACCACTAGACGTATCGACGCCATGTTCACACCATATGTTCGTTTGGGGCTACGATAAGTTTAGGTTTTTTGGCCCCGTTAGGTGGCGCTAGAGTCTAGGTATTTACGAACATTTGTGTTTATGGTTGGTTAGTTAGTTAGTTCATATTCACACCATATTTTCGTTTTCGTTTCGCTCCGATAAGTTTAGGTTTTTTTTTTGACCCGTTAGGTGGCGCTGGAGTCGATATATTTCCGAAAGTTTTTTTTAATGGTTGGATTTGGCTAATATTCACACCATATGTTCGTTTGGTGCTCCGATGAAAAATGGTGAAATGGTTAGGTGGTAGAAAAAAGATTCCGTCATTCATTGATAGGTTCTCACCTAGACGTACTTAAGATTGATTTTCCTGTTGAATTTTCACACGCACAATGTCCTCGGGAATGCCGCCACATATACTGAAATTGAAAGTGGGTGCATTTATCATGCTTCTTCGAAATCTAAACCCAAAAAAGGGTTTGCTGAATGGAACTCGATTAATAGGCAGGGAGTCTTCATCGAAACTGTATAAAAGCTGAAATTATAACAGGAAGTAATAAGGGGGAAGAAATTTGCATTCCTAGAATTGATTTGGAGCCAATCGAAAGTACTTTGACATTCAGAATGAAGCGTCAAAAATGTTGGCTTTTGCAATGACCATCAACAAGAATCAAGGCCAGACTTTTGATCATGTCGGTGTATTTTTCCTGAGCCAGTTTTTGCTCATGGACAGTTATATGTCGCTTTAACTCGAGGAAAATATCATAAAAATTTATCAATAAAAAAAACAACCCATAAAAATTAAAATTGTTCCTGTAAATTCTCTAATAGGAGATACATATGTTTGCAAAGTTTGAATCGGGTTAATTTGGAAAAAAAATAATATTAGAGCCCGGTTCTCACCGGAGATAAACTTGTGTAAAAAAATTTTTATGGCATCGTCGCCAGAACGCACGATCGCTGTCCAATTAGGACTTTACCTCACATTATTACAACATTTAACCTATTCGTAACTTTTGACCGATCCGAATACGTTCTTCAAGACATTTCCGCTGTTGGAATATACAGAGCTAATTGTGCTTCATCTATCAAGAGGATTCAGCTACAGAAACTAATAGTGGTAAGCATTAGTATATATCAGCAAAGGCAGAAAGAAACAAAAACGACTGAGGTCACGCGTTGTGTATGGTATGGTAAAAAACAACAAAGAACAACAGTGACTTAGCACTCTCTTGAACCCAGGATGAGACAGTTTGTATTTTATACGTATCGGAAGCGGATATTGTATTTCAACTATGTGATATCACCATTAAACACCAGCATCTATAAAGTAATGTTATTCAACAAAGTCACTTTAGAAAATATGCGAGTGTTAAAAATTACGTTATCATAACATCAACGAGTAAGTATGTCATAATAGATGTCTGCAAAAATGTCTTAAAACTCACGCCTAAACGACTGGACGAATCGAAGGCTTATTTACACCATATGTTCGTTTGTTTTATTCAAAATTCATATTTCCATCAATATTGTACTCTAAGTTTGTAATGTAAATCTATTCGATAACCTGATGTTTGATTATTAAATGGTAGTTCACTCATTCTTAAAAAAATTGTTTGGTCTACTCACAAAGAATGGGTTCAGAACATGGAGTACACCAAATACTCAGTACTCACTAATAAATGATTAAATTGTCAACTCTGCTTGGCAAATCCCAACTTTTCACGTGTATTTTTTGCAACAATGAGTTTTCTGTGTTTTTTCCATATAATTATGTTATGGGAAAATGTACATTATAATTAAGTTGCTTTATGTTAAAAATATTAAATTATTTTTTAGCAATATTTTCTAGTGGTGTAACCATGCGAATACCTCTGTGATTTTTTTAGGCGGGTGCTTTCGATGTACTTGGTATACTCGGTGTAATCAGTGCATTATTAACAGTTATTGTTGCAAACATTTTGTTTGGATAGACATATGTCTCTCTCCATTTGCTGGGTGTAGTTAGTTATAGTTCCATTAGCTAACTGTATCCGGGGTACGGTTTGACTCTGTGTTTTACCACAAAAATCACAAAAAATCTGTCACTATGACAGCTTACCTATGGGTATGGTTTCGGGTACGGTTTGTGCAATTGCAAAGAGAATACTAATTGGTGTTATTGCAATAAATAGAGTACACTGAAGTACTTTCCTCGTTTGTAGAGAGCAAATGAATGTATTTATGCAGACGATTATTATATAAGCCAAATAAGTAATTTCAAAAGGCTCTTGGATCTTTTACAGCATTTACATGCAATTTAGACATCAAACGAATTAGCCGACCAAGCGCTAATTCAATTAATAAACTTTAACCCTTTTTGCCAAAAAGTTACGGTAATAATTTATAATTGTCGCAAAATTTTTAAAGGCAAATTCACAGTTGTTGAAAAATAAATTAAAAATAAACCAACAGAGGACTTATGAGAGATGAAAAATTAACCCAATTGTCGGAGACAAATTTCACTTCCGTAGCTAGTGAACACAAAGCATATTAATCATGAGGAGTGAAGTGGTGTGTAAGTCGCAAGCGACAGAAGGAAGATATGCAAAATGCAACAATCAGAGGAATTACGTCGACCCATTTTAGATCGTCATTTACGCAAAAGAATAACAACAAAATTGAGGAAGAACTGCAGCAAATGTGGCATGTGGGTGGGGCTAAAAAGACCTGACAGATCTAAATTAGCCAATTTGGCTGCGGATGGTATGCCAACAATAAGACTGTGTTGTCTAATGGGAACTATGAACTATGTTATGCAAATTTGAAATGAATGGAATTTTAAAATTTTGGACTCTTACTAACACTTTACTTCATTGTAAAAAGTTACAGATTATACAAAAATGCACAGTGTTAAGGCGATATTTGATTTCGCAGATACAGATTTGTGTTTGTTAATGAATTGAATTAAAAGAATTCAAGAGAAACGAATACTGCGCCAACAAACATAATTTTTGGTGTCAATACCAAAATCCATGCAATCTCGTAAGTCTTAAGTTTTTTGACACAACCGAAATTCTGGCTGCCGAAAACGCTCGTTCCGCCTCTACATAAAAAGATCACTCATGGTGTGCATTTCTAACATTTTTTTACATAAAATTATTGCCAAGCGAGAACTCCCTGAATGACTTGCGCCACGACAATAAGGTGTCGGCTGCCTCGCTGTCGTGTTCCATAAATCCTACCGCAAAGGACTTTCCGAGCAGGATCCCCTTCGCTCATGCGAACTAAGTGTCCTGCCCACCGGCTAAAAGGTCAGAATGCTTTTTGCTAAGCATCCAAGTCTCGGATCCTTATGTAAGTACCGGTATGACCATTGTCTTATACACAAGCAGCTTGGATGTTATGGTTAAATTCCTCGATTTGAAGTCTTGACAGAGTAGGGTAGGCTTTGTTGGCTTTGGGCAACCGTGCGCGTTCTTCTGGTTCCATGCTGTTATCGGCTACTACAGTTGACCCGAGATAGTTAAAGGTTTACACTACTTCAAGTTGGGGCTCCACTATTTTAATTGAGGGACCAATGTTGGATCTTCTACTCGTAGACGTGGCCACCATGTACTTTGTTTTGGTCTTATTTATGTGCAGCCCCAGATTTCGTGGCGCCTACTCTATCTGGATGAAAGCTTCCAATACAGCTCTTCGGTTTCTACCAACGATGTCAATATTGTCTGCGTAAGCCAGTATCTGAATGGACCTCTCGCCGTTACGTCAGAGTCACGGATCACTTTCTCCAATGCCAGGTTGAATAGGACGCAGGCCAGTCCCCTTGTCGGAGCCCGTTATATATGTTGAATGGGCTTGATAGAAATGCAGATATTTTACTGTACTTATAACATTGCTCATGGTCAACCTACATAGTCGTGTCAGTTTATTTCGGATGCCGAATTCTCTCATGGCCTTATAAAGTTCTACTCTGGCTATGCTATCATAGGCGTATAGGTTTAGGTTTTCTAACCCGGTGCAAGAAATATTTCATTCCCTCTGATCTGACTACTATCTAGAAGGATTTTATTTGCCCTAAACTTGAGTTCAATTGTCATATCTGGTCTGGTGCGCCTAAAACTACCTTGCATCAGCTAGATAGAATTCAAAACCACGCGATAAAACTTATCGGTGACGCAAATATAACGAAATACATAGATTCGCTTGAAAACCGCAGGAACGTTTCCTATTTTATCGTTTCTTCCACCAGCGGTGTTCAAGAGAAATAGCCAGCTGCATGCTACCTCTCCTTGAACTCAACCTCAATACTCGTGGCACTCTAAATGCTCATCAGTTAACCCTCAAGCCCATCTTCGACGTAAAGTTAATTTCGGGGATTCGTTCTGCAGCCGTTCAGTCTAATGAGGGACCCGTGGGCTCGAGTTGAGTCACGGGTATTTCGGTTGGGTTGGAGGATGGGCGGGATGCATCTTGATATTTCTTTTGAACACCGCTTATGGAAAATGCGATAAAACAATGACAAGCAGCAAAAATTCCTACAATGTTGAAGCGATTCGATTGTTTCCGCGATATTTGCCCACCAATAAGTTTTATTGCGCTGTTCTGAATTCTGTCAAGTAGATGCAATGTGGTCTTGGAAGCACAATGCGAGTTTTTCAGTTTCATTGATGCAGGATCCAATCATGGATAAAGGTTGGGGGTTTGAATTAGGCTTGGAAGACAGACTCTACTCTATTGTGTAGGCCTTACCTTGTTATGCTGTTAATGTCAGAATTTCACGTGCTTAACATACGTTGCTCTTCAAGTTCCACTTGGGATGAGGAGGGTGTGCAAAAAGCGCGAACTCATATGAAAAGCTAAGAGTGCTGTTGTCAGCAGAATGAATTAGACTAGAAGTAGCGGAAAGGCGATCATTAATGAAAATAAGAAAGAGTATCGTAGACAAAACAGAGCCTTGGGGAACACTGGCATTTATGCGGTGAACACTGGATTTGGAACCGTCCAATACGACCTGAATTCAGAAAGGTCTTGTTGGCATATCGACGATTTGGGTGCGAAGATTGATATTTGTAAGCAGTTCTGCGGTTTCACCTGTTCAATCTCTACCATTCAAAAAAGTCAACCAAGTATCATTGTGGACATTAAAATTACCCAAGACTACCAATTTCGATGTTGGTATCGACTGGTAAATCTTGTCTATAGTTTCCGATAAACAGTCAAAGTCATAACTAGTTTCATCATGTCACAAATTAGGACTACGATATAGGGAACAAATAAACGTGGAATGGTTTGAAATTTTAACTTCAATCTATAGCGCAGAAATAGCATCAACGTCAGTGGATGGTCATCATATTGAAAATACGATGCAGACTAAGCTTAAGACAAGACATTATATTTAACAGACGCTACATAGGTCAACTTCTGGTAAATATGTCTCGTCAGTACAGTCACAGTCAGAGTCCCGCGGGATTGAGTTATTTCAATCCTGGGATTGGTTTCTGGAATTTCTATTACGGGATTCCGGGATCCTAAATGCAAACAATAATACCTAAAGCCCAAGTGCGCCTCTCTTCACGCATATCTTCCAATGAAATAGATAAATAACTTTAATGGCCCTATCATTGTTAGTATAAAAATATATTTAAATTTTTATAGTAAGAGAAATTGAATATAAAAAAGAGGCTACAACAAAAAATTATTCAAACTCATAAAAATAATATACGAAAAACCGAAACGCTAGGAGTAAAACTCACCTCACTGTTTGATGTTGCTGATGAGGTTGTTACACCTGTTGTAACAACTATTGGAATATTACTGTTATTCTCTTTAATTCCGTTATGTTGTTGCACTGCTGTATCGGTTGTACTACTCAAGTTGCCTGCTGCTGGTACTGTTGATGGTGGCGTCGGATGAACGGTTGAGTTATCCATAATAATTACAGGTTTGATGGCGACTGTTGCACCAATTCGATTCTTACGCGATCTCTTTAGTAAGTAATGAATGTTGTGTTTATTTTTGTTAGTTGAAATTTAATAAATAAATCAAAAATCAAATAAATGCGATTTTTGTTGGTTCTCTTCCTTGTTGATCTATTTATGGTCCGTATTCTTCTAGCACTTCAGTTTGATCAACATTTGGTGCAAATACACAACAACACGACTAATACTAACTTTGTAACAAGTTACATATGCAATAATAACAACCAGCCAACACACCGGAAACTTCAATTAAATCAAGGAAACCAACGAACGAGCAGTCACAAGACAGGTAACATAACGTACCGCCAGAGTACGATGGACGAGACGACACAGAAGAAAATAATATTCATAAATAAACAAACTAAACATAAACAATTCAGTGTTTTCTTTTTTTGTTGTTTTTTGTTTTTATGGTGCACATCCGCGGTTCATTTGTTTTTGCTTTTTTGTTTTATTATCCGCAACGGCGTTCAAAAAATACCAAACAAATATCGTAACCAAAGGAAAACAAAAATTAAAAATTATATAAAAAACAAAATTTTTTTATTACTGTCTTCGATCCAAGTTTAAGGTTAAATTATTCTCTCGCTCACGTTTTTTCTAAATTTCGCATTTTAATTCTAGTTACAACAATACAACAACAGCTATTGTGAATTTTTTATGCTGTCATTACTTCTGCCAATGATAAATTTCGCTTCTTGCAACATTTCACGTCTATAGAGTAGAACCGATTTTTTTATTGTCCTACATTACAAAATATGTGGATGACAAGTTGCAAATTTGTATTAATTTTCCGCGACTAAATTTAATGAAAACTGCACTTTTTTTTCTTTAAAAACTCATTATTATTAGTGCCTAGGTATGTAGATACGACTGTGCAGTATTTTATTTTGCTTTTTGTTAAATTTACTGTGTGCCTGATTATTCGTTGTACAATTTGGGGTGCAATTTGTTTTGTTTAATATTTGTGGTGATAACAGCTGAAAGAAATGGAAGAGAAAAAATAGCAACATGTAAAAATGCCAAACAGAACAACAACTAAACTTTCAAGATGATTGTGTTTTGTGTTACACAGGATATAGTCTATTAGAGGGTTGAGGTGTCAACAAATATCTTTGAAGATGATTGATGCATATTCGACATTCGTAGCTTTAAAGTTTGGGATATGTCAGTAAAATTTGTAGTGTTATATGTCCGTGTCCTTATAACTCATTCGATTTGCAGGGTAGAGTTAAGATATCTCTCTCGTGGTTTTGGTTTGACGATCTATTTGCAAACTGTACCTGAGTACGAATTTTGGTCGCAAATGTGCAAAACTCACATCTTAACCACAAGTTCGTATGATTAGTAGAGGTTGTGTTTAGTTGTATGATTTTTGACGCGTGTGCATAATTTAATTTTGCTTAAATGTCAACAGCAGTGTTGATTTGGTGAGACTTTCTCACACCTCACCTAGTTTTGAGCACGCGAGTTGTCGTCTTCATAAGACAAAAGCGAACCGATTCAGATTTTGTACTAAAATCTGTCACTAAAATGCGTATTTAATTTGCCGAGGAATAAGGAATTGGAATTTGAAAACCAGCACAAAAGCAGGTTTTCTATTTGCAAAGCATTCACCACGAAAACCATGTCACTTTGCCAGCTTACCCGAAGGTATGGTTTCCGGTATGACTTAAGCTAATCAAAAGAGGCATAACAAGCAATTAGAGCTGTCAAAAATATCTGCATCCAGATCATATCTAGAAATTATCGTAGCGTAAAACAAACGAATCAGAGAATTAATATTACCGGAGCATGAAAAAAACCCATATCTGAATTTTGACAGTTGTTCTCTAATTGCTCAGACATAAAAAAAACACGCCCAATTAGATCGGAAATCGCAAATGGTACGTTCGTGAAGTGATAATGTGTTTTCTTTAATTAATTCTACAGAAATAATAGAAGGAACAGAATATCAATCACGTGACCAAAGAATATTCTGTATATTCCACCTATAGATGTAGTTTAAAAAGAATACGTTCTAAACATTCCGAAGATAGATAATAAAAGAAGAATAGCCAAAAATGGAATAGAATACAAAGAATAAATAAAAGAACGTTTTATGTCAAATTCGGAATGTTTAGAAAAGACTCAATATGAAAAATTGGTGTGAAAACTGAAATGATAGCGGCGTTCGATTTGACTGAATTACCAATAGTGGCTGTATCTGAAGTGGAGAGAGACTGTTCGATTGACAACTAACTCATCACTACAGTTAAAATATAGGGCGTAATTGGGCAACTGAAGTAAGTGAAGAGTTCAGATTGTGTAGTTACTTCAGAATAGTAACATTGGCATTTATCTGAAGTGAGGAATACAAATCCAACAGGCTCAATTAAAGTGAAGAGTACCTAAATTAACTGAAGTGAAGAGTTGTACTCTTATAGCCAATCGTTCGCGGCTGATATTTGATTTTTCAATTTGCAGATCGAGAATCGACCCCATGTTGTGGACTTCAACATAAGTTTTGTAGGGTATATTGATCTGAGCATTCTTCGCCTAAGAGCGCGTGATTTGGATGTGTGCGTAAAAAAGGAAAGCAAAACAAAAAAAACCCTGTATTAAAATTGCAATTTCTCTATTTCGAAAGAACATAAATAAAGACTTTTCCTAATTGCGTCTGCAGCAATTAATTAGAACTAATCCGAAGACGATTCAAAAACAGTGATCTCTCTATTCCAAACTAAAAAAAACTTAAAAATATGTACCCACAATAGGGGTTGAATAAAAATCAAAATAAGCGAAATAAAACTATCAATACTTGTGATTGATTATTCGAAGAGTAAAGGAAATCAAAAACTGAACAGAACGAATACTTGGTTGACGATTCGCTTTTAATAAGAGTTTTATACGTTTTGGAGTATGCTACAAAGTTAATAATTAAATAAGTTTTTTTAAGCAGATGTTTGCGAATTTTTTTAATTCTTCTAAGTCAACCAGAAATCTATATAACGATACACCGCTGCCATTAATCCGTTGGCACTTGCGCTTATGCGCTGGGACAAACCACAAACGACAACACTACTACCACAACTACAACGCTACAAAATTTGCAAAACAATGGCGGCCAACAGTAACGACAAACACACAACAAGTATCACGAAAGAAAATAGAGGAAGCGGCAGCAATGAAGATGATCTTGAATCACAACACGAAAGGGATAACAGGTAGCACTTTAATTTCGAAAGTTATACGCTAGATAGAGACCGCATTACCGAAATCAAAACAAACTCTGACGAAGACGACCAACGAGTAACGACTCATAAGTAGTAACGATTACAAAAGCTAATCAGGCATTGTTAAAAAGTTACAGACACTAGAAAACATGAAATAAAATAAAGACGCAAACTACATAGTATGAAGCGGAGAAAATAGTTTTTGCTTCCTTTAATTCTTTTTTTTTTGCAATCCAATTCGATTGGAGCTTTTCTAACACCTGAACCTGAATTAAGGAAGTGATGAAGAAAATACGCACCGCTAAAAGATGAAAGAATTTATTAAATCTTTCTTTGCCACGATTTTGAAAATTTGAAAACATCAAATTAGTTTGATTCTCTGCCTTTTAAGAAAAAACTAACTGATGCAGATGAAATACTAAATCAGTACACGAATAGCTAAGAGGAAAAATAATTTTATCAAGAGATATTTCCTCCTCTACTTTTAAAACTTTCGAATCACTTATGTCAAAAATGTAGTTCACCTTTTTGGTTTCTTTTTTTAAATAAAACTCCTTGCAGAATTAAATAAACAATGTAAAATGCACTCCAAATTTTGTTTTTGCAAAACTATTCGCATTCGCAAAATGACGGACGACAACAGATAGCCACGGCGGTAACGATGATGACGAGAGGTTGGTTGGACAATAGCGAGTCAACGCGACAACCAACTACACAGTGCACAAGCGGGCGAGTCTAGCCACAGAAAATTCCGATTCACTCAAATTGGAATTGTGTTTTTTTTATCGCAAATTAAACATAGATTCACTAAGAAGATTAATATTTTTCACTTCGTTCTCCTAATGCACTCACACAGTTTTGAAGGAATGGAAAACTAAAATACCTAATAAAAATGTATAGTTTTAACTTTTTCTATTCCAAAAATATAAATGAAAAATAAATTGCCTCGCACTTTGTTAAAAAGATGAAAACTATTAGGTCGTCTGGTGACGGCTGACGGGTAACTCGATGTTGGTCGGACGGGCACGGCTACTGGTAGTTTGTAGTTCGATAGAAGAATCGAAACGATGATACTCGGTATTTTATTGATGTTATGTGTAGTGGTGGAATTTTACTAGGTTTTGTTCGCTCGCTTTGTAGAAAAAGAAGCCTAAAGTAATTTTACACAAAAAGGTCTCTTTCTAGTCCCTGTTCAATTATGTCAACAAGTATCTAATAATAGAAAAACTTGTATAGGAAAAACTATCTTCTTAAAGCTATGGCTCTGAACTTTTTATTTTAGAATAGCTTGCCTATGAATATTTAATATTGTAAAAAAGTTGTTTCATCGAATTTTGTTTTTTTCAAATTATGACATTTGCATATTAACAAAAACAACAAATACTTCACAATCTTATTCAAAATGTTGCTAACTTCATTCTATAATTTTACGATAACAGTTTGTTCACTTAGCCCTAAGATTTTTACTAACATAACGACCAAAATTAGGTAAAATTGTTCATTGTGAGGGCAATGTTACGTTGTCAATACTTAAGTTATTCGTTGCCAGCAAAATAAAATAAAAGAAAAAACTTAATATGATAAAAGTGTCATTTAAATAGTAATTAGTTCTATGAATCACTGTCATAGATAATATTAAACAGCAGAATTGTCCATAAGAAAAAAGTGGTGCTCTATAGCAGTGTTTATTTATGTCGGAGTAATCGGATAGATAATTTAACTGTCAAAATTCAGATATGCGTTTTTTTTCAGAGTAATAAATGAGTAATTTTTTTACACTCCTATAATTCTCAGATATGTTCTTTTTTTCTCTGAAAAAATATTCAGAACATTTGTTGACAGCTGTAATGGTGTGTTTATTTAAGTATAAGAGATGCCGACTCACATGTCAGGTAAGAAATAAAACTTTTCTCTGGTACTAAAAAAACACAGCAGATAATATTTTTGATCTGATCAGAGAAAAACTGTATGGGATACCTCTGTTCTCTCCGATTTCTCCGACATAAGAAAAACACTCCTACAATACAAATTTTGTCCTGTTATGTTTGTGGTTTTTTCTAGTAGTTTGTAATAGTTTTTCTAGTAGTAGTTTAATTTTGTATTTGCCAATGCTCGCATGAGCGAAGAGGATCCTGCTCGGAAAGTTCTATGCGGTAGGATTTATGGAACACGACAGCGAGGCCGGGCAAGCATACGCTGGAAGGAAGGCGTACACCAGGACGCTCAGAGTTTAGGGATGCGAAATTGGATGACATCGGCTCGAAATCAGGACCCGTGGAGAGATTTTTTGCGGGAGGCTCGGACCGGACACCGGTTGTAGAGCCAAATATGACGTACAATTATTCCATGCTTTTTGACAACCGTCAATGCGAAAATGTCAAAATTGAGCTGCGTGGCTGAGCAAATTTTAAACTGAGATACATTTTTAAATTCTCTATATTAACTTTGCCTGCTTGTGTGTTTGTTTGTTTGTCGTGGAATCTTGCGATAAATTTTCAACCCACTTCCCAGAGTCCGATTTCATTGAAACTTTGCACACATGCATATCTTCGATTTGGGCCCCTCGGACCACAAAATTCACTCGATTTTCTTCAATTGTATATACCCTAGTATCTCCGAAAAAATTTTGGTGACCCGGATTTTCTTCAAATTTTATATATATATGTATCTCCGATTGACAACACTTTTTGTTAAACTTTTGTAGACCCCGGCTGAGGCTCAATTGTGCGTGGTGGTTTCAGTGGGGGAGCGGTCAGTTTGGTTGGATCAGTAGGGTGTGAGAGGCAGCCAAACAACGCCTGTTATTTTAGTTTTTGATGGGTCTAAACGTTGTCTTGGGGGTGGTGGTCAGCGGGTTCCGGGTAACGCCGGGGTTAACAACTAGTAAATATCTATATAATAAGTAGCAATAGACATATATAAAAAAATGCTGACCGCTACAAAATCAATGAATTGGTACATCTTTGGATCAGTGGCGGCTAGATGGGGTTGAGGCTCAATGATGCGTGGTGGTTTCAGTGGGGGAGCGGTCAGTTTGGTTTGATCAGAGGCAGCCAAAAAACGCCTGTTATAGCTTTTGATGGGTCTAAACGTTGTCTTGGGGGTGGTGGTCAGCGGGTTCCGGGTAACGCCGGGGTTAACAACTAGTAAATATCTAAATAATAAGTAGCAATAAACATATATAATAAAATGTTCTAAAAACACCCCATTTAATTTCGATTTCCATTTAACCGCTTCAATCGTAGACTGACCGCTACAAAACCAATGAATTGTTGCGGAGATAAAAAATACTGAATAATTAATACTTAATTTTAGCAAGATGACTGAAAATATTTACTTGAATTTGGTATGAATAATTGTCAAGACTTTGACGTTGTCGCTGACAATTGTCTAAAAAAACACAATAAAAATTAAAAAGTGCAATATTCTTTCCCAAGTCATTAAGTCAGTGAAGCGTAATTGCATGAATTTGGAGCTGGCAATACGAAAATTAGAGCAGTTATTAATGTCATGATTTCGAAAAAGCAAATTTACAAAAGAAGGTTGAGGAATAGTTGTATTAAAAACTTAGTCTTAGGTTTGTACAAAAAACAATAAAATCACATTTTCCCCACAATATTTTGAGCTGTTGTGAACACGTGGGCGAGTATAAATTCACCTTTCCATGGAAGAGTAAACCTAGGGTTAACGAGTTATTATGCATGCACTTAGTTTCTATGGGTGAGACAAGTGTCAAATAACTTTATCAGTTCCTGGAAACGCTACTTACAAAGTATCGACAATAACGTAGTTCGTGTAGTACCAATGGAAACGTTGTATATGATGTAGTGATTAGTGAACACAGTCTATTATGCTCTCCGTCATTCCGTCAAACATCTGCCAAAACCCAAAAGCCTAATACAGTTTGTCGTGCTTCGTGCTTACTGTGGAGTGGAGAATTAAAATAAAGAATTTGAAGTCTGATTTGTTAAAACATAAATTAAGAATGGATATAATAATAAAATTTTTAAAAGGCCCACAGTGCATGCTAAGCGTGAGTTGTGATGGATTCCATTAATTCCATTATTAATAATCGTTATTTCAGGTAACTCCAGAAACCACAATTCACGAAATGAAGCAACAAATTGAAAAAAAGATGGACATCCCAGTGGAACATCAAAAAATCGTGCTTATGGGACGTACTCTATGCGATGAGAACACTATTTCCTCATATCCAGCCATAAAAAATGATACAAAACTAAATGTGATTGTAAAAAAACCAGATCCGCTTAAAGACATTATATTCCGCGCATTTCGCAAGTACTACAACGAACAGCAATCTGAAAATTTGACTCGAGAATTTCTATTGGATTTCGAGAAAAAGCTACAAATTCTCAGTTTAGACGATATTGAACGATTGGCAGATAGTTTACTGTCTAGTGGGATTCAATAGTACAAGACGTAAGACGATAAAGCATAGTTTATGGAAGTAAAAGCGGAACTTTGGAGTAATTAATCTTTTATGTAATTATAAGGCGAAGACGAAGTCCAATTGAGTCCCAGCAGCGAATGGATTTATAAATAAATTCTATTTTATGTTTTTACTTAGTTATTGTATTAATTGAATCTTGACATTTGACTGTTCATCGTTTTATAGTCTTATTAATTTAAAGAACCATTTATTTACATGTAAACGTTTTTCGCAACAAGAATTTGGTATCGGGATAACATATCGGAACGTTTATCGAGATTTTTGTAGCTTTTATCTAATAGTTCAAGTGTGTTTTTTTAAATAATTACAAATACAATGAAAGATTCATCAAATCGTAATTTTTTATTTTCAAACCAAAGTTGGTTAAACCGTTGTTAAGATGATAGGATAATGAAATACAAAAATACTCGATATTCGTGTTGTTTTTAAAGCAATTTGTCACAAATCTTCTTTCAATGCGTAATCAGTAACAAGAAATGTGGAAGGCAGTGATTTTTTCATCAATAACATTATTAGCTCAACAATTGGCGTCCAGTCTTAGACTTCCTCAAAATCTTTTTGTCTTCCCTAAATAGTCGTCGTGATGGACGGTATGTTTCAGTGAAGGCTGTGTATGCTCTTTCTTTCTTTTCTCTTCGTTGGTCCTTAGTAAAATTGTAATTCTCCAAAATTGTCAGTATGACAGATACTTCAACATGTAATTGCATATCGTATATTACACCATAACCTATTACTTTCAAAATTAGCTTCTATTCCATGTCTAGTACGTCTACTGAGTCTGATTCGTTGTTATCTGTCACGCAGATCCCAGAGTTCATCCAATGCAAACGAATGTTCCGCATTTGCACCAAATGAATGGGGGTATCTTACCTAAATGGTGATCTAATGGCTATCTCTAACTGGACCTCGACGAACCAGTTTATTCTGAATCCTATTAAAAGCCAGCCATTGCATTTTACAAGTATCAAGTTAGTCTCTTGCTTCAATCGATACTGATAAATGGACAGCAAATCCAGTTCTCTAATAAGGTGAATTTTGGATGAAACTCTATCGTGGAATTTGTGGAATTAGCGGTGCTATCTGCCGCGTTGTTATCAAAAAGTATTTTCTAGTAAGATCCTGTCGTATATGGAATTTCCTACCAACTAACGTTAATTAGGGATTCGATAACTAATGCGGTCTTCACTAGTCAGTGCAATTGTCTTCTTTCTTTCTTTCCTTTACTCCGCGGGGGAGCATAAGGCTTCTACAAACGCCCGCCAACGAACTCGATTTATCGTCTGAGGTTTCAAAAGACGCCACTCTGTCCCCTAGGATCTTGCTTCCTCTTCTATTGTCCTTTTCCATGTCTTGCTAGGACGGCCAACTCGGCGGACTCCTTGTGGTTTCCAGTCGAGCGCTATATTCGTTATATCGTCCGCTGTCTATATCAAAGTGTGGCCAATCCTGCTCCATTTTCGTCGTCTGATGGTGATCGCGATTGCTTTCTGCTGCGTTACTCTCCACAAGTCTTGATTGGTGATAATGTCCGGCCATCTTATTCTCAGTATCCGCCTTAAGCACTTGTTGACGAAGAGTTGGAGGCGCGTTGCAATTGACTCTGTGACTTTCCACGTTTCGCAGCCATACAAGAGTGAGTACTGAGAGAACGTTAGCTTCAGATTCCGGGAGATTTGCGAGGAGTTCCAGATATTATTTAGCATACTATAGGAGTGTCGCACCTTGCTTACACCAGAGCATAAATCCGAGTCAGCACCACCATTTTCTGACATCCAGCTGTCCAAGTAACAAAACTTATCGACTTCCTCTATCTGGTGTCCGTCAATCGAGATCACATGTTCCACTAGCGTTAACGCGAAGTAGTTTCGTTTTTGAGACGTTAGTTTTTAAACCCACTTTGTTAGCTGGAAATTCACGTGAGTTTAATTTCCGCTCCATGTCACCTAGCAATTGTGATAGGAGACAAATATCATCGGCATAGTCCTGGTCTTCTAGGCGGTGAAAAACATTCCATGGCATGGCATGGCATTCCATGGAGTACGGGTTACTATTTTCATCACCCAGTCGATGACTATTGTGAAAAGTAATGTTGAGAGGGTGCAACCTTGCTTGACTAGGTAGGTAGAAAATTCTGAGTATTTTGCTTATTTACCGGCTGTTTTTTTCCGTTCAAAAGGAATTATACATAATTAGATATTATAACCAATGTGTAAAAGGCGTAGTTTAAGGCATTTTTGGATTATAAATTTTAAAAATATATACACTATATTTCCTCTGTAAATGTACATATACATTGAACTTTAAAAAATATTTCTTTTTATCAATACATACATCAAATGCTTATGCTTAAGACAATTGAATCACATTTTATAACCAAAGTAATAGTAAAATAAATGCACATAAGTTAAGTCTTAAAAATTGCTATGATTTCAAAGTCCCAGGTTCATCAGGTAAAGATTTTTGTTTACTGCTTAAAATGCTTTAACGGATAATGTTCTTTGTGGGTTTCTATGTGCTTTTCTAATTCTTTCATTTGCTCACTGAAATGAATAAATTATTTTACACATTTCCTTACAAATTTAAAACATTCAAAACTCACTTTAAATGTTCTGGCATTTTAGCGTAAACATCTTCGAACATTTCTCTCCAGTTAGGTTTGAGTTTCTTTTCCGACACGGCAATCTGGTTCAACAATTGTTTTCGAAAATCTTTGACAAACTCGTTTTCTTCCTGCTCGTTGAACCATCCTTTTTCGATCATGTAGTTCTTAAATTTGTTAATTGGATGTTCAACTGAATTCCAAATTTCAACTTCTTTGGCCGATCGATATGCGGTACTGTCGTCAGACGTAGAATGGTGACCAACTCTGTGTGTACGTTAGAAGGTTTAAATTTACTGACAATTGAGGTTTTCCTTTTACCCTTTTTACCTGTACGACATTGCTTCAAAGAGAACTGGCTTGTTATGCTTTAGGACATATTCGCGAGCGATTTTCATAGCGTTGTAAACAGCAATCACATCGGTACCATCAACACGAATAGTTGCAATGCCGTAAGCTGGACCACGGCCAGCGATACCATCACCTCTGTATTGTTCGTGTGATGGTGTGGAGATAGCAAAACCATTGTTACGACTGTTTCGTGGATGAATTGTTAGAAAAACAAAAATCAGGTATATTGTTTGTGAATGGCAAAAATAAGCTACCAGAACAGAATCACAGGACACTCAAGTGTGGCTGCAAAATTAAAAGCGGCATGAGCATCTCCCTCGGAAGCAGCTCCTTCTCCAAAATAGCACACTACACAAGCGTCGTTACCGGGCCGACGTTTCATAGCATATGCAGATCCAACAGCTTGAGGCATTTGTGTGGCTGCAAAAAACATAAACATAAAGAAACAGCTTTTAACTCTACATACATCAAAACTTACACAAAGGACTGGAAATAGTAACAAAATTTAATTCGCGGCTTCCATAATGAACAGGCATTTGTTTGCCACGACCAACATCGTCAACATTACCGTAGCATTGATCAATAAACTGACTGATTGTGAAACCACGCCAAACCAAGACACCAGCTTCGCGGTACTGCCCATAAATAAGGTCGCGCATTTCTAAAGCTGCCGCACTTCCAATGTGTGATGCTTCCTCTCCGAAATTGGTCATGTAGAAAGAAATCCGCCCCTGTCGCTGTGATTCATATAAGATCTTGTCCATTGTGTTAAGCATAACCATGTCACGAAACATTTTCACCACAATCTCTTTGGGCAGCTGAGGATCCTGACTTTGATCAGAAATATGTCCGCTCCTATCCAGAACTCTATAGATAGGAATTGGTGCGATATCTTCTGGCATTGTAAGTTGCGGTTTGGCTACGAATGGAGCATTTGCGCCTGGAAACATTGCTGGATTATCAGCCGCATTAGAGTTGCTATATTTTTGGTGGTGGTTTACGTGCCACTGTGAAGTGATAAACAGACAAAATTACGGGTTATGAACTATTTTTCTAAAAGGAAAAACAGAAGTCACTCCGTTCATTGGAGACTTACTCCATTAGCAAATGTCAACCTTTTAGCCACTTTGATCAATTTATTGGACTTTCTAAGGAATAGGAGTGACATTATAAATAATAAAAAAAAAATAAAAATAAAATTCTTTGTGAAAAGCGCTGTGTTATTTGCTACTTTACGAATGTCAAAACTTTGCATTTGTGGCTGCGCTTGAAAGTTATGCAACTGTTTTAATTTATGGAACATTCAAAATAGTGCAACGAAACTAATGTCATTTTCGTATTTCTTGAAATAATCAATATGTTTGGTGGCTGTAACGAATGGCATAACCATAATCCAGATATAATTTTTAATAATGAGTTAAGCCATTTTTATTCAAGATAACCTTATAAATTCGATCTTTAATGGATTTGTACAATGAGATGAAGCAATCCAGTGAAATGTCATTCCAGGCGAGTAAGCCGCCATCGATCGGCGCTTCCTTGCATCGTATTGTTTTCCACCTTAGTACACGTTTCGTGTGAGCCAGCACCAGATATTTTTTATAATGTTAAGATCTGGCGATAATGGTAGCCATAATAACAGTTCAACATTTTCACTGGCAACAAACGATTTAAAAATGTGAGCGGTGTGTATAGGAGCGTGAATTCTGATTGTGAATTTTCGGAAAAGCTGGAGAGCTATTTCCTCTCATTTTGAGCTTTGTACCACTACGTCGATGGTGCTATAATAAGATATTGCAGCCCAAACTATTACATCCTCTTCTCTGTCATAATAGTGCTTTAAAAAGCGTTCGTTTTTCTTAGATCGTGGAAGTAAATGTAAAAAGTAAAAAAAGTAAATTTACCATCTACTTTTTTCCAGTTATTCGAACTTTGTCATGTGGTCTTTCGTGAATCTTAAGCGTTGAATCTTTCGCTAGGCATTTAGTGGTGGTTTTTTCTTAAGTCTTAGTCGCTTGAGATATAGGGCACTACAAATCACACGACGAATGGTAGATTTATACCATCTGCTTCTCTGATTTTAGCTGTCAAAACAGCTGACTTGGATGCTGGTCTGATAATTTTTCGTTTTTCCGTTGCTGTAAGGGCCGTGGAAACATTTCCTTCGTAATTTTTCCCGTACATATTCGGATCTTTTAAATAATTGCCAACAGCATGATCAATCGGAGTGAAAGGTAAATATCTCTGACAATGACAAACAATTTTTTGACCCATTCTTTAAAAAAGGTGGCAAAACCTTTCTTTTTTACGAAATCAATTTTTTATACAAAAAAAGAGCAGGTAGACTGTGTCAAAGGCACGGCCGTAGGTTTGAGCGTGACAACGTCTGCCTGGGACGAAAGAAAGAAAAACAAAGATCTTCTTGTCTGTGGAACGGATACACGAACGGACATCTCAAAATGGTAAAGTTTCCAAAATTCCAGATCCTAATGACCATGTCCAAGAATTTCCATAGGAAGAAGTCTTACAGTCGGATCTTACTCCTACATTCCGAATGTCATGCGAATCGCTTGAGAAATTGCTTTGTTCCAGAAGTTCTAGACCATAATGAATTTCCAAAGGAAAAATCTTGTAGTCTTAGCCTTCATTCTGAATTTCATGCGAGTCACTTGTGAAATGCTTTAGTTCGAAAAATTCTAGTTCCTAATGATCAAATCCCAGTTGCTATTAAAAATGTGACATAACAGAGGAGAAAAAAACTGTTAAAAAATTGACTTAAAATCTGTTAAATTAGTGACATAACAGAGCACAAAAACTGTATAAAAGTGACTTAAAATCTGTTAAATAGTACCATAACAGAGGACATTTAACATTCGACTTTTTGAATATGTACCCCTTAAACCTTGTAGTGAGACGTTGTCACGTCAAAATAAACTACTTCACAAACAACGATTTTACTTTTACTGCTTCTAATCTATGAGAGTGGGCGCCGAGGCTCCGTTGAAATGCACATGGCTGCTGAGCTGGAGGTGCGTGGTTCGAATCCCAGTAGCACCAAAAGTTTCATATAACTACTGTAAGCCTGTTCTCTTAAAATTTTGGAGCTCACCATTCCATTCAGCATGAACCACGGTTTCTTTCCCCGATTTTATTTTTTCTCTAACTGCTATATAGAAAGAAAGTTTTTTTTTACTTCTCAAATCTAGTCAACCGCAGTGTAACTATTCTGAATTGAAACGAACCAATATATTTGACACAGGTTCGATCGAACTCGAAACTTGACAATTGCAAATTGTGAATAGTAAAAGCGGAGGAATTGCATTTTGTCATTTGTCCTACCGAACGATGTCTCCTACGATCCCGATAGCACGAGAAAACTTTTGGAGATGCATCTTGGTATTGGTACATAATTTTCACGTGATTAACAAGAAAATTTTTGCCGGCAAAGTAGAGGAAATTTACAAAATTAAAAAAGGCATCTCCGAGGTGGCAGGAAAAAATGTAAAATTCGAATGTACTCAAAGCGTTTTGAATAATGGTTCCATAGATGCTGCTGCAAGCAGTGAAAAGGAATTGGAAGAGCTTCTAAGGGGCTGCCCAACAGATTGTGGAGATCAAAACCACAGAACCGAAGGTTTCATTATTTGGTTTAAGTTTTTAACAAAAAGGCAGATCGACGCTAACAGCATTCGAGCTGTGGGAATCATAGGTAATTACACAAACACAGACAAGGTTGCACGAATGACTGGAAGTGTTACAATTTTACAAGTTGTGGTTGCATTTATTACGTCCATTACGTCCAACCTGAAGGGTACTATCCATACAAGTTTAATCTCTATTACTACTTTTTGTGTCTTTTTAGATTTCATCAACTATCAATATACTTGTCAGTTCCATACAAGCAGCTTTGATGATTTCTCCGTTAGGCTCACTTCAAGAGGAGAGCTAGATGTACAAATCCTAAGCAGTCGGACAAATATAGAAACGTCAATTCGATGGGCGAATTTTGTTTTGAAATCTAAACTTCTAAATTGGACTAACAGCGTCAAAGATAGCAATGCACCAGCGAAAAGTATGCAATCACTAGAACTAGTCGATGTAGAGGAATATAACTCCTTGTACCAAGCACTTAAAACGAAGCACTCGCAGAATGCTCTTAATGTGAGTAGACATCGCAATTTTATACAGCACATTACTAACATATTCCCATACAGTTCTGGTCAAAATCCAAGGAATCCACAGATCCATTAAAATTCATTTACGAGGATCTCGCAATTGCGGCGTATTTAATTGTGTTGTGGCGATCAACCTCCACTGTGCCGAGTGCATTCGCCGATTTGGGTTGTGGAAATGGCCTGCTCGTTTACATTCTTAATGAAGAAGGTTTTCATGGCTATGGCTATGATATTCGATCACGAAATATATGGTCGTACTATCCTTTAAAAACGCAAGCGCAACTTATCGAGCAAGCTATAGAGCCGAATAAATTTAAGCTGCCTTCCGAAGTCGATTGGCTTATTGGAAATCACTCGGATGAGTTGTCTCCGTGGTTGCCTGTAATTGCTGCCTGTTCGCGATACGAAATTAAATATTTTTTGCTTCCATGTTGTGCATATGAATTTTCTGGTTTAAAATTTCAGCGAAGAAATTCCAAACTTAGTTGTTATATGGATTTTCTTAATTACGCACGGGAAGTCTCACGCAATTGTGGATTTGTGACATTAACAGATCGCCTTAAGATTCCTAGCACCAAACGAATAGCTCTTGTGGGCATTGAGAGAACATATGCGAAAGGGGATTTTCAACAGCAGTCGGTCACCGTGCAGCAGTATGTAAATTTCGAACGACGTGGTGATAAAGAAATAAAATTACGCGAGAAAATACAAGTTGTCCGAAATTGTACACAAATTGAGAAATCAATTCTCGATTGCTTAGTGCGACGCATATTTCAGTTTCTGCTTACAGACACAGAAAATACTCTTGAATCAACGGAGAAACTCGTTTGGAATGCTGGACGAAAAGTTGCGATTAAAGATTTGCTGCAATCGTTAACACGTGAGGATCTAAAGAGTATCAAGTCCGAGTGTGGCGGACTTAAAACTTTGCTAAAAAATAAACACGAGATATTTGAGTTTTGTGGCGGAGATTTGGTTCAAATACGTAAACCACAAATTAGACAGAATAGTGCAGCATCTACGAATAAGCCACAAACAATAAAGAAACGAATGTGCTTTTTCGATGAGAATCACCCAAATGGATGTCCTCTATCAGACTCCGAATGCACGTTTCTGCATGTATAGCAGAAGTCATAGTTTAATATCTAATTTTATATTCGACAAAACTCAGGATGACTACCAAATATGCTTTTGCAGCAATTTCCATCTTTATTCGGTATAAATTTTATATATTTGTTACATGTTGTTCATTATTGAAAGTCTATACAACCAACAATAAAGGTTGTATGAAACTAATACGCAAAAAAACTGAACTAAAAATTATAACTTCCTAGAAGAAAATACATAAAGTGCATCTGCACATCTTTTTGGTAAAAACGTATTAAATTAGATTATAAATAATTACTCCAGCAGACACTGCGCTTCCTTCCTCTGCTTAAGAATCATTTTGATGGAAAATTTGTCACCGACTTTTAATGTGTTATGGCGGGCAAGGCATCTATCTCATCACTCATCCATATTACGTGTTTTTTTGTTGTGTGTGTGTACTAATTAACGTGAACTATCCGAACTGTTGCTGCGTCGCCTTCGTCGAATTGGTGACCTTGATCGACGTCTTGGGCTGCGACGGCGTATAGGCGATCTAAAATTGCCACCACCACGATTATTGAAGCGATTAAATGGTGGTGTTCGCCAGCGTTGCCGGCGCATCATTGGTGAATTGCGCCGCATTGGTTGACGTATTTTCTGTTGATGTACCGGAGAACAAGTTATCTCTTGTCCGTCAATTTGTCCACCATCCATTTGTTTCATTGCATTCTCGCACTCTTCAGGTGTCATATACTCGACGTAAGCTATACCACGACCGAAATTCGGATGGAAACGGTCAGTTGGAAATTCTATGGCCTTGACTACTCCAAAACAACTAAAAATCTCCATTACATGTTCTCTGGTTACATTGCGTGTTAGTCGACCGACATGAATGCGAACCGGCTTTGGAGTAACTGATCGTTCGCGACGTTTGCCGGCTATATTTCCGGTTTCTGCATTACGGCCACCACGTCTTGGTGAACGAGACCCACCTGATCGAGAGCGGGTGCGCGATGGGCGTCCATGATCTTTGGACGTTTTCTTATTCGCCGAATTGGCATTTGTGTCACGTTCTGTGCTGCGTCGAGAGCGATCTTTAGAGCGACGTGTATTACGATCTTTCAGCTCTTTACTTGCTGCCGGTTTGCTTCCAGCTATTGGACTTTTTGATGAACGACGTGGTGAGCCGGAGGTTACTTTGCGTCCACCGGCCCGAGCTCCACGCCCACCACCACGATCCGATCCACTTGATGATGACGACGATGACGATGAACCAGATGAAGAAGTCGATGAGCTAGAACGAGATCCTGAACCGGAACTGCTACGTGATGAACTGCTGGATGATGAGCTAACGCAAAAAAAAAATACAACGATGTTAATGTTACACTTAATTAGCAATCAGTAAGATTTAAAATATATACCTTCCACTGCTTGAACTGCTTGAAGATGCGGAACCACCACGCCGCCTACGGTCGCGTTCTCTTCCTCTATTACCCGACGTAGTCGATGAGGCTGCTTCAGCTTTTGGTAGCTTCACTATAGATTCCTTCGAGTCTTTTTCTGCTTCTGCCGATGCTGAACGCTCTCTGGCCCTGTGATATTGCAACAAGCGGCAAATGCCATTAAAATAAACAATAATATGTTTAGCAATTGTGGGGAACTTACATTTTTATAAATCGCTTATTGCGTTTAACTCAACTTTACTTTAACTTTTAATTTCTTTAGCAATTTTTCTGTAATTTATCAAGATATAAACCCGTCCGCGCGTGCAAAAATGGCCACAGTGACAGTATAGACAGTACACAGTTTTTGATAATTAGAGTCGGAATTGGAAGTTTTTCTTTTCTCGCAAATGCGTCTGTTTCTGTTTGACTTTTTTTATAATGTCCGGTACAAAGACGCTTGTTAGAGAGAGAGAACACCTGATAATGATCCTGTTAAGGTGGCAACACAATTAATAAATTTATTTATTGAGATGTTCAATGAAACATAATAGCAAAACGAGATAAATGTTTGGTTAAAACTTTTGTTATAAAATTTATTTATTATGAGTTTTTTAGTTTTAGTTTTTGGCGCTTAATTATTTATTGTCATTGCTGTTATAGTCGTCAATGGAGTGTTCATTGTTCTCATCTACATATCTTAGGAATTAATAATCCTGTTAAGGTGGCAACACAATTAATAAATTTATTTATTGAGATGTTCAATGAAACATAATAGCAAAACGAGATAAATATTTGGATAAAACTTTTGTTAAAAAATTTTATTATTATGAGTTTTTTAGTTTTAGTTTTTGGCGCTTAATTATTTATTGTCATTGCTGTTATAGTCGTCAATGGAGTGTTCATTGTTCTCATCTACATTTCATCTTAGGAAATAATAATCCTGTTAAGGTGGCAACACAATTAACTCAGTTGCTTATTACTTGGGTACCGATTTGCGTCGACTCGTTTTGCGTTGTTTTGATTTGCGTCCTCAAACAAAAAATTTGGTTTGCGTTATTTCTTCGATTTGCGTCGTTACAAGCATGGAAATTAAAGTCATGCCAATGAACAAAGCTCCTATGAAAACGGCAAATCAATTGTTAGCAAAAAAACGTTCCTTATAATTTTATTGTTAATCCCTTACTTGAGACAATGTAATGTAAATATATTGAAATGAAATATTTATGTCAAATTAAATGAGTTTTTAAATTAAATAAAAAATTATGATCTTTGGAACCAATCGACTGTCAAAGAGCGTGGCTACACGATCATGGGAATGAAAGTCATGCCCAGCGAAAGAGGTAGGTTTTTACTTTTTAGTGAGTTGGAAAGAGAAAGCTTGATTCCACCGAAAGGCAACTACAAAAAATTACTTTCGGCGCAAGCATTACCGTTCTATACGGCAAAACACACAAAACACACACACACAAATGCTTCGTTATGTGTAGCCTCAATGTTCATTGGATTGACTTACTTTCATTTTCATTCCCACGCCTGTGTAGCCACGCTCAAAAGTATTGAATAGTATGGGGAAATTTATTTCAATTTGCGTTACAAACTATATTTTTTATAAACTTTTGCATCAATTGTATAGGAATATACGAGAAAATGTGTTTCGGTTTGCGCTGTTTTGTGTTGCGTCCACAATTTTTAGAACCATTCTACTACGCAAATCGGGATCGGGCAAATTTTATTAAATCAATTGTTTTACAAATTGAATTTTATAAAATTATTATTGATTCCCTCGCACATTTTCTTATGCATGGTCAAGATGACTTAAGTCACAATGTATTTTTGTAGTGGAATAAATTTTTAACCCACTTCCCAAAGCCCGATTTTATTGAAAATTTGCACACATATGTGTTTCCGGTGACAACACTTTCTGTTAAAACTGGGTATTGATCGGAACCGGGTTTGGGGAGGTCCCATACAAAATTATTAACAATCATGCTTTATAGAGGCATCAGATTACGTCATACTACATAATAACTGTAGGGAAAATGTCCATTATAATGCCATTAGACATTTTCATTCGCATAACCAAAGCCGACAAATTCAGTCCAAACTTTTTGGTTTATTCTTATTATTTTGTTAGGTATAAAAAGATGATAAAATTTTAATTAAAAAAGTTACATTATTTCCTAATTTACTTAAACTTAAGGTTCATCATCTTCGATGAAATTTTAACAGTGGAGTTTTGTCAAATTTTAGTGATGTGTTGCTTACTACAATCAATTGTTCAAATTTAAAATTCGTAGTTAATTTATAATTAAGCAGAATGTGACACAACATCACTTTAGTTGACATATAGGCATAACGCCGTCCTGAAAATATTATGCAAAAAATTATCGTTACAAAATTACAATTCAAAACTGTCACAATTGACCTCTCACCAATGCAATTGCGATGGCCCTTCGAAAATGGTATAAACGCGTACGGATGACGTCCGGCTATATTAACATGTAAGAAATTATCTGGATTAAAGGTGGAAGCCTTTGAACCCCAAATATCTTCCCTCCTTTGTACATGATAGATGCTTATTGCGATTTGTAGGCCTTTTGGAAGTAATATACCATTTTTTAATCTTGTATCTGTGGTTGTGTCACGTGTTACAACTGGAATCGGTGGAAACAAACGAAGAGTTTCATTGACAATCATATCCAAATAGACAAATTTTTCAAGGTGGCCATAGATCACGTGGCATTCTTTGGCTACAGGAAATTCACATGAAATTTCTTGAAAAAGTTTCTCCTGAATTTCTGGATGCATTGCCAACATAATAAGTATGGAAAATTGTACACTTGCCGATGTTTCGAATGACTGAAAAATAAATAAAAATTCACTTTTGAGTTTTGAGTCTCGCATGTTAACTTATCATACCGCCATGACCAACGAATTTGACTCTGCAATTATGTCGCTGAATTCAAATAGGTTCGCCTTGTAAAGTTGTATAGCTTGATCAATGAATATACTTTGGGGTTTTCTCATAGAAATATCAATGTCAGCATGGGATGATAGTTTCGTATATTCGCCGGTTTGATTGTCAAAAAGTTTTCGCTTGATTAACTGTGTGGAATACAAAATTGGAATGTGTGTCTTATAAGTAGATACCTTAGCAGATTGACAAATGTCGCTGGAAATCTTGCAAAAGATATAATGTTAGATTCTGACTAAAACCCACTAAAACAAATTAAAGTGGTGCCTATGATAATTAAAGGTCCAAGATTGACCAATCTTCTTTTTGTGAACGGCACTAGAACGGTTTTGCAAGGATTGCAATGGATAGTCCTTCTCTGCTGCACAATTTTAAAACGTGTAGTAAAGAACCATGCATGACACTAGAAATGGTCGTGTTGTGTTTACCACTAATTAGAATCGCCAAGTCATCCGCATAACCAATTGCGATGTAGCCTGATCTAAGTAGATCGACCCTCCACTTTAACCCTTTCCTACTAGGGGATCAATTCCCGATCCCCTGCCAAAGCTAGTTATCACAATTAGATCGGAAACAGCAATTTGTGCGTTCGTGAAATGAAATATTTTAATTATTACTTTACAGCTTCACTGATCGGGGAATCAACTCATAAAATATCATTAGCCAGCCCGGGAACCCTTCAAGACACCACTTTATATTCTTTTGTTTTCTTGAAGTAATTATTTATGCTGTCTGTGAAAAACACTAAATCTTTTCGAGCTCCAAGTCTTTCGGCACAGTTTGACGTTTAATGCTAAAACAAACAGTGGTTTTGATCCAAACATATTGTTTGTCTTTTGTTCTTTTGTCCGTTTGTCTGTCTGTTCGTTTGTTGGTTTCGGCTATCCGTTGTCTATCCGTCCGACCGTCTTCTAATAATACTTTTTTAAAAAAGTTGCTAGATAAATCAGAATACCCACTTACATTCTTAATTATTTTTTCAACAGCCTTTTTTGATTTGTAGGCTTTAAGCTTTTTTGCTATAAATCCCAGATTTAATGAAATCAACATCATCATTTTCATCGATGCAGATACTAGCCTAGGAATGAGAGTAAATTTAGTATGAGTGTTTAAATAAAAATAAATAAAATTCTTACATATGGTAATGCTTTGATAGATCTACATGGTAATATCGATCTGCAACTTTGGTCACTTCACTGCCCATTGTTGTTTCTGAAAATAAAGAAAAAAAACTAAAATAGATATTTTTTTTATAACTATGCGTGCAATATACCAAGAGAAATATTTGCTGTAGTCCTTCGCAATATGTCTGTTATGTCGTGTCCAGCACATTCGGTAAGTTGATCAAATTTTGCAATTAACTCTCTTGAGTGGTCATTGAAAATGTCAAAAAACTTTAACAAAACTTTCTGACCAAACGATGGAAGTATCAGCTTACGATGGTGATTCCATTTGGGTGCTGTGAGGACAACCAATAAATATGTAGTAAAACATTTTTAAGTAAAAATCGTCTCGTACCAGTGTTTGAAATCAAACCTTCGCCAAATAATTCGGTAAATAATTTCGACAAAATGTAACCTCTGTTCACAAGTTCGGTTGAGGTAAAAATTTGCTCAATTAGCTCCGGTTCAGCTGTTGTCAGGACAGGATATGGTCCAAACCACACGAGAATTGTGAATGTTTTGTATTTGTGAAAAAGTTCGCGAAGTTTGATGAGGACTGGAAATATTTGAATTGAATGAATGGAATTTCATAGATTTTTTGGGTGAACATTTTTTTTGCTATTTCAATTAACACTTCTTATGCACTTAATTTGTAGCACTGCACAACGTTTTCAGCTGTTTAACTCAGTATTATGATAAACATTCTGCCTACCATTTACACGCAAAATTCCAAATATCACTCCAACTAATGGTAATCCCCATTGACAGGGAAATCGCAGCGCAAACGAATATAAGTGCCGTCGCGTCCATAATATATAAATCCAATGGACGATAACCATAATGAGTAAGGATTTTATGATAAAATCTAAAGTAACGAACATTTTACGAGGACTTACTAAACTTTTTAAAACGGAGCTGAGTATATTTATATAGATTTTAAATTTCCAGCAAAAATCCGTCATTCTGTACTATGCACTAAAGCTATAATGCGTAATAGTATTAAACAATAACATCACAGTGCAATGTCAAAGTTGAGTGATGTTATTAATTGTTAAATCTACTTACCAGACATTTCCGTAATGAATAAAAAAAATGGTGGACATATATTGATAGGTCATAGAGGGCAGAAATCAACGACTTATTAAGTTGACAGATTTACGCAAACATTTCTACCACACTTATCGTGTCACTGTTTTGTGTTTCAAAGGATGAAGGTTGTTTACATGGAAAGATTATGTCTGGGGTTGCACAAAAATGAGAGCAAAACAAAGTACATTGTGGCAACGTCTGCGAGTAGAAGATCCAACATTGGTCCCGCAATTAAAATAGTGGAGCGCGAATTTGAAGTAGTGCAATCCTTTAAGTATTTTGGGTCAACTGTAGTAGCCGATAACAGCATGGAACCAGAAGTACGCGCACGGTTGCTTAAAGCCAACAAAGCCTACTTTAGTCTGTCAAGACTTTTCAAATCAAGGAATTTAACTATAACATCCAAGCTGCTGGTGTATAAGACAATGGTCATATGGATCCGAGACTTGGGTGTTTTGCAAAACGCATTCGGACCTCTTAGCCGTATTCGAGAAATTAGCATTACCGGAGACTCTATAATGGTGAGATCTACGAGAGTTACCGCGATATCGATATTGTAAAGAGAATAATTAAGCTCGGTAGGCTCCGGCAGGCAAGACACCTAGCTCGCATGAGCGAAGGGGATCCTGCTCGGAAAGTACTTTGCGGTGGGGGTTATGGAACACGACAGCGAGGCCGGCCAAGCCAATGCTGGAAGATGTCGTAGACCAGGACGCCCAGAGTTTGGAGAAGCCAACTGGATGACATCGTCTCGAAATATGGACCGGTAGAGAATTTTTTTGTTGGAGGCCAGGACTTGACCCCGTCGTTTTAGTTTCGTGTTCGGTTTTCCGTGTTGATGTTCCAATGAATCAGAGAAAATAATTTAAAAACCGTCTACAAACGTGAGGAATGTAATATATTGTTAATTACAAACGCGACACACGTGACAAGCGGACTTTAAAAAATGCTATTTTGGACATAGACACGCACAACATTTCAGCTCTCTAGGTCGTGTGGAAGGTGGTTCAAAAGGACCTCAAATTAGTCGAAAATACAGACAAAAAGGGTTCAAGTTAATTTAAATAAAAGTTTAAAAAAAATCTTCTTTTTATTAAAAAAAAAACAAATTAAAACCTTATTTGACGATAAGACAGCTTACAGTGCTCTAAACCTTAAACCTTAAACTTTAAACCATAGACAATACCTAAATGTCTTACGTTCCATATAACATTTATATTCTATTAATTATGAAATTAATAAATAATTAAATTAAATAATAAAATAAAACACGAAAGTATGAAGTACAAATAATTCGAACTCATTAGAGTAGACAAACGTTAAGCTTAAATATACCTTTACGGTGTCATGTAGGGTATAAAAACAAATAACACAACTTATATATACGTATTTGTTCATGTTTTTACAAGAGTCTTACAGTCTTGTTCTTGGGACTGGTCTTTCACATTCAGTCTTGCTATTTGTACTGTTAGTGGATGGATGGTCTTGGTCTGGCAGAAAATGCAAATTTTGCTTATCACTAATTCCTCACCAACGGTGGCTTCACAATGTCTTTTCGGTGTTAGATGTTCGTTATTCCGTGTATTTGCATTTAATATGTAATTGCCATATTAACAATGATGTGAATCATCTACAGCAAAAACAGAACCATCCAGTTGATATTCAGATCTCCAACCGATCTTGGCAGAGTATGGCTCACTGGCCAGTAGGTAGCAATTGAGGTAAACTGGATACACATTATTTGCAGTATTGCAGGAAAGTAGTTGAGAAAGAAACTTTTATTCACTATCTTTGCAAGTGTTCAGCCCTAGCGCAGGCCAGATTTTTTTCTCTAAACAAACAATCTATCAAAGAACTTCCGAAGCAAGAGATAAACTGAAATGTTCTTGAACATTACCTGGCTGGATTTTGAGATTAGTGAGGTCGAAATGGTGCACTTGAGCTTGAAGTTTTCACGTGGATCGTAAGGGTCAATAATCCCTATCCAATACAATGACTATTGGTATAATTGGTATAGACTTTTTTCCTCGTCTACTTACGGCTGCAAAATATGATCATTTGTTAATTTGCTTGGATTAAGCTGTTGATAAGCTACTTCATATCTCTGTATGACAATTATCGTTATTCAGCTAGCTACCTACCTTGCATTAGTCGTAAAAAAAACCGAAAGCTTTTGTTATGAAAACGTTTCAATCGCCTGATAACAAAGCAAATATGCACCAGATTCCACACAAAACATATGAGTAGTTCTGTGATTGTAGAACTGCATATCAGTTTCTTTTGTCGTTGTGTAAATCACATTTTCAAGTACTTGTCAACTTTACTTTAAATTCGAAGCATTAACATTAGGGAAGAAGTTTACAAACAAAATTTAATAAAAACTAAAAAATGTGTTATGTGTCCATCATTTTTGTTAAAATATTATTCTGTAGATATTGTCTACTCCATGTTTTCTTTAAGAGCCATAGGTATAGAGCGGACAACTGTTGCTATGCGTTCTTTAAGGTCATTAATGCCAGTAGGTTTTGTATCTAGCATACACGCGTTCTTTCTCCACCTCCAATAGCCAGAAATCACTGGAGTTAAATCTGGTATGCAGTGCTGGCCAAACCAAAGATCTACCCCTTCCAATCAAGCATCTAATAAGTAGGTGGTTACATCTTTTTGGACACCCCTATATAACTCTTCTACATAAATTAAAATGAAATTTTGTGCGATTGTTATTTTTGGAAACCCACATTTACCAACCGATTTTTATGGCAGGTCGAGGAAGGTTATTGGCTATAGTACACCCCCTTCCCCTCCCTGGGGTTGGGAAATGTGAAATGTTAATATCAGCCACATATACAAACCGATTTTTAAAAAAAATTTGACGTATATAACTAGCAGGTGGTCAAATATTATAGCCTATCTTATTTAGTTGAAAAAAATTGAACATCCGATGATATCACATCCTCTGGAGAGTTGCCGGATTCTTTGCAAATTTAGTAATCCCACCGTAGATTGTTCGTATGAAGCGCCCAGACCATAAAATGGGCTCCGTTGTGGCGACGTATGGAACTAACAACTCGATTAAACACACGCGTTCTTATGGGAACTGGAAAGTGTCCCATAATCAAATCATGTATATAGTTCCTATTCAATAGATTTCGGAAATAATATTGACACATCTCCTGCCACTTTTTGTGAAAATTTGGAAGTGATCGGACCCCAGGGCCAAGGGGCTCCCATATAAATGTTTTTTGTTGTATTGTTTTGTTTTGGAAGTGATCGGATCCCAGGGCCTAGGTGCTCCCATATAATTATTTGTAAAAAGTAACCCGATTTTATTCAAACTTGGCACATTGTGCATTCCCGATTAAAGAATTTCCACGAAAAATGCTAGTTTTTATGGGTTGGTTTTTAATCTGTCCTTAGTCTACCATTGTACGCGCAACGTCAAAATAGTAAAATATTAAAATATATAAAATAAGTTGTGTTTTTATTAAAGCTATTTAATTAAATCGTGGGCGCCGTGGCTCAGTAGAAATGCGCTTGGCTACTGAGGAGGGGGTTCGTGGTTCGAGTCCCACTAACACCAAGTATTTTTCGCGTATGGGTGACAAACGTCACTTGTAACTTGTCACGGAAAGCTTCTCATTCACCGTTCGGAGCCGGCCTTAAATTGTAGGTCCCTTCCATTTGTCTCAAAAAATATAAATGTGCAACACAAATGGTCGCGAGAAGCTAGACCTTGGACCGCAATGGTCTGTCGCGCCGAATATTATTATTAATTTAATTAAATCGAAAAAAAAATTCGTTTGATCAAATTAGGTAGTAGATAACTTATTAACACTTGTATACTTTGATTTTAATTCTCTCTTTAAAAAACCTACAAACTGAAATTGTTGTGAGAAACCCAGTAAAAGTTCAACCTTAGCGTTTAGTTTTTAATAAATCGCGAATCTCTTCCCTTATAAGTATGTACGAATGTGCATGTTGCGTGCGATTAAAAAAACGTATCACATTGATAAAGCTACGTTAAAGCTTCGATCGCTTCCTTTACTGATGCGCTACTAACTTGAAAAATGTAACTGCCATTTAGTTATATTTAAACGATCCCCTGGTTGACAGCATAATTCCGCATATACTATCTAATTACGACGGCACGTACAAGTTCACGAAATGTATTATAATCGGGCTTAATGACTTTCTTTGTATGTACTAATTATTTTAATAAAAGTGTTCGTCAGTTAGTTCTTATAAAAAATTAAACAAATTTAATGTGCGTCAGTCGTACAATTGGATAATAGAAAAACATACATGGATACCCGTAACTACCCCGTTGCAACGAGCTTTCGAAATTTAGTTATTTGTGCATTTTGATAATTTTAAGCTCAGTTGTTCACATACTAAATTTATTTTTTAATTGAATAAAATTTAAATTCACGACCGACTAAAGGTGAGTGTACGTAGAGTGTTCAACGCAAGCTGTAATGAAAAACAAATGAAAAGTAAACACAAAGTCCACTTTATAACAATTTTCCTTTTTTGGCGGAAGTACCCATAAAAAAAAAGTCTCAATTCAAATGTGTAGTTATGAAATGATATGAAATTTTTTTTATTTGACCTAAATTGTAAAGAAATGAGTTAGAAATTATTTGCACTACAAGTATTTAAGTTGTGCTTCCATGGCTGACATATCTTTTATAGTAAGCAAGATCCTAAACTTGACGTCTAAGTTCTCTTTGACATTAATTATTGCATGCATTTAAAAAATAGAATCATGATAAAAAATTACAGGATGTAACAAATAAAATAATTGAAATAGAGTATTCATGTTAAGATCTACAACTAGAAATAAAGGTTACCTCATTTAAGCCTGATAGAACTAAATATATCTTCTTCTATATATATAAAAATCTCGTGTTACGGTGTTTGTCCTCCAACTGCTCCGAAACGGCTCGACCAATTGTTATGAAATTTTTTATTTATATTTGTTAGGTATGGGAATAGGTTTTAAAGTATATTTAATATTAATAATAAAATTAATTTAATATTTAATACCGCTAGGTGAGAAAAAAAAAAACTTTTGAGAACGACTGGGCCGATTTGGCTAACTTTTATTTTATAAATTCGCCATAGTCCAAATAAGGTTTATGCGAAAAAAAAACAGAAAAGTTTCCCGGAAAATTGTAAAATTCGGAAAAAACTGAAAGTGCTGTTTTCCATAGGATTTTTGTATGAACTCGCATCCATAACTCACGATTCGAACGATGGATTTGCGTAATTCTTTTTTTGTTTTGTTCGTTATAGTACTGGGAAACAAAGCCAATTACAAAACAAAGTCGAAAAATTCGGACAAACAGCAAAAATCGTTTTGTTCGTTATGCTCCCGGAGATATTTTTAGCAAAATATAATTCGGGAAAATTTGGAAAACGATAAACTGGATATTTTTTGAGGAAATAACTCAATTGAATGTTTTCGGTGAATTGAAAACTCTGGGAAAACGCATTCCAGCCTAAATTAAAATAAAATTAAAATTGTGGTGATTCGCAATCTGTCCAACAAAAGTCGGTAATTCATTTCTGTTCCAATATATTCCAATTGTTTAGGTTACGTGCGCAAATGTCATTTGACAGCTGATCCATTTGCACGGTCTTTCTTTTACTATCTGTCAACGCATCATCCCAATGATTCCGACCGACATGCCAGTAGACTTTAAGCACTTGCAGTTTCGGCTGCGGTTTGCATTCGCAATTACAACAAATAAATCAGTTTTCGCGGCATTAACCTTGTAAAACCAAACTATCAGCGTCGTTTGCTAGAGCGGAAGTCAACAAAAAAAATAAAAAACAGTGCGTGTGTTTAACGCGCAATTAGAGTGAAACTTATTTGATGTTGTTGGCAAAAAGATCTCCAAAAGACCCCAAAAGACCATCAAAAGGTTAGGGGCCCCGAAAAAAATCACAAAAAGATCTCCGAAAGTCCCTCAAAATCCCAAAAAGACACCAAAAAAACCCTCAAAAGACCCTGAAAGGACATTCAAAAGACTCCTCTAAAGACCTTCAAAAGAACCTCAAAAGACCCTTTAAAAAACATCAAAAGACCCTCAGAAGACGTTAAAAAGACCATCAAAAGACCCCCAAAAGACCATACCGAATTTCATACAAATCGGTAGAGAAATTACTTAGTTCCCAAAATTTAAAAATGTAACACAATAATGTGATCTATACTGTGACTCAAAATCACAAAACAAAATTATTTTTAGTTATTATTATTTTATTTTAAATATATTTTCACAAGTTCACAAAACGATCACAAACAAATTTATTGAAAGTGGGACAGGACAGCTTGTATATATATATATATATAAAATAGAGAATTTATTTTTATATTTGAGCAATTTTCCTGAGCCATTTCAACCAAACTTGGTAAACATATTACTTACAATCTGGAATCAAACATAGGGTTTAGTGGGAAACCCCTTTTACGGCTGTGGGTGAAGTGATAATTTTCGGGTTCGCTGTGATGAATAGTGCTGGATAGAATCGTGCTGGGTGATCAGGTATTGTTAGAGGGTAATCCATAGTGGTGGTAGGACACCTCTAGGACATCTCCGAGGGTTGTTCGTTAGGGGCATGACCGATATTAGTGTCGATTCTATAAAGGTGAGTGGAGCCCCTCCGGGAGGCTAGGATAAGCGATATTAGAGTAAATTCTATAATTTTCGGGGTCGTGAGGGTGAATAGTAAGACACCTCTAGGGGGAGTGAGATGATAGGAGATATGGGTGGGGGGTGGCCGATATTAGTGCGGATTTCATAGTTTTCGTGGTCGACGAGATAAATAGGTGGGAGGCCGATATTAGTGTCAAATTTTACAATTCTGCAGCGCCGGAGACTCAGTTGACGATAGATTAGGTCTGCTTGAAGGAACAGGCACATTCGAGATGCGGAGAGCTCCGTATCCTCCGTATTCTCAGAAACTATATCGGTTGACTTTGACAACTTTTTACTGAGCTGACAGACAGCTGAGAATATTGTTCGAATGAATGCAATCCTCTTCAGTGAGGAGAAAGAGAAAATCCTCAAAGCCCTCAGCTATCTTGAACGCGTCTAATAACTCCATCACCATAAATAAACTATTTTTTATTATTAATAAACATACACATTCGTCAATTGGTCAGCCTTGGAAAAAATGGCAAAGACGTGGCGGCCTGAATTGGAAGGTTGCTCCATATATCGAAGAACCACAAGAACTCCACTTGAACCAAACTTTTTCGCAAATCCTTGGTACATTGTTTGGCGTCAAGAAACACATTTGATTTTCTGGAATTTACAACATTTGAATATTGATGAGTCTATCAGCTCTTTAGTTGTGCGTGTCTTTTTCGTTTGTTGGGCCTGGTAATATTCACTGTTGAGTTGTTGGGCTTCAAGAAAAATGCAACTTGTTCCTGAAATACCGAATTTTTCAATAGAGATTCCAAGAAATTTGAAGACTCACGTATGTCGTTATTTGTAATAGTTTCTTGGTCAAGGTTTTTTGTAATTTTCCCTTACCATGATCCATTGGTTAAAGTATTTGGACTAGAGTCGTTTCTGTTTCGCGGTCGTTTTCCGTATTTCTTTTTTCAATGAATCAGGGAAAATTCAGAGAAAATAAATTGAAACCGGCTATAAACGTGAGGAATGTTATATATTGTAAATCACATTTCTTCGAGACCTCCTTATTGCCGTGGCGCAGTCATTCAGGAAGTTTTCCCTTGGCAATAAATTTAAATATAAAAAATACACCATATTATTAGGAAAACAAGCTCAAAATAGAGCCCCCCATACGATTTCTTACTCAAAATTAGTCAAAGAACGGGTAGCGAAGCACCCCGGCGTACAACTATGTAGTAATAGATAGAAATAAATAAAAATTAATTAAGAATACATGTTAAATTAACATCCAATTGTAGTCACACGTTTTAGCTCATTTTAAAGATTTCGGCAAATAAAAATGAACGGCCTAAATGACGATCCAAAATGGCTTGATGCCGAATACGTAAAAAAGATTCTCACGGTATTCACCAATAACACATTGAACGAGATTAAATCTTTCACGAAGAAACCCGCCACTGTCAAAGGAGAGAATTTTGCAAGTGCAATGCATTTGGTCACCGTCGACTATACAACATCGGGCCAAACAAAAGAAATTATCCATACTACGTCACTGATAGTGAAATCTCGGCTTGAAAATGAAATGATGTCGACAATTGAGGAGGATTTTAATATCTTTCATCGAGAGTCGCAAGTGTACACAGTTATCATGGGACAAGCTGAGGCTGTGCTACGTTCCATTGGTGATGAAACGATATTTGGTCCAAGGTGTGAAAGTTTTTAATAGTTGTGTATAACTTCTTAACTTATATAACTTCTCCGACATTTCAGAGCGGTTTATGTGGATGATCTTGTTATCGTACAGGAGAACCTTAAATCGAAAGGCTACTGTATCGATGATGTCAAACGAGGCTTGAACTATGAACAGTGTTACCTTATTTTAGAGAAATTGGCGAAATTCCATGCAACCAGCATGGTTTTGTACAGAAAGGTAAGACCGTGGAAAGTGTGTTCAAAACTGTTTCACTCTATTATCGTTTTGTTATCGTAATTTTAGAATCCGGAAATATTTAAACACCATTTGCCTGGAAATTTAACTGAAGCTCCTAATCCATTGCATGCATTGTACAGAAACTGTATTCGGACGTCAATTGATTATTGCAAAGTTACGCCGTCGCTTCAGCAATACGTTCCCAACTTGGAGGCATTCAGTGAGAAAATCATTGCCAAAATGATAAATGTTTTTATTCGGAATCAAACAACTGATCGGTTTCATGTACTGAACCATGGTGATGTATGGGTCAATAATATGATGTTCCGAAAAGATCCAAGTGGAAAGCGCTTTGAGGATGTATTGTTTGTAAGATGCCAATTTGTTGATGTGGAAAGATTAACCTAACCTTTGGTTTCAGGTTGACTATCAAGAAGGTTACTACGGGTCACCGGGTATCGATTGGAATTATTTTATTTTCTCATCATGGCAACCGGAAGTTTTCATCAACAGCAGAGACTCACTGATTGAGTGCTATCATCGGGTGTTAGCTGATGTTCTGCGCAAGCTCAATTACGAACAAAGCATACCTACTGTGGATGATGTTAGGAAAGAAATTTTGAATAAAGCTTTCCATGGTATTGGGATAGGCAATTCAATATTGTAATAATCCGTTATTTTATAATGATATTTCATTTAGGTCTTGCAACAGCGACTTGCCTGACGCCAATCCTCATCAATGAACGCAAAGAACTTCTTGATCCGATGAATTTTCTAATGGACTCGGATGAGGCTAAGGAGAATCGTAAAAAAATATTTGACAATCCAAAATATGGAAAAATGTTGGAGATCTTTTTGGAGTTTTTCAAAGAAAATAGTATTTTGTAAATATGTGTTCATACATAAGACTTTTATATATTATTAGCAATACGCATTGGAATACTTTTTTTGTAGTTCTTGTTGTAGATTTTATCTGATGATATTTATTATATTTATATTTAAATATCTTTAATTTTTTTAATCTATAATGCTGTTACATTTGAATGACACGAGTAGCGCCGACCTTTTGGCGTTTTTTTAGTCGCTACGCATTTGTAATTGCTTACATAAAACATTAAATTTAATTAACAAAAAAATTAGATTTTTTAAAAAAAAGTATAAATATTTTTAAATATTCAAAAGCATTAATTATATAATACATAGATTATAAAAAATGTGTAACTATCCAAGCCAAGCGCTAATGTTATTTTGTCATTTCATACAAAAAAATAAACAAGTATAAACAACAACAAAATACAAATTCGAATTGGCGGTATCAGGCAATAGTTTTAGTTCGAAAAATGTTTTGTTATACATCCTGTCATTTTGGTAGCTTACCCATGGGTAAAGTTTCGGGTATGATTTTAGCAAATGCTTCAATAATTGTAATATGTCGAAATAACGACTTTTAGGATTTTGATTTGTCGTACGTCGAAAGTCGAAATACGACGGCTACTTAATCGGTCCCCTTAACCCTTTATAGTGTCAACATCATAATTAATTTTCCAATCACCTAGAAATACGAGTTTGTTATGATAGAATCAGCGTGAATGCCCAATTTCTAAAATAGTTGCGAATAAAAAGTCACTCAATTAATCAGATGACAGCTAAAGATTCGTTCACAATAATGGTTTGAACTAAAAACTCATATATTTGTTCACAATAAAAACGTTTTCTTGAAATTGTATTTAATGTGAATTACAACGCATTTGCTGCTTGGTAGTTGGTATTTGGTCGGCTATAGGCGAAGGCAAACTGTTTTGAAACTACACAATTATTTTCATTGATCAGACGAAGTCGTGACACAGGTGAAAAAAAAGGTAAATCGCACTGAAATAATCGTTCATATTAAAATTGTGAATTTGTTAATATCTCTCTCGCTTGTGTAATTAATTAATCTTCATATAAAAGAAAATTTAGATTTCTTTATAACTCATGCCAAAAAGGGCGTTAAATTTGACAAAGAAATTGTGAAAAAATGAAACAAAGAAATTCAATAATATATTAATGAGAAGATTATGTGTATTGGTGTGTTAGTGCTATGAGTGCTTATATAGCTATACGAGTGCTTATATATCTACATTAAACGAGTGTGGAAATTTTGATTTCGATTTCGATTTTGTTTTCTCCAGTCCGTCATTTTCGATCTTTCTCGTTTGCTCTTGTTCGTTGACCGACCGCACATTCCCCAATTGCAATTTTACTCACAGTACAGTGTTTTGCATACGTACACAACAGCGTAGTATGATTTTTTCTAATTGTAATTAAATTTTTCCACTCCTTCGTTTTATTTTGTTTGTTTTCTTGTTTTATGTTATATTCGGTACGGTTGGTGTATTGCGACTTTAACACATATTGGCATTTTAATTTATGTACGCGATAGTGCTTTGAATGAACGTGTTTACCAGTTTTGTTGTAGAAAAGTTGTCTACAACTGTTTGCAAATATGTACGTATATTTTATTTATGTTTGTTTTTGATGAACGTTCTAAATTTGTGAAATTGCTGCTATGAAAAAATAATTGTTTAAGTAATTTATTTTCATATTTGGATCCGGCCCTGACCTAAAATTCTTCAAATCTAAGGTTATTAAGAATCTTCTGGAATGCGGAAGTTTATTTTCTCTCTAGGAATTTCTTAAAAATGTGGGTATACAGATGAGTTTTTTTTATTCTAAACTTTGCTCTATTTTTAATAATTTCTACCTAAATTTTGGTCTTTATAGAATACCTTCAATATTAAAAATTGCTCTTAAATTTATCTTTAAAAAAAAATTATGGATGGATTTCCAACATTTTTTTTTTTTATAATTCGCGCACGCTTCAAGGGGTTCGCACCCTTATAATGCTCGGCTATATGCTTGGCACAGCGTGGGCAACAACACAACGAGCAAAAAAAATTGTTTGGTTTTGTAAGTCAACTTTTTAGGCTAGTGCATTATAAGGTATTAGGGGCAATCTTGTTTGATGAAAATGCCCCCTTTAGGAGAGACGGGATTCCAAATTTTGAGCTCTTTTTTGAAAATTTTTTCTCGTTTGATGGATGTTAGGGGTAATTGGTATCATATAAAAGCTAATAAAAATACCTTTTATCTTATAAAAATTTGGTTTCAATCAGGCCTCTATCGAAAGATGTAGATTTTTTTCATTAAAGTTCAGCAGGGGGCGTTTTTAAAACTTGATGGGCCTAAATATTGGTATCAAAAGAAAGGTGAAAATTAGTTCTACTTGGCCGTACTATTTTTATGGGCGTGGTCCAATTTTAACGGAAGGTGAATCAAGTTTAATGTTTTTGGATTGTTGTGTGCGCACTCACACCTCTTGGGAAGTTGAATAGAGAATCTATCTTACTGCTCTACTTTCAATTTCAATGCATTAAAAATGAGATAAAATTTACATACTTTTTAAAGAGGAAAAACAAAAGTTCAATTATACGCAAAAAATTTAGAAATTATAAAATTAACTGAATAACAAAGTAGTAATAGTATTTTTAGATCATATTATTTATAATAAACAAGATGTAAGTAGCTTGCTTTTCGTTCAATTTGCGGAAAAAAAGCGGAGCTCGAGCGCAGATCTCTAAAAGGAAACAAGTAAATGTAAATGCTCTTATATATTCATCGAAACACACCACAGTCTTTTATTATTTGGTAATAATCGCCAAAACATCTGCTTTTGAGGCCGGGGCTTTTTCTTTTTTCCACACGTGTCACACTATTCGCGACACGCGTCAAAAGTGGGATATCAAAATGGGCCCGGACATTGAGCCGCTCACAAAAGCGACTTCAAAGTCGAAAAAAAATTGTTCAAAATGGAAAAATTTTATTCTTGAGAGATGACTTAAAAACTGTATCGTTTGGTTTGGACAAAATATTAATTTTTGCTCTATATTTTGGGAAATTCATACAATCTTGTAAGTCTTAAGTATTGGTTTTCTTTGTGAGGAGAGCTGCCTTACAACTTTTGTTCAATTTAAACTGACACTGACATTTATTATACGTTTATTTTGAGTGATATTTACATGTTGGGTATGTTTTCACTCTCAGCGATGGAATTTCTCATTTGAATTGGCTTGCAAATAATATGTACACCTAAACGTATATATATTAAAAGTGGCTCTCACTCTTTTTCAATTTCTCTTTTTCGTTATTCCCTTGTGCTGTATTCGGTATAAATTCACTATTCACATTCTCATCGCCATCGCCTATGTTAAATAATCATTCACAATTGAAAATTTCCTAAAACCGAATCGAAATCCCAACCCAGCTCAATAGAGAGAATAATCATTTTCTACATTCACATTGTGTTTGCGTTTCGTCGAGTTCGTATCAATTGTTCGGAAGTGGATTTGCGGACGTCGTATAGTTTTTTTTGTGGACGTTAGTCAGTATTTTCATTTCAATTAAATTAATTTTTTGTCATGTCCCTTGTATGTGGCTGTGTGTGTTGGCTGGCAAGTGGCAAGTAATTTGGCAATCGTAGTCGTCGTTGCTCGTTGGATCTTTGTACCCATCGAATTAGCATAATTTTTGTTTGTTCCCTCATTTACATTTTTCTCTATAACTTTTTATTTTGCCTTTGTGAATAACAGAAACGTCGTAATCGTCTTTGTTTTGGAATTGGTGTAAAAAACAGAATTTAAAATTGGTAAAAAATGATTACGAAATAATAATGAAATGAAAATCAGTGTTAGAAAATAAATGTATATTGTGAATTGTGATTTTGTAAAACTAAACAAGTTACAAACTAAATTTGATTTGCTGCAATCTTAAAATTGGCATATTAATTATTAATTGAATTGATAAAAAAAATAGAAACATAAAATATAGCTGCTCCTTTTTTCCATTACGAGGAGTTTTTCTTCTTTTTGTGTGAAATTAATCGTCTACTGCATCTTATCACTTTCTTATTGTTAATTTAAGAGAGTTTCTTGATATAATAGTAATGAATATAACCAATAAGAAAAGAGAAAATAAAAACAAAGAATAAAAACAACAACAACATCACGAGGTGGGTGGGTTTTCTTTTTATTTTTTGATATTATGTGTTCTTTATTTTTCTGTGGTCAGCTTATTTCCGGTTATGAAAATACATTATTTTTTTTGTACAAATTTTTGTTATGTTTGTCCTCTGTTAAAAGTTGAAAATTCAGCTCTATAAGGTTGAAATAGTTAAACAACTATACATAAATTGCCTGATAATAATCGACACTTACTTACACTCTCCTTATTATGACAGCAACATTCACGCCCATCTATATTAACAGTGAACACGTCATTGCCAGAATACTACATTTCTTTAAAAAGCGTTTGGGTTCATTTTTGTGTCTTTTTTGATTAACTATTGTTTCCGTAATGTAAGAAATACCACTTACTCCGGCATACTTTTATGACACTTTCTATTTTTAAGGGTAGTGTCAGGATTTTTCTTCCTTTGTTTTGGTTTGACTTTCTATTTGCAAACTAAACCCGGGCTACGGTTTGAGTTTGCGTTTTATTTGCAAAAGTTTTGTAACCGGCATGGCAACTTTCCTTTTCCTTATTCGCTACCCGTCGGCAATTGACGGGTATGGCTTCATGTACTCGGCAACATATCGAAGTGAACAGACTAATTTCTAAGTTTGTTTTTGACATTTAGGTTGGTTTTGGCTTGATGTTCTATTTGCACAGAATTCACCACTAAAAACGCTGTCACTTGACATCTTATAAATTCTCTGTACCAACGTCGCGTGCCCGGTTCCGGTGGCTTGCTGGCTGGCCAAGTCTTCTCATTTAATTTTAACCCACTGTTGAAATCCCGATTTTATTGAAACTTTGCACAAATGTTTTTTTTTATGACAATAGTATTTTTATTTTATAATATTTTTTGCTCTGATCTGTATGACATAAACACTTTTTAACCTATCTTCTGTCTCTTTCCGGTTGCACAAACCGTACTCGAAACTAATCCCATGCTGTCAAAGTGGCAGACTTTTCGTAATTTTTTTAACTAATTTAATAAAAAACAGTGCAAATAACATTCAAGATAACAAAGTGCTCGTATAAAATTTAACAAAACAAAATGTTTTCTTAAAAAACCATGACCATCTGGCAGTGCTGAAAAATTGTAGGAAAGGGACATTCCTACTCACAATTTACTGCCCATACATACCTAAGCATTCAATTTATTGTTGGTATCGGTTCGGGTTCTACTTTTATCAAAGAAGCCCGGTACCATAGCGCAATAAACATTTCTTATTGCTCTATGCTAGTACTACGGCCACCGAGTGCTGGTTGGTCCCACACATCTAGGCCTTTTTTTAGGGTGGCAAAATTTAAATTATGCATTTGCGCCTTCAGGTTTCTCTTTCTTATGTACATTAATATACATAATATACAAGTACTAATTGTAGAACAAGGAAAATCGAAGTGAAAACGCTTCGACTACCGCCCAATGCCAGCATATAGATAGATAGATTTTTAATTTTTTATGTAAATATACAATTGCATGAGCAATGCCACATCGTTGTTTTGAACGCTATCCCATACCACTTTCCTTATCAGAAACCGTATACCTACTAATGAAATACGAATATGTATATATGGCTGCTTTTGTTTATGGCATGCTGTTGTGATATGTATTATAATGTGGTGTAATAATATATAGGGGGTGTAACACGTTTTCTGCTGCTGTTCTTATTATTATTGGTATGTAGGCATAGGTAAACATAACTCTTCCAATGCACACACACACAGCACACGCACGCACTATGCGATCTAATAATTCGCTGAGTGTTTTTTTTTTTAGAATCAAAGAAAAAGAAAAAATAATATGTGCAGTGAATGCACTGGTTGTTAGGTTTTCTCTAAGCTCAAGTTGGAATTTCTATTTCATATTTATTTTCGATTGTCAAGAATGAAGACCAAGAGCACTTGCATAAATATAAATATATAAATGATACACCAACAGTATGAGAACTGACACTGATCACCGACATTTATACCCAATGACGACGTATATTGCAACTGCATAATGAAGTCTATATACGTCGTATGATGGTTTCTTGGGCTAATTGGATGGTTGCGACCGACTGGAAACAAAGCAAAGTAAAAAAAAATCAAATATACAAGCAATTCATACATACAAATATTCAAACAATTGCAAATAAACGAAACAAATACTGCCGCTTGGATATATCGGAGTTGCCATCACCAGTCTCTGGCGTCTCTGCATCATCACAGTGACGTGACAGTCGCGCTTTGTTCTCCATTTTTAAATGGGGGTCTATTTGCAGTTGCTTATTCTTTATTCCTATAATGGTATGCTAATAACTAGATACGACGCTACAGCTACAGCTCCAGCTGTTTTGAGAACTAAAGTCATAGGGGAACGTTTGGCATGTTTTGTTTACCGTATACCCTCTTGTTTTAGCCCATTGAAATGTTCTTGTCAAAATAAACATTATTTAATTGATATTTAAGGTATTCCGTATGCAAGTATAGCATTCTAATTAGGCATAGAATTTAGGAAAAATCTTCATCGGAAGTCAGCCAAGCAAAACTGTATTCTTGTTAAAAGTTGCGAAAAAAGATCACAAACAGATTGTAATAAACATATGGATTTGAGAAAAAACTCGAAAAAAATTTCGAAAACTATCAAGAAAATGTGAAGTAAATGTGCACAACAGTTTAAATGTAAATTTATTAGCTCTTTCGATTTGCAGGGTAATGTTAAGATTTCTTTTTCTCGGTTTTGCTTTGACGTTCTATTTACTGTACACTGTAACTTCGTTTCCCGTCGGCAATCGATTACGCAGCAAGATGGCGAAGAGAGTGCAATGGGACTAACTACCAAATAAAATAAAAATGCTTGTTATAACAGACTGGTTGTAATAATCTACTTCCACAGTATATGCACAATGACATTTTGAAAAATATCTCAATTCCAGCGCCTCCTATCATACTCAAAAAAGAGATAAACCTTCATGAACCCCAATCGAAGATAAGGTGTAATAATGGTTTCGTTTCGATGTGTCTAGTGGTTTCTGCGTTATGAGGTAACCAATTTTGATGTAGCAACAGACCAAACTCCAAACCATATTTTTTTTAATATCTCCACTCCAATGCCATCTATCGGGTCCAAAAAAACTTGAATATGACTTTGATTCGTCCAGTGGCTTAGGCGCTCGACTCCAGCACCACCTACCGTGCTGAAAAAAGGGATAAACTTATCGGAGCACCAAACGAACATATGTCGTGAATGTGAATATGGTTTAGGCGTTGCTTGATATCATATAAACGCACAATCATTTTTATATATAAAGAAGATATTTGGCCGCAATCAAATAGGAAATATTCATTTCCACCACTCATTCAAGCTCTACGCGTTCTCTCCACCTTCAAAACCCAATCCAAGAATAAACCGGATTAATAAAAAGTGAATGACTGGAGTGTGGTTCGGTGGTTATTGGTGTTTGAGTCTGTGCTTACTGCTGAGATTACATTGAAGAGCATCAAAAGTAAAGAGACAAGAAGAGGTATAATTCGAAAGCGAAAATTGATTGTAGCTTCATAGCTATGGCATATGCATGTTCACATTGTGAATTTCCGTTATTGTGAATTGTGGTATATTTCTTGAATAGCCACTCTTCCTCTTCCTGGTATTTTCGGCTCTCTTTCAATTATTCTCTGTACACTGTAATTTCGTGTTATTGTAAATGGTCAAATTTCTTTAATGCGTAAAATACAGTGTATAAAGTGCAGTACCGCCTGTGTTTTGTTTACAATTTTTTCTCTCCATTTCCCCTGCGACGCTAGATTTTCATTCAATCACCAGCACTCAACAGCAGGAGCCATAACGACAAGGAAACTGATAACTGACAACTGATGTTAATGACAGTTGACAGAACAAAATGAAAGAAGAGGGAAGAATAATTTTCTCGTGCGTGAATATTGTGCGGGCAAGACTGGTGTAGGCTCTGTGTTGTGTTGCAGGTCGTGCAGGTTTTTTTTGCTATTGTCTGTCTGTCAGTCTTCTCTGCTAAATTTCGAGTATCGTCTTCTTGACGATGATGGCGATAGTTGCATCGCTTTCCATGTCGGTTTTGTTCTCCCTTCCATTTCGTTTTTCACTATGCATTAATACGTTTCCCCCCTGCAATCTTCATTGTTTTCTCATGTTGCACAATAATTGCAATTGCAAGTACATATTACATACAAATTATTATGGACTTTAGAATTTTCATACTTTAAACAAAGTGTGGTTTTCTGATGGAAGTTTTACGATTGGTTGGTGAGGAGTATACATATGTATATATAACTACATACAAATATGTTATAAAAGATTGCCATCTGGTTTTTTTAAGTAAACAAAGCTGATGTTACTATTATTGTCAGAATATTACATTCCGAGCTATGAAAGTGAACGTTATCGAGTAAGAAGCACGAGGCGAAAGCTGAGTGCGGCAATCTAACGAGCATTCGATATGCACTTTTCAACGATTTTTTAAACGACCAAATAAATTTTACTACTGAAACACAGTCGTCTTGTCAAAAATTCAACAAAATATTCACAAACCAACAAGCAGCTCACAAGTTTACTGTGGGCTAAGGGCGCTCTCACAATAGAAAAACTTATGTTAATTTTTTTTTTCTAAAAACTCTACCCCAGAGCGCGCTTGACCACAGATCTTTTGTTTAAATTTTTTTGTTGCATATCTTGTTGTTGTGCTACTATAAAGAGGGGTAAATCTCCCAAAATATACAGATCTGTTTCAGCTCTACGGTAGAGTCGTTTTGAACGGGGAAAAAACTCTGGGGCAGAGTTTTACGAAAAAAACGACATTAATACATACTTAAAGGGTCCAGCCCATGGAATCCGTTGTGTCGTTTCGGCAATGCATTGGTTGACGTTGTGAAACCCCTTCTCTATAAAAAGCCCAACAATTTTCCTGATTGACAGATACATCTTTAAAAATTTGCGAAAATTAGATGTATTGGTCATTATCAAGAGAGCAAAAACCATATAAAATTTTTCTGTTTCTCACTACCATCACTAACGTTTCTCACTCTTTCTGTTGTTGTCAGAACAAATGTCAAAATAAACTTCCAACTGCTGCGAGAGAGAACTGTCAAAAGCATCTGCATGGGAGAAAAGTTAAAAGTTGGTTAACTTTTTGCGTCGCGAGAGAGAACTGTCAAAACCATTTTCATGGGAGAAAAGTTAAAAGTTGGTTAACTTTTTGCGTCGCTTAAGAACGCGTGTATTAACTCGATGTGTCAGTTGCATACGTTGCCACAACGGACATAACGGATTCTGTTGGCTGATCCCTTAAAACTTACAAGCTTGTAAAGATATTTTTAAGAAATTTAGGCTTTCGAGTTCGTAAAGGATTTTGGAAATAAAACACAACACGTTTATTAATTTACAAATAACAACGTATTTATGCAGTTACGATTTTTGGTCGGTAATTGCGTCTTTTTCCCCACAACTGTTCTTCAATATCTGCGTATGCAATTGCGCATTTGGTTAGTAGTTATCGACGTTCTGATCACATTTCGCCATATGGAATCGTATCACTTCCGCAATTACGTCAAGCGTGCGTAATTTATAGGAATGTGGTTTTTGTGGTGAGTCAAATCGAAAAGCTTCTCCGTGCATTAGTTTACGTGCATATTTGATGTTCTTTCTTACAATATTGGCAATGTATAGCCAATTGTAATGTCATACAATTTTTCATCATCAGCAAGGCCTTGTATCAACTAGCGATCTAGGGTCATCCTATAGGTGATATGTACCTATTCATATTATTATTGGATAAGAAATATATATATTTATTTATTAGCAAAAGATAAGGGCTTTGTTTGGTTTTTTAATTCTCTATACGAACTTTGCGTCCGGGTGTTTGTGGGTTTGTTTGTCTGTTGCAAAATCTTGTATCAATTTTTAATGCACTTCCTAAAAAACTATTGATAATATGTGTATCTCTGATGACAACATCTATATAAAAAAATCTCGTGTCACGGTGTTTGTCCTCCAACTGCTCCGAAAAGGCTCGACCGATTGTTATGAAATTTTTTATGTATATTTGGTAGGTATGAGAATAGGTTTTAAAGTGAAAAAAAAAAAGAAAGAACTTTCGTTCTCTAAAAATTTGGAGGTGATCCGAGGGTATCCCATATAATTTTTTTCAAAATAAACCCGATTAAAACTTTGCATACATTGCACAGCTGTTTTGGCTATGCTATAGACATTTAGAACATCGCAAGCTCCTGACAAACAATGACAGTTTGTCTAAAAAAAAATAACACAAACCCGCATAATCCTGGAAGCCATTACCCTCTCTCTGCCAATTAACCTCAATTTAACAGCCGTCAGCCTTCCTTCCAGATTGCTGTGTATTTTAATAAAATACATACTCGGTATAAGCAAAACCAAGTTACATACGACTCTTAGATATCTGCAATTATTTGGCTTTTTGCTTTAATCATCTACATATCTCTCTGACCAGGACGATGATCCAAATGAACATAATCTCTCCAAAAATACCTCATACCTCAACTTAAATGAATCTTCTTTAGGATCATGGATACATTGTGCCAAAACGTATTCAACTAAGTGATAAAACACATCTGTAACACGGTTACAAAGGGGTGGTATCTTGCAGTATTTTCTTTCATCATTATCGTCATCCTCATCATCCCGCTATAGATGCATCTCACCGTAAGAGCTTTGCAATTCCAACAGCTTACATTCGTGTCTAATAAATTAACAAATTCAATTTGGATTTTATCCAAAAACTCCGAACGAACAGGCCAGCACAACAAATATTTTCGATATATTCTCGCTCGCTGTGCTATTCAGAGCCAAATTATTTTTTGGTCTGGATATCGGTTTGGTTGTTGGCGAAGGTGGTGCTAAAGGTTGGGGTGTGGGTGGTTACACAACGAGTGTCCAACAAATACCCGTTGTCTTTTATCACTTTTATATGTGGCTGTTATCATGTGAAATTTATGAGCTTTCCTTATTTTTTATTTCGCTTTGATACATAGGCGTTCAGTGACCTCTTTCTCTTTTTTAGACGTTCCCTGTCTATAGCCATCTGCTGACTGACCCGTGTCGTGTATGTGCGCTGTGGAAATTTGTTTATGCGTTTCCATTCGAATTTTATTGATAACGAAAAAATGATAACGAAAGTCGTTATGTTTGTGCAGTGATATCTAAATTAGATTGGGGGGAAAAGATAGCATGGTTTTTAACTATGTGTTCACTGAGGAGTGCGGTGCGACGGAATTAAAAAACAACAAAAATTGTGTGGTTCATTTGCTTACTCAATACTCGTTAACGAAACCAAGTGCCATGGTTTTTGTGGTGGTATGGTAAATGGTTAGCTAATAGGATCCACATACCCTTCGTCATCACATTTGTGTTCTCAAGAGCGTGATATAAAACGCTGTTTCTCTCTAAGTAATGTCGTTTTCTCGTCTCTTCGACATCGAAACCAAAAATCCTGTCTCAGAAAGTGTCGAGACCAAAGTGAAAACTATACCAATTGATCGCCGATAGGTTGTAGCTGTCCACCATTAAGGGCCAACTATAATGGACTTGAGCTGGATGAAATCGTATGCTGTGACCATAATGTGATTTTGGTCGGTTTCGTCAAATGTTCGTTAACTTACGCGGGAGTAAGCAACGTGTCAAGGAAGTGAGATATTCGATTAAAATTTTGACAACTGAGAGAAATTGTGTGAAATGCAAGTAGTTCCTAAAATTCATTGTGGGTAAATTAAAGAAAGAGAAATTAGCTAAGCTTTTCGTTCAGTATTAACGCAACAATAAGCCCACTGCAACCCATTATAGTTGGCCATTTATGATTATGTATTATTTAGTACAATATACGTACTTGTTTGTAGAAAACAAACGCATTATTTTGATTTGAAAGGAAACAGCAAATAATAAAGTGTAAGTGCAGTTAAGTGAAATTTTCCAGCTTAATAGTTACAAGACAGCAAATGTTTCGGTTAAGAGGGTTTTCAAATGGGTTGCAAGGTTTATGTCCTTGCTTAATAAACCCTCACTATTTGCTTTTTTCCTGAACAGCTAGAAGTAGGAACGGAGATTAGTCAGCTTGTTGAGTTAAAATGTATATAGCCGTACAACACGTATGTGGAATGCTCTGCCAAGCTCTGTCTTCCCACATCACTATGATCCACGGACATTCAAAACACAAGCTCATAGACATCTCCCCTTTCTCCTCCTTTTTCTTAATGCCCACGCTGTGCCAAGCATAAAGCCGAGCATTATAAGGGTGCGAACCCCTTTAAGAGAGCCCGAATTATAAAAAAAATATCAAAAGTAAGAAATAATCAATGAGTAAAAATGTTTTAAAAGGTAAAACTCAAAACACACTGTAAACTTACACTGCCTATCACTAGATTAGAAGCACATCCTTCTGGGCGATAAGTTGATATTTCTCCAATTAAACAATTGATGGTAAAAGTAGTTTGTGGTTAATACAAAATCAAGTTACATTAGAGGACTCTTTGTCAAAGGAGTCAGAATGACATGCATTTAGAAGCCCCTTACCCCTTAAATGAATGAAAAAATTTCTGTTTTTGGTTTTTTTTATGAAAAGGGATTTCTTTTTTTAAACTCATCCTACTTATCAATTGTTAATAATGAGTAGAACAACATGTCTTTAAAAAAAAATTCGATCTTTAATGGAGTTTTACAATGAGGTCAAGTAATCAAGTTAACTGTCATTCCAGGCAAGTTTAACGGCATCGATCAGCGCTTCCTTATCATCGTATTATTTTTCCCCTTCGTACACTTTTCGTTTAGGCCAGCCTCAGACATTTTTTAAAAAATTTTAAGGTCTGGCGAATATGGTGGCCATGGTAAAAGTTCAAAATTTTTACTGACAAACAAACAATTTAACAAAGCGAGCGGTGTGTATAAGAGCGTTGGCGTGTTGAAATATCCATTAAAGTGGTCCAAACAGATTGTGAATTTTCGGAAAAGCTGATTTCAACACCGCTTTGTAGCTATTTCCTGTCATTTTTGAGATTTGTACCACTAAGTCGAAGGTGACATTTAAAGATTTTTTTATTTTTTATATTCCGAGTATGACGCGTGTGGCGCGTGTGAAGCGCGGAAAACAGAAAATTCTTTGATATAGCCCCGACCTCAAAAACATATTTTGGCGATTATTACCAAATAATAAACGACTGTGTGGCGTGTTTTGATGTACATATATATAAAATTTTGTACCCGAAAAACGAATTTTTTTTTAAATGTTCTTGTTGCTATGATGATAGTTTTAAAATAGCTCCTCTTTTCTTAGATCGTGAAAGTAAAATTTATAGCCATCCGGTGCATCTAAATTGAACTTTATTTTCGTTAAAAAATACTACTTTTTTATAGTTATTCTAACTTGCTCCCTGTTGCATATCCCAGGTCATGTGGCTCATTCAGTTAAAGTTTCATAAAACTACCCTTAGCTTGTTTTCTTAAAATTTTGAAATCCAACATTGTAGTCAACAAGAAGCACTGTATTTTTCACCATTTTTATTTTTCTCTTACTGCCATATAACGGGTGAAAGATCATTTTTACTTCTTGAAATTGGCTGCTTCGAATCCACTGAATCGCAGTGTACAACTTAATGTGTTGTATTGAAATACATAATAAGAATGTTGCTAATAATAAACTCAGCATAATTGATCAACTCAATTAACAAAAATAGAAACACAACATCCTAATAAACAAAGCTTTAATAACAACGGTCTCTATCTGATAACATAACAAACTTTAAATAAAAAATATTTAAAATTTTTGCCTCCCAGTTGTTGATATGGTGCGTACGAAGGGAAGAGTTAACGAGTTGTATTGGACTGATGGTCTATGTTGGGTGGTTGGGTGGGAAGTGGTAGAAAAGTAAATACATACTTGAAACTTCCTGGTTTGCCTCTAATAATAATCTTTTTCTAATTTAAATTCCAACATCTAGTCCAACTTTTGGAAAAGTCTCTCTCTCTCTCTCTTTTTCGCGAGATCATTTCACATTAATTATTCCACATCATCCACTCTAAGCAATTTATAAAATTTGCTATGCACTCCAACTAAATGAATTTGATTTTGAAGAGCGAAAATATTGAAATATCTTGAGCTAAAATAGGAAGCAATCTAGCACTGCACTGAGTGCATAATTAAATTTGCTTTTCTAGTCGTAGGTATGATAAATGGAAAAGTTTATACAGGGTCATCCATTTTTGGGTTTCAAACGTAAACGTAAATAAAAGACATTAAATTAATTTTTTGGTGAAATTCTTTTTTCGTTATAAAGTTTAGACCTTGTCATCATGTGTGAAACACTATATCATTTATATAGACGCCTCGTGATCTATTGCAACAGTTTATCATTTTGAGATCATTTTTGACCACTTTTTTACACATTTCGAGCGGTATCTCGGCCATAACTTGACGAATGTTGGCTTTTAAGTGCTAAAAAGTTTGAGATTGATTCACAAAAACACAGTCTTTCACATAGGCCCACAAAAATAGTCAAAAGGCGTCAAATCGAATAATCTCGTCGAAACGTTTAATTAAGCGTCCTGGAAACTTCTGCCGCAATAAACCCAAAATTAGTGGTGTTGTGTGGCCTGGTGCGCCGTCTAAAAAAGGCCTAAAAAGTAAGTTGTCATATGACCATAGCGCTCCCATTGATGGTAACTGTTTTACCTTCGTGGTTTTCGAAAAAATACGGTCTGATGACGCCTCATGCAGTGACTTTTTGTGGGTGTAACGGGCTCTCTTCAATTATTTGAGGAGCTGGACTTCTTTATTCGGATGTAGGTGTAAATCTGAGGCAAAATATGTCATAATGTATTGTAAGACAGGCTCAATTGCTGAGAACGTCTGGAAATTGACAAATTCGGTTTTTCATCCACATTTTGACGTACAGCAGCGATAGTCTCCAACATTACGATAATGCACAAGCCTTTGAACATACGTGACGCTTTCTTTACTATCTTTCCTATTGCTTGCACAGTATAACGATGATGAATGCCATAATCTTCCCTTTAAGCGTGAAAAGTGGCCACGCAAGATTCATCAGTTTTGTAATAGGTTTTTAACAATTTTAACGCTATGCTTGTAAGATACATTTTCGTAAATGTCTTACTATAGACTTATAAAATGACAGTTGCAATGTGTAGACGTTATAATGAGGGTGTGCAATGTTCACTTTTATTTTCTTTTACATATTAAAAGGAAGTATAGTAATCATGAAAATGTTCAAACTCGAGATTTTTGCAGATTTACCCATTACCGTATCTCCTGAATCAGAAAAAGCGAAAATAACAAAATGACGAGCTGTCTGTCTGTGTCCATTCTTCAGCCCAGACGGCTGAACTTATCGGGCATGAAAATTCATATTTAAGCTTTTTACCTAAATTGTGCGGGGCCAGATGATTTTGACGGAAATCTGACAACGGGAAGTGACAATTTACGTGGACAGTTTTTCGAGTTTTTCAAGTAACTCAAAAAGTATAGTATTTAAACAAAAAATATATGTAATACACGTTCACTGAAGATTCCGGACCCGTCCGTAAAAGAAAGTCGTGTTGTGCCCACACCTCCATTTTTTATTAGGCACCACATGATGTGAAACAAGAAAAAATCCAACTTAATTTGACTTAAAACAAACAAGTGCGCTAAAAGACAAAGGAAAAATTTATAATTTTTAGGGTTCCTTTATTTCTACTTTGCGATGTAGTCAATTCCTTACTATGTGCAAAAGGTTCCGGGATAGGGACATTCTGGGGAACTGCAGGGCTGATGAACTCGCCAAAAACAGTAGTACGCTGCCACTTCTACCTAAAAATGGTTCCCTTGGCATACCGATTATTACATGCAAACTCATGTTAAAGCCGTATGCTACTGACAAAACCGACCTTAAATGGACAAATGGTATAACTTGTGTGGCGACAAAATAACTGGATCCGAAACGCTCAAGTGTTTGATCTCTCTAAACAGAGTGCACATAAGCGCTGAGATAGGTGTAATTACTGGGCACTGTGTCATAGGAAAGCATGCAGCAAGGCTTGGTTAATTTTCCAATGACTTCTGCAGAAGCTGCAAGAACGAGAAAGAATCTCTTCTTCAGATTCTCTGCACATGTACAGCTCTTAAGCTCCATTTGGGAGCCTTCTTTATTACGACCTTAACGATTTGTCAAGCACTGACGTCAAAACTCTTCTGCGCTTCATTCGAAGCTCGATCTGGTTCAATAAGTAGGGCGAGAAATCCTCTCGATTCATGTGGCATCACAATGGACCATCTATTGGTCTAAGAGGGTCGGCTTCCTGCCGACAGCCACCCCAACCTAACTTAACCTAACCTAACCTATGTGCAAAACTAAGAGCAACACCCTAACACATCTCATCTTGTTGAACAAAAGATTTTTGGTATAGTTACAAAGTTTCTACGATTTTCTTGGTCAAAATCACATTAAAGACTAGCTCTGTTTCAGTCAGTTGCGACGACTAATGTCGTTTTTAATGGTCGTATACTAATGTTGGGTTTTCATTTTCGTATTCTAATGTTTTTTTTTTATTATCCAAGTCATTCAAAATCACAGATACGTTTGATATATCAGAGATGCCAACACTACGATTTTAAAGCCACGAAATATATAATTGTATTGGATGCCGACCGGTCTAATTTGCTATTTAATTGTGACGTGTAATCTATTGGAAGTGTGAGAATAGAGAAGAGCGCTGTTATGGCGAAAAAAATTTCAATCTTTTAACGTTTTTTGACTAAAATGTGTTTTTCTTTCTTTCCATGCATGGCGTAGTTATAGTTACCCTACTACAGCCAATGTTGTGCATATGCATGGATTAGTAGATTGGCGGAGAATCGTAATCAAACGTTCCAACAAATCCCCAATAGCAAAATTATAGAGCCGATTAAAAATATTTGGAAGGAAAACAACAGCAACAACAATAAGCAATGAACAAGAATGCTTTGTCTGATAAAGTTTGAAGTTTGTGCGTTGTTTGTTGTTGGTGCTTTTTTTCTTTACGTTTTTCATCTTTTATTTTTTCTGAGGTTTTTGCATTCATTTAGATTGTATGGTTGTGTTAATGATTTTCCTCATCATCGCTCTTTTCGTTTCTCGTTGACTCGCTGACAGATTATTTCAATAGTACATCTACACATACAAATTACACACGTATCTACATGCATGCTTTGCGCAGCAAACCTACACACAGGCAAAATACGATAATATTTTTCCAAACCACTAGAGAGGAGGATTCAACGTTCAATATCGTTGCGTTTGTTTGTTCGTCCAATCGTTCAATGTCGTTATAGGTTTTCCCAAGCGTCCATTGACGTTTATTCACTTCAACGGTGGGTAGTGGGCGTTTGTAGCGGTGACAGGAATATGCGAAAAAGCCGCAACGCACTTATATACGAGATTTTGTTGGCTGCTTTATTACTTTCCTAGGTGACTGTTCCCAGTTGAAGGTCAATAATTATTAGGATTATTTTTGTTGGTGATATGTAAGGTGACAATTTTTGTGAAACGAAAATACAGGACATTTTAAATAAACTAAAAAATTATGGTCAAAATAAAAAGAACAAAAAATAATTAATTATAGGTTTTTTTTTTGAATACTATTATAAACTTATAATAAAAATTATAATATAATTATAATTATAATAAAAGTTATGTTAAAACAATAACAAAAGTCTTCTTGACTAGACTAACAAAAAAAAAAATATACAAAAAAAATACATTAAAGGAAAATTTTGTTATGATGAATATTTTTTTCTTTTGGTGTGTTTAGTAGAGGTTAAAATTGAGAGCGTTACGAAAGTGCAACATGAATATTTAAATTTTCCACTCTCCGCTAGGTTGTGCTGATCAACCCAATATCCAGTACACAAACCATTGAACGCTTTTCAACATAAATTACACGCAAGAAGTGATTTTGTGTTATGAAAAGTTTTATAAGGTTTATTCTTAGTCTTTTTAGGGGACTTTTTGTAGTATTTTAGAAGGCCTTTTGGGAGATTTTTGGGGGTCTTTTGGCACACTTTTAGGGGATCTTTAAAGAGTCTTTTAGGGGTCTTTTGAGGGTTTTTTGGAGGTCTTTTGGGGCTATTTTTGAAGTTATTACATTGGTGCTATTTAAGTACTATATTGGTCCCCTTCTTGGGTCTTTTTGTCGTTTTTTTTATATATATATATTTTTAAAAATATATAATATTAACTTGGGTGCAAAAAATTCGCACACTAATTGATAAATTTTTAAGAAAATATCAAAAATATTTAAAAAAATTATAGTTAGCGAGTCGAACGTTCGACAAGGTCACTCAAAATAATCATTCGCTTATATTTGACACATGAATAACATTTTGTAGTATTTTTCTAATCGTCCTTTATTGGCTTGATTCAATTGATACCTTTTTTATCAAATTTTTTGTCAAATATCCCTTCCCTTCGATGTTTCATTGATTTCACCAACGTTTTAAATGCTCGATGGGATTGAGGTCCGGGCTTCGAGCTGGCCACTCCATAACAAGCACATCCACGTCTTGAAGCTACTGGTACACTATACCAGCCGTATGCGGTCTCACATTGTCCTGCATGAACAGGAAGTTTTCACCAACAGTAAAATGAACGACGTAGTCCTCAAGTACTTCCTCAATGTACCGTTAAGAAGTCAATCCTCTTGATTGACGGTCAGTATTCGCTCCGGAGATGAACACAAGATCTGTCTTCGCCTCCAGTGATATGCCTCCCAAGAACATGCACGATCCACCGCAATACGAGACACGTTCTTCAATTCAACATTATACAAATCGCTCTCCTGATCTTTTGTACACTTTTTCTCGCCCATTGTTGCCATATAAACACATTCTGCACTCGCCAGAGAAACAGGACTGTTCTCCATTGTTCTTCTGTCCAATCGAAATGCTCTCGAGCGAACCAAAAGCGGGCCCGTCTGTGGGCTGATGTCGATTTCGCCCGTTGGCTGGTCTGTGTCAGATCACCTTCTCGAAGGCGTCTTCATGGGTCCCTGGGGTTCAGAACGAGTGTTTTCTGAATTTTAGGTATAGGGGCATGTCCTGATGCAAAATGCACCAAAGACAGTATGAAACAGTGACTTTCTTCTATGGGCGGGTGAAAAACAATTTTAACGCTTTGAGCGGATTGGTTGAGTGATCGATTTCGTTTCGAGATTTCGATTGTTTGAAAACATGATCGTATTGACAGTAGTTTGATTTACAGTGTTGTCACAAGGACACTCAAATGGATAACAACCATGAACACTTAAATCAACCGAACTCACTAAATACTCAAAGCATAATTGAGCATATGTCGAACTTTAGTACTAGAAACAAATTTGATTAATTGAGTGTATGGGAAAGGAAAACCACGAGACAAAAGAGCACGACTGAAGAATGTTGCAAAATAAATTCAAAAAAAAAGTTCTCTTAGTGTCAGTAGACAAACTTTAAGAAACTTTTAAAATTTCTAGTTTTTTTTATACATACATATTATAACTTGAAACTTGAGTTAATTAGAAGAGAGAATTGTGCAATTTTAAGAGAAAAAGTTTTACATACTGAAAATTTAAGGACAAGAGAGAATTGAATATACAGTAGTATCTTCAATAGAACCGTTTCTGTAGGGGGTGGTCGGTCGGTCGCCATAAGCAGTACATAAACTCAGATACTTACTATGTATTTAGAAAAATCCAATAACCGGGAAACTTTTGTTTGCCTTCCTTGTCCGCCTCATTCGTTTGCATGTTTTGCAAATGTAGAACCCCTGCTCATCTAACGGTTTCTCGTACTTGTGTCTGCCTTTTAAAGTTCAAATTCAAGCACGCACAGATGGCCATAAAGAGGGTCCATTTTATCACGTCTGCCTGCTACACATAATCATTTGTAAAACGTTTTAATTTTTTCTATTTTTTTCACAGAGTACATGCATAGCTACCTATTTTGATGTTGATTGGCTAGCAAAGTGCATGGTAAGGTTTCGGAAGACCTACTTTAGAGATTTGTATGGTAAGGTTTCGGAAGACTTACTTCAGGACACACCACCCACCATGCCTCAGAATATTTACGTGAACCGCAGTTTATCAATCAATTTTTGTTGCATTAATATTTTGCGATTTTTAAAATATCAATCAATATTTTTTAAGAATCATTCACTCACTCAAAACAAATGCCACTGACTGACACATCAATCTTTAAAAAAAATGGCGGCTACTACTTATACAATTAAGTTTACAAAAATATCAAATATTTTCAGCTGATTGTTTGTTTTAAAAGATAATGGCTATTTGTTAATGCAGCTGCTTAAAACATATGTCGTTTTAAATCAAAATGGCAGCTGGTTATAGCATCTGTCATTTTGAAACAAAATAGCGAATGGTTTATACAACTGGTTATAGGATCTGTCATTTTCAAACGATTTTGTGGTGAATTAATGCAGCTGGTTATAAGTTCTGTTATTTGGAAAAAAATATGGTTACAATATGGATTGGTTAGGGAGCTCTCGTAAAAAAAAAATGTTTGCTCGTTATGTTGGAAATTCATACAATGATTCTAAGTCGACTTTAGTATTAAGTTCTTCCATTGGCAGAGCTCTCTTATAGCTTTTTCGATTTGCTGGGTACAGTTCAAATTTCTCTCTCGTAATTTTGGTAAGACGTTCTATTTGCAAACTGTACCCGGGGTACGATTTGATTTTGCGTTTTATTTGCAAGGTTTTGAAACCGACATTGTAACTTTCCTACCCGTCGGCAATCGACGGGTAAGGTTTCGTTTACTCATCAATATGGCGACGAAAGAGCAAGCACTAATTTCTCAATTTGTTGTTCTTCTCAAATTTGGTATCGTTTTGGCGTTCTATTTTCAATATTTTTTTTTCTGGCTCCCATCTGGAAAGAAGCGGCATAACACATAATTCTTTGTAGCGAAAACCACAACGACGATGATTATGATGATGCAGTTCGGTGACAGATTGGGATTAATGAAATGGTTTCCCTGGATATCTGTCGCCCTGCTAAAGTTATAATATTGACTATGGTCTCATTGTGTGGAGACAGGAAAAGGGTAGGGTGAATGCAGGATATTTTTTGGACTGTTTTTACTTTGGAAAAAGTTGTAGTTTGGTTAATTGCTCTTACAGCATTTTTTGTTTATTTTTTCTAGCTCTATACCAAAGCTCTATGCATAGCGGCGGTATTCATTATGTACACGAATGAGTATCTATCTGCGGGAACTAAAGAAGAAACGCTGCCTAAGGCGACTTTTTCTCTTCATATAAAATGTGTATATAGGAATATAGGAATATGTAGCTATACTAAATAAAGCTGGTATGTGGTTGTGTGCGCCACATTGATTTTTTTCCGAACAGGCAACGCAACCTTGTGCACATGAGGCTTGATGTCAATTGAGAAAAGTGTGTACTTACAATTAGTGCATTTTTTTTACTTCTAAACGCCTTTAGGATATGTGATTTGTTTTGTTTCTCTTGCTTGTACACGAACGACCCTTATGTTTTAGAAAAATAGGCGCTTGCTGGGTGCAATGTCAGTTGTGGTTAATAAGGAATGGTTAGTTAATTGGTAATCGGAAAGAAGAACGAACAGCAGAAAAGTTTTTAATAATAAATAAGTAATTCTTTTTTGATTTTATTCAAATCATGTTTTGCATGGCAAATCTATGTTGATTATAACTGAAACGACTATTTAGGTTGTTGATAAAATGACCTGGAAAACGGGTTTCTGACGAGTGAAAAAAAAAAAGATTTTTTTTCGATTCATGATAGATGGCGCTGTAAAACGTAGGTTCTCCTGAGAACCTGCTATGCATACGATTTGCAATTAAAATTCGAAATTTTCAAAATAAATAAATTTTTTGATGACCAATTTCGAGTATTTACAATGAAAACTCCCTCACCTACAAGGAGTGGAAGGGGGTACTCATTTTAGCACTAATGTATTTCCGCCGCGGATAATTAAATTTTGATCTTAGACATTTTTTTCGTAGAGTGCTTGTTTTCCGAGATATTTAAAAGTTTCAGCTTAAAACCAGTAAATGTAAAAAAAAAATCGTTTTTCGGGTACAAACTTTTATGTATACATCGAAACACGCCGCACAGTCCTTTATTATTTGACAATAATCGCCAAAATATCTGAATGGATATTTGAGGTCGGGGCTATTTCAAAGTATTTTCGTTTTTCCACGCTTCACACATGCCACTCGCGACACGCGTGAAACGCGGGATATCAACATTGGCCCCTGACGCTCACAAAATTTCAGCCCTCAAAAAACGAACAAAGGCTCGATTTCAAACCACCAGAGGACACAGATGACGTCATACTTACTACAATGAATGTGCGCTGGTGCGCTGTATGTAGCGCTGCTTTACGATTATTGTTGTTGTTGTTTTGGGGTTGGATTGCAGTGTTTCGTATGTATTTTTAGTTTTCAGCATTTATAGTGGAAGTCAGTATACTTTTGGTTATTAAGTAAGTTCCTGGTTTTCAAAATATCGGTTATTGTACGACTATAATAAGCTCATTTGGATCTAAGTAACTGATGGTTGATGATCGAATTTAAAACTGGAGACATTTTTCCATCCAATAATTTGCTGATTTGTTTGTAACTCAGTCAAACATGAGGATGTGCATAGCTATAACTTGAACTGCTTTTTAAATCTGGAAAATTCACAATCTCCTGTCGAAATCTGTTTTAATTTAATTCATACGAAGAAAATTTAACGCTTCGCCTCGACAGATATTGTTTACCATAACATTACAAAACACAAAGGTTGGCCACAGTGGCCACATTGGCTCCATTCCCTAACACTCAGCGAAATGGAAAAATTCCAAGGAAAACCCTAACGTTATGTTACTGAGTGTTGTTTACAAACAAACAAACCACATGGTTCCACCTTCATAATGGCAGCAACAAAGAAATAAGTGACAAAGGGACATCAGCCAGTGAGCGTAATGTGTTGAGTGGTTTGGGTGCAAAGGAAAGAGGAGAATGTTCTACATTTTCGTGTGTCGTTAACAAACCACTCACACTCACCAACTTACTTACCAACGTAAAAAGTAAACTTTCATTTTTTCCCCTCTCTCTGTCTTTCTTTCGTTCGTGTATTTGGTTGGAACATTACCTTCACCATCTGCATCTCCATCTATGATATTGGGTCACTTCGTTGGAATATTTTGCTTTTAATTTTCTTGTCGATTCAGGTGATTGGATAGAGGTTCAAAAGTGAAACCCACAAAGTATATAGAGCAGAAAAAACACAATTTACATTCATACTGGGAAAAAAACCAAACTATCAAAGGTTATATTAAAAGTGATTCCTATTATAATCCAGGTTATATACGCCAGCGTTAAAAGTTTTCATTAAAATCCACCGTCGATGCATTAAATTAATTAAACTCGCCGCAGGTTCTCTAACAACAATACAATGTAACACGAGCACGGGCGAAAGGAAAACGGAACTGCATGTGTACAATTATCACCCAACCGCTTTCATCAGACACTCCCCTTTTACAGGATTTAAGGATTTCACCAATGAAACCCACACCCTTTGAGACATTTGTGCGTGTGTCTCTAGCTAGGTAAGTGTGCTATTATTCCAACTCGTTAACGCAAATTTCCTAACTGAATTTGCATTTAATTGAGATTGATAAGCTGCTGCTGGACTCATTTTAACTTACTCGGAATACCTACTAGAATTTCCTCAAAATGTGCCTGGAGAACTTTACATATTAGGAAGCAGGTTCGTGAATAGTACGCCACATGCATAGCCTAACAAAGAAACGCCCAAAAAAGTTGTATTCCAAAGTATTTTACTTTGTGACTACACAAACATACCACCCCGGCTACGGTAATGTGCTAACGTATCTTAACACACTCACACGCGTCTATAGAATGTATATACTACGCATTCGCTTTTACATATTTTCTTGTGCATATACATAATTACGGAAAAAATGTAAAATCCATCCACATCCCGTCTGCGAGCATATAACGAAAGTATTTTTTTTAATCATTCTTTACAAAAAGAAAGTTTTAATTCCTTGAACTTAGGGTAAAGTAGCTACCGATTTTGAAGGTACACTTTCTATGTATATTATTGTACGGTAATATTTTGGAATGCACGCGAATGAGAGTTACGAACATAACGTGAGAAATTTGGATGTTTCTTGTGTCTGATTGTACGTGCGAGTTGCCAACTTGAAGTTGGTTTTTTGTTTGTTTGCCAACACACACACCTTGGAAAGACATGATTCTTAGCATCGAATGAAGCATGTACACTAAAACGTGCTGTTTTAATTATTTCCCATTTCCCATTCCCATTTCAAATCAAACTACACACAACACCACTGTTCTAAGGTTATTCACGTAGAGTATTAAATGATCTCCAACATTCATAAATCTGCTGGACCTGATAATATTTTAGCTATAGTTTGGAAGCGGTGTTCTTCAACTTTGCCATTGCCACTGCGCAGGCTTTTCCATTTCTCTTATTCTTTTGGAGTCTTTCCAAGGAATTGCAAACAGTCTTAATCCAGCCAGTTACTAAAAAGGCGAACCGTCATATCTTTCCCATTGCGCTAATATCAATACTATCTAAGGTCATGGAAACGCTGATCAATCGAGAGCTTATGCAATACATTGAATCACGTGAAATCCTTAGCAAACAGTAGTACGGTTTTCGTAGGCAACGTTCTACAGATGCTCTGATGGTTTATCTCACTGAAAAGTGGAACCAGTCTATTCACAAATTTGGTGAAAGCAAAGTCGTTGCACTCGATATTTCCAAGGCATTTGATAGAGTCTGGCATCAAGCTCTTTTGTCGAAAATGAATACCTATGGAATTGATAAGATCCTGTTTGTTTGGACTAGTAACTACCTTTCGCACCGACGATTTCAAATCCAGTGTTCACCCCATAAACGCCAGTGTTCCCCAAGGCTCTGTTTTGTCTCCGACACTTCTTATTTTCTTTAACGATCTTCTTTCCGCTTCTTCTAATGCAATTTATTCTATCGCTGATGACATATGAGTTCGCGCTCTCTGCACGCCCCTCTTCCATCCTAAGTGGAACTTGAACTTGTTCATCACGTTAAATTCTGACCTTGACAGCATAATAAGGTGGGGACTACACAATAAAGCAGAATTTACCGCTTCCAAAACCCAATGCTATCTTTTGTCGTCTAAGCGTAATTCTAACCCCCAACCTTTATCCATGAATGGATCATGCATCAATAGAACTGAAAAACTCGCATGTGCGGTATGTGAGTCACCAACAAGCTTCGTTGGAATGACCACATATTCGCCATTGCTAAGAGTTGTGCAATTTAGGTTTCCTAAAACGGTGCAAGATGTACTTCGCTCCCTCAGACCTGGCTACTATTTACAAGGCATATATTCGCCCTTAACTTGAATACAACTGTATTGTCTTTCAGGTGCTCCCAAGACCATTTTGGAGCAATAACCTTAATGATTTGTCAAATACTGACATTAGAAGCCTTCTCGATCCATGTGGCCTTCTCGATCCATGTGGTATTACAGGGAACCATCAGTGGTCTAAGTGGGTCGGTATCATTCCGACAGCCACCCCAACCTAACCTAACCTACTCTTTACTCTTACTTAAGGATTCAGATGCTCTTACAGATAAATGGACAGCTGAAAGTCGGTGACATAAAAAAACAAAAGTAAAGTGACTCATGATTTCCTCTTTTTTGGAACTTTTTTGCAGTGTACAGTGCAATTTCACCACTTAGCTCGTCAATATGAAAATTTCTCATTTAACCAACTGCTCCTCGCTTTTTATCCATTTCCGGACGTTGCTAGTAAGTGCTATAAACCGAAAAATTAAACTTTAAGGACGGCATAAGCAATAATTTCATTTCCATCTTTAAAGTACAGTGTTGGCGTCCCTGTTGCTGTGACGACGGCTGATGAGTTGTAGGGTTACGTTTTTTCGCCCTCTCTTCTACGCTGGCTTTGAAAGCTCTTGACAGCATAATAACCGACTGTAGATGTATTTCAAGAACACCTTTTCAACCGTTCAGGAATACCCCCTTAATGCTCTTCTTGTTGAATAATTTTGTGTTTTATTTCTCGTTTTCTTTTATGAAAAAAAAATCCAAATCAAAAAGAATCGTCGTGAAAATATAAGAGGGAAAGACCAGAATAAAATTCTGCCCAGAAAAGAAAAAAACATTCAGTTTGGAACTCATACAAAAATACTCAAGGAACACAACAACAACAACAGCAGAGAAGGTTGGCATAAAAAAGACGTCTTCAGGTCACATGGATTATTTTTATTGCATTTCTTGCGGACAAAAGAAACTTTTCTGTAGCGGGCACGAATTTTTCTTGTTCTCAGTGTTTCATTGGAATCGGCGTCGTCATCGTTATCGGTATCGTTATTTATCCAAGTGGCAAATTGTGGGAAACCCCAAATACAGAAAAAGTTTACCTTGATTAATATTTCTTTTTGTTCTTAGAAATTTGAGATTTCTTCTTGGGGATATGAAGTCAGTGTAATCCTTATGCTTTGGAAGGCCGTCGTCGTCGCTTTCTTACAAAGTCTAAATCCAGTTTGTTGCACAGTTCGTTGTTGTTCCCTTTATTTGGTGTTTATTAGTCGCTCGCTCTTTTTATTGTTTCCAAACCAGTTTGTGTTTGTTTGCATTTTTTTCGATTTGGAATATTTTGCAGGGCAACTTTGGTCAATGCAGAAGTCTTTCGAATGCTAGGATACCGAGAAGTTAAAATGTGAAAGCATTCACTGAATGTAGAACAAGCAGGCATTTCCGTTTTTAAATTCTCTATAAGATAGTAAAGCGAGTTTTTCAGCTCGCCATATGGATGATTGTAATTCAGTCCAAACACTGAATTATCTTATAAGCCAAATAGTAACAATTTCACAATTTTACAAAAAGTGTTGTCTATCGGAGAAAAAAAATTTCTATTTGAAGAAAATCTGGTTAATTTTTAAAAAAATTTATATGGGCTGTCGGACCCGAGGCTCCTGGGGCTCCATATTTTAATAGAAAGAGTTGTCACCGGAAATACACATGTGTGTAAAGTTTCAATAAAATTGGGATTCGGAAGTGGCTTATAAATTGATTGCAAGATTACAGAACAGACAGACAAACAGAATTTAAACATTTTTTTGGGTACAAAATTTTTTTCTGTACAGGGTGTATCCGTTAAGGTGGCAAATACTTTAAGGGGTGATTCCTTGGTTAATTTCATGAATTAGTTAATTAATTTCGGTGTACGTAGCGTTTTAAAACAGAGATGCGTACTTTTGACCTTACATCACTTCACACCCTGTAACTCTTGAACTCTTCTAGCTACAAGGTCACTGTTGGTCTATTTTGATAGAAAATTAAATCTTTAAGGTAAAAAAATGTAAATTTTTTTAAATTCTTAAAACCATTACCGATTAAACTACTACGTATACGAAGAGTTGCTTGCCGTCTTAGTGCTCCTGCAGCAACGGTGCTACAAAATTACACGTGGTATGGATGCACTCTTACCACTTCACTCCATTGCATAATCTGCTTCAAACGGACTTGCACAGAAGGACCTAATTTTGTGAGTGGAAATGAATGGTTGAAAATAGAGTCCACTGTGACCATGTGACCATGTAGGTAGAAGCGTTGCAGGGTGTGAAGTGATGTAAGGTAAAAAGTACTCATCTCTGTTTAAAAACTCTACGTACTCCACAGGGGGTAAAAATAGACCCCACCCCCTCCCACACGATTTTTTCACGAAATTAACTAAGGAATCACCCCTTTAAGTATTTTCCACCTTAACGGATACACCCTGTACATTGAGAAACCCCACACGCGTCGTACGCGCACGAAATTTCAACTCTATAAGACGTGGGAAAGTTGGTTAAAGAGAACATAAAATAAATCAAAAAAACCACTTTTCCACGCATTACACGCGTCACACGAAGGATCCTCAAAATAGCCCATGACACTGAGCTGCTCATAAAATTTCAGCTCTCTATGTCGTGTGAAAATGATCTCTAAAGTTTTCAAATCATCTTCAGTGATGAAGTAAAGTTCATGTCTGGCTTGTCAATTAGCAGAATATGCGTTATTGGACAGCAACAAACCAACATGTGCTTCAAGAGACTCCATTACATCTACAAAAAGTGACCGTGTGGTATGGACTCCATGCAGAAAGGAATGATTGGACCGTAGTTTTTCGTCGATGAAAATGATCACCATGTTACGGCCAATGGAGTTCTTATTTTGGCCAGCATTGGATGCACCAGTGATATGTGGTTCCAACAAGATTGGGCCACATGCAACTCAGCTGGTCAATTGAAGGGGAAGTTCGGTAATCGTGTAAGAATCTAGAAATGGTCCAGTCGAATGGCCAGCTCACTCATGCGATTTAACGCCGTTCGATTTCTTTTTAAGGGGTTACATTGAGTCGTTGGTTTATGCCAACAAGCTAAAAACGTTAGATGAGCTCAGGAACAATAACGAACGCGAAATTGCCAACGTTACATCCGATATATGTGGAGGAGTGGTGGAAATTTGACTCCAAAGAATCGATCGCTGCAAACGTTCTCGCAGTGGTCATATGAACGAGTTCGAATTCCATACTCAAATTTAACATGTGTACTACACCCGGAATTAATTTCAGCCCGATATCTCAAATATTTTCGGGTCGAATTATGACATCAGTTAACGAGTAATCGATTATTTACATTGGGATGATCACTAATCGTGTCTCGTTCACATAAGCGATTATGTTAAATTAACATTATTCAGTCTCGTATGTGGTAATTCGACCCCTGTGTTTTATTTAAATACAAAATTTTGATGTCCTTATTGAAAAACCCTTTATATGTATCTCATTTGGTAGTTTAAGCTATTTGTAGCATATAAGCTTAGATTTTATACCGATTAAGGGAAAATTTGCCGGAGGTCGCCATGATGAAGACGATGATTTTATTTATCTTGCATTAAATTAAAAAATACAACGTCTCAGTACAAATACAATTAGTTTCCCTATGAAGTCGAGAAGAAATTAAGATTCCTGACAATACCTACTGTCTAAAGCCAGGTCACGCTGACTCAAACCTCTCTCACACCTAAATCCAACTGAATTTTACATGTATGGATGGACAATCGAACGCTTGGTGAATTTTTCTTAGCCATTCAGCATAAGTATGTATTCCCAAGCATATCGAATCACGCACGTAAAGGCCATCGACGAAAAAAAATTAAAATTCCCCTAAATGTCTATCTTGATATTTTCTGCACGAAATCTCTTCGCACACAACCCGCACAGTTTGTATGATAAGATGAGGCCGGCAAGGATGATAAACAACAACAAAAATTCATCGAAGACCAACAAAACTGCTATATAATCATGAAAATTGGGCTCTTCCTATCCTCTGTGTATGTAAGTATAGTCAGTGAGCTACGGTTTAGAGACAGAGTGGTAAGGTTGCTTACCTAACTCTCATCTTCTGACACAATGGAGGCTTCTTCCTTCTGTACAACAAAAAAAAACAAAAACCATTTTTTTCCTGTCTAATCTTCGCCAAAAATGCCAGCTCAACTCAAGTGAACACACAGTTGGAGGCTGGAATTAAATTCCTAAATCCTTTATGTACAATCCTTTCTTTATTATATGTTATGCTCGAAGGAAGCAACAACAACAACAGCCAATAGCAAAAGAACTGATGAAAAAAATTTAACAAACAGATTAGAAAGATAAAAAAAACGGAACACATGATTTGTTCACACACAGTCAAGTCATAGGCGAATAGAAATCCAGACTTTCAATCAATTTTTCTCGGGAAATTATTAAGGACTTTCTTGGATTATTGCCTTTGGATCAATTCGATGGGAAGCAGGTGGTAGTTTTCGTGACCTTTTTTTTCTTGCATTTGGAAGCTGAAAAAAAAATTGTGACATAACTTCTAACTGCAGTAATTATTGAGTCTTCTCGGGTAGGCGTCCAAAAGTAATTATCCTTCAAGTATTTCAACTCTTGCGGCTCAGTGGAAGTGCACATGGCTGCTGACCAGGAGGTTCAGGTTCGAATCCCAGCAACAACAAAAGTATTTTTCACTGTGTCCCACCTCTCGCGAACGGGTGACAAACGTTCCAAGAGTAATACCATGTCACGGAAAGCTTCTCAATTAGCCCTTCGGATCCGGCCTTAAATTGTAGGTCCCTTCCATTTGTGTCCAAAAATTAACATGCGCGGCACAAATGGTCGCGAAAAGGCACCCAGCGTTAAAGGTAAGATAGGTAGGTAGAATGCAGGTCCCCGCTGCACTTGCGAGTGTCTCAATTAGCGCTTGGGTGCCCTATTTTGATGCCACAAATCTTGGGAGACCTATTTAGGGTTTTTTTGGTTGTTTTTTTCTGTAGGGTTTAGAGTACGGCATCAGTTTTATAATCGTGTACACCGAAAACTCTTTCTGATTTGCCTGAAAAGTGTTGATTCTGGACTCTGGACGCTTCCGACAATGTCATGTTAGATCTTACTAGAAACCATTTCGCTCGGTCAGGTCAGCCTACGACTCAATTTTGGAAGCCTTCTATCCATCCTCCTCATTACTTCTAGAGAGCACTATAGAGAGCAGATTTATACCACCTGAGGCATTCTTGCATCTGAATGCACTATGCTATTTTTCGGACTCATGCAACGTGTCCCTGTTCTACCTTATTGCCAGAGGGGTGGTCGTAATGCAGTCTAGCGATACTTCATTTTCGATTTGTGAGTTCCCTTTGATTGCCCTTAAATCGACACAGCTGACCAAATTCTATCGCTTTTCGGAGTCGTTCCTCTTAAAAGAATAATGCTGCTTCTTTTTGCCATTACCGTTTCCGTAGAACAACTTTTATCATCCACGACATGTGACTCGTTGTTGTTGTTGTTGCTTCATATTTCCTAACAATTGTGTGGTGTCAATCAACACTGTGACCCCAAAATTTCTTATATGTTCACTCGATAATGAAATCGATAGTTGGTAAGATATTTTCACTCTCTCATGTAAAACTTAATTGAATTATCTGTGCACTTAAGGATGTGTTACCTATATACATATGTACATATATGTATCTGTCTCCTGTGTGTATTATTTAATCAAAAGTATAAAATATCTTTTGTTTCTTACATTGATAGGAGGTAGGTAGGTATCACCGTATCCTTGCTATGTTCGAGTGACCTCGCTAGTCTGTCACTGTGTCTATCTGTCCGTCCGTCTGTAAATCTAAACCAGCTACCGTCACGTTGTTTTCCCACATGCACAGGTTGTACGTTTTACGAGCATTTTACGGTAACATGTGTACGGTGCTGCTTCATACACCAAAATACGTCAGTATGATAGATTTTTCTTCATCTTCTTCTTCTGGTTTTCTCTTTGTGTTGCTGAACTAAGGTGTTTTTGGCTGTTTTGCTTTGTTCTCATATTTACGTTCCGATTTGACAAATTTTTCTTATTTGGTTGTGTATAGGTAGTAAGTACACTCCTCCTCACATGGATGCGACTCGTCTCGCATACTCAATGACTGCGAATAGAAAAAAATTCTTAAAGTAAACGTCTACTATTCATGTACTCTACTGTACTATGCACGGCGGTCTTTATCTCTCTATATACAATATCCGTATGCATTGGCTTTCTTATCTTTAAATTATGTGCTGCTCCACGGCGTGGTGTGGTGTTATATTTCTCCATTCGTGATATATATTACAACACCACATCATGAGAGAGATTGTTGACTACATTAGCAGCCAACACCAACTACGAAAGCAGCAGAACGAACTGCTGTTAAGGGCTGAAAGGGACATCGATGCCAGATGTAAAGTCTTCAGTTACAGTTCAGACGATTGGAGCACTTTTTTTACCCCCTTGTATTATTTTTTTCGTTTACTTAGAAATACGTGTTTTTTTTTGATATTTTTTGTTGCCTCTCCTTAAATATTTTGTTGAGTACAATGGGCTGAGGAAATAAAATTGCGATTAAAAAATATATTATCTTGTAATTGATGAAAAATACTCCTAAGAACCTGACTGCCGGATGAACTATTACAAAATCTATATACATGGGTGTCAAAAAAGATGTTACTAAAATATGTTACTAAAAGATGTTACAACATAATTTAAAAATGTATTATGCTGTTTAAATAAATAAAAAAAAGTCGATCCCATATAAGTGGTAACATTGTTTTGGACAGCCCTGTCAGTACGTCACAAACAGTAGAACTAACAAGAACATTGAACAATCTTCAAGCCGTTTCATTTGTCGTTCCATTGTACCATGGTACACGGTGTATTTCGTGTAATTTTTTTCCAAAGAAATGCTAAATAAAGGGGAAAAAACTACACAACTTTTTGGTATTCATCCTTATTCCTAATCGCCAATGCATAATTCTCATTCCTTTCTTCAAACTGTAAGTAAATTAGACGAAAAATCAGACAGTTTTTTCTAACATACCTTGAAAAACAAATACAACAGTCAATACAAGTAGATATATGTGCGTGGCTCCGCCTGATTGTCCATCGTCATCTTATGCATGTTAACGTTAACGAACTAAAGTACCGCCATGGAGGAGAGGGTATTTCCTGTTTGTTTGTTTGTCTGTGTATGTTTCTTTGTTTGTTTGTCTGTGTGTGTTTCGTATCCTGCGTGCGTGCGGAGAGGGTAAATGACCTCATTTATGCACAGGATACGTTCTTGAATTCTTTATTCGTTGGGATTTTAAAAATATAGTTTTCCTCGTCGATCAACGTTGCTTACTTTTTTTTATCTCTCTGTCGAATCTGAATGCGTTTTTTGTGTACGTAATTGCACAAGCTTTTCACTTATCAGTATCTACAAACACATTTTTTTAATTCCAAGTATTTCAAGATAATCACACCGTGTAAATAATAACAGTTATCATATTGCCGAAGATAAGATTAAAGGTTTTGGTTCATTTCGATAAAATTCTTTTGTAAATTGGTATCAGTAATGCTCGGATTTTTAACACATTTCTGATATTTATTTAAAGTGACTATACACATACTTACACTACAGGCTTCGTCAAACAGAACGCGGACCGGCGGCGCGGACAAATGATTCTGCCCGCTGCTGTCGCTGTACTGTACTGCCCGTGCCGCTGATCCGCATTTTGTTTAACGGAGCCTTTAAGGTCCCGGTTTTATGCTATTGCACAGTGACAGTTCTTAATTTTTAAGTACCTAGCAGATTTTTGTGCGTGAAAGTTTCTTAAAAAGGTTTAAAAGAAGAATCAAACCCCAATTACAACAGGCAACATGCCACACACGCGTCACGTCACACACGTCAAATACAGGCAATCAAATTGGGGTGTAAGGCTGGTCTGATTTTATACAAAAAATCGAATAATCAGAAAATAATCCACAACAGAAAATAATAACAATGTTCATATGTCATTTTGAAAAGTACAAGTCGTTTGATGGATTCTTGCGGAATCTAATTTTGAAATTATGTATTTAATTAAAACAAAGTCATTTAGAATTGTTTTTAAGTAAACAGCAAAGCCTTCAATTGAACATGAAAATCAAATTTCAAAAAAGTCGACACTCGACGAGGGAACCCTGCGGAATAGCATTTCTCAATTCTTATATACTGCGTGTTCTTTTTATACTCCATCTACTATACCTTATACTTCTAAACTAAGTCAAATTCAGGAATATCCAATGGTTTTATTTTCGTACAATTTTACTATCTATATATACACGTAGTTATTTCATTTTACACAAGCAGTGTGATGAAGTAATCTTTGTTGTATTTCTTGTTTATAGGGTATAGAAAGTGTAAAATGTTAATATAACAACTAACGATAATAATAATGTGATGCAATCGGATGACAAACTGTTTTTAAGTATTGTATAGAAAAGCACACCATTAATATGTGTATACAAACATGCATATAATTTCGTATAATATAACATTATAATAATAAAAATATTTTGCATAAAATAATTAAATTTTGTGGCAACATTGAGAGAAACAAAAAGAGAGACACAAAGAAAGAGAAATAGTGAAATGGTCGTTGTCCATTAAATTTCAGATAAATGATTGTTGATATTTAATGTGTTTTTTATAACATTAACGCATGCATACGTAATTAACATTAAATATAGAAAACATTGAAATAAAATAATACATACAAACTTTCGGTAAATGAAGTCATATACGAGGGTGGATCAATAAGTCCGTGAAAATTAACACAAATTGTGTCGTCAGCTTAAATTTATAATATTTTTTGTCAAGAATCATCATTCAAAAGAACGCACCCAAATTTTCAGACAGATCTGTCAAATAGTTTTGTTGTGGCAGCCATTTTATATAGACGCCTACGAGGATTTTCGTTAAAATGGAAAAAGGGAATGTCGAGTTATTATTAAACACTATTTTTTGCGAGCAAAACTATCACGCAAACCAAACAAAAGCTTGACAAATCTTATGGGGACTCTTCACCATCGATTGGAACCCATTCACCACTGGTTTACTCAATTTCGGTGCGTTCGTTCAAGCACAAGTGATGACGAACGTTCTGGGTCGCCCATTTGAGGTCACCACACCAGAAATGGTCGACAAAATCCATGGTTTGATAATGGACGATCGCCGAATGAAAGTGCGTGAGCTTGAAGAGGCCACAGGCTTATCACATGGCTCAGTTATTTGGATTTTGCATAAATATTTGAATATGAAAATGCTATCCGCAAGATGAGTGGATGCCGCGTTTGCAACAAACGAATTCGTTTGACAACCTCAAAGGTGTGTTTGTTGAAGTTCCAGAAAAATTCGACTGAGTTTTTCCCTAGATTTAGACCCCTGTGACTGTTTGTTGTTTCCAAGGTAAGGCTTGGAGGTAAGAGATTTTGGTCGAACGAAGAGGTCATCGCTGAAACAAACGCTTATTTTGAGGGGCTCGAGAAATCGTATTATTTGGATGGCATCCAAAAATTGGAGAAACGTTGGATGAAGTGTATAGAGAGCTAAAAGGAGACTATGTTCAAAAATAAAATGTTTTTATGCCGGAAAGAGTGTTCCTTAGTTCATTTTTCAGGGACTTATTGACCCACCTTCGTACTATAGAGATTGATTCGCTGAGTCAAATTAACTTTTTTTTTTAAAAAGTGAGGTAATACAATTTTTTTAAAAGACATTTGTAAAAAGAATTTAAAACATCGCAGCAGCAATGCAATTACAGCTATCAGCTCTATCGCGATTAGAAAAAAAACTACTTGCTGCTAAATTCGCAGATAGCTCTACGCATTCAGATTGCGCTTTGCTTTGCAAAATCATATGATCGATAATTCGCATGGTGCATGGCATTGCGCTGTTTGTTCTGCAGTTACAAGTAATGACATAATTATCTTCTTGAAGTGAGAATCAAAACATGAGGCATATGACGATGACAATATTATTGTATGTACATATATGCAAATACCAAGCAAGCAATCAGAAGAGATTGTAAACTCCCAAAACTAATATCCCCAAAAATAAAATACCAATGAACAAAATCCCCAAACTAATGATCTTATAAAATTTTTTTTTTTTTTTTTTATATAGAGACTTATTGCCAAGGGATGACTCCCTGAATGACTTACGTCACGGCAATAAGTTAATAAGTTGGGCTAAGCCCTTTATTAAATTCAAAATAAAATAAAAATCGAAGGAATGTGATTTACAATATATCACATTCCTCACGTTTGTAGCCGGTTTCAATTTATTTTCTCAGAATTCTCCCTGATTCATTGGAAAAGCAATACGAAAAACGAACACGAATTTAGAACGACGCGAGTCCAAATACTTTTATCAATGAATCATGGTCAGGGAAAACTACAAAAAACCTTGACCAAGAAAATATTACAAATTATAAAAATAATTTAAAAAATACTGATAAACAATTTATTGTTTTTTTTTTTTTTTTTAGTACAAAAAGCTCCAAACACAAAATCCCTTTTTTTTTTTCTTATAATGTACACACGCTTAAGGGGCACCCTTATAATGCTTCGCACAGCTTCGGCGGAAATTAAGGAGAGGAAAGGATGAGATGTCTATGCACGCGTGTCTTAAACGACTGCAGATAATAAAAAAGCGGAAACACAGAATCAGGCAATTCATTACACATAACTATCGTGCGGCTAAAGAAGGAATCTCTGAATTGGTTAGTACGTCCGAAAATAGGCTTAATGGTGGACCCGTGAGCTCGAGTTAAGACACGGGTATTACGGATGGGTTGGATAATGGGCGGGATGCATCTGGATATTTCTTTTGAACACCGCTTGTGGAAAACGCGATAAAACAATGACAGGCAGGAAACATTTCCGCGATGTTCAAGCGATTCGATTGTTTTCGCGATATGTAACACGTCACTAATAAGTTTTAACGCGGGGTTCTGAACTCTGTCTAGTAGATGCAATGTGGTCTTGGGGGCTCCTGCCCAGACAATACAGTTGTATTTAAGTTTAGGGCGAATATACGCCTTGTAAATAGTAGCCAGATCTGAAGAAGTGAAGTACATCTGGCACCGTTTTAGGAAACCTAAGCATCTCGCAGCATTTTTGGCAATGGCAAATATGTGGTCATTCCAACGAAGCTTCTCGAGTATTGAAGATTCGAGGATTGAGAGTTTGTCAGTTTCTTTGATGCAAGATCCATTCATGGATAAAGGTTGGGGGTTTAAATTACGCTTAGACGACATAAGACATCATTGGGTTTTAGAAGCGTTAAATTCAACTCTATTAAGTAGTTCCCACCTTGTTATGCTGTCAAAGTCAGAACTTAACATGCTTAACATACATTGTTGTTCAGGTTCCACTTGCGACGAAGAGGGGTGTGCAGAAAGCTAGAAGTCATATGAAAAGCTAAGAGTACTGTCGTCAGCAAAGGAATGGATTGAATTAAAGGTGGTGGATAGGAAGGACATCATTAATGAAAATCAGAAAGAGTGTCGGGGATAAAACAGAGCCTTGATGAACACCGGCGTTTATGCGGTGAACATTGGATTTAAATCCGTCCAATACGACCTGGATTGAACGGTCAAAAAAGGTAGTTACTAGTCCATTCGAGCAGGCAGGTAAATAGAATAAATTCCCAATATCAAAATTCACAGATCACACAAAATCCCCAAAAACAAAATGAAGAGAGAGAGAGAGAGAGAGAGTCTATTTTAACTCACTTCAGAACAAATCGCTTTGAAACGCAAAAAATGCAACAGAAAGTCGAAGTTTTTTAATTTCAATATCACATATCACCAATTCTATAGGTTTTCTTTGTTGTAAACGTTTAATATACAGACAATCTTGAACTTCTCAACACAATTTGATGACTCGCATAACCTGTTTCAGCAATTAACCCAGTACTCATTTACTAAGCAATTTTATCTTTCGTAATAGTTAATCAAAATTTGAAAACTAATAAATGTGAATGCTGAATGCTGCCACGATGGCGACGACCGATGGCATTGAGTTGAGGTCTTCTGGATCGTAAAGTCTACCGACGCTAGGCCATCAAAGCCAATGTGTAAGACGGGTAGAAGAATAAATAAAACCCGTCATTGTGGCCTTTTAAATCTTAAGCCGCACACAACTCAGAACATGAACATTGGCGGGCCCCCCTGTCGGTTTCCCCAACTCCTGCCATCAAACTCTGAAGCTTTGACGATCGTCTCATCAGGTGCATCGCTATAGTAATGATTTTCCACATTTTCACGAATGCGCATTATCAAGTTTTGGTTAATTACTTTTACTTTTGTCTAAGTTTTTATTTCCAACAACAGACAAGGTCGCCGAGGTGTTTGTTGTTCTTGGTTGTTTGTATTTTATTGCCATTGAAAAATAGAGATTTGCTTATGAATATCCATATAAGCACGAGTATAATATATGAGTAAGTTTTTTGTGGTGTTGTTCATTTTTATTTTGTTTTGTGTTTCCTGTTTATATATTGTACGAGTCATACAAGTACGAGGGTAGTTTGATACTTCATTGACTTTTTGAATAAAAGAAAAACAATTTTCGGCAAAAAAGCGTTTTATTTCTTAACATAGTCTCCTTTAAGCTCTATACATTTATTGCAGCGTTTTTCCAGTTTTTTTTATTCCTTGCAAATAATAGGTTTTCTCAAGACCTCCATAATAGGCGTTTGTTTCAGTGATGATCTCTTCCTTGGACCCCAACACAACTTTATTAATTTACAAATAACAGCTTTAATTGTTCATGAGCAAAAATAACAACAGTTCACAATTTTATACTGGACAACTTTTTTAAATGCTCTCAAAAAAAAGTTCCCCAAACATTTTTTTTATATTTTTTGAATTAAATGGTTACTATTGAGCTTTTAAGATAATTCAGTGTTTAGACAGAAATACAACTATCCATACGACGAGCTGAGAAGCTCGCTTTACTATCTTATACAGAAATATGTAGCAAAGACCAAAACATTCCAACAACTACCCATACTCGTATGTATTTAGTCATCTATTGCGATTCTATGTTCAATCTTCGAACAGGTTTTTTATAGCACCAGTACATAATGATTTAAACTTATAGTCGGTTAATCTTACAGCCTAAGAGTGTAATTCTAATTGCTTGCCCGAAGTCATCATCGTGTCCTGTAACCCGGTTGGGGCATAGGGCGTCAAAGAAACGTCTCCATCCTTCACGGTCTGCAGCAAGGTATTTTAGCTGTGCCACGTCCGTCTCTGGGATTCTGATTCTGCTAAGACAGTTGATTTCCATGTTTTTCTTGGTCTTCCAAAGGTCATTCAAAGGACAAAGAACAATTGGTTAGCGCTCGGCTTGTGATGGCGTATTTTTCATTCATGGGGGGGGGGGGTATTTTTCAATTACATGTAAACGGAAGTGACCTGTTACACTCAACTAATAATAAATAACAGAGCTTACCGCATGTGAAAAGATCGGCTACATCGATAATAAAATAACGGTTCTTAATGCATTCAAAACAAACAAAAAATGAGAAATCAGTGTTGCCAGTTCATTGCAGCCCTGTTACCTAATATTGTGATGTAGCGTTCCTTTTATCATCTACACGCAAGTACTTATTTGCATTTAATTATGTTTTTTGGGTTGAAGCTACACACGTTTGTGACGTAGACAACATTTTTTTTTACAGGATATGTTAAATATGATGCCTCTTCTTAAGTCTTGTAACCATCTATCCCTATTTCCTTCTTACATAACATATAGTAGTTGCTTAAAATGCTCATTGTTTTACTATAAATAAATTCCTTTGATAACAATTTATTATCGCAATTATTATAGCGATGATGCACACATTTTCTCTTTATATTGAATGTTAGCTTCTGTTTTGCTTTCTTTCGTTTTTTTTTCCTCTTCTGCTATAGCAATGACGACCTTTGTTCTTTTCTTTTCAGTTTATGTTTTTGCTGTCTCTCAGACTATGTATTAAGTGTCGCTTTCTTTTCTTCTTTAAAACAAAGCTATATGTTATTTATATAGTTATGTGTTTTTACGTATTGTGGTGTACATAGTAAACCATCGCATATTTCTTAATAATCTCGTATATTGCACAATCAACAGAGAATATTAACAATTTTTCACCAAATTGCATACGATTTTTAATCCATTATCATCATCATTCATTCAATTAACAAACAGAAAAATTTCAATATACTTATGCAAATGTATTTTTTTCTTGTTTTTGTTTTTCGATTTTAGATAATTTCATATTTGGTGGTTTTGGTAAATGTTTGATTGAAGCAAAAAGTATTCAAAAAATAACAATATTTGTCATATATAAAAATAAACGTATTCGTAATGAATGTAAAAAAATAAAATAAACGACTACCATTATTACTAAAAAAAAAAACAAACCTGCTACTCTTCTCTACCTGTAGTGAATGAAATATTATTAATAGAAAGAAAAAATTTAATTAACGAAAAAATTCCTTAATAATCTTATATAGATAAAAATTGTACACTTATTTCTTTAATATTATAATTTTTTTTTTGAACAGCAAATAAATTGTGTACCTTTTTGTAAAATTATAACTGTCTGTTGTATATTTATGCTAACGTTTTTTGAAGAAACAAAAACAGAAACAAAATAGAACAACATAATATTTTTTTTTGTCTGGCGTTGAAAATTTGTATTTTTATTTGTGTTGTTATATACATGCAATTTTTTAAAAATAAAACACTGCCATGGGTTGAATTTGCTAATAAACTTTCTTTCTTTACATATATATTATATTTGAATTTAGTTTTGTATTAGAACACAATATGCTGGCAAAGTAACTACATACTACTACTACTACTACTACTGCTGTTGAATTGATATGTAACAATTGATATTTAATGAATGTCTAAATATTATTGCATATTATTATTATCATTTTAGAAGATGTTTTTTTCTTTTTTCATTTAACATTTTATATATACATATATATAATGCATTATTACATAATATAATTATGAATAAAAGATAACCAACGCCATAGTACAGGTCCGGTAACACTTGGAGAAGGCCTCAGATGAAATTATGTGTGTAAAGTTTTTAAATTTTAATTTTTTTTTAATATAATGTTATTAATGACGATAAACGAATTGACCTTCGAGTTTCCCAATACATCTGATAGGTAGGTTAGTCCTAAGCTTAGTTATTACTAGTTATTCTTATATTTACTACCTTAGTTATTACTAATTATTCTTATATTTACTACGTAATGCCTTTCCACTTTATGAAAGCTTCTGCTCCTTCTGCAGTTTAGACGGACGGTCAAGACAGGCAGTCTAGACGGACGGTTTAGAGAGGCAGTCTAGGCATTATACATTTCATCCTTATTTTATTTTATATCATCAACATTTTATATCTCCACCATATTAGTATCTCTTCCCCATTGATATACAATCTTGCATTTCCCTACAATTCTGTAACTTGTTAAAACCCTTTTATACTTTAACATCATGTACTAAATCCACCTGATGAGACCCTTTGGCTGGGGTCGAAAAGCTTCTTGGACAGCCTTCGTATGTCGCGCATAGGAATCCCTTTACGGGAACCTCTAAATCCATTATTTGCCTTTACTTTTATTTCTACTTATGCCTTTTCTTCAATTTTATTCAAACTTATTTTATGCTACTCTATATATTCCATTTGCTTATAAATTATATTATCATATTATATTATTGGCACTGTCGCCTGTATTCTCACTCTGAGTCCCCTAGCTCCCATATCTGTCTTGTGAAATACTCGCAGATCTCCCCATTCCAACATTCCCTTGTAAACTGCTAAGCATTATTTGCTCGGCATATTTTAATGGAGGCTCTTGTGAAATACTCGGCCTACCAGTCTTAACATTTAGCGACGATAAACGAATTGACCTTCGAGTTTCCCAATACATCTGATAGGTAGGTTAGTCCTAAGCTAAGTTATTACAAGTTATTCTTATATTTACCACCTAAGTTATTACTAATTATTCTTATTCAAACGCAGTTACAAAGGCTATTATTTTATTTAAAAACAAAGTCATAAACGAAGTTTCTACCGTTAGTATTAACAGAGCAATTTCCGTTAACATGGGTCAGGGTACACCAAAGTAAGCTTTTTCTTAAATCCTCGATAAATTATGTCAACATTAGAGATAGACCCTTATTGTAGAAGGATTTGTTTTCTAGAATATACCTAAGTATCATTTCCCAAATTATTGTGCACGAATTAGGGGACACCCTGCAGAATCTTCTTGCTTACATCCAAAAATCTCCACTAGATTTTCCTCTCGAACGCAGCTAAAAGTTTGGAGTACTAAAGGGTTTTCAATAAGGGCATAACAATTATGTATTTAAATAAAACACAGATTAATTGAAGTCTTGGGCTGAAATTTACTCCAGGTTTTGTGCAGAGGTAAAATTTAAGTATGAAATTCGGCTACCGCAAGCACGTTTGCAGCGATCGATTCTTTGGAGCCAATTTTCCTCCACTCTTGAAACGGTGGCAATTTCGCGTTTGATAATGTTCCTAAGCTCCTCTAACGTTGTTAGCATAAATCAACGACTCAACGTCTTCTCTTTTCTTTCTTTCCTTTACTCCGCGGGGGAGCATAGGGCTTCTACAAACGCCCGCCAACGAACTCGATTTATCGCCTGAGGTTTCAAGAGACGCCACTCGGTCCCCTGGGATCTTCTTTCCTCTTCTATTGTCCTTTTTCATGTCAAAGGTCATTGTTGATAAATTCGATATGTATCCGAGGCTTGTATTAGTTTCAAGAATCAATTAATTCAGTTGAGTGGCGATTGGCCAACCGCAACCTAGGTCGACATGAAGCGCCGCCGACCAAGGCAAGTCCACCTTCTTATTTAGCCCCGACCCAAGCTAATACAAATCGGATTGGGTACTGAAAGCGTTCACTTGGCCGAGTTTACAGTGACGCGACGTGGACGCATAAGATAGGAGTTGTGATGCGAGAGGCTTAGGACATGACTGTCTATAATCGCGTCATCATCACCGGTTGTCACCAAAAACGACTTAACGTAATCTCATAAAAACCAATCCAACAGTGTCAAATCGCATTAGCGAGCTGGCCATTTATTGAGATTTATGATTACCGAATATCCCTTGAATTGTTTGGCCACCAGTGTTGGAACCACGTATTACTGATGTTAAGGCCATCCAATTCTGTGCAAAAATAGTCTACCAACATGGCACGATAGTGTACTCCATGGACCTTAACATGGCGATCATTTAATGGACGAAAAAATACGGTCCAATCACACCTCCGGCAAGAAATGCGGACGCTTCTTATTGTGGATGCAATGGAGTCTCTTGAACCATATGTGGGTTTGTTGATGTTCAATAATGCATATTTCGCTTATTGACAAAGCCATTAAGCCAAAAATGAACTTCATCGCTGAAGATGGTTTTCCGAAGAAATTCAGGATTTGCAGAGCGCAATAGGAGACGTTTCGCCGCTTTAAATGATCAAGAGGCTTCAGTTATTGAGTTGATTTGGTCTTGTAAACGTGTAGACCAAGATCTTTATGCACAATTCGCTACAATGTGACTTGAGCGATTCCCAATTCCTGTGATCGACGTGGAAGCGACTGATTTGGCTCATTTTGAACTGAAGCACTTACGGCTGCGATATTTGCGACACTTGACCGGTACGTTGTCTTACTGGCAGAGGAACATTCAATAGTGAATATGATGACTCGAATTAATCCAATATAGCACACACAGCCTGTGTGGTGGGAATATTATTACGACTGAAAATTGGAGTAAGCACTTTTAAAGTAGCCACCACCGACTCAGAATTTCAGTAGTAACTTTTAATAATTTCCAAACGTTGCTTGTTCGTGAACTTTCACATGATAAAAAAAACCCCCTATGTCGCTTTATGGAATGATTGTAAAATACACATGTGTGCAAAGGAATCTCTAAACTAAACTACAAACCCTAAACTAATTTTTCTTGAACTGTTTGAGAATTATATAAAAATAATTTATTCATTGTGTTAACTCGCCAGTTGGGAATTATATTACCATAAAATTACATGAAACTGCAATAAAAAATGTGCTATTGAGGGAATGTGTTCCAGAACAAGTAGCTTCAAATGAAAAATACCAATAAAAATTTAAAAGTTTACAAAATAATAAAAATAGAAAGCCTAAAATTTCGTCTGATGCTATCCAAGTGTTACCGACTGTATAACCATAGCTAGTTTTGTTGCATAATTTTTATTGTTAATTTAGTGTTTCTTCCTTGAAATACACAGAGTAATTGTTAAACGAACAAAGAGCAGTTGCAAAAGAAGTTTTTATTTTTTTCTAGTAATTAGTTGATGTAAAAACTTAATTAATAATATTAAAAACCCATAGTTTAAGATATTTTATATGTTGCTTATTGTGTCTACATATTGAAATGTTATAATATACATCGTTTCACTGTCTATGCCTAGTTCAACATCAATAAATAAATTAAACCAATTATTAACAAGTTGAAATTCTAACAAAAAAATCAATTATATATATATAATTATATATATATAGATATATAAAAAAACGTATTTAATAAAATTTGCTGATATATGTTCTTGCAAGTAAATTTTGAGTGTTTTATTGGTGAGATCGTTTTTCTTTTCTTTTCTCATTTGTACGCCATTTGCATTTTTGTTCTTTTCGGGTTTCCTTATTATTAACCCTATAAATACACGTTCGTATTTCGGAAATTATTGCAAACAAGGAAGTCTTCAGTTTATATGTTTTCTTCCTTTCTAGTTCCTTGTTTTCCTTTTAGTGTGCCTTCAAATAGTTCTGTTTACCAGTCACAGTTCTCTTCTTACTACACACCTTACACTCGTAATAGATACATACATACATACTTAAAAATAACCTTACATTTTTCTGCATGGCTTTCAAAACTTTTTAATAATGTAACGTCGTTAATCTATCTCACGTGTATCTATCTCCTCGTAACTTTATGCCTTAGATCGTGAAGCATAAAACTTTGTTGGTCCTCCTCCTACTTCTCACGACATTTCGCAGTTTTCCATCTTTTACACACACTCACACCCACACTTTGTGTTTTTTTAACCAATACTTTTAGTTATTTGTATTATTCTTTTGATACATGTTACATATATAATTTAGTTGTGTATGTTTTAGAAAATATACATTTTTTTCCTGGCTGCGCAATCTTTTTTTTTATCCTGGCTGTTGTATTGTTGTCGTTCACCAGGACTCTTACGTAAGGAATGCTGACGAAATTTAGCATTTCACTAACTCTTATCGCTGACGATTTTATTCATACGTACGCACGTACATATATTTAAGCGGTGGTGGATTGTTGATGCTTGAGTAAGTTTTGTTGCATTTTTACTTTAAGAAAATACAAATTTTTTCCCAAAATATATAGTGTACAGTTTATCGCAATCGCAAAGCAAAACAGCTATAAAGTAGATTTTTTAAATACCTTATACAATTTATTGAAATACAAGAGTTCCGGGCCGGGCGCTATCCGTACACATGGACCCCCGGGATTGGGATGTATTATAGCCCATAACTTTCCCCCACCTGCCAAATTTTACAAAAATTTCAGATTTATTGAAATAGATTTCGCGCTATTTATTAAATTTCAAGTCGAAACTGCTCCTAGTTTGAATTATTTAATTTATTGTCAGCTGTATATAAAATATATATTACTTTATTTTTAAAAGGTTGAGAATCACTGACAAAGAAAATTTCTGTCATTGTTGTTGTTGTAGAAATTCCAGGCCTGAAACGTGATCAAGAGTGCAGAGTTCCCATAGACATCGTTCAATTCGGATTTTTAAAAAGAAGTATCTTATCACTGCACGATATTCAATGTAGTAAAAAACACAAACAATATTCGTTCCAAATGACGACTGTCATATACAAACTAAATTGCTTTGACACTTATAGCGCCATTTCTTGCTTAGGCCGCTTACTTCTCAGCTCGCCCTCGTATATGGTCATACCGCTGACTATTTTTTACAACTTCAGGCCCTCATGTGGTTCTAGGTCTTCGCCACGTTTAAGTTTGTGGCCGAGATTCTTCTCCTAGGCGGCTTTCATTCGCCGGGGAACTATTTCTTCATAGTTTCTGAGCTTTTTATATTCTTTTTCGCGTTCTGGCACTTCAAACAGACTGTATATAGTAGGCTTAAAGCAATAATTAGACAATTTCTGGTTCCATGCTGTTTTTTCCGCTGTTATAGTTGATCCAAGAGAGTAAATTTTACACGCTTTGGAGTTCTTTCAATGCCGTCATCCTTATCGTCTGCTTAGCCGGACCAGATCTACAAAATGGTTGCTTCCGATGCAACCTTGCAGTCTCGGATCACTTTCTCAATATAGGTTGGGAGGCAGTCCAGCTAGCAGCTAGAATCCTTTTCGAAGTCCTTTATAGATCCGGTAATTATTGCTATCCATAAACTTTACACCCCTTGTAGTTCTTTCAATGCCGTCATAATGCTTCCGATGCAACCTTGCAGTCTCGGATCAGTTTCTCAATACAGGTTATAGATGTTCATGGGACTTGCTGTCCTTATTTTTTTTTTCTTGGTCGCAGTTTCCAGTTGATTTGCACCTGCGTGCGTTGCGTTCAAGTATTTACCTTTCAACGAGAAATTTCCGATTCCAATCCGTATTAAGAGTAAGAGTATCCGTATTAATAGTACCTTCTGAGACAAAATTATTTTGGATTCGCTCTCTCACTTCATATTGTCAATTGACTTTTAAAAGTTTTCGCTGCTGAGCTGACAGATTGCGGAGAATGTTGTTCGACTGAATGCAATCGTCTTTACGGAGGAGAAAGAGAAAATCTCTGAGCCCTCAGCTATCTCGAACACGACCAGTGATTGAAATGTCAAAATGACATTAGCAAATTAAAAAAAATCAATATAATGGCGGATCTATATACATATCTACATAATTAGAAGGAAGGAATTACGCAAAAAAAGTGCTGACAATTTAACGATCATATCTTTTGTGTTATTAATTTTTGTTCTTCAACTATAAAATAAATTGCCACTTTATTAAAAAAAAAAATAATCCTAATTTATACTTTTCAGTTAAAAGTCCGGTAAAAATCAGTCAGTTTTGCCCATAAAGCAACTTCCATTACTCCATATTCAAGGAATTAGATCGATTCAGTCATACCATCCGTACACAGCTCCAAAAACAACAGTCAAGGTCGGGGATTTCTACCTCGACCTCCTCAGAAATAGTCTGCAGAGTTCCTTGACAGACCATTCCAACAATTCAAGATGTTAAATCCAAATCATCCGGGCTCATCACGTCGACCATTCTCCAGGAATGCCTCATCCCGAAATCATCGCGGTCGAATGCTCTTTTCACCACATCCGCATCATTCCCAAAGAAATAACAGCAATAACAATGGCGGCGGAGGCGGACTAGGAAGTGGTAGTAGTGGTAGCAACGGCAACAACAATAACAATGGTGGCGGAGGCGGCGGCAGTGGTAATGGCCAATGGTTCAAGGACGTCGATCCTTGGAATACGCTTGGGTAAGACCGATTGTTCTGCAATTCTTTACTACTACATATTATTATTTATATTATGACTATGATTATTATTATTATTGAATAAAAAATTGACAATGTGTCCTATAAAATAAAAAAAAATGTTGATTCCGAGACCACTTTCCACATTCCACATAAAGTCCTCCATAGCATCCAACCGTCCACGGCTTCCAACCAACCGCCCTCCTCTCACCAACTCCTCTTACCTACTTCTGATCCTACAACAACCAAAAATTAATACTGCTTTAGGTTAAAGGGTGAATTTTGTAATTAATTAAAAAATTTAAAAGTTTGCATCGACAAAACATAAAACAAAACAAAACATTGTTTATCGTCTTTGTTCGTTTCCGTAAATAAATTTGTTATCGTTTTGTTTTGTTTACTTTTTGTTGTTGTACCATTTACTACGTCATATATACTCAATTATTTCATTTTGTTTAATTGACACACATTTGTAATTTTATTGCGATTCTCATATCGAAATGCTTTCCATACAAACCAAACGGAGATAATTGCCACATACTCTGGGCCAACGAACTGCGTCTAAACACCACTAGGTATTACTTTTTTAGATTTCATTACCGGAAAAATATAAAGCTTAAATGCAAAAAGTTTATTTTCAATTAAAAATATATCTAATAAGATTTTTATTGAAGATCGTTAATACGGAATGTCTTACAGTTAAAAATGCAACTGCGGAAAATTCCAAAAGTCACGGACTGACCCGCCCTCGTATTTTGAAATTTTCCGCCTCTTAACTGAAAGGGCAACACTGCTTCTGTCAACAGGCATCTGTCAGTTGACTCCTGTCAAAATTTAAACAAGCTGCGTCATTTAGTTTGTGTTTGACAGCCATTGAAAGCAGACAACCTCAGCTGCATTTTATTTGGAATCCGAATCCGAATTCGAATGTCAAAACCAGCCAAACAGCAGGTTTTCAAATTCCAAAGAAGGAATTCGACAGTGCAATTGTTGTTGTAATTCCCAATTCGAATTCAAATGAACAGCTCTCGTGAATTTTAACGAAAATGGAAAAAGTGAATTTCGTGTGTGACCACTTCAAAGGAGTGATTGGCGATGTTCAGCCGCAATACGAACTAGTTTATGCCGTTTCGTAATCGTGGATCCAACACAACACATCAGAGACCAAGGAACAATGGGTTTCTCCGAGTGAACCTGCGGGAAAGAAGGCCAAGGTGGGTCTGTCAGCCAACAAGGTCGTCTTGGCCACAGTTTCTTTTTTTTTTTATTGACTTGAAAAGGGTAAAACGATCACCGGCGAAGACAGATTCGATATTGATTTGAAGCAAAAACGACCGCATTTGGCGAAGAAAAAAGCGATGTTCCATCAACACAATGCACAGGTGCACACGTGTGTAGTCACCATTGCAAAATCTTTCAATTGAGCTATGAATTGCTCCCTCATACGCCCTATTCTCCGGATTTAGCCCCGAGTGACTATTTCTTGTGTCTAAACCTGAAGAAATGACTCGGCGGAAAGAGATTTGACTCCAACTATGTATGGCAACTATGTAGGGCCAACTTTTGTTATAAGCCAAGTATATATATTCCGATGACTAGCAGGCACATTCAACATTTATATCGGGTTCCGAAAAAGGATGGACTGGCCTGCGTCCTCTTTATCTGGAACTCTGATGTAACGTCTATAGGTCTATCCAGATACTGGCTTACGCAGACAATATTGACATCATTGGTAAAAACCGAAGGCTTCTTCAATATGGCGTTGGAGAAAATAATCCAAGTCTCTGATGTAAAGGTGAAAGGAACAATCCTTTGTTTGTCCATCCAGATACTGACTTACGCAAACGATATTGACATCATTGGTAAAACCCAAGGCTTCTTCAACCTGGCGTTGAAGAAAGTGGCCCAAGTCTCTGATGTTAAGGTGAAAGGAACAATCCTTTGTTTGTCCATCCAGATACTGACTTACGCAAACGATATTGACATCATTGGTAAAACCCAAGGCTTCTTCAACCTGGCGTTGAAGAAAGTGGCCCAAGTTTTTGATGTTAAGGTGAAAGGAACAATCCTTTCTTTATAAGTCCAACCAAATACTGACTTCTACACAGACGATATTGACATCATTAGTAGAAAACTAAGCTTTGCTCTGGATCAAGATTCTTGTTCAGGTCTGCACATAATAATGAAGAAAACTAATTATATAGTGGCCAACATTGGTTCCTCATATCAAATAGTGCAGCTCTAATATTAAGCTGAAGTAGTGCAATCTGTAGCCATCTCGGGTCAGTTGTAGCAGCCAATCACAGCAATAAACCAGTAATACGAACACGATTTTTTAAAGCCAACAGATACATAGTCTGTCCGGAATTTAACCCTAAGTTCCAAGCTGCTGGTGTACAAGACAATGGTCAAACCAATACCTTCATTTGGATCCGACACTAAGTACCCATAACCAAAATCTGACATCTTCTACTCTTTTGAGAAGAATGTCTTAATGACCATTTTTGACTCCGTATGTGAGGAAGATCGATTCCGGAGATTTTATAATTTTGAGATCTACGAGTGACATCAGCGACATCGTAAAAAGAATAACACTCGGTAGGCTCCGGTGGACAGAAACTATCTATTGAATTTACTTAGGGACCTGTCAGAAAGAGACTTTACCCACGGTCCTCTTCGGACTCGACAATCACTGTTCGCTTGTAGGATAGATGTTTCAGTTTAACTCACTGATAGAATTAGGGCCTATTCTATTCCGTTGCCGATTTATGAGATGACGACAACAGGTTGTATAATATGCAAGCATAAACTTGATTTGGCTACAGTAATATATATACATATATATAATGAACCAACGATAAAATGCGTAGCATTTGGGTATTAGCCATGCAGATGATCATGCCCAGAACGATGTGGGTCCAAAACCAAAAGTTGGTACAGGCTTGGCAAATTGCTCAGGTCAACCTCGTCTGTGGGCACCTCCAACTTCCCGTAATATCACGCGACTTTAATGAGATCTGGCATCAATGGCCTAAGTTTGATCGTTATGTGTGCCTGGGCGGTTTACAAAGCAGACCGTACCATCACAACCATCCGGAAATTCGAACCACATCATTCGACACTAGGATAGCTTGCTATCTAAATCACAGACCTGCAGCTTGTATGACTGGGCTACTAAAAAAAAAGACACTTGTTTTCTAGACATCCTTAGTACCAGCAGTCCTGGCCTTTTTATGTCAGATATATCTACGTATCCTAGTACCAGCAGTCCTGGCCTTTATATGTCCGAGATGTCTAAGTATCCTACCCATTGATAGACTAAGACACAGCGACAAGTCTTTTGCAGTAAGATTTTTAGGACACCACAACGTGGCAGGCCAATTCTACTGCTGGAAGGATGGTGTACGGATCGGGTGACCAGAGTTTATGTTTGCCAAATTTGAGGACATCGGCTCGAAACGGGAAACGGTGTATAGCTATACTGTTAGTTAGTTAACAAATGAGAAAAGGATAAATTCTTCAAAATCTTTAGAGAAAAAAGAGAAGAAATATCATTTGTGGTGTTCAGGCAGTCAGTTTGTTAAGCTTCAGAGTATAATACGAGTAACTTCCTTTCCATATTTAATTAAACTTAAACTTTGTTCATCAATACTCGTATTAACCAAAATAATATGCAACAAGAATTGAAAAAATAAAACTTCTCATGTCAAATAACAACAATAAAGTTTTAATATTTTTTGTATAGTCGATTGTTTTCGCGACAATGAAACTGCACTTTCGGTTGTTTTGTTGTTGCGTTGTGCTTTGGTTATTTTTTTCCTTACATATCTTCTTGTATGTCTTGCTCGCTCATTTGGTAGACCGTTCTTTTTTGTGGTACACAAAATATGTAAATTGTTTTGTCCATCATTTTCGTAATAACGCTGAAGCAACATGTAATGAAATTTTCAAACTAAGAATAAATTCTTGTAGAAAGCGGAGTTTTTTTTTATTTAACATTACACTTACACACACATATTTGTTAGTTCTTTTTTTGTACAATTCCATTATCCGTTGCAATTGTTTTGTTTTTCATTTTTATTTATATATTTACTTAGAGGAGCCTAAATGTAATCGAATGTTTTAATTACTACATAAATTATTGTTATTTATCTTCTTTTTTTTTTTGAAAAAACAATCTATCTGTCACGACATTTGTAGCAATCAACCTACCAACAACTAACAAAATGGTTTTTTACTTCTCCTATAACAATATCTTAGTGCAATGTCTTTATTTGAAAAATGTGACAAGGGCAAACATTAGTTACATTAATTTTATTTACTTATAAATAAATAATATAAATCTACAAAATGTTTAACTGTACAGTTTTCATTTTTCATTATTTTTGCATCGCAAAAATGTGTTTTTTTGTTGTTGTAATATTGTATTGTATTCCTTCTACCATTTTTATTTACCATAAACTACATTATTTGGCTTTAGTTGACTTTGAATTTAATGTAATTATAAGTTTATTGTATATTTCATTTATTATTAACAAAAGAATTTTGTTTTGGCTGTGAATAGTTTTCAAATAGATCCTTTTTTTTTGTTGAGGTATTGATCGTTCAGCTGTAATCGTTTGTGATCTTGTATTTTGTTTAAAAAGATAAAGTTGTGCTTCATGACTTTCATTCGATTTTGACTTCATACAAAAATTTGGGCCGGTGTGATTCTGTTAGCGGGAAAGGCACATTGTAGTGGACCTCGGTTGAAAAGCAAGAAAAATACTTGGACATTTCTATACTCTTGTCGTGTTGGTCTACTTTGGTTAAAAGAAGCTACAAGTTGTGTTTTGTGTGTTTGCTTTTAAAGGTATGTGTAGTTTCTGGGTGGATCTCGGACACATTCGTGGACTGAGAACGATTTCATTAGCTTTGTACGCCCGCAATACGTCAAAATCCGCTGGGCCAGATGGTATTCCATTCCATTAGCTCTGAAGAGGTGTTCTTGCAAGCTGTGGCAGTACCGTTGCGTAAGCTTTCCCATATATCCTATTCTTCTGGACCGCGGAATTGGAAAACCGCCTATTCCCAAAAACAGCGAGCCGTCGTCTCCTTCTTCATAACGACCCATAACACTTACATCCATTCTTTCCAAGTTTATGGAAACGCTGATCAATTATCAGCTCATGAAATATCTTGAAACTATTGAAATCCTTAGTGAGCAGCAGTATGGTTTTCGAAGGCAACGTTCTAAAGGAATCTCACCGAAAAGTGGATCCAGACTATTTATCAACTTGGTTAAAGCAATGTCGTTGCACTCGATATTTCCTAGGCATTTGATTGAGTTTGGCATCAAGCTCTTTTGTCCAAAATGAGTGCTTATGGAGTCGATGAAAAACTGCTTCATTGGATTAGTAGCTATCTTTTGGACCGCTCAATTCCAGTGTTCTTAGACGGTTTTAAGTCTGGTATATTCCGCGTATGGCGCGTGTGATGGGTTGAAATTTTTGTTTTTCCTACTTCTTTGAGGTCCTTTTTAACCACCTTCCACACGACCTAGAGAACTGAAATTTTGTGAGTGTCTAAGTCCAAAATAGCATTTTTTATATTCCGCGTGTGACGCGTGTTGCGTGTAATGGGTGTAATGGTTGTTGGACAAATTTTAATATCCCGCGCGTGACTCGTGTCGCGTGTGATGCGTGGCAAAAGAAAATACTTTGAAATATGGCTGACCTCAAAAACAGTTTTTTTTGGCGAGTATTACCAAATAATAAAGGACTGTATGGCACTTACTTTTGTCACTGATTTTATCTGCCTAAAATTTTTTTTATTTTTTTTGTTCTGAGGTTTTTCGATTAGATTGGAACAGACACAATTTCAAAATTTAAAAAAAAATGTTCTTGTTTTACGTTCCAAACTACTAAATAAAATCTCACTCCGTTTTTCTTCTTTTAAAAATGCCACTTTCTCTCAAAAAGTTCTATGTTCCACCATACAAACTAGAAAATAAAAGCTCATCTTTTTTCACTAAGGTTGGCGAACCAGCTTTACAGTGATGCCAAGCAAAACCACAACTAATCACAGCCAAATAAAAAAATAATAGTACAGTTTTTTTCTCTCTCAACTAATTTGTTCAGATAATATTTTTGTATTTTTCCTTATTTTGTTGATATAGCGAGAACGCACACGCATTATTATGTATATTTTTAATACAAGTATTATTATGTCAATAGCAAGCAAGCAGATGGTTGCTTTTCATTAACGGGTTGATGATTTTTCCTTAATTAACAATACGCAATACACAATACATGCATATAGATTTTACTCTCGTACATGAGAGAATTGTTTTTTCAATGTTTAACTATTATTATACGTATTTGTATATACCCTAATATCATATAAATGCAAGTTAAACACTAAAATAGCAAAGCATCCACAGTTTTGACCAATTTTTTAGAACATTATTACAAATTAAATTCACGCTTTTGAAAACGAATTTAAAAACGCTTTAAATGTTTTTTCCTTCATATTAAGATAATATTATTGTTTTGCTCTCCTCCCCCTATACAATCATCCATTATAAATATAAATTATAAATTCTCTGATAACTGACATTGAGGTTTTGTAGTTTCGTACTTTTCGTATCATATTTAGTTCTTTTTTTTTCTCGTTTATATTTAATGCCACAAAACTTAAGAGCCACACATTAAATGCCTGCCCTGCCTAGAACCTATTCAAATAACGGTTATTTTGTATATTATACCTATTCACTGACTGGTGTAATGTTTAGAGTTGATTTATGTAACTAAAAACCAAACAAACAAAAATATGCAATGCATTTTTAGAATAACAATCTGAATCCTTTCACACGAACGTACACTTTGGCTAGAGCCATTTAGTCCTTCTTATATACATACTTTACTTTATAATATTAACGGAAAGGCTTCAATTTTGATAACTCATTCCATTAGATTTTCGTTTTTACCAATGCTGTTGTGATTGTTCTTTTAACTCCATTATTACTACTACTTCTTCTACTTCTTTTTCTTCTTCTAGTTCATCTTCTTCATATTTTCTAGCGTTTCCTCATTTAAATAAAAACTATTTACTACCAATAATATGGTGTAACTTTTGCAATAGTCTTCTATAGTTTTGCCTATAAATTTGTGGTGTCGCACAAAACTGGAAACGTTCTTTTTTTTGTTTTTTCTGTAACGTTCAAATAGTTGACTGATTGATTGATTAAGTGATTGATATAATAATATAGCGTTTTCTCAAAAAACTATTTTTTGTGGTTTAAGGATAAAATAGAGAAGAAAGTTAAAACAAAGAAAGATATGTAAAAAAATGTATACAGTACAGACTCGATAATTCAAAATAATAGCGACCCTAATTCCCTTATTCAAATTACAGAGGGATTTTCGAACCACTGAATCATATCTGTGGTCCATATTTGGTTTTGAAAACAGTATTAAGTGATTTTTCCGTTAAAACCAAAAATTTTCAGTTATTCAGTTATTTTTAATTATTCAGTTGTTTAATATAAATCTGAGAACAGAGCTGAATCATCTTTGTGTTCCATATTTGGCTTTAAAAACAGTATTAAGTGATTTTTCCGTTAAAACCAAAAATTTCCAGATTTTTATTATAAGTTAAAGCTGTAAAAGAAAAATATTTGTAAAACTTTGTAACTTGTAACGAAAGGAAGAAAAATGTCCAAATTATTTAGTTTTAATTTTGACATATATAGAAGATAACTAATGTGAAATGTGAAAAAATTATGTTTAATTTATCGGTTGTTCAAATTACCGAGGCTGTACTGTATACACAATGTATGTACAATTTTTTGTAATAGAACAAGGCATTGATATACTCCTAAGTAGATAAGAATTAAATTTGTTTGGTATTTACATTTTATTTGAAAACAAAAACTCGGATTGATTGATTAATTGATAGGTTTTTTAATACATTCGAATATGCATAATAACTTTTATTTAATAAAAATACATATTAATAACGTACTGTCAAAAATTGCTCATGTACAGTAACTGTTTTCATTCGGTTAGTGGAGTTTCGTTTTTGATATTGGTTGTGTTCACTGCAAAAAATGTTGTCAATGCATCACATCGCGTTGCTAAATGTCAAATCGACATCGGTGTCAACCAAAGTAGCTTAAACGCAGTGAACAACATTTTGTTATTTTGTGTCAATACTGTCACCACACACAAATAATAATCAAATCAATCATAAGACATCACTGACAACACTAACGACTATTGTTAAAAAATGTTAAAAATGCTGTGTCGACTACAATTTTGTGGTCAACATCAAGTAGTCATAACAAGCAAGACCCATAGTTAGTCCTCAGTGAACGACAAAATGTCAAAATTTTGTCGATCCTAATCGATATTTTTCGACGTACACTCGGCGTCACTTGAATAGAAACAGCTATTAAAAATGGATTGAATTGAATAGAATTAAACAAAGTGGTTTTTTGTTTTTTTTTTATTGCTTTTACTTTCTTTTACATATCAATCATAAAAATTTTCGAACTCGGGATTTTTTCAGATTTCTCTCCTGAGTCAGAAAAAATTTTATGTTGGGAGGTCCCAGTTGATGTTGTCGGAAATCTGACAACCGGAAATGGTTTACTGGACAGTTTTTCGAGCTTTTACAAATAACTCACCAACTATAACTACCAACGATGTCGTCTGCGTAAGCCTAAGCCAGTATCTAAATGGACTTATTGGATTGTTCCTCTCGCCGTTACGTCAGAGTCTCGGATCACTTTCTCCAGTCCATCCAGTTAATCTGATCAGTTGTTGATTTGCCTGGGATGAAGCTTTTTTTTGGTTGTGGTTCCTTTAATTCCTCAGTTAGCTGGCCATTTAGCAACTCATAAAATTGCTCTTCCCATCGCTCTAAGATGCGATCGGCGATCAGATTTCCCTCTTTGGTAGAACTTCCGCGCCTGGTGCGGTCCTCGCTCTCTGTACTGTTCTAGTTTACGGACGAGATTTTTCTCCCAGGCTGCTCTCTTTCGCCGGTGAACTGTTTTTTCATATCTTCAGAGCTCTTTATATTCATCTTCGCCTGCCCGCGTTCTATGAGATTGTTGCATACCTCGGTACTAATGACAGTATTCTTAAGGCGTGTCCATTTCTTTTCAACACCCGACATCTCAGCCCTAGGACTTACTCTCTCTGCATTTAAGGCGAGCCCTATCGCTTGACCGTAGTTGTTTCTGGACTCTTCGTTGCGAAGGGCAGCCGTGTTGACTCGAATCTGATTCGCGGATGCTTTCTTTCTTGATGATGCAATCCTCGCTCGGTGCACCACACCAACAAGATAGTGGTCCGAGTCGACGTTGGCACCTCGGTACGTTCGAACCATCATCAGGTGGTGGTCTATCAACACGTGGTAAGCTATGGGTGCCAATGTACTGCCTTAATATTGGCTCCGTACCTATTTTAGCATTCATATCCCCCAGAACAATTTTTACATCATACTGAGGACAGGCATGGAGTTCCCGTTCGACTGATTCAAAGAATTCTTCTTTTTCATCATGTGGGGATTCCTTTGTAGGTGCGTGAACGTTTATGAGGCTTATGTTTTTTAAATCTGCCCCGCACGCGAAGGGTAAATAGCCGTTCATTTACTGTTTTAACACCGATAACGGTGGGTTTCATTCTTTTGCTGACTAGAAACCCCACCCCGAGCATAAGACGTCTTGCATGACAGCTGTAATATATGTCATATTCTGGTATTTGTGAGACCCGTCCACCGCATCTCCTGAATTGCTGTTGTCAGTAATATATTTGGACAGGGTGTACCTGGCAACAAACTCTATTGCGATTTGTACAAATTATTTATCAGTTTTTTAACTTTTCATGACAGTCAAATTACAACTGACAGACAGCAAACGTTTTTGACTTATCAAATAGAATTGACAGCAAGAGCTAATGGGAGTTGCATTTGCTGTGTCTGAACTTTTCAGGACTTCGGTATTAATATTTTTGAATTGAGGTTTTAGTCTCCGATTTTTTTTGTGACAATCAGCGTTTGCAATTGGTAAAAATTTATAGCTTAGATTTTTGAAGACGAGGCATTTATTGAACGTATTTTTTTTTAAGTAAAGTCATTATTATATTATGTATATTATTTATAACAAAAATGGTAGAAAAGGACGTAAGTAAATTAAAGTGATCTTTTAAAGCAAAAACCATTTAGGTTCCTCCTCGTCAAAATTTTGAATTTATTTACATAATAAACATTTATCTATTTTTTTTAACAAATGAATTATCCGAAGATGGTTGTATATCGAAAAATAATAACCGTGAGAAAAAACTTACAAAATTTCCTCTTTATCCATAGGTTGTAATTTTATATATTTATTATATGAAATATCAATGCAAATGAATTGGTTTAAGAACAAAAGTTTTATAGAATTAAAAAAATATATATTTCACGATATGATAATCAATTATATTCGAATCTTAAATCAGTTTAATTGTTAATTGTGAAAATAGTTTTTTGCATTTTGCACACTGCGGCTTAGAATTTTTCTTTATTTTTTTAAAATGTGTAAAATTTTATTTGTAAATTAAAATTATTGTGTGGATTTGTGGATTTTCAATTTTTCATCATTTACTTTATATTTTCATTATCTATCTGTACTATTAGATAAAAAAAATATAAAATACTTTTTTAAAAGCATTTTTTAAAATTAAATATCAATGTATATTTTTTTTTTGGCTTAATACAAATTTGAAATGACAGTTGAAGAATTTTCGTAAACGCAACAATTGAACTTTTTTTATGCACAGCAAAGGTTTGATGAAATGTAAATCGATTTTTTTTATTTTTTGTGTTGTTCTACTTGAATTTTGATGCATCACTTTTGATTCGCTCTAAAAATAAAGAATTAAATAAATTTTCAATTTTATTTAAATATTTTATAACATTTATGTGTAGATGTGCGGCTGTTTTTACTTCGAACCATTCACATTGTTATTAGATACAAACATAAAAGTTTAAAAGTTTCATATTTTTTGGAATTCTATTTGAAATTGCTATGTTTTCAAGAGTGTTTAATATTTTACAAAATATTACTAGTAGTAGTTTGAAATAAATTGGTACCAGTCAAGTTGTCATGTTGACAATGTCAACTGCACACGAAGCGTTTGTGTGAAAGTCTAAGCACAAGATAATAGTGGACATGCGTCACTGGGACGCAAAGTGAAAATTCGGTTGCTATTTTGTTCACCATAGATTAAGATTTTAGCAGTTTGTTTTGGTGTGAACTCGCTAGGTGGCGCTGTTGTCAAAATACAACGGTTTTTTTGTTTCTCAGCAACAAATCATCTTAGGAACTTCAGATTTTAACCATAGGTTTGTTTCGTGGCTATTTGGGTTTTTGTGAAATTTTGATCTGATAGATGGCGCTGTTTCCAAGATATAACGGGTTTTCTGTTTCTTAGTAACGAAGCATCTTAGGAACATTTGAGTTTTTGTGAAATTTGGACCCGATAGATGGCGCTGTTTTCAAGATAGTAGGTGGTAATACCGCTATTTTTGACATTTATTTAGTTTCACGCGCAAGAATACATCGTAGGACGTAAAACTGACTGTGTGCTGCACTGTTCGCCGCGCTGCTTTCTGTGCTCGGTTTTTTACGTACTATGACTGCCCATAGAAAAGTCTTAAGACTATGTGGTTATAAGTTATAGTACACCTCCCACCACGCGATGGTAAGAGAAAGACGTGAGTTCATGTCTGCGGGTAGCAAAGCGCCCGGGAACATCTAGTTTATTATAGATTGAATTTTTTTTATTTTATTGTAGCATTATTTTTATTTGAGGTGGAAACACATTCCGGGTTCCATTCAAATGCCATTTTGGCAATGTCATTTGCCGGTTTTCGCAATGTATGTCCAATCCATTGCCATTTTTCCGCCATATTTCAATCTTTGCTGCACTTTGATATTTAGTTCCAGTAGACCAACGTTGAAGATCGAGTTGGGCCAAAAAAGTCCACATACTCTTCTTAGACATTTATTCATGAACACTTGGAGTCTCTTTGATGATGACTGTGTTGCTCTCAAAGTTTCGCACCCATAGAGGATGGCAGATTTTACGCTTGAATTGAAGACGTGTAGTTTGGTGCCTCTTGATTCACTAGCGCCATACTTTGTTTGGTCTGAAGAACGCATGTCTGGCTTTGTTGATTCGTGATGCTATATCGACTTCAGTGCCCCCGTCTTCAGATAACACACTTCGTAGGTAGCAGAACTCCTCAACTTTGTCAATGGTGACATAATTATTCAAAGTTGTTATTGTCAACTTTAGTCCGAATTTCTGTGCATTACAGACTTCAGCTTCAATTTCATGTCAATGAAAGTTGTGGCTGATGTCGTCAGCGTAATCGAGATCGATAACTTCAGGAAAGGGCGCCATTTAATTCCATTCGGTGCATCGCTGTTAGTTTGTTTCAAAACACCATTTAAGACAATCAGAAAAAGTATTGGTGATACAACTCATCCTTGTCGCATTCCTCTATTGATCGTAAATTTGGTTGTGTTTTTGCCTTTGTACCTGACACTGCATTTTTCTCTGTGAAGCTCTTGAGTTGAGAGCTGTAAGTGTTTATGGTACCACACACATTTGTAGCGCCTTCCAAATGGCTGGTCTTGCGATGGTGTCCAAAAGCTCTCTCCAAGTCGATGAATAGTAGGAAAAGTGGTGATCTCCACTCAACAGACTCCTCAATGATGATTCTGAGGGTATTTATATGGTCAACGCATGATCGATTGGGTCTAAAACCCGCATGTTTCGCTCGCAATGAGGATTCGATTGTTAGTGAAATACTATCCAGTATGATGAAAGCCGCCATCACTTCTCACTAACCTCACCTTTTTTGGGGTCGCCACGATGACACCATTCTTCTAACAATAGCAGTCGGCGATGTTATTTGTGAAAAACGTTAAGGCAATGAAATTGGTTTTCGTAAAATAAATAACAAACTTGAAAGCAAAATATCACATTTTCTAGTACATATATATTGTAGTACATTTCAACAAAAAGTTGCTTCTTAAAAATTATTCGATTAACAAAAATTATAAACTTTTGCACAAATGGTTCCCTTCAGATGGCTGAGTAGTGATTGCAGCTTGATGGGAAATGTTCTCGTATGAAAAATATACATATAAAAAATGCTTTTTTTGTAAACTATACATTAGCTGCAAAATTTCACAAAAACATTTATTCTTTAATCCGTAGTGTGCATTTTAAACGAACTACATTTTCTATTATCCTATATATTGTAATGTTATTGTGTGCGTGCGTGTGTATTTGTCTGTCTGTGTTCTGAGTGCCGATGTGTGTGTGTAAATATACAAACGCATTTTACCTAATATCTTTATCTAATTAATATTTATAACGATTAATTAATTGAAATATATATATTAATATCTCTATATAAATATTGCATTTTGGCATTCCATTATAATTTTTCTTTTTTCGTTTTTTCTTTCTTCTCATGTATACTTTATATAAATATAATATGTGTGTCTGACAATATATATGTATATATATATATACATTTAAAACTATGTATGTATATACGTATGTTTGCAAAATACATGTATACTATGGGTTGTTTTAACCACTGCATTGTTGATTGAAATTACACCAAAAAACCAACAAAAACTATTACCTTAACCAAACCAAACCAAACCAAAAAAAAAAAAAACAACTAAAAACCAACCTGTAAACAGCGATGTACAAACAAGTAATAATAATAATAATAATAATAATAATAATAATAGTGGAAGTTGTCCTAATAGCAAAGAGAATCTCTATTACCATCACCACAACCATCTCCAACACCCGCATCCGCACCCGCACCCGCATCATCAACATCAAAGTCAAAATAGTCGTTTGAATGGTTCCTTTCCGTACAGCCCCAATCCTCCTTCGCCGCATCCGCCTCAATGTAATTCGAATGCTTCCGCATCCTCCGATCTGTGTCGATCTCCTTCTTTGCCATTGGCGCCATCGAATAATTTATCGTCTTCCCCGCTGATCACTGCCACAAACCAACAAAACCATCTTTCAGCATTGTCACCACCCCCGCCTCCATCGAAGAGAACGGCAAAAATTCCGTCGCTTCTCTCACCATCTGCGGGGATGGCGGCGGTGCGTCAAAATTCCGTTTCCATTTCGAATTCCAATTCCAATTCACCATCTTCTGTCTCACAAATTCACCACTATCGCCAGCAACAAAATCAAAATCACCTTCATGCCCATCGTCTACTTCCCCTCCACCACCACAGTCAAAACCAAAGTCACAAACAAATCCAAAATCGCTACCAAAACCCAAACCGAAACCAACTAGCTCACAATTCCCCCCCGCTAACAACAAGCTCAACAACTACAACTACAACAACTACAAATAATAGTTTTATTGGTAACTGTACTGATGTTGTGAATGTAAATTCTTGTACCGACATAATTCCTCCAACTGCTGAACATGGGTCATCACATTGTCACCAACAACAACAACCACAACGAACTCAATTACAAATTTTTCAACGTAAAATGCAACAAATTGCGTTACAAATTGAACAACTGCGACAACCGCAACCCCCACAACAACCGCAAACACCTCATAAAAATATCAATGTAAATTTAAACAATCGTGATATATTGTTGATAAATTCTTTGTCATCTTTATCGTCGTCGACATCGATAACGACGACAACAACTTCAACAACAACACCAACAACAATGATGCCTCAAACATCTTCATCACCGATGATATCATCTTCTATTGCTGGCGCTGCATCTTCCTTCTCATCGTCAATAATTACTGACAACCAACAAATGGCGTCTGCTGTATCATCGTCACCATCATCATCATCGTCATTATCATCATTATCATCATCATCGTCATCAATAAAAAAAAATCAACGAATAATTCAACAACAAACTCCAATGACAAAATCAAAAACTAAAAAACAAAAAACAACCAACAACAACTCCATCGTAACAATTGTACCTGTAACAACGACAACAACATCACCATTGTTGTTGCCATCAACGTCGTTATTATCATCTTCTTTGCTGGCGACGCCTTCGTCTTTGTCTTCATTGACTGGTGGTTTGAATTCGCTTTCTGCTGCTTCTATCACTACGACGACAACGACACAAACGCCATCATCAACAAATCGTTCTGATAAAAATTCTAATTTAAATTTAAATTCAACACACAATACGATCAACAGTAGCAATAGCAACCATCAACGATCTCAGCAAATTATTCACAATGGTAATCGCCACCTTAGTGGAAGTGCCGCTGGACCCAGCCATAGCAATATGTCCGATCACATGCACATGAATGTGAATATGGGGATGATGCACCGTCGTGGTGGCGTTGGCACCGGCAGTGCTGACCACCACCACCACCACCACCATCGCCGTCACAATAGCATGATGAATTTAAACGTCAGTGGCAACCACAACAACAATGGTGGTAATAACAGCAATAACAATAATATGAATAGCAATGCAACTATCTCAGGGTTATTTGATAGACATAATAATAGTATGGTAAGTAAATACTTTTTTGTTCTCCTTTTGTTGTTCCTTTATAATGAGTGCATTCGGAAACGTTTCCCAAACATTTGGAATATTCCAGAATGTAGAAAAGCGTTTTTTTTGTATCCGTCCTGCGATATTCTTTTAAATAACCGTGGTCCATGTAACTGAGGTGAGGAATAATTAACAGGACTTGCATTCAATGCGACAACGTTCTTAGCGTTCTCTCACAACGCTAAAACTTAAGACTTGCGACTAAGGAGAAAACTCCTAAAAGAAGAGTATGCCTACATGAGAATACAGACTGGGATGGCCTCTACAATTTTTGTAATCTTAATCTTCGCGGAGGATCAATGCTGGCGTCCCACAAGGGTCATCATTGTCGCCTACGCTTTTCTTAATATATATTAATGAGCTATTGTCTTCTACAACATGTGATACCCATTTGTTTGCTGATTATGCAACGCTATCGGCTTCTATTGAGTATGTCAGTCAAAAAGAATGCAATTCTAGCTTGATTTGTTCCAGAGATTTAATGAATACGGCTAATTCGGTCGAACATTCAAGTTATTCTTGATTCTTGATTGGGGCAGATCTAATAGGGTGAAATTTAACTCAAATAATTTACAGGCTTGTCTTTCTTCTCAGAAGGAAGTTCAACATTATGTGCTTACTTACTTATATCCCATATCCCGTTGTGGGTCCTCTATTACGCTTACGCGCCATCGCGAGCGGTTCCTGGCAATGAGCTTTAGCTCTCTCCAACTTTTCCCCAATTTCCATGACTCCTTCTCAACTGTTCTGCGCCATTATTACGCGGACGACCCGTTCTTCTACCGTCCTGAGATAACAGATTCCAATGCATTGCGTATTTTGCTATGGAACTGTCGCCTTTACGGATTGTATGACCAATCTACTGCCACTTCCGTCGTTGGATGGTTGTGCCTATTGGTTCCTGATCCGTTCTCCGGTAAAGATGGTCATTTGAGATACGGTTAGGCCAGAAAACTCTTAAGATGTTCCGTAGGCACCTATTTGCGAACGTTTGTAATCTTTTTGTGATAGTAGCGGTCAACTTCCATACAACAGCACAGATTCACCATTGAAGGGAACATTTGGTGCTTAAGCTGATTACATTGCTTCGCCATATCATGGACAACATTACGTGCCACCAGTAATTAATGGTGGCACTATTGCGAGATCAGAGACTCACTTAAGATGCTAGGTTTTAAAGTTTCAAGTGAACTTTCTTGGAAGGAATACGTAGATTTATGAAATTTCAAAAAGAGCGAGTCAATGCTAAGGTGTTATAAAACGTTTTAGCTTCTACTACACCCCCTCTGAAGTATTAAGATTATATGTATAAGACTTATGTTAGGCCAATTTTGGAATTTAATTCATGTGCATGGGGTGGGGCTTCAAAATCGCATTTGCATCTTGATATAATTCAGAATAGAGTTGTCCGTATGATAAACGATGTAAGCATTTCCCCATCTCTTGATTGATTGGAGCATAGACGAAAGAAGACGTAGGAGCTTTAACTGTTTTCTACAAAATTTACTATGGTAGATGCCCTTCAATAAACCATTCTCTACTTCTGGGTCATTTTTCGCGAACGTGAACACTCGTTTCAGATTTAAACAACATAGATTTTTATTTTAAACCCATTTGCATGTAGAACCCAGATCTGATGGCATATCTCACTGAAAAGAAGAACCAGTCTACAAATTTGGTGAGAGCAAAGTTGTTGCACTCTATATTTCCAAAGCATTTCTCAAAGTCTGCCTTCAAACTCTTTTGTCGCAAATGAATGATAATGCCCTGCTTGACTGGATTAGTAACTACCTTTGTGACCGTTTAATCCAATTCGTATTGGACAGTTTTAAATCCAATGTTCGCCGCATAACGCCGATGTTCCCCAAGGCTCTGTTTTATCTCCGATACTTTTTCTCACTTTCTAGCCACACAATAATAATGTAATGAATTTGTCGATTCTGTGTTTCCGCATTTGATCTGCAGTCCTTTAAGACACACGTGCATAGACATCTCATCTTTTCCTCTCCCTAATTTTCTAACGCTTACACTGTTATAAGGGTGCAATTACCTTGAGCGTGTCTTGAGCATTATAAAAAAATGTAAGGGATTATAAATATTACACTCAAATCACCCTAAATGTCCTAAACGACAGCTTAACAGAACTCGCCACCAATGTTTGAGTTGTGTTTTGATTTAAAAACATAGATTGATTTGCTAATGTATAACTGAATTTACTTGTAACTCTGTTCCTTCAATTAAAAGCATTTTGATGGTCACCACGGACACTCTAGGAATTCAGAGTTACACTCTGTCACAAGGGGTCCGGGCGTTAGCGGAATGACGGATAGCTGCAGTGATAGAATGATGCGAAATGCTGGAATGCACAATCGTGAAAGAAATGTGGGCAACCAGCAGCACCACAATGGCAATGGCAATGGATATCATCATCATCATCATCATAACCATAATGCGAATGGTAATGGTAGTAGTAACAACCACAGCAACAATAATAATAACAGCAGCAGTAGCAACAACAGTAGCAATAGCAATAACAGTAGCAATCAGATGCCAAGTCCATCGCCACACAGCAACAACAACAATAACTTCCCACCAAATAGCAGCAGCAATTCAAATGCCACCTCAAACTCAAGTGATCATCCGACATCTTCGTCGTCATCGGCGTTATCTTCAACGGCTGCCTCCGGTGATCCATCAGGCTCTGAAACGTCGTCGGCACCATCGTCCTCGTCCTCAAACGGTCCTAGTGGCAGTGGTACTTCTGGCGGCGGTGGTGCTGCTGCTATTGGTGGTGCCATTAATGGAAATAACCAAAATGGCGGCTTAAAGTCAGATAGCCCATCGCGAAAGCGTCGTCGCATATCAACACGACTGCCAAGTCAATCCCCGCCAGCTGGGTGGGATCATCGACGTTCACCACGAAATCAGGTGAGTTTATTGAAAATAAAATAAAAAATAGAGCCTGCATCTTACTTAAACGTTATTGTTTTTTAACTACAGAACCAAAACCAGCAGGGAAGCCCACCAATCCGTCGGCCAAGACTTCGTGACGCTGGGCCGCAGCAATATCAGCAGCAGCACAACTATCACACTCACCACCAACAACAGCAGCAGCAGCATCAGCCACAGCAACGTTCTCCATGGGATTCGGCTGCTCGTGCTCTAATACAACATACTCCGCCACCAACACAACCTCAGCATCAAGCACCCCCACCCCCACCACCTCCACCGCTTATGGTGGACATCAATCAAGTTCCTGTTAGCTTACCACTAAGGCACGATCCGATCTGGGCATATTCCTCTGGACCACATGCATCGTTATGTCCTTATCCGGCTGGTCCACCACGTTTGGCACCGTGCCAGATGCACGGCGTGTATTCGCAACAATTTGCTCAAAACTGTAATCTTGGCAGCCATCCGCCACATCCGCACCCACACCACGCCCACCACCATCATCCACATCATCAACATCATCCACACCACCCGCAGTTTGGTACACTATCGGCAACAGCGCCACCGATAACAGTGCCACAACCGCCCACACAAGTTTCACAACACAATCTACAATCGTCAGCTCAAGCGGTGGCAGCTATAGCGGCTGCTGCGGCTACAGCCGCATCTGTTGCAGCCAGTTATCACCATGCTGCCGCACACATCAATGTCGCTGCCGCCTCACAGCAGCGGCGCGATGGAAGTCTTTCCCTTGAATTGGATCACCATGGACATCCGCATGCTGCTCACCAGCATCCACATGTTCATCATCCGGGACAAACTCATTCGCACGCGCACGCTCACCCACAACATCATCCAGGCCATCATCCAGCTGCGGGCGCAACATCGATTCACATCACACAGATGTCAGCGGCCGCTGCAGCTCATCATCATATGCATTCCACGGCGGCGGCGGCAGTAGCAGCAGCTCAGGCTCAGGCTCAGGTCAACCAGCTGTCAGCAGCTCCGCAGCAGATTTTTATTTCAACTGAGGTAAGTGACACAGTGAAACAACACAGACTAATAATTATTATAATGTATTTATATTCAATAGAGAGAATCCTTCCGTCCATTTTTCCAGAGCCATCCCAATCAGATGGAACTCTTCCGTCAAGCACGTCGAACATTCCCAACACACCGTCGCTTTACACGATTCACATGGCCTGGCAACCATCATCATGCACATGGCCATCCCCATCCACATCGCGCTCTTCAGCATCAAGCGCTCGGACCGCACCATCATCATCCGGGGGCGCCAGTACAAATACAAACAACTGGAATAATAAATCCTGGATTTTTGCTTAATTTCCTGTAAGAATTTTTCTCTTTTTTAATTTGACTTACAAATCTTCTATTTAATCTCCCAACTCAATCCCCCAGTGCCATGTTCCCACTTTCGCCATATGGCCAACACGAGCTGAGTTCACCGGATTCTAATGAAACAGAAAACTATGAGGCCCTATTAAGTTTGGCCGAACGTTTGGGTGAGGCGAAACCAAGAGGTTTGGCCCGAAATGAAATTGATTTATTGCCCAATTACAAATTCAATCCGGAGACCCACACGGGTAAGTGTCCAGTGTAGCGGAGCGGTTTTCACTTCGTGGTACATAGTCTCAAAACGTGCCTGCATTTTATTTTCCTTTTATTTTCCAGGCGATCAAACATCTTGTGTCGTTTGTATGTGCGACTTTGAACTAAGGCAGATATTGCGCGTGCTACCATGTTCACATGAGTTCCATGCCAAATGCGTGGACAAATGGTTGCGGGTAAGTTAAGGAAGAGCATTCGATTTATTTATAACGAGTATTTAAAAAAAAATAGTGATCTGTGACAATACGAAATCACGCAATTCGCTGGATCATCGTAGCAATATTTCCTGCTTGTCAATTTCCATTACTCAAGTGAGATAGTCAATTGCATTCTACATCTCCACCAATTCAAATGCAATTGTCTGTGGTCATCAGTTTACACTCAAACCCATCTTCAGCAATTCGTTAGGGAGGACAACATGAATGTGGAATTCTATGCCCCAGTTAGTAACAAACAGGATTATTACATTTTTACAACTAGATCAAGGATTAAGGATTAAGGAAAATCGGATGAATTTTGTGTCTGTCTACGGTATTAGGCATTTTTTTTTAAGACCACTGTTATGGCGAACACCGAACTTTTGAATCCTCCCTTGTACATAGTTAGTTATGCGGTTGGGTACAATTGGAATGGCCGTCGAAGTACTGTGTTGTAAAATATTCTTTGTAAAATATATCTTTGAGGCAGAAAAAGGCACCTCTCTAAGCATTATATATGCAAGAGTTATTGCAGTGTACGTAATGAGTTGAGTTGTCGTTTGCTCTCCGTCGGACGGGGACGCGTTTTACCAGCGCCGTAAAATGAAATAACAAATCGTAAACAACAACAAGTTCATCGCCAGTTACACCAGTTGCCTTATCCACTGAACGCTAGTAGGCCTTCCGTGACATTGTAATTCGTGCCGCCAAAAGATTCATCCCCGCCGAAAGAATCAAAAAGGTCATTCCATCCTTTCCGCCGGAAGCCCTCCTGCTTCCCGAGCGTCGCGACCAACTAAGAGTTATGGATCCTGCTGACCGTCGAGTTACTGAGCTAACGAAGGATTGCCAATCACCAGCGATCCAAGTGGCTGAGTCAACTTGAGAACTGCACGCTAAGATCAAAAAACCTCTGGTCAACGGTCACAGGTCTTTCTGGGAAATCCCAATGTCAGGGCTTAACCTCGATCTCATTCAATGACCACCAATACGACAGCAGTAAAAAATGAGCATCACATTTTTCACGACAATTCGTCGAACACTCGTCAGCTCACGGAAGCTCCTCTATCCTATAAGACAGGATAGCCCAATACGTTAAAGTCACCATTGGTCCATACCAAACTAAAAGCGTTAAAATGCGACCTAAACCACCCTACCTTCACCGCCCTTGAGGTGCAAGATGCCATAAGGAAGGCTAAACCTGACAAGGCACTTGGGCCGGACGGGTTTTCTATGTTTATGTTGAAGCCTGGATTATCTAGCAAAAATCATCAACCTAACCATGGAAAACCTTACCATACCAAACGTATGAAAAATTTTCCAGTTTTAAAACCTGAAAGTACTAAATCAGTTACTGAATTAATAGCCATTCATTTTTGACATATAAACTCTCAGTAACCCTCATCTACCAGGAAGATCATCTGCAGAAGTGTGGCCTAAGTTGTATGGGAGGAAGAAGCTATGCCCGAAGACTGGCGAAGAGGCATCCTGTGTCCCATACATAAAAAGGGAGATATCACAAAATGCAGCAACAATTATCGTGGTATAACGTTATTGAGTACCCCGTATAAGATTTTCTCCTCTATCCTTCAAGACAGGATAGCTCCATAAGTCTCATTGTCATGCAATTAGTTGAGCTCCTGATCTCGCAAAAATGGTACGAGATCGACTGCATGCGCGATCGGTCGGTCTCTGTTCTGTGCCTGCTAATCGGCCACAAGAGAAAAAAAAATGGCTTATGAATGAATCGTTGAGTGGCTTTTGCATGCGTCATCAATAATCTTTGATGACCACAGTAGCGGCCAACATATTTGCCTATGGTAGTATGAAGGGGAAATTGCAGCGTTCACAGTACTTTTCAGCTGCTGTTTATATTGTGCGTCAAATCCAAAGTGAATTTTGACATATGACAGTCCTTACTTCTTCGTGATGTTTCACGCCAAAAACGTGAAAAATATATGAAGATTGCCGTGGCGCAAGTCATTCAGGGAGTAGTCCCTTGGCAATAAGTTTAAAAAATACAGCATATGCTCTGCTCTGTCCGATGTTTTAGGGCCGGGCGTCGGGGTCGACATTGATATTAGTGTAGATTCCATAGTTTTCGGCGTCTCTAAAAAATATAGCACGTTGGGTAGAAAGACTGAGGCGGGTCGCCGGCGTGTGGTGTAGTTGAGTATTTTTCTTTATTAGCGCACGCTTCATGGGTGAGATTTGTATGGTCTTGAGGGATTTTTGATGTTATTTTTTTGGAGGGTGGGGTCGATATTGATATAAGTGTTGAATCTATAGTTTTTGGAGATGAATAGCGTTAGGAAGTCAGAGGTGTGTCGACGGAAGGTGAGTTTTTTTTTAATAGCGCACGCTTCAAGGGTTTTGATGGGTCTTGGGGGTTTTTTGTGGGTGGGATGTATATTGATATCACTGTCGAATCATAGTTTTCGGATTCGCTGAGATGAATATTGAGAGGTGTGGTGTTGTATGGTGGTTTTTTTTTGTTAATTATTGCACGTTTCAGCGATTTCGAGGATAAATGACACATTTATTTAAACAATACAAACCGGAGGCCCGTTTATTCGTATAACGAACGCACTTGTTTGTAATAAATAATTAAATACTTTAATTAAAATTTAACTGAACATTGCTGAATGTACAGTTGAAAGGCAAAATTATTATTTTAATTTCAAATTTTATAATACATAGATAATTTGTAAAATAACCATCTTTTGTTTTACAGTCAAATCGCACCTGCCCCATATGCCGCGGCAACGCCTCAGATTACTTTGAAACTCACGAACAACAACGCTAAAGTGTACCGATGGGCCGGAAAACCAGCTAATAAATCGTGCAAGGAAATAGTACATGGCCGACCTTACCATCTTGCGAAAACCCTTTTGTCTGCCTCAGACGGTTATAGAGCCAACTTTATTAACAGCTCGAACTCGAAGACAACAACCACACAACTCATCAATCATCATCCACACTTCTCTATTGTATTGTATATGTTCTTTATTCTTGTATGTATTTGTAATGTATCGTAGCTTAACATACAAACACATAAACACATAGGTTTATATTCTTATGTACGTACATATTAGGTAGAACTAAACAAAAAATGGACCTATTACCACACAGACATAATAATAATTCTATAATACTTATATATACAACGTTATGTATACCCAGGCAGACAGACAGACAAAAACTAACAAACGAATTACTCGCCTCTACTCAAATATATGTATTTGATATATACATAATAGCATGTATATAATTTTGACCATACACGTACGATATCTCTGTATAGGTATGCTGCTGCTACACACTGCTAAACGAAGATGACAGAATAAAACTAAGCGCTCTTTAAGTGTTCTAATAATTAACACAGACATTTTTAGTTTTTATATTTAAATTAAAAAGCAGCAGACTACAAGACAAAAGGAACTTTTCTCTAAAACGTATAAGCAATACTCGCTGGAACAACAAAAGATATATGACAAACGACGATTAAAGAACATCGCAGACGAAAGCATATATGTGTTTCTTGTGTGCATGTGAAAACTGAAAACAAACCATTCTTTTGTTTAGTTTAGTCAAAATGGAATAAACAGGACGAGCAGCAAACAAATATATAAAAGATATATGTATAACAATGCCAATGCCAATTAAGTAAACAAAATTATTGCTAATGATTGTCGTCTTGTAAAATTAGCAGTTAACATTAAGTTTTTAAAATAATGAACAAACAACAAAACAAAAACAACCACCAAATTTGCAATGTGTATAGGTGTGTATAGTAATAAAATAACAATAGGGGTATATATAAAATCAAAACACATAAAAGAAATTTTAAAAGCAACAACAGGCAATAACACTGCGAACCACAAAACTTGACTCCCTTTCCTGCGCCCTCCACATATTCTCACTAAATTTTTATATAGTAGACTTAATAAGTAAAAACAATATATATGTTTATATAATATAGATGTACATATATGTATATGAATTTGTGCATCGCAATACTTGTAATAAAAAGGAAACAAAAATTAACTTCAACAAGCGAGAAAATTTAACTGAAGTATAAGTAGAACCATGCTCTCAGCCATAAGCTTTGTGGGTGTCTCTTTACACTGCTGGTGTTTCAAAAATCAATCGAAGTAGATGCGTGTTAGCTTAAAAATACGCTTACACACGTCCATCTACTTGCTTGATCTGTATCCGCAGCCGAGACTGTTTCAATTGGTTTACTATTAAAAAGGCGATGATTGAAACGGCGCGTTTGAAAAAGCGACCATCAAATAGACGCACGACTCAAATGGTGCGTGACAAAAAATGCTACCAACAAAAAGACGCCCATCAAAAATAAGTTTGATAAAAAAATAGGCTTTGTTTTACTTTCACAGTCTCTTGTTCTAATATTATTTCAAAATTACCGTTACTAACAAATTATTTAGTAAACTCTTACATTTGGCCTGTAGGGACAGTAGTCCATAAATATTATTCCCGTGACAAAATCAAGAAGCGTAATTTAAGTCGTCCTTTCTTGCTAATTCTGGGGCCCTATCATGATTTCAACCGCGAGTCGTAAACTATTTCGATATTAATCTTTTCTCGACCCGCTTCAACTTACGTATCAATTTCGCTATCAAATGTCAAATATCAATCGAAATTATGTCTGCCTTCTTTTTGTTGGCGCAGCTTTAATCTAGATGGCGGAAAGGTGATTCCAAATTCACGATATCGTGTAAAAATTGTTTCGCGGCGGAAATCATGACAGGGTCACTGTTTTTTTTACTTCATCATTAATCTTCTTCATAAAATCTGCCAATTCAAACCAATTTTTTGATTGCCTTTATTACCAGAACGTAAGAAGTTTGAATTCTTAAACCACAGTACTGTGTTTTCAAAAACTCCCCTACGTAATGTTTGCCATAACTAACCCAACTTCTACTCAAATATCAAAGATGCACACATTCACATCTGATTTTATGGTTTTTCGAGATGACGATCTTGACAAGGGTGATTCATCAAGTCGTGGTGTTCTTTTAGCAATATATCTTGGTCGTAAGAAGTGCAAAATTCGCAATCTGTTCATCTGTGCTAATTTTCTGTCTCAAGACATAACTTCTGTGTTCTATGCTGCTACATTCGTCCTTCTCAACTGATCAGAGGCTATCAACTTTCCAAAGATGCCGTTGATTGTCTATTCCATAAGATCAAACCTTGTAACACTACTATTTTTATGATTTTTCAATTCAGACGCCCGTTGAATTCTATTAACTACCTACTACCTTTTTTCTGCTACAATAACGCCAAAATTCTTCCTTCTGAGACTTCAGTTAAATTTAATTTTCGTAAGGCTGGCTGGCTGATAAATTAAACAATTTGCTCAGTAACGCAAATTTCGCTTTTATCTTTGGCAAATCTCAAGTTACTATCAATAAACCTGTCAAGCTGTTTTATGACGTTTTCTTCAGTTCATAAAACCGGTCCAACCCATTTGTCATATCATCTTTGGTATAACCAAAACTTAGGAACCAATATTCTCCAGGTCCAGAAGGTTTACTGGCGATTGTGTCATGAACTCATGAACTTCCATTAATTGCCTGGCTTAACCCCTCACTGCTCTCTTCAAATGATCTATTTTACATAGTCGTTTCACCGTCTCTGGAAGAGCTTCTTTTTATGTACTCGTAATTCACCTTCAAAAAGGCGGTAAAAACGAAATCTCCAATTTCCACTAATCAGCATGATTTTCTGAAAGACTGATCAACGACTACTAATTAAACGAAATCCGTGTTAGCTATGGAGGACGGCTATGAAGCCGATATACTCGTAATTGCCACCGATTTTAGTAAATCCTTCGAGAAAATATCTCATGAAGTCATCCTTTTCATACTCAAAGCTCTCAGCTTTCAATCTAGGTTTGTTAGGTGAATCCAATCTTACTTGGAAAGAAGACAATATATGGTCGTTTTTTATTATCCTTTGTATAATATCCCATCATAGCTTCTTTTGGAGTTCCTCAAGGTAGCCACATCGGTCCTTTGATTTTCGTCTTGTTAATTAACGTTGTCGATTGCATCATCACTCTCTATATACTATATGCTAAGCATGAAAATTTGCCCTAGCAATTGCAAGACAATGTAAACAGTTTTTCAAATTAAAATTAATGTCATTAAATGTCAAGCTATTACTAATTTCCGAAAGCGTCTTCCTGCACCACCCAAGAACCTATTTTGTAAATCACTACCTCTCCCTTCAGTTATTTTAATGCGAGACCCGGTGTTATTTAAAATAATCAACAAAGCCAACTCTGCTTTTTTTGTTTTTTGTTGGTCGGCTTTGTGATGGTCGCTTTTGTTATTGAACGCCTTTTTGTCGGTCGCTTCCTTTTTGTTGGTCGCTTTTATTATTGCGCGCCTTTTTGATGGTCGCTCTTTTGAAGTCGCCTTTTTATTAGGATACATTTTCAATTAACCAAAACCAAAATCTAAGAACAGGTTGTGCTTTTACAGTTTTTCGTTTTGTATTGTGTTTTGTTCAGGTTTTTTTAATTTTTTGTTTTTCAAAACACATAACACACTCACATGAATCTTTAAGGGCGGAAGTAACAATAACATATTCCACATTAACAACAACAGAAACACCCAGAACTTTGAATATTGCTACTTATTTATTTCTGTTGTTGTTTTAACAAAGACTATTAAATGATCACAGAATTTTGTACGTTTAATTTGTTCGTCTTACATTATTTTGTTTGTTTGCTTGTTCTGCTAAATAACAGGCCTTAATCGATTGATATGGAATGCAACCTAAAGAAAAAGAAAATGTAAAACATTACTACTTTTCAAAGTTTCGGCCTTTGCTAAACAATACGACCCACACGCAAGATAGTTGGCCTAGTTATTTCTTCTTACGAAAATCGAATAAAATATTGAAACTCAAAATGAAACAACTACTTAAGGGCCCAGCCCCATAGCCTCCGTTGCGTCAGTTGCGTCGACGTAGATGTTGACGTTGCCGTATGTGACGCAAAGAGATGACCCAATGAACACGTGCCGTCGTACAGGCAAACAACAACAAATGGCAAAATAAACTTCAAACTGGTGTGCGAGAAAGCTGTCAGAGAATTTGCCGGAGAGAAAAGTTGAAAGTTGATCAACTTTTTGCGTCGTTTCTGTCACATGCTTTGCCTATGGGACACTTCTCATAAGAACGCGTGTATTTCATCGAGCTGTCAGTTCCGCTATCGAAAAGATCACTTTAATTTCATAAACGCAGTTATTAAAGTCATAGACGCACTTATCTAATGTTGGACTGACTTGACAAACAACTGTCTATCGTCAACACAATAAAGAGGTTAATCTCCCAAAATATACAGATCTGGGAATCTCGATTCACCATAGATTGGTTTTTTTTTTTACAGAAAACGAACAACTAGACAGCCAAAAAATCAATCTGTATTAAAAAAAAAACGACATAACTCACTAACGTAACAATAAACGGTACAATTCAAGAGAGTGAGAAATATGTGGATTGGGCCAACTTTTTTGGAATGTAACAAAATGGGTTCACATTTACAGTTTCTGACGAAGACATAATTCATTTTAACTTATCAATTTTTAGTTCTGCATAATAACCACGAATTAGATAAAGTTTGCGACGAAAAATACAATACTGGACCAACTAATTTGATTTTGAGTTCGGACACAGTTGGCAGTCAATTCAACAACCTTTGAACTTTTCTATGTTTTTATTCGATAAACAGTTTGCAGTATTGCTTTGGCTAATCCAGCTTGGCTTACAACAACAATCGCATAAGCATAAACCCGAAAATAAATTCAAAAAGTTTTTAGGATTTATAACTAAAGCCATTTTTTTAGTTATAGCGCTCACCGAAGGCGGTGTTTTCTTTAACACACATAACAATTAAAAAACATCGAAAATTTAAAGCCAAAAGCTGTTGCTTTGTAAAGCTAAGCCGGCTTTGCCAAAGCAACGCAGCAAGTATTTAGCAGTCGAGTCAACAACCTTCGAAACAAATTATTTTTTTCAATTTTTTGTTCTCGCCTTTGGCGAGGATTACCTTCAGGAATATTGATTTCGATTAAATATTTAACAAAAATTGAGTCAAATTCTGAACCCAAGAAAACGTAATACATAATCCCAATTGAATTAATTTCGGTTTGAATTGGGTTCAAAGAAGTACTTTAAACAAATAAAAGTATAATTTTCCAAATGCTTAGCGCTTAATACGCAATCAAAATGTTTGTTTTTTTTGTTACATTTCCATATCGGGAATAAAGAAAAATTTTCATTATATTATTAACAGCCTTACAGCTTTTTGCCTTATTTTGAATTTTAGTTATTGTTGATATATTTAGGGTGTTAATTTCAGTTAAATTTGTTTCAATTTATTTCATTTTTCATTTATTAACAATAAAATAGTTAGTTGAACATATACGTTTGTAGTTTAATAATTTTCTCTTTGTTTTTGTTTTGCGTTTTATATACATACATATAAACAAACATTTTATTAAGAAATTAAACAAAAAACAAAAAAATTAACCAATTTATTATTAGTTATTGCACATACAATTTACTGATTTAAATACGCTTCTTAGTTGCATTATTAATATTCACAAATAGCTTTAGCTAATTTTATATCATTATATCATTAGTTAATAATGTACCTAATGTTTAAAATTGTGTTCTATTTTTTTTTTGAATTACATACAATTCACCGTTACGTACTGGATTTTTCTATTCAGCAAACTATATAATTTTCAAAATACAAATTTGTTTTTGCAGAAATCATCAAATAAAAAACAAAAACATCTATAGTTCTTTTTGTTTAAAATATTTACTATCGTCCACTACTTGCTTTTACTATCAGCAAAGCGAATCAAAAGGAAATTCATTAATAGTCCGTCAAAACTCACATTTAGTGATGCCAATATTGCATTCCTTTGAAACTCAAAAAAGATATTGTCACGGAAACTCAAATATTCCTTCTTCGAAAAACTCAGATATTCAAATTTTCATACATACTTATCAAAAGGAAAAATTAATGTTATTGAAAATAAAATAAAATACAAACCGCTTACAAAAGTATACAATAATTTAATTTGAAGCGTTGCAGTTGTGCAATCTATAATTTTTCGAAACTTACCCAAAACTATATAAATATATGGCGGTGTGACAAGATGACCTTAGACGATTGATATCAACATATTTTCAATACCAGAAACATGTAGGCAGAACTCATGAATAGCAACAGGAAAATTTCTCACGAGCACAAGCTGCTGCGAGAATGTCCATCATCTGAATCTTTCTAAAGTGCTGAAAAAAAAAATAAAATAATATTTTCAATAATTTATTTTGATGCATTCCTTGAATTTTACATGCATTTGGTTTTATTTTAACGTCAAACTCATGCAAATGATTGTTACAGCAAATTTATTAGTGTCATTTTTGTATCTCCTTTCTTACAGATTTTTCTCCTGAAAATTTTACGAATTGATATGTTTGTTTGTTTTTAAAACTGATGTTTTAACTTAGTGAGCCTCTTCGTAGTCGCATATGTCATTTCGTCATGATCCGGAAATGTTTCTCTGTCAGTTCAACTACAATTCTATTTTTCTATTCTCTCAAAGTCAAAAGCTTACCGATAGCTCCTTCTCCTTAACCACTAAATTTTTGTCTCATTTTTAATGCATCGCGTCATTTGCTTCACGCGATTTCATGTAATCAGATTGAAACTGAGTTGAAATGTTGACAACATAATACAAAATCCGACAATTACTTTCAAAAGAATAAAAATCGCCATTTTGAATTTCAACTCTCTCAAACCAGGTTATTTCGTGGGGTTCAAACTGAGTATAATGAAAACTCAGCTCAACCCCGTTTCCATTAAAGCTAACCCTGGTTTAACTAACTATGGAAGCGAGATAACTGAAAATGTGCTTCAGATTGCATCTCTCAGCCGCTAGCGGCTTAATTTTTGACGTTTTCGCATTGACTGAAAGATAGATCCCAATTTATTAAATTTATGTGAAGTTAATATACATTTTATAAATACTGCATAATTGGCGATGGAATTCCAAAAGTCAATAAAGAAATACTCCGCTCAGTGGTTGTTACGCAGGGAAGATCTTTGATTGACAGTGGGCTGCTATTTATCTCTTAAACCCATAAAAATTAAAAATTTTCATCTAAATTCTCTAATCGCAGAAATTGATATGGGAGCCCCTCAATCCTGGGCCATTTTTTTTTATTGTAGGAGAAAATCATCGAAACAGACATTTGACATCAGATGTTAAAATTGAAAATGCTCAGATCATTTTATTCTGAGCACTTAGAGCACGCTCATACTCTGAGCAAATAAGAAACATGAACATTTATCTTGAGAACTCTTTGACTGCTCTGAACTAATTTATGAAAACGCGAAATGACAGAATATTGCGAAAACTTGTTGTTCTATCTGTAAGTTGATATTGACAACAAAAAACGACATCAATAAAAATAAAATTCAGTAAATAAAAATGTAAGTTGAATTAAGCATAAAACATGTATGTCTCGTTTCATTTGCTGGGTTCATTTGTGCGTGCGCTAAGATTTCTCTCTCTCTACCACCAAAACCACACCACACCGCACACAGTCCATAAAGGGCGACGAGTATCTGATGCCAGTATAGATATTTAAAAAATGTATAAGGGCCTTGCGGCCGAACCCGGGACCCGATCACTACCAAATTTTCTTTATTGTTTCAAGTATTGTTTATTGGATATACACATGTGTGAGAAGAAAATCGGGTAAATTTTTTAAAATTTTTGTATGGGAGCCCCCCGACCCCGCAGCCCGAGGGGCCTCAAAATTTAATAGAAAGTGTTGTCTCCGGAAATACACATGTGTGCCAAATTTCAATAAAATCGGGCTGTAGGAAGTGGGTTAAAAATTGATCGCAAGAATCCACCACAAATCCACAGACCCACAAGCCCACAAACCCACAAACACACGGGAAAGTGAATTTAATATAGAGAATTTAAATAAACAAGTGTCATACGGGCTTTACTGGACTCTACCAGTTTGTGATCAGCTGACATATTATTTATATATATTTTTGTTAAAATTAAATTGTTTTATTCTTTAAAGTAAATTTTAGCAGTATACACAAACGCAAAGAATACAAATACATCTACACACACACTCCGTGAAACTCATAATGTAAAATACAAAATACAACACTTTTGCAAGAAACAACAAATAATTTATTTAAAAATTGTTATTAACATAGAAAAACTTAAAACAAAAACCAAATCATCAAATAGTTTGTATTATAAATATATATATTATATATAAAGTTTTGCTGTGATGTATTAAATTATAATGAAGAAAAAAATCGACAAAAAATTAAATAAAAACCAATATTTTAAATATTACCTACACGTTTTTCAAAAAAAAAAAAAAAAAAAAAAGAGAAATCAAAAATATAAATACAAATAAAAATACAAATAAGAAATATTTTTTTTAGATAAATTGCCTGAAAAATAAAACAAAACACACAATTCATATTATAAATGAAAATTAAAAAAATAAATGTATGTATGTAGTCAATTTGTGGAATGGTTTTTTACTTTTAAAATTTCATATTTTCTTTTTCCAATGCGCATAAAAATACAAACGAAAAAACCAAAAATCTTAAAAAGAACATGTTTAAAGCTGCGATCATAGATTAAGTTGGTAGACACGTGTAATAAGCGTATTTTTTTTGCTTATTACGTTATGTATTTTAATTCCTTACACGTGTCCAGGCGCTTGATCTTAAAACGAAGCCTTAGAATTAAACACTGAGTGAGGAAAGCAATTAGAAAAGCAATAATTATTAACAAACAAAAAAAAGCAAATTGAAATTTTATAATAACATTTCTAAGCTATCTCTGCTCTCTAGCAATAAGCTTACTAACAATTTAATTTAAATTCAATTTCTCAATAACTGCTGGAGGCATTGATTTTATTTTATATTGATAAATATGCAATAAACGGGATAGAAAAGAAAAATCTTACATATGAATTTCTTATAGCGTATAACATTTTTATGAAAGCAACAACAAAGAATGCAATTACATACACCACGATACACCTAAATGTCTCTTCCATTCCAAATGAAAACAACAATTTAATGTGAAATTTTAACAATTCAAACTAAACAAAACAAAGAATGTATGTATATATACATATATATGCATATAGCACATACAGAAACAGACTCACATTGACTTGACAACCAAAACACAAATAAAAGTGAACGTAAAAAAATATAAAAAACACAGATTATCTAGATTTGAAATTGTTGTGGTTTTATGCTTTAATAATCCTTTATTATTACATTAATTAATAACTATTATACATAAAATATAAAAAAAATAAAGAACCACAAAAATTATTTTTTAACCAGAAATGTTTTTGCATTTTTAATATCTTTTGACAGCAAGTGAACTTATTTAGTGATAATAAGCGCCATGTTTGCTGACTATTGCTGCGTTCCATTTTGATTATGTTTCAAATGACAATGTGTACTTTTGCGTTGATATAAAATAGAGCGCAACTTCAAGATATCAAAGCAAAATATAATTAAATATAAACAAGGATCTAGGAGGGGGTTTTCAAATAGGACGCTCCTTTTCTTTATTTATTTTACTAACCATGAATAATTTATAAAAAAATTCAACCACCGGATTCCGCATGCACGCATGTGTGGTGTGTGAAACTTATAATGCGAAAATGTTACGATTTATTGATATAATTTTGTTTTTTAAATTTGGCGCTGATTCGTTTTTTGGCTTTCAAGTTAATCGTTCTCCCTAAAAAACCAACTGACACCGTAAAGCGAAAACAGTAGGCCAATTTTGGTCGCAAAAGTGAGTTGAAATGTGAAATGTGAGTTCGTATACGTACCAGGTGTATATTGTATAATATATAATTTTATTGTTATTCGTGTTCTTTCTTGTAACTTTAATGGCAGAATCTACTACAAAAATTGTCACTTTTTGTGAATCGGTTCCCTTTCCCTCAGAACTCACAACTCACCTACTCGTGACAAGGTGAAAGGTCTTTAAAGGTCAAAACTGTAAGTAAACAGCTTCTTGCAAACTAATCAAAGTAATATACTACTACTAAGGTAGTGATTTTTGCAGTATATTTAAGGCTTTTGTGTTCAGTTGGAGTATATATTTAATAATATAATAAAAGTATGTGTATATAATCGAACAGCATATAAGCACATAATAATATATTTTGTACAATTGCAAAAAAAAGGCATAAAATCAATTAAAAAATATGTTTATAATATAAATAAAAGCGTTCATTTTTCTATTGGAACTTCTTTTATAAATATTTGTATCGTGTACTTCAATATACACCCAAGTTAATATACTCCGTTCCAAAAAAGTGAACAGCAGCACTGCTCTTAAAGAACAAAACCTTTTTTGTTATCTAGACAATTTTTGAAAACTCTCCAGTATTAGTTAAGAGTTGCTCTACCTTTTAAGAAATACAAACATCGATTAACGTGTTCGTAGGCAAACAAACTGTCGGTTCACATAAAGCGTAAAACTACAAATAAATACAATTGTTAGATCATCTTCTATAGAAGTGATGTTTTTATGGAAATCCCAAAGATACGGGTTACTATTTAGTACGCCAAGTTTGTGTTTCTCTGAGTTTAAAACACGACAGCACAAGCCAATAGCGTTTCTATGAACAAGTAGAGTTAAATAAAATATCAGACAAACCTAATTGTGCTCTCACAATGAAAAACTAAAGACTTACAGGAATGTGTGGTTTTTGGTTATAGCAAAAAAAATTTTGCTCGTTAATTTGGAAATCCATACAATCCTCTAAGTCTTAAGTTTTTCATTCATAAAGACGCCGTACTAAAAACTAAACTCTATTTTTCCTATGCTAATAAAACTAACTTTACTAGGCTCTTGTAAATTATGGAAACATGGTATATGAGGTGACGCAAAAGACATTGTAAAACTAAACCCTATTTGTTTTTCCATGCAAATAATTTGTAATTATGGGAACATGGTATATGAGAAGACGCCGAAAACATTATGAAACCTGGGTTAGCTGTCAAAAAAAACATGGATTACATTATTTTCTTGGTTGACGTTATTCAAACAGAAAACTAACCCAAGAAAACATCACTTAAAAAATTTAACTTATTCGCAATTATGCATCATTTGAAGAACAGAAATTGTTCGCCGCCCTCACTCTAAAATAGGGCGTTGCATCCTGAAAATTTCGAAACGGTTAAACGGTCACGTTGCCAGAAATCTTTATGTCGAACGCCGTCGCCTTCGTGCTGAGAGTGAAAATAAGCCACGCCTGTCGATAGCCTTATTGTTGTTCCTTATTTTTCCACGTATGTATATGTGTACTATATGTTTTAGTATGTGCTTTTATTATATATCATGTTGTTTTTATGATTGTGATGGCATTGTACAATATTAATTAGTTATCACTTTAAGAATCTTGGCTCCGATACATTTTCTGTAAAAATCATCTGTCTCTGTCATTTTCGTAATTTTATTTTTCTGTATTCAAATTGTAAACTATGTAAAGGTGTAAATTCATAAAAGAAAAAAAGTTTCGATTAGGAAATTTTGCAAAAAAAAAACGACTCCGAATGGTTAAGAGTTGTCAATTTACATATGAATCGAATTCAACAAAAATACTAAAAATACAAAATTATGGTATTGGTCATAACTTATTGCATTATAGTTATATCAATGCGTGTGCGAACTAAAAGCAAAAGTGTTCTCCAAACTCCGCTCTGTGATCCCGAGGACCGATTTTGGTTGCAAAAATTACCGCAAGTTAATAGGAGTAATAAATTTCGTGTGTTAGTTTGGTTAGGGACGCATGCACGTCATTCTGTTTTGCTTATCATTTTTGACATTCTCCTGAGTACGAATTTTGGTCGCAAATGTGCAAACTCACATCTTAACCACAAGTTCGTATGATTAGTAGATGTTGTGTTTAGTTGTATGTGATTTTTGACGCGTGTGCATAAGTTGCTTTTGCTTTAATGTCAACAGATGTGTTGCTTTGGTGAGACACACAATTCACATTTCACCTAATTTTGAGTTCGCGAGTTGTCCACATGAGACAAAAGCGAACCGATTAAGATTATGTACTAAATCTTGTCATTAAAATTACCCTAAAATTACTAATTATTGTAAAATTGTATGCTATACACTTCGTACGTATACGAACCAAAACCAAACTGCATTAAACAAAAGAGAACCGATTCCCTTGCAGCGACAATTTTGTAGTACACGCTGTTATTAAAAGTACACAAATAAATAAAAAAAAACTCACACAAGAATAAATTGTATGCTATTCACCTCGTAAGTATACGACAGACTCATGCTCGTGTCTCATTTTACGACCAAAATCGGCCCTCTGGCGCTCACAATAAATGAGACGACTTCTTGTAGGCGTTATACAAAATATTGCGCAACTTAATAAAGGATTTAAAGCCTCCCTAATTCCTACAAAAAATATGCGAAAGTAATAAATAAGACACACACGAACACAGTTCTATGAAGAGTTTAAAATGGGTTTTTACGATGCAATTATGGCAAAAGTGAAGGGATTAGGAGGCTAATTAATTCTTATATACCTGCGACATGTGCTCTACCTTTCCAAAATCCATATATGTAAAATGTATATAATATTACGTCATATAAAACGTGGAGAGAAAAATGTTCAAATTTTTTTAAATAAAATGCTATCACGGGACTTGATTGCAATCAGTTGATTTTAAACGTCATTTAAAAAACATCGCCTGCTACTACGACTACTGCACATAGTTGAGGTTTGTCGAACGAAGAAACGTATAACGAAATTGTGAATTATACCAAAAAATACGAATTTTTGAACATTGTTCCACTTCCGCTTGAAGATAGGAGGATTTGTTTACAGAAAAGCGAAAACCGGTAAGAACCAATTAATATGTACTTCCTTACATTAAAACAGTAACGTTTTTTTTTTTTTTTTAAAAATATTTTTATCTGTTGCTATTTAATCCCTAATCCCAAAAAAACCTAATCGAAAATCTTAGAATGAGTTAGATCCCCACAATCTTTTGATTCTTCGACTTCACTTAAAATGTTAAAACTTAATTACATTTTATACAGGAAAAATAATAATAACAATAATAATAAGAATCCATCATAAATAAAAAATCGAGGTGCCCAAAAGACTACAGAATGGCTGGCAGTGACAATTATTTTCAAAATTTTGTCAGAATTATCGAACCACAACAGGTGCATAATATGGACGGGAATCACCCATATCAAAATCAAGATCCACATCGTATCTGGAATTCAGTGGTTTCTGCCGAAAATTTACCACAACCTAATGAGGAGCAGAATAAGGAAACGCAGAACTATAGCCATTACCCACAGCATCCACTGTACTGTAACGCTTTAACATCATTGACACCTACCCAGCATCATCATCATCATCAGCAGCAACAGCCCTCTACTCTGGATTTAATTCCGCCGCCACCACTCCAGCACCATCAACCACAAATTCCTGAAGTACATCAGTATGAACAGCGACAGCATCGCTCACCATGGGAATCAATTCTTCCTCAAGAAAGACAGCTAAGTCCATTCGATGCAGCACTACAAGAGATGCACGAAATGATATTGCAACAAAACAATAACATTGGAAGACATCACCATTACCACCACCAATGTCAACATCGTCCACACCACCACCACTTCCATTATCATCATCACTGTCATCATTGCCATCAATATGTCGATACAACGCAACCATTTGGCACATTGCCAACTAATTTTTACAATGCTGCACATATTAATCAGCTGAGGCACCATAGAGATCATCATCATGAATATGTGTATCCGGAATACCCACTACACCCGTCACCAGTCGGTATGGAATACTTTCATTCTTATTTCTATCCTAGTCCATTCGATATAGAATTATTCTGGCTGGCACAAAGAACCTTCCATGTTGCACAGTGTCGTTTCGCACTACTCAATTCGCAAGTCCACCGTCATAGTCATACGCATGGCCATCCATATCGTACCCTGAGAGTGCATTACCATCAGGAAGCAACAACTCCAGCTATCAATGAAGGATTTTTGCCAAATCACCTGTAAGTAGTCGATTTTTATTTATATATTTATGTCATATATAAAAACTTCTTGAAATTTTACCTTTGCAGCAGCATACAACCACACTCGCTGTACGAACTGAATCCACCGAGTTTCGAGGAACATCACGCATATGAGAACGTAACTCTGCCGCATGTGTTGCAAGAACGTATGGCTATCGCCGATTCATTGATCAATTCTTCGAGATATCAAATTGATATTCAAAACGAATTAACTTTACCAAATTTCCACCAAGCCGAAGACTTTCACTATGAGAACCTATTGTCTCTAGACGACCATTTGGATGAATTCAATCGACGAGGCTTGGATCAAAATGAAATTGATCGACTACATCAATACATATTTGATCCGACAGAATTCGAAGGTAAATATCGAGTTTTTAAGTTTCAAGTGATTTCGAACTTTACTTATTTTGGTCTTCCATTTTCAAGGGGATCGAACATCCTGCGTCATTTGTATGTGTGACTTTGAATCGACGGAGATATTACGCGTGTTACCATGTTCACATGAATTCCATGCCACGTGTGTGGACAGGTGGTTACAGGTAGGTTCTATATCATTTTTTTTTTATTTGTTCTATAGTCCACTAGTAGTACTCACATTTTGAACATTTATATGATTTTCAATAAGTTGTTGCCCTGTAAGTAATTCCATCATTTTCGGGCAGTCCAAACAAACCATATTCAAATAGTCTCACACATAGCTTCCATCTACAGAGTACAGAGCCAGTGCTTTCATTTTAAAAATGATGTAGAGATGGCAGATTGAGTCGACTGTCTACGAATATACTTATAACAAATATACTTTTTGCAAATACAACATATTAATAATTTTGATTTTATTTTTCCTTTTCAGTCTAATCGCACCTGCCCAATTTGCCGGGACAACGTATTTAATTATTTTTAAAGTTGTGCCCAGCTCTTTCTGGAATTCTTTGAATACTGTCATAATAAAAAGTCTGCAAATATAAAAAATTAACGTTTAATTTAATTTAAATAAAGCATTTCCCTGTCTCTTTTTTACGAACCAATAAAAAGTCGGAAAACTTGTTAAAGATTCTCTCTAAAGACCTTCGTCTTTTTTTTTGGTAGGCACCCAAGTTTCGGATCTGTATTTTTTATACTCCAGTGCTTGGATTTTATAGTGAAATTCTGGGACTTGAAGCCTTGACATGATTCGTTGGATTTTAGCAAGCTCGTATTTCTATTTACTTGCTGTTGTTGGAAGTTTTAATTAAACCGAAATAGATTTAAGGATTATAACAATTTTCAATTCGTGCTTCTGTACCTTAGTGAAAGGACCAATGTTTGATCTTCTGCGTACAGTCATGGCCACCGTGCACCATGTTCTGTTAAAATAGATTTCCTTCTTCTTTCAGTCTTGAAAGCGCTTCGTACATCCTTTAGAGTTGTTCGTTTGCCATTAATTACAGATAAAATTTAAAGGATTAGGGAATAAATTGGACAGAAGAATAAAACGTAGCTTGTACAGAAGTAATTTGAAGAGTCGTCAGCCGTTACATTAAGTCATTAATCGTAGTAACAAAATACCACCTACTGTTTTGTGTTTTGAGGACGTGCTCCAGTGTTCATCTTGCGAGGTTGCGATCGACTGAACACAGCTATATTAAGCGCTGTGCACATTATCATTTTTTTAATTTAGTGACTACACCGAAACAAGTAAAAATTAAATGCTTGCACTTGCTGACTATAAATATCCTTGTTCTATGTAACGCATAATAATTATTTTTCTGCTCAGTCAGGACTTTTGCATTCAGTGGTACAACATTCTCAGCCATCTGTCAACTCAGCAATAAAAACTGTTGAATTCAACTGACAAAGCGAGAAGAGATAACTAATTCAAAAAAAAAGTTTCAAAATATTGGAGAAATATTCTCGAATCCATAATGAGAATTACGTCTTATTTAATGAGATACCTTTCCTTTCCTTTCAATATTTACGACATTTTAGTATTGACAGAGATCTGATTTTCAAGATATTTACATAAGTTTTCATCAGTTCGACCTTCAAACATCAACAATAATTTCAAAAGCTTATTTTTCTGATCTTATAATCAGTCTCTGTAGTCTGTACGTTATATAATCAAGTGTTTTAAAAGGAAGCCATAAGTGTGCTTTCTTACTCTACATTGTTACAGCTATCATTGTAGAAATGACGTAGAAGTTAACAGCGATATTGTCTTAAGTGTCAAATACCATAATAATAATAATAATAATAATATTCGGCGCGACAGACCGTTGCGGTAAAAGGCCTAGCTTCTCGCGACCATTTGTGTTGTGCATGTATATTTTGGCAGACAAATGGAAGGGACCTACAATTTAATGCCGTATCCGAACGGTGATTTGAGAAGCTTTTCGTGACAAGTTATTACTCTTGGACGTTTGTCAGACATTAGCGAGAGGTGGAACACTGTGAAAAAAAAATTTGGTGTTACACTAAAATGTCTTCGAGGAACCTTTTGGGGGTCTTTTGAAGGTCTTTTGTGGGTATTTGAGGGTCTTTTAAGTTTTTGGGGTCTTTGTGGGGATCTTTTAAGGATCTTTTGTGGGTTTTTGAGGGTCTTTTAGGGCTTTTTTTATTTCTTGAGGGTTTTATTAGTCTTTTTCGGGTCTTTTCGAGATATTTTTTGGTTTCTTTTGGGGGTCGTTAGGAGGCCTATTGACAGTCTTTTGTGGGTATGTGAAGATCTTTTGAGTGTTTTGGAGATCTTAATGCTTGCGCGTATCAACGCATTAACACAGAACACTACACGAATATTTAATCAACAAAATTTAACACAAAAATTATGTATTTAGTCTTTGTTTAAAACTACTTTTTTCAATTTTATTAACTTAATCGTAATATCGGCAGACGACAGACTCATGCTCGTGTCTCATTTTACGACCAAAATCGGCCCTCTGGCGCTCACAATAAATGAGACGACTTCTTGTAGGCGTTATACAAAATATTGCGCAACTTAATAAAGGATTTAAAGCCTCCCTAATTCCTACAAAAAATATGCGAAAGTAATAAATAAGACACACACGAACACAGTTCTATGAAGAGTTTAAAATGGGTTTTTACGATGCAATTATGGCAAAAGTGAAGGGATTAGGAGGCTAATTAATTCTTATATACCTGCGACATGTGCTCTACCTTTCCAAAATCCATATATGTAAAATGTATATAATATTACGTCATATAAAACGTGGAGAGAAAAATGTTCAAATTTTTTTAAATAAAATGCTATCACGGGACTTGATTGCAATCAGTTGATTTTAAACGTCATTTAAAAAACATCGCCTGCTACTACGACTACTGCACATAGTTGAGGTTTGTCGAACGAAGAAACGTATAACGAAATTGTGAATTATACCAAAAAATACGAATTTTTGAACATTGTTCCACTTCCGCTTGAAGATAGGAGGATTTGTTTACAGAAAAGCGAAAACCGGTAAGAACCAATTAATATGTACTTCCTTACATTAAAACAGTAACGTTTTTTTTTTTTTTTTAAAAATATTTTTATCTGTTGCTATTTAATCCCTAATCCCAAAAAAACCTAATCGAAAATCTTAGAATGAGTTAGATCCCCACAATCTTTTGATTCTTCGACTTCACTTAAAATGTTAAAACTTAATTACATTTTATACAGGAAAAATAATAATAACAATAATAATAAGAATCCATCATAAATAAAAAATCGAGGTGCCCAAAAGACTACAGAATGGCTGGCAGTGACAATTATTTTCAAAATTTTGTCAGAATTATCGAACCACAACAGGTGCATAATATGGACGGGAATCACCCATATCAAAATCAAGATCCACATCGTATCTGGAATTCAGTGGTTTCTGCCGAAAATTTACCACAACCTAATGAGGAGCAGAATAAGGAAACGCAGAACTATAGCCATTACCCACAGCATCCACTGTACTGTAACGCTTTAACATCATTGACACCTACCCAGCATCATCATCATCAGCAGCAACAGCCCTCTACTCTGGATTTAATTCCGCCGCCACCACTCCAGCACCATCAACCACAAATTCCTGAAGTACATCAGTATGAACAGCGACAGCATCGCTCACCATGGGAATCAATTCTTCCTCAAGAAAGACAGCTAAGTCCATTCGATGCAGCACTACAAGAGATGCACGAAATGATATTGCAACAAAACAATAACATTGGAAGACATCACCATTACCACCACCAATGTCAACATCGTCCACACCACCACCACTTCCATTATCATCATCACTGTCATCATTGCCATCAATATGTCGATACAACGCAACCATTTGGCACATTGCCAACTAATTTTTACAATGCTGCACATATTAATCAGCTGAGGCACCATAGAGATCATCATCATGAATATGTGTATCCGGAATACCCACTACACCCGTCACCAGTCGGTATGGAATACTTTCATTCTTATTTCTATCCTAGTCCATTCGATATAGAATTATTCTGGCTGGCACAAAGAACCTTCCATGTTGCACAGTGTCGTTTCGCACTACTCAATTCGCAAGTCCACCGTCATAGTCATACGCATGGCCATCCATATCGTACCCTGAGAGTGCATTACCATCAGGAAGCAACAACTCCAGCTATCAATGAAGGATTTTTGCCAAATCACCTGTAAGTAGTCGATTTTTATTTATATATTTATGTCATATATAAAAACTTCTTGAAATTTTACCTTTGCAGCAGCATACAACCACACTCGCTGTACGAACTGAATCCACCGAGTTTCGAGGAACATCACGCATATGAGAACGTAACTCTGCCGCATGTGTTGCAAGAACGTATGGCTATCGCCGATTCATTGATCAATTCTTCGAGATATCAAATTGATATTCAAAACGAATTAACTTTACCAAATTTCCACCAAGCCGAAGACTTTCACTATGAGAACCTATTGTCTCTAGACGACCATTTGGATGAATTCAATCGACGAGGCTTGGATCAAAATGAAATTGATCGACTACATCAATACATATTTGATCCGACAGAATTCGAAGGTAAATATCGAGTTTTTAAGTTTCAAGTGATTTCGAACTTTACTTATTTTGGTCTTCCATTTTCAAGGGGATCGAACATCCTGCGTCATTTGTATGTGTGACTTTGAATCGACGGAGATATTACGCGTGTTACCATGTTCACATGAATTCCATGCCACGTGTGTGGACAGGTGGTTACAGGTAGGTTCTATATCATTTTTTTTTTATTTGTTCTATAGTCCACTAGTAGTACTCACATTTTGAACATTTATATGATTTTCAATAAGTTGTTGCCCTGTAAGTAATTCCATCATTTTCGGGCAGTCCAAACAAACCATATTCAAATAGTCTCACACATAGCTTCCATCTACAGAGTACAGAGCCAGTGCTTTCATTTTAAAAATGATGTAGAGATGGCAGATTGAGTCGACTGTCTACGAATATACTTATAACAAATATACTTTTTGCAAATACAACATATTAATAATTTTGATTTTATTTTTCCTTTTCAGTCTAATCGCACCTGCCCAATTTGCCGGGACAACGTATTTAATTATTTTTAAAGTTGTGCCCAGCTCTTTCTGGAATTCTTTGAATACTGTCATAATAAAAAGTCTGCAAATATAAAAAATTAACGTTTAATTTAATTTAAATAAAGCATTTCCCTGTCTCTTTTTTACGAACCAATAAAAAGTCGGAAAACTTGTTAAAGATTCTCTCTAAAGACCTTCGTCTTTCAAAAAAAAAAAAATTACTGAAAGGTATATCTTTGGTAGGCACCCAAGTTTCGGATCTGTATTTTTTATACTCCAGTGCTTGGATTTTATAGTGAAATTCTGGGACTTGAAGCCTTGACATGATTCGTTGGATTTTAGCAAGCTCGTATTTCTATTTACTTGCTGTTGTTGGAAGTTTTAATTAAACCGAAATAGATTTAAGGATTATAACAATTTTCAATTCGTGCTTCTGTACCTTAGTGAAAGGACCAATGTTTGATCTTCTGCGTACAGTCATGGCCACCGTGCACCATGTTCTGTTAAAATAGATTTCCTTCTTCTTTCAGTCTTGAAAGCGCTTCGTACATCCTTTAGAGTTGTTCGTTTGCCATTAATTACAGATAAAATTTAAAGGATTAGGGAATAAATTGGACAGAAGAATAAAACGTAGCTTGTACAGAAGTAATTTGAAGAGTCGTCAGCCGTTACATTAAGTCATTAATCGTAGTAACAAAATACCACCTACTGTTTTGTGTTTTGAGGACGTGCTCCAGTGTTCATCTTGCGAGGTTGCGATCGACTGAACACAGCTATATTAAGCGCTGTGCACATTATCATTTTTTTAATTTAGTGACTACACCGAAACAAGTAAAAATTAAATGCTTGCACTTGCTGACTATAAATATCCTTGTTCTATGTAACGCATAATAATTATTTTTCTGCTCAGTCAGGACTTTTGCATTCAGTGGTACAACATTCTCAGCCATCTGTCAACTCAGCAATAAAAACTGTTGAATTCAACTGACAAAGCGAGAAGAGATAACTAATTCAAAAAAAAAGTTTCAAAATATTGGAGAAATATTCTCGAATCCATAATGAGAATTACGTCTTATTTAATGAGATACCTTTCCTTTCCTTTCAATATTTACGACATTTTAGTATTGACAGAGATCTGATTTTCAAGATATTTACATAAGTTTTCATCAGTTCGACCTTCAAACATCAACAATAATTTCAAAAGCTTATTTTTCTGATCTTATAATCAGTCTCTGTAGTCTGTACGTTATATAATCAAGTGTTTTAAAAGGAAGCCATAAGTGTGCTTTCTTACTCTACATTGTTACAGCTATCATTGTAGAAATGACGTAGAAGTTAACAGCGATATTGTCTTAAGTGTCAAATACCATAATAATAATAATAATAATAATATTCGGCGCGACAGACCGTTGCGGTAAAAGGCCTAGCTTCTCGCGACCATTTGTGTTGTGCATGTATATTTTGGCAGACAAATGGAAGGGACCTACAATTTAATGCCGTATCCGAACGGTGATTTGAGAAGCTTTTCGTGACAAGTTATTACTCTTGGACGTTTGTCAGACATTAGCGAGAGGTGGAACACTGTGAAAAAAAAATTTGGTGTTACACTAAAATGTCTTCGAGGAACCTTTTGGGGGTCTTTTGAAGGTCTTTTGTGGGTATTTGAGGGTCTTTTAAGTTTTTGGGGTCTTTGTGGGGATCTTTTAAGGATCTTTTGTGGGTTTTTGAGGGTCTTTTAGGGCTTTTTTTATTTCTTGAGGGTTTTATTAGTCTTTTTCGGGTCTTTTCGAGATATTTTTTGGTTTCTTTTGGGGGTCGTTAGGAGGCCTATTGACAGTCTTTTGTGGGTATGTGAAGATCTTTTGAGTGTTTTGGAGATCTTAATGCTTGCGCGTATCAACGCATTAACACAGAACACTACACGAATATTTAATCAACAAAATTTAACACAAAAATTATGTATTTAGTCTTTGTTTAAAACTACTTTTTTCAATTTTATTAACTTAATCGTAATATCGGCTACTACGTCAAAGAAGTTTTACTGCAACCGCGCTACTTTTTAAATTTGATTGTTAATTTTCTTTTATTCACTATTCCCTTCATGTTATATCAGTTGCAGTCCGTGTGCATATGCTCTGTGATTGACGAAAAAAGTAAAGCGAACAACAAAAACAAAAAAAGGTCGCGCAAAGTTTTAATCGAGAGGTTTTCTGTCATCACCCAACTTCCTTGCACTTATAGACAAAATAAATTGTTAGAAAAAGTCATGGTGTGTAGATCCATCGTGCAACGGTTATAACGCTGGCCAAATGTCTCACCAAACAGACCAATTGTTTCTCAAAAAATCTCGTAAAAGATTGAAACACATCAAATACAAATACATCCAATGTATTGAGAGGACATTTTCTGGTTTTAGCATTTAGTTAGCTGCACTGCTCACAGCTCAGGTGAGCACTGCAAAGGGCACTAGTGCAGTGTCTCGATTCGTTAATCATAATCATTTAATTGAAGTTTTGCTTGCAACTTGCAAGAGAAAGTTTTATGGTGGTCAGTCATCAGTTCTCGCTCCGTCGTGTTTTCGATATTTACTCGTTATACCCAAATTAAACTAACCCCGAACCACATTTGCTGCAACTGGCAACGTCTGTCTGACTGGCAATTTATTCAGAGAAATTTGTTTAGCTTTTAAAGTCAATCAGGTTGAATCAACTTCAATAACTTTACTTAGTTTTGGTAAAGGGTACGGCAATGGCAACGCGATGGGAAAACTATTACTATGGGCGTATAGACGATGATATTTTTTTGTAAAGGAATATTTTTATTTCCCCTTCCCTTTCATATAAAAGATATAGAAATTCTGGTAATCTAAACCTCAATGGTTGTGTTCACTGGAAAAAAGCGATGTCGGTGTGGTCGGTGGAAAAGTCAAATCGACATCGACACCAATGCCAGTGACCAAAATGTTATTATTTTAGCCGTATTTTATTTGCCGAGGAATAAGGAATTAGAAACACAAAAGCACTATCTTATTCGTTCTTTGGAATAAGAAAATCTGCCAAATAAAATACGCCTTTTGTGTCAATACTGTCACAATACAACTAATAATCGAATGACTCATAAGACATCAACTAACAACACTCGCGACTGTTGTTAAAAAAATTTACTTTTTGTCGACGACAACCAAGTTGTCATAACAACTTGCAACACCATAGTCCTCAGTGAACGATCAAATTTCAAAAAAAGTAACTTTGTGTAATATTTTGTTGCGCAGTGAACTCACTCAATGTTTATGTTTAAATTTCATTTGAAGGTACTACGGTAGTATAGACTACTAGAAGCAATAAAAAATTGATTCCAAGAGGTAGGGTTAAAAACGCAATTAATACATTGTAGCGTTCATATAAAAAAACGCTCTAATTAAGCAGGTACAGCCAAAAACCGAAAAATCTGAGTTTTCTACCATGAAGGTTAAACCAAAGTATAGGGATTAAGTTGTGAGCTAGCTACCTGTGACTGGTAAAGGATTGTAAACATTAGCTGGGTTACTAGACTAATACCAAATATGCCAAGGAAGGAGTTGCAAGAATTTGTCATTATTAAACACGGAAAACCAGAACTCACGATTTCCTCACGCCTTTTTCTGTAATAAAATGCTATGAGGCCGAAGGAACCCTGTATCAGTTTGACTTAAAACGCCGTGTTGGGAAGACCGTTAATTATTTTTGTTGTGATAGTGTAAAATAAACGTCTAATTAAGAAGTACGGCTGTCATTTTAGAGCTGTAAAAACCCAGTTGATCCACGACTTGATATGGGAACCTACAATCAAAGATTAATCACAATTGTTAGTATAATTTTGTTCGTTGGTAGCATACGTTGTGAAGGACGTAGTATTGCCGATATTTGTTCGCAGTTATCAGAACCGACGCTGACAATTATACTTGGAGCAGCTTTCAATTCACGCTACATGAGCATTACGCCGCCACAGGCGTCTTACTCTTCTGATGAATCTGGAAAGAAACGTGCTTCTTCATATGGATCCTTTTTTGTGGATGAATCATACGAAATGACTTTAAGTGAGAAACCGGCTTGGGAAGCGAATCATGTTTCGGGGTCATTTTTGCCGGTGGAACGAAGAGAAAAAAGAAATACAGAAAATGATCACAAGCGAAATATTGATAACCTTTTTTTGGATAAAATATCTCCAACGAAAACGAAAATCTTTCAATCACGTCCATGGGAATGCGAAGCGAAAATAAAGTGGATAGATTTAGGTGCAGACTATTTTCCGCGGTTCATTCGAAGTGTCGAATGCTTGAAGACAAATTGCTGGTATGGGCATTTTACCTGCAAACCACGGTCATTTTCTATTAAACTATTGCGAAGGAAAACTGGACAATGTGCTCAAATCAATCAAGAGCAAACATTGATAGGGCTCGATGCCACAACTGGAGAATACTCAGAGCTGTGGGTGTGGGAAGAGAAGGCGGTAAATTTTTGTTGTGATTGTGTAATGACATACTAACAAGTTTCAAGTTTAATACCTTAGAGCATTAGACAGTTTTGTCTAACTTTAGATAAATTTCATGACTTTGGTGCTGTGTCGCTGTGTGAAACCTAGATCTGCATTTTTGAACAATAATCAAAATATTGCTGAAAAATTTAAGAAATAAGAAGACAGTGAAAACAGGATGTAGACTTTTATGCATAATATAGCTTTAGTTCCTTCTTTTAGGATTTCAAAAACTAATGATTTTGGCAAAGATTTTGTCATCGTCTACTTATAAATAGCATTTTATATTTCATATATATTTTATTTCAATTCTTTTTTTTTGCTTTGCATTTAACAAATAGTTATCCTTCATAGTTTATAACATGTTTTGTAAATGACAATAATTCAATTGTATGTTCTTAAAAATAAAAAAATGTTATTTTGTTTATATTTACTTGTTGCTGTTGTTGTTGTTGTTGTTGTTGTTGTTGTTGTTGTTGTTGTTGGTGTTGTTAAAAAGAATAAAATATGTAACGCCAAATTCGTTGCCTTAATACAATGTAGATTATTGTTATTATATGTCAAACTGTTGACAATTGTTCAGGTACACCATTTACACGTGAGCTTTGGTAAAGCTAAGCTAGTTTTACTTTAAATCTCAAACCAACAGCTTTTGGTTTTACCGCCTTACGGTGAGCACCATAACTATAAAATGGCTTTATTTTCTCAATCCTAAAAATTTTTTGGATTTACTTTCGGCTTTATTCTTATGCGATTGTTGTTTTAAGCCAAGCTGGCTTTGCCAAAACAATACAGCTGTGGTTTTTTAGTATAAAAAGTTTTATTTCTCACCTGAAAGGTCCATAGTAGTCGACATGTTTAAAGAAACAAACAAATATTTTTTTTCAGAGTGAAAAAAAAACGAAAAATAAATAATTTTCTATATTGCTTTCAACAAAAAAATAAAAATTACAACAACAAAAACATTGAATAGACCAGAAAAGGTTTAGCGTTAACCAAAAAAATTTTTTGGTTAAGAAATATTTAACCAAATTTTTAGTTGGCAAACACATGAAACAAAAAATTGACCAATTGATTTGGTTAGTTTTTGCTGTTGCTTTGATCAGCCGTTAACCACAAAAAATACCTAACTTATTTTGTTGAAAGCAATATAGCAATTGTTTTCTCGGAGAATCTGATTTTTGACAGAATTTAGAATGAATTACAACTATCCATATTGCGATCTTAGAAACTCCGCTTTTTTATCTTAATGATTAAGACCACCTATTTCTTCCATCCATTTGCATTTGCTTTGTTCGAAACTGGTAATGACAGGCTAACAGTTGTACCGTAAATATTTCAAAAATTAGTCTAGGAAATTGTGATATTTAACAACAAGTAGACGCTAAATACGTGTTTTCAAGTCAGCTTCAATCCGTTAAAACGAAAGTATTTTAAAACGTTTATTAGCTCGCTTTCGTGTATGTCTGTTTGTAGTTGATTTTAAGCGAACTTCCTATTTAGCTAGAAACTTGAAACTTTAAACATAGCTCAGAACTGGATGAACATTACAAATCACAAAAAAAAACAAGTTATCGCAAGCAAAAATAAAAATTAATTCAACCGAGTTTGCAATTTGTTTCAGATCAAAGCACACTACTACACACAATACTCGTTTTGAACGTATTAAATTAAAAATGTATTTTTATTAGCTGACAAGTTAATGTTTTTATTGCTATAAAATATTGATTATGAAAAACCGAAATACATTTTTTAGCATTTCACAAATGAGTAGCCGTGAAATCAGGCCCTTACACAGTGAAAATCCTCTTATTATTTGTTGCAGTTTTGGAAAGACAAGGTAGACATAATATGTAGTTTTTTACACACTCTATTTTTTTAGCAAAAGAGAGTCAGATATATATATATATATTTATTGCTTTGGAACAAAATTTTTGATTAACATCAATTTCAGTAATACGAACGAGAGAAATATATATATATAGGTATTGTCAATTAAAATATTCCCTGCCAACTGGCCGAAAATACTGGGAAATTTCCCCAAGTGGTTTGCCAGGGCAAATAACTTCTTTAAAACGACAAGCTCATTCATTTGGTATTTTAGTTTATTCGAAAGAGTTATGGTATAAGGTTCGGTGAAGGCGTTTCAATTGCGCAATTTCATACTAGAAAGAAGAATAAGGGAAGAGAATTTGTATTTTATTGATTGAAAAAACAAAAAAGTTTTAAGTCTGTTATCGTAATATACCATATAATTATCAGTTAATTATTATTATAAGAAGAAATTTAAGTGCAAAAATATATCACTAACAAGAGTAAAAATAAAGTAGGAGTAAAGTGAAGTTACAACAAAAATTTCTTCGTTTTTATCTTTTCGTGGTCGTCAAGTTCGTTTTATGTGTGTATACATCGCTTGTTCGTTAGTACGCCGTAGCCTACGTCTGCATTACATAAAAAGTTTTAACAAATTTCTGTCAACTATTAAATCGAACGACGAGACCCCAGAAAGGTCGTAGTGACATCAATCAAAAACCAACAGTGCGACGAAATTATTAAGTGCGTGTGTTAGCCATTACAAAAACGAATTAAATAAATCAGAGACGCAAGGAATATTATTAAATTTTATGTATTGGTTTCTATTCCTTGAGCATAGCATAAATAAAATTAGCAAATAAATTGCAAATTCAATCAAAAGAATCGATTTTGTGTGGTGGCAACATTATTGTAGTCGACGGGCATTAACAACGACACAAACGGCCAGAAAATTCAGTATACTTCATATAAAATTTCCCTCAAATGTTCAACGTGTACAACAAGGGAGCACAGCAACAGCAAAATCATCAATTCTTCTTAACTTCAAATTTAATGCGACGCGAAGCGAGCTAACCAACCAACCACATTCTCCCAAATAAACTCTGGGAAAATCTTATTGTACGAGTAAAAGAGAAAGCGCGAGCGATACGCAGCAGAAGCAGCTAAAAAAAGGGTTTACAAAGCAAAAAGTGAGTACAATCGCATGAATCCAGTTTTTCTTTTTATGTTTTTTTATATATATATATTTTAAAACGATTATGATTGTTCAAGGGAATCAGCCAATTTTTCAGCGTTTTCTTTAAAATGCCTTACTAAGGAATACTTCAGTTCATAAGATCCAATAAAAGTCATACGCTCTCAGGTATATAATTAAATACATGTTGAGAATAAGTGTAAAATTACCTAGGGAGCTCTCATAATTGAAAAACTTAATACCTAAGACTTACAGGATTGTATGGATCTTCGTTTTTACAACAACAAAAAAAAGTTTGCTTGCTATGTTGGAGCCAAATCCATACAATATTGTGTCCTAAGTTTCAAGTTCTTCCATTGTGAATGCACGCTTCTCGATATAATGATAATGAATACGAGAACTTCAAGAATTAATATAATTACTTGCAACCTACAATAAAGCTAATTATTAAAAGAATTGATACAAAAATGATAAATCTAAATTAATTTGCACGAACTCGAGCGAATTTTTATTTACATTTTTAATAATTACTCTGCCATCTTGAACTCAAGTAAAAAAAACAGCTTTCCCCATGCGCTGCTCATAATTGTTGCTATTGTCAATCAAGCGCAATTATTATTTATTATTAGTTATTACCATCAACCAAGCCTTAAATTTTGTATGTAACTTCGTTCCTATTGTAAATGTAAAAGTTAACAACAAAGAAAAAAATACAAATTCATTGCCGCTTCAGTGGAATTTTCCATTTACTTCTATTTGCGGAATAATGGGTTTTATTTGAGTTAGACGCTAGAGCTTTCATACACTGCGGCTCACTAGAGTAGAAGCACATTATTTTCGAAGAAAAAATTGATATTTCTCCAGTTATATGTCAGGAAAGAAAAAACAAAAGATTGCGAAAGTGAAGCGTAGTTTGTGGTTAATATAAAATCAATTTTTAGAAAATATAACATAACGGTACCTTTTTGCCAATTGAGTCAGAATGGCTTACATTTAAATCGTTTTATAAGATTAGAATCACCTTACAAATAAATGAAAAAAATTCTGTTTTTATTTTTTGTTTTTTTATTTTTATAAAAATTGTTTTTTATTTTAAATTCATACTCCAGATATACAGATAGAACCACCTTTCTTCAAGCCAGGCAAGTTTAAGTTTAACGGCATCGATCAGCACAGCCCTTCCTTGTCATGGTATTGTTTTCCATCCGTTGTACACTGTTCATGCAATTAGCCACAGCCATTTTCTACAAGAAGTCTGGTTAATATGGTGGCCATGTTAAAATAACCATTTTTACTGGCAACAAAACAAACAATTGAACCATGCAAACGAAAGGGTGTATGTGGGAGCGTTGGTCGTTGGCCCGTCCTCATAAAAAGTTAAATATTTACATTTTCTTTATTATTATTCTTTCTGCATTCTTTTTTTATCTCTCTCAGAGTAATCGGAGAGATAATTTAACTGTTAGAATTAATATCTGTTTTTTTTTTTCATTCTCCGAGAAATCTTTTTTCTTTGAAGCGTTCTTTTGTACGCTTCGATAATTCTGGGATAGGATCTTTTTACTTTGAAAAAATATACAGATAATTTTTAGATTTGACAGATCTGATCAGAGAAAAAAATGATCGGAGTTATTGGATATCTCGGAACTCTGATTTCTCCCGCAAAAAACACGGCCAAAATGATGTAACAATACTATTACTACTTTAATTATTCAGGTAACTTTATAATTTATGCATTTTTTGTGAAAAAATCAACTTTTGTTTTTCCTCTTTTACCAAGAAAATAAGCTTAAGTGCGGATATTTCAATTATTTTGTATACCATTATATACCATATAATGTAAAAATAAAAATATTGTTAATATTATTATTTATTTATTATTTATTACCAAGTTAACCAATTTTTTATTCATGATTTCGCGGAATATACATTTTCCTTTTAAAAATCCTGCAACAAAAAAGTGAAACGGCCACACTAAAGTAGATTTCCTTTGCAATAGAGGAAATATAAAAGTGATTTTATTCACAAAAAACAGGAAAATCATAGTTAACTGGATAACAAAAGTAGTAAAGAGTATTTTTACATCATATTATGTAGTAATAATAAAGGAAATATAAATATTTTACTTTTTATGAGGTAGTAGGAGCTATATATATCAAAACAAATTATATATTGCTATTTTATCCATTTATCTTTAAAGTTTCTCTAGTTTTCTGAATAAATGAATGTTTTGTTTTCCTTCTTTTACCAAGGAAATCTACCATTTGACCTGTGTTGCGTTTACGTTGCACGATTTCTTAAGGGAAAATTTATATTTTATACACTTTGTTGACTGGGTAAAAAAAAAAATTAGTAATAATAACAGTGATATTTTTACATTGTATTATTTGGTAATAATTACTAAATAATCTGTTTTTGAATTCGGCCTATTTAATAGATTAACTAACTTTACAAATAGAAAAAACAACCAGTAGTAAAAAACCCGTCGGATTTTTTAATTTTTGAAAATAGTTTTTTATCATTCAAGTTTTTAATAAATTCATTTTTTTCGGTGCTACCTTGCTGAGCACGTCCAATGCTTGGCATTTATAAGTTTTGACATTTTAATAATTCAGTTTTAGTTTCAATTCAAGTACCGTCAGAGGTGACAGGTAAAGCTCATGTTCATTTTTTCTGCGGGTTAAATAGTTTTTATGTTGCGATTGTCGAGGTAAGAAAGTGATTTAATGTTTCAAAATGCATTCGTAATTGCACAATTTCTAAATTCGAGTGTGTCTCGACTAATTAAAAAAAATTTTGATTTGAACAGTTCATTATTATAATTATTTGATCTGATAGCCAAATCCTCTTTTTAGCAAAATTAAGGATAGGTACAGTAATAAATCTAACGTTTTTTGACAATATATAACTTGTTTTTTGGAAAATGCGAATAACAGGTTGATGGATGATTTAGAAAGGGAGAAAAGTGCAACAATGGGCAGAAGCGTCGAATGTTTTCTACAAAATATCCTTTATTTGTTAGTTTGTACGCCAATCACAGAGAAGGCAAGGCTTACGATGGTACCGCAAACAGGACGTTTAAGATTTGATAGTTGCGTTAGGCCACACATGGGTTGTGTATTCAAAAACAAAAAGGGGGATCCGTCGTCACCTTCTTGGTACCGATCTATAGCACTTCTATCGATTCTTTCCAAGTTCATAGAAATGCTGATCAATTATCAGCTTACGAAATATCTTGAAACTAACGAAATTCTTAGTGACCGGCAGTACGGGTTTCGTGGGCAACGTTCTACTGGTGATTTAATGGTATATCTACCGAACAGTGGAACAGATCTTTGCATCAATTTGGTGAAAGCAAAGCGGTTGCACTAGATATTTCCAAGACATTTGACGTGGCATCAAGTTCGTTTGTTCAAAATGGGTGCTTGAGGAGTTGATAAAAAAACTGCGTCGTTGGATTAGAAACTCTCTTGTGGACCGTTAAATTCAAGTTGTCTTGGACGGTTTAAAGTCTAAAATACATCAAATAAAAATGCTGGCGTTCCCCAAGTTCTGTATTGTCCCCGACACTTCTTCTCATTTTTAAATTCTCTATATTAACTTCACTTGCCCGTGGGTCGTCGGTCGGTCGTCGGTCGGTCGTCGGTCGGTTGTCGGTCGGTCGTCGGTCGGTCGTCGGTCGGTCGTCGGTCGGTCGTCGGTCGGTCGTCTGTCGTGGATTCTTGCGATCAATTTTTAACCCACTTCCCATGGCCCGATTTTATTGAAATTTTGCACACATGCGTATTTCCGGAGACAACACTTTCTATTAAATTTTGAGGCCCCTCGGGCTGCGGGGTCGGGGGGCTCCCAAACAAAAATTTTAAAAAATTTACCCGATTTTCTTCAAATTTTACACACATGTGTATACCCAATAAACAATACTTTTTCGAAAATTTGGTAGTGATCGGGTCCCGGGTTCGGCCGCAAGGCCCTTATACATTTTTTAAATATCTGTACTGGCATCAGATATTCGTCGCCCTTTATGGACTGTGTGCGGTGTGTGCTGCGCAGTCGGCTGCGCTGCATGGTTTTGTTGGTGGTGGAGAGAGAAAGAGAAATCTTAGCGCACGCACAAATGAACCCAGCAAATGAAACGAGACATAAATGTTTTATGCTTACTTCAACTTACATTTTTATTATATACTGAATTGTATTTTTATTGATGTCGTTTTTTTTGTTGTCGATATCAACATACAGATAGAACAACAAGTTTTCACAATATTCTGTCATTTGGCGTTTTCATAAATTAGTTCAGAGCAGTCAAAGAGTTCTCAAGATAAATGCTCGTGTTTCTTATTTTCTCAGAGTATGAGCGTGCTCTAAGTGCTCAGAATAAAATGATCTGAGCTTTTTCAATTTTAACATCTGATGTCAAATGTTTGTTTCGATGATTTTCTTCTACAATAAAAAAAAATGGCCCAGGATCGAGGGGCTCCCATATCAATTTCTGCGATTAGAGAATTTAGATGAAAAATTTTAATTTTTATGGGTTGTTTTTTTTATAATGATCTCTTGTCCATTACTTATATCTAATTTTTCACGATAACAGCACTCTCAGCTTCTCATGTAAGTTTGATGAACGTCCCTCCACTTCTAATGAGGAAGTCAAGCAACTAGGTATGTTAAATTCTGACCCGGATAGCATAGTGAATTGGGGAGAAAACAATCGAGTAGAATTTAACGCTTCCAAAACCAATTCCGTCTCCTGTCGTCTAAGCGAATCCTAAATCACATGCCATATTTTCGGTGACAAAAACATTGCAATATTAATAGATCCGCTTGAACACCGCAGGAACGTTTCCTGCTTGTCACTCTTTTATCGACTCTTCCACCAGCGGTGCACATATCCGTGAATTCGACCGCATTATTCTTGGCGTCCTAAATTATAAAAAAGAAAATATTTATAAGCGCTTTCTATTTGCTGGGTTTCGTCGAGAATGCTGTCGAAATGGGACACCAAACCTTCACTGTACCCATCAAATCGAAAGCGCTGTAGATGTCTTTTCAAATGCACAAACCGTACCCTAATCGATACTCACGGGTAAGCTCTCCAAATTACGAAGTTTTTGTGGTAAACGCTCTGCAAATTGAAAGTTTACTGAAAATTTCCTGAGAAATTAGTTTGCTTGCTCTTGCTCTCTCTTTGTTATCTTGCTGAAACACCTTACCCGTCGATTACTGATAGACAAGTTGCAGTTTGGTTACAAAACTGCAATTGCAATCGTACCCCGGGTATTGCTTGCTAATGGAACATCAGAGTGAAATTACGAGAGAGAAATCTAAACTTTACTCAGCAAATGGAAATAGACATTGTAATCTAGTGTCAGAGGCAGGTAGGTTTTAATTTTTGACATTTCGTGAAGGTTAACAACAATTGAGAAAAACATGGAAATGTACTATTCTCTTTATTCGTGATTAGTATATATACAGGCAGGTAAAAACTCTTAAATCTAAAGCGTGTATTGCCAAGATAAATGCAGCGAACTATTGATAACTTTATCTGCAAAAACAGGCCCTCAAAGTATTTATTTTTATATTTTTATTATAGGATGTACCTTTTTTTAATTCAGATTTCATTTTTTTTTTTGCTAATTTTATTTTTCTCCAATGTTTTTTCTACTTTCTTCCCTTCTACTGCGTTACGTGCATTTATTTCAAATCTATTTGAACTTTGTTCGTTCCACACAAAAGGACCATTTAGATGCGCCGAAAAAGTCAGATTCCTGTTTATTAAAAAAAGAAAAAATCAACAGGCAAGCAACACGAGTAAAAGCTAATAAACAAAAAGAAGCTGAAAATAAATATTTAAATAAACAAAAATATCAACAGACTGATTACCATAAATATATATAAATATATAAAAGTAAAAATATATGTATGCATAGTAATACTATATATATGTATATATTTATATAAATATATATGTAAAAAACAGAACGGAGGCGCAACTACTTTGTGAAACGGACACAACCAAAACTCACTGGTAAACCAACCATCAAGCGCATCAGCAGCAGCGTCGCAGTCGCATCATCGACAGCCGGTCGTTCCTCCTCCCAACAGCAAAGCGCAGAGTAAAGCAAATTTAATTAGTATTTTACCTTATCGTTGATTTTAATAATTGTGTGTGATATATTTATTAAAATTAAGTAAAAAATTATCAAAAACAAAACAAATACCAATAGAGCAAAAACAAAGAGAAACAGAAAAAGAAAAAGAAGAAGAAGAATCTTCAAAATTTGGACGGACGGACGTACGTACGTGTGCTTCAAAAGAAATTTGAAAAAATTTGGAGCGCCCTACCTGTCGACCACAGCAACAAAACGGCGACGAACATCAGATTGTCGACATTATCAGCATCAGTAGCAGCAACAGTAGCTTCGTCGTCGTCATCAGCAATACATTTAAAAAACAAAAACAAAGCTAATTTGATTAAGAATAAGCGAATCGAAAGGTTCGACAAATCATCATCATCAATACTAATAATAAGAAGAAAAAATTGTAAATCTAAATCTAAAATTATGACATACTCGCACAATAGCAGTAATAAAATGACGTCGTCAATAAGATATGGCGGAAGTACAACAACAGCAACAGCAGCGGCAGCCGTAGCAGTTAATCATCATTCCAACAGTATTGCCAGCAGTACAAATTTGAGCACATCACCACCAGGACCAATGTCATCGGGATCATCAACGTCCAGCAGCTGTTCATCATCATCATCGTCGAGTAGCAGCCGATTGAGTAGCAGCAGTCTTGGATCGAATGGACTTGGTGGGGGCGGTAGTGGTGGTGGTAGTTTCTTTGCAAATCGCAAAAATCAAAATCATTCTGCACGAACTCATGGCGGTTGGCAACGACAATCGCCCGGCAATTCAAGTCGCTGTGCAGGGGGCAATAATTTATTGCCCTCACAACACAATAGTGGTAACTATTTTAATAATCATCAGAATCATCGTCATGGACATGGCAATCAGCAGCAGCAGCATCAGACCGTTGGTGGTGGTGGTGGTGGTGGTGGAGTCCGTGGTTCCTCAGGAGGCAGCGGCGGTGGATCCTCATCACCAAACACGAGAAATTCACCAGCTGCAATAATTGGTGGCGGCGGTGGCAATAGTGGACGCAAAACTAATCGAAATGGGAAAAATTCGAATAGTAGTGGCGGCGGCGTACATACTTTAACTGGTGGTAGCGGTGGAGGCGGCGGCCAACAACAACAGCAGCAACAACTTCAGCAGCAAAGAGTCTCACCAACAACACTCGTACCAACGAATTTAACACATTTTGCTGGTAGCAAATGTTTCGATGCACCAGCACCGACAGCTTTACCAAAGCCACCGCAACATTGGACAATGACAGGACTAGCAGGAGGAGGAGGAGGAGCAATCAGCAGCAGCAGCAGCAGCAGCATTGCATCGAAGGATAAGGCAGCAGCCGCAGCTGGACCTGGACTGCTAGCAGTCAGAAGTAGGGTGGCGCCCACAGCTGGGCTGGGCTGCTGTGGTGTCGTCGTCGGCGGTGGATTCCATGGTATTGGTGGCACAAAGTCATCGAAACGTAATCTACTGGATGATTTTGATACGCACAATTTGAAATTGTTGCTCAATGTGCAATCGTAACCGCCATTTTTGTAAACAAATACAATTTATCTCATCCAAATACAACAAGAACAACCACAACAACAAAAAACTAACCAGCCAACAACCAACCAACAAAAAAATCACACTTGAATCTAAGAAATAAACAAAAAATATACATTAAATATAAAAACTTATAATACAAAATCAATGAAAATTAAAAACAAAAACAAAAACGCAAGCAGTAATCTAAATCCAAGGGAAAGAGCAATGGCGGAGTAATAAGAAAGCCTTGTGTTGATCTCAAGTATCATCCATCAGACATAGACACCAAAACACATCAGCAGCTTCTTCTTCTTGTACTACTACTACTATTACTATTGCTACTGCTACTGATATTGCCGCCATCCACCACTACTCTTTCAAATAAAAAGAAAGAAAAAAAAACAATAACCCACACACCACTCCATCACACTACCACACCACCATCCCAACATCCCAACATCTCTCGCAGACACGCCTCTTATGCTGATTGGATAGAAAAGAGGAGAATGGAATTTTGGGGCAATATTCATCGATGCCGGACGACGGGATCAAAACTACAGGATTGCGCCTTCAAAACTCTTCCGGAAAATTTCCGCATATAGTGATAAGTCCGATAATGTTTTTAAAGAAAAAAAAGTGGCCATCAGCAATAACAGCAAACAAAAAAAACTATCAGAAACATTAAGTGAATGCAACAAAAACAAAAAACTAAGCAACAAAATGCAATGCAATGCAATATTATTTATTTAAATAAAATAACAAAAAAGTGTAATCCAAAATACATTTTTCAATTAACTATAAACAGCAGATTATATATAAAAACACAAACAATAGAAATTATGTGTTGTTTTTTATGTGCAACCAACCAACAGCTTCAATAATCACAGACAACAAAAATATGTTCCGGACAACCAACCATTTCACAGGCAACTCTTCATCATCACCAACAACAACAACAACAAAAAATAACAAAAATATCTTCGAATCATTATTCTTTAGTTGAAAAAAAAAATTCTTTTAAAAAACAATAATAACAATAAACAACAACACAAATTATTAATACAATTACTACAAGTATATAAATATGATTATATATATATATTAAAACTATGTAATAAATTTTCAAACAGCAAATTGAATCGTGATATATGAATAGACTTCGTAATGTAATAATTTGTTTATATATATATATATATATATATATATATATATGTAATTAATAAAATATTAATAATAAAAAAATGAACCAGAACATGAAATGATCAAAAGGATAAAACAAAAAACAAACACACAAACAAACATCAATGCAATGCAAGCAAAACAAAACTAATTGTAATTTGTAGTACCTAAATGATACTAATTGTTAATTGGTAGAGAAACAGAAACAAAATCAATCAATCAATCAACAAACAACCAAAAGGACAAGAAGTAAAGTATCCAGAGTTTGTGTGATAAATATTTTTTTTTTATTTTTATTTTATAGGTCACTCACTTATTTATAGTTCAAAATTTGTTTGTTCCTTCCATTTTTTATTTGATCGTTTGTTTGTTTGTTGGTTTACAAAACTTACAACACAACAATCCAACAAATCCCACTCTTCCCACTCTTCCCACTGTTACTACACACACACACACACAAAAAGCTTTTGTTCAATATTTTTATATTTTCATTTTTATATAATAATAATGATTTATAAAAAAAAACCTTTTTTATAATGAGACGAGTAAAAAAATTACATCTAAAGAAACTAAATAAAAACAAAACTACAATTCTCTCTCCCACCAAACGAACAACAATTATTACTAATCTTAAAATATTTGTAGCAATAATCGAATGATAATGAACGAAAATTTAAAGAATATTACATAAAAAATGATTTAGGAATAATTAATTAATGTATTCTCAAATGAAAAGACTCCTCCTTCATCCAGAAGTTTTAATTATAAGCAAACATTAAAGGAAATGTGTGCTAAAGTACATAAAAAAGTTAAATATTCAACTGTGGACAACTTCTTACTAATTATTGAATCAATGGAAGGGAAAACAAAACCATTTGCTTCCGCCACACTTTTATTCACAATAATATCAACTGTCATCTGAACAACTCTCCTGGCATTATTGTAACGAAGATAAAAAGAAAATCCTAATCTCCACATCTAGAGAGGAAGTATCATTTATTCACAATAATATTTCTGTCAACTGAACAACTCTCCTGGCAATGTTGTATCGAAGAGTGAAATAATATCCTTCTTTCCACTTTTAGAGAGAAAGTTTAATTTATTCTCAATATCATTTCTGTCAACTGAACAACTCCTGGCATTATTGTAACGAAGAGGGAAATAATATCCTTCTCTCCACATTTAGAGAGGAAGTTTAATTTATTCACATTAATTATTCTGTCAGCAAGAACATTCTTTAATCAATGGAAAGGAATAAAATAAAACAAATCATCCATCCATTCATTCAGAGTGCAAATTCCTATAATTTGTCAAACTTAAAAACGCATACTGAAACTTTTTTAAAAATCCGGCAATAGCCCTTTTTCAAACATAGGCAGCCGCCGCCTTCTTCGGCTCCTCCAAAGAGTACATAAGAGTGTAATAGAAGAAGCAAACAAAGTAGTAGTGATCAACAGAGTAGAGACTACACTACACCACCGACACCGACGCAACAACATGAACATATTTGTTTGTATTTGTCTTGTTAATTAACCCATTGCAACATTGACATTATTTTTTAATATATAAACTAATGTTTCCTTCATCTTAACTTATTTAATGATTTGTAATTAGATTTCTTGTATGTGTATATGTATGTATGTGTATATGTAGATTTTGTTATAGTTATTGAACCACCTAATAATAATACATTGTATTTAAAAAATCTTAAATTTGTAAATTAACGGTAGTAGCATTATATATATATATATGTATTTGGGCGACTGACTCTCTGAAATGTGTTAAAAATTGTGCATATTATATATTACTCTACTTCTTCTCCTCCTCCTCCTCCCCCTTCCTTTTGCACTAACACCTGCTTGTAACCCGCACTCACCCCATACAACCCTGCAAATATTTACATACATGTATATAACTTGCCAAAATTTCAATTAGTAATAAATTGTTGTTAAAAATATGTTTTCCAAAGACAAACAAAAAAAACTCAAATGAATTAAATAAATCGATTTAATCGTACAATAATTTTATAAATGATAATGGATGATAATGAACAATAAATAAAATCCAATAGAAGACTACTTTTCCAGTTTTGTATAAATTGCAATTGCATTCGAATTTTAATTTTATTTTGTTGTTATAATGTAGATACATATATGTATTTTTTTTTTAATTATTACTAATTTTTTAATTTAAAAAAAAACAACTAAAGAAATTATCATATAACAAATACTTATTGTATGTGTCTATATGATTATTTTGATTGTAATGTGATGTAAACGAAGAAAAGTCTTCAACGCAAATCTACAAAAAAAACCCAGTACGTACCTATGAATTAAAAAAAAATTAATGTTAATAATAGTTATTGTGTATCTATATATTATGTGAATTAATAATTAGTTGAATATTTGTCTATACAGTAATTACCTACATATTGTTGTGTTGCTAAGCGAAAGATATGCTGTCGGTTGGTAATTTGTTTCGCTAGGTTTATTACTAATTACTTCTCACAAATGTCATATCACATTACTAATTACTTACTCATATGTCATATCTCACATGGTTCTCAGTATAAATTGACTTTCTCCTTTAGGTAGGACATCAGCTTTCATAATGTTTAAGAGAAAAAAATTCATTGTATATTTCACCGCCTTATGCTTGATTTACACTTGTTCGTTGTTCGGTGAACTTGCGTGCAATAACAAAATCGAACACCGAAGAAAACAACGAAAATGCGAATCAAACATTAAGCGGCACGCGCATTCAAGCGATTGCGGAGAAGAAACTTCCATTACCTGAATTCGCCATTTTAAATACAGAGCATTTAACAAATTCTTTATCTAAAGCCCTTCTTAGAAGATGGATATGTGTTTGCGCAGCATGTTGTTCTGCGATTTTCCCTCACATTAGCGGACCAAAATCGGTTGATAAGCATCGCCATGGCAACCAACAATGATCCGCCATATTAACGATCTAACTGACCACTATGAAATAGAATGAATGAACATTCCCTCACTCGATCAAACATCTCGCGAGCACTACATGCTGCGCAAACATGTCCATCGTCTCTGAGGATCGCTTAATGCACAAAACTGTCCCTCGTCTTTCCTTACAACTCATATCACATGATTCTCAGTCGTTCATAAACTTCCATTGCATATTGCACCGTCCCCTTCTTCAGGCAGAACATCTGTCATAAACTTCTAATACCTTTTCGCCGTCTTAAGTATTAAGCTCACAATCAAAGTCATGTTTGCATATCGCGTCTATCTCATTACTACACTCACTCATATCAACTGTTATACTAATAAATGCCTTTCTACTTCTTCAGGACACCTTTAATCAAACTCACTAACAATTAAATGAGTGAATATTTAAAATTCTGTTAAGTATAACAGTTAGTGACAACTTCTATTGGATATTGCGCCGTCTCCTTCCGGCAGGTCATCTGTCATAAACTCTTATTGCGTCTTCAACCCGCCGTGAAATGTGTTGTTTGTATATCGCGTCTATCCTTAGACTACTTGGAAATGATATTCTTAAATTTAATACATAATGCCTTCCTCCTCCTTTAGGACACCTAATTAAATTAGTGAATAAAAAATTCCATTGCATATTTCGCCATATAAAATTTAATTAGTAATGCTATGCTGTCCGCCGTTATCCATTCTCATATTAAAATTCTGTTATACTGTTAGTGACTTTCACAGTGGTTGGTGGGTGGGGTAACATGTAACCTGTCACAATTACAGCATGAGTTTCACGTCATACAGAACACGAGTGTCATTGTGAATTGTATAAGCAAATGTAATAATTTGGAATTGTAAATCGAGTGGAATTGTAGGGTAATTATTCCTATTTCAAAACTCCTATTTGAGTGCGGGTACTTTACTGATTGATAAACCTACCAAAAAGAAATTTCGAAACAAATTTTTAAATTACCAAAAAATTTGCAATAAAGCCAGGCCATTCATTAACTTTCTTTTGACTCTGTATGTGCACCGACAACTGAAAGGATGTGAGTGCATTTTGATTTGGTGGAAATGGATTATGTGCTGTTCTGTTTCTTTAAAAGATAAATTTACAAAACAACCATTGCTCGTATAAATAGGCTGACCAGATATATAACAATGCACAGAATTTAAAGAAAAAATATAACAAAAAATTTATAAAATAGAAAAAACATTATTTATATTTTATAAATTTTTCTTGGTTACATTTTACTTATCATTTAATGTCATTTAATAGTTACTCATCCATTTAGCTGTCATTACATACTACATTGTGACATCTATTTAAAAAAAATCTCAACATCTGACCTACAAACCTTACTTAGCTTACTTAGAAATGAAAAAATAGTGTTTTTATATTTTTTTATTACATTTATGAAAAATTAGGGAAGCGAGTACATAAACTTGACAAGAGTATATTTTGCTTGTTTTTGATCAAGAAAAGAGTGCAAAGTAAAACGAATGAAAAGGAGCACTTCTGTTCATCCACCCTACGTACTAATCCAAAGAGGATTTTGCCAATTTTGTCAGTTGCGTACCTAAAGATTAATTTTGCGGCATATTTAATCCATTTTTACCAAAGCAATACGCCTGCAATACGAGTGCATGATGAAACTTTTTTTTAGTCAAAAATAAAGTAATGGATGGGATACATGTGCATTCTCTGAAACGTTGTCCAAGATTCAAGAAAATAAATAAAACTTAGAATAGAATTTAAAAAATGACCTGGAATACTTTTTGTCGTTATGGCGTGCGTGCTGCATGCATACGAATGGTACTTTACTGTTTGATAGTTTATTTTATAAGGCGTTGTCTGTGTTCCGTTTTCATTCCACGTTGGTAGGTAGAATGAAAAAAATAGTGCCATGGTCAAATAAAAATAATAGTTTCAGTAAAAAAAAAAACGCAGAATAAACTGAAAAGAGCAATACAAAAAAAATGCCTTTCTACATTCTGAAATATTATTTCAATTCAAGTTTGTTTTAAAACTGCGCTCAATTCAGTTAATCGCTACAAGTACGAGTTACTACCATATTATCAATACTCTGATCCTCTGATTCATACATGTTACTTGCTGTTCAGTTCCTCCAGTTAAAAACGTCTTCTTCCTCCTCCAGCCAAAATCTTTTAAAATTAACATTATGAGATGGAATTCTGGATGTTTTTAAAATGCGTTTATCCATTTTACAGTTTTTATTTCAAAGTCATTTAAAATTTTAAAGAGTTTACTTTTATATTTCGCCGGCTTTAGTGAAGTTAGAAAACACCTTCACTTATTCCGTCGAAATGTGAGCATATTGAGGAAATATTTTAAGAAACCAAAGTGTTAATAACATTTAATTAATTTCTATTAAATATATTTGTAAGAAATCTAAAAGATCGATAATAATTTAACAAAATGTGATAAGAGGGTACCAGTTTTAAAATTCTTCTTGAAACGGTAATGCAGCCTAGCATAGCATAGCTTCGTTGAAGTTTAAAGAGCACACAATGTTTGAGTAAAAGGCAATGTGTGTTGATTGATATAGAAAGAACATTTATTTGGTAGGAGATGACTTGTAATGTAAACCAAACAGACAGACAGACGGAAAGAGAAATGAAATAATATGGAAGTGATGTTGTAAAAGAAGGAAATTATTTGGTAGGAGATGATTTTTTTAAGGAATTGACTTGTAAAGCAAACAAACAGACAAGAAAATACGATTATGCAGGAAAAGATTTGTAAAGCAAACAAACAGACAGACAAAATAATGGGGTTTTTGCAGGAAGCAAACAAACAGACACACAAGATAATGGGACTTTTGCAGGAAAAGCTAACAGAGACAGACAAGATAATGGGATTTTTGCATGAATTGACTTGTAAAGCAGACAAGATAATGGGATTTTTGCATAAATTGACTTGTAATTGGTAAAGCAAGCGAACAGACAGACAAAATAATCAAAGTTTATCAGAAAAAGATATTTAAATCAAACAGACAAAATAATTGAATTTCTGCAGAAAAGTTGTTTTTTTAAAATCTGTTTGCTTTACAAGACATACAAAATAATGGGAATGTTTGCCGGAAAGGACTTTTATATCAAATAAATACAAAAATGGGAATTTTGCAGGAAATGAAATTTGAATTTTCTATGCATTTCAGCTTTTTTTTTTTTATATAAAAAAAACATTGAATAGAGGAAGAAAGACAAAATATTAATTTTCTTCGCAATTAGCCAACCATTTAATGGCTGAACTTTTATGTATCTCTTCTTACCCTTGTTGTATGTGATTGCGTCATCTTAGAGCATGCACTTTTATTTGTCTACGTAATTACCCTACCGCATCCTTCTCCATCAGTCTCCCATTTTTTAATAACCTTTTATATTTTCTTGACTTAACTTTTTAACTAACAACAAACCTGAAGAAACAAATCATTTAAGAGATGAAAGAGACTATAGTTATAGTTTTTTTTTGTTATTACAAATTATAATTTTTGTTTTTGAACACCTCACACACAACACATTATACACAATATTTAAAAAAAAAACCAAAAAAAAAATTAAATTACACACAAAAACAAAGCTTTAACAGAGACATGAAATTTTGATTGCTTAGTTGTATCAAGAGACAGAGCAATAAATAAACAAATGTTGCATTATGCATATACTATTTATATATATATCTGCTCATATAAAATTAATTTCGTTAAAACTTAATGTAAAGAAGAAGAAGAAGACGAAAAAAGCAATTATTTATATGTTTCTATATGAAATAAAAAAAATTAAAAAAAGCTGTGCAAAACCGAAGAGAATGTAAATTTTATCCAAGATTTGACCTTAATTTTTTTTTTTAAAAAATAATTGTATACTACAACAAAAAAATTGAGTTAAGAGTAGAAATTGCATTTTTAGTTATTGTTTTTTCTTACTTTATTGGAATTTGTTTAATTTAACTAATTGTAAAAAACAGAAGAAACATTTCACTCGCTTTTTTGTTGCTGTGGGTTGATGCGGTTGCTTTGGCTTTCTCTTCGGATTTTATTGCGAAAAAAAAAACGACATTGAAACGATAAATGAATTGCATCAACTGACATGAAACAAAATTGATTTTTTTTGTAAACAATAAATGGTTGATACATATATTCTAGATACTTAGAAACGAAGATACAAATTTTTTCAAGAAGAAAAACTTGCAATGTTGTGTGATAAGTAACTATATAACTGAACAAAAAAAGAAACAATTTGTCGATAGAAAAATTTGTGTAATTTTTCCTTTTTTTTATTTTGTATTTTATATTTTTGTTTTTATTGTTTTATTTTTCTTACAATATATTTACCTGCTAAACTACTGTCTTCTATTATTTCCAACCAACAAGAAAAACACAAAAAAAATGTATTTGAAATAACAAAACTGAAGAGAGAAAAAAAAGGAAAAATTGTATTTTTTTGTATAATGGAAAAAAATGTGAAAAAAAGAAAAGAAGAAACAAAAAGAAACCACCACAAAGATCTTTTTTGAACAAGAAAATATACAATTTTATATTTTTATGTGATACTCTTGCAAGGCGCAGCCGTCGCCGCTGGACGCGCCACCTCATTTATGAGCTGTTGTTGTTGGCGGGTGGGCGCCCTGCAAGAGCCATTCATATGAAAACGGAAAAAAACCGAAACTTTTTTGTGTTTTTATTATTTTGATCTTATAGTTTTCATCATTTGTCCCCACTGTCTTTTTTTTTTTGTTGAAAGTTTTTTGGGACTTTTCTTCGCTTTCCGATGTTGATTGGCTCGTCGTTTCTCTGTTGACGCTTTCACTTCACTTGAGGAGAGAGGAGATTTTGATTTCTGCAATAACGATTGTTAGAAACACAATCAAAAATATTTAATCGGTGTTATCGTGATCAGTCATCAAAATTCTTAATCAATTTTGAATTTAATGCCTGAAACACAAACACGCTTCAGCTTCGTCTTCGCTGCGTTACTATGCAAGTCGTTTGCTTTGAACGACATTTCTCAAATGAGAGCTATGCCACAGTTCTCTGCCTAGAACTGTCAGGCAAAGCAAATGTTCAGCACTTTTGAACTAGAGCTTCCGTTTGTAGCTTCGTTACGTAGCATTTCGTTTTTCTTTACGATTGCCAAACGAAACGTTGAAGCCGAAGCGACGTTGTGATAGGAAGCATTGAAATCGTATGGCTGAACTCGTAAACGAGGCTGAAGCATGTTTGTGTTTCAGGCATTATGGATCTACTGTGAATAGTTCTATTGATAAACTATGGTGGTATTATCGTTGCCAAAAATGTCAACATCTATTAAATTTCCGTTTTTCACAAGTTCTGCGAGCACTAGGAAATACTGCTTGGATCCTATTTTTGAAACGATGGAAATTTCCACATGGGATTACAAAAATCATCGAAAATTCGATTGTCAACCACAATTCTGTGGGCAATAGGAGAGTTGAGATTGGCCCCTATTCTTAAAACAGTGGCAACGGTGGGGATGTCTGTCAAAATATACAAAAGTAATCAAAAATTTGAAACGCGTATCCACACCTAGGGAAATTTCCGATCGGGCATAGATGAGTAAGTGAAAATAAATCCCTAGATGTGGAAAAGTAGTAGAAAGTAAAGGGCGACAAATGGCTGAATTTATGGCAAATTGATTTTTTAGCTGTCAAGCTGTTCGTTTTCTGTATCTTTTGATAGATTTACCCTTACCCCTCTTTTTTCTAGCAATAACAGCTGATGTCATCTTGCTTTGTACGTACAATTTGTTATTCAATTTGTCTACAATCAAAGCACTATGACTTCTACAGCAATACATATTACACACACATGCAACAAAACAATTTTAACAAATAATTCTCACTTTTCGTGTTCGATTTGCTGAGAACTGACTGCTCCCATTTCTAAAAAGGATTTCTAAAAAGGAAAAAAAGAAACGACATAGTAAATGCTTAGTATGCATAGTATACTTCGTTACGTTGTTATGGTACAATAAACAGAATTTTGTGATTTAAAAAAAAAGTAAACTTTGTTTGGAAAAACGTTTAAACTCTATTTTACTTGAAATAACAGCTAACCCAAGAAATCTGTTCATAAAAAAACGAATAAGGAACTATTTGTATGGTTTGTAAATTGTTTTAATGTCTTGGCGTAACTAACTGACTGACAACAATATTCTCCAGTTCGTTGTGAAGTTGTGATTGATAAGAATTCGTACATAGTGACTGTAGCTTTCACAGCATCGACACGGTTAAAGCTACCATTTATTGCAATAATCCCACCACTCACCATTGCACATTTATCCAATGATTGTTCCTTATTGAAGCTAAACGACAAATCAAAACTGTTGCTTTTATGTGATGTTCTATTAACCCAAATAGCTTGATCTGAATCAAAAAAAAAAATGCCGGCAGATCAAGGTTTTGTGTTCTATTTATTCAAAAAAATCAAGAGAATTTTTTATGGGATTTTAATTAGACCTTTTAATAGAGAACTTATTTCAAAATAATTTATTCTTTGTTGAGTTTCTTGTGATTTCATTTATATTCCCTGCAAAATGCTGATAGTCATTAAAAAAGGATAGAATCCACAAGAAAAATGCATGATTAGGCATAGATCAGATCTGTCTGACGTTTAACAAGGTTCACATATTAAGTACAAAGAACATTTTATGGATGGCTGTCAATTAGTGCGGCATGGCATGCATAAACGACAGATAGACACTAGCGTCTGCATTAGGTTGCTGTACGTTTAATTTATTTAATTGTTTATTTATTTAATAAAAATGTAATTTAAGAGTTTGACATTTTTAATATTTTTCTCATGTAACGCAATAAAATGCCAAAAAGATAAATTTTTCTGGATGATTACGAAGTAATAGACATTTCAATTTATTTGTTGATGTTTTCTTGTCCCTTATAAGAAAGACCTAATATTTAAAGTTTTTTGATTTAATAACGGTATTTTTGTTTGTCGCTCTCCGTTACATTACTTTAAAAAAGCTCACGCATATGACAATCAAACAAATTATCTACTTTGAAGTTTTGAACTCAATCAGACAAAAATGACTACAATGAAAACTTAACGAATCGGAGCTAAACTCTATTATAATTGCACAATACTCTTTCTGTGTATTGGCAAATTCGCCCATGCGTGTTCATGCTGGCCCATGCTTTAGTCTTTCGTATACCTATGAAGGTGTATAGTATAAAGTTTTATTAGTGTCTAGTTAATTACATGTTACTGACTAGTGGAATTAGTGGCAAATGTCAAAAGGTTAAAATAGGAAGTACAAGCATGACATGACTATTTTACTATTATAAGCAAATTACGGTAATTTTTGCCTAGTGCCTCATTTGGCGACCAAAATCCATGTTCAGCAGTTTCATGCAATTCGCATAGAAAAGTGGATCAATGCAAATTTTGACTTTATTTTGTTTATTTAAATTGATGATTGCCTTAACAAAATAATTGTGGTACAAAATTGTACATTTAAAAAAAGAAAGAAAAAACGAAGATGGAGATAAAACAAATACACAAACAAATTTGACGACGAATTTCTCTCACTTTTATGACAGCTCTAGAAAATGGAGATTCTTTCTGAAGATTTAATCGACTATAATAGCTGACATTTGACTCCGTAAACGATTAAATAAAGAACAACTTCAGGTTTACAATTTCGAAATTTTTAAAATTACAATTCCGTCCAATAACATTCAAGACGAAACAGAAAATTGCTTCTCCTTGGGCAAATAACACAAAAACAGAACAAGAGAAAAACAACGAAAACTCACAAATAAGATAATTTTACATTTACATTACATTTTCTTTTGACGTAAATAAAAATGTAAACAAATTACATAAATTGTGTATGAAAATTCTGCACTTCTCATCTCTTTCTTGGGGCAAATGCGTCTTCGCCATTTCCACAAATAGTGTCGGGTTGAAAGTCAAAAATCGATTATTGTAGTGTAAATTGTGTTTGTGCTTCCCTCGGCATGGCCAAACCGAACGGGAAATTCACATTTAACCTGGCAGTGGGCCAAAATTCTTTATTTTTCGGATAAACGGAAGAAAATACAAAAACACTTTGTTGCAATGGGGTTCCTTGCATTGACTCGAATTAAGGTTATTTTCGGAATTATTTTCTGTATCAAGTTATCGGTTAAGATTAGTTATCTATGAATATTTTTAATTGATGTTTGGAGATTCATAAATTTTTATCACATATTATTCATATCATATTAATAGAAAAACTCAGAATGACACTCCATCAAATTAATAGAAAAACTAGGAAAGGTCTTTTGCTTGTTTAATCAAATACTCATTTAGTTAAATCGAAGTTTTATGATGCACCCTTATGAAAAAAGGGTTAACAAAACTAGTGGAAAAAAAATAGAAATAGAAATAAATGTCAGTTGGTTCATTTTCCTTCTAACGATTTGACATTTTTCAGGTGTCAAAATTATTTCTGAAATAAGACGAATGGTGATGGACGGCGACATTAAAACTTTAGTTTTTATCATTTGATGTGGAGGGCATTTTTATAAACTAGTTAAAATAGATTGGCAAATTAAGTGAGCTCTGAACTGAACGGTGCACTGATCAATTATAGAACAACAATTGAGCACTAAAGTGGGCTTATTCATTCCTATGTTAAAACCGAACAAAAAGCTTAGCCAATTTCTCCATTCTTTAAGATACCCATAACTAACTTAGCAACTGCTTTTATTGTCATAAACTTCTTGTATTTTAAAAAAATGCATTAAACTATAATGGACTTGAGTTGGATTAATTTAGCTGATGTGAACGACTTATTACATGCAATTCGTATGCTGTGACCATAATGCAATTTTGGTCGGTTTCGTTAAATGTGCGTTAACTTACGTGGGATTAAGCAAGGTGTCAGTGAAGTGAGGCATTCGGTGCGGAAATATTTGACAACTGAGAGAAATTGTGTGAAATGCAATTAGTAGTAGTAGCAAGTAGTAAAGTTCATTATTAGTAAGTTAAAGAATTAGAGAAATTAGCTAAGCTTTTAATTCGGTTCTGTCGTCAGAATAAGCCAACTGCAGCCCTACTCCTACGTAAGCTAACGAAACCAAAATCACATTATGGTCACAACATACGATTTGCATGTAATCAATCGTTCACATCAGCTTAGTGAATCCCACTCAAGTCCGTTATAATTGAGACTTGATTTTTAATTAATAATTCCAATAATATTAAGGCGGAAAATTCGTTAATTAAATTTTATTACCTTGGAACAAAAAGCTTCTTTTGTTTTATTGTACACGAGTTTGCATTAAATGTCAAAGTTTCAAAGTGATCGACCAATTTATGGTAATTATGTGTTGATTTGGCTAAGGGGGGAGGGGGGCTTCCGCGAGTGCGAGTAAAATTATAGAGTGAGGAGAGTTGTCGGATGTTCAGTAAGGTCCGGCGCCTGATCATGAATTGAAAGAATACAAGTATTTCGTTCACTGCGCAATAAAATGTCACAACATTTGACAATTTTCGACAACTTCGTGTTTCCTGAGCACCAACAGTGACAGAATATTGTGTGTTCATATGATTTCGACACAAAACAAATTTTTAAACCACACCTACGAGAGTTACAAAACAACATTTCGTTGACAGCGTTTTGAAGTTATGTGGCTAACAACATGGTCTATTGACATATGACATAACATGACATAAAAACACACCGACATCAATTTTTTTTGCAGCTACTCACAATGGAAAAACTTAACTTAAGATAAGTATGGATTTCCAACCAAACGAGCAAAATATTTTTTTTTGTCATAACGAAAATCCATACAATCCTGTAAGACTTTAGTATTAAGTTTTTCCATTGTGAGAGCACAATAACAAAACCATTAACACACATTCCAATTTCTAAACGCTCTGAACGACGCACATTCGACTGTGTGTGCTATAAACTAATTTATGAAAATGCCGCGAATTGCCTTATAAATAAAAAGTTATGTTCGCACTGGGTGGATCACAGAATTTCTGTTCGAGATTAAACAAATAATATGGCGGGGACTTTTTTTTCCAAGTAAACTTTAACCACTTGTAGAAACTAAATTAAAAATATAAATAAAAATAATAATCGAAAATACAAATAATTTGATCATATCTTGAGCAATCCCATCTTTAGAGTTAGTTCAGTTTCACAGACTATTTATTCTTAATACTAATTTTAAAAAGATTACAAAATACTTTTTCCTGTTAAGCACTATACCTACAATATAATACAATATTAGAGACATTCAATATCATGACGCTTTATGCATAAAAATAACTAAACTAAAATCTCTGAAAAGTCTTAGCAAAACAATTTTAATCTGCAACGCATAAGTAATTGAGGTAATGTTAATAACGACGAAGGGAAAATTTGGAAATTACTACTTAAAAATGTGATAACATTTTTTTTACAGAATTTTACAGAAAAACCCAAACAAAACAAAAAATAAAACCATCTGTTGAATGATGATAATCAAAATGAAAAAATATATCTAATCCGATTTTTGTGTGCAATTTAAAAAAATAAAATAAAAAAACACAAAAGACAAAACATATTACATTTGAATGGTGAAGGGAGAATATTAATTAGATCAGTCAAAACATACACTAAAAAAATTATGTTTTTAAAGGGGAAATTCTTTATTTTCAAATGCATAAACTGAAAAAAAAAATTTTAAAAAAATGGAAAATTCTTACTATCAATACATATTGAAAAAAAAATATTTTTTTTTAAAAGGAGAAATTCTGCAAATGCATAACTTGAAGGAGAAAAAACTGCAAAAATTATTAAAAAACCTGACAGGTACACATACATACCCAAATACGATCAAATTAAAAAAAAAACTTGAGGGAATCTTTGTATTACTAATAAAATATTTAATAACTCAAAAGTTTATTATAACTAATTAATAACAATAAGAGACAAAGATTTTTTTAACAACAAAAAAATATTTTGTTTAACAAAAAAAAATCTTTTTTTTTTAAAACAAACAAAAGAAAATAATTTTATTTTAAAAAAACAAACAAAGAAAATACAACTCTGTGAAATTTCCACCATCCAAAAACAAAAAAAATTAAATTTAATTATCATCTATATAATTGACAAAAAAAATCAAATATAAAACAAACTAAGTGTAACTATAAAACAAAAATTTATATATTAATAAAATTAAAAAAAAACATTAAATATTAGAAGAAAAACAAGAAAACAATATCGACATTAATTTTTTTTTTTCGAGGTTTATGGAAGAAAATTAGTCCAAAAAGCAGAAAAATTAAGTTCTCCAAACTTTTTTAATTAATTAATTTTAACTTTAATTAATTTTATTTCTACACTGAAAGAAATATGTAATATATTTTTCTTCGGGTACGAGAAAAATCAGTTCTTTAGAGAGCAACATAAAAAAGAACATTATTTTTAGTTTAATTTAACGAGTTTTTTTTGTTAATTTATGAACTGCTTGGGTCCGACACCAATATCGGCTGCCACCCCTTGCCCAGACAAAAAACCTGCTATCCCTCACCAACAGTATTTGATTTCAGATTTTAAGTTATATGTATACCAAATTTGGTTGATATTCTGAAAAATAAATTTGCAACAAGAAAACTTAAAGAAAAGGGAAGGGGTTAAAATATGTTCATCACTCCCACTGATTGAAAAAAATAACAAAATATTTCAGTGCAATTAGAAATTAGAGTTTTTGAAATCATGAAATCCTGGGTAACCCGGTTTTCTGGTTACCTGGATCTTGAAACAACAACCTAACCCAACAAAAAAAAAAAAGAGAAAAAACGAAATGTTAAATGGAGTTTTGTTTTTATTTTAAATATTCAACTAGTAAATTAAACTTTTAATTTCAAAACTGTTTTGCCCACTTTTAGTATAATAATTTCTTGTTTCATCTTTCAGTCAGTCACTTAAGGACTTAAGCCAACAATTAATTTTGAAATATGTTCGAGATGCGCCCTTAGGTACATGACGTTTCTTAAATTCAATATCTGTTGCAATTAGAACAAATTTTAAAATTTCATTACATAATACTTTAATACATAACATTGAACACTTTCAGCTTTTAATCCTAATTTTGATGAATGAAAGAGAAGAGCCTATAAGAAACTTCTGGTTCTTGTAAAATTTTCATCCCTTCGGTTTTTGAGTGAAATTGTCTTATTCGCTCGTTCTCTTTAACTTCAATCCCCACGAGACCAGAAAATCAGAAAATCAATTAGAGTTTTTTTGCCAACTTCTATTTAAAGTAATAAATAATTTTATTTTGGATTACACTCTTCCACTTTTCTCTCTCAACAAAAGCTAATAACTTTAAAGACTCAAACACATTAGTTGGTACGTTACACCATCCATCATCATTAGAAAGATTCGAAAAACGTCAATTAATGAAGAAATTCATCACAATGTCGGTAACACCTTATCAGCAATCGCTGATTCTTCTTCACCGGACAATTCTTCTTGATCGTTATCTGAATCTGTAAATATAGAAGTACATTACAGATTTACTTGGCAATAGCATTAGAATATGTATATATGTACACAAATTAACATAATACATACCTGAGATAGCCTGAACTCCACTTTCAAGAACACTGCAGAGAATATCTTCATCGGACGAGGTTGTCCCTCGGGTCTGCATATCAATATCAACCAACATTGATGATGCATTAATGTCTGCTACTGCTATCAATGAAGAATGCAGACCAGCCTAAGCGGATTATAAAAGAAAGTCCTTTTCATCCCAATGCGTATTTGGAGTTATCATTCCATCTTTCGCAAATCCTGCATTTCTAAAAAAAAGTTCACAATTGTTTCTGGTTTTACTTTGAAATTCCATACTTTGCTTAAATTTTGGAATGGATTGTAGCAAATATATGCCCATAACAGGTCTGTGTTCTCCTCCATTTGTAATGTTGTAGATAATGCCTTGGTTCATTGGCTGAAGTAACGAAGTCATGTTGGGATGAAAATAGGCAAGCTCAGTCTTTGCAATTTATATTTTACATCCTTAGTGATATGAGTAAAAATATCCTCAAAAAGTCAGGTTCGAAGCTTTTTGCGTTTAGTGCTTAATTCCTCGCCTTCCACATTTTGCAAAAAATAACTACCTTGTTTTTTAAAACTGTTGATAAGCTGCTGGGAAGCATCCCAAAGTGCTTAGCAATATCTTGTCTTTTTTTGTTACTCCTTCTTCCACTTTATTTATTATTATCAATAACTTTTTGTTTAAGAAAAAGGCTTCTTCGCTGTGACATTTTCAATTTGTTTACTTTACATCATATAGTACAACACTCCATTGACATTTTCCAAAAATAAAAAAACTCATGAAACTTGTATTTTTTTTACCATTCCTATTTTCTGCTTTAAAAGTTGGTAAATAAACTTTTTTTTTTAATTTTCCATTTTCTGTTAAAAAAGTTGGAAATTAAAATTTCCCCTCAAGCATCAAATTGGTAGCGAAATTTGTTCAACTCCGAAATATCGCGGAAATAAATAGCTTTTTGTCAATATTATTGTGATAACAAGATAATGAAATTATTAAAATAAACATAAAATAATGCAGCTATCCATTAATTGCAGTAATCAAAGAAAGCAAGCAAAGTAGTGGTAACACACTTTTAAAATAAATGCATCATTAGCGCAAATATTTATATTTTAATTTAAGGTTTTTTTGCCGCCAACTTTATAAAATGAATCGAGTTTTCTCTTTCTCTACGTGGTTGTAAGGAAAGTTATCTCTCATTCTCAGTTTTCCTTTTACTTGCCAATTTCATGACGTGGAATGGTTTCAAATGAAACGTTGGGGCTTTTTGTTCGATCATCGCAATTAACATAGAGATGCATAATTGCTGTCAAATTGATCGACTTACCATGATTTTGTCCACTAGGGAACCATAATTTCGTATCAAAACAAAAACTCCTATTAATGTCAGAGAGTCGAACATTTGTCTCGACTTGACCTCAGGCGAATTGTATGTAGCTCTCGTTGTATTCATCCTAAATTATTAAAAAAAACATTTAAATAATTCATAAGATTGAAGAAGATGCGCTACGAAATTAATTTGTAGTCGGTTTTCATTCCGACTTACAAAATTTCAATGAAATATGACATAACTAACAAAGTTTTTTTTAGAAATTATCAGCTGTCAAAAAATTGTTGTTTCTGCTGTCATCGTCGTGTCGTTGTGCTGAGAGCATAACTACTCAAACACAATCCTACTGTTGCGGCGGTATTGGTATTAGACGTAAGATTTTTCAAATTCAATTTTACGCCCACATGAGTAGTGGGCGGTTGCGGCGGTTTAGCATGTAGCTGCAGCTATAATACGACTTTTGCAGAGCTGCAAGTTTGACAGGTTCTACTTCTACTACCGCCGCAGCTGCAATGCATTGTGTCGGGCATAGGGCTTTCTATTGGGTTTTCTGCATTAACGTATTTTTACATGTCAATAGAGCATTAACAATTTTTAGTCATGCGTCCAAATAGTACAACTAACTGTCATTGTTACAGTTGTTGAAAGGCAGACATCTTTAAAATTTGGAAAAAAATTTAAATCTGCAATTTTCAATTATATCAAAGAAAATCCGCTAAAATGTTTCTGCCAATGAGAACATGGAAATTGATTTTAATTAAACATTTGACAGATGTGTTTTAAAAAAATTTCTACCAAAATAACTACCTTTTAGCAAAGTTACAGGTAGTTTCGGTTAGGAAAGTTTTCAAATGTTACGCAAAAACAAAGAGAGAGAAATTTCAATCCTGCAATCGAACGCAAATTACGAAAACCTTGTCGAGTTTTCAGTGGTTTTGGTAACTAACTGGTTTAGATTTTTTAATGGGTAAATAAATAAAACAATGTTGAACACTCATACTGTGGAATTTGACAGCTTATATATCTGTAATTTTCGAAAGCGAAGATCAAAACAAAACACAACAAAAATGGAATTACACAGGCGAGAACAGTCGGACTGATACTTTGATTCTAGTCAGTCTCTCTTTTTTTTTTTGCTGTAACAATCTATCAATCACTCAATGCTCGTGAAAGTGTGCTGCAGAAGAAGGAAACTCAGGATATCACAAACAAAAGATAAAAAACAAAAAACGAAAAAAAGACTCGCAATCATCGATTTTCTTTTTTAAAGCAACGCAACAAAAGGTGAAAGAAAGAGGTTATAATAATAATTCTACAAAATTTTAAGATAACGAAAGAAAGAAATGAAAATTAAATAATAATGAAGAAAGTTAATTCATAAAATATAGAAAATTGCAAAAAAAAAAAACACAAATTTTAGGGAACCAATTCAAGACAAAATAAGTGTGAAAACTATTGAGGAAGGAATGAAAATTCCTATAATTTTAACAATACAATAACAACAACACAAGAAACAAACTGTTTGTCTAAATATCTAGAAGTCTAAAAGCTGAAAACGAATTATTAACTTAAATAACATTAGAAGATTATAACAAAACATAAAGAAATACAAAAAAACTAATGAAAGCTACGATTAATTGGACGAAATGGAAAAATCATTTTCGCGTGTCAGATGAACGTTAGATGAAACGTCAAAATTTTCGTGTCAAATTTTCAGATTGTGGAAAGCTGCCATTTCGTCTCGCAATCTAATCGTAGCTTCTGAAACGAATTGGGTGTGTGGGAAATTTTTTTATATATTGTTTTTTATGTACCATAAGCTAATCAAAAAAAGAGAAGATAAGAGAAAAAATTCATTGAGAAGAAGATGCAGAATATCTCTAAATATATTTGTGAGAAATAACAAAATTACCGATACTAATAGCAATTTCTGATTTTTTCTAATTTTTATTTAATTCTTATTCGACTCGTCGATTACAAAAGAAAACCAAAAATAATATTTGTTGGGAAACATTTTTAATTAGAAATTAATAATAAATACTCAATTAATAAAAACAATATATATATATATATATACATAAATATATTCTCTGTGATTTTTGTATTAAAAGAAAAAAAAATAGAAAAAACAAAAATAAGATATTTCGACTTTTAAACGATGAAATAGGTAACACGAAAAACATCACACAAACACGACAAACACAAATGCGTAATATCCTTAAAAAGAAAGAGAGGGAGAGAGATACAATTCAAAAATTGTTTTCTTCAAAAAAACTGTCCACAAACAAAAGAAAAAAATTGTTTTAATTTTTTGAATCAAATAAAATTGATTGTACAAATTATTAAATAAATGTAGTAGATTATATTAGCATACACATATACTCATGTTTGTTATATATATGAGAATATATTGTGAAAAAGCTAAATTAAAAATTAAATTATATATTACCAAAATACTTCAGTTTAGAGTTTCGAAGAAGAAAGCTAAGCCAAAAAATATCTGACTTCTAACATCTGTCATTTGACACCTGTGGTTGAAAATTTAGTTGATAGAATTTCTTTTGACAAAAACAGTTCATTTGCTGCACTCTTCTTGCACTGAGTGTATGCAGGAGAATGGTTATTTTTTGTCGTCTTCCATTTTTGGTTGGAATTTCGAAATTTATTTTCTTCTATCGAAAAATATTTTCTGACTTTTCATGCAATAAATTGTAATTTTTATTTTTATTTAAAATAAACAAACAAACATACTTTTCCACTTTTTAAGAATTATTTTCAGTTATTGTTGTAAAAGAATAATCAGAAGAAAACAAAATCAACCAACATCACCAAACAAACGTAATAATTGTGATTTACTATAAAAAAAAAATAAATATTTTATTAAAAAAAAAGAATAATTTTTATTTTTATTTAAAACAAACAAAACAAACATACTCCTCCACTGTCTTAAGAATTATTTGTTAAGTTAATGTTGTAAAAAAAATAATAAGAAGAAAACAAAATCAACCAACATCACCAAACAAACGTAATAATTGTGATTTACTAAAATGTAAAAAGAAATATTGTATTGAAAAAAGAAAATCGATTTTATTCCTTTGAATTAAGAAAAATAAAACTTTAAATATTGTAGAGTTTAATAGTGAAACTAACAAAAAAAAACAAATTAATTTCATATTTAAACAAACAAACAAACGAGGAAAAAAAACATCAACGGCAACACCAACACACAAAAGCACACCATTTGCATGAACATACAAACATGCAACAAACAAACAAACAAACCAAACATTTGTATTTTACAATTGAAATTTAAAAACAAGTAAACTTCAATATGAAAGTATTAATTAAGTGAAGAAAAAAACAAGAAAATAGATAACAGGAGAATTGAGAATTGAAAAACAAAAAAAAATACAAAATCTTCAGGCAAAAATTAGCAAAAGAGTTTCAAGAAAAATGCAAAAAAAAAACTGAAAAACTAAGAAGAAATAAATGAAATTAAAAACTCAACTCTATAAACCCAAATACTTCCACCACGACCACCACCACCCACCATCCTCTTCTACCATACTTCCTTTCGAATAAACTCCATCTTTGCCTAACACCCACCTTTGTTCTGAAATTGAAATCCTCTCAGTCCTATTACTACCAGATCCAACCAGCTAATCCTCTCCTATCCAAATTACCTCCAAAATCCCCAAATTTCTACATAAAGAGATAAAGGAAATCAGTTTTCAAACACAACGAAATATTTCAGTCTCGAGTGTGCGCATTTTTCAATGCGTTCCATAGCACTCACCCAGCGGAGGAGGAATTGCGGAACATCAATTCCCTCATTTTCATTGCAGGATGTCCTTTTTACAATAGGCACCAACCACAGCCATCATTATGCTTCGTCCACGAGAGCATGACTGACACAGACGACTAACATATGGATTTTGAACCATGGAAGAGATTTATCTTTTCTCCTTTTTCATACAAAGCGACAAGATATTTTGATGCCTGCATTGTTATATGACATCTGGATAGAAGGAAGGAACAATGTAGGTCGAGCGGAGGACAATGGTAGGTCAGTGCAGGTCAGTATTCATACTCAGTTTTGAAAAAATTTCTTAATTCTATACTTAGAATTCGATTGACGTAGTAGATTGCATGACAAACAGACAACCTGCCCAGGCCCACAATAGGTCATCACCACTGATTATAGTTATTACTAATCATAAAAACTCAGCTGTACCATTGCAGCAGGTATAGGTTTGAAAATACGTTGTGCTTTGAAATTCGGTTCGGAAAATGTAAATGGAGAGTAGAGACTTTCGCATACGTATGTAGATGATGTATATAATACACACTTCTATACAGGGTGTCCCCTAATTCGTCAAGGATAATTTGGGAAATGATTCTTGGGAGTATTCTAAGAAAAAAATCGTTATACAGTAAGGGTCTATCTCCAATGTTGACATCATTTATCAGGGATTTAAGAAAAAGCCTAATTTGGTGTAGGTACCCTGACCCATGTTAACGGAAATTGCTCAGTTAATACTAATGGTAGAAACTTCGTTTAGGAATTTGTTTTTAGAAGAAATACTAGCCTTTGTAATTGCGTTTAAAAAAATGTAATATCTTATTGGAGTCTTCAGACACACAACTTCTATGCCTGTTCCAGTTTTCTTTCCCATGCTAATTTTTGACTTTGAGGTCAATTTTTACCAGGAATGAATAATAAACATAACGTTTTATTAATTTTTTCTTATGAAAGCAACAATAACAAAAATAAAAATCAATAACAAGTTTGTGGAAAAATCCATAGATTTTATGATAATTGGGAAAACCTGCAGCAAGTAACATTTTAAAAAAGGATTGTTTTGCTTTAAGCTCCAAAGGTTTAGAATCAAAAATGATTTTGTGTGGTTTTAGATAATTTTTATTTTATGTGTGTACAACAACAGTTATAAAAGTGTCCTCCTTGGTTTTTTTCTTCCCCATGCAAAGAAATCCAATACTGTAAGGTCAGGATATTGTGCAGGCCACTGAACTGGTCCATTTCTTCCTATCCAAGCATTACCGTACTCTTCATCTAGCCAATTCTTAACCTCGACCATTGTGGGCTTGAGCACCATCCTGTTGGAAATATGATGAAGCTAGTTGAATCAGTGGAATGTCCTTCAATAGTTCTGGTAAATCATTTCACAAAAACTCCAGGTAGTTTGTACAATTCAGCCTGGGTGGTAGTTTGAAATGGCCGATTAACTAGTTTCCAATTACACCTGCCCACATATTGACGCTGAATTTGTGTTGTAATGATAAAATGTCTCCTTCTGTGTGGATTCTCCGCAGCCCATGTATAAAGATTGCGAAAATTTGTGATCAAATCTCTTGTAAATTCGACCGTCCAAAGAATTCTGCTAATAAACTCGTTGGCATCCAAGCTCAGCTCCACCAGTTAGAAAACTCAAGTCCCTTTTTCCAAAGCATTGGGAAGCAGTTCTTGCACAGGTGTATGGTGGTATGGATAAAGATTTTCTATGCGTCTGATGGATCAGTATTCTCTCATCAGCCGAAATTCTTCTTACCTGTGGAGCTCAGGAGGACACTTTGAGCACCTTTTTTAGCTGTTGTCGTACACAAAAATTATCTAAAACCACACAAAATTATTTTTTGGTCAAAACCCTCTCTACAGAAAGCCCAACTTTTACAAAGTAAAAGGAAGTATAGTAATCATGAAAATTTTTGAGGTCGGGATTTTTGCAGATTTACCCATTACCGTATCAGTCAGAAAAAGAGAAAAAATATCTCTGTCTGTCTGTGTCCAGTCTACGGCCCAGACTGTTGAAGTTATGATGATGAAAATTCATATTTAAGCTTTTCATATAAATTGTAAGGGTCCAGAAGATTTTGACGAAAATCTGGCAACCGGAAGTGAAATGACAGTTTACCTAGACAGTAGTTTTTCGAGTTTTTTTAAATAACTCAAAAAGTATAGCACGTAGAGAAATCTGTTAGGTGCAAAAGAAATTTAATCAAAAAATAAAAAAAAAATTTTAAAAAAATTTGAAAAAAAAATGTTTGAAAAAATTATTTAATATACATTTACTGAAGATTCCGGCCCCGTCCGTAAAAGAAAGTCGTGTTGTGCCAAACCTCCATTTTTTATCTAATTATATAAATTTGAATTTTTTTTTCGATATTAGTGTCCTTTCTATAGTTTTCTGGTTGGCTATGTTGGCCGGTGGGTGGAGGGGAGTAAGTCGGTAAGGAGTTAGTCCTACATACCGATTTTTATACAAATTGCTTGATCCGCAAAATTCCAGACCCTATTGGCCAGATCCCAGAATTTTCATAGGAACAAGTCTTAGTCCTACATATCGAATTTCATACGAATCGCTTGAGAAATTGCTCAGTTCCCAAAATTCATAATATTGGAGACTTAACATGGGACATAACAGTGGACACTTAACATGGGACATAACAGTGACCATTTACCATGGGACATAACAGTGGACACTTAACATGGGACATAACATTGGAAACTTAACATGGGACATAACAGTGGACATTTAACATGCGACATAACAGTGGACACTTAACATGGGACATAACAGTGGACACTTAACATGGGACATTACAGTGGAAATTTAACATGGGTCATAACAGGGGATAGTTAACATTTTACTGTTTGAACCTTAAACAACCTTGTAGTGAGACGTTGTCCCGTCAAAACCCGTTACCGCTTTGATGTCTGCCAAGAAAGTAGGGGACACGGCTATTTGACGTTACGTTCACACCTAACGCTGTCTAGGAAACCAAATCCTTCTGATTTGTATAGAAAACGTTTTAGTGACTTTATCCACTGCTACATTATGGCCGCTAGATAACGGCACCGCTTTCCTAGAAAACCAAAGCTTTATTGAGGTATATGTGCGTACATACATATATAGCTGACTAATGTTTTGTCCCATTGACTTTCCTTTTATCTTGATGAGTGATGACCTGATATCAAAGCTGGTAACAGTTTTCCAATCAACATCTATACCTACTATGTGCATAACACATCTACTGCTGCAACAGTCACACTCCTACGCTTTGTTTTTCTATGAGAGGAAAGAAACAGCAGGAGGCTCCCGTTTAGAGAAAGTTGTCCAACAAGGTGTGAAATTTGAAATTTAATCGACGAAAATCATTTAAAAATAATATAGCAAAGCGATAGTTGTGCTGTTGTAGTTGTATGTTATGTACGCGTTACTTAATTTTTTTTTCTGTGACCATTTTATTGCTAAAAATGCAAAACCACTAACCAACAAGCGACATTGAAAATTTTATCGTTAATTTACACGGGATTATTATGAGTGACGAGGACGACGATGAATATATCTACAAAACTATGTAAACCGAACGTAGTAAATAATATACACCATCTACTTAAATTTCGCTCTGTTTGTGTTGGCTAATGGCTACGCAGCAGCTTGGGACTTGGGAGCGAACGATGTTAACTGAAACCATCATTTCCACTCGATCGCGTTCGCGTCTCTCTAATGAGTCTGTCCTCATTTCTCTTTTGTTGTTGTTGTTGTTGTTGTTGTTGTTGTTGTTGTTGTTGTTGCTGCTGCTGCATTTCTGCGTTTTGTTGTGTTGCTATGCATTATTTCGTTTGCTGTATGGGGATGGTTGTTTTGTTTTATGACCGTTTGTTCGTATATAATATGCATAAGCAAGACTGTATATACAAACGTAACTGTAAAGAACGTGTTTTCTTGCTTTCTGTGTGAACGAGGCTACGTTTGTCCGGTATAGATAGGTACTTATATACTTGTACATTAATGCTATGCGGCATATTTCTATATACAGCAGCAACAACATATATCTGCGCGATACAATATAACAGAAGTCCAGTGCATCAATTCTTCAAAACATTCGGAAAAAGATTTCTGGCAGCAGGCGACTTACAACGCAAAACATATTGGGGATCAAGGCTAATTATTATCTACTTTAACAATTAAACACATAATTGCTTATCAGCCAAAGAGCAATAAGCTCTAGAACCTTGTATCTATCTCCGGATTCGATGCCATCTCTTCTGGTAATCCAACTTACTGGCCTGAGGCCTGCAGATCGGCAAAAAATTCCAGACCTAGTGGACTTCGGCATTACAGGAAACCTAAATCGAAACAACTTCATTGTAGAATCAAGTCTAGAGCTGTGATGTGATCATTCCCCCGTTATAACTTATAATTACGTGGAGAAAGACCCATGCACCACCAGATTCCTCTAATTTAACAAACAATACAAACTGGCTTAAAACAGAAAATATATTTTTTTTTTATAATTTGTGCACGCGTAAAGGGGTTCGCACCCTTATAATGATCGGCTATATGCTTGGCACAGCGTGGGCGTTAAGGAAAAGAGGAAATGTCTATGAGCTTATGTTTTGAATGCCTGTGGGTCATGTGGGTAATGTGGAAAGACAGAGCTTGGCAGAGCTTTTCACATACGTGTTGTACGGCTGAAGAACGAATCCCTGCACTTAACTGTACGTCCGAAGATGTAAACTGATGACATTAAGAGCGCCACGATTATTGCGGTTGAATTCAAGGAGAGGTGACATGCAGCTGGCTATTTCTCCTGAGCACCGCTGGTGGAAGAAGCGATAAAACAGTGACAAGCTGGAAACGTTCCTGCGGTTCAAGCAAATCTATTGATTTCGCAATCGTTTCATAACCGATTAGTTTTATCGAACGGGTTTGTTTTCTATCTAGCTGATGCAAGGCAGTTTTAAGCGTATCAGTCCAGATATGATAATTGAACTCAAGTTTAGGCCGAATAATAGCCTTGTAGATAGTAGCCAGATCAGAGGGAGTGAAATATTTCTTGCACCGGGTTAGGAAACCTAAACATTTCACAGCATTTTTGGCGACTGTAATATGTGGTCAACCCAACGAAGCTTGTCGTTAACGCAAGTACCGAGAATTGTGAGTTCTTCAGTGATTCAGTTCAAAACTTCAATCAAGTCGTAACCGAATCCGCACTTAACGCAACAGCTCATAGCAAAAGAAACTTTGAGCATTAAAAGAGTCTTCCAACATTGAAGAGCTAATAAAAAAGCTAAGAGAACAAAAGGCTTCTAAGAAGAAAATGGCAACCATTAAGGTCTCCAGTCCTAAAATATGAACTCCATAAAGCTTGCTTGCTCTCTTTGTCATGTTGCTGATTAAACGAAACCTCACCCGTCTAATTGCCGACGGGTAGCAAAGTTACAGTGTCGGTTACAAAACATTGCAATTGGAACACAAAATCAAACCGTACCCAACCGTACAGATGTCAAATGTAACTTCAAGCTGAAACCACGAGAGAGAAATCTTAACTCTATCCAGCAAATGGAAAGAGACGTAAAATAATGCATTCAAGGTTTTACGATTATCTGCAACAATGTCATCGGTAGCAAAAAAGCTAGTCTCTAATATCAGACTGAAACTTTACCGCTTCGTTTTGTTAATATAATTTATTATTCATATTTTATTGAAGTTCTTGAATTTCATTACTTACACACTGTCTAACTTACATACAAGCCTGGGTCATTCTCAATGCCTCTAGTTCAAAAGCAAACAAATATACAAGCCACAGAAGCAATAGAAAAAAAACCTCCATTAGCGTTTGCATTGCATTGTTGTTGTTTTTTTTTTAAGCTTTAATGTATTATCATTTGAAATTCGAGTAAAGCTGATGGGTTTATTTTCCACGCATATGTATTTGTAGTAAAAAAATGAGAATAATTATTTTAAAGCCAGACATCGTGACACCACGTCCACGTTGAGCGGCGTTTTCTATTACATAGAACAAAAAATTGTGCTGCAGTCATTCTAGCGTTTTAAGAAATGGTTTACAAGAGCTTTAGTACGAGTTGTCTACAGGGATGGGAAAATACGTAATGCATTTCAACTTAATGTTAATGTAAATGTAAACGATCGTCCATTACTTTTCCCCCACTGTAGGGTCTTACAATGGCAGGCATCTTGGGCTTTCCGATACAACATTCGTCTCTTCTTTGACATTTCGACACCTCTATTAGCACTAACCTTTGAGGTTAAAGTCCATCTATTAGACCGGCGGGTGCCATGGCTCTAGTGGTTAGTGCCTTCGACTACTAAGCGGGAGGTTTCAAGTTCTAATTCCAGAAAACACTAAAAGTCTTTTTCACGGTACCACCTCTCGTAAATGGCTTGAAATCGCCAGAGAGAAATAATTTTCATGAAAAGCTTCTCAATTCGCCTTTCGGATAATGCTTAAATTGTAGGTGCATTCCATTTCTGTATAAAAATATAACAGAAAAATATAATGGACCACAATGGTTTGCTTATCAGCAAATATTAGTATTTATAATAGTGCGGGCACCGTGGTGCGAGCCTACAGAAAGGTTTAAAGTTCGAATTCTAGCCTTTTCACGGTACCACTCTCTAGTCCTTTCTATGCAAAAAGATAACAGGGCTAACGAGGATAATCGCGACTCGCGAGAAGCTAGGCACTGAACCGAAACGATAGTGTCTGTGACAATTTGATAAATAATATCTCCTAAAATCACAACCTTTGACATTTTGGTGTTTATGATAACTTTTGACCTTTTAGCCCACATATGACCTTTAAATTTGACATTTTCACGTTTTAACGCCCGTAGGAAGTCTAGTCTTTGATATTTTGCCGTTTATCCATCATCATTTAGCTTTTTAACGTTAAACCCTCCTTATGCAGCTTACCTTCGACACTTTGACACTAAACAAGTTAACCAAAACTGAACCATGAATATGGCTGCTTGGCATCTTAAAATTTAATATTTTACGACGCTTAAGCATTTTGACGTTTAGACCTCCTATCTTTGAAGTTTTGACTTCTATGAAGTCGAATCCTTGACATTTTGTCGTTTATTCCTTGTAAGGCAGTGGTACCTTCAACAAGTTGACGTTTAACCACCCTTTTACCTTACTCCTTTGATATTTTACCATTAAACTCCCCTTAGACCTCTTACTTTTGACATTTTGACATAATTAGCAAAATAAGAAAACTGAAATATCCTCTATAACCGTGGTTCGCTATTGGTCTACCACAAAAAATCTTTTTAAGCGGAACCCAGTAAGTCCATAATCAAAACTTCACACACAAAAAATAGTTGTTTTTTTGGTTTTAAGTCACATTTACTTATTTCATCTAAGATAAGTAATAATGTTTCTTACTTATGTGACATTTGCAATTGAACGAAAATTTGTATTCTTTCGATAAGCTTACGCTTAAGCTTGGCAAATCTTAAAGTTGTGAGTAGTGATAAAAGGAATCTGTCTTTTAGTTTTTTACAATTTATAAAAGCGCAAAAATAGACAATCAATTTTATATTTGACATAAATTGAAAACGGGTGTTATAAAGTCGTGGGATTTACTATTTTTAAGGGTCGATTATATTAGACTTTCGCGTGCATGGACTACTGTCAAATGTCAATGAAATGCTTGCTCATGTTTGCCAAATTACAACAAATGGTCATAATGAAATTTTGCCTGCATTAGCATTTGTCGCTGTTTTTATATCGAAATGACAAATGTCAAACGCTCGCGCCTATGCGCGTAAAAGTGAACGAAAACTTAACTTAATTAATAAGCTGAACTCTATTAACACTACACAATACACTTTCTGTGTGTTCGCAAATTTGCCTATGCTTGCTGATGCTGGCAAATGTTCATTATAACTCATGCTTCATTTAAAGACGAGAATTTACATATTTGTGCAGGAAAGAAGTAGCTACTCATAGGAAAGTATCTGCGAGGTGACAGTACTTATCGCGAGCAGTTGTCCACGCATAATGGAATACTGCAATTACAAATGTCAGGTCTAAGAAGGTGTAAAAGCCACTTCAGAAATGTATTTTGCTTTACTGAAAAAGTAGCAGCCGAACTCGATATCGAAGCGCAGTCGAATCATTTCTGGTTGTGCAAAATGACAATAATACAACTCGATGCTACTATCTCGCTACAAAAGAAAACACCCTGTATAATAAAAAATTGGATAAATAAATAAATAAACAAGCAGTCAACCGGCTTACTTACATTAAGAGGCATAAATTACTCGTCTTATATTTATTTATATTTATGCATGTGTTTATATCTACATATCTTATCATGCAGATGTATGAAGCAATATGTGCGTATTTAGAGTTTATATATTTGTTAAAGTACGTGCGTATATACATTAGATCCCCATATAAACAAAATATTATTACGACGTTACTGATTACGACGTGACACATAAGCAAGTATACACGTATTACACGTATTACACGCAATCATATATAGGTAAGTATACTGGTTTTGTAAAATGGAAAATTTGAAACCGACAACATTGTTGCTTAATTTACATAAATTATTTACTTAGTTTTAATATATAACTAAGAGACTATTTGACATTTCAGATCATATTTATCAGTATACTAATTACTTTTGGTAGTTCGTTCACGTATAGCGAGAACAGTGTTGCGCATGGGATTGATCCTTGCGGTACACCGTTCCGGACTTTACGAAAACGTGGTCTTTTCATTATATTTTTTTTTAATTTTTTTTTTTTTTTTTTTGTTTAAATTTCTTTTTCACTTAACAGATTTCTCCAAAGTGCTATACTTTTTGAGTTATTTGCAAAAACTCGAAAAACTGTCTCAAGTAAACTGTCAGATTTCCTTGATTATCATCTGGCCCCTCACAATTTATGTAAAAAGCTTAAATATGAAATTTCATCCCGATAAGTTCAGCCGTCTGGGCTGTAGAGTGGACACAGACAGACAGACATACAGACAGACAAACAGAGATTTTTTTATTTTCGCCTTTTCTGACTCATCATATATACACATACCATATCAGGAGATACGCTAATGGGTAAATCTGCAAAAACCCCGAGTTCGAAAATTTTCATGATTCCGTTTTTTTAGCTACTAACTTTTATGTACACATCGACACACGGCAAACGCGTTACACGCGCACAAAGTTTCAAATCTATGGGATGTGTAAAGATTGGTTAAAAAAACAACCCGTAAAAATTAAAATTTTTCTTGTAAATTCTCTAATCGGGGATAAATACACACACACACACACACACACTGCGTGCTCGTTTTGTGGCAAAATCATTCACAAATGACGCAGCGGCAGCGAACAGCGCTGCTCACAAAGCACAGAGCTCAGGCTTTGCCGTGATCTGATGTGATATAGCGATATTTAAAAATTGTATATTGGGGTCCCCAAGGGGCCGATCGCTCCAAATTTTTACAAAAAGTGTTTTCCATCGAAGACACACATGTGTACAAAATTTAAAGAAAATCGGGTAAATTTTGTAAAATATTTGTATGAGAGCCCCCCGACCCCGCAGCCCGAGGGGCCTCAAATTTTAATAGAAAGTGTTGTCTTGGGAGATATACATGTGTGCAAAATTTCAATAAAATCGGGCTGTAGGAAGTGGGTTAAAAATTGATCACAAGATTTGGCCAGCCAGCCAGCCAGCCAGCCAGCCAGCCAGCCAGCCAGCCAGCCACGGGCAAGTGAAGTTAATATAGAGAATTTAAAAATAACCTTAAAGAAGTCGAAAAAACTACTTTTCCACGCATGGCGACTGGCGACATGAGTCACACGCGGGATCTCAGAAATAGTCTACAACACTTCAGTTGTCTAGGTCGTGTAAACACTGGTTAAAAGCGATCACATAATAATCGACTCGGTTGGGCCCGTTTTAAAGATTAACCCACTTTGCACGCATTACACTGAGCTGCTCACAAAATTTAGGACAAAAGCTAACAATCGTTTTACTTTATTTTAAGTCATAATTCCTAAGGCTACAGTTTTTCCATTGTGAGAGCTCTGTAAATATTTTTCCGAAGCAATTTTCTCTGACAATTGAGCATCCTCCGCAGACAGTTAAACAAGCAAATTGTTGAAAGTGTCAAATTATTTACTGACAGCAAACGTCATTAAGAGATCAAAATTTTGAGCAACTTTCGCATAACAAACACCCTGCATCCATTTTTCAAAATAAAACCAAATCTGTTGATGGATGGCATGTAAACAAAGTCGTATAAAGACTTATGTAACGTTGTTTACACTTTTAAATATTTACGTTTATAAATAACGACGCTTGAGAAAGTTCCAATTAAAAATTACGGCGTAGTAAAAGTGAAGTGCAGATGACCAAAAATGTGGGAGGTATGTATAGGGTGTTTCAACAGGTGCGCTTCAACTTTTCTCCGATAGGGACGGCGAACGACGCCATATTTTTTATTGTTCTACACTACACATGTGAACAGCGATTGCAAATCGTGCAAATTTGTTATCAAAATAATCGTTCTGTTGCCGCTACTTTAAGAGCATTACGGCCATTTTACGGTCCATTTAACAAGCCAGCCCGTTCGACAATCGACCGTATAGTAAAGATCTTGGCCTACATCCGTATAAGATCAAGCTGACACAACAACTAAAGCCGTTTGACCACTTGAAGCGATTCGATTCATGCAAAAGAAATCGAGTTGCATACTTAAAGGTATCATATGTATATGTTCAAATTCGTTAATAAAAAAAAAGTTAGTTCAAAAGTCGAACAGTTTGTGTTTTATTCAAAAAAAAAGTTGAAGTGCTCTTATTGAAAAACCCTATATTTACATGTCTCTATTTTTTTATTACGACTTTTTAGTTAATTAGGAATCAACCAACTGAAATAGATTGTCATATTTTTAGATACGCCTTTTCTTGGCCATCTTCCGATGTAAGTTTTGTCTGCAGATCTGCAGAGGGAAAAAAAGTTAGTTCAAAAGTCGAACAGTTTGTGTTTTATTCAAAAAAAAAGTTGAAGTGCTCTTATTGAAAAACCCTATATTTACATGTCTCTATTTTTTTATTACGACTTTTTAGTTAATTAGGAATCAACCAACTGAAATAGATTGTCATATTTTTAGATACGCCTTTTCTTGGCCATCTTCCGATGTAAGTTTTGTCTGCAGATCTGCAGAGGGAAAAAAAGTTAGTTCAAAAGTCGAACAGTTTGTGTTTTATTCAAAAAAAAAGTTGAAGTGCTCTTATTGAAAAACCCTATATTTACATGTCTCTATTTTTTTATTACGACTTTTTAGTTAATTAGGAATCAACCAACTGAAATAGATTGTCATATTTTTGGATACGCCTTTTCTTGGCCATCTTCCGATGTAAGTTTTGTCTGCAGATCTGCAGAGGGAATCCCAATAACGACAAGTCGAAGTGATGTAGCAAATAGCAACAAATTTTACTGCAACGAAGAAGTGTTCCAACAAATAAGACGGCAGCGAAAGAATTCCCTAGATGGTGTCATCGATGTAGGGCCCAGTTCCAGTTACGAGGAACGACTTGGTGAACACTCAGAATTCAGAGCTTTAGAACATTTAAGAATCAGTATACCGGCGCGGATCTCGGAGGTGGCTACGCTGCCTAACAACTCCTCAGAATCAGAGACGCTGTTACTGAAATTCAACCACAACCCTTGGTTTAATGAAGAAATGCAGGCAGGCGTATGAAGCAAAACATGAACGGTCGGTATTTGTCAGAACGTCATATTACACAGCTAACGTTAAGTTATTTAGGGACTTTGTTAACCTATTCTCTGCTAAACAAAGCATAGCATTAGGAAATTAATCATCACCATCATATTTAGCTCTACAACCAGAGTCTGGTCTAGGCCTCCCGCAGAATGGATGCCCGTAGCTTCTTACCAATCTTCTATATAAATAAAAATCAAATGCTATTCGTTCGTTGGCAAGCGCATCACTTGAAAACGACTTGCCCGATATGGCTAATTTTTATTTTAATATGTCCGTCATAGTCCGAGGTGCTAGTGCTAGGACGCCACTTCGGCCCTTGGCTAAATGAAAGGAAAATCCCCATGCACACCTCCCCGTGGTAGAGAGTGGGTAACGCTAACGTGCAGGGGGACCGAATGGATGCCGGGATAAGCAGACAAACCAGCGATGCTGGTCAAGGCACAAACTTGTCCTTGGGATGGCTAAAAGGCCCCAAAAGGCGGAAGAACTGCAGGTGGCAGTCAACGGCATGAAAGTCTGGTGGCGGAGGAGCCTATCCTGAAAGGCCAACGGCAGCAGCAAGTAGCGTCTGTAATCCCATATTGGGCGGCTACAAAAGGTGTCTGTTTTCCCATAGTGGGCGGCCTCGATCGGTTATGTGTTTGACCATACAAAGGGCGGGTGTGCCTGTCAAATCTGAGTTTGTGTATGTTATTAATCGTATCTCGGAAACACCATGGAAGAAGCGAGGCGTAGTCTTATGTCCTGGGCGCCTATTTCTGCGAGATTAGTGACAGCAAGGTTTCGTTCAAACGAGGAATTGTGGCGCAGGACAAATCAAGAGCGGCTGGACGTCGATATAAGAAAGCGTAAATGGCAATGGATTGGTCACACACTGAGAAAACCAAAGGACGAAATTGCAAAGCAGTCCTTTGAATGGAATTCACAGGGTGCACGGCGGGTTGGAAGACCAAGAAAAACATGGAAATCAACAAGAATCCCCGAGACGGACGTGGCCACAGCTAAAATACCTTGCTGCAGACCGTGAAGGATGGAGAGGTTTTGTTGACGCCCTATGCCCCAACCGGGGTTACAGGAGACGATGATGATGATAGTCCGAGGTCCGCACAAAGAAAGAAAAATTGAAAAAGTTTCCCGTAAAACTGGAAGATTCGGAGAAAACTGAAAGTTATTTTTTCCATGGGATTGTTGTATGAACTCGCGACCATAACTCACGATTCGAACATGTATATACGTATATACGCACAAAACAGCTTTCAAACAACAACATCATCATATTTGGCTCTACAACCGGGGTCCGGTCCTGGCCTCCCGCAAAAAGTCTCTCCGTCGGTCCCAATTTTAAGCCGATGTCATCCAGTTTTGCATCCCTAAACTCTGTGCCAGGCCAGGACCGCACACCGGTTGTAGAGCCAAATATGATGATGATTATCAATTCGCGGCGCGCGTCAATTAAGGTTCCTTGTTGCTGGTGACGATGGACTACGAATCAGTAAATCAGATGACGAAATTCTGACGTTTCAATTGCGACGGTATGATCTTTGCTTTTAAATAATTGATCCCTGATTTAAATAATGAAATACTATTATTCTCAGTTCAGTTGTTCAGTTGGGAATCTCTCTATTATTTTCTGCGGACACTTCACTTCAATTTATTATGATACATTTTTTCATGTAAATTTTTTAATATCTACTAAAAAAAAACTCTTATCTAATAATAAAAATTTTAAAAAAGTTGGTGATATTTGGTCTCACCCTGTGTGGCTGAATGTATTGCGAAACAAATAATTTGAATAGTGAATAGCGCAACTCACTCAATCTAATGATTCATTCATTTGATAGAAATAAAAAACAAAAACAAAAACTATTTAATTCTGCCTGATTATTTTATTGTGTGTATTTATCTTTTTTTATTGTTTTCTAGTTGGTAACACTCCCCCCCCCCAACCAAGTGAGTTGTTGTTATGCTATAATTTCGTACACAAAGCGAAAATGGTGTGAGCCTCTCCTACTATAAAAGAATCAAAATGAAACATTTCATTTTAGTAGAGGGGGAAACGAAAGAGGAAAAACACTTAATACACAGAGTAAATCGCATTTAGGTTAGCAAAATAAATTTCCCAGCAATATGCAAATGAGCGTCACGAAAAAAATAAAAATGAAAACAAAACATCAACGTCAACCGAAACCAAGCAGCACAGCAACAAGTTGCTTCGAGCGGGGAGCGTCTTTCACGAACATCATTGGTTCATTGGTTGGCTGTGAAGATAGCGATGACAGCCCGTCAGTCAGTCTGCATATTTTAATTTCACTGCTGGCTGCTAGTCAGTTGTTTTTTTTCTACATTGGCTTTTGTGGAATAAATTTGCAACGTTTTAATTAACGATAAAGAAACCTAAACAAGATTTACGCCTATTTACTGCTGACACAACAGCTCTCCAATAGGAAGAAAATCAATAATAGTTGTTTGGGAGAATCACATTTGGACAAATTCCAAAACAAAAAAATTTAATTTTTGGTTGTGGCGATAGTGTGTGGGAAGAGTTGCGAAAACTAAACATAATAATTTTTTTAAATATACAGATCAAGTCCACTATCTGCCATTGAATTTGAAAAGTTTCGATAAACGTCATCGATTAGAGGCACAACAATCCAATACAAGGCTTACACGTAAGAATATCCTCAAAACTACCATCCCGATGAAGTCATTTGCAGCCAAATAGACTACGTATTGATAGACCGCCGCCGCCGCAACTTGATGTGCCAACGACGACTGACCAAGCGCGGCTTGCATCACCAAGATAGACTGCATCTGCGAATAAGATTTGACTCAACATGTGTGCACTTCGCAACGAAGGGATCAGAAGCAACTGCGGCCACGATATAGAACCTTTACTGACGGAAGAATAAGTCGAGTGGCTATGAAAGCAGGTGTAGAGGAGAAATAGAAACGCCTTAAAAATACATAAAAAAAGGATAAAAGGAGGATTTAATATGTTGGGTTCTACATGAAAACGGTTTTAAGGCAAATCTATGTTGATTAGACCTAAATCTAGTATTTACGTTGCTGACAAAAGGACCTGGGTTTCTACAGAAAACAGTTAAAGCTCCTACACTTAGTCTATGCTCCAAAAAATCAAGAGATGAAGTAATGGTTGCATCGTTTATCAACCGGATAACTCTATTCTGAATTCCTTCAAGACAATGCAAATGCGTTTTTGGAGCCCCAACCCCAACATATGAATTAAATTCTAAAATTGGTGTAGCATAAGTGTTAAATAATCTTAATACTTCAGAGGGGTGAAGTAGCAGTTACAACCCAAACATTGGCTAGCTCTTTTTGAAATTCCATAAATGTGTTCCTTCCTTCCAGGAAAGTTCACTTGAAACTTTCAAACCTAACATCTTAAGTGAAACTAATCTCGCAATAGTGGCACCATTAATTACTGGTGGTACATAATGTTGTTAATTTTAATGTTGAATTGCCTTTTGAGAAAAAAGACAAGCCTGGAATTTATTTGGGTTAAATTCCACCCTATTAGATCTGCCCCAATCAAGAATGACTTGAATGTTCGACAGAATGGCCGAATTCATTAATTCACGCGAATCAATCAAGCATTCGTTTTGCCTGACAAATGCAATGGCGGCCGATAGCGTTGTATCATCAGCAAATGAATAGATATCACAGGTTGTAGAAGACAACAGGTCATTGATATATATCGAGAAGAGCGTAGGCGACAAGGACCCAAGCACGCCAGCATTGATACCATGTGAAGCTGAAGATATACCGTTTACAATCGCCAAAATATCTGTTTTTGAGGTCGGGCCTATTTCAAAGAATTTTCGTTTTTCCACGCTTCACACGCGATACGCGACACTCGTCAAAAGCGGGATATTAAAATGGGCCCCTGCAATTGAGCCGTTCACAAAATTTCAGCCCTCTAGATCGTGTGAAAGGTGGTAAAAAAAGACCTCAAAAACGAGAAAATGGTGCGATTTCAAACCATCACACGTTTCACACGCGTTTGAAACGTGACACGCGTCATACGTGGAATGTAAAAAATGCTATTTTGGACTTAGACACTCACAAAATTTCAGCTCTCTAGGTCGTTTCGAAGGTGGTTAAAAAAAAGGACCTCAAAGTGGTCGAAAATACAGACAAAAAGGGGTCAAGTCAAGTTAAATAAAACTTTTTAAAATTAATGTGAGAAAAAAATTTGATGAAAAAGAAACCAAGTAGAAAATGATCACAACAAAGTTGCGTTTATTGTTATTTTTTCAGGGTTGACTTTATTGACTCAACAATTATAAGAAATAAGTTGCGAGGAGTTGCGCTCAAGGGCTGTGTTAACCGAGGTCGTACTATATATTTGATTCAAGTTTTGTATTTAATTTTTGTCCACATGTACACATGCATACATCCTCATACCGATGTGTTAATTTCCATTTTATATTTTGACGAATTGGCCTTTTAATAAAAGTTAAATGCACTACGCTATGAACAAATTTTCCAAATAAGATGTGCGTGCACACACTCGCACATGCATGTTCCCATAATTTTTAATGTAAACAAACGACGACTCGCGGAAACTTTTTGTTGAATAATTAGCTGTTCCCGGGCGCTCGCTACCAGCACACTTAAAAACCCACCTTACCATCTTACCACAGCGGGATGGGGCGTGTACTTATAGCCTATAACCTAATGTACATTGATAATTTCATAAAAATCGGTTGGTAAATGTGAGTTTCCATAAATAACAATCGCACACAAATTTAATTTTCATTTACATATAGATATAGTATTTATTAACACTAAGAATAATATTAATTCGGTACAAAACAAAAAAATTCTTCCCGATTCCGGCAATTTGATATGTTATATACATTCCTATTAGTTTGTTACTTTCGTAAGACATCAGAGTCAACCGAAAGGCTATCGAACATCACAAGCCAGAGTCGTCTGTCGTCAGAGCTGCACTTAGCTTTTTAAGGGATAAGTTACTTTGTATTTGTCACAATGTTACAATACCAGGGATCAGCATGCACTGCAAAATTTAAATTTTTATTACGCTGCATATATGGCGCACGTTCACCGATCAACGTGTACCGCCCGTTTGACGTCAATGGCAAGTTGCAGCAGCATTTTGGTGTTCGTCACAACGAGCCAGAGCAAAGCAGAATGCACTGAATTAGCAGTCAAAGGTGTTGTTCGTTTTGTTGTTTGTTTTGAGACTTTGCAGCTCTGGGAACTCATCTGCTGGTTTGGTTATCCAATTTATGGCCGCAATTAACATCGAACATTCTCGTTGGTGTTTTGTTAGCGTATGCATTTGAACGACTATCAATTTTTGGCCATTTACATTATTTATACTCGTATACATACAATCTGGTTATCGTTATTTGCGAAAACACTTTCAACAGTTTTGGCCAATTCTGGCAATTAGAAGATAATAAAGCGCACGTGTACCTAATGTTCTTATATTCATTAGATAATAATATATGTATAGGTATAATCGTATAGATAGTAAATACAAACCAGTAATATGTTTTTGTTTTGTTTTATACGAAGCAAAAGCCTTGCGAATATAATGGGGTGATCGGATTTTAAATTGAAATAAAACAACAAAAATTCAAATTGATTGGTCAATCTTTATTATTTTTTTAGAACGATTCATGACATTTAAGTTTTTAAGATAATCCCTTTCAAATGTTGGCCGCAACTGCGCCGTAATGCGGCCATACGTAAACACCAATTTAATTTAACAATAAAATGAATGACTCGCTCGAGGAATTCGGTCGGTATCTCGCGAATAACTTGAGTAATGTTGGCTTCCAATGCCTCAATCGTAGCTGGTTTATCCACAAAAAACATTTAGACTTTACATACCCCCACAAAAAAATGCGATCTTGGTGGCCAATCCACCGGTCCGAAACGAGAGATCAATTGCTCACCGAAACGAGGACGCAGTAAATCCATTGTTTCACGGGATGTATGGGATGTAGCGCCTTGTTTTGTTGAAACCAAATATGGTGGAGATCACGGGCTTCAATTTCCGGCATCAAAAAGTCGTTTATCATGGCGCGATAGCTTTCGCCATTCACTGTTACATTGGCGCCAGCCTCGTCTTTGAAGAAATATGGGCCGATGATTCCTTCAGCCCATAGGCCGCACCAAACGGTAGTTTTCAATGGATGTAATGGCAGTTCGTGAATGGCTTCGGGTTGCTCTTCAGCCCAAATACGGCAATTTTGCTTATTGACAAAGCCATTAAGCCAAAAATGGGCCTCATCACTGAACAAAATTCGGGTCCCAAAATACGGATCTTCGGCGAGTTTTTCAAGAGTATGTAAGTAAGTAAGTATGAAGCTTTGGAAGGTCGGCCGGCTTCAGTTCTTGGACTAGCTGTATTTTATACGCTCTCAAACCAAGATCTCTGCGTAAAATCGCCCAAGTAGTGCCATAAGATAGGTTGTTGAGAAAGCGCGCCGAATCGATTCTTCCAGGATTTCGGCAAAACAGCCACAATATTCTTTTCATTTCGGGCTGTACGTGGTCTAATCGGTCGAGTATCATCTAATAATGTAAAATTATTCTCAAGTTTGCCGATGGTATGCCGAATAGTGCATTCGATAGGACGAAAAACTTAAAAAACTTTCGATTTACCTAACTTATGATAAAACAAAACTAGATTTTGACCTTCTTCGATTCATCTGTGAACCAGATCTGACCTCTCTCTAGCGTCTAGTAACAGAACATTAGTCCAGTTTTCTCAGTCTTATATTTCTACCCTAAATAACCTGCAAAACATATTCCTTTCGGGAATCGACTCAAGCCTTCAGGTGTCTCACCTGGTTTGTACCAGTTTTCTAGCTGCAGCTTAATAGCGACCGTCTTTCTGATGAAGGTTTGTAAAAAAGGAAGCCTAACGACAGATTCCAATGATACCGTAAGGCATGGCACCCGTGATACCGAGACAAGCAATTCTCTGGAGCTTCTGAAGCTTGGTTACCGTTGTCCGTTCAAGAACTTTCGGCCACTAAACGATGGTAACATACGTGATAGTGGGCCTCACCATTATTGAATACATCTAATGTAACATTTTTGGATTTAGACCATAAGTTCTGCGGTAAACGCTTCTACTGGCTTTTTTGGCGCGTTAGATAGCGCACTTGATATGAGATTTCCAGTTGAGCCGTTGATATTTAACCTGACTGGAATAATTTAAAATGGTGCTTTTGATAGTGATATGTCCTAGATTGACCAGACTTCATTTTGTAAAAGGCACTAGAACGGTTTTGCAAGGATTGCTGGATAGTCCCTCTCGGCTGCACCATTCTAAAACGTGTAGTAAAGCAGGTCGTGCTGTGTTTGCCACTAATAAAAGTCGCCAAGTCATCGGCATACCCGACCATAACATAAACCAACTCACGATAGAACTTACTTAAATAACCAAGTTACAATTCTTATCAATTCTTACTATATTACCACCTTACGATATAACCAACTTACGAAATGACCCTTTCACGATATAATTAACATTAACCATAAAACAAACACGATATAGTTTACTTACTATATATAACCAACTTACGAAGATATATCCAACCCACAATATACAGATAACAAATTGATCGATAAATTGAATTCATTTGGTATTAAATCTAAGGTAACCCTTATCGTATTAGTGAAATTACGCATTTACATGTCGCTTACAACAATTTGTCGACACAAAAAAAAAACACAAATAACAAAGAGGAGAGAAAAAAAAACAAAAAACACCCTTTACAACTTTTAGATTGTGGCCACATTTCGTCGCTATTCGTTATTTTTTGAGCGTTAGAGGCATAGAGAAGTGGGTATTATAAGTTCCCGCTCACCGTCTGGTTCATGCGCAAAAACCAACTGCGTGGTAATTAATTTGATGCTCCTCCGGTACAATAATTCTTTGATGTGTATAAGAAAATAAGCTATACCAGGGTTTGTCAGCGTTCTAGCAACTTCGAAATGGTCAAAGCCATAATGTTTCTTTTGAATTGCCAAGGATCGTTCAAGCAATTGAGTTCTTATGATTGCCTAAAGTACTACAAGCAACACCGGGGTTTTCTTATATTATAGCAAATGTAGAGAGATCAGAGCCATAATATTCCATAAAGGTAGGTAAAGCTCGTTCAAGCAACTCTTTTGCTGTTTGAGGGTTACCTAAAACCCTATAAACGGTACCAAGAGTTAATAGAGCTCTAGCAAATTCAAAATGATCAGAGGCATAATATTTCCTAATGATAGGTAGAGCAAGTTCAAGCAATTCCTTTTATTTCGGAGGATTACCCAAACACAATAAGAATCGCCGAGGTCTGGCAACTATAAAATGATCAGAGGCATAATGTATATTAAGGATAGGTCGATAAAGGCCGTTCAAGCAACTCCTTTTGTCTTCTAGGATTACCTAAATCACACACTTTTGACATTTTGGCATAACTACTTGTAAGTGCAATGTTAAAAAAAGACAACGGTTCACTTAACACATTCCCTTTGAAGTCGTCTGCGCTTTAACATTTATCGAAGATGATTCTTGATTCTTCTCTGATTTTGTAGCGCTTACAAACGAAGTGATGAAGTTTACATGCTACTGCCGTGTAGGGTATCAACATACTGTCCCATGTGATTGTGTAAAAAATGATATATAAAATTTAAATACTGACAGGCCCGAGCTAAAAGCATAAAAAGAACTGCGCAAAAGACAGAACATTGTGCGTAAACAAATAAATTTTGATAATTCTGAGGCGTAGATTAAATGTATGGATGTACATATGTGTGTCAGAACTTGGCGTTTTGTGTGTTTTTTTAATATTTTATCAGACGCATAAAATGTCTCGTTTCGTCAATCAGTCGATAATTATGTTTTGGTTTTTTTTTTGCCGTAAGGAATAGCAAAACAGCTTTGTCCCATGTAACTTTAAATAAAATGTTGATACGATATCTCAAGCCAAGATGTTTTAATTAAAAAAAAGATCGTTTTTTCGTCGGCTTTAGTTACAAAATTGGTCGCCAAGAAATGCCCTTTTATTTAAACGGGATAATTTGTGGGCGCCGTGGCTCTTGGAAATGCGCGTGGCTACTGAGGAGGAGGTTCGTGGTTCGAATCCCAGTAACACCAAAAAGTATTTTCACGGTGTCCCACCTCTAGCGAATGGGTGACAAGCGTTCCGAGAGTAACAACTTGTAACGGGAAGCTTCTCAATTCGCCGTTCGGATCCGGCCTTAAATTGTAGGTCCCTTCCATTTGTGTCCAAAAAAATATACATGCGCAACACAAATGGTCGCGAGAAGCTAGGCCTTGGACCGCAATGGTCTGTCGCGCCGAATATTATTATAACTAACGTGTGTAAGTAAGCATGCTGAGACCTGGCCCAGCTACTAGGTTTAACTTTAACCCGCCTATGTACATCTAACAGTCTTTCCAAAAATCCAGAAGAAAGGATGATAGCTTGGCTACATAACTGGGACATAATTTAGAGCTGGGCTATTACTAATACTAACTGATTTTTCTTGATTTCAGTAAGGCATTTGATAGCATTAACTACAACCTATTACTTTCAAAATTAAGTAGCTTCTTTTCCATGTCTAGTTCATCAGCAGTTAGTCTGATATGTTCGTATCTATCGGGCCGATCCCAGTGTGTCTTTATCGCAGGTAAGTGTTTCGCATTTCCACCAATAAATAGGGGAGTCCCGCAGGGTACTTTCTTGGGACCTATCTTGTTCAGTCTCTTTGCCATCAGTATTAAAGTATTGTCTAATACACTTGATTGCTGATGACGTGCAAGTTGCACATAAGTCTTTTTAATCCAGGACTGGGGGTATATAACCTAAATGGTGATCTAATGGCCATCTCTAACTGGACCTCGACGAACGAGTTTATTCTGAATCCCATTAAATGTCATGCCATTGCATTTTACAAGTATCAAGTTAGTCACTTGCTTGAACCGATACTGATAAATAGACAGCAAATCTGAGCTTGGGTTTTACACAGGATAAAGATCTATCGTTGGATTTGCACATTAGCGGTATTATCTGTCGGATTTGGTCGGTCGTACGTAAGTTCAACTTAGTGAAAGATATCTCGTTAGTCCAAATGAAGACAAAGCTGATTTAATCATTGGTTATGCTGCTCTTCAACTATTTATATATATATATATATATATATATATATATATATATATATATTTACTTGAACAATGTGGCGATTTTTAAGTGGGCCATGTTTCCACACTATTACTATGGTATAATAAATATAACAGTTACACTTATTACTATTGCTATTACTGTTATTACATTTAATTATATTTTTATTATTATTACTGCTATTGGATTTATTGCTGTTATTATTTCATTGTTGCTATTCTTATTAATACCTATACTTATATTAAAAATGTGAAAGTAACTTTGTTTATCTGTCTGTTACCATTTCACGACTAAACGGCAGGACCGATTTGGTTCATTTTTTTGATTCTAACAGAGTTGGTGAGTTTTCCATTTAAAGCTTTGCAGAGAATTCTCAGACCTAAATGAATTATCTGCTTATGTGCATGAGAAAATGAAATTTTCCGAAAACCGAGGGGAAAAAAGTGTCACACAATGAATGGGTTACCTGCTGTGTCCTCGATGAAGAATCACAAGACGAAAGTAGTTCCAGGGAACGTTGTATGCAAACGCTTCAAATAGTAATGTTGTAAACGACAAGCGGCAATCATCCATGTAAACATATGTCAAAAGGTCACGTGTTCACAGGACCCTTAAATACAGCTCTGAACAACTACCTAAGCTCATGTTCTCGTACATAGTGCCTGTGCCCATTCATCATTTTAATATCCGGTTTGTGTTTGATCGTTTTGCAAAGGAACAATGGCTTAGTCGGAGTAGGAAGGAAGCAGCTGCTTCTCGGGCAATAAACTTTACGATCTTTTGTTGAATGGTTGGTGAATCCCACGACCGGTGGTCGCCTATTTCTAAATTATTTATATTAACTTCGTATCAGGATGTGTTTGTTTGTGGCTTGTGTTTGGCTGGCTGGCCAAATATTATGGTGCCCACTTCCTAAAAATCCGATTTTATTAAAACTGTGCATGCATGTGTATTGCAACACTTTCTGTATAAATTTGGAAGTCAGCTAGCCAGCCAGCTACGAAATTTACGAAAAATTTCAATTTTTATGAGCTATTTTTTTAAATATATAGATTGTGCGATCAAGCTTCTAAAATAGACGCAGTTCTGTTTGACAGAGCGAATGATCATGCGCCAAATGATGAATTCGAATTGACCAAAGAGATCTATCTGTGACACACAAATTCATGTTATAGTTTTTGTTTAACAATAACTCAACATTACAAAGGCATACATTTGCAAATAATTCAGCGACTTTAATGAATCATTCCTATAATTATATTTATCAAATGACGCATTCCTATACGTTTCATTAGATTATGAAATCTTAAAGAAACATTAAAAGTGCCTCAGCAAACACTACAGTTCAGTTTTATTAAGTGAACTTAAGTTCTGACCTCCAAAGTACTTAAGTTCACTTAATGTATGTAAATACTCCACTGATCGTTATGCTAATTTGTATCGTTAATGATACCATAAAGTTATAAGAGTAAAATGTACTTTCCGATCAATTAAGAGTGGTCAGTGGACTCCAATTGGTATTAACAAAAGATAAAGTTTTGATTATAATGTGAATCAGTTTTAAATAATCTGCCAAGCTCTTTTTCTGTCCGGTTTTTCCCAACCTTGTTAAATGTGATCTCTGTGAAATGTGCGATCGTCTTACTTCCTTGTTTATTAATTAAAGTTTACTAGAATTGTCAGATAATAACAATATCGGTGACAATAGTTAACAGCAATTTTTTATTAACAGCTCAACTCTTTGTCTTTGTCAGAAAGTTTATTTTCAAGTGACCTTCCATATCTTAGTTTTAAATAAAGATTAAGATTAGAGAGCAAACCGATTAGTTCACCTTGAAGCAAGAATACATAGAGCTCCACTTGTACACGTTACAGTTGTGGTTTATTCGAAAATACAATCTTCTTCTTCTATTCTTTTGTAACTCTACAATCTGGGACTGTTCTCAATGAGCCAATGCCATCATTTGAAAATCATTTGAAATACAAAGTAGTATAGTGAAGGCAATTTTTCTAGCCGTCCTACAGTAAATAACTTTCCGAACAGGTTCGTTCCACATTGAAATACTTTTTTTTTTATTTTTTTTATACCAACCCCCATTGCCAAGGGAGCACTCCCTTAATGACTTGCGTCACGACAATAAGGTACTCTATGCCCTTTATTAAAATTAAAAATGAAATAAAAATCGAAGGAATGTGATTTACAATATGTCACATTCCTCACGTTTGCAGCCGGTTTCAATTTATTTTCTCAGAATACTCTCTGATTCATTGAAAAAGCAATAGGAAAAAACTAACACGAAAGTAAAATGAGGCGAGTCAAAATGCTTTTATCATTGGATCATGGCCAAGGAAATATTACAAATTTAACAACAAATACATATCATAAATAATATAATATAACAATATTTTGTTTTGACTTGACAACGTCTGTTAAGTAACTGTTATGACACACTGTTAGATGACTGTTATGACACGCTGTTAAGTGACTGTTATGACATACTGTTAAGTGCCAGACTGTTATGACACACTTTTAAGTGAGACACTGTTAAGTGCCACACTGTAATAACACACTGTTAAGTGACTGTTATGACACACTTTTAAGTGCCACACTGTTATGACACACTGTTAAGTGCCACACTGTAATAACACACTGTTAAGTGACTGTTATGACACACTTTTAAGTGCCACACTGTTATGACACATTGTTAAGTGCCACACTGTTATGACACACTGCTAAATGTCACTATTTTGAGAACTAAGCCATTTCTCAAGCGATTCGTATGAAATTCGGAATGTAGCACTAAGATGCGACTATAAGACTTCTTCCTATGGAAATTCTGGATCAAAGCAATTTCTCGAGCTATTCGCATGAAATTCAGAATGTAGGACTAAGATGCGAATATAAGACTTCTTTCTATGGAAGTTCATGTATATGGTCATAAGTATCTGGAATTTTGGAAACTATACCATTTTGATAAGTCCATTCATATATCCGTTCCACAGACAAGAAGATCTTCGTTTTTTTCTTTCGTCCCCGGCAGACGTGGTTACGCTCAAAACTTACGGCCGTGTCTCTGACACAGCCTACCCTGCTCTTTTTATATCTAAAATCTAATCATCTAATGAATGGTGCGGTATGGTCGTCCTTCAGGATGTTGTTGATGGCAATTGTGACCAATTGATTCCACATCGAAGTCACTCTCGGATAAAAGGAGGATTTGAAGTGTTGGGTTCAACATGAAAAAGGTTTTAAGGCAAATCTATGTTGATTAGACCTGAAACGAGTGTTAACGTTGCTGACTTAAAGTTTGTCTGATTCAAAATCTTTTGCATTTTCATGTTCCCACCTGGTTGACGCTTATCGATTTGGATATTATTCACTTTTATGTTTATGATTCATTCGAATGCAGTGAGCTATTCATTAATGAGTTGTGACAGAAGCATTCAATGTTGAATATACTATGAACAACGGAAATATTCAGTGCCCAGGACATGCTTAACGGAATGATTGTAAGCCATGAAGCCAATTTTTTACTGGAATACACTTCCAAATAGGAATATTGTTTTATTCTTATGCCTTGGCAGTTCGCGCTATTTTCTTAGATCCTCTCTCTTTGGAAATTAACAAATAAAAGCCATTAAATTGAAACATTTCCTAGAAATGCATTTTCCCAACACAAGCCGTGTATCTTACACATTACACCACATAATGTGCTGATGTACATTCTCGAGCATTGTACGATTTAATCTTTTCATTTTCACGTTTACGACGTAAAAGAATTTGCCCAGCGATGTAAGTTCAATAGAATTTCAGCAGGTTTCTCTGTCATCCGGGTTCTTTTCAGATCAAGGAACAGAAACAACTGCCAGTGTACCTGGCTGTGTGTCCGTCCGACAGTTTGATCTTAAATGATTTACTGACCGAAGATTTATTGCACATACAGGTATCTCTAATTGTTTGAGAGGAGATGCAATGCAACGATTTCCTTTTGTCCTTGCGATTGATGAACTATTTTGTGTGCCCTTATTTTGCGACCATTTATGCAAATCAATGCTTGTGCAACTGGGGTTTTTACTGTGAACATCTGGATGTAATGTTTGTGATACGCAAGTCCAAATATAATCGCACCGTATATGGTCTTTTTGTTTATTTCTCTAGAAATCCAGAAATCTAAATAAAAAAGATACTTTGTTCTGGATTTTTCTGCTAAATTTGTTGCTGTGTGTTAAGCAATTGTTGCGGTAGTGGCAAAGGAGTGTATATATACATACATATATATATAAAAAGTTTAATGAAAAATATTTTAATTTCTAATTCTAAAATGGAAGGTTCTATACATACACCATGCACACGTCTTAAACCTAACTATATTATTAACTTTTTTAGCAAATGAACAAAAGACCATCTAGATATGGATGAGGATGAGAGGACGAGCTGAAAAAGTATCCATATGCCTGCTTTGTGCTTTAATCCAAATTGATTAGGTTTATTTCTTTCTTAATTATTAGATATTATTTACACAAATGGTTTGTGTCTTGAACCACCATGTTAGGACTTAGGATAATCTAGGAGCGTGTAGCAAAGTTGTACTGGAGATGTCTACACTCTTAACTCGATTATTACTGTCGTCCTTTATAACGCTCAGATATGTCATAGTGCTTTCGATTTGCTGGGTTTAGTGAATGTTTGGTGTCCCATTTCTATAGCGTTCTCTGGTTTTCGTCGAGAACTCTGTAGAAATGGGACACCAAACCTTCGCTGTACCCAGCAAATCGAAAGCGCTGTAAGATCTAACAGATCATATTCCAGAATTTCCATAGGAAGAAGTCTTATAGTCAGGTTTCTCCCGAACTTGTTAGTCTTAAGTTTGAATATTGCGATACCGAGAATTGAGAGTTTTTCAGTTTCTTTGATGCAAGATCCATTCATGGATAAAGGTTGGGGGTTTAAATTACGCTTAGACGACAGAAGACAGCATTGGGTTTTAGAAGCGTTAAATTCAAATCTATTATGTAGTCCTTTGTTATTCTGTCAAGGTCAGAATTTAACGTGCTTAACATACGTTGTTGTTCAAGTTCCACTTGTGACGAAGAGGGGCAGAAAGCGTGAAGTCATATGAAAAGCTAAGAGTACTGTCGTCAGCAAAGGAATGGATTGAATTAGAGGTGGTGGATAGGAGATCAAACAGAGCCTTGAGGAACACCGGCGTTTATGCGGTGAACATTGGATTTGAGTCCGTCCAATACGACCTGGACTGAACGGTCAGAAAGGTAGTTACTATTCCAATCGAGCAGGGTGTTATTAATTCCATAAGCATTCATTTTCGACAAAAGAGCTTGATGCCAGACTCTGTCAAATACCTTGGAAATATCGAGTGCAACTACTTTACTTTCACCAAATTTGTGAATAGACTGGTTCCACTTTTCAGTGAGATAAGCCATCAGGTCACATGAAGAACGTTGCCTACGAAAACCATACTGCTGGTCATTAAGGACTTCACGTGATTTAAGGTATTGCATAAGCTTACGATTGATCAGGGTTTCCAATATAGATGTTAGCGCAATGGGTCGATACGAGGAAAGAGATGACGTTTCGCCTTTTTTAAGAACAGGCTGGATAAAGGCTGTTTTCCAATGCCTTGGGACGACTCCAGAAGAAAATGAGGAATGGAAAAGTCTGCGCAGTGGTTATGCCAACGTTGAAGAACACCTCTTCAAAACTATAGCGGGAATGCCATCAGGCCCAGCAGATTTATGAATGTTGAGATCTAGCGACTTGACGAGTACGAAAGTAAATCTGTCCCATAGAGTATTTAACTCTTGCAAGTACTGGCGGCGACAACGCGCTATCTGGCAGGGTAGAGCTAGCTGCGAAATGTGAAGCAAGCAGATTGGCCTTGTCTATAGAGCTGACACTTGGAATTTCATTGTGAATGAGCGTTGGAATTGAAGACGAGGCAGTATTTTTAATTCGTTTTACGAATGACCAACAAATGGCGCGTTTAAGGTAGGCATTGCAATCATTTCTGACTCGTCTAAATTTGGTTCGGTTTTCCACAGTGGGGTTTTTTTTATATAACTGAAAGCAAACCCACGGTTCCTAGTAGCCTTTTTGCAGCTTAAATCATACCAAGCATTTTCCTTCGGTTCGATACACTTTGTCCTGGAAGGGATAAATTGTCGCATACCCTCGAGGATTATGGTAGTGATCGTATCAGAAGTGGCATCCACACCACTATTGGCGTTAAGTGACCAGTTAATGCTTCTCAAGATATTATTGCCCAGTTGGCTTTCACGTGTAGCCATTCTTTTCTTTTAGGAGTTTTTTCTTTAACTGTGTGGTTTGACAAACGAGAAATTAGCTGATACTAGACAATGGTCTGAAGAGCCTAAAGGCGATAATACATTGACGGTGTATTTGTAAGGAAGAGAAGTAAGAAACAAGTCAAGGGTATAAGCGTTATGACTTACAATGTCTGGCATTCGAGTGGGCTCATTCACAAGCTGAGTGAGATGGTTAAAATCAGCAAATAACTCAATATCCTTTCCTTGCGGTGTTGTTCAGCCTGAATGGCAAAGTCAACTAGAATTAGGTATATTGAAATCTCCCGCAATTACGATTTCAGACAATGGATCAATTGATAAAATTCTAGTGATAGAGTCGGACAGTGCAATGACTCACTGCAAGATGAGACTCTGTCAAAATTAGGGCTTCTGTATATGAAGCAGTAGTATATGATATGCTTACGCACTTTGACTTTGAGCCAAATGAAGTTAAGTTCCGCGTTGGAACAATGATTGAAATGTGCTGGGGTTTGGTAAGCATTAGTACATATGTATATGGCGAGACCGCGGTGGAGAAAAAATACTGCCACCAAGTTGTAACCAGGCCAACTAAAATCCGAACGTCTAAATCAGCATTAACCTGGGTCTCTGTTAGTGCCAGAATAGCAGGTTTGTGGTCTGCTAAATGAACGCACGCGGCCGAGAGATTCGATCTAAGACCACGAATGTTGCACACGTCAACCCTGATTCTTCTTGATTATAGGATATAGAAAATGTAAAATCTACCACAAATGTCAGAGGAAGGCGGCGATTCCCGTATGTGGGATTGTAAATGGCACGCCATAGGAGTGACATTATGGATGGAATAATTTTGAATGGAGTGAAAAAGACTATTTCGGGGAAAAAGCTGATTTTTGGAATTTCAGCGTTATTTGAAGAAAAAAAAACAACGTTTTTTAATGCTGACTCACATACACAAACACACCCCACAGATGGAAACCGTAAGGCTGACGCATTTTCTTAAGTGTGCTACTGAAAAGACATGAGTTGTACTGAAAAGATATGAGTTGCGCTGATAACCCTGACCCCTTGACGAGTTGTTTTTATTTTTCTTTATTTTTGTGTCTTGTTTTGGGTTTCTTTGAATTTGAAGGAACGAAACCTGATTGTGTTGTTTTACTCCTCCCTTCACCGTGCTCGTGAAGTGAATACAATACCACTGCGTACGTACGATGTTATTTTCCTGAACTTCTATGGGTACGAGACGCAACAATTTTGGAAATTTTCCGTTGCCCTAATGCTACTCACATACTCGTACCATAGAACAATTGCTCTATGCTCGTACTTATTGGAAAATGATTTGTTATTTCCTCTAAGCAAAGTCATATGTATGTATGTGCTTGCTTTTCGATATAAGAACTGGAAAGTATCTGCAGGTAGCCCGTCGTAGAAAAAACCTCAAATACGTTGTGTGAGGTACGCGTACGTGGAAAATGGTCATTTCGACAGGGCTGTCGACATCATGATATTGCTTCCGGTTATATTTACCCGACCCGATCGGTGTTTGTTGTTTTGGTTGTTACCTTTTTCCCATTGAAATTATCAGGTAAGGAAATCAACAATTGGCTTTTGCAGAGCATTAAAGCGTTGTACCTGCAAAAATCACGCTGTTCATACAGAGCACAATTGAAGGTGTGCTACCTACTCCACTCCATTCACTTTTCGTCATGGAATAGATAAACAAACATTACGTGTGAATTGAAATGTCGTACATAAGTACGTAAACCTATGCACGATTATGTGTGTAGGGAAACACCTCTTTTTAAGTTCAATGATTTGTCAGAGTTATACAAAATCTAAAACAGGCTTACAAATCATAGAAAACAATGGCCTTCAATTGAAACTCGATTTGTGTTTACTGGATTTAAAAAATGTATCTAATGTTTTAAATGATAAATTTGTTGTATACAAAAATCATCATGGACAATTACTGGGTGGCACAATAAGAATCCGCATTTTTAAGTAGTAATTTCATTTTATTTCCTAAATATGTCTATTAGAGACATTTTTATAAATTCGACACGAAAATCTCATCTCTTAGGTAATTGAGACCTAAAGTTGAGTCCTTTTTAGTGGATTTTCCATCATCATCATATTTGGCTCTACAACCGGGGTCCGGTCCTGGCCTCCTGCAAAAAGTCTCTCCACCGGTCCCTGTTTCGAGCCGATGTCATCCTGTTTGGCATCCCTAAACTCTGGGCCTACGCCATCCTTCCAGCGTAGGTTTGGACGGCCTCGCTGTCGTTTTCTATAAATCCTACCGCAAAAGACTTTCCTTTCTCGAATCCATTTGTAAGTACTGGTAGGACCATTGGACGTCTTGACAGACTATAGCAGGCTTTGTTGGCTTTAAGCAACCGTGCGTGTATTTCTGGTTCCATGCTGCTATCGGTTGCTATAGTTGACCCGAGATAGTTAAAGGATTGCACTACTTCAGATTCGCGCTCCACTATTTGAATTGAGGGACCAATGTTGGATCTTCTATTTTGTTTTGGTCTTGGTTTATTTGGGATGCCGAATTCTCTCATGGCTTTATAAAGTTCTACTCTGGCTATGCTATCATAGGCGGCTTTAAAATCTATGAAAAGATGGTGTAGTGAGTTTTGAAACTCTAGACATTCACCTGCCTAAGGGTGTAAATGTGATCAGTTGTTGATTTGCCTGGGATGGAGCCACACTGGTATGGACCAATGATGACTTTAGTGTATGGGGATATCCTGCCTTGAGGGATAGAGGAGAAAATCGTATACGCGATACTCAACAACGTTACACCACGATAATTGCTGCTGTGATATCTCCTTTCTTATGTATGGGGCACAGGATGCCTCTTCGCAAGTCTTCTGGCATCGCTTCTTCCCATCGCTCTCAGATGCCTTTAAAATCGGCGATCAGATTACCCTCTTTGTCTTTGCAGTGTCTGCAACGAGATGTATATTGCGTCATACCTCAGACTCCTTGGTAGAACTTCCGCGCCTCGTGTGGTCCTCGCTCTATGTACTGTTCTAGTTCACGAACGACATTCTTCTCCCAGGCTGTTTTTTTTCGCCGGTGAACTGTTTTTTCATATCTTCTGAGCTCTTTACCTGGTGGTACAAGAGTCTTGTGGGTCTGCAAACACCTCTACGTCAAAACATGATGCCTTAATCCATTTACTACTTACTGGTGAACGAAGGTTCTTGAAAAGAATGAAGTTAACTAACTTCAAAGATGTACCTGGAAATACGGGATTTATGCCCAGCTGCGATTTCTAATGGTGCAACGATTTAGCTTCCGATATGTCTGTTGTCTCGATACCACTGGGTAAAAAACCATAATCCTCACCATCGATGTCTGTGTCAGAATTAACATAAATAAGGGTATTAATGATGCTTCAATCACTATTAATTCAGGTAGTCAGGCGAACCAGAAAACTCTAAGTTCCCACTCGGTTCCCTCAAGGCTGGTCAGATACTGATTTGACGCCCTGCAATTTCTGGCCAAGCGCAATAGAATCAAACTAGGTGCCTGCCACAAAAGGATTACTAGCAACGAAACTTCATATGAACTAGCAAATACTGCCTTTCAGGGCCAGGAGCTAAAATTAGCTCATTAGAAAACAAAATGAATTGAGAAATTCTAGTTTCAAGACTGGTGAACTGCTAAGAGATAATGAGTGTTAAGCTAAGAGGAAAACGAGGTAACATTCCAAGCATGGTGTGTCTTTGGAACCCAAAAAAAAAACGCAGGAGTAGGTATGTATACAAAATCTGTCAGAAATGATCAAAGAATAAAAGTAAATAATGGAAACATCAATAATAGTAATTCAAGTTGTTCGCTTGCAACTTTAACTCGTACCTAATCTCGTCTATGGTCTTAAGCTCTGCAATTAAAGTGATAAGCAAACCTCTATCAAGTGATAAGCTAACATTAAGAACTTAATTTGAAATATGTCCACATGTATCAAGTTCGTTAATTAATTATTATTATTATTATTTATTTATTAATCAAGAAACACCCATATAACACAGATTATTTACTGTCTGAGTTGGGGTTGGGGCCATTCAAAAATCGAGACATGATATTGCAGTTGAGTATGTGACATCCGCAAGTTGATTATCGGCAGGTACTGCCAAAGAGATGACTCTGAGGTTTTGTTTATTAAACTGATAAACTTGTTTAATTTTTTTAATTTTAAAATAATGTATTAACAATAAAAAATTATTAATTTTATTATTATTCCTTTTAAATGAATCGAATTTAATTCACAAGTACATGTAGATGACAAGGTAGGTGCCTTGTGTTGTAAATAACCGTGTTAGTAATCGGAATTTTTTTTATACAGGGTCATGTTTTTGTTTTTATTTTCAATTTTATTTGCGTCATATTTAGGAGCCAGCATTTAATACAAAATTTATTGTCAATTAATTGCAGCTGTTCGAATCCGAGTAACACCAAAAAGTATTTTTTTTACGGTGTCCCACCTCTCGCGAATGTCTGGCAAACGTTCCGAGAGTAACAACTTGTCACGGAAAACTTTTTAATTCGCCGTTCGGATCCGGCTTTAAGGGTCGATTATAATAGACTTTCGGGTGCATGGACTAGTGTCAAATGTCAACGAAATGCTTGCCCATGTTTGCCAAATTACAACAAATGATTTTGCGTGCATTAGCATTTGTCTCTGTGCATTTTCGTATCTCAAAGGCCTTGGACCGAAAGGCAACTCTGCCCCGGAGCGCGCTCGTGCGCAGGTTTTTTCAAAAGGGAAATCGAACACCGAAAATCTTTTGTTTATTTTTTTGTTGTTAATTGTTACGTTTCCATGATCGAGTGAACACAGTGTTAACTCAGGTTTATGTGCATGGAAACGTTAAGTAGAGTTGAGTTTCGTTAGATCCAAATAAACTCAACGAAACTTGAGTGGTTGAGTTAGGTTTGTCTGAAATTTCATTTGTAAGAAACTACAACGCTTCTGTCAAATTAACTCTACTCTGTTAATGGAAACATTACGAGTTAGCGCCGACATATTTTTAACTGGATGAAACCTTAACTCAACACAAACTCGGTCGTGAAAACGTGGTAAATGAATTCCTAACAAGTTTTAATGTCAGTTTAATTGTTAGTTCAGTTGTTGATTTAATTGTCAGCTAAGAATCCAGCTTAGCTGTCAATTCAATTATTAATTGAGTGGTCAGTTTCGTCTTCAGTTCAGTTGCACTTTAAAACTTCATTCAACTTAATATTAGTTTTTCAGTTTAAAAGCCAGTTCAGTTGTTAGTTTAGTTATCTGTTAATTAGTTAGTTTAGCAGTCAGTTCAGCTATTAGTTGAGTTGTTAGTTAAGCTGTCAGTTAGGTGGCTTAGTTGTCCGTTAAGTTATCACTTCATTTTTTAGTTTAGTTATCTGTTAGTTAGTTAGTTTAGCAGTCAGTTCAGCTATTTCTTGAGTAGTTAGTTAAGCTGTCAGTTAAGTGGTTTAGTTGTCAGTTTAATTAGATGTTTAGTTGTCAGTTTCAAATATTATTAGCATACTTATTAGTTGGGTTGTCAGTTTAGCTGTCAGTTCATTGGTTTACTTAATTTTTAATTTAATTGTCAGTTTGGGGTTACCTGTCAATTCAGTTGTTAATTGAGTGGTCAGTTTTGACTTCAGTTCAGTTGTACAAAAAAAAATTAGTTTGTCAGTTTAAAAGTCAGTTAAGTTGTCAGTTTAGCTTCTACTTCAGTTGTAAGTTTAGTTATACGAGTACGTTAAGTCAGTTAAGAAGTCGATTAACCTATCAATTCAGCTATTAATTGAATGGTCAGTTTTGTCTTTAGTTTACTTGCACTTTAAAATTTTCATTCAAATAAATTTTAGTTTATTTTTTTTTTTTTTTTTGGGGAACCCTAGTCCAAGTGACTGACACCGCGACCTGAAAGATCTATTGTATCAATAGGGCATTAATTGTCTAAAAGACATACAACCTTCCTAATAAAGGCTAATATGTCCTTAGTAGCAGAGTTTTTCAACTCCGCTGTTGAGCACATTTCCTTATGGAATATGCGTTTCCTTAACCAAATAAGTGCTGGGCAATCGCAGAGAACATGTTCGGATGACTCCTCATCCTCCGCACAGAATCTGCATTCTGTTAGAGAGCCCACACCTATTTTGCTAAGATGGTATCTAAGGCCACAGTGGCCAGTTAAAAAACCTACTATTTTCCTAATGCTACCTTTATCAATTTTTATTTTAGTTTAACTGTCAATTCATTAGTCAGTTAAGGTGTAAGTTTAGTTTCTGGTTCAGTTGTTCTATGTAGTTATTATCAGTTCAGTTGTTAGTTTAGTTATATGTTTAAGTAATCATTTTATCTGTCAATAAGTTATTAGTTGAGTTGAAAGTTTAGATGTCAGTTCAGTGGTTAGTTGTCAGTTTTATTATTAGTTGAGTTATTAGCTTAGTTATCTGTTAGGCAGTTTAGCTGCAAGTTCAGTTATTAGTTGAGTTGAAAGTTTAGCTGTCAGTTCAGTGGTTCAGTTGTCATTTTTACATATTATCAGCTCATTTATTAGTTGTGTTCTTAGTTAAGCTTTTAGTTCAGTTGTTAATGTAGTTATTAGCTAAATAGTCTGTCTGTCTGTCAGTTTAGTTATTGGTTGAATTTTAAGTTTTTTAACATTTCCTTTTTGGAATTTAAATTGAATTAGAGGACAGCTTAACAATTAGAAAAAGGAAAGAAAACTTGACTCTTAAATCAGGGAAAGTAAAAATACCCTGTATGTTTGTTTTGTACACATATTTGTAAAAGGTAAACAATATAGATGTACATATTGCAACATGAATACCACACGCATAACAGACATTATGGTCGTGTATTATGTGTTGTTTCCTTAGTGATGAGCAGTTTTTCTTATTACTGCCCTGTGTGTCACTTTATCTATTTCAGTATGCCATAGGACGGAAGCCATGATTAGTGTCAGTTGTAATATACAATGTGCAATCAGTAAATAGTCAAAAAAAAAACTGAAAGGAACCTCTGAAAGAGACCTCAATAAATATACTCTTTAAATCGACATGACTTGGTCATGTATTGCATGTAAATTATGTTGCTAAATGGTTAAAATTTACATTCGACTTTTAGTGCTTTTTCAATGTCGATCGATTGTTGTTTAGTTTAGTTGGCTCATTGTTGTTCGCTTCTAGCCTCTGGCCATTGGCAACGTACGTAATATGAAATCTTATTTTCTCTGACGCTGTTTGCTGCATATAATTAGATATATAAAACAAGCACTTATTAACTTATTAACTTATTAACAAATTGGGGCAAATTATATATAGGTACTATTACAAAGGTAGTAGGAATTTTGGTCATTCGTCAAACGATTTAAAAATAATTTCGTAGTCAATTCCAACGCTCATTTATAGTGACACTAGGGTGCCCAGGTATTGATTCGACACTACTATTGCCCCCAGACAGCTTGCTCCGACCCCGCCACACCACATCGACCACTTTCCACCGACCTCGCTTCGAGCTTTTCTTCATCGCTGGCATTACCACTGCTTAAGCCTTTCCACCTGTCCTATCTTCTAGAATCTTCTTCCTGACAACTTGGAAAACAGCCTTTGTCCAACCTGTACCTAAAAAAGCCGAGCCGTCGTCTCCTTCTTCGTACCGTCCCATTCTTTCCAAGATTATTGAAACGATGTGAAATTCTTAGTGATGGGCAGACGGAGATCGTGGCCAACGTTCTACTGGTGATTTGATGGCATATCTCATCGAGCAGTAGAACCAGTCTATTCATTCAATTCCAAGGCATTTGAAGGAGTTTGGAGTTTGGCATCAAGCTTCTTACTTGAGCCTCACAATAATTATGTGGAATAAATTGCCAGGCTCTACGTTTGTATGATCTGCTGACATTCAATCAAGATGTGCACAGACATCTCCTACTTTCCTCTCCATAATTTTTATTTCCGCAACAACGAGCTGCAATTAGCATTAACGTAAGGGTACAAATCCTGTGAGCGCATAATAGGAAAAAAAGCTCTTTTGAAGAAAAAAAAAATGCGATTATGAATCAAATACTATGGGGTGGTGACGGGATTACGGTGGTGTTGGATGGGTGGGATGGCTTTAAGTACCCCATCGACCCTAAGACTTTGGGCTTTCAGAACTTTTTGGGGTACTTTAGTAACGCGCTTAAGGTGGTCCTATGGTGGTGGATGCAGTACTGACGTCGTCTCCAACCCCCAAAAGTATCACGTGAACATTGTAGACGTATTCACGTCATCTGACAGTAACTGCGAAATAGTCAGACCTGCATATTTTTAAGAAGAAAAAGGAAGGAAGCAAGCTATGGAAGCTGAGTGTTAATATTGAAAAGTCGAAGATGATGACATTTAGAGGCGGAAGCGGTAGGTGTTCGCCCAAGGAAAACTGGTGCTTCAAGGTGAGCGCACTGAAATAGTGAGAGAGAGGCATCCTCACCCACCTACCGCTCGAGTTTGGCTGTGCAATGCATTATTTTGTGGTGGATTTTTACAACAATTACCGAATATCCAACATTAGTACGCAGAATGCATAGTAATTGCATGACAATTTACGCAGATTGGTTTAACTACGATTGTAGGCAACAAAATAAAACCAAACGGTTAAAATAATAATTCCCCAGGTGTTCTAACATCGTAGTTTATTACAATGACGTTGTAAAGTTATAAGCCTTCCTAACGAATATATTCCACGGATCAAATTATTTTTGAAGGGGATGATCACATCAGCCACACGTTACAACGTCATTTCGATTTGATTGTTGTAACGAATTACAACGCAATTCCGTTCTCAAGGTCAATAAATAACATTTTTTATTACAATGTGTGTAAATACCTAATTCTATATTGCCTCGAAAACGCTGCATACTGAGCGTTACAAGACGCAAAAAGTTTTCAATGCGCAGTTCTTTAAAATCATATTGGGGGAGATTCGTATGAAAAGGATAAGTACACAACCCACGCTTTGGTGGTTTTCAAGTTTGACAAATCCGTTAAAAGCCAATCATTTTCTTCAGATATGGAGACATGCAGATTGCATTCCACTAGTATGCGATGGTTTATGGGATTCTACATATTGTTAGCCTTTTTCATCTTTCCTGCAAGCGTCTTAGACATACGAGCAAATAAATGCATATACATATACGAGTATGTACATAGTACCTAAATAAAATTACTAGTTCTTAAAAATAAATGAAAACAACCACCATTAGTGATATTTTAATTCAAATTCCAAGTAAACCCGATTTAAAACCTCGTCGTCGATTCCAACGCTGATTTATAATGACATTCCAGTCGTCAGCTCTATAGACAAGGCCAATCTGTTTACTGCGCATTTCGCAGCTAGCTTCAATTTCTCCTGCACCTCAGAGTATTGAGCACTCTATGCGGGACAGATATTCATGCGTACTCGTGCAGTTGCTTGAGTTTTAAACAATCTCAACACTCACAAATCTGCTGGGCCAGATGTTATTTCCCCAAGAGTTCTGAAGAGGTGTTCTTTCAAGCTGGCATTACAATTGCATAAGCTTTTCCATTTATCCTATTCTTCTGCGAGCCGTCGTCTCCTTCTTCGTACCGACCCATAGCACTTACATTCATTCTTTCCAAAGTCATGGAAACGCTGATCAATTTCAATTTCTTGGAACCATCGAATCCTTAGTGACCGGCAGAGCGGATTTCGCGGGCAACATTCTACTGGTGATTTAATGGTATATCTCACGGAACAGTGCAACCAATCTATTCATATATTTGGTGAAAACAAAGCTGTTGCAATCGATATTTTCAAGGCATTTGACAGAGTTTGGCATCAAGCTCTTTTGTCCAAGATGCATCCTTATGGAGTCTATGAAAAACTGCTTCATTGGATTAAAAGCTATCTTTTGGACCGCTCAATTCAATTTGTATTGCACGGTTTCAAGTCTAAAGTTCATTACTTAAATGCTGGCGTTCCTCAGGGCTCTGTTTTGTCCCCGGCTCTCTTCCTCATTTTTATTAATGTTCTCTGTGTCCAATTCACTCTTTCGCTGACGACAGCACTCTCGGTTTCTCATACAAGTTTGAGAAACGTCCCTCCACTTCTCATATGAAACTCAAACAACTTCGTATGTTAAGCACGGTAAATTCTGACCTAGACAGCATAATACAATGGGAAGAAATCAATCAAGTAGAATTTAACGCTTCCTAACCCCAATGCTGTCTCCTGTCGTCTAAGCGAATCCTAAGTCACATGTCATTATCCATGTCACTTGCATCGAGGAAACTGAAAATCTCGCAATTCTCGGTGTGTGCGTTAACGACAAGCTTCGTTGGAATGACCACATATTTACAGTTGCCAAAAATGCTGCGAAATGTTTAGGTTTTCTAACCCGGTGCAAGAAATATTTGACTTCCTCTGATCTGGCTACTTACCTACAAGGCTTTTATTCGGCCTAAACTTGAGTACAATTGTCATATCTAATCTGGTGAGCCTAAAACTACCTTGCATCAGCTAGATAGAATACAAAACCATGCGATAAAAACTTATCGGTGACGAAAATCGAAATCAATAGATTCGCTTGAACACCGCAGGAACGTTTCCTGCTTGTCCCTGTTTTATCGCTTCTTCCATCAGCGGTGCTCAAGAGAAATAGCCAGCTGCATACCACTTCTCCTTGAATTCGACCGCAATAATCGTGGCGCTCTAACTGCTCAGTAGTTTACCCTCAAGTCCATATTCGGACGTACAGTTAAGTTCAGGGTTTAGTTCTTCAGCTGTACAACACGTATGTGGAATGCTCTGCCAAGTTATGTCTTTCCACGCGCTTTATATGTCAACGCTGAACGCTCCAATTAGATACGACAATCGCCTATTTATTTTTTCGGAGGTTTTGCTGCTTGATTTCCATGTCCAATCCAAGAGGATGGGAATGAGTTTCATCGCTAGGAATATTATAACATTTTTTATGCATTAAGTGAGCCATAAAAACCGACCGGTTCTTAAAACAGTCTCTTGAAATAACGAAATGGGTCAAGTACATAAACGCATAGTTTGCTAGGGGTTTTAAGTACTCATTCAGATGGGGTGTCACTGGCATTTAAAAAAAAAATCAATTTATGATCAAAAACTAAACTGCATCCTGCATGCCAGACGAAAACAAACAATCCTGTTCCTGATATAGTAACTACTTTAGACTCTTTATAAATATATATATGTATTTTATATATATTTATAATAGAAAAACGTACATCTTGGATAAAAACAAAGAGAATGGAAAACAGAACGACAGCCGATGGTAAAAATCGCATCTCGCATATACCTGTTCTACTCGTATGTAGGTAGGGAGTTTAGTTTGAAAAAGAGTATATACTGACAGTACAGTACAAAATAAGTTCGATTAAAATGCTGCACGATCAGCTGCTATTTTTTGCATTCATCTGATCTGATCCTGCTGGCATTTAGTTGCTTCGTGCTTAACAAATCATTGCCAGAGTCAGAAACGTGGTATACATATGAACATATTTTATCGTAATACATATCTTGATTGCCATACAGAATCGGGATATTTATGTAGTGTAAATCTTCCATTAGTTGAACTGACGTGTTAATTCATATGTACACTAGCTGATAGCCCCGATGTTACCCGGAACCCGTTGACCCACTGTACTCAACAAAAAACTCCACCAATACTCACCAAATGGCGAGATTTGAACTCGTTACAGACAAACATAAATACACATTTTCGTAAATATCTCGACTTTATCGCCATCGGGCAGAAAAAGATGAACTTATCGGAGCACCAAACAAACTTAAGATGCGAATATGGCTTCGATACGTCCAGTGGTCTAGGCGTGATGAGGTTAGATGCTCGTGTATATGCAGAATGACATTTTCAAGAATATCTCGACTCCAGCGCCACTTACCGAGCTAAGATAACTAAGAGATGATGCGATAACAAAAGTATGCACCAACAGAACAAACGCTAAAGCCCGTTTTTGTAAATATCTCCAGTCCAGCGCCACCTACCGGCTCAAACAACACATAAACTTATCGGAGCACCAAACGAACATATAGTGTTAATACGGCTTCGATAAGTCCAGTGGCTTAGGCATAATGACTTCTTTAGACGTGATGACATCTCGACTCCAGCTCCACCTACCGGGCTCAAAAAAGAGATAACTTATAAAAGCATCAAACGAACATATGGTTTGAATATGGCTTCGATACGTTAGTGGTTTATGCGCTGCGCAATGATCCAAACACACAATAATTTTTAAATTTTTTTATTTAAAACAACTTTTCCTGTATAACTAGCCCCATAAAAGGTAGAAAATAAAAAAGGTGGTAGATCTGGAGCAACTAGAACTGATATAAAATAAATGAAAATTGTCGGAATGTTTTTAATGCAAGTCTGGAATTTGTTGATGCTTAAAAAACCCGCATAATTTAAAAGAACCGTGCTAAGCACTTAAAAGAACATCAAATGCTTACGAAGACCCCGTTAAGACCACGTTACTAATCCCATTAATACTCCGTCAGGACCCCTAAAATCCCGCTTAAGATTCCCTTAAGACCCTCTTAAAACACTCTCAAGACTACCTAAAGACACCCTTATGACTCCACTCACGACCCTCTTAAAATCCCCTCAAAACCTTCTTAAGACTCCCTCAAGACTCCACTCAAAATCTCCATAAAACCACCTGAAGAATCCCTCAAGGCCCCTCAAAACCTCCTTAAGATACCCTCACGACTCCACTCATGACACTCTCAAAATCCCCTCAAAAACTTCTTAAGACTCCCTCAAGACTCCACTCAAAATCTCCATAAAACCACCTGAAGAATCCCTCAAGGCCCCTCAAAACCTCCTTAAGATACCCTCACGACTCCACTCATGACACTCTCAAAATCCTCTCAAGAACCCCTCAAGACCACCTAAAGACTTCCTAAAGACCCCACTAAATATCCTCACAAAACTCACTCGTTAACCCCTCAAGACTGCTTCAAGACTCCCTCCAATCCTCCTTAAGACTCTACTCACGACCTTCTCAGAACCCCCTTAAGCACTCCTCAAGACCACCTAAACACCCCACTTAAGACCCTCTCAAACTCTCCTCAAACCCCATAAAGACCATCTAAATACTCCCCTCAAACAGCCCTCAAGACCCCTCATGACTACTTTCAAGACCGCTTCACGACCCCCTCAAGACCACTCTCAAGACCGCCTCAAGTAACCCCTTTAATACTCCCTTAACATCATCTCTAGACGCCATCAAAACTACCTCATAAGCCAATCAACATTCCACTCAAAACCCTCTTTAAGCCCCTCTAGAACCACCTGAATGCCCCATTATGACTCACCTCCGAAAAGTCGGAGGGTCAAAAGTCATTGTGCTTAGTTGGAAACAAGCAATGGAGTGTTACACACATGAAGAACGCGGAATTATTGTTACCGCTCATTGCTCAATTTTTTTCATTTTTAACAAAATGGGAACCTACTTTGGCTCATTTAAAATTCACTGTTCCTTCTCTATTTTGTATGTGGCCACGAAGTTCATTTGAATGAAAGTCATACTCATGAACGTGTGGCCAGACGCGAAGCATGCCTTTTTCTTTCGACCATGCATCCAACTCAGAGAAACGACACAATTAAACACAAAAACAACAAAACAGAAGTTCTGTACTGAGTACTGACATCAGTCGGAAACTCGAACGAACCAAACTGAACGACTGAACGAAAAAACACCCATACAAATCAGTAAATACTGCTGGTGTGTGTTGCTTTTGCCAGCAGCGGCAAGCAATACTTATTGTATCAGTAGTCAGTATCAGTACGGATTCTGAAAATGACGGATAACGACGCGTCCGAGTGTGCGAGTAGAAAATCGTTCGCGAAACAACTAACAAGAGACCAACTCGTTTTGAGAGAGTTTCTTCGTACTTTAGAGTCTCTGCCGGTGCTATGGGACACAAATAACCCCGACTATATCAACAAATCGAAACGACTGCCTGCGTATGAGCTGCTACTGATGCAATATAGAAAAATTAAACGCGACGCTACCATTAAGGATGTGAAGATGAAAATCAATTGCCTCAGGTCAAATTATAGAAAAGAACTTAGAAAAGTTCAGGATTCAAAGAATTCGGGCGGCGAAATATATCGGCCAATGTCATGGGTGTTCTATATGATGCAATTTCTAAATCAAAATGAAGAGCGACTTAGTCCGGTAAGTGCCACAATTTCGATTTTTTCTTCCATTTTAACTAACATCAGGGCAGTCATTTGGAAAATATAAACAATAAAAAAAATAGGAAGCAAAAAAATAAAATGCTTCTTTCCTAAATTTGAATTTTTGTAAATCCCGAAAGAACTCTACAACCACATGAGATGTTTCTCTCTTTCTCCCTCTTAGTTTTAGTTTTACTACCATTACCTCGTTTACATGACAGAGTATGGGTCGAGTTCAGACCCATGGCGGCGCTATCGTTTCCATGAAAAGAGTGTAGTTATTTTGATAGTTACATTATAGTTTCTTATGCTTGATTTGCATTTGGGCCGTGTGAGGAAAAATTAACAGGACGGCTGTTAAATTGAAATTGCGGTTAGCCAGAAGAGATTGACACTAGGAGAATGTTGTAGTTATTTTATAATAAAATGGGAAATTTTATCTATGGCATTGTGGAACATTAAGAAATATAGTACTTTTCTCGCCTGGCTAAGTACAATTTCATTTTCACAGCCGGCCTGCTCATGTTTTCTTGTAAGGCCTACATGTAAATCCAGCATTGGCCAATATTTGATTCGATGTTTCTTGATTCCTTCATTTGTAATTTTTGTTGTTCGCTCACTTTTTTCGTCAATCGTAGAAGTCGAATATGCACACGTGCTGAATTTTCAGTCCAGGCTTACCAGGTCAACTTTTTTTAAAATACGTACAGAAAATATATAAAATGAGAAATTAATAGGAAAAATAATAATAAATTCTATTGAAAAAATGGTTTTACTTTCTTTTACATTGTAAAATAAAGTATAGTAATCATGAAAATGTTCGAACTCGGAATTTTTGCAGATTTACCCTTTTCCGTAGCTCTTGAGTCAGAAAAAGCGAAAAAAAAATCTCTGTCTGGCTGCTTTCCACTCTACAGCTCAGTCGGTTGAATTGACGGCAATGAAAATTCATATTTAAGCTTTTTACATAAATTGGGAGGTCCCAGTTATTTTTGGCGGAAATTGGCCAACCGGAAGTGGCAGTTTACTTGGACAGCTATTCGAGTTTTTGCAAATATCTCAAAAAGTAGAGCACTTTTGAGAAATCTGTAAGTGCAAAAGAACTTAAAAATAAATCAATTTACATGTATCCATTTTTTATGTAAAAATATAACGAAAAGGTTTCTTATTTAAAAAAAATAATGTACTTTTATTGTCACTAGACTTAATTTTTTGCAACAATTGACTAATTCACAATAACAAAGTAATACGAACGAATTCAAAACAAAACAAAACAATCATCATTAATGTATGAGAGTAAAGTACTCAAGGTTAATAACATATTTTAGTCATCTTTTGAAATAATTAGTTTTTTATCTGTCCGTAATAATGCATTGGTTTTGTAACCTTCAGTCTATTTAAACAAAAAAAAATTAACCGAAAGAAGATTGACAAATCATTGGATTAATTTTGTACTAAAAAACAAATTAACAGTATTTTTCTCAATATTTTACGTATTCAAGGTAAAAACGCAACTAATGCCAACTTCATTTTTATCTGCACTGCACTGCACTTTTAAATATTTTTGGTTCAAAACTACTAAAAAGGGAATCGTTTTTAATTTTTTTCAAACTGGATAAATTTTGATACTTATTTGCAAATACTGAAAATACCTAATGATTAATTATGTACGTATTTAATACTCATATATGGCAACTCTACATATATGTAAGCGTGAAGCGGATTAGAGATTAAAGGAAAGAAATCCAAAAAATACAGAGACTCCGAATTCATCGTGTGGATGCTCACTGGTTTTGCGAATAGCAGCACAAAAGAAAATAAGATAAATTGCATGAATCTAGAACCATCGTGTAGATCCTGACTTTCTGAGAAATTTTTTATAAAGCATAATTGCTTTGTTTGTAAAAACGCAACAAAATGAGTATAATACATCAATATTTTTTGTTGAAATTTTTTTATTGTGAAGGTTGGAGTCTCCGATTTACGAACGAAAAACAAGTTCGTTTATGTTGCTCCCTCTGCTGGTCTAACAGTAAGTCATCCTGTGAGTCCGGTTTTCAAGAACTTTTTCGATAATTTCGCAAATAACAGTCGCAATGTTGCGTTATAACATCTATTCTTAACGGCACCCCATAGAAAAAAGTCCATCGGCGGCAAATCGCAAATCGCAGCAGGCAAACGAACGGCACAAACGTAAATACAAACGTACAAACTTACACACGTTCGCTGAAAAATTTTCATGTCCTCTGAATAAAAGCTTCGCCCTGGTCCCTGATTTTTTTTATTTTACGGCTCGTATTATATATCCTCTTAAAAGACAACAAAACACAAGTTAATTGTCAATTTTAGATTACGCCATTTTAGTTTGTATGCTGACCGTGAAAACCCACTTTAAATAATAGGCGTTTCTCATGTAAAAGAGGAATAATGTACATTCGGTTCAGTGACAACAAAGAAAATATAGAACCTGCTGAAATATTGTGGATCGCAGAGCGCCTTTCAGATTCCGATACTACTATGATTATTGATTATGGGTTATGGAGTTCTGTAAATCCTCCACGATTTGTTGTCAAATTTTAAAATTTTGAAAGGCCTTTATTTATCTGCAACTTAGATTTAGTGTAGGCTTTATGATCTGCCTAAACCTGCAAATATGTTTCGTTGATTTGTTATTTCAAAACAATTGTTCTTACCAGGATGTCAACCAAAATATCAAAATATCAACGAGTTGCCAGGTAGAATTAGACAGCACCTACAATTTAGTGTTCGTTTTCGAAACATTTCCATTTTGGAACGAAAACCAGAGAAACGTAATTTCATAAATGAATCTTTTGTTTTGATGTACTTTCAGATCCCTTCGTTGGAATGGCTGGTTTCACCAAATATTAAAGCCGAAGATATCGCAATAAAACCTAAACCGCCGAAAATTCGGAAAATAGAAACAACACACAATAAACTGTTGGAAAAAGCCTGCTCTTTTATATCTCAGCGAGTGCACCAGCCATCATCTAGTACTAATACCAAAACAAGTGCAACGGCTTTGTATTGGACCCGGAAATTGGAACAGCTGAGTCCAACGCAAGCATTGTTCGCCGAAAAAGCAATTAATGACATTCTCTTTGAAGCCGAACTCGGCAATTTAGTAAGGGATTCCGTTCAAATAAATGTATTGTCACATCATTCCAATGGTGTTATGTCCGATGAACCAGTTATCTATTCACAAGAAAACTCTCCGCCTCATCAACCGTCATCACCAGATAACCCATTGGATATGGATAATTCAGTACATACACAATACATATAGATCTACATTTTTTCTGAAAGCCAACAAGTTGACTTACCACCTATTTTTAACTCTGTACTAAATAACTATAAAATTAATACATAAACACTAATAGAAGTTTTATTTTATTGTTGTGTGTTTTTCATCTTACACAGCCTTATACTTAAATATTTAAAAAATATATAAAATTTAGGTGTCGAACCCAACTCTCTGTGGTATCTCCAGTTAGCATCCCAACTACCTAAAGCCATTGAAATATGTCGGATGATTTGTCTGTTGCCCTTCTAGCGACATGGGAGACCATGGGCACGTTCCACAAGTCCGACAAATAGCCTAGTCCTAGTGCATCCAGTTGCAAGAATGTCTCTGGTGACATAGATCCGCTCTCCAGTGCTCTCTCGAAACACTGAGGATTCGGAAAAAATACTCCCGAGATGAAGTCATTTGCTATAGAGGCTGGCCGAGCGAAATGGTTCCTTGTTAAATCATTACATCAATTCTTGACACTCCGGATGCGTCCAGGTTACAGGAGTTTCTTATTCCACACATAATGTCTATAATCAGAATGTTTGCTCTTATACATACTTATACAAATTAACAAATTTAACCTTTATTAAAATTAATATATTTATCCTTTATTGAAATAAACAGATTTATACTTTATTGAATAATACTAAAATTACTTTTTATTCTGGCAAGCCGATCGATACTGTGCCCGTTGAGTTATCCAAAAGAACTAAACTAAAAATCCTAACATATCTTAAACCTAAGGTGTGCGTGACGATACGTCGCTGGGTGGTCGCTGCTTATCGGAAGAGTCGCAGACGCTACGTCAGCGGTTTGTCGATCGATGATTTTTATTGATCAGTAACTTACTGCGGTTGGGTATTTGGTTGTGATAACCAAGCAAGCAACAATGCAAAATTCGCTGACACAGGCCATGCGCGAATCCAACTGCGGCTGGATATTTGGTTGTGACCAAGCAAGCAACAATGTAAAATTCGCTGACACAGGCCATGCGCGAATCTTACTGCGGTTGGATATTTGGTTGTGATAACTCCTCCCCTCCTAAGTTAGGGACGTCCTCGGGCCTAGTTGTTTTTCTGAGTATGGCTTCCACCACCTTTGCCGTTGCAGCTTCCTGCTTTCGTTTTACAAGGAAAATGAATAGGAGCAGTAAAACACCGACGATTGTCATCGTTGCCAAGATTGATGATGTTGCAGTCAATCCTGTTTTGAAACCGCTGTTAAGGTCGTTTATAAGCTGAAGGTTCTTTAACGCATGGTGTCGCAGATAGGGTAGGCTTATTATTTCATCGTGTCCCGTTATATTTATCTGGGTAGTCCAAGGGATCTCTGCAGCTCTTATGCGGAGTGCATTTCTGTTCATGAATATTGTTTCATTTACGCTAGCTTCGCCCAAAAAGGTAACCAGGTAAGTACCCTTTCCGAGTTTAGTTGTTTCATTAGCTAACGTTACCGTTGCGGTGTGGTCGTTGATGATGACCAGACCGTCATCGATCTCTTGCATCGGATCTAGCTGCCCAAATGTTGTTCTGCATTGCGCTACGGACCGGGATATCAGTTGTTGCGCACAAGTTGTGGTGCGTGATTTTTCGCAGAATTGCACAGTTGTCCCCAAGCAATTGCATACCGGGTAGACGTCCTTTCCGCAGAGTGCGACGGCGTTGTCTCGTAGAGATAGCATCTTGTTGTCATGTGCTACTGGGAGAATGGTTATCTTACTACAAATAATCTTAGGTCTAGGATATTTAATTAAAAAGTGAATTAAATTATTTTCATGATAAACTTTAAACTTAGAGACTACTAACAAATCGGCTACGGTTAAATTGTTGAGAGACTCGCTTTTCATTAGTGATTCTATTTCAATACCGTCCAGAATGATCGGATTTAATAGCCCCAACTGTGCTAAAGCAATTGATAAGATTACGTTATCCAAATCAGTAACGATGGCTCTATTTCTGACCAAAAGAATTTCATAGAGCTGAGCGGTATCAACCTGTTCTTTCTTTTCCACCCTGAGAATTCTGTTTACCATGTCAGAAAGGTCATTAACCTGTTCCTGTAGTTGAGAGTTTATTACTGCCTGCTGATTATTGTTATCCCTAAGCTTATCCATTTCTATTGTAACTTTCATGAAGTCATCAAAGTCGGGCGTGCCCGCTATAACCTTAAGCGCGGATCCCAAGAAGTTCAGGCTCCGTGTGTGCCTTGGTGGGCCAGTTATTGTCTGGAGAAGTTTAGCAATCTGAGCGAGGTCAGCGTTCACGAGTTTCGTCATGTGACTCTCAGGATGCAGTTTCATTACGGAGTTGGTTTTGTCTATTACTTCTGCGTACGCTGTTAAGTTGGTCGTATGTCTCAAGTAGCCGTAGGAGTCCCATATGACTATGCCGCCATCTTTAATTGGTATGTAATCCGAATGCGTGTAGTCTATGATTTTACAATCTATTAGGAGCGTAGCCGTGAACAGCCCGAATATCAACAATCTAGAAAAGGAGGAAAATAAAATTTAACTTTCTACTTTTGCCTGGCGAATATTGTCCTTATGAACTATTCTTCCATTTATTCTAACTGTGGAACCCATGTCCTCTTGGACCACCCCTTCAGTGTACAAAGGTGTTAGCTTATTTCCCAGACGACGGTTTGACTTAATAAGCACCCTTTCGCCCACAGAAAAAATTCTTGTAGTCCTATCTTTGTTGTGGTTCCTAAGGGTGATGTTTTGGGTCTGTCTTAGTTTGTCATGTGTTTGCTCAACAGTTTCTGGGCATGAGTGAAAAACGTCTAAAGGCCTCTTGTTAGTGACGGAATGGACGGTTTTATTATATTCGATTGTGGCCAGTAATATGAGGTCAGTCGTGTCATCAATTCCTTTTTGCAACTTTAAACACCTGGCTATTTCGCTCATGGTGCTATGAAATCTTTCCACCTGTCCATTTGACGTACTGTGTAAAGGCGGAGCATTAGCGATTTCAATGTTGAAATTATCTCTAAGACAAGACCTAATGGTATTTGAATTTAGCGATTTCTCGTTATCGCAGAAGATAGTTTTCGTACCGGGGAACAGGTTGACTAACTGCAGAATGCATGGTTTTATGTCAATTATAGTGCGAGAATGTATTGGTTGTACTACAGCGAATTTTGATAGCTTGTCAATGCAAGTCAGAAAGTATGTTGCATTAGTTGAGAAGATATCAATATGGAGGATTTCCCCCAGAAATGTTGGTATGGGTGTTTTTTCAATAGGGTGTTTTACCGGGTGCCTGTCATATTTGGCCCTCACGCAAACTCTGCAATTCAGTGTGGCTTCTTTAGCCTTTTTCTCCATTCTCGGGAAGAAATAATCATTCAATATTTGCTTCACGTTCTCTTGGGCAGCGCGATGAGCCCTATTATGTTCTTGGTTTATTATCTCTAATTGCTCATTGGGATTAAAAATATCTGTCACGAATTTTGTTGTGTGACGAAAAGTGGTGCTGGGGAACATACTAACCAGCTGATGTTGGATCTGAGCCAGCAAAGGCAACTCACAATGAATACAGTTAACTACATCGGTTTTTACTACCTCTCCCAACATTTTAAACAAGGTCTCCTTATCGGGAAAGGTAAGGATATGACGAAGTTTGTTTCCAAAAATTACGAATGTTCTTTTGGATGGGTGCTGACCCGATTCCAAAATAAGTTGGTTTTTATAGACGTTTACAGGTTTTGAAACGGTTTCTATTGCGTATGTTAGCGATTCCTCACTATGGATAGTGGCACCATTTGAATCGTTTTCGGAATCTAAAGCATTTATAAATTGGCGTGATAAGGCATCTGCTACCAGATTGTCTTTACCTGGCTTATAGTGGAGCTTAGCATTATAACCTTCGATAAAGGCTTTCCATCTTTTAATTTTCGGGTTTGGGTTGCGGTCTGACACCGCAAAAGTCAAAGGTTGATGGTCGGTGTAAATGTTCAAGTCCCTCACACCGTACAAATAATGCGTAAGACTCTTTAAAGCCCAAACAATAGCCAGAAGCTCTCGCTCATTAGTGGCAAAATGCTCTTCTTTTTTGTCCAATGTCCTTGAAATCATTGTGATCGGTCTACCTCCCTGAGACAGAACTGCGCCTAATGCGTGGGAAGAGGCATCGGTGGTAAGATCGAAAGCTTTTCGGAAATCTGGATAGGCTAACATAACGTCCTCTGAAATAAGTATCTGCTTTAGTTTATTAAATGCCTCAATCTGGTTTTGATCAAGTGAAATTTTAATCTTTTTTGATTGTGAAGCTGATACCTTACCAAATTCACCTCTGAGGATGCTGGTTAATGGTTTAGCAATTTTAGCGTAGTCACGGATAAAACACCTATAATATCCTGCCATCCCTAGAAAGGATCGAATACCTCTTAGAGTTGTGGGTTGAGGAAAATTTTGGATTGCCTCGACCTTCTGTGGGCAAGTTTTTATTCCATTTCCAGATATGGTAAAGCCAAGGTATTCAAGTTCTGTTTTAAAGAATTTCGATTTCTCAATGGAAACTCTCATGTTTGCATCTAACAAGCTTTTTAATATAGCTTCGATATGATTTAAATGTTCATCTGGGTCTTTCGAAAAAATTATAACATCGTCTATATAAACGAAGCAGTACTGGCCTATGTGTTTTCTTAGAACATCGTCAATGGCACGCTGGAAGATGCTGGGCGCATTCTTTAAGCCAAAGGGAAGGCGGGTAAATTCATATTTACCGTTGCAAACTGAGAATGCGGTTTTCTCACGATCACGTTCTGCGAGCTCAATTTGGTGAAAACCAGCTTTTAGGTCTAATGTTGTAAAGAGCTGGGATTTTCCTAGATTCGATAGGATAACACTTACGTTTGGTATGGGGTATGAATCTTCAATTGTTTTATCGTTTAATTTTCGAAAATCTATTACAAGCCTTTTCTTCTTGACTCCATTTTCATCAAATCCCTTTTTGTCAACAACCCATATAGGGTTATTGTACGGCGACCTCGAAGGTCGTATTATATCATTTTCGAGAAGGGTTTTTATTTCCGATTTCACAAAATCGGCGACACCCAGTGGATATGGATAAAATTTTGCATAGGTTGGTTCGTTGTCTCTAGTGCGAATTGTAGCTACAACATTCGTGTTGTAACTAAGTTTTTCGTTTGGGTCTGCAAAGACTCCGGAAACGCGCTTTATCATTCCTGAAAATTTTCCCTTTATGCTCGCCGGGACTGACTCGGTCTGGAGCTGAAGATGGCTGACATCTTGACCTTTGAGAAAATTTATAACTTCTTTCCCAGAATCGTATTCTATTAAGTTTTTGTTTAAGTTGATGTTAGCATGAACCCTATTAAGTAGGTCAAGTCCCACAATACCGTCAAAGATAGTGAGATCTGGTAAAATGAAAAATTCAGATACTACCCCTAAAAGATGTACTTTACACTTTTTTGTAATAATAGTAACTCCATGTATGGATTTTATTTTGAAATTCTTGTCGACAGGACTGACCCCTTTTAGACCCGCTAGAGGACTAATATAGCTTTTGGAGGCTCCTGTGTCAACAAGAAGTTTTATCTCCTGCCCACCTAGTGTTTTTGAGATCCAGGGCAGGAGGGACCTTCCCCTAAAAAATTAATCTCTTCTACTTCCTGTTCTTCAACTGCTGATTCAGCCAAATCCTCATATGACAATTCTGATTTCTGTTGATGCTCGGGCTCTGGCTGGCCCAAATGATTCACCCTTTGAAATTTTTGTCCGGTTCGGCGGTCTGAAGACGCCTGACGTTTTTGAAATTGGCCATTTCTAGGATTCGTGAAATTTGTGGATTGTTTCCAGCGAGACGAAGTAGGATCTATGTCCATTGGTTCTGGACGTGATTGCACCTCCAGGTTGAAACCTTGGCGGTTCTGACCGCTAAAGTTCCCCTGACGGAAACTTTCACTGCCCCTATCTTGTCGGAGGTGACCATTTCCGCTGCTAGGTTGATACTGCCTAATGTAATGGGGGTTTTTATAGCTCTTATAGTTATCAGAGTTGTCTCTGTTGTTGTTGTTGTGACTACCAGAGTTAACCCTGTTGTTGTTCCGTTGACTATAATTGGGTTTTCTTGCGGCATCGGCCGCCCTGTTCGCAAAGCTAGCAGCGAACATATAACGTTCATGATTCGCATCCACTTCTTGTGCCAGTGCTAATGCGGATGGTAAATCATTTGGTTGAGATGCAAAAAGTATGTCACATAATGGCTTCTTGAGCCCAGAAATAAAAACTCTTAGGGCATCGGCCCTATATTTTTCATTGATTGCATTTGCAATGTTTACCTCATAGGACATTTTCGTCTTGTTCGCAAGCGAAGATAATTTTTTTTCCACTTCGTCGTAGAACTCCAGCATGCTGGAAGAACCCTGTCTTAACGTCGATAGTTCTTGCTCCACCAAATAAATGGGCCGCTTATCAGAAAACGTAAAATCGAGTCGGGCTATGATAGCCTCAAAATTTAATGTGGTGCTAAAAGAAGAGAGGAGGGCGTCAGCGGCACCTCGAACTTTATTTCTAATAATTGTGACCGCTTGATAGTGCTTTGAGCTGCCATCGTGGTTTTTAAATAGCTCGTAGGCATTATGTGCGGCTTCGCGCCACGATACATAAGACTCAAGCTGACCCGAAAATTCTGGCAGAGTTTTCACAACGTCAAGGGATTCTTCGCAAACTATTCCCGGAATAATCTTAACCCTCTCATACCTAGCTACTACCGGCCCTTCGGAGGCACTGACAATTTGGTCCTGTAATACCTTTAATTTATTTTCAAATTCCTGCCTTTGCATCGAAAGGGCAGCAGACACTGAAGCATTTATAACTTGCGTAAGCTGTGCTTCGTTCATTTTGCTAATATTCTCTGGCTGTTCTGACAAAGAAATACTCTCAAGGCAGCTTATCAAATCGTCTAGGGACGGGTTAATTTGATCATTCATAAACTTTAAAAAACAACCACTTAGCACAGCTATTTATTAATTTATTTATTTAAGCAAATTTAATTTACTTTTAAGGCAAACAAAAAAAATAAGAGAAGAACCTCGTCTATCACTCTGCTCACTTTTAAAATTTTTACACAATCAACTGCTCTTAGCACAGTTTATTTTGAATTTTTACTTTTATTTTAATCTTTTTTTTTTAAAAAGGAAAAAGAAAAACGAGTCGGTCAACTTACATAAATTTCATTTTGAATAAAATGTAGTGTTCTTGTATTTTTTTCTTCTTTGTTGAATCTTCTCCAAGATCTTTCTAATTTTCTTTTGCTGCTGATGTTGCTTGATGTAGCTTAATGTTGCTCGATGTTGCTTGATTCACTTTATTAATTTGAAATTTAAATTGCCCCACGTTGGGCGCCAATTAACAAATTTAACCTTTATTAAAATTAATATATTTATCCTTTATTGAAATAAACAGATTTATACTTTATTGAATAATACTAAAATTACTTTTTATTCTGGCAAGCCGATCGATACTGTGCCCGTTGAGTTATCCAAAAGAACTAAACTAAAAATCCTAACATATCTTAAACCTAAGGTGTGCGTGACGATACGTCGCTGGGTGGTCGCTGCTTATCGGAAGAGTCGCAGACGCTACGTCAGCGGTTTGTCGATCGATGATTTTTATTGATCAGTAACTTACTGCGGTTGGGTATTTGGTTGTGATAACCAAGCAAGCAACAATGCAAAATTCGCTGACACAGGCCATGCGCGAATCCAACTGCGGCTGGATATTTGGTTGTGACCAAGCAAGCAACAATGTAAAATTCGCTGACACAGGCCATGCGCGAATCTTACTGCGGTTGGATATTTGGTTGTGATAACTTACACACTCTTTGGAATTTCCTCTCAAAGACCCGGGTTTTTTCCATATATGAGGGACTGATGTTCCACCATATTAGACACGCATACGTTAAAATTGGTCTTACGAAAGCCTGGTAATAAATGATCTTATCCTCCTATATCACATGGCGTGAATAAAATGGTTTTTTTTTCCAGTGTCATAAAAGCAGCTCTACCCTTTTTCACAGCGGCATCTACATGTGCATTGTATTATTCAATAAATAATAAAAAAATTTGAAAGCCATTTGCACCAGTTATTTGCAAGTTTTTCAAAATTCGTCGAATATCGTTATTTCCTCGTCTTAGAAGGGTGCGAAAAAGTATAATTTCGCATTTTGAATAGCTAATCTTAAGCTTCCACGTTTCGCAGTATGCTCGAAATTCATCAAATTTGTTTTGCAAATTTCTTTGAATATCCTCGACTGTCGAGCTGTGTCGTATAGCAGAATATCGTCAGCATAAGCTATCCATATCCTTCAACACTTCGGAAATAAAAATATTAAACAGAATTGGCGCCGTTACTGCGCCCTGTGGAAACCCGTTAGCGATATTGAAAACCGTGTCGTGTTTTTATTATCTGTTATAACCAATTTTTTCCCGATATAATCATTTTTCCTAAATGGTGTGGAAACCCATATCTGATTATTTTATAAAACAGCGCGTCGATCCAAACCGCGTCAAAGGCTTTTTCGAGATCCACTAGACAGGCAGTCGTATTCCTTTTATCATTCATATGCCAGTTGACATCTGAAATCAATTTGGTCACAGTAGTGATTATTGAATTTGAAATTGTAGAAGTTGTTTTAACACATTGTTGGGAATGTTATCCAAATTTGTCGAGGGCTTCTTGTTGAGTTTCCTGAAACAGTTTTGAGTTCAGTCATTGCTGAAAAGTAGTTGTTTGTTTGGTCTTGCGTTAGCTCGTCCGCTTTTTTGTCACCTGAGAAGCGTACAAGAGCATCAAAGTAATTCCTCGTTCACCATATCTGCGGAACTACTTCGTAGGTCTCCCATTTGGTGCACCATTTCAGAAGGCTCCCAAATGGAGCATACCTTTTAGAGAAAGAACTGTGCATTTGCAGAGAAGGTGAAGAATGGTCTCTTCCTCCTCCTCGTCCATGCAGCTTCTGCATAAATCATTGGAAGATACACCAAGCCTTGCTGTATGCTTGGCTATAAGACAGTGCCCGGTAACGACACCTATTGTAGCACTTATGTGCAATTTGTTTAGAGAGTTCAAACACTTGGAGCGCTTCGAAACCAGCTTTGGCCAGATCTGTTTTGTCGCTAAACAAGTTATATCATTTGACCATATAAGGTTGGTTTTCTCAATAGCATCCATTTTCAGGTAAAAAGAGGCAGCATAGTACCATTTTTGGAGAATTCATCAGCCCTGCAGTTCCCGAGAATGTCTCTATGCCCCGGCACCAAGTACAGGTGAATATTGAACTGCTCCGCCTTCTCCCTGACAGATGATCGGAAGTCGAGGACTACAATAGAGTTCGTAGGGACTGATTCTAGGGATTTCAAAGCACCCATGATCTTTTATCGCCATGATTTTAGCTTAAAAGACACTGCAGTGATTAGGGATACGGAAAGAGTTTAGCCTTTTATAGAAAACACCTTTAAAAAAGGATTATTCATTTTGTATTTAGAGCAGCCGATGTGAGGTTCCGAAAGGCATTAGGAACCATCAACGATCAGCCGTGCATTGCATTTACTCTCTGTCTGAGTTGCAGGTATACGAGTATACATATAAGTCATAAGACATAAAATATTCAGACCTGTGACCCGGCGAGATCTCTGTTTTATCGCTTATCGTTTTTACTTTATGTGCGTTGTTTTATTAAATGCAAGCTCAGCTGATATACGGGGAAGTCTCTTCACCAACTCAATGGTGATATTTCCTGTTTTCCACGATCAGTTGAACACCGACCAGAGCAGATGCAAACGGTATCTACGGGTATATGTATAGGCAGGAGTTCATGTTATGCTGGCGGTCTGATCAACATCTGAACATACTGGGTGCTCTGCAATTCTCAATTATTAATCCACAAACATACGAGAAAAAACAGAAACCGTGAAACACACATCTGCTCTTTGAGGGCATATGTATGGATGCATCCAGATACATATTGGTAGACGACTAGACAGGGCATTCTCGTTTCGTATGTAATTCTTTTACGACGCGTCACTGTGGCACTGAATCAGTTAACACACATTTGGTAGTCATAGTCACGCACTGACGCTGTGTGTATTTTTCCAGCGCCCAGGAGCGATTTTCTCGAAACTACACCACCAACAAGGGCAAACGTCTGCCAAACTGGACCCCAATCGTATCGTAGAAGTAACTTTTGACAATTTTTCACTACGCATTTTTGATTGAAAATAAGATTCGTTAGGGGGAAGTTTTGCGCTCTGTCCTAAGGGTGAATTCTATTCAACTGTTCAGTTAATATTTTAACGGTCGTTTCGTCTACCCCACCTACCAGTAGGTTTATTGAGCGGAGTTGAGTTAAGCATATGAGTGCGTATTTAGTATACATATACATATGTACATATGAAAGTGCGATCCTCAAGCGTCTGTCGAACAAATGATGAAGGTGGGTGAATCAATGAAGTGAGATGTTTTATGTATTTGATAATGCAGGCTGTCAAAACATAGGCAACTACATACATACATGAAAATGTTTAAAGAAAGTCGAAGTACAGTTTCCAAATACCCCAAATTGAATATAACGTGGAATTTCTATATCTGACCTACAACTACATTCTAAGGGTTCAAGTGTTTCTGCCACAGTACCTAGAGCTCTTATACAAATCAGCACCAGGCTTGAAATTTGATAGCGTGTTTTCTTGTAGAAAACGAATCATCATCCTGTCGGTTTGTCATCACAAGTCATCATTACCAAGGCTGGTTGGGTTTCGAAACTTAAAAAAGTAAGCTTACGATATTATCAGGACTATTTAAATTCAGATATTCCAGGACTTAAGTGCTTGTAATAAAGCTATCTTAGTGGCTTCTGGTTATAAACAAGGTCTTCAGGACACTTGAGATGGACAGGACGAAGGTTGTCGCGTATGCAGACGACGTGGTGATACTTGTGCCAGGACAGTACCTTTCCGTGATCAGTGGATGTCATGGAAAGGGCTCTAGGCAGGGTTAGCTCCTGGGCTACTGGTTGTGGCATAGGGGTTAACTGTGGCAAAACTGAAATGGTACTTTTCAATATTAAGTCCAAAATACTGGACTTTGCCAAATCTCAATGGCCGGAGACTTACGCTTACCTCAGAAGGAAAATATCTCAGCGTAATCCTAGACAGGAAGCTCAGCTGGAAGTCGAATATAGAATTTAGGGCTAAAAAAGCTTGCATTGGCCTATATGCTAGCAGCAAAACCATTGGCAAGAAATGGGGACTGCCGAGGATGGCTCTGTGGCTGTTCACAGCATTGTGTGTCCTATTCTTACCTATGGTGCGCTGGTCTGGTGGCCGGGGATTAATAAAAAGTACAATGCCAGCAAGCTAGGTAGATTACAGAGATCAGCAGCTGTTGTGTATTACTGGAACACTTCGGTCGTGTCCCACCTCTTAACACAATCTCACACTTACTACCTCCCGAGTCTCGACCTATTTATTAAATACTTTGCGGCTTGCATCGCGGTCCTGCTCAGAGAATCTGGGTGATTTGCTAACAAACCGTACAGCCACTGCAATATACTGCAGGTGTCTGCTGTCCTTTAAGCTCCGTTAGGGAACGTATAACTATGCAGTATTTTTGTCTCTTTTTCTTTTCCGTTCCATAAGGTCTCCTGAGGACTGTGGCAGCAAAAAGGACTCGTCTCAGTAAGGACTTCTCCAGCAACAACAACATTATCAGCTATTTGTCTGCTTAGCAATAACAGCTGTCACAGTCAACTGAAAAAGCGAGGACAGATAACGAATCCAACAGACTTTAGTCCCAGTAAATCAGAGAAATTCCTTATACCTTTCATGGGAAGTCACAAATCAGCGCTGTCGCCGTCAATTCAAACGAAGCCAACAAAGCATATACTTAAGTCTGTCAAGACTCTATAAATCCAGGAATTCAATTTCATTTGGCTCAAAGTAAAGGTATAAGAGCGCAACATCCACTAGTGTTTTCTTTACAGGAGCCCCCACTTGGACAGTGTTTCAACTCAGAGCGAGCTTGATGCACTGTCTGATTCAATCTTAAGAATTGCCATAAAACATCTTAAAAATGAAATTGTTATTGCGGGCGATTTCAATGTACACAATTCTGGGCGGCTTAGCCATTCTGGCCAGACAACACCCGAAGGAAGGTGTGTTGAGTTATTCGCTTAGTTTAATCACCTTACTCAGCTTGTAAATGAGCCTACAAGAATACCTGACATTGCAAATCATTCCGAAAACACCCTTGTCTTGTTCCTTACCTCTCGTACTGATAAATACTCCGTCAATGTATTATCGCCTCTAGGCTCGTCAGACCATTGTGTAGCATCAGCTAATTTCTCGTTCATAAATCACGTATTTCGAGAAAAAACTCCCAAAAAACAGTATGGCAGTACGAGAAAGCCAATTTCGACGGCTTTAACAACTTCTTTGGAAGTATTAACTGGTGGCTAGGAACGTGGCTACTATCTACAAGGCTTTTATTCGGCCCAAACTTGAGTACAATTGTCATATCTGGTCTGGTGCGCCTAAAACTACCGGGCATCAGTTTGATAGAATACAAAACAATGCGATAAAACTGTTCGGTGACGAAAATCGAAATCACGAACACCGCAGAAGTTTCCTGCTTGTCACTGTTTTATCGCTTCTTCTACCAGCGGTGCTCAAGAGAAATAGCCAGCTGCATGCCATCTATCCTTGAATTCAACCGCAATGCTCGTGGCGCTCTAAATGCTCATCAGTTTACCCTCAGGCCATCTTCGGACGTACAGTAAAGTTCAGGGGTTCTTTCTTCAGCCGTACAACACGTATGTGGAATGCTGTGCCAAGTTTTGCCTTCCCACATCACTATGATCCACACGCATTCAAAACACAAGCTCATAGACATCTCCTCTTTTTCCTTAACCACCACGCTGTGCCAAACATATAGCCGAGCATTATAAGGGTGCGCACCCCTTTAAGAGTGCGCGAATTATAAAAAAAAGTGTATCTCCGATGACGAGACGTATTAAAATATCTATTAAAATTGAACATTTGCCTAATCAATATAAGATAATCTCAGTTAGTTTCCGCTCCCCTTTCATGTAATTGGGAATTTACAGAGTTAGGGCTTTGCGCAGGTATAGGGTGTATCTGTACATATCACAGAATGGTACATTTCTAATTATTACTGTGGCCTGCTGGTATTTTAGTAAAAATTAATTTTGTCATAGGACAAGAGAGGGAGAATATAAGCATACACCCTATAATTTGTAACAAACTTATTACTAGACATGTGTCTTCACCTTAATTCCTCACTAATATGGTAAACCGCTCCGCTAGCAGCAGCCCACCATGCAGTTCCACCAATCGATTCTAGAAATTCATATAAACATTCATATGTGCATTGTACAATGCAAGTATTCATAAAAGGACCGAATGTGCGCATGCACGAGTTTACGAGTCCATTCCATATACATATGCAATTCATGAGTGAGGTTTTCCAGAGCAACCCTAACTAATCGCGTTAGCTCCTCTTTCGTCTTTCTGCAAGTTTCCAATGCTATCAGAGGTATGATCACACCCGGCTGAGATTACTGCAGCACATGGCATTACAGAGATTGCGAAAAATGTAATTCCATACCTTTGTAGGGCATGAACTGCAACACTTTTTTTCGTTTCTTTTCCTTTTCATGACAGAATCCTTTGTTTGAAAACGCAAGGGACGATGTATGCATTATACTCCATTTACTCGGTTAACTCGGTATCGTATACCCCTATTGTAAAAATTTTAAATCCCTTAACAAAATATTCTTTTGATATTTGAGAATACATTTTTCAAAAGCCGAAAAAAATTTCCTTAGTTTATTGATTTTCTAAGACTAGGGGCTCAACTATGGGCAGCAGTGAACTTATTCTTACGTCAAGACCGGACGAAAAACTTCGTTAATTTCTCTCATTCAGGAACAAGAATTGTTAACTTCTTTATCGCTTTTTCCACCTTTTTCAAAATGTTTCCAAAATAGAAACAAAAATAACAAAATACATTTCCACACCATTCATCCGATCGCGTTTAAGCTTTGCTTAATCGTAATGAATAGGGTTTCGTCATATTTTGGAGTTTCCTATTTTGTTAAATTAAAAAAAAAAACATTTTATTTACCCGGAAAACGTCGGGTGTTTCAGAAAATTGTGGTTGGCCAAGCACCACTCAACTGAATTAAACGATTCTTGGAACTAATACAAGCCTCGGATACATATCGGATTTATCCACAATGACCTTTGGAACACGGAAAATAACACGTTTTGGAACTTGGAACATTCGCACGCTCGTCAAGACAACAACGCTTGCACAATTAACAAAAGAACTTCGTAAATACCATCTAGAGATTCTTGGTCTTAGTGAGGTGAGATGGCCTGGAGTCGGTGAAAAACGAACATCTACCGGCTAGTTTCTAATTTTTTTGCGGGTAAGCCTGCAGGAGAACACCATGCGAATGGAGTGGGATTTCTACTCTCTAAAGCCGCGAGAAGATCGCTACAAGACTGGCAAGCAATATCCGATAGAATTATTATTGCAAGATTTAAATCTGCTGTTCGACAGGTCGTGTTTGTTCAAGTTTACGCACCAACGGAACAAGCCACCTCTGAAGAAAAAGATACGTTTTACTTGCGTCTAAATAAGTGGGCGCCGTGACTCAGTGGAAATGCGCGTGGCTACTGAGCAGGAGGTTCGTGGTTCGAATTCCAGTAACACCAAAAGTATTTCTCACGATGTCCCACCTCTCGCAAATGGGTGACAAACGTTCCGAGAGTAATAACTTGTCACGGAAAGCTTTCTCAATTCGCCGTTCGGAGCCGGCCTTAAATTGTAGGTCCCTTCCATTTGTGTCCAAAAATATAAATGCGCAACACAAATGGTCGCGAGAGGCTAGGCAGCGACAACAGTGATTGGGAACATGCATGGGAAGGCATGGCCTTGCTTCTACGAATGGCAATTTTCTCCCACAAAAACCACCACAAAGCCACGTGGACCTCTCCTGATCACATGTACAACAACAACAAAATCACATCGCTATAAGCCGCAATTGGCGAGCATCGTTGCCACTCATTCGCAATGACGTTCCAACTGTCAGCTCTATAGACAAGAGCAATCTGCTTGCTGCACATTTCGCAGCTAGCACTACGCTACCAGATAGCGTGTTTTCGCCGCCTGTGCTTGCAAGAGTCGAATCCTCTATGCGACAGATTTACTTTCGTACTCGTCAAGTGGCTAGAGTATTAAATGATCTCAACCTTCATAAATCTGCTAAGCCTGATGGCATTCCCGCTATAGTTTTGAAAAGGTGTTCTTCAACGTTGGCATTGCCCCTACGCAGGCTTTTCCATTTCTCTTATTCTTCTGGAGTCATCACAAAGAATTTGGAAAACCGCCTTTATCCAGCCTGTTCCTAAAAAAGGCGAACTGTCATCTCTTTCCTCGTACCGACCAATTGCGCTAACATCCATACTTTTCAAGGTCATGGAAACGCTGTTCAATCGTAAGCTTATGCAATACTTAGTAACCAGCAGTTCGGTTTTCGTAGCTAACATTCAAAGCAAAGATGTTGCACTCGATTCCACATTTTGAAAAAGGTGGAAAAAGCGATAAAGAAGTTAACAATTCTTGTTCCTGAATGAGAGAAATTAACGAAGTTTTTCGTCCGGTCTTGACGTAAGAATAAGTTCACTGCTGCCCATAGTTGAGCCCCTAGTCTTAGAAAATCAATAAACTAAGGAAATTTTTTTCGGCTTTTGAAAAATGTATTCTCAAATATCAAAAGAATATTTTGTTAAGGGATTTAAAATTTTTACAATAGGGGTATACGATACCGAGTTAACCGAGTAAATGGAGTATAATGCATACATCGTCCCTTGCGTTTTCAAACAAAGGATTCTGTCATGAAAAGGAAAAGAAACGAAAAAAAGTGTTGCAGTTCATGCCCTACAAAGGTATGGAATTACATTTTTCGCAATCTCTGTAATGCCATGTGCTGCAGTAATCTCAGCCGGGTGTGATCATACCTCTGATAGCATTGGAAACTTGCAGAAAGACGAAAGAGGAGCTAACGCGATTAGTTAGGGCTGCTCTGGAAAACCTCACTCATGAATTGCATATGTATATGGAATGGACTCGTAAACTCGTGCATGCGCACATTCGGTCCTTTTATGAATACTTGCATTGTACATCCTAGCTTTAAATCTGCAAATCAGTTCTGAGTACAACGTTTTTTGGACCCATTCGATAGTCGATGTAAATAATTTAAGCTCTTGTCGAGCATTCGAGTTATTTTTGACCCAAAATGCAACAACTTAGTGCGAAATTTTCATTCCATCCAAGTTATTTTTTCCGATACCTTCCTGGTATCGCAACTAAAAGTATCGATGCCAAAAGTATTTGGTATCTAAACAAAAGTATTGACTATGTACTTGTATTTACTTGTAACGAATCATCCCTATGCAGAGGTCAATAACTACCGACTGTAGTGCTTAATGAAAAGAACCTTTCTTCATCGTGTTTTCGTGTTTTCCATTAACCCGTCCCAATCCCAATGTACAGAAAAAAACTAATCACGCGTTCATAACCAGTTTCACCAGTCTGTACAAGTGGTGCAAGAGTGTTGCCTGAAAGCGGACATTAGTAATTTAGGTAGGTACGTAGGTCGTAGGTAGGTAGAAGTTCTTATTCAGAACCAAAAAAAAAAACAAGAATCGTGCCTTAGAATTTCTATTCCTTTGTTTCCTATCACATCGCCGCCTGTCAAGTTCGCTGCAGGTACCGAAGACCGATTGTTGTTGCCAACAAAGGTAAAGCCTATGCCTACATTATGTGTGTATGTACTTGTACTTGCACTTGTAAGTAATGGAAATGTTAACTGTACCGTTCAACAAAGAAGTGATTACGAATTGTTGCTGTAGTTACGACATAAAATTTGCATGAAAAGGCCGACGATTTTATGCATCATGTCTGCAAGGAGAAGAAAAGCCGCCAAAGGAGTCGTTTTATTTCTTTTTCTACCTACATGTTGGCAAGGCGCAATTATTGTTCTTACTTCGTAATTATTACTTATGACGTTTTGCAGGGTTTTGTTGTGTTCGCCCCTGAAGGAGATTTAGAGAAATCGCATTGATCAATGAACACTACGCAAGGCCGATAAGGGTTGCTTTCGTATTTTTGTTTTTGTTTTTAATGACAATGTACATATAACAAATTCGTTGGCAAATTGAAATAAAACTCACTTCCGACCTTACAATTTCTAGATTTTGGTTCATCAGATGAAGTTGCATTATCTGAATGTCAAAGTAGCCAACCAACATCGTCAGCGTAGTCAAGGTAAGTTATTGCACGGAGTACATCGTTGATGTACCCCAAGAATAGCTGCGGTGAAAATATGCACCCCTGACGTGCTCCACCTTAGACTTCAAAATCCTCCAAATACTATTTCCCTCACATGTAGCCTTGATAATAACTATGATTTCTTCTGGGATATCTCTTATGGACCCCGGCACTTGATGCATGGCGGCATAGGATTTCTCGGGAGGTTGCGGGATAGTCGTTCCGTGAATATTCCGGCAGGCTCTTGCAAGCTTGTTGGCAGCGTTGCATTGGTCCTCAGCGATTGGTGTTGGCGGCATATGATTTCTGAGAGGCTTAGAAGATACATTTAGATCGTGACAACTCGACGTGTGCAGACGCACCTACAGAGGATTCCCCAGATGATGAAAAAGAATAATTCTTTGAATCAGTCGAACGGGCATGGAGTTCTTGTGCCCTGAGTGTGATGTAAAAATCCATTCTAGGTGATATGAATGCTAAAAAAGGTATAGGAAGCCAGTATTTAGGCAGTACATTGGCACCGATAGCTTACACGAGAACACTAATGGCAATGGACAACGATCATAGAGATGGCAGCAAGCAACAATTTGGTCGTTACGCGTACAAGGTTTTTGCGTAAAAATATACACAAAGCCACCTGGGTATCTCCTGATGGAGCCACTCGCAACAAGATAGACTACGTGTTGATAGACCACCGCCACAACCCGAACCTGATGGCGGTACGAACGTACCGAGGTGCCAACGTCGACTTGGACCACGATCTTGATGGTATGGTGCTACGAGCGTGGATTGCATCATCAAGAAAGACAGCATCCGCGAATCAGATTCGAGTCAACACGGCTGCCCTTCGCAACGAAGAGAGGAAGTATCCTCTTTAAGTCCATTCAGATACTGGCTTACACAGACGCTATTGACATCGTTAGTATAAACCCCAGAGCTGTATAGGAAGCTTTAATCCAGATCGAGCAGGGGGCACGAAATCTGGGGCTGCACATAAATGAGAGCAAAACAAGGTACTCGCCACGTCTGCGAGTAGAAGATCCAACATTGGTCCCGCAATTAAAATTGTGGAGCGCGAATTTGAAGGAGTGCAATCCTTTAACTACCTCGGGTCAACTGTAGCAGCCGATAATAGCATGGAACAAGAAATACGCGCACGGTTCCTTAAAGCCAACAATGCCTACTATAGTCTGTCAAGACTCTTCAAATCCAGGAACTTAACCATAACGACCAAGCTGCTGGTATATAAGACAATGGTCACACCCGTATTTACATATGGATCCGAGACTTGGGTGATTAGCAAAAAGCATTTTGACCTCTTAGCCGCGTTCGAGAGAAAATATGTGAGGATACATTTATTTTATTATTCAACGATTTGCTTGCAACTGCAAAACCATCTGGAATGCCAAGTTTTCTATTATTCTCACCTAATGGTACGTAATTCGATATAAGTTGTGGCATGTGCATTACACGTCTCACTAAAGCCGGCCGTTCAAACGAACTGTGTGTGTGTGTCATGGGTTTTCTCGTCATTGGATTTAACCGATTTTCTCCGGTTGAAGATTTTTCTCGTTTTCTGATATTGCTCACTGTTTAGATACATTTTCCCGTCCACCCCCCAATACAACTACCAGCTAGTGTTGTTCTGTGGCTGCTGTTGTGGCCGTTACATTACATTTGAAGGTAATGTGGAGTATCGATTTTCATTAGTATACAGTATGGATATAGACTATCAGGCGGTATTTAATGAGTTGTGTGTGCTGTTGTCACTGTGTATACGAGTACTGCGAAGTAACAATATTTGCCACACTCGAAATCACATCACACCTACGTTATATTACTCGGAGAAACAACTCCAAACGGATAGGTATAAAAACTGATGTACGCACAGAGAATTCGAACAACAAAAAAAATTGCATCTGCACCATTTTCCAAATCTGTGAAATAGACGAACGACGAACGAGTTTGCGGGGATGCTGAATGAGCACAAAAGTTCAAGAAACTTTCTGATGGTGATTTGGGGGAGAACCGGACGGCGGACAGCTCGTCAATGATGTTATACACGAGTACTGCCACTTGATGTGATTGCTGTGCTCAATCAAGCCCAGTTGGCTTGGATTTTGTGGCTTCGGTTACCGCATAATGCGTAAAGCGATGCGCAGAATAGATACAGCAGCCGCTGCTGTAAGATGGAAAAATCTCCCAGGACTACGGCAAGCAAAAGAAATGCTGGGAAGCTATAAGTCCAAGTCGCTTGACCAAGCAGGAGCAATGTAAGAAGATAAGACATAGAAGGGACCATTTGGGAACCCACGCAATCGCGGAGTCTGCGCGACATTCGCTGAATCCACTCCATATCATTAAGTTATTGAGAGCCATTGGTATGGCAAGGGAGCTGTAGGGACGGGTTCGTACTGTCCCTAAAGCACATATCAGGGAGAAGCGCAATAGATTCGTATTGATCGCAATGCTCCTATAATACACCTCTTTTCTCATCATAATCATCATCTTAAGACCAAGTAACATTCTGAATCGTTACTTTTGAATCACTCACTATGGGAACTTTTTACATTAACGTTGATGATTATGAAATTATATTGCGATTATGGGATGATTGCAGGGTTATTATTGTATGTATTTATTAGTGTAGGAATATAGGATAATATATCTAGGCAGAATTATTATAGGACGCTTAAAATTTCGGATTCTATTTTCTAGAGAAAAAGGTTTCAAAGCTAAGATGCAGTTTAATGCAACAAAAATAAACTGGGTATAAACCAGAACATTAGCTGCTCTACACATGCTTATTGCTATAATAAATTTGCAATTCAAATTTAAAATTTTATATGCAGCGGACGACTTTTGCCGACAAGAGATGATGTCCCACATATCGTAGTTACTGACAGAGTGAAATGTTATTATAAATTTTATGAATAATTCGAAAGCCATAAATTGGAGTACCAACATATATACAAATCACGGATGTATAGACATTCAAGTCAGTTTCAGGCAATAAGCTTTCTATTTTGATCACAAGAACGACAACCGGTAAGCAAACAACCAAACCCAATCCAGCCTGCAGTGATCCACATGAACTGGCATTAAAGGCGAAGATAGACGCGAATAAGTGACACAGCACAGCTACAAAGTAAAAAATGTCCTAAATTCACAACGGACAAAAATTTGAATTGAATTTATTGAACGACACGATACTCCGCCATGGTACGCCACGCCATGCGATCAAACAACAAATCAACATAATCAAGAAAATGCCATTTTCCAATTAAATTTCATGAGTGAAATTTCACCACATGGCTCCAGACTGCCTACAAACGTGAGGCCGATTAATTGCGAAAAAGTCGTCCACTGGCCGGCGGTCCCAGACAGCGGTACTCGTACCTACGCTTACTTTGACAGGCTATTAATCCACTGGAAATCTGGTTTCTTGTGACGACGACGACATTGCAATCAATTCAACGATCGATGCATAATCAATGGATTCCACAGTTCGACGACGACGAGTGGTTCTTCTACTTGGACATCCCATGTTATCAACATCTTAACATTTACATTTTTGTTATCATCATTTGCAGTGCGGAGGCAGCAGCTGCTGTCATTAGGCGAGTCAATTAAGTGTTCAGCGCGTTAGTTTAACTACACCTATGGAGCACTTCTGGACGGATCGGTCTAATAATTGCTAAAAAATTGTGGATATTTAGATTAATCGACCGATAGATTAACATGAAGTTTGATGCTACTGGGAAAGTTTTCCTATCAGATTTCAAAATGACTTTTTGATGTCACTCTGATAGATCGGCGGGACTAATCGTCTGGTACTAGGACTGCAATTTTATTAAAATTAAGCCTATATATGTTTGAGAGGAGTCAAGAATTGGCACATTAAAGAAAATAAGGGTTGAATGGACTAAAGTTGTAAAAAACCAATCCATATGTAAATTCTCTAATCCGAGATACAAATGTGTGCAAAGTTTGAATAAAATCCGGTTGATTTTTAAAAAAATGTTGAGGGCTGGGACTCACAAAAATTGATGTGTAAACATATGTATATGTCGCTCATGACCACCTCAAGACACATCAAGACACATCAAGACCCCAGTACCGCAGTACCATCTGGTGTGGATATGAACCAAATCCAACCATAAACACAAATTTTCGTAAAAATCTGGACTCCAGCGCCACCTAACGGGTCAAAAAAAAACTTATCCGAGCACCAAACGATCATATGTTGTAAATATAGCGTCGATACATATAGCGGTTTAGGCGGGATGAGGCGACATAAAAGCGTTATATCCAAACAGATAAACAAACAGACAACGGCAATTATGTTATTCGGCGATTATATGACTGTGTTCAATGACAATACATGTGGGAGGCCTTGAAAAGAATATCTTCTCAAACCCCACCAAGAGGTCAGAGTGCTCGGATCCTAGATCCATATGTTAGTACTGGTTCTATTAATGATGACTTCCTTTTCTTTTTTTTTTATGTATAGGGCACAGAGTGCTTATTCTCCTGTCTTCTGGCAGCGCTTTCTTTTTCGACACTAGCAGTTTAGCATGAATTTCTTGGTGCAGTCTTGACCTTCAAGATTAAATCAGCTCCGTCGGGTTGTCCTCTGATCCCAAGGACGTATTACGCTTATAAGCAGGTATTAATGACGGTTTCTGGTCTCTTTATTGCCAAGAGCAAGCCTGTTGACTGGAATCCGTTTCGTTGTTGCAGTTTTTTCTGGCGATTTAATCCATGGTCGGAGCATCATATAAACCGTATAGTAGTCCGAGTCGACGTTAGCACCTCGGTACGTTCGTGGTGACATCCGGATCGGATTGTGGCGAGGTCTATATGGTTACCATATTCTTGTACTGGCAACGAAGGGCGCTTAGCCGTTCATGTACTGCTTTTTAACCCGATAACGGTGGGTTTCATTATTTTGTTGACTAGAAACCCCATCCCGAGCTCACGATGTCTTGCCTTACAGCTGTAACGTATGTCATAAAATTCTGATTTTGGTAAGACACCATTTCCCCTCCTCCGACTTTCATGTCAGTTTTATATTTGGTCATATGGTATCAGCGCGGGCTCTGTGGTTCCGTAATAATGGTTTCTTACGGTGAGGTTATTAGCCTCGCGCCAGCCTACATTGAGGGTAGAATGATTCTTCAAGTTTTCCTTTTTTTTTTTTGGGAAATAACCGCCGGTTGACCACCTCTTTCATACTTACTAAGAAGTAGTTACTAAAGCTCTTATGATAGAACGTAATCAATATAATCCCATAGCAGTTTCAGTTTTCCATTAGCAATACATTTGCGATGATCCATTTTAAAGCCAGCATATGTTACAAAAGATGATAACAGCCGCTGGCATTTGACTTTATTAAAACATTTAACTGTTTATGATTCTTAGCTTAAATACAATCAATCTAATGGAAAGTTACCTCACTATGAGTATATATACGCATACCATGTGCACAAGGGCCTTGCAGCTCTCCAGCTGGTTGAACTGGAAACGGATACTGATAAGAAGAACAAACAATTCAACCCATAATGGGGAAAAGAAAAACCACAAAATGTTTTACAGAACCCAGGCAAAATTAATGAAATTTTATTGCTATATAAATTGTACATTGTTGTATTGTGAGCTATGAATTGTCTTGTACAGGCGAACAGAACAAAAAAAAACATATTATCAGCAAAATTGTAGGCTTAGGTCGTATATTCCTAAGAGGATTGCGATTGGTTGGGTTGGTCGATTTCTAATAAAACATAGACAACCTCTATGAGACATTTAACATTTTCACATCTATAAGTAATAATTTGTAAAGTGACAAAAATAAAAGAAGAAGTAATAAGTAATTCTGAGGCGTTATAGTGTTACAGCTAACTTTATTTTCATTTTTGAAGAATCTTGTGACGCTTAAGTTTCCTATACTTGTAGCAGCTACAAGCTTTAAATCATGCATTGACTAGCGTTTAATGGTAAAACAAGAGGAGCTTGGTAGTTGCATTATATTTTAAATTATGAAGACGATAAAATTTAAAAAACCTTCATAGTAAAGTCCTATTACGCTCACGACAAAATGGTTACGCTTGAGTATGAACAACGAAGTCTTCTTAAAGTCAAGGGTAAGTGCGAAGGCATGTTTAACCATAAAACAGTTAATTGACGAAATTTATCTCAATTGAATTAAAATGGAACCGCCCGTTGTTTGTTTTCTTTGTTTTTTTGGATCAAATAACAAACTCGTAGCACAAGGGATTCCAATTTAGATTAATTTGACCTTTTTCTATCCACATCATACACACAGATATACACGCACATGAAAACAAAAAACAAAAACCATTTGGAATTGCTTCTCTGCCTGCCTCTGGAGAAGCATCTATGAGCAGACATCATCAGAGTCAGCCAGCAATCCATCCAAAACAAAACCAGCCGAGGGATATTTTTACATAATTCGTATCGTAACACTGCGTTGTCAAAGTTAATCATCTTCCCTAAGTCCGTCCGTCCATCTACTGGTGGAGCAAAAAATTCAAATTAAATTTGAATCGTGTGTGGGGTTGCTCTGTTCTGTTCTGTCTGTGTGAGAGCCCATAGATGATGATGTCCCACGCAAAATGTGCGAACAAGTAGCGTCGTAGCGTATTCAATATGGCCGCGTTGAAAATTGAATAACATAGATACACCAAATCGTGGTGCGACCTTTGAAATTGTATCTATCATGTGGCTTTTGTTCCCTTGTAGTGTTTTATGTTTTCGAAGATTGAATTCATTGAAAATTCTCGAACTCGAACTCGGTGTCGCAAGCATCGTTAATCGCAAAAGCAGGTTCCCGCATCAGCCGAGTCAGGTCTATTTAGACTAGATGACGATCTAGGGTTTTGTGGAAAATTGATCTAGGAGATATTTCACAAAAGTTATATTTAACTACGAGTATCAAACAGGACTTTCCCTTCTTCTTTATTTATGGCTGCAAAATAGGTGTGGGAATCTTTCTGGCTTTCCGAAAAATATCTCTTCACAGGTCCCAATTTCAAGCCGATGTCATCTTTTTATGAATTTTAAACTCTATACGCATACAAAGACGTGGTATTCCATGCTATGTTTTATAAATGATAGTGCAAGGTTATTTCCAAAAGTTTCTTCCTCTTCGCCTACTATTTGAATCTTGGGACCTGCCCAACGGAACCAACGCTGGTTTCCAAGTACAAAATAGTGCTTTACAGAAAGGTTAGGTTAGGTTGCGGTGGCAGCTAATGCTCACTTAGACCATTCGCGGTCCTTTGTGTTACCATAGGATCTTACACCTTTCTCCTCACAGGAACTTGTAAGGCAAATTTTTTAATCAGTTGTCTATAGTGCTTATTACCGCCGACAATTTGACACTTTCTTTAGGTCTTTACGTCAACGATGTCTGGAACAATCTGTATACAAATTGACCAAAAAATTCTATTATGTAGTGCTTTCACTAAAACTAAAACCTACACGAATGTTTCACAGATACCTGAAATTATTCCAACAACAGTGCTTTCACTTCACTTCATTCGACTTTTGGCGACGAAGCACCATCTTTGGCTAGTGCTTATAATTGGTACAATGAATGAACTTATCAGGAAAATGAGGCGTGTCTAGGCATTAGTAACACCAGCGTATATACGATCTTACATGGACATTAAAAGGGGCGGAAGCTATGTGAACGTTGAATTCCACATTTTTTGACAGACACACAAAAAAAGGTTCGTGTCGATTGGTGCCGCCAAATGCTTGAAAAATTCGTTGAAGGTAGTTCCAAAAACGTATACAAGACCGTGACAGGTGACGCGTCATGGATATTTGCATATGAGCCGGAAAGAAAAGGGAAATCGACTGTTTGGGTCTTCCAATTCGAAGAAAATCCAACAAAAGTTGTGCGAGCTCGGAACGTTGGGAAGCAAATGGTAGCGTGTTTCTTCACGAAAACCGGTCATGTGGCTACTGTGGCTCTTGAAAATCAAAAGAAAGTGAATTCAGCTTGGTATACGACCATTTTTTTGCCTGAGGTTTTCAACAAATTGAGAGAAAACAACCCAGAACGGCGAATCATTTTGCATCACGATAATGCGAGCTCACACACATCACATCAAACAACCGAGTATTTGAGCACTCAAACGATCGAACTGATGGGTCATCCGCCTTACAGCCTCGACTTGGCACCCAATGACCTCTTTCTGTTCCCAACAATCAAAGATAAGATGCGTGGACAACGATTTTTAAATTTTCTATATTAACTTCGCGTGCCCATGGCTGGCTGGCTGGTGGAATTTTGTGATCAATTTTTAACCTACTTCCTCAAGGAAAAAGAAAAAAAGTGGAAAAAGTGTTTCGATTAAAGGCTTGAGCGTATGAAAAAGTGTATAGATCTTTAAGACGAATATTTTGAAAAGCAATATAGCAATTTTCAGGTTCCACACAGGCTTCTCCTGTGTAAACCACATAAACACCCTGCGGATCATTATTGAACAGTGCGTTGCATTCCGGTCACCACTGCACCTGCTGTTCATCGATTTTGAGAAGGCGTTTGACAGTGTCAACAGACAGTTTATCCGAGGTATACCCGATAAACTAATAAAGCAACCTATGATAGCTCCAAATGTCATGTGCTGAATAGAGGAAAGCTGTCAGAGGAATTCGAGATCCGAAGTAGGGAGCGACAAGGTTGCATTCTATCGCCGATACTTTTTTTGTTGGTGATTAGCGATGTACTTCGCGCAGCTTTATCTACTGGACGGAAGACTCTTACATCGCAACTCAAACATCTGGACTACTCTGACGACGTTTGTTTACTCTCACACAGGATTATAGAGCTGCACCAAATGACAACAAATGTGGAAAGGGAGGCAAATGTTGCGGGTTTGAAGATTAATGTTGCCAAAACCAAAATCATCAACCTCGGCACTCAGTAACTCAAGTTAACATTGCTGGACAGCCGGTAGATAGAGTAGAGAGTTTCCAATATCTTGTGAGTATTGTCTCGACCGAAGGTGGAACCGAACAGGACATTGTCAACCGAATCGGCAAAGCAAAATCGGTGTTTGGAATGATGTCCATGATATGGCGAAGCAATGCGACCAGCTTAAACACCAAGCTGCGACTGTTTCGTTCAAATGTTGAATCTCTGCTGTTGTATGGGTGCAGCACTTGGAAGGTGACCGCTACTATCACAAAAAGATTACAAACGTTCGTAATTAGGTGCCTACGGAACATCTTAAGGGTTTTCTGACCTAACCGTATCTCTAACGAACATCTTTACCAGAGAACGGGTCAGGAACTAATAGGCACAACCATCCAACGACGGAAGTGGCAGTGCATTGGTCATACACTCCGAAAAGGCGACAGTTCCATAGCAAACTACGCAATGCAATGGAATCCGTTATGGTTCAAGATGGGAGAAGAACGGGTCGTCCGAGAAATACATGGCGCTGAACAGTTGAGGAGGAGTCTTGGCAATTGGGGAAGAGTTGGAGAGAGCTGAAGCTTATTGCCAGGAACCGTACGCGATGGCGCGTAGGCGTAGTAGAGGCCCTATAACCCACAAGGGTATATAGGACATAAGTAAGTAAAGTAAGTAAATATAGCAATTTTTGATGAAAATTTTTAATTTTTGTTAGCAATGATAATGACATAATTTTCAAAGTACAAAGTTCGTCGAGAATTTGGAAAGCACTATTTTCATTTCATTTTCATTTCTATAAACATTTGAACTTTTTTTTTCAATTTTGAATTAAGACAATGATAGTAAACTTACATGAAGCATAATATTAGCCAAATAGATGCTTCTTGCCGACTTCCGTTGACTTTCGATAAAATGTTTCATTGGTGTTAAAAAGACTTAAAATTGTCATCATTTCCGAACGATTCTGGCTGAAACAGGTTTTACTGTACTATAAATATTAAATAAGAACAAAAAATAGAAAATCTTTTTGCATAGTACCCCAACATTTCCCAAAATAAAGATTTGACTGGTGTGGTTTTAACACAAAGAACGACAAATATGCGTAACTCTGATTGGTGATCAGTTCATCAACGTCAACTGGGTGAGTCACTTGCACAAACAAAGTCATTAAGTTTGTCAACACTCTGACTTTTAAGGACTTTGAACAAGTAGGTAATTTTCGTTTTATTTCACTTGCAAATGGATTGACGGACAGATATCATCAGTGACAAAAGCACAAAAGAGCAGAAAGCACCACGCAAAATTAAAAAACAATGCCATTGCATAGAATTGGATGCATTGCCATGAACAGGTATGCCAACTCTTTTTGCGTAGCTCTATCTCCCAATCGAAATTGTCCGAAAAAAATAATAATAAAATCATTTAGGTATTTATAAATTCGTAATATTCCCACCAGACAGCAGCACCAATTGCAATATATCTGTGTAAATTCGTACTTGCAAATATCCATCCATCCATCAGTGAGTCTCATGGCTTATAATTTGGCCGTTCTCCATCAGGCAGATTACCTCCTTGTAATGTTTCTGTCAATTTATTTTGTTATTTACGTTTGCATTATTTTTCTTTGTTTTATTAGCTGTACAATGAAATGAAAACAATTTTTAATGAATAATAAAAAAGCCGGCGACGAATCTAGGCCGCGTTTATTACCTCCCGATGAGCGTTTCGTGCGTGACATTGACTTTCTTTTTGAAGAGATTCCAAAGTAGATACTGTAAAAGTAGAATTTTAAGAAGAAGTTAACGGTGACCGTTTAGTTGAAAAAACTAATAAACTTTTGCTTAACAGAACAAACAATCGCCTTGCAAAGAATGTTAATGTCGCAGAGGGAGAGATATCACAAAAAACTGCCGACGCAAGGAATCGACCCAGGACTTTTATTTAAGTGCTCAGCGCTAAACTCAATGAATTTCTTTCATTAATTTCTGATACATTCAATAAATGCGCTGCTTTTTTTAATTAAGCGCCGCGCCTGTTGTTAGTAGTCGAGTGGATTACAATCATTTATTTTGTGTGTCACATAACATTGGGCTTGTACTCGTACTGTGTACACGAAAAAGGAAAATTAAATGTTGGTTCAATTTATAGAAACAAATTAATTAATTGGGCTGTAAGGCTGTAAGTGATTCTCGCTGGTAAAAACAACAACAACAACAATTATGAATCATTTAATTATAAATACAATGGACATTCTGACAAATTAAGAACAACAAACAATTCCTCGGACAACAATTTATAACGTGACTCATAGATTCCTCTTTTCTATAATGGCAAGAAAGGAACAAAAGACGTGTGGAGGATACAGCTGTTAGATGAAGATGTGTAGGGTCTTAGTGGATATTTATTTTAAGATGTTACATATCAAAGATCAATTGTTCAACAAATTGATATAATAAAGTATAAGAAATTTTAATAACCGATCAGTTTTTTATACATTATGGTCGCTTGTTCTGCCATCAGCAGAATAAGGGGAATAGCATGAGCTATCTATGTTTCTAAAATCAATAACAGATGATACATCTTCGACAGTTTATTGATCTGGATAAATCATGAATATTATTGCACGCTTCTTGCAAGTAATTAATTGTGAGTCCGAAGGGCGAAGCTTATATTCAGATCACATGAAAGTTTTTCAGCGAACGTGTGTACATTTGTACGGATGTATGTATGCACGGATGTACGTTTATACGTTTGTTTGTCGTGTCGTATATCTCGGCTTCTACCAGTCAAAATTTGATGGGACGTGTTTTAAAACAATTGGTTAGCGCTCGGCTTGCGATGGCGTAATTTTTTCATTCATAGGGGTACTACCCATGAGAAAACTGAAAAAAAATACTTAATGTATGCATCGCTATCGATTTTTTAAAGACTAAAGAGACTAATGAGTTGTTTAAAACAATTATGACGCGTGTGGCGCGTGTAAAAAAAGTTTTTTTTGATGAAATAAAAAATTTTCCAAAAACATAGGAAAACAGAACACAAAAAAAAAATTCTCCAAAAAAAAAAATTTTACGAATTTTGTGAATTAAATGGTTACTATATGGTTTAGTAAAGTTTAAGATAATTCAGTGCTTAGACTTAATTACAACTATCAATATGGAGAGCTGGGAAGCTCACTTTACTATCTTAATATAAAAAATAATAACATGTAGGAGTTGTAATTTGCTTCCATTAATCTAAAGAAAGTGGGCGTCGTGGCTCAGTGGAAATGCGCATGGCTACTGAGCAGGAGATTCGTGGTTTGAATCCAAGTAACACCTCTCGCGAATGGGTGAAAAACGTTCAGAGAGTAATTAATACCTTGTCACGGAAAGCTTCTCAATTCGCCGTTCGGATCCGGCCTTAAATTGTAGATCCCTTCCATTTGTATCCAAAAATATACATTCGCAACTCAAATGGTCGTGAGAAGCTAGGCCTTGGACCGCAATGGTCTGTCGCGCCGAATATTTTTATTATAATCTAACGAAAATAAGAATGAGAAAATTTCTCCACCGGTCCCGATTTCGAGCAAGTGCTATTCCGTTTGTTATGCACACACTCTGGGCGTACTGGTTTACGGCATTCTTCCAGCATAAGTTTCACTAACCTTGCTATCGTGTCCCATAAATCAAAAATGCAAAAGACCATTATCCTTATCGCTCATGCGAGCTAGGTGTCATGCTCACTGGAGCCTACCAAGATTAATTTGATTCACGATGTCGATATCGCGGAAAGATCTTATTGTTATTGTTATTGTCATCAGAAGCTTCCTCCCGCACATACGAAGCCAACCATTCTTCGTTAGACTTTGTTCTCGAACGTGCTAAGTGTTCAAAATGATTTTTGTAAAGCATACCCTAGCCTCGGATTTTTTGTCTTATACACCAGCAGCTTGGATGTTATGGTTTAATCTCTGGATTTGAGGAGTCCTAACAGTCTTCTTATCCCAACGAAACAGCGATTGCCAAGAATGATTCCTTGTTTGATTTCTGAGCTGGTGTTAAATAGTGAAGCCATGGCAGCAAAGTCGTTAATTACCTCAATGTTATAGTTGCCTATTGTGACATTCTTACCATCTGACATCGATTTTGGATGTCATTTGTTGTAGATAGCAAGTACTAATTAACCGTCAGTCCAATTTTCACTATCGTCAATCGTCATCCTCCATTTTGGCACGGGTGTCAAAATTAGACAGTCCGTTGTATAGCTCATCTCTATAAATGCTGCATATGCGGCTTGATATCGATAAAAAGGTGTTGAGTATTGATTAGAAGAGGAAGCAAGATCCCAGGGGACCGAGTGGCGTCTCTTAAACCTCAGGCGATAAATCGAGTTCGTTGGCGGGCGTTTGTAGAAGCCCTATGCTCCATCGCGGAGTAAAGGAAGGAAAAAAAGAAGAAGAGTATAGATTCGGACTACTAGGATCATCTCCAGGATCTGCAGCTGTGTGAATGTTTGAAGGACCGTGGATTTTTCTGGCAACACTGATACGAACGAATTTGGTTGTGGTTGAGTGGCTTCAGGTGTTTACAAAGTATGGAAAAAAGGATCTTATAGATAGACGATGTCAAGGAAACTAATTCCTCTATATATATGGTTCGTAAAGCTTAGTGGGTCTCCTTTCTAGTGGATTAGGTAAACTATGCTCGTCAGGCATCCTTTTATCTGACCAAGTTTTATATAAAGGCTGGTGTATGCACTCTACCGGCTATTTCCCGAGGTTAGAAAAAGCTCGGCCGCTTGTTTGGATGAGTTTGGATATTGCGATCTTAACTTCATATTGATCAGGTGGATTGACATCTGGATTCATCCAGGTTGAATGGTTAATTCTGCCAGAATGTTGATCTTCATCGCCGAAATGGTCTTTCCATGTTCTCACCACTGAGAGAGTTTTTCTTTGGTATATGTACCACATGTGTATGCTACACCCATATAATATAAATATATATATATATTTACAGGGGCCGGCATATGAAGTGTTACTAAACACCAAGTTGATGAGATCATTACGTTCGTGCATGCCATGCAATGCCCTCATCAAGAGACTCGAAGCTTTCATACGGCGCCAAAGGTGTCTATATCGAGCAGTGACGTATTTACAGCCTTTTGATTTAGGAACATTTCATATACCGGCTCCTGTAAAAATAGTATGCCTGCTAAATTGTATTCCCAATCATTTTTGTTGTTGTACGATCTTAACCAAGATCAAGTCCAAGATCAAGCGTGAAGTAATCAAACCAAGGAGTAAGAGAATTTGAAGAAAAGCTTAAATTAAGGTTCAACATTTAAATGAAATTTAATATTCCATATCCTGTGGAGATCATCTAGCGAAAGAATCATCTAGCGAAAGAATCATCTTTGTGATGATTGGATAGCGATCACAACACATTCTATATAAAAAAAAAGAATATACATAGAACGCATTTGAAACCACCGTAGAAGCAGAGCGCAGGTATAAATCGTCCATAACTCTTGGCTGCAACAGGTGTTATATTTCCCTTAGATTGTGGTAAGGTGCACTCTTTCTACGTGATTGGTATTCGATTTGTTATGCAAGGAACAGAAGCCCCAACCAGATTTTCTCAATTATAGTTTTGCTCTTTTTTGCATAAAAAGGACCTTAGGTTTTTGATTCGGCGGATCACACGAGGTTTATTGGACATAAATCAAAATTATAATAATAATGATCCCTATCAATTTTATTGTATGGGTGTGTTTTTATAGCTTATCTTAAGTGAAACCGTGTGAACCAGAAAATCAAACTAAAAACTCTTCAATTAAAATGGAGGAAATTTCCAATAAATCAGATTTTCAACCGATTCAGATCGAATTGCAAAAGGGCAATTCTTCATCGCATTCCTTCCACTTTTCATCCATTCTCACTTTCCTTACAATGTTTTTCATTATCCGGATTACTCGGCGGCATGGCACGGCCGGCACAGTAATAGCATGACGGAGGAACAACCGACAAAGATTGAATCCCTTTCAAGTGATATATACTCATACAAGTGTGTAAGAGAACATACAGGCAGACTGAAGCATCTGGGATCAATGATGGTAGTAATGGTACTTGATGGTCCATTCGACCGTCCTTCCTGTAACATTGTATGGCGTTTTTTGCAGCCAGAGTATTTCGATTTCTTAATTTTTTTTTTTAGGCTAACATTCCTACCTTCATGCTACATACTCATCCAAACTTGTATTGTGTGGAAATCACTTCAGTTTACTTTGTGGAGGTCCTTATGAATGTACAATGTGCATTCCATATCCTGGTTGCTTTTTGCTTGTAAAGAATTAGTGGCTTAAGCCGCACACACAAATACAGTAATGACCAGAAATAATGTCGAAATGTGAAAAAAGAAAATTCAGTTATTTCGAATTTATTTTTTGGCAGTAATTTGTTTAAGGTTTTCGTCCCCTTTAATTAGAAAGAACGATTTCAAATTTCTATAACAACATGTATGTGGATGCCGTGGCTCATTGGATACGAGCATGGACTTCTGAGCAGGGGGTTCGTGGTTCGAATCCCAGTAACACCAAAAGTTTTTTTCATTCGTTGCGTTTGGATTAATAAACACTGCAACAACGCAGACCCATCTTTAGCTAGAAGATTGTTTGGGTAAGCCAAACTGGATAACATCGAAATATATATTTTGGAGGAGAGAATTTTTATGAGTATGGCAGACTTAATTTAAGAGCCAACTATTTGTGAACTATTTTTTTGGCACTCCTTTCGTGCTGAATTTATTCAAAAATTATGAACCCACACTGTTTTGAAAGTAACAATAAGACATTTCCTAGATTTTAGTTTATTGTAATTGACTAAAATCTGGGCCAGATGGTATTTCCGCAAAAGTTTTGAAGAGGTAAATAGGTGTTCTTCAAGACTGCCATTACCACTGCATAAGTTTTTCCTTTTCCACTTTTCATCTTGAGTCTTCCCAATAAGTTAGAAATCAGCATTTATTCAGTCTGAACCTAAAAAATGGCGAACCGTCATAGAGCTAACATTCGCGATATCCAAGTTCATGGCATTTTAATCGTCAGCTTATGCAATACCTAGAATCCTTAGCGACATACAGTACGGTCTTAGAAGACAATTAATTTGATTGCGAATCTCACTGAAAGGTAGAACATGCATTTTTATCTTTTCATCATTGAACTGTTTTGCCGAATATGAATGCCTATCAAATTAATGAAACCCTGCTTGATTGGGTAGGTAGCAATCTTTCTGGCCATTCAATCCAGGTCGTATTAGACAGTTGAAATATATGGAATTAACCGCATAAAAGTTGTTGGTCCTGAAGGCTCAGTTTAGCCTCCACCACTATTTTTCTTATTTTTGTAATTATTTTCTGTGAATTACTAAATAGCCAGGTGCATTCTAGAATTTTTTTATAAACATATTTTTTAATTTTTGCATTATATTTTCAAAAAACTCCAAAAAGGTTAAATAAATTAACTGCCACTGTATTCCTTTTTACTTCGCGGAAGAGTATGTTTCTTGGAAACATTTTCAAGTGCTGTCCTATTTATTTACGGCAGATGTTTTTTTGGGATTATCCTTTGTGATTTTTTTCTGGTACAATTTATGCCTCAAAGTATAGTAGCAATTACTCACTTCGAAGCGTTGTTTGCGAAGAACGGTTGCAATGGTGTACAATGAATATCTGAATAATCTTAAAGGAAGGAGGAAATTTCTGACAACGACGACCGCCGCAACGTCGTCAGTGAAGCGAAAGATGGAAATTTTTTTGAAAGCATCTTTCCTTGCGGTCAATCTATTGTGAGCCAGTTACAAATTCACCCTAAAAACCACAGTGAGCAGGCGGAACATACAACAAGTGAAATTCAAGATATCCAAGTGTATTTGCGGTTTCTTTATTGTACGTATGCATACTGGCAACCAAATTGGATACCTTTGGTCTAAAAAGAAATAAGAAATGGTTATTTTTTGGTGTATCAAGTTCGGCGTTGTTTTTCGGCCTTCAATGCTGTGGGACTGTCCATGGCCATATGTATAATATTTTGTAATGCAGTGACACAATGAATTATTTGAAACTCTACACCATTGTGTCTGGTCTGGATCCTTACTAGCATGTAAGCAGCTTGTCATTTTTGACAAAGAAAAGAAAGACATATATAGAAGCATATATCAAAATGCACTCGAACATCATCGATGGAATGTATACAACTTGTGCAGGACCTAATGCTAACCCATTAATGAATACAATACCTAAGTGGTGACAGAGCTACTCTTTGATGGTACATGGTAGCAATTTCACTTCTTTGCTGCTCCATTCTACCCTCATAGAATGAAAATCTAAATCTAATTACTAAATTAATTCAACGGTGAATGGAAATGAAAAATTAAAAAAAAAGAAATTTCAAGTTTCTATATTCCATCGTAGTACAAAGAGAGAAAATAATCTCAGCCAAGTCCCAAATTTGGCGATGCACGAAATTGGTAACCAGACGTCATGCAATTGTGCATCAAAATAGAAAGTTAACTCGAAAAACGCTTGCAACACCATTACTCGCCTACATGAGCACCAATTACGGCCAACGTACTTTTCCGCATTGGAACAAACAGTACATTGAATCACGAAATAATTGAAGCAGTCGTAGCGTAGGTGGACGCAGAATAAAAATGCATCAGAGAAGAGAAAATTACTCTTAGAGCAGAGTCGCACGATGCTAGATTCTGGGGTAATTGTGGCATGAACCCTTCCCTGAAAAATTTAGCCGGGAAGGCGTTTGCCTACCTGTGGTTGTCTTGTGTTAGAGTCGATCGATATCGCCAGTCAGTTGCATGGACGTATATATATCGCACCATCATCATCAGAAGCTGAACCACAATATATAGCGAGAGCAACTATCACAAGACAAAACCTGCATTTGAAAAGAAAAAAAAATCTTTAGTTGGAAACTTTGTAGTTAGTTGCGAACCAGATGACTTCTGTTAAGCGGCTTACTCTTGAACCCGCCGCAATTGCAACTACAAGATGTTCAACAAGCATTTCATTTGGGCTGTACGATACATACTGCAGTCAGTTGTCTGTTAATTTAAGAAGATGTTGTTGGAAAAACACATCATCTTAAATTCTAGTTGGTTGTCTTTCTTTTAAAGCGACTTTAAAGGAGTTCGTTAAGTTTGAATATATTATGAAGGTTCTTTCAGACTGTCAAACTGTGTAATATTTTATAAGTGGCATTAGAGGAAGTTAATTAATTCTTAAAAATATATCGCAGGTCACCTCTTTTAGATGAATCATGGCTATGATAAAAGTTGTACGAAGTTTTGTGTAAAAGATCTACTTATTAAACCTTTTGAACTGATTTGTAAAAGACAGCTGCCTAACCTTAGATGATGACACACTTATTGTCTTTGTAAGCAAGTTGAGCTAAATGCTGATTGCATTTGCAATCGATGTAACAATCAAGAAAATATCGAATTCGCGCTGCCCGAAAAAGAGTTCAGTTTCTAACTAATAAGCTTTTGTTTGCTCATGAATCACAACATGAATTGTTTAGTTTGGTCAAATAAATGCCTGTAGAACATATCTAAGTTTTGCAAAGTTCTGAAGAATTTTGATATAGCTCTTGAGCAACTCAGATATATACGAGTAGTTACTTATCTAAATCGTGAGTTTCAAGAGCTGACGATTGATCAGCTTTTTCATGACCTTGGAATGAATGCATGTAAGTGCTATGGGTCGGTACGAAGTAGGTGACCATGGCTCGCCTTGTTTGGTAAGGAAGGACATTCCTAGTTGACTCATTCCTGGATTGCGAATCGTACAAGAGACAATAATTTTCTTTTCTAAGTAAGTCATTGTAGGTACTGGCACGCTGGACAAAGGCTGTTTTCCAACTTTTGGGGAAAGAATAGTATATATGGCCAAGCTAACGCAATGGTAATGAAGAACACCCCTTCAGAACTAATGGAGATTTGTTAGTGTGGCGATCATTTTAAATTCTAGCAACTGTACGAGTTCGGATGTGGATCTGTTCAATAGAATGTGCAGTACTCTGAGGTATAAGCGGAAGCAACGCACAATCTGTAAAGGAATAAATGAAATTGACTGAACGAAGAGGCTGTATTTTTAATTATTTTCATGAATGACGAAAAATTCTAGGAACCTTTGGGACATTGTAGAGTTTGTTGCCCAAATTTTTGGTTCTGGGCGAAATTGACGAACTGGGCATTGCATTCATCTCTGGCTCTTCTGAATTTTATTCGGTTTTCCTCAATATGATTTGCTCTGTATAATCTAAAGCCCTAAACCTCTCAAAATTTAGAGGTATTCGAAAGCTACTATTAATATTCCTCTTGTTTGACAGATTTATTCCTGAAAGAGATAAAGTATCGCATTGGTATAAAACAATGTTGTGTGTGATCACATCAGTGGAGGCATCCCCGAACAATAGCGGTTCGACATTTTCAATACTTCTACGTCTTCTAAACAGATCAATTTCTGTATATAAAAAACTTTGGAACACAACGAATAGCGAATGCGAGTAGAACGAAAAATATGATCCTCATGCATGCTCTTTTGTATAAAGGTCGTGTGTGGCATATATATTCGAAACAAGTTTCTTTAGTACAGAAAGATAAACATCGCTCCAGAGAAAGTTCTAACTAATTAACATAAAAATGATACTTATATCAGAAGGACTTTCTATTGGAAGTGATTGGGCCCTAGTTATCTGTACTGTATTGTTATCGATCAGTGGCTAATTTATGAAAAATCTCCGTGTTTTCAATTATCCGATAGCATTTATCATTACGAGCAGAAAGTGACCATCAGGGATGGGGTTAATGCGTCTAACATGCAGGAAGCCCGTCTTATTGCTCTACGAGTTTATAAGAAAAGTCAAGTGAACCATAACTGGGCTGAGTCGCACCACAGAAGAAATTAGGACATATATTTAAAAAATATGTACTAGAAACTTAAATATGGCAACTCCTTAAATTAAAAATGTATTTCGAATAACAAAGAACAAAGTATCAAAACATAACGGAAACTATTAAGCCAGGTACGCGTCTATCGACGCCAGCAGCGCGTCTGTCGAAGAGGAAATGCCGGACCTACCCAAAATCGATGATGATCGATCGATTTCCTCTTCGACGTCCACCGGCACTGGTTCTAGCGTTGGATTCGCGCTATCGTCATCTTCATCATCTTCCATTTTGGTATTTTTAGACAGCCTTCCAGAAGAAGGCGGATCTTGTTTAAGTGTCCTACTCGATTCAACTTGATCAAAATTTGGAGCTCGGTATATGGTAGTCGTGCTTACTTCTCGCTTTAGCGTGTGATCGTCATGTGTCGATGTTTGCCACCCCAGAGATTTATAACTGCAACAAGGGATGTTATACAATTCAACCAGACATACCGTGTGAGTAGCAACATCAGATTGTCTGCTAATAGATGGTCGTCGGCGACCAGTGTCTGGGCTTTTCACAGATCTACACCTTGGATGAATCATTTTGCTGGAAAAGTTATCGTTTGTTCTATGCTTTCGATTAGCAACGTAGCGTGATGACCGTCTGCGACGGCTTCCGCAGTTTATTAATTCTTTGCTGGCAGATGCTTCGGGCGTTTCAGCAGAATTCCAAAGCTCTTCATTCAGCAAAGCATAAACCGCCAGATTCTGTACACTATTACGCAAATTGTAAGGGTGATATCTGCGCAACCAATGCCTAGTCAGCTCCATTATGGCTTCATTCCAATTTTGAAACTTTGAATTTTTTTTGAACATAATTTTTTTTAAAAATAAATCAATTTAGAAATATACAAATTTCGATGTTAATCAATGAAAAACTTTCAGCTTTTGACAGACAGGAAACTATAATCCAGGCAATTTACTTTGGAATCGCATATTTAAAGGGGTGCAGTATGTACGTGTGATGACGACACAGTGTAAAAGTATTCTTTTGAACTTAGCCTTCTCATACATAGCGCTGGTTAATAAACCACCGCCGCAACCCGAACCTGATGACGGTACGAACGTACCAAGATGCCAACGTCGACTCGGATTACTATCTTGTGGGTATGGTGCTCCGAGCGCGGATGGCATCATCACGAAATACTGATCAGATTCGGCTGCCCTTCGCAACGAAGAGACCAGAAGCAACTATGGTCAAGCGATAGGACTCGCCCTAAATGCAGTGAAAGTAAGTCTTGGGGCTGAGATGTCAGGCGTAGAAGAGAAATGGTCACGCCTTAAGAATACTTTTATTAGTACTGCTGACTTCATTTTAGGCAGTAGTCGTAGAGATAGGAGCGACTGACTGAAGAATGTAAGCTAGCAACTTAAAGTAAGAATGTTGCGTACCGAGCAATGCAACAATCTCATATAACGCGGGCACGTGAAGATGAAAAATATGAAAAAACAGTTCACCGGCGGAAGAAAGCAGCTTAGGAGTAGAACCTCGTCCGTTAACTAGAACATTACATAGAGCGAGGACCGCACCAGGCGCGGAAGTCTACCAAAGCGTCCGCTGTATGACGCACTATACACCGCGTTGCGTATGCTGCAAAGACAAGAGGGATATATTAACGCCGATCTCAAAGGCAACTTAGAACAATGGGAATAGCACTTTTATGAGTTTCTAAATGGCCAGATCCCTGAGGAATTGGAGGCTCCACAAATGACAACACTATGCTGCCCCACAGCATACACCAAGTTAGCAGAGCCAGGCCCAAAAAAACCAACCAATTCATGAACTAATAGTGCAAGTATGGGAGGAAGAAGCGATGCTAGAAGACTGGTGAAGAGGCATCCTGTGCCCCATACATATGAAAGGAGATATCACAACAGGCAGCAATTATCGTGGTATAACGTTGTTGAGTACCGCGTATAAGATTTTCTCCTCTATCCTTCGAGAAAGGATAGCCCCATACGCTAAAGTCATCATTGGTCCATACCAGTGTGGCTTCATCCCAGGCAAATCAACAACTGATCAGATTTACACTCTTAGGCAGGTGATGGAAAAATGTCTAGAGATTCAAAACTCAGTACACCATCTTTTTAAACTTTAAAGCCGCCTATGATAGCATAGTCAGAGTATAACTTTATAAAGCCATGAGAGAATTCGGCATCCCAAATAAACTGACACGACTATGTAGGTTGACCATGACCAATGTTATAATAATAATAATATTCGGCGCGACAGACCATTGCCGTCCAAGACTTCTAGGTCGAGTGGAAGGTGGTTAAAAAGGACATCAAAGAAGTCGAAAACAAATTTTTTCAACCCATCACACGCGCTACACGCAACACGCGTCATAAGTGGAATATAAAAAATTTGTATTTAGCACTACTGTACAGACCGAACAACTTACGAGCATAACTGTATCTATATATGTATGTGGTTTCAAGCAATCGTTTTGTCATATTCGGAATGATCTAAAACATTTAGACAGGTCAATCCAAGACAACGATCGTCACGACAAAAACTAATTGGATACTAAAAGATCAATTGACCAATGAACAAAAAAAAAACAAATGCAAGATATTCTCCTTCCAGTTAACTGGCACATAATTCACCCAATTTTAGATACGGTTTCTCATGTAGACATAGACAAAGATGTTTTTTTTGTCCGATTGGATCGTTCGACCGAATTTTGATTCTTTTGTGAAGAAAACAGTTAGCTGAGTTATAGTTGTTGTAATTTTCTGGTGTACTCTGCCGGTGAACGATCGTTGATCAAGTATCTAAATCTTTTCATTGGAGAACTAAGCTTGCTTGCTTGCTGCCACCAACTCGAAGAGCTGATGCCTGTTGGTCGTCTGGCTTTGTTTGCTTTGGCAAAACTCAACTCAACTCGAGAGGGTTCAGTGCACTCTAGTAACCAAGTTTTGCGTAATTCTATCTAGAGTTTTCTTTAGCTTATCTCTATTTTTTCTTCTTCTTCTCATCCCCCTACACCCACCCACCCAAAGAGCGGGATTTCTTCATGTGTTTGCGATTGCAGTCGTTCGTATCGTATCTAATCTCTGGCAAATTATTTATATGTACTCCTAAGCCGATTGCTGGCTTTAGATATTTCTAATGGAAAAGTACTCGGGTAGGCAGTGGCGTAGTATGAGAAATAAACCACCAAAGTCATGTTTAAATTTTAAAAATGTTACAATCTATAAAATTAACTTCTTTATAATAAAAATGATGACAATTATTTTTAGTAAAAAAAATGCTTCCTCAGTCTGTGCTCCGAGTTATAGACTCGGCATCATTCCAATAATTACCCAATCCTCTGTTAATAAAAAGAAAAATATTTAAACATTCGCTCTCTTGCATTGAGATTCCACATCGACTACTCCACTGATTTTAATCGCTGTGCCATCGTAGATTATAAATTCCAAGACTCTTAAGTATCTGTTACTTTTTGTCTCTGTGTGTCAGCGATGTCAACGGAAAAAATAAATATCACGCAGATGGAAAATCGTGATCAATAGGGAATTGCTTCAGGTAATCGTACATGGCAGAGATATACACGATGCCACCAAGTAAGGCACTGGCTGTGTTTAATAAAATTGCTTTTTAGTAAACTATTGCTATTTAGAGAACAGAAATTGACTGCATTGCGAAAAGTGCCAGCAAGTGTGAGCTGATCGCCGGAGCGCAATATACATAGCAACAACATTTCGTTTGCGATTACTTGAGAAGTAGTATTGCGACGTTTCCATCAGTACCAAAGCAGCAGAAAGCACAAAAAATTTACTTACATAGATGAGGTAAACACTTGCAACATTGTTGCAGTTGCTTGCTTGCCACACTGTGAAATGCGTTTTTTTGCATTTATTTGGTTGGAGAATTTTCCTGAGAGAAAAAAAAACTTAACTTTTTGTCAAACGGTGCATCGATTTGCTAAGATATCTTGGTAAAGGCTGCTGCTTGATGAGTGATCTCGTTGGAAAAAGATAACTGATATTTTCTGAATCGATGCTTGTGTTGATCTTAGCTTTAGCTTGGAAATTCCGAATGTGAATTCTCATTATAAAGAGTACCTTTGTTGGAGTCTGACTGTTTCTTTTGACGTGCAGTGAAGCAGTGCTCAATGTTTATGGCCAACGTTCATCAACGTTTCACTATTTGAATTGAGGGACCAATGTTGGATCATCTACTTGCAGACGTGGCCACCATGTACTTTGTTTTGCTCTCATTTATGTGCAGCCCCAGATTTCGTGTCGCCTGCTCGATCTGGATGAAAGCTTCCTGTACAGCTCTTCGGTTTCTACCAACGATGTCAATATCGTCTGAGTAAGCCAGTATATGAATGGACTTATAGAGGATTGTTCCTCTCGCCGATACGTCAGAGTCTCGGATCAATTTCTCCAACGCCAGGTTGACGAGGACGCAGACCAGTCCATCCTCTTGTCGGAGCCCGTTATAGATGTTGAATGGGCTTGATAGTGATCCGGATGTTTTTACTTGGCTTATAACATTGGTCATGGTGAACCTACTAAGTCGTGTCAATTTATTTTGGATGCCGAATTCTCTCATGGCTTTATAAAGCTCTACTCTGGCTATGCTACCAAAGGCGGGTTTAAAGTCTATAAAAATATGGTGTAGTGAGTTTGTTTTGAAACTCTAGACATTTTTCCATCACCTGCTTAAGGGTGTAAATCTGATCAGTTGTTGATTTGCCTGGGATGAAGCCACACTGGTATGGACCAATGATAACTTTAGCGTATGGGGCTATCCTGTCTTGAAGGATAGAGAAGAAAGTCTTATGCGCGGTACTCAACAGCGTTATATCACTATAATTGCTGCCTGTTGTGATACCTGCTTTCTTATGTATGGGGCACAAAAGGCATCACTTCTTCCTCCCAGTTCATGAATTGCTTGATGTATTGCGGGGCTTCCTGTTTTAATCATCTCCGCTGGGATACCATCATGCGTCATACCGCGGACTCTTTGGTAGAACTTCCGCGCCTGGTGCGGTCCTCGCTCCCTGTACTGTTCTAGTCACGGACGAGATTCTTCTCCCAGGCTGCTTTCATTCGCAAGGGAACTGGTTTTTTCATATATTCTGAACTCTTTATATTTATCTTTGCGTGCCCGCGTTATATGAGATTGGTACTTCTTAGGTTCAGTCGCTAGCTTACATTTGTCATCGAACCAGTCGTTCCGATCTCTACGACTACTGTCTAAGATGGAGTCAGCAGTACTAATGACAGTATTTTTAAGGCGTTCCAATTTCTCTTCTACGCACGACATCTCAGCCCCAGGACTTACTCTCCCTGCATCTAGGGCGAGTCCTATCGCTTGATCGTAGTTGTTTCTGGTCTCTTCGTTGCGAAGGTTTGATCGCACTTCCACCAGTCAGAGATAGTTGCGGCCACATGCATTTCTGAAGCATTCTGCGTTATTCGCCCTACTCTGCTGATGGCTGACCGCCGAGGCATCCTATGCCCCATTAATAAAAAAGGAGATATGACCACGTGCAGCAATTATCGTGGTATAGCGTTGGTAAGTACCGCCTATACGATTTTCTACTCTATCTTACAAGACAGGATATCATCATCGGCCCATACATGTGCGGGTCGATCAGATTTTACAGCTGATCAGATTTTTACCCTTAAGCACCTTAATACCTACCATTCCACATTTAAAACGGACTCCGAAATTGGAGTAGACACGCCTGGAACCTATTCAACTTGCTGCGTTGCAGACTCTGATGATACCGCAAGACAAACAATTTCTATAAGTCCATCCAGATATGGACTTACGCCGATGATTTTGACATTATTAGTAAAAACCCAAGGCGCCATCTGGGCTTTTTTACATAAATGACAGCAAACCAGATTACATGGCATGGCCTTGTGTGCGGGTAGAAGAACCACATAAAATCACCCATAAAATCCAAGCTGCTGGTGTATACGGTAATGGTCATGCCAGTACTAATTTATTGATCCGAGAGGTGGGCGCTTAGCGAAAAGCACTCTGACTTTTAATTCGCGTTCGGGTCGAAAGTCTTAGCGAGAATTGTTGGCCTTGTGTGTGAGAAAAGATGGCGGTGTTGAAATCGCTAAGAGAATTAAGTTTTGTAGGCTGGCTGCGGTGGGAAAGACACCTAGCTCGACGTAAAGTCATAACAGCCTGACAGACCAAAACCAAACTGGTAAACATCAGCTTACAATCGGGACCGGTGGCGAAACTCTTTACGGGAGGTTAGCACCAGATCCCGGCTTTAGAGTCACATATGATGATGTTGACATGGAATCAGTCAATGGGATAATTTGGTATGGTGAGTTGAACCATATGCGTATGCTCTTAAAATCTAAAGCAACGTTCGGGCCCGTCATGTCAATTTGCTTTCAAATAAAATATTTTTCAATTTTATTTAAAAGTGTTGCTCCGATTATGGTTTGTATGTCGGTTGACCTTTATGAACCTCTACATTGGTATGCTGATGATATTTCATCACAATTTTATATAGAGGATGGTCTCGCTTCTATTGCTTGGACGGTGTTTTGTAATTTTCTTCTTTTTGGCTTAAAGGACCTTCCTTTTGATCTCCATTCACCTGACGATATTGTAACAATGTAAGAGCATGAAAAATATTACATAAAATTTGTGTTTGCAACAAAAATAAAAGACTTAGGACAACAAAATGACAGCTTCCTTATTTCGACTGGTGCACAATTACTGCAGTCGCCCACCATTCTACCATGGATCACGGTGGGGTAGGTGTTGCAGGATGATTACAAGTAATTGGTAATTATTATTGTGCACACATCGCCATCACGGGAACAGCAGCATCGCGATGGCCGTAAAAATAATATAATTGCTTTGGCCATCAGGTTCTTGTGCGGCCGGCGGCAGTGCGCAGCGTGCGATTCAATGAAGCGGCAAAGTCACTTATCGCTCAGATAGTTAATAGCAAATATTCGTATCTATTAACTGATTACACATGATCGACCATGTCGTCCGATCTTGTTGTTGGGAGTTGCAACTATCAAGGATGCTCGATCGAATAGCAATAATAATTTTTTTTGTGTATTCGCGTGAGCAGAAAACACGCTACAAGTCAGCTGGTCTGGTTGGTATGTGGAGGGGTTGATTGGTTATTGAATAAACACGAATAACACACAGAGCCTGCAACATGGGTTCGTTAACCTGCACATAATTGCCTTCCATCCAGTGCTTGCCAACGGCTCTCTATTGATTTATTAACAAGTGCAACAACAACTTGTACACTTGTATTGCACTCTGAACAGCACACTAATGGCAGCGACGACCAACATGGCAGCACCACAAAGCAATTCTACGGTTTCCGCCTGTATGAACAAACTCGTATTGATTCTTGTTTTTTTTTCTCTCTGTTGTTGCTGCCCTACCTCTTTCCTGTTCAACGACGACAATAATGTTATCAATGCTCCGCTCGAAAGGACAACATTTCGCCTCAACTGCAAAGTGCAATTATTGATTGCACCGCGACAACAATGTGTACTGCGGTGCGGTGGGCTTCGTCGCTTGTTGTTGCTCTTTGGGACCAAATGTTCTCGGTCCGTTATAATTATCAAGTCATTTAGATACGAGTTTATGCGCAAATGTTCGTTTGAACTTTTGCGAACAAATGGGCTTTTTTTGTCGTTGTTCTGGTAGATTGCTAAGAAATAATAAATTCAGAATGTCGCTTATAACCAATTAATATTTCTTGATAAAAAAAATTCTATATACCATATACCAGTATACAGGTTTTTCTACGCCGCTCATTGAAAGGTAATCTATTAAAATAATGAAATAATTGAGCGATGCGTGAGCGTAAGCCTGAGACGAACGTGAATCCTGAGCGATGCGTGAGTGTAGGCCTGAGACGAGTGTGTACCCTGAGCGATGCGTGAGCGTAAGCCTGAGACTAGCGTGAATCCTGAGCGATGCGTGAACGTAAGCCTGAGACGAACGTGCACTCTGAGCGATGCGTGCCCAAGTAGCAATTTGTTTGCTATTAAGAAAGATTTTCTTATATCAGGCAAAATCAGAAGTTATTCAGAAAGTGTTAAGCAAAATTTTAGTTATGTCTGAATACTTTGCCTATATTGAAAATATAAGTTCTGATTTTGCTTAAATTTTTGCTAAAATTCAGAATGTTTAAAAATATTAATTTATTCTGAAGGTTTTGCTTAATTTCAGCTCTGATTCAAAGCAAAATAGTTTTCTTAAATACATGGCGTTTCTAAGAAAATTATTTTGCTCTGAATCAAAGCTGAAATTAAGCAAAACGTTCAGACTTATTTGAAATTTTCAAACATTCTGAAATCTAGCAATTCGAGTTGCAAAACCAGAGATAATTTTGACAATATTTTTGCTATTTATATGCAGCGTTTTTAAGCAAACTATTTTGCTCTGATTCAGAGCTGAAATTAGGCAACACGTTTAGACTAAATAAAAATTTTCAAACACTCTGAACTTTAGCAAAAGCCAGTTGCAAAATCAGGGCATTTTTTGTCAATATTTTTGCTATTTTTCAGCGTTTTTTAAGCAAACTATTTTGCTCTGATTCAGAGCTGAAATTAAGCAAAATGTGCGGATTAAATTAAAATTTTCAAACATTCTGAATTTTAGCAAAAGCCAGTTGCAAAATCAGGGCATTTTTTGCCAATATTTTTGCTATTTTTTAGCGTTTTTTAAGCAAACTCTTTTGCTCTGATTCAGAGCTGAAATTAGGCAACACGTTCAGACTAAATAAAAATTTTCAAACACTCTGAATTTTAGCAAAAGCTAGTTGCAAAATCAGAGCATTTTTTGCCAATATATTTGCTATTTTTCAGCGCTTTTTAAGCAAATTCTTTTGCTCTGATTCAGAGCTGAAATTAGGCAACACGTTCAGACTAAATAAAAATTTTCAAACACTCTGAATTTTAGCAAAAGCTAGTTGCAAGATCAGAGCATTTTTTGCCAATATTTTTGCTATTTTTCAGCGTTTTTTAAGCAAACTCTTTTGCTCTGATTCAGAGCTGAAATTAGGCAACACGTTCAGACTAAATAAAAATTTTCAAACACTCTGAATTTTAGCAAAAGCTAGTTGCAAAACCAGAGCATTTTTTGCCAATATTTTTGCTATTTTTCAGCGTTTTTTAAGCAAACTCTTTTGCTCTGATTCAGAGCTGAAATTAGGCAACACGTTCAGACTAAATAAAAATTTTCAAACACTCTGAATTTAAGCAAAAGCTAGTTGCAAAATCAGGGCATTTTTTGCCAATATTTTTGCTATTTTTCAGCGTTTTTGAAGCAAACTCTTTTGCTCTGATTCAGAGCTGAAATTAGGCAACACGTTCAGACTAAATAAAAATTTTCAAACACTCTGAATTTTAGCAAAAGCTAGTTGCAAAACCAGAGCATTTTTTGCCAATATTTTTGCTATTTTTCAGCGTTTTTTAAGCAAACTTTTTTGCTCTGATTCAGAGCTGAAATTAGGCAACACGTTCAGACTAAATAAAAATTTTCAAACACTCTGAACTTTAGCAAAAGCCAGTTGAAAAATCGGAGCATTTTTTGCCAATATTTTTGCTATTTTTCAGCGTTTTTTGAGCAAACTCTTTTGCTCTGATTCAGAGCTGAAATTAGGCAACACGTTCAGACTAAATAAAAATTTTCAAACACTCTGAATTTTAGCAAAAGCTAGTTGCAAAACCAGAGCATTTTTTGCCAATATTTTTGCTATTTTTCTGCGTTTTTTAAGCAAACTCTTTTGCTCTGATTCAGAGCTGAAATTAGGCAACACGTTCAGACTAAATAAAAATTTTCAAACACTCTGAATTTTAGCAAAAGCTAGTTGCAAGATCAGAGCATTTTTTGCCAATATTTTTGCTATTTTTCTGCGTTTTTTAAGCAAACTCTTTTGCTCTGATTCAGAGCTGAAATTAGGCAACACGTTCAGACTAAATAAAAATTTTCAAACACTTTGAATTTTAGCAAAAGCTAGTTGCAAAACCAGAGCATTTTTTGCCAATATTTTTGCTATTTTTCAGCGTTTTTTAAGCAAACTCTTTTGCTCTGATTCAGAGCTGAAATTAGGCAACACGTTCAGACTAAATAAAAATTTTCAAACACTCTGAATTTTAGCAAAAGCTAGTTGCAAAATCAGAGCATTTTTTGCCAATATTTTTGCTATTTTTCAGCGTTTTTTGAGCAAACTCTTTTGCTCTGATTCAGAGCTGAAATTAGGCAACACGTTCAGACTAAATAAAAATTTTCAAACACTCTGAATTTTAGCAAAAGCTAGTTGCAAAACCAGAGCATTTTTTGCCAATATTTTTGCTATTTTTCAGCGTTTTTTAAGCAAACTTTTTTGCTCTGATTCAGAGCTGAAATTAGGCAACACGTTCAGACTAAATAAAAATTTTCAAACACTCTGAACTTTAGCAAAAGCCAGTTGCAAAATCGGAGCATTTTTTGCCAATATTTTTGCTATTTTTCAGCGTTTTTTGAGCAAACTCTTTTGCTCTGATTCAGAGCTGAAATTAGGCAACACGTTCAGACTAAATAAAAATTTTCAAACACTCTGAATTTTAGCAAAAGCTAGTTGCAAAATCAGAGCATTTTTTGCCAATATTTTGGCTATTTTTCAGCGTTTTTTGAGCAAACTCTTTTGCTCTGATTCAGAGCTGAAATTAGGCAACACGTTCAGACTAAATAAAAATTTTCAAACACTCTGAATTTTAGCAAAAGCTAGTTGCAAGATCAGAACATTTTTTGCCAATATTTTTGCTATTTTTCTGCGTTTTTTGAGCAAACTCTTTTGCTCTGATTCAGAGCTGAAATTAGGCAACACGTTCAGACTAAATAAAAATTTTCAAACACTCTGAATTTTAGCAAAAGCTAGTTGCAAGATCAGAGCATTTTTTGCCAATATTTTTGCTATTTTTCTGCGTTTTTTAAGCAAACTCTTTTGCTCTGATTCAGAGCTGAAAGTAGGCAACACGTTCAGACTAAATAAAAATTTTCAAACACTCTGAATTTTAGCAAAAGCTAGTTGCAAAATCAGAGCATTTTTTGCCAATATCTTTGCAAATAGCAAATAGAACACATAAATTGATTTGGGTTTGTTTGCATTTTTTTTACAGGTTTGTTTTAAAATATATTTACAAAATATGTTAATTTTCGCAACATAAAAAATATCAAGCCACGTGCCAAGCAAAAACCCGGTTGTTGGTGGTAATAAAAAAGGTATAAATCTGCCGAAATATAAAGATCTTTTTTTTTGGGAAATGGAACAGTCAAACGGGCAATCGGTGACAGATTTTCATGTCAAATAATTTTTCTGGTACAAATGTGTATACACCGACACTCGCGCCACACGTTTCAGACGCGCACAAAACTTTAAATCTATAGTTGGATAAAAATGACTTCAGAGAGGTCGAAAAAACTACTATTGCACGAATCACACGTGCCAGAGGAGACTGATTACATGTGCTCACACGCGGAACCTAACTAGCTACTCACAAAATTTCAACTCTCTGGCATTTGTGGAAGTTTTTTAAAAAAGTCCTTAAAAAGTTGAGAAAATCTCTTTCTCACATATTTTTTTTTTATAATGTACACACGCTAAAGGGGTTTGCACACTTATAATGCTTAGCACAGCGTGGGCGTTAGGAAATTAGGGAGAGGAAAGGATGAGATGTCTATGCACGCGTGTCTTAAACGTCTGCAGATCATACAAAAGCGGAAACACATAATCAGGCAATTCATTCCACATAACTATCGTGCGGTTAAAGAAGGAATCTCTGAGTTGGTTAGTACGCCCGCAAATAGGCTTAATGGTGGACCCGTGAGCTCGATTTGAGGCACGGGTATTACGGATGGGTTGGAGAATGGGCGGGATGCATTTGGATATTTATTTGGAACACCGCTTGTGGAAAAAGCAATACAACAGTGACAGGCAGGAAACATTCCATTGTCCTAGACAATACAGTTGTATTCAAGTTTAGGGCGAATATACGCCTTGTAAATAGTAGCCAGATCTGAAGGAGTGAAGTACATCTTGCTGGCATCTCGCAGCTTTTTTGGCGATTGCAAATATGTGGTCATTCCAACATTCAGAAAGGTATTTACTAGTCCCTTTGAGCAGGGTGTTATTAATTCCATAAGCATTCATTTTCGACAAAACTTTACAACTTTACTTTCACCAAATTTATGAATAGACTGGTTCCACCTTTCAGTTAGATAAGCCATCAGGTCACCTGTAGAACGCTGCCTACGAAAACCATACTGCTGGTCACTAAGGATTTCACGATATTCACATATAATGATGGAATTATAATATTAACCCATAGTAATCAAGAAATTATTAATTATTATTATTATTAGCATTTACGCTATTTTTACGTGGAACATAAAACAACATTGAAATTTTTTTCGCATGTGTCCATATAGTATAACTAGTTTAATTTACAACTAGCTATCTCATTGTTTCTTATTCTTTACTTTTGTTAAGTAGCAGCCATCTTGAAATTAAAATAATCAAATCAGTATCTCCTTATCCATATTTGTATGGAAGCCCCCTGAACAAAATTCTGAAAAATTCATAAAAACTTGAAATTTGTAGATTTTTGGATTATAAAAAAATTGGAAACTTGAAAATTTCAAAACGGAGTAGTTTGGTCAAAAATGCCACATAGAAATAGCGAAAATATTGGGAAAATTAGTTCTGTTTTTGCAACTTGCTATGCAAAAACTCAGAATATCTGAAAACTTAATTTAGCCTATTTTTGCTTTATTTCAGCACTGATTTAGAGCAAAGTAGTTTACTCAAAAAACGCTGCATTTAAATAGCAAAAAAATTAGCAAATCGGCTCTGTTTTTGCAACTCGCTCTACTGAAATTCAGAATGTTTGAAATTTTTAAATTAGTCTGAACGTTTTTCTTAATTTCAGCTCTGGATCAGAGCAAAATAATTTACTCAAAAACATTGCATATAAATAGCAAAAAAACAGCAAAATCAGCTTTGATTTTGCAAATCGATTTGGCTAAATTTCAGAATGTTTGAAAATTTTAATTTAGTCCGCACATTTTGCTTAATTTCAGCTCTGAATCAGAGCAAAATAGTTTGCTTAAAAAACGCTGAAAAATAGCAAAAATATTGGCAAAAAATGCTCTGATTTTGCAACTGGCTTTTGCTAAAATTCAGAATGTTTGAAAATTTTTATTTAGTGTGAACGTTTTGCTTTATTTCAGCTCTGAATCAGAGCAAAATAGTTTGCTTAAAAAACGCTGAACAATAGCAAAAATATTGGCAAAAAATGCTCTGATTTTGCAACTGGCTTTTGCTAAAATTCAGAATGTTTGAAAATTTTTATTTAGTGTGAACGTTTTGCTTTATTTCAGCTCTGAATCAAAGCAAAATAGTTTGCTTAAAAAACGCTGAAAAATAGCAAAAATATTGGCAAAAAATGCTCTGATTTTGCAACTGGCTTTTGTCAAAATTCAGAATGTTTGAAAATTTTAATTTAGTCTGAACGTTTTGCTTAATTTCAGCTCTGCTTCAGAGCAAAACTGTTTTGGGCAGCAAGAATTGCTAATAATTAATATAGACCGATTTTAGCATTGGTTGTATACACAGTACTTAGGCCAGATGGTTAAGGAGTCGCTTCATATGCAGAAGATGATGGTTCAATTCCCGTATCAGGTAACTTTTCAAATACTACTGAATTATTCATAAATAAAAAACTAGCAATGATTTAAAATTCCAGAAAACCGAATGAATTTGTGCGGGAGATAGAAAAAATTGTAAAATAGCGAAGAGTCGGAAGGGGAAGGGAAGAAAGAAGAGAAGAAGGGTGGAAATAATAAAACAACAATAAAAAATAACAACATCAACCAACAACAACAACAAAAATAACCAGAAAAAAATACAACAATTAAATAAATTGAAAATTTAAATTTTTTTTTGTTGTTCTTATTTTTCGAAAAATTTAGCAAAATTTTCTCTGATTATTAGCAATTGTTTAGCAAAATTTTCTCTGATTTTTCGAAAAATGTAAGCAAACTTTTCTCTGACTTTTCCATGATTCAGCGATTACGCAAAATATAGCGATAGCAAACTAATTTGCTTAGTTGCAAATTTATTGCTCCTAAGAAGCTGATCAGAAGGTTTTCGACCTCCACTTTCTTCTGAATACCTACTGTTTTGCTAAAAAATAGTCTTAATGATTTCTCAAAAAAAAATTAGCAAAATTTTCTCTGGTTTTTCGAAAAAATTTAAGAAAAGTTTTCTCTGATTTTTCGAAAAAAATTTAGCAAACTTTTCTTTGATTTTTTGAAAAATCTTAGCAAATTTTTCTCTGATTCAGCAATTACGCAAAATACAGCGTTAGCAAACTAACTTGCTTAGATGCAAATTTATTGCTCCTAAGAAGCTGATCAGAAGGTTTTCGACCTCCACTTTCTTCTGAATACCTACTGTTTTGCTAAAAAATAGTCTTAATGATTTCTCAAAAAAAAATTAGCAAAATTTTCTCTGGTTTTTCGAAAAAATTTAAGAAAAGTTTTCTCGGATTTTTCGAAAAAAATTTAGCAAACTTTTCTTTGATTTTTTGAAAAATCTTAGCAAATTTTTCTCTGATTCAGCAATTACGCAAAATACAGCGTTAGCAAACTAACTTGCTTAGATGCAAATTTATTGCTCCTAAGAAGCTGATCAGAAGGTTTTCGACCTCCACTTTCTTCTGAATACCTACTGTTTTGCTAAAAAATAGTCTTAATGATTTCTCAAAAAAAAATTAGCAAAATTTTCTCTGGTTTTTCGAAAAAATTTAAGAAAAGTTTTCTCGGATTTTTCGAAAAAAATTTAGCAAACTTTTCTTTGATTTTTTTAAAAATCTTAGCAAATTTTTCTCTGATTCAGCAATTACGCAAAATACAGCGTTAGCAAACTAATTTGCTTAGTTGCAAATTTATTGCTCCTAAGAAGCTGATCAGAAGGTTTTCGACCTCCACTTTCTTCGGAATACCTACTGTTTTGCTAAATAACAGCTCTCAGAATTTCGCAAATTTTGCTATTAGGCAACTACTTTTCGCAAATTCAGAGAATAGTTTGCTTGAAATTGTTACTTGGGTGAGCGTGAGTCTAAGACAAGTATGTACCCTGAGCGATGCGTGAGCCTGCGATGAGCGTGCACCCTGAGCGAGGCCTGAGCGTGAGCCTAGCATAAGCATGTATCCTGAGCGATGCGTGAGTGTAGGCCTGAGACGAGTGTGTACCCTGAGTGATGCGTGAGCGTAAGCCTGAGACTAGCGTGAATCCTGAGCGATGCGTGAGCCTGCGATGAGCGTGCACCCTGAGCGAGGCGTGAGCGTGAGCCTAGCATAAGCATGTATCCTGAGCGTACGCCTGAGACGAACGAGCACCCTGAGCGATGCGTGAGTGTAGGCCTGAGACGAGTGTGTACCCTGAGCGATGCGTGAGCGTAAGCCTGAGACTAGCGTGAATCCTGAGCGATGCGTGAACGTAAGCCTGAGACGAACGTGCACCCTGAGCGAAGCGTGAGCGTGAGTCTAAGACAAGTATGTACTCTGAGCGATGCGTGAGCCTGCGATGAGCGTGCACCCTGAGCGAGGCCTGAGCGTGAGCCTAGCATAAGCATGTATCCTGAGCGATGCGTGAGTGTAGGCCTGAGACGAGTGTGTACCCTGAGTGATGCGTGAGCGTAAGCCTGAGACTAGCGTGAATCCTGAGCGATGCGTGAGCCTGCGATGAGCGTGCACCCTGAGCGATGCGTCAGCCTGTGATGAGCGTGTACCCTGAGCGATGCGTGAGCGTAAGCCTGAGAGTAGCGTGAATCCTGAGCGATGCGTGAGCATTAGTCTGAGACGAGCGTGAATCCTGAGCGATGCGTGAGCGTACGCCAGAGACGAACGTGCACCCTGAGCGATGCGTGAGCCTGCGACGAGCGTGTACCCTGAGCTATGCGTCAGCGGAAGCCTGAGACGAGCGTGAATCCTGAGCGATACGTAAGCGTAAGCCTGAGACTAGCGTGAATGCTGAGCGACGCATGAGCGTGAGACTAAGAAGAACCCTGACATGATAGGGATGATTTTGGTTAGGGTGTAAGTGGGCGGGAGGTCAGTGGGATGGGCAACCGGGAAACGCGGGTGTAAGTGGGCGGGTGGTCAGAGGGCGGGGGTCAGTGGGATGGGACAGCCGGGAAACGCCGGGTATTTCTGCTAATACTGATGTGACTAATACTGTGACGCGATATCGCAAAACAAATAGCTTTTCACAAGTTCACAAACAAATTTATTGAAAGTGGGACAGGACAACGTCTGTCGGGTCAGCTAGTTAAATATAACTTTTATTGAAAAAGTGGGAGGAATTTTATGTTTCCCTAAAAACGTAATTTGTAATTTCTTGCAAACAAAAAAGCAAAATAATGGTTACACGTGTACAAGATAATGTAGTCAATTTAGGTACATAGATAGATACATGCATAAACATTATGATAATTCCATTTATAAAGGGTGTTTTTTTGGGAGGTTTGTTTTTCCGATAGATGTCGTTTTATTTTATGACAGTTGTTTTGACAGCTCAAAGTGGCATTTCTACTCAGTATTGTTTGGCAAATCATTATGAAAAAAAAAAAAAAATAAAACACATAAAATTATGAAATGACCAAAATTTTTTTTTATTTGGTAGATAATTTTTTGGCATTTAACATTTAAACACAATTTCTGGCATATGGCTACCACGACTATTTTTCACAAATGTCATTTTTTTTTTTTTTTTTTTTTTTTTTTTTTTTTTTTTCATAATGATTTGCCAAACAATACTGAGTAGAAATGCCACTTTGTGCTGTCAAAACAACTGTCATAAAATAAAACGACATCTATCGGAAAAACAAACCTCCCAAAAAAACACCCGTTACAACCCATACCTTAAATACTTGCGCGACAATAATTGTTCTTGGCCATGCACCCACGTGACATCTCCTTTCCGATTAAGTTGTTATTGCTCCTGCGGCGTATGACGACCTCAAAGGCATCACCATGCCATCAACGGTTGACGATTACCATATTAATTTGTTTTTGCTGTGCGGTGGCATCCATGTTCACCATTTTGACTAGAAGCTCTGATGATCTACATGGTTTCTTTTTTCCCTAATGTATGGTTTCGATTTCAAAGCATACTCCAACCCCAAACCATATATACCACAAAAGTTCGTTTTTTCTTTCACTCCGTCAGACCAGACCATAAACTGGAAGGCGCCCAACTTAAAGCTCAAACATTTTCCAACAACAACAACAACAACAACAAATCAACAAATTATGATTGAAAAAGACACAGGGGATAAGTGAATTTTTAATGAAGCTATGGCTATCGCTCACGCGGTCTCGAAAATAAATCAAATTATGTTTTCTTTGGGAATTTAATGTTAGTGGCCCTTATGTTATAAATACGAGATACTTACCTACGCACGTACGTAACGTACATACGGCTTTAGCAGGAATTATTTTTGTATGGAAAAATTAATGAAAAGTATGTCAACGAAGTTTGTCCGGCTATGGGAGCTACCCGGCTATGGGGACTGTCCGTAATTGAACTGTAGTCTATAGCTTGAAACCTTCGATTCAATTCTGAATACAACGTTGGTGAAACTGGTGACACATCCGATAGTCTTTGTAAATTTTGTAAGCATTTTTTCCAAACAGTTCAACATTGGAATTCTTTTTCACCCAAAATTAACCAACTTAATGCGAAACTTTCATTCGATACAAGTACTTTTTTCCGATACCTTCTTGGTATCGCAACCAAAAGTATCGATCCCTAAAGTACTTGTTATCGAAACAAAAGACCCGAGTATGTACTTGTACCTACTTCTATTGGTTCATCCCTACCTACGTTAGTTGCACTAAGTAAACAAAAAGCAATAATAATGGTTCTGCAATTAGAGATGTTAATTAAAATTTCATTGCAAGGGTGGAATTTATAGCTGGGCAGGAATCATTAGAATTATGAAGTTACGTAGGGCACCGTTCGAAAAGCCATCATTTCTCAGGTCGATGCGTCTCATAATCGTCGTCCAACACCACAAATGCCAATAAACTAAAGAAACGAAGAACAGAATTTATTGCTCTGTAATGTAATCAAAAGGCAGTGCCAGTAGTACTCGAAGTCCAAAGCCGTCAGACTAAAGTCAATTTTGTTTGCAACGTTCGGTTCAAGGTCATGTCCTTGAATAGCAAATGAAACAACAACGCCAATAACAAAATTCTAAGTACGGATATTTATATACAAACACATACACGTATGTATGAATTCGAGCGAAGAGAATAAAAACAAAAATGGAAAAACAGTGGAGGGAAATAAAAAAGAAAAATCACTGCTACGTGCTACCACCAACACCAAACAGTAGAATTATTTCAGAATGAAAAAGGAGATGGAGAAGGAGACGAAAAAATAAAACGAAATGCATCTTTTTTTGCTACTCTCACTTGGGTACTTCCCTCTCACCTAATCGCTTTTCTGTCTGTCCTTTCGCAAAAGCATATTACCTCTATATCTCTCCCTATCTAACGCCTTATCGACATCATGGTAACGCTGAGTCATCACCAGATTTTTGTTCGGTATAACATCAGAGCCGAAGCGCGTAAAATCGATAGCCGAAGTTTAACTCGTGAAAGGGGATACTGCGTAACTGCGTACATTCCAGAGTAGAGGGAGTTGCAAAAAGCTTGTGTTGGTGTGTTTGCCAATGCTTGCGAACAGTTTATAAAAAAGAATATACAGAAGAAGTACAGGGTTGCTAAGGTCAACTCAGGAATAGGAGCAAAACAAAATACGTGTTGGTGACGTCTGCAAGATCCAACAAGAATATATTAAAGCCGCGACCGTTTGATTTACCGGGAAACTTACAAAAAAAATAAAACAGAAAATACAGTGGAGATTGGAACCCAAAACCACTGTTTCTAGTCACTGCGCGATAAAACAAAAAATCAATTAACTTTTTGCAAACTTAAAGACATCGTTAATGTCATATTATGTATTATAAGTATATATAGGTATATATGGTGGGCGCCGAGGCTCAGTGGATAAGTGCATGGAGTTCTGATCAGGATGTTCGTCGTTCGAATTCCAGTAACACCAAAATTATGCTCACGGTCATAACTCGCGAATATCTGACAAACGTCCGAGAGTACTAACTTGTCACAGAAAGCTTCTCAATTCGCCGTTCGGATACGGCATTAAATTGTAAGTCCCGGCATTTGTGTGCAATATACATGCACAACACAAATGGTCGCGAGAAGTCTTTGACTTGGACCGCAACGGTCTGTCGCGCAATTTCTTTGAAAAAAATGCCGGTGTCAATACAGAACCTTGTAGAACACCAGCATGAATTTCATATTTTACATTGTCAAATTTTTGTTTTTATTTTTTTATATAATGTACACACGCTAAAAGGATTTGCACCTTGATTTGAGAGGAAAAGATGAGATGTCTATGCAGGCGTGTCTTAAACGACTGCAGATCATACAAACGCGGAAACCCAGAATCAGGCAATTCATTCCACATAACTATCGTGCGGCTAAGGAAGGAATCTCTGAATTGGCTAGTACGTCAAAAGATAGGATTAATGGTGGACCCTTGAGTTTGAGTTGAGGCACGGGTATTACGGATAGGTTGGAGAATGGGCGGGATGCATCTGCATATTACTTTTGAACAACGCTTGTGGAAAAAACGATACAACAATGTCAGGCAGGAAACATTCCTACGATGGTCAAGCGATTCAATTGTTTTCACAATATTTAAGTCACCAATTAGTTTTAACGCGCGGTTCTGAATGCTGTCGTCAGCGAAAGAATGGATTGTATTATAGGTGGCGAATAGATCACTAATGAAAATCAGAAAGAGTTTCAGAGACAAAACCATGCCTTGAGAAACACCGGCGTTTATGCGGTGAACATTGGATTCGAATCCGTCCAATACGACCTGGATTGAACGGTCAGAAAGGTAGTTCCTAGTCCAATCCAATCGAGCAGCGCCTTATTAATTCCATAGGCGTTCATGTTCGACAAAACAACAACTTTGCTTTCACCAAATCTGTGAATAGACTGGTTCCAATTTTCAGTAAGATAAGCCATAACGTTGCCTACGAAAACCGTACTGCTAGTCGCTAAGGATTTCGCATAATTCAAGGTATTGCATAAGCTTACGATTACCAAAAAAGCCTACTATTTGGTCTGTCAAAACTCTTTAATTTCAAGAACTTGATCATAAGATCCAAGCTGCTGGAGTAGAAGACAATGGACAAACCAGTACAAGTACGTACACTCATATACGTATACGAAGAACTTTTGGCTCCGTAGGATACGATCTGAAAACGCAAAAGAGATGTTTGTAAATATAAACGAGTAGTTCAAAAAATTAATATATTTTTTTTTAAATAATAATGGTAGAATCCGGTGATCAGGACACCAATGTAGCTCGTGGGAGCATAGAGAACCATGGATTAGAATTCGGTAAGTTTCGACGCTATGTAGGGGATACTACAGTTGGCAAAACAAGCGTTTGCTGTTGAAATGGCGTGACGTGAAAAGGGGACTGTTTTATATAGGAAAAAAAAACTTTTATTCTTCTTGACTTATTGCCTTTAATCAGATAAAGAATTTAAAAGGAAAAAAAAGGAACAAAATATTTTGTTGTTCAATTTGTCTAACAACTGAACAGCCCTGTAAGTTCTCCTTCTCTCGAAGGACATGCGTAGTAGATATGGCTCTTTTCGGTTTTCCTGTAGTTATATCTTAGAGGGTTCTTTTAGAACAATGCTTCGTCGGTTGTTCATCGGCTGCGGCAAGGACTCGGGTTTGACAGAGTGAAAGGCGCAATAACTGTCTGAACGCCATTGAATTTCCAGGGGCTCAAATTCAGATTTTAGCTTAATGTTACTTTTTAGTTCGTGTTTCTCTCTCTTTCTGTCTCCCCCATACACTTTTCGCTTTGCAATGTTTATTTTCGTATATTGTGTAGGTGAGAAGCTGACTGCGACTGTAATACGCAGTTTCAAAGCCATGAATGAAATTGGACTTTTAGACGACTAAGCCCTAATGGTTTTCTTTTGCGTTGTAGAATTTTCGTTTTATAACGCAGTTGACGCAAAAGCAACGCAAAAACTAAAAGGGATAACTATTATATAATATGTATATGAATGGATATTATCTGCAGACATTACGGGTGGGTGTCTATTTACCTACGTGATATGTGAGCAAGTTAGCATTTTTGTGTGGACTCTTGGTGGATGCATTGGCTTCTCTACGATTACGTATGGGTGTTACGAACCCCAAATTTGGCAGTTCTGCTTGTTTACAAAGCCCCCGAGATGGAAATGCACTTCGTCTGAAAAGATGATTTTTCGACCAAAATCGACGTCAATATCAAGCTGGTCTATAGCCCACGTAGAGAAGTGATATCTAAGCGGATGCTCATTTGCTTTTAACACCTGACTCATTGGACCTTGTAGGCGAATAATCCCAGGTCTTTGTCTAGCCCAAACTCAGCTAACCTCCAAGGAGATCAACTTCACCTATTGGCGGAACCAACTCACGTAGTATCAACGCAACCTTGGTGAGATCTGACATCAAAGGCCTCAGCTCGTTTAGTATGAGTGCTTGGGCGAAGCTAAGCTAACCCTGGCAGCACATCTTCCGGAACCTCGAACCCCATCATTTTTTGACTAGGATAGCACGCTATCCTAGGCTATCCCAGGCACATCACGGTCCTGCCGTTTACGACCAGGCTGCTAAATACGAAGACAGTGTCCATTCTAGATATTCTAAGTACTAGCAGCCTTGCCATATTTACCTGCCGAGTTTTACCAAGTATCAAACCCATAGTAAAATACTGCGGTTCGCTCGGGGAGCCAGAAAATATATAGAAATATATAGGTCTCGTTCATTTGATTTAACGCCTCTGTAGTTTTTCTTTGGAGATATGTCAAGTCCACGGTCTAAACTAATAAGCCGGGGACTAACGACGACCTCAGGTTCAACATCAAATGCGAAATTGCCCAATTTATCCGAAAAAGTCATGAAAAAATGGGTTTAGAACATTCACTCGTGCAGGCCTTTCCTTAAGCGATATTTGAGTGAGGATGTTTTTCATAATTAATGGCATCGATGGTACTTCAACTCAATTGAAATGCAATTTCCCTCTCTATGTCTCAAACACAAGTTGTTTTATTCAGAAAGCAAAATGGGGCGATATTAATGAAACAAAATACTTCTTGTTATTGGCGACAAAAGCATTTAGCTGTCCATCGTTTCACGGAATTATTGCTGGAATATTTCCTACACGGTTTTATCGGTACATATTTCCACCAGCGGTACTCTAATGAAATAGCCAGTCTCTACCAATTCAACTTTAATAGTGATGACGCTTCAAAGTAAGGTTTGTGTAATGCTTGGCCAACCTCTTCGAAATTTATCATAGCAATCGAAAAGAATTATCGATTGGATATGCGCGCTTGCGTTGACTGAGTACACTCACGCAATGTCACGTAAGGGGTACACATGAGCTCACGTGAGCAAAGGCAGAATTGCGTTTTATTAAGATTCTTGATTTTTTAACATTTAGTGTTAAGACCAGAATTCAGCTAAAAATTTTGTGAAAAATATCAAAGTCCGTCCTGCAACCCTAAACACTCAAGTAACCCAAGAAAAGACACAAAATTTCCTTTTGATTAAGAACGAATTAGTTCCTTTTAGTTTTTTTTTATTTTATAAATTTTACAAATTACAAAGCGATATACTTCTAGTAGTTATTTGTTTTTATAGTATTCCATTTGTATTGTTATTGTAGAAAACCGCATTACCACGTTAAATGCAAGTTCTGAATGAATTCATGAAGTTCAAAGGAAACGAACGGGTTAAAGGTAGTGAGAGGAGGGTTTTGTGAATTTTTTTTAAATACATAACTTTAAATAAAAAAACAAAACAGAAATGCAAAGAAAAAACACACAAGTGTTCTGTGTAAGGCTATTTCCAGCATGTGTGAAAAAATGAATTTGTTATTAATCGTAGGTGAAATTTCAGTGACGAAGGCGGAACAAAACGGCTTTAAGTTGGACGTTTGTTTAGTAAGCATGTTTACATGGGTGGTCTTCCCATTCCTCTACCCATTCCACCGGCCATTGGTGCTTCACCAGCTTTTGGGCTCTTGATTGTTTCGTCAACAGAAAGTATCATGCAAGCGGCCTCACCAGCAGCAGTTAATGCGTTTATCTTAACAATTGCAGGCTCCCAGACGCAAGCCTCAAAGTTGTCGGCAATATGCTCCTTCATGATGTCGACGCCATACCAGCAGCTTCCTAAAAAAGGACAAAAAGATCGAAAATGCGAAATTAGAAAACAGTTTTACAGACTTAATTTAATGATTTATAAGTACTAGTGGGGCTTCTTTTTATTACAGGTGATGTTTACTTGAGCATGTCGAAGGAATCGCTCGTTTCTTCGCGCAATTTTTGATAGAAATTGCATTTAAGGTGGCACATTGTAAGTGGTTGAACTTACGGCTGTGAAATCCTTAACCCATCTGAATTTTTTCTTAATTTTTCATCCAAAACATATATTACATAGCTGAGAAGTAACAACACATCGAGGTTATGACCGGTAATCAATAAACTTGGAACAAATGTTTAGAGTAAACAAAAACTTGTTTTATTGTTACTTTGTTGTTTTACAAGGATCACACAAGTATTTATTTAAAAAAAAACTGGCGCCACCCGTAAAGGTCACCATCAACGCGTATGTATATTAAAACCGATATCAGATACAATAAAATTAAATATAAATATTTAATTTCGCTCAAGATGACACAAACACACTCGCTTAATAATACTTAACAATAAATTACCACCAATCACGATATCATTTGCTGAAACGTGTTTCAAGCGATAATCTGTCGACATTAAGCGGGCAAATTAACGAAATTGCTAGAAGGAACTTTTGTTTTTGGTAATGATGCCATAAATAATAATAATATCCAAAACAACCCACAATATGCGTACATACTCGTACATACAAACGTTGTATGGAAGCTAATTGAAATGCAAATGGGTTTGTTATGGAAATAAATTTTGTTTTTTTTAAAAAAAAATTATTAACACACATTCGCAATATCAATTTCTAGCCCCTTAGTTATAATCGTTTCAATTAACGTTGCCATGTACAAATGCGTGTGTAGATAGTAATTGGAAGTCACCTTTTAGATATCAAAGTTAATTATAACTATCTACAACAAGATTAAAAACGGGAGGTCCCGCGATACAACAAGCAATTCATGAACTACTTGTGCAAGTATGGGAGGCAGAAGCGATGCCAGAATACTGGCAAAGCGGCATACTGTGCCTCGTGCATAAGAAAGGAGATATCACAACATGCAGCAATAATCGTGGTTTAACGTTGTTGAGTACTGCGTATAAGATTTTCTCCTCTATCCTACAAGACAGGACAGCCCCATACGATAAAGTCATCATCCCAGGCAAATCAACAACTGATCAGATATACACACTTAGGCAGGTGATGAAAAAATGTCTTACGAGTTTCAAAACTCACTACACCATCTTTTTATAGACTTTAAAGCCGCCTATGATATCATAGCCAGAGTAGAACTTTATAAAGCCATGAGAGAATTCGGCATCCCAAATAAACTGACACGACTATGTAGGTTGACTATGACCATCAATGTTATAAGACAAGGATCAATATCAAGCCCATTCAACATCTATAACGGGCTCCGACAAGGGGATGGACTGGCTTGCGTCCTCTTCAACCTGACGTTGGAGAAGGTGATCCGAGACTCTGACATAACGGCGAGAGGAACAATCCTCTTTATGTTCCATTCAGATACGACGACATCGACATCGTTGGTAGAAACCAAAGGGCTGTACAGGAAGCTTTCATCCAGATAGAGCGGGGCTGCACATAAATGAGCGCAAAAGAAAGTACATTGTGGCCACGTCTGCGAGTAAAATATCCAAAATTGTTCCCGCAATTAGAATAGTGGAACGCGAATTTGAAGTAGTGAATTCCTTTAACTATCTCGGGTAAACTGTAGCAGCCGATGTCAGCATGGAAGCAGAAATACGCGCACGGTTGATCAAAGCCAACAAAGCCTACTTTAGTCTGTCAAGACTCTTCAAATCCAGGAATTTAACCATCCAAGCTGCTGGTGTATAAGACAATTGTCATACCAGTACTTACATATAGATTCGAGACTTGGGTGCTTAGCAAAAAGCATTCTGACCTCTTAGCCACGTTCGAGAGAAAAGTCTTACGGAGAATTGTTAGCCCCGTGGGAAAGGACGATTCCGGAGAATCTACAATCATGAGATCTACGAGCGTTGCCGCGTGTCGACATCGTGAAGAAAGTTGAGCTCGGTAGGCTCCGGTGGGCAGGACACCATGCTCGCATGAGCAAAGAGGATCCTGCATGGAAAGTCCTTTGCGGTAGGATTTATGAAACACGACAGCGAGGCCGGCCAAGCCTACGCTGGAAGGATGGCGTAGGCCAGGACGCCCAGAGTTTAGGGATGCCAAACTGGATGACGAGGCCAGCCAAACCTACGCTGGAAGGATGGCGTAGACCAGGACGCGCTGAGTTTAGGGATGCCAAACTGGATGACATCGGCTTGAAATCGAGACCGGTGGAGAGACTTTTTACGGGAGGTCAGGACCGGACACACGGAGGGTTTCACTGCTGAGAATGATTTGCGCACGTAAAGTTGTCGTAACCGAAGGCAAACTTTAATAGAATGATTGAAGCATTTGCAAAATTTTGTTGAAGCGTGTAATGTTCCATTATTAAAAGTGAAGAAATCGGTGAAAAAATAGGTATCCGCAACTAACTTCACACATATCCGAGAAACCCTATTGGAAAAATGGGGCGCTCAAATTCAAAAACACACTAATTAAAAAAAAACCTTACCAAAAGTTGTGCCGTTTAAGTTAAACTTTATATAAATTCAATGATCTGTTTAAGTTAGTCTTAGTGTACAACGATTTTTCTTTTAATCGCGACCTTGAAGTTTAAACTATGACTAAACTTCAATTGTAAATATTTTTAAGAAAGAAAAGTCATCCTCCTAAGCGCTCATCAGGGGCTGTTTAAATTTAACTTTAATGGAAATGGCTGTGTAATTTAAGATATCACTGTAAAATGTCGGTTTAACTCTTTCCGAAGTTTAAACCGAACCTAAACTGCGACTGCAAAAACCGGGCATTTTAAATCACAATCTTTTTAACAGACATACAAACCACAAATTAGAAAGAATGATTGCAAGGCACATGCTTCATAACTGTGAGAATATCGTGTCAGAAGTTTTTTATTTTGGGACCTACCAATTTTAACGATCCGTGAATATCCAGAGTGTACTTTCTTATTACGAAGGGTGCAACTTATATAATATACACACAGTGGCATAAAGGTATTAAGGAGGGGGAAAGGGAGATGTCAGACTGGATACATTTTATTATTCAAGTTACGGCACAGCAGCGCGCCTTAAGCTAAGCTTATGGATGCACTAAACTTAACATTACAGATAACTGTCTATATTCGGGCTTCTATAAAGAAATCAGTAGTGAAAATTTAGGTAATGTACTTTAATATCAAACCAGAAGAAAAAGAACATTTAAACATTGCCTGAATTGTGATTGAGTTTGATAAGCTAAATCAGTACGAATACAAATATTATAATCGGAGCGATGATGCAGTGAGCATAAAGATTCATTTTTAGACCAGGAATTTTGCCCAAATCCACTCTAAATTAACGCATCTCAATAAAACTTCCTAAGCTACTCCACTGGAGCGTAAAGTAAAGGTATTAGGGTGAATGATTCTTTAAAACAGAATGCCGTACGACAAAATGAGTTAAAGCACCAACAGAGACAATCACTGAATTTCTAAAAAAGCAGAACATCCAACTCCTGTTTGGTATCAATGAAAATAAACACAACAGTTCATTCGATGCGAGAGGATCGGACACAGATTTAGGAATACCCACACGCCACACTAATGTACACTTTTTTAATCGCTTCTGTATGTTACACTTTACAGCTCACGGGTAGAGTATGCGGCTATGCGCTGTTTCAGCCGACAAATTACTTTGCATTCTTTTTTGTGCACGCACTGTCAATCAACAATACTGTCGACCGCGTCCGCGCTCAATGAAAGGCAGAAGAAAACTGTCGGTAGTGTAGGTCGTCGCGTCGGTGTCTGCTTATTCGCTCGCTACGCTACAACAGTGTTGCCGAAGTGGCAGAATGTGCAATTATGGCACTTTTTTTCCCCAAATGACACTGACACGATATAGTATATTACATAACGAGCAAGGAAGGTGTAGTTTAGTAGATGAGCACTTTTCTGCGAGTAATGTACGCTATTTTTCACACGACCAAACCGGGTTTTCTCCTAAATCGATTATGCGCAATGCAAAATTACTCTGAGAATGTGTGTTCGCTGTGACTGCAGTAAATAACAAAAGTATTTTATATGATAAAGTAACTAGAGTGCGTAAAGGCTACTTTCGAAGCTAGGTTATAGTGTATGAAACAGTCACTTTCGTCTATGGGCGTGTGAAAAAATGTTATATGGCGTGCCATGATCAGTTTCTTTTATAATATGTCAACAATTTTGATGGATTTAAAGTGATATTCTCATTGTCATCGACCTGAAAACTTGTGGTAGTTCTCGTAAAACTTTGATAATGATAGTTGTGCTACAAGTGATAGTTTTCTTTCTGTCACACGCGGAATATAAAAAATTAAATTTCGGACTTGGACACTCACAAAATTTCATCTAGGTCGTATGAAAGGTGGTTAAAAAGGACCTCAAAAAGTAGTCGAAAATACTGACAAACAGGGGTCAAGTTTAATAAAAGTTTTGAAAATTATCTCTGGGGGTTCCAATTTTGAGCCAATGTTATAAAGTTTGGCCTCCCAAAACACTGGTCGCCATTATTTCAGCAACGACCTGGTCGACCCTTCGTTTGTGTCTTATAAATCATACCGCTTATTCTCAATCATGAAAGCTGGGGACTTTCACGAAAATATAATTACTAGTACCATCGACTCTAATTCAAACGATGAAACAATTCAAACGCATTTTTGTACTCAATAGAAGTGGTAATGAGTTGGCTGAAGCATAAGGTATTATCCTAAAAGAAGATTATCATTTATGTGGACAGTCAGGCGGCCATAAAATCGTTGGAGGCGGTCTCACTGAAATCTAAGGTGGCGTTGAGCTGACACTCCTCTCTTAACGAGATGAGTGAACAATTCAATATAAGAATCATATGGGTCCCGGGCCACACGGATGTTGAGGGGACTCTCCAGCTGCTACCGGAAAGGGCGGAGGTAGCGAGTCCTATCGCGACACTGAAATTTGAGCATCGGAAAGAGGCAGAAACAATAACAAATGTAAGGTGGTAAAACACCGACACTTGCAATATTTCAAGACAGGTCTGGCTGGCCGAAGCTGGACTTGAAGCGCTCAACTGAGCTTATTTCCCTATAAAGACGTGAACTAAGAACGGTTGTAGGGATAATGACAGGACACTGCCTTCTAGGGAAACACGCGAGAAGGATGGGTGTCGAACATAATGACTTCTGCAGAAGTTGCATGGACGAGGAGGAGGAGACCATAGAACATCTTCTTTGTTCTAACCTATCAGATTTCGAAAACGACAAAGTGCGAGGTTTACTTCGATTCATTTAGAGCTATGAATGGATCTTCTGAAAAGGAGAAAGGTATAAGATCCTGTGGTAACACAAAGGACCGCGAATGGTCTAAGTGAGCTTTAGCTGCCACTGCCACAGCAACCTAACCTAACCTTTGTACTCAATATCAAACTTTACCCGGCCATCATTTTGCCTTTATCCTGCCATCATTTTGCCTTTTATTTCGATGGAACAACTTTTGACGCCTCACTGAGCGAATGAAGTTTAAAAATATGTTTAAAACTTTCGAGAAGATTAATCAAACGGAAAGGTATACAAAAAAAAATAATAAGAAAAATACTGGAAAGTTGACAAGTAAAACTTTGCCACGAATTTTTTCGCAACCATCAGCAACTTATATAAAAATATAAAACGTACGAACACATAAATATACATATAAGTGAGTTTGTGTGTTTGTTGCCACAATTTATTCCAATTTACGAGTATATACATATGTATCTACTATACCTATAACGTTTTTTTGCTTTTCTTTCAGCCAATTCTTGTTTGAAACAACTTTTTCGGGTCGGTCCATAATAGTTTCGTTACGAACGTGTACCACTTTGGTATACAAAGCCAAAACGACGGACTCGACCAACAACAAAAAAAATTAATTTTAAAAGCATCTCAGCTCGTACATTTATGTACAAACTAAGTTGGAACATTTTATTTATTGAGCAACATATACTCTTGTGTGCAAACAAAAACAGACTTTTACGCGAGAACAAAAAGCCACAAGAAAGAAACCGAAAAAAACCTACATAAGACAGCCGAAGAAGCAACAATCACATCATCGTCGCCAGCCCAGCAGTTTGATCTTTCCACTTCTTCGACATGCGTTTTAAGGAAGGTGCTTTTTCCATATGTTTGCTTTGGATTCTATGTTGCATTCACCACTGGGAACGAAAAACTACCTACCACACACATATCCTGTACAAACATTTCGTACATTTCGACCAAGATAAAAAAAACGAGTCAAGGAAAAGAAGTAGAAGTTTTATGTTTTCTCTTTTGTTCCTTGTGACGGGAATATTTTGACTTGGCTCTCAGTGGTTTGTGTAACCATAAACTAAGTTTTTTTTTTATGGAAAAATATGTTGCATTTTTTATTAAGCCAAACTTTTTTTATGTTTATGAGCTACATAACTACATGCATGTAAGGAATACGCAGGATGAGTAGTGGATCCAGGTAGAACAACAGAGTTTTGTTAAGGTTTCCATTTCTTTTATTGAAATAGAATTGCAAAACTTTAGAAAACTAATAGTTCCACTTTCTTTAGCCTTTAAATTGTAGGTATACGAGTATAGAAATGTATAAGCAAGTCCTTTTCAAGCACATTACAGACAGTGAGATGCATGTTCAATCCTCTTTCCTGGCTGTTCTACAGTTTCTGTTTCTGTAGAATATACAAGCTTTTTCATTCTTCCCCACACCAAAAAAATCTATAGGAGTTAGGTCCAGTCAAGAGTCCGTAAAGCCACAGTGGCTCTCTTCTCAAGAAAAAAGCCATAGGAAGTAAATGGGGTCTTCAACTGCGTATCACTCATTGGCTGGACACAGCAGTAGTCGGACCTATTCTGATATACGGTGTGGCTGTTTGGTGGACTGCATTAGATAAAGCGATTAATCGCGACAAACTAAGCAGAGTCCAAAGATCAGCTTGTCTTTGTGTGAGCATCAGCGCTTCGTAAAACTCCCTCTGCTGCATTGGACATTCTGCTCAACCTTGCTCCACTTGACATCAGCGGCAGACAACTGGCTGCAAGCGCCGCTACTCGCCTCAGAGCAATCTCTCAGTGGACCGTAAATGATTTCGGCCACTCTTTTATCCGGAATCCAGTCAGAACTCCCCTTGTCAACTTAGACAACACCATTCCGCAGCTCCACTTCAACAAAAACTTCCAGGTTACCATCCCCGCCAGGTCTTCTTGGGAGAAAGGAAAGGTATCTACTTGGAAAAAGAAGGAATTCACTTCTACAAAGACAGGTCGAAAACTGATGAAGGGGTTGGCGGAGGTGTCTTTTAAAAAAGACTAAATCTAAGTCTCTCTTTCCGTCTTCCTGATCACTGTAGTGTTTTCTAAGCGGAAATCACGGCTAATAAGGAAGCCTTGTCTTGGCTGAAGAGTAATGTCATATCTGTTAAGGATATCAACATTTTCTCAGATAGCCAGGCTGCGCTAAAGTCCATGGAATCAGTCCTCACAAATTCCATTCTGGCCCTGAATTGCCGATCGTCTCTTGAGGAGATGGCGAAGCATTTCAACATTAACCTGTGCTGGGTGCGGGGCATAGAGACATTCCTGGTAATTGTGGACTACTACACTACCCCTATTGCCTGAATATGGCTCACTAGGCATGCCGATCGCTACGTGCAAACTCATGTTTAAACGGGATGCTATAATAAAAACTTACTATAGCTGGTCAAACGGTACAACGTGCTTATCAACGAAGCCCAAGCTAGATCCGAAACCCTCCAAGTGTTTGATCTCTCAAAACAGACTGCACATTAGTGCCATTATAGGTGTCATAACTGGACACTGTCTCATAGGCAAGCATGCAGAAAGACTAGGAGTCTTTTCCAACGATTTCTGCAGAAGGTGAATCGACGACGAGGAGGAGGAAACCACTCTTCATCTACTTTGTACTTGCCCAGCCCTCTTGAATAGGCGGAAGATCAATCTGGGAGCGTTCTTTTTCAACGATCTAACCCAAATTGACATCAATAGTCTATTGCGCTTCATACGAAGCTCCAAGTGGTTCAACGAGTAGGCGTGAGATTTTCTAGATCCTTGTGGTATCACAACGGACCTTCATGATCTAAGTGCGTCGGTTTTGACTGACGGCCACTTCAACCCAACCTAACCTAACCTAGATCCAGTCACCTAGACGGCCAAAATACCGAATCATCGGTTTTGATAATGTTCACTTAAAAATGTAGTAACATTACGTCCATTGTGACAAGGAGCACCATCTAGATGAAAAAACATGTTGTTTCGAGTCAGTAATGGGACGTCTTCCATCAATTTTGGCAGTTGATTCGTCAAAATTTGCAGATATCCGTTTGAATTTAGCTCTTAGGGTAGTATGTGAGGACCAATGAAATGATCCTCGATTACTCCGGCCCATACCTTTATACTTAAATGAATCCACTATTTATTTTTACAACATGTGGATTGAATTCATCCCACTGATGAAGGTTGTGAAGTTTGTCACTCCGTCCCTCGTAAAAGTCTCTTCTTGAATTTAAAGGTAACAAATCCATCAGAAGCAATCTCGCAATATAGTGGTAGTTCATAAGTTCCACATACGTGTTACACGGCTGAAGAACGAATCTCTGAACTTAACTGTACGTCTGAAGATGGGCTGGACGGTAAACTGATAAGCATTTAGACCGCCGCGAGTATTGCGGTTGAATTCACGGAGAGATGGCAAGCAGCTGGCTATTTCTCTTGAGCACCGCTGGTAGAAGAAGCGATAAAACAGTGACAAGCTGGAAACGTTGCTGCGGTGTTCAAGCGAATCTATTGATTCCGCTATATTTGCGTCTCCGATAAGTTTTATCGCGCGGTTTTGTATTTATCTAGCTGATGCAAAGTAGTTTAAGGCGCACCAGACCAGATATGACAATTGTACTCAAGTTTAGGGCGAATAAAAGCCTTGTAACCAGATTACAAGAAAACATAAAAATTTCGCAGCATTGTTGGCGACGTCCAACGAAGCTTGTCGTTAACGCACACACCAAGAATTGCGAGATTTTCAGATTCTTCGATGCAATCGATGCATTCATGGATAATGGCATGGGATTTAGGATTCGCTTAGACGACAGACAGCATTGGGTTTTGGAAAGCGTTAAATTCTACTCAATTGCTGTCTAGGTCAGAACTTAACTTGCTTAACATACGAATTTGTTTGAGTTCCACATGAGAAGTGGAGGGACGTTCCTCAAACTTATATGACAAGCTGAGATTGGATTAGAAGTCACAGATAAGAGATCATTAATAACAATGAGGAAGAGTGTCGGGGACAAAACAGAGCCCTGGGGAACGCCAGCATTTAAATAATGAACTTTAAACTTGAAACCGTCCAATACGACTTGAATTGAGCGGTACAAAAGAAAAGCTTTTAATCCAGTGAATTAGTTTATAATCGACTCCATAAGCACGCATTTAGGACAAACGATCTTGATGCCAAACTCTGTCAAATGCCTTAGAAATATCAAGTGCAACAGCTTAGCTTTCTCCAAATTGTTGCCATGACCGATTCCACTGTTCGGTGAGATATACCATCAAATCACCAGTAGAACGTTGCCCACGAAATCCATACTGCCGGTCACTAAGGATTTCGTCGGTTTCAAGATATTTCTTGAGTTGAAAAATTTATCAACGTTTCCATGATCTTGGAAAGAATGGATGTAAGTGCTATGGGTCGGTACGAAGAAGGAGACGACGGCTCGCATTTTTTGGGTATGGGCTGGACTAAGGCTGTTTTCCAACTTCCAGAAGAATAGGATAAATGGAAAAGCTAATGCAATGGTAATGCCAGCTTGAAAGATCACCTCTTCAGAACTATTGGGGAAATACCATCTGGCCCAGCGGATTTGTGAGTGTTGAGATCGTATATAACTCTAGCAACTGCGTGAATACGAATGAATATCTGTCCCATAGAGTGTTCAATACTCTGAGGAGCAGGAGGCAGCCATGCACAATCTGGAACCGTGGAGCTAGCTGCAAAATGTGCAGCAAACAGATTGGCCTTGTCTATAGAGCTGACAACTGTAATGTCATTATAAATGAGCGCTGGAATCGACTACGAGGCTGTATTTTTGATTCTTTTCACGAAAGACCAAAAATGTTTACTACCTTTGGGACATTGTAGTATTTTTTGCCTCAATACCAAATATATTATTTATTTCTAATTTATGATAATTTTATCTAATGTACTTTATATGTATTGAATGAAATGATTGTAATCTATTACTATTTAATCATACTATTGTATAAAAGACAAACAAACCTACAGTTACGAAATTTGCACTTCCTAGAGTGCGAAATGGAGTTTGCAAATAAAAACACAACACAAGCTCGTTAATTCACAAATTACAACTTTAATTAACAAATAGCAAAATTTCACAAATTTACACTGCTGAATACTTATTATTCACTTATAACACTGTTATTCACATATGCGGGAGCTCTTTTCGACTTTTGAAGTAGTCTGGTTCACTTCCTATTAATAACATCTGCACATAATTTGATATAGAAGTTCCGAACAATATTAAAGATATGCAATGGTTTTTGGTAATTTCTTAGTTCTAAAACAATGCTTAGTGCACTAAGCACAATGCGATATATAATTTCTATTTACATTTTCGTAACAATACTATACATATTGGATATTTTTTTTGATGATTGATTGGAACATCGGTAATGGTATCACTGATTTTATTCGAAAATAACCTCACCATAGCAAACCGAATTGTATCTAGCATTTCGTTTACGACGAATAAAACAACGACTCACGAAAAATAATAAAAAAAATTATAAAATATAATACATCATAATGTAACCAACAGGTCCATTAACTGAACAACCCATATGGAAAACATATGGAAGAAAGAGTATTAATGTGCTCCACTATTCATTCAGTGTGATTGTAGGAGCCGCAGAACAAAAAAACAAAATCGCAAAATGAGCCGTATACATAACAAAGCATAAAAGCCGTTAAAACATAAATTGCAAATGTACATGCTATGTATATTCATATGAACAGATTCAGATGAATAAAATTTGTTTGCTTTTTGCGTATCAGAAAACCATATTATCGACCGACCGACCGTCCGTTGGTGTTTCAAATTTTATTCCCTTTTAGAAACTCTTCATGATACCATGAAGATGATGCTCGACCGACACCACACAGATAGAATTGCGATTGGGATGAGAGTCGAGGACCAGTTATATATTGTATATAATATGTTATGTAGGGAATGCATATTGTACTGACTCTACAGATGCGGGAGCTTCGCCATCATTGTGAGCTAAAAAGAGTTTCTTTATGTCTCTCTGGCTTATGCCATTCCCATTCGTAATAAAGTCGAAAATAAAGCAGATGGGGGTGGGTTGCCTACATCGCACCACACAATTTTATCATCATCAGCACCATAGCGAACAACTGGCCTGACAGGCCAGACCGACCATTTAAAAGCGAAGCAACCAGAACGGGCTACAGCAGTAGCTGTGTTTATAGAAAAGCATTTACTACCACCAGCAGCAAGTGCACGGGTATTCGACTGGGTAAACAGGCTGCTGTAGGATGAGAAACTCAATTGCGCTGCCTGGGAGGTGTGTACTCCAGAACCAACATGGTCTATGTGTAAATGCTTACCTAACCATAGCTATATGTATATTCAAGATTTTATTGAGGTTCATTTTGATATTCTCTTTGTAAAGGGAAAACGCTAAAAATATCTGCATTGCCACCAGCCGTTGATTTTTGTCAAAATCTGGGATTTGCTTCTGACTACGATTTTTCTAACATTCTGTGAAATCTGGAAACGAAAACCTAATTAACAAAATTTGTTCTTAAAATTGTGTACAGGTTGACTAAAAACATTTTCTAGTTTCTTCATAAATATAACTACTGATCTTAGAAAATGAATGAAGTCAAGATCAAAAAAGTTTCGAGGCGGACTAAATGTATGATCATCAAGATATCGCCTGGATATTTTCATCTAAGAGACGCAAGTAGCTATGTCAGAAAAAAGAAAAGTGAGCAATTTGAACATCATCGATCCTGATCATGAGAGATGTGGTTATATAAAAAGACTAAACAAAATCGACCCAAAGATGCTGCCCTAGGGGACTCCACTGGAGATTAGCAAAAATGTAAATCGTCCGTACCAAACACCCATACACTGTTATCGATAAAACTTTGTTAGCTTATAAAAGTTCTAACGTCTGATTCAAGTATTCAATTATCATTCCTGAGCAAGAAAACGTTTCTAATTGAAATTCATAAAATGATTTTGTTATCGGTTCGAATTTCGGGGGCGCCTTACCACCCGCACAGCCACGGGTTCGGCACGTTTCGCTACCCGTAACTGTACGCAATGAGAGCATTTCATGTATTTGTTTTGAGCGCCTACTGCTTTGTAACCCTACTTTAACGTCCTGCAAGAAATACGTCAAGTAACAAGTAACAAGGGCGGGTCAATAAGTTTGTGGCCTTTTAAATTTTCCGCCTCTTAACTGACCACTTCAAAAGAGTGTATGGCGTTGTTCAGCCGCAATTCGAACGAGTTTTTGCCCCGTTTCGTAGCCGTGGACGAAACATGCGTCCATCACAACACACCAGAGACCAAGGAAAAATCAGTCAGTGGATTTCTCCGGGTGAACCTGCGCCAAAGAAGGCCAAGGTGGGTCTGTCGGCCAACATGGTCATGGCCACAGTTTTTTTCTTTATGCACGCGGTGGCATTCACATCGATTGACTTGAAAAGGGTAAAACGATCACCGGCGAATATTGTTCAGAGCTTTTGGACACATTCGATATTTAAAAAACGACCGCATTTGGCGAAGAAAAACGTGAAAAAAAGTTATAGTGATCCGGATATTTTTACTTGGCTTGGTCATGGTCAACCTACAGGGTCGTGTCAGTTTATTTGGGATGCCTAATTCTCTCATGGCTTTATATCATAGGCGGCTATGGCTTCTGGCATTGCTTCTTCCTCCCATACTTGCACTATTTTAATCAGCTCCGCTGGGATACCATCAGATCCCGGGGCCTTATTGTTTTTGAGCCGATCTATCGCTCTAATAACTTCGTCTATGCTTGGTGGCGGCAGCATAGTGTAGTCTTCGGTCATTGATTGAGCCTTCAATTCCTCAGTTAGCTGGCCATTTAGAAACTTATGCTCGTCCCATCGCTCTAAGATTCCCTTAAGATCGGCTTACCCTCTTTGTCCTGCGGTGTACCGCGGACTCTTTGGTAGAACTTCCGCGACTGGTGCGGTCCTTGCTCTCTGTACTGTTTAAGTTCACGGACGAGATTCTTCTCCCAGGCTGCTTTCTTTCGCCGGTGAACTCCTTTTTCATATCTTCTGAGCTCTTTATATTCAACTTAGAGTGGCCGTGTTCTATGAGATTGTTCCATTGCTTGGTACGCAACATTCTTACGTTCAGTCGCTAGCTTGCATTCGTCATCGTACCAGTTGTTCCAATCTCTACGACTACTGCCTAAGATGGAGTCAGCAGAACTAATGACAGTATTCCTAAGGCGTGTCTATTTCTCTTCTACGCCCGACATATCAGCCCCAGGACGTGGTCTCCCTGCATTTAGGGCGTGTCCTATCGCTGGACCGTAGTTGTTTCTGGTCTTTTCGTTGCGTAGGGCAGTCGTGTTGACTCGAGTCTTATTCACGGATGCATTTTTTTTCGTAATGATGCAATCCGCACTCGGAGCACCATACCAACAAGTCGACGTTGGCATCAGGTTCGGGCTGTAGCGGCGGTTTATTAAGACGTTGTCTGTCTGGTTGCGAGTGGCTAAAGACGCACTCTATAGAAGTTTAACTTTTCTCACAGGCACTAGGATCATTTTGAATTTGAGTGAGATATAATGTTTGTTAAGCTTTGGGTTAGTTATTGTAGCCGATTTGAATTATTCTGCTGAACAAATTTAATCTAACGGCTGGCTTCAAACACCTTAATTAGTAATTGGGCATACTTTTTAATTGTAACTACAAAAAACTTTCTCGGAAAAATTTTAAATTGAGAAATGGCCGACAACAACATATCTTCCACCCAGTGTGAACGTCGCAACACATTCAAAATGTGACTAAATCGATGTTTGTTTTGCAGAAAAAACGCTTCTGTTAGTTAGCAGATTAAGCTTTTCACTTGCCTGTCTAAAAGCGGCGCACGGTTTTTGCTTGCGTTTGTACAAATGATCCATTAATTCGTAGAAAATTAGCAGTGGTTTGTTTAGGTTCTTGGTTACATATACTTCTCACCGCCTACGTACGTATTACACAATTTCGACGATGTTAAGTCAACTTCTTTACATATAAATGAAAATATAACGACAACGATGATGATAGCAATGCGTGCGGGTTAAAGTTGAAGCAGCACCCGCACGCACGTAGGCGCCTTGTCTTGCTTAGCTACTTCGTTATGTACAAAATTTAATTATTAATAATGACACGGGTAGCAAATAAACTTAAGTTTGTCTTAACTTTGTTTACCCTCGCAACAAGAACAACAACACAACGATTATATTTGAAAATAAAGACCAATTACGAAATTAACTCAGAAACAAGAGAGGAAGACATAAATAAATAACTCTGTGGAAGCAATTATTGTAGGAGTTCTTGTTTACATTTGGGAAAAAAATAATCTCTGATAGCGAAATTTCGAAAAAGTTTGGTAATTGTTATAACGTAATTGTTTTTGGGTTTTATTTGTTGTTTAATTGAGAGGGATAGCTGATTTGTTTGGTTGCTTTAAGGGAAGATTTTTCTTTTAAGATATTTATTTGATGCTTTCTCCAGACAAGTCAAGACATTTGCACTTTTGTTTTACCAGTAAAATGCTGAAAGAATCAGATTGCATTTTATAAGCGTTTGGACTGATTGACGTCTGCGAAATTTCCGCCAAACTTGTTCAATTTAGAATGCTTGTGGGAACCTTAATATGCCGACGTCACTCGTGTGAGTTTATGTGGCGACAAAAGGCACGGAATTGTTGTGATGAAAATACCTTCAAAGTATGGAAGGATGAGCAAAATCTCTCCGAAAGGGTGAAATTTGTTATTTGTTTGATGAAATGTTTTCAAAATAACTTTGTGAAAGTTGCGTTTCCGTAAGCATTTCTTTATGTTAGTATTATGGGTAGAAATCATAATATTTCAACACTTGTAAGGAATATGTATTTACTGCTCTGACAGTGCTGTAGTATTGTAACTATAATGAGTTGCAAATTACAGAGAGAAAGAAAATCCTTATTAAATATCAAGAAAAAGTTTGGCGAGAAGAGAAGAACCCTAAGGCATACCAGTCTTTCGTATTTGCTCAATGTTCGCGTGTGAAACGTGTGATGGTTTGAAATCGCGCCATTTTCTCGTTTTTTCATGTATTTTTTAACCACCTTTCGTACGACCTAAAGGGCTGAAATTTTGTGAGGGGCCCATTTTGATATTCCGCTTTTGACGCGTTTCGCGTGTGGCGTGTGATAAGCGTGGAATAAAAAAAATTCTTTGAAATAGCCCCGACCTCAAAAACAGATATTTTAACGACTGTTACCAAATATTAAACGACTGTGTGGCGTGTTTCGATGTATGTATAAAAGTTTGTACCCGAAAAACGAAGTTTTTTTACATTTACTTGTATTGAAATTAACTGAACATGTCTATTGATACATCTCCGGCTTTTTAAACTCTATATTAACTTTGCGTGCCCGAATATATGGCAGTGGCTGACCAAATCATTTCATCAATTTTTAACCCACTTCTGAAAGCCCAATTTAATTGAAACTAAGCATACATGTGTATCTCGCTGGGGCGCCCATATAATTTCTTTAAAATTAGGCCGACTTTCTTCAAACTTTGCACTTTATTGATATATTGGAGAATTTATACGAAACAATTTTATATAATTTGGTCGATTTTCAGTTTTGGGCTGCTTCGTTTAATAATAAATGGAAATTTCCTAACAAGATCTGAGTATTCTACTCATAATAAGAACGATAAACACACAAAAAGTGTTAAAAAAAAGACAGAAAACGATAACGAAATACAAAATTTTGATAACAGCTAGGGCCGCTTCTGCACTGCCGCTGAGTTCAACCCCCCTCTGATAATGCAAATTTGTTTATTAATAACACTTTTATCGCTCTATATACTACGAACTGACCAGATATGTATTACGAGTATGTTATTTGAACAAAAGCTGTGTGTGTGTGTGTGTGCATCTACTCGTATGTTCTGTTCATTCTAGATTATATTTCTCGACATTGTTGCATAGTAATATTGCCTTGCCTTCTGTTAGGGGCTTGTAGGGGGTGAATTTCAACGATATTGCTCGTAAGTAAATTGTAAACAAAATATAACAGCAGTTGCGTAATTTTTTCGTCATTTCGATTGTTTGTTTTTTACGTCAATTAGGCATTTATTCTCGGGTAAACAATAATATTAAGTTGTTGTCTGCTTATTTGTATATATGATTGTATATACATATGTGGATATATCATGTGAGAAGGTGAAGGTCAACTGACGGTTGGACGAGGACTACGTGACTTTCGGGATACGTGATTTTTGTGAGCGATTAATTATTTCGGTTTTGGTATTTTGAATTAAAAGATAAAAAAATGTAAGGCCAATTAAGGAAATTTTTTATTTAATTTTTCAAAGTAGTTACCTAAATAGAAAAAAGGTTGTATATTTTTGTTTTAACCATAAATGAAAATTGATGATACTGACTAGCAGTGAAGTAGCAGATGAAATGTGGTAGAGAAAGGCATATTTGGGATACAACCAAAAGACGCATTGTTTTTCTTAACTTTTATTTAACTTAACTGACTGCCTGTTCTTTCTTTTTAACAACCTTTCACGCGTACTAGAGAGCATTCACACGTGTGGCGTGTGCCGATGTTAACATAAAAGCTTGTACTTGAAGAACGAAGTTTTTAAATTCTATAAAATTAACTTCGCGTCGGCATGGTTCTGTCTGTCGTTTGTTCGGTGGTGGAATCTTGCGATCAATTTTCAACCCACACCCACTGACCGATTTTATTGAAACTTTGCACACATGCGTATTTCCGGTGACAGCACTTTCTATCATAATTTGGCAGCAATCCGGTCGGGGGCTCACATACAAATTGTTTAACCATCAAGCCATATATTGGCTTCAGATCATCATCATCATCATATTTGGCTCTACAACCGGTCCCGATTTCGAGCCGATGTCATTCAGTTTGGCATCCCTAAACTCTTGGCGTCCTGGTCTACACCATCCTTCCAACATATGCTTGGCCGACCTCGCTGTCGTGTTCTATAAATCCTACCGCAAAGAACTTTCCGAGCAGCATCATCTTCGCTCATGCGAGCTAGGTGTCCTGCCTACCGGAGCCTATCGAGCTTAATTCTCTTCACGATGTCGATGTAGATCTCATCATTACAGTCTCCGGAATCGTCCTTCCTCACATACGAGGCCAACAATTCTCCGTAAGACTTTTCTCTCGAACGCGGCTAAGAGGTCAGAATGCTTTTTGCTAAGCACCCAAGTCTCGAATCCATATGTAAGTACTGGTATGACAATCGTCTTATATACCAGCAGCTTGGATGTTATGGTTAAGCCCCAGATTTCGTGCCACCTGCTCGATCTGGATGAAAGATTCCTGTACAGCTCTTGGGTTTCTACCAACGATGTCAATATCGTCTGCGTAAGCCAGTATCTAAATGGACTTATAGAGGATTGCTCATCTCGCCAGTGTCAGTGTCAGATCAGAAGGGCACAGGATGCCTCTTCGCCAGTCTTCTGGCATCGCTTCTTCCTCCCATACTTGCACTATTATTATATGAATTGCTTGGTGTAATGTGGGGCCTCCTATTTTTTCCAGTTCCGCTGGGATCCCTTCTGATCCCGGGGCCTTATTATTTTTGAGCCGATTTATCTCTCTGATAACTTCGTCTATGCTTGGTGGCGGCAGCATAGTGTGGTCTTCGGTCATTGGTGGAGCCTCCATTTCGTCTGTTAGTTTGCCATTAAGCAAGTCATGAAAGTGCTCTTCCCATCGCTATAAGATAACTTTGCGTCAAACAGCGGACGCTTTGGTAGACTTCCACGCCTGGTGCGGTCCTCGCTCTATTGTACTGTTTTAAGGTTTCTATCGGCGGTGAACTGTATTTTCATATCTTCTGAGCTTTTTATATTCATCTTCGCGTGCCCGCGTTCTATGAGATTGTTGCATTGCTCGGTATAAAACATTCTTACGTTCAGTCGCTAGCTTACATTCGTCATCGAACCAATCGTTCCGATCTCTACGACTACTGCCTAAGATGGAGTCAGTAGTACTTATGACAGTATTCTTAAGGCGTGTCCATTTCTCTTTTACGCCCGGCATCTCAGCCCCAGGACTTACTCTCCCTGCATTTAGAGCGAGTCCTATCGTTTAACCGCGGCTTGAAAAGTCTTTTGCGGGAGAATTTATGAGACAAGACAGCGTAACAGGCCAGGACAACGCTGACGTAGAAACGACGTTAAGGAAGGAAACTGGTTAACTTCGGTTCAAAATCAGGTCTTGTGGCGGACTTTTTTGCGTGAGGCCTGGGCTGGACTGCATTTGTAGAACTACATATGTTGACAATGTTTGTTTTCTATAAATGAGTGCGTTAATTGAAGAAAACCATATTTTTTTTAAAAGGGCTATTAATGGGAAATAAAATATATTTTGGGTTTTTATATTAATAAAATAATAATAAAATTGATATTTATCGTTCAGGCCATGGTATGTTGTATAAGGAAATTGAAATTACGAGTAGGGTTCTGGTTTCTATACGGGTTTTCAAAACGTGCATGGTATTGCGTTTAGTAAAGTATCTAATACCGGGAACCCAGCCATGTGCATACATAAAGTAGATATTATGAGCCTTTAAAACAATGTGTTCGAAAGTAAATATAGTAGAAAGTAGTACAGTAGAGAGAATTAAAATGAAATCGTCCTAATTTCAGGACTAACACTTTACGATGACGCCCAACTGTAGCAACACTTAAGTAAGATAAATTCCCGATACAATCCTTTGGTCAAATGGAAAAGCTGTTTTAGTAGTCAACTGCAGAATATGGCAGAATCTTCCGCGTCCGTTTGCGCATAAGCAAAATTAAATTTTAAAGTTTATTTACCAAAAATTCTATCATTTGGCAGTAGATTTTCTTTGTGACCTCAGAACAATAAGCAGCATCAGGCACAATAACGCGCGTAAGCACAATTGAATTTCAAAGTTGATTTACTCAAAATTCGATCATTTGGCAGCAGATTTTCTTTGTGACTACAGAACCATAAGCATCAGGCACAATAGTTAAAATAAAAATTTCAAGGATAGATCTTTTAAGCAGCATTGACCAACTACACTGCTATTATAGGTGTACAGTAAGAATGAAACGATTTATTCTCTTCAGTTTTTTTTCTTTGGATATGGAAATTTTGGACCATAAAGTACGCCTCATTTACATCGTTAGCGCAATGCAAGCAAACAAAGGCTATCATAAGAACATTGCTGACGGCCACTAAAAAATAAAAATCATAAACAATATGGAACCTTGTCGAAGACATCGCTGTCCTAGATAAAATGCTTCGTTTAAAACGAGATTTTCTTTATTGACATTGCGAGAATAAAACCTTAGCTTGTCTGACATTGTTTAAGATGATTACAATCAAACAACCGAGTCAGAATCAGAGAGACAGCCAGTTATGGCCTCTCCCACACCCATGGGAGTGGTATCGAGCGTAAAATGAAAACGAGAAACACATAACAACAACCTCGAAGGAGATAATATTTAATATAATTTTTTTTAATTTAAAAATGATATATAAATTTAAAAGAAATATCTGTGTATCTCCTGTCTGTATATATGAAATATAAATAAAAAAAAACAAGATCTGAATATTAATCAGAAGAATGGAATTATTCTCATGGGCATACTGTTACCCGAATAGAGAGAAAAAACTTCGAATATGATTTTAATGAATAATTCATAAAGATATATACGAAAATTTAACAACAACAAAATTTGAGGAAAGGCGATAAAAAAACGAGTAGAGCACGTGCGGATCCATAAGATGCAGCACACAAATTGTTTACCAAAATTGTCGACTAAAAGTTGTACGCAATGGATAACGTTTGTTGTTTTGTTTTGTTCTGTTTGGTTGGTGATACACTGTTGACTGGAGAACACGACCTACGTGACTTTTTTAACGTGTTAGACCGAAAATGGCGGTGCGACACAAGCAGAATGAAGAAATGAAAATTTAAATTTTTTTCATAACAGTTGCAATAGGCAGTATTACGGGTAATTTCTGTGAGTACAATCTCGATTTCATTGATTGATGAAAGTGCTTATTGTTTAAATAAACATGGAACATTACATGGGTTAAGCTACATGGCCTTTTGTATAATCAAAAAAAAAATGTTATGCAAATACCTCCCTCCAATTAGGTGAATTTGAATGAGATATCCGTTATATGGACACTTTTTTTATACGGTCGGTTTCCTTTCTGAATTTTTAAGCTTCCACCAAATTGTGTTTGCATTTGTACTCGTTGCTCCAGCATAAAAACCAAAAACAAAGACTCCTTCAATAAACAACAGAATTTCCGTCCAATCGTGAACTTTTTTTGTTGTTGTGTTGGTACACTTTTCCGTGATATACATTGATATTGGTAGCTACATTACTTGCTTAAATTAACGTTGGCTGTCGTCGCAATGGAAGCGTGTTTTGGTATGCTTCTATTGGGACTATTGGGCCTTACTTACTTTAGATGTCATATTCATACACCCATATTCCACTACCAGTTATGAATCGTCGTCGATCATCATCGTCTTCTTTCAGCAACTCCGAAGCAATGTTCATTCGCACCGCTCGAAATTCAAACATTTTGGAACACATTTTGCAGCCATGCACTTCATGCCCAAAACTATCGAAAAAGGATCAGTCGGGGCTCACAGCCGTTGGTTTGACGTCAAACGTCTATCTCAACAAGTCGCTTTTAGTGTAATGAATTAAATGAAGACGAGACATTGACTGCGTACAAAAAAAAGGCACTAAACGGTACATAATTATTTATTCGACAACAATTTTGTTTAACATTGGCATTTGAGAAGAATCAATGACGAATTATGCAACATCGATCTAGTCACGAAATTACGTACTGGACGTTTAAGATAAATAGGATATCATCGCTCCGGCTCGCAATCTTCGAATCTAAACCAGAGGGACATCACAGTTTAGAAAGGTCTGGCCTTAGATGGGGCAGGCAACTGGACGGTGACTTGCGAAGTACGGAATTGCAGGCAGCCAGTTAGCAAAAGTCTTTGCAGAGGCGTCTGAGTTTATGGCCGGAATTTCTCCCGAAATGGTGTATCTCCTAAATAAGCAAGATTGTTCTTTATATGAACCATTGGACCCGTTTAATTATCATGATTGTTATCACATTAAAAGCAATTTGAAGGCAAGTCTCAATTCTGTACAACTTAACTGCTTCGGATAGTAACATGCGCTACTTTTGTTTAAAAAAATATAATTAAGTATCTTTACTAAACAAAATTTCGTTATTATCTAAAATTTTTGAAACCTGTTAATTGGCTTAGCGTGGTGTATGGCAGGGATAATTACCTGAGAAAAACCACCAACAAAACGCGTACAAACGTACGAGAAGAAACATTTCTCATCAATTTCCCTTAAATGTCGGTGCGAATTTATTAGCCGCGATAAAGAAGAAAGCCAAGTTTTTGTTGTGTAACATGCAATTTTTTCATACAAAAAAAGGCAGGGAATTGCGTGTTTATACTGGTAGTGCGTGTGTACACTGACTGGTAGTGCGTGCGTGTCAACAAAAATTAAAGAAAAATTCCGGGTTATTTTACACAGCGGTACACAACAACCGTGGCGCTAAAGGGAAAGCACAATAATGTCGAATGTCACTAGAAAATTGGCTGCTCGACCAAAGTGAGGTGACGGTGGCGGTCGATGTTGCGTATTCCTGGTCGGTCGTAATAAGAAGCAAAAGCAACCAAAGTGTACGCAAGAAGCACACAAACTAATCCTACCGAATCGATCGATTGATGATAGCCACTGTGGTTGTTTTTTGGTTGCATCGTCCACTGCTGCAGAAAGTTCAAGCAGGAAATAATTTCATTTCAGAAATATTTTCGGACAGTGGTACGTACGTACACAACAACAACGAATATGTGGTATCGATGCCAAAAGCAGATTATTTTGCCTTTGGTTGTTTGTGTGTCGTGCCCGGTAGCAGAAGCAGGCATCAAATTGTTTGCGGTGGGGGAGGATGGAACAAACTGCAAAATAAAAGTAAAAACCAAAGACAACAGCAGTTTGGTAAAAAAGGAACAACTTTTTTCTGTCGTCTCCTACCACAAAACAAATGAGAAAAACAGTCCACAAAATTTCACAAAAATTGTCGAAATTTTAAGATGCCTCAAGCTGGCTGGCTGCTCGTCACCTTTCCTGGCGTGTACCCCACAAATATAGTTTCTTAAACATTCGAAGCTGGCGGTGGGGTATTGGTGTACACCGCCCCACCACCACACTATCGTGTCCAATGTGCAGTTTAGATGTTCAACGTTTTGGCCAAGCGGCGGTGAATGACCGCCGTTGAACAAATGAACGCTGCTGAACCTAGCAAAAGCAGCCCCCAGCAAGCAGCAGAACGAACAAACAAACGACATTATACGTGGTCGATGCTTTTAGTAGTTTTTGGCTTTTGCTTTGGTAGTCGTTGTCGTTTCCGCGATGACAAGCGCCGCGCTAGTTCGCGGAGCCACTACTCGCCAAAGCCAAAGCAAGTCAGCTTGTCAGAGTAGTTAGTCAGCTCCTAAGAGGAGCCGTCCCGCTATTTGATTTTCATTTTGCAAACGAATGAAAATTTATGTCTCTGCGCGTTGGCGCGTTGTATGTACTCGTAGTGTACTCACTCATTTGTACGTTTATTTGGAGGAATTTAGGTGTTAGGTAATGCGGTGCCTGCGACTCAGGCATTGCATTGAGGCCGTTGCCAGCAGGAGTTGTGGCTATTGCTGTGGGTGGGGTTGGTTGGTTGTAGGTTAGTAGCAATCTAGCAATAAGCTTAAGTGAACTAACTGCCTTTCTGTATGTATCAATGTATGCATACATATTTCTATGGCGACTAACGCCTGATCAAAAATCAATATTCCTTCCACCTTCCTTAATTCATTCGTTCATAGATAGATATACAACATATTGCTATGTGGTAATAGCACACTCATCCTCTCAGCAGCACACATATAAAGGGAATTATTGAAACAAGTTGTCGGAACTATCTACCTATGCGTAACAGACGAGATGGTAGATCTATATGTTATTACATCATTTGTTTTATATGGCAATGAGATTAATAGAAGATTAGAAATTTTATGCTGAAATTTCGCGATTGCAGCAACAAGTTAATCTCACTTGTACATTGTACGTGTACATTAGTTTATGGATTCAAGACAATTATTTTGCAAGAGAA